>CM016620.1:78460386-79883224 GCA_005393395.2 Gossypium australe
TTCAAATCCTATGGCCGAACATTTTGAACATCCAATGAAAAATTTAAAGTTCCTAATTAAGTCAATGTCATGGCCGATTTTGCTAGAATATCCTACAATTGATCATTAATTTCACTTCATTAATTACATATAAAAAATGGACCTGTGTAACAGACCAATTTTGACCTTAACCGGAACGGTGGTTTCGGGACCACGAATCCGAGCCTGTGGGATATTATAATATTATGTTTGTGTTTATTATGTGTGTTTTTAGTGAGTGTAAAAAAATTTCGTAGAAAATTTTGGCTATCTAAGTGCTTAATTTGCTAAGAAGGCTTAAATTGCAAGAAGGATTAATGTAGTGGGCATTAATAAAAAGGGAGCTAAGTGAATTGTCCATAAAACATAAGGATTTGCATGTCAATTTTCCCCCTTTAAACAAGGTGGACGGCAAGCATGCATATATGCTCTCTTTTTTATATTTTTGTATGACATTTAGGCAATTTTATATTAAGCATGCTAGGATTATATACTTTTTAATTATACATTTTGATTTTTAGTAAAAATTAAAAGAAAAGCATGCTATAATTTATGGAAAAAGAGAAAAACAAAAACAAAAAAAATTCTCTCATCCTTCCTCCCTTCTAGCCGAATTCTACTTTGAAGAGAAGAGAAGAACTTTCATCTTCTTCAATCGGCCCTTGCATGTGTTAGTATAGGTAAGAGTTTGAACTTCACCTTAATAATTTATCTTGACATGGCTTGGATTCTTGATTATTTCTCTTTGGAAAACAAGCAAAACTTGTTAAGTTAGTAGGATGAGATTCGGCCATGCATGTGGGAATCAAGATAAGAGTTGAATCTTAGCTTGATAGCCAACCCTTAGATTTTGTTGATTTCTTTAAGCATTAGGGAAAAACAAGTAAAGTTTTGTGATGCCATGCATGAGGAAGTTCGGCCATGGGGGGGGGGGAAGGGTTATAATTTGAGCTAAAAATAAGCTTAGATAGTATAAGAAGAAATAGCTTGAACTCGTAAGAAAGCTTTGTCGATTTTGGCTTGAAGATACCTTCATATTTGGCCGAATATGGGGTTGAACATTCATGAAAATAATTCCTTCTTGTGTTTGGATGTTCGGCCATCCACATATAATGAAGTTAACCTTAGATTAATTGTTATATGTGATGTGTTAATTGTTGGGTGAACTAAGTATAAGACTTGAGTATTTGAAATAAAATAGTGTAAGGAGTAAAATAGATGGAAAGAAGAGCTAAAAAGAGAATTCTAAGAACCTAAGGGCCATTCGGCCATGTAGAAGAAATCCACATAGGTTGAATTGGAGTAGTCAAATGCATGAAATTAGAATGGTTATTTAGCTTGTTGCTAGGTTGCATGTTGAAGAAAATGCATGGGGGTTATTGACATATTCGGCCATATGAGAGAATGAATTTGAGCTATGGTATTTAGTGATATATGTATAATTACATAAAAATTTATGTATGGCAATAAATATGAAAGTAGGTTGTAAGTTAAAACGTATCAAGGAAAGCACTACCAAGGTGTTCCTTAATAATTTTGAATGTATTTGAACAAATAGAGGATAAATGTCGAATGTAAATGTTTATGTCTTGGGATTATTATTTTTATGATTTTGCTTTCGAATTAAATGGAAGTGTGGGTTAATTGGTTTAAATTGAACCAAATTAGATCAAGATCAACAGGAGAAAAAGTTGGAGCGAGGAAAAGCTAAGCTAAACGAATAGTTGAAGATTTTGAATCTATCTACTCCTAAGGTAAGTCCCTTAGTTAAATCATGTCAAAGAGTTAAGTATGGTTATCTTGACTATTAAAAATTTATGAATGCTAATGTCTAATTATATCATGGCCGAATGTATATGGACATATTGGTTGATGATTTAAGTTGAGAATGTGATGGAAATTATTTTGGCGAATGCAAGGTGAATAAGTAAGTTTTTGAGCTACCTTATATCTAAAGACTCTTTACATATCTAGTGAATGATATAAATTGTATAAGCTTGGTATAAATCCATGAGTTGGTCGATTGAAATAGTGATGGATTTGATCGATTTCAAATTTATTAAATGCAATGGTAATAAAGGTGTATGATTCGATATGTATAGTGAAAATGTGAAAAGCATGTAAAGATATTTTGACATTCGGGCTTTTATGCCTAGCAGGCCTCGTGCCGGTGTTATCTATCGGGCTTTTACGCCTAGCAGGCCTCGTGCCGGTGTTATCTATCGGGCTTTTACGCCTAGCAGGCCTCGTGCCGGTGTTACCTATCGGGCTTTACGCCTAGCAGGCCTTGCGCCGGTGTTACTTTTCAGGCTGTTACGCCTAGCAGGCTTGATGCCGGTGATGAAATTTACCTAAGAGGAGTTTAATCCTTGTCAAGACAATTTAGAATTGAATTGTCAAGAATATGGCTCGGGTAAGTAGGTAAGGTATGTTGTGTTAAGTATTACTTGTGCCAAATTGTCATTGGTGAATGTAATTTGACGGAAGTCGAGCTTAGAACATGCTATTATGGGACAATTGATTTGCATGTATGACTGCTATGAAAGTAGGTTTCGAATTATTAATATTTGACCTTGTGTAAACTAGTTGCTTAGTTGTTTATGTAGAATGCCACATATGTATTGTTTTATTTTCGTAAATAATTAAATGTTTTAATTTCTATGAGTTGGGACTTACTAAGCTAGTAAGCTTAATCGTGTGAGATGTTCCTTTGTTTTATAGATTAGGAGCAAGCCACAAGCTCACCGGGATCGTTGGAAAGTCGCTCACACTATCAACCTACATTTTGGGTACTCCTTCATTTTGGGTTGGTCTTTAAAAGAAGGCATGTATAGGATAGACTTGGTTTGTTTTGAGGAAATTTTACGGTTCACTTGTAAACACTAAAAGAATAGCCATGCGAAAATGGCTAAATTTTTGTTAAGTACGTTGGGTGTTTTGATGTAAGTTGGTTCATGATGGCAATGTCCATGCATTCCTAAACAAGTTAATCGTTTTACTAAGGAAATGTTTGAATATAAATTTAATCCTTGAAATTTAGAAGTAAGGAGATTCGGGTAGGAGCTAGTTTATTTTTGAAATAAAACAGCATGTAGCAGCAGCAGTGACGCGAGTTAGAAAAATCACCAAAATAGGGTATATTGAAGTAAAAGGTGAATGAGACCTGGAATTAAACCTTATCGTGTCTATTTTTACATGAAAGAAACAGAGTAGGCAAAAGACTCATACATTATGAGATAATTTAGTTTTAGTGAGACCTGCTCTGAATGAATTCGTGAGTCACTGTTCTGTTTTAGAAAAATTGTCATAAATCGTACAAAAATAATTAGGAAGCATGGTTTATATGTGTAGAATCCTAAATGAGTCTACTTTTCATTGGTATAAATAAGAACACCATTGGAAAATTATGCAATCAGATAACTGCAGTTTTATAAGGACAGGTCAGAACTGTCCAGCTGTGTAATAAGGGTAACTTTGAAGAATAAACTGTACTAATTGGCCACATGAAAAATTCTAGAAAAATTATGGTGAATAGATATATGAGTCTACTTTCAAGGAAAATTTACGGATCTGAATTTCGAATTTTTTAACTCGAGTTATAGCTGAATTAGTCGACACAACGCAGTTTGACAGCTTTAAGATTTACATGTACTGAACTAGAAGTCAAGTCTAGTAATGCCTTTTGCTCAACTCCGGCGACGGTACCGGGTACGGGGTGTTACATTTGATTGGTATCAGAGCTTACGGTTTAGTCGATTCTAGGACTACCGTGGCGCGTGTGAGTCTAGCTATACATGCCTGTGGTTATATGTTGATAGTGTGGTGACTTCTGACAACCTGAATTTTTGTTTGTATAGTAAATGGATTCCGAACCAGAAAGAGCTGTGGCTGATGATGTGGAGAGCGTGGCGCCTGACCGTACCCATGGATCAGCGCCGATAGACTCTCGACCTGTTTCGGGTAGCCACGAAGGAGAGACAAAGCAAGCCTTTTATCGAATGATGAATGATTGGTTTGCCCAATTTATCAGAATAACCCGAATATACCCCAACCTCCACCCCCGAATAATCCAACTCCGGATCCTCTAGCTCCCCCAGTGATAGATCCAATGAGATCTAGTAGGCCCCCAGTTGACAAAATTCGAAAATATGGGGCCGAAGAATTTAAAGCCAATGACGATGATGATGCTGAGAGAGCCGAAATGTGGCTTGATAACACTATTCGGGTACTTGGTGAGCTGTCTTGTACTCCGGATGAATGCTTGAAGTGTACTATATCCTTATTGCGGGACACTGCATATCACTGGTGGAATACACTAGTATCAGTGGTTCCGAAAGAAAAAGTGACATGGGATTTCTTCCAAACTGAATTCCGCAAGAAATATATTAGCCAGAGATTTATTGATCAAAAGCGAAAAGAGTTCCTTGAGCTGAAACAAGGACGAATGACGGTAACGGAGTATGAAAGAAAATTTGTCAGGCTCAGCCGTTATGCTAGAGAGTGTGTCTCTACTGAAGCCATTATGTGTAAAAGATTCGAAGACGGCCTAAATGAAGACATAAAGATGTTTGTTGGCGTTCTTGAAATCCAAGAATTTGTAACTTTAGTTGAGAGAGCTTGCAAAGCTGAAGAGCTCGGGAAGGAGAAAAGAAAGGCCGATACCGAAGCCAGAGATATCGGAAGAGGTCTTCGGGCAAAGTCTTCCATCCCACGAGCAAGAAGCCCAGAGATGACTACAGCCGACAGAGAACCACTACAGATCCGCCTAGACGGGATCGACCTCCTATGAGCTCCCGAGCTACCTCGATAGCCAGTGTTGGTAACATTCCACAAACTAGAGTTGAATGTAAGCACTGTGGCAAATGGCACTCAGGGAGTTGTAGATTCCATGATCGGACTTGCTATAAGTGTGGATCGTCAGGTCATTTTATCCGAGAGTGTCCGAAATTAGCTGAGCAAAATGCAGTTCAGAACACTACACCGAGCAACGTGCCAATGCGAGGTAGACCACCCAGACATTCAGGCAATGTAGGTGGTAGCCAGAAAGGAACGACGAACGCTACAGGTCGATCCGAGGCTAGAGCTCCGGCTAGAGCGTATGCTGCGCGAGCTAGAGAGGATGCTTCCTCCCCCGACGTCATTACCGGTACTTTCACTCTTTTTGATACTACTGTGATTGCACTAATTGATCCTGGTTCGACTCATTCTTATGTGTGTGAAACTTTAAAATTTGGTAAGACTCTGCTAGTTGAGTCTACCGAGTTCGTAATTCGTGTGTCCAACCCTTTGGGTAGATGTGTGCTTGTTAATAAAGTGTGTAGAGGTTGCCCGTTGATGGTTCGAGATTATTGCTTTCCAGCTGATTTGATGTTGTTGCCCTTCGACGAATTTGATATAATCTTGGGTATGGATTGGCTAACTTCACATGAGGCAGTGGTGGATTGCAAAAGGAAGCTTATTAATTTGAAATGCCGAAACGGTGAGACAATCAGAATAAAATCCGGTGATGTAAATGAGTTGCCTACAGTGATATCCTCGATGGTAGCCCAAAAGTATGTGAGAAAGGGGTATGAGGCCTATTTGGCTTATGTACTGGATAATAAACTGTCCGAGAAATTAATGGAATCGGTACCAGTTGTATGTGAATACCCCGATGTGTTTCCTGAAGAACTACCGGGCTTACCCCCAGTACGAGAGATTGAGTTCGGCATTGAATTAGTGCCGGATGCGACCCCAATTTCGATAGCTCCGTACCGAATGGCGCCTACTAAATTAAAAGAATTGAAAGCGCAGTTGCAAGAATTGACCGAGAGGGGTTTCGCACGACCGAGTTTTTCTCCGTGGGGAGCACCAGTCTTATTTGTGAAAAAGAAAGATGGGACAATGCGAATGTGTATCGACTACCGGCAACTAAATAAGGTGACCATAAAGAATAAATACCCATTACCTCGGATCGATGATTTATTTGATCAGTTAAAGGGGGCTTCAGTGTTTTCAAAAATAGATTTGAGATCGGGCTATTACCAATTACGAGTCAGAGATTCCGATGTGCCCAAGACGGCATTTCAAACGAGGTACGGGCATTATGAGTTTTTGGTTATGCCTTTTGGGCTTACCAATGCACCTGCCGTTTTTATGGATCTCATGAACCGGGTCTTCCGACGGTTTTTGGATCGGTTTGTAGTAGTGTTTATCGATGATATATTGGTCTACTCCAAAAGCGAAGCGGAACACGTTGAGCACTTGAGAGTAGTACTACAAACCTTGAGAGATCATCGTTTATATGCAAAATTCAGTAAGTGTGAGTTTTGGTTGAACGAAGTCAGCTTCTTGGGTCATGTGGTTTCGGTGTCAGGAATTCGGGTGGATCCAAACAAAATAGCAGCCATACTCGAGTGGAAACCACCAAAGAATGTTTCTGAGATCCGAAGTTTCCTAGGCCTCGCGGGATATTATAGACGATTTGTAAAAGGTTTTTCTGTGATAGCTGCACCTTTGACGAGGCTACTACAGAAGGATGTCAAATATGAGTGGTCAGAAAAATGCCAGAAGAGTTTCGAGCAGTTGAAAGCCCTTTTAACCGAGGCTCCAGTGTTGACTCAGCCTGAATCGGGTAAAGAATTCACTATTTTTAGTGATGCGTCTTTAAGTGGGTTGGGTTGTGTTCTAATGCAAGAAGGCAAGGTCATAGCCTACGCTTCAAGACAATTGAAGCCACATGAAAAGAATTATCCAACTCACGATCTGGAGTTAGCAGCCATTGTGTTTGCATTAAAAATTTGGCGTCACTATTTATTCGGCGAAAAATGTCATGTTTATTCAGATCACAAAAGTCTGAAATATTTAATGACTCAGAAAGATCTAAATTTGAGACAACGCCGATGGTTAGAATTGTTGAAAGACTATGAATTAGTGATTGACTACCATCCAGGGAAGGCTAATGTGGTGGCGGATGCGTTGAGTCGAAAATCATTATTTGCTCTGCGTGCATTAAACACACGGATGACGATGTCTGAGGATGGTTCGATCATAGCCGAGCTGCAAACAAGACCGATGTTTATTCAGCAAATTTGCGAGGCACAGAAAGTTGACGAAAAGTTAGTAGCTATTCGGGTTCAGTGTGAGAACGCTACAGAATCAGACTTCCAGATAGATGCAAATGACTGTTTGAAGTATAAAAATCGATTGTGTGTTCCAATGAACTCAGATTTGATACAGATGATTCTGAGGGAGGCCCATAATGGCCGAATGTCGATACACCCGGGTAGCACAAAAATGTATAACGATTTGAAGCAGTTTTATTGGTGGCCCGGCATGAAACGGGACATATCTGAGTTTGTCTCCAAGTGCTTAATCTGTCAACAAGTGAAAGCTGAGCATCAGGTACCCTCCGGATTACTTCAGCCGATCATGATACCCGAATGGAAATGGGACAGAATTACTATGGATTTTGTATCCGGTCTTCCTATGACACCGAGTAAGAAAGATGCCGTTTGGGTTATCGTTGATAGATTGACTAAATCAGCTCATTTTGTACCGGTACGTACCGACTATTCACTTGACAAACTCGCCGAATTGTATGTGTCGCAGATTGTAAGATTGCACGGTGTACCGAGTTCCATTGTTTCAGATAGAGATCCAAGATTTACCTCGCGATTCTGGAAGAAGTTGCAAGATGCATTAGGTACTAAACTTCACTTTAGTACAGCCTTCCATCCGCAAACAGACGGCCAGTCTGAGCGAACCATTTTGATACTTGAGGACATGTTGAGGTGTTGCGTTCTCGAGTTCGAAGGTACCTGGGAACGATACTTACCTTTGATTGAGTTTGCTTATAATAATAGTTTTCAATCTAGCATAAAAATGGCACCTTATGAAGCCTTATATGGTCGAAAATGTCGCACACCATTGTATTGGACTGAGCTCAGTGAGAACAAGATACACGGGGTTGATTGGATTAAAGAAACAGAACAGAAGGTGGTCGTTATTCGGAGTAATTTGAAAGCTGCTTTGGATCGTCAAAAGTCCTATGCCGATTCAAAACGTAAGGACATTGAATTTCAGGTCGGAGATCGGGTGTTCTTAAAAGTTTCTCCGTGGAAGAAAATACTCCGATTCGGTCAGAAAGGCAAGTTGAGCCCGAGATTTATCGGACCGTACGAAGTTATTGAACGTATTGGACCGGTTGCTTATAGATTAAGATTGCCCTCCGAGTTAGAAAAGATACACAATGTATTTCATGTTTCGATGCTTCGCAAATACAGATCGGATCCGTCCCATGTGATCACCCCGTCAGAGATTGAAATTCGGTCTGACTTGACCTATGATGAGGAACCGATCCGTATCTTGGCTCGGGAGACCAAAGAGTTAAGAAATAAAAGAATTCCATTAGTAAAGATTCTATGGAATCGTCACGGAGTTGAAGAGGCTACGTGGGAGCCTGAAGAGTCAATGAAGCAACAATATCCGAACCTTTTTAACGGTAAGATTTTCGGGGACGAAAATCCTTAAAGGGGGGGAGAGTTGTAACAGACCAATTTTGACCTTAACCGGAACGGTGGTTTCGGGACCACGAATCCGAGCCTGTGGGATATTATAATATTATGTTTGTGTTTATTATGTGTGTTTTTAGTGAGTGTAAAAAAATTTCGTAGAAAATTTTGGCTATCTAAGTGCTTAATTTGCTAAGAAGGCTTAAATTGCAAGAAGGATTAATGTAGTGGGCATTAATAAAAAGGGAGCTAAGTGAATTGTCCATAAAACATAAGGATTTGCATGTCAATTTTCCCCCTTTAAACAAGGTGGACGGCAAGCATGCATATATGCTCTCTTTTTTATATTTTTGTATGACATTTAGGCAATTTTATATTAAGCATGCTAGGATTATATACTTTTTAATTATACATTTTGATTTTTAGTAAAAATTAAAAGAAAAGCATGCTATAATTTATGGAAAAAGAGAAAAACAAAAACAAAAAAAATTCTCTCATCCTTCCTCCCTTCTAGCCGAATTCTACTTTGAAGAGAAGAGAAGAACTTTCATCTTCTTCAATCGGCCCTTGCATGTGTTAGTATAGGTAAGAGTTTGAACTTCACCTTAATAATTTATCTTGACATGGCTTGGATTCTTGATTATTTCTCTTTGGAAAACAAGCAAAACTTGTTAAGTTAGTAGGATGAGATTCGGCCATGCATGTGGGAATCAAGATAAGAGTTGAATCTTAGCTTGATAGCCAACCCTTAGATTTTGTTGATTTCTTTAAGCATTAGGGAAAAACAAGTAAAGTTTTGTGATGCCATGCATGAGGAAGTTCGGCCATGGGGGGGGGGAAGGGTTATAATTTGAGCTAAAAATAAGCTTAGATAGTATAAGAAGAAATAGCTTGAACTCGTAAGAAAGCTTTGTCGATTTTGGCTTGAAGATACCTTCATATTTGGCCGAATATGGGGTTGAACATTCATGAAAATAATTCCTTCTTGTGTTTGGATGTTCGGCCATCCACATATAATGAAGTTAACCTTAGATTAATTGTTATATGTGATGTGTTAATTGTTGGGTGAACTAAGTATAAGACTTGAGTATTTGAAATAAAATAGTGTAAGGAGTAAAATAGATGGAAAGAAGAGCTAAAAAGAGAATTCTAAGAACCTAAGGGCCATTCGGCCATGTAGAAGAAATCCACATAGGTTGAATTGGAGTAGTCAAATGCATGAAATTAGAATGGTTATTTAGCTTGTTGCTAGGTTGCATGTTGAAGAAAATGCATGGGGGTTATTGACATATTCGGCCATATGAGAGAATGAATTTGAGCTATGGTATTTAGTGATATATGTATAATTACATAAAAATTTATGTATGGCAATAAATATGAAAGTAGGTTGTAAGTTAAAACGTATCAAGGAAAGCACTACCAAGGTGTTCCTTAATAATTTTGAATGTATTTGAACAAATAGAGGATAAATGTCGAATGTAAATGTTTATGTCTTGGGATTATTATTTTTATGATTTTGCTTTCGAATTAAATGGAAGTGTGGGTTAATTGGTTTAAATTGAACCAAATTAGATCAAGATCAACAGGAGAAAAAGTTGGAGCGAGGAAAAGCTAAGCTAAACGAATAGTTGAAGATTTTGAATCTATCTACTCCTAAGGTAAGTCCCTTAGTTAAATCATGTCAAAGAGTTAAGTATGGTTATCTTGACTATTAAAAATTTATGAATGCTAATGTCTAATTATATCATGGCCGAATGTATATGGACATATTGGTTGATGATTTAAGTTGAGAATGTGATGGAAATTATTTTGGCGAATGCAAGGTGAATAAGTAAGTTTTTGAGCTACCTTATATCTAAAGACTCTTTACATATCTAGTGAATGATATAAATTGTATAAGCTTGGTATAAATCCATGAGTTGGTCGATTGAAATAGTGATGGATTTGATCGATTTCAAATTTATTAAATGCAATGGTAATAAAGGTGTATGATTCGATATGTATAGTGAAAATGTGAAAAGCATGTAAAGATATTTTGACATTCGGGCTTTTATGCCTAGCAGGCCTCGTGCCGGTGTTATCTATCGGGCTTTTACGCCTAGCAGGCCTCGTGCCGGTGTTATCTATCGGGCTTTTACGCCTAGCAGGCCTCGTGCCGGTGTTACCTATCGGGCTTTACGCCTAGCAGGCCTTGCGCCGGTGTTACTTTTCAGGCTGTTACGCCTAGCAGGCTTGATGCCGGTGATGAAATTTACCTAAGAGGAGTTTAATCCTTGTCAAGACAATTTAGAATTGAATTGTCAAGAATATGGCTCGGGTAAGTAGGTAAGGTATGTTGTGTTAAGTATTACTTGTGCCAAATTGTCATTGGTGAATGTAATTTGACGGAAGTCGAGCTTAGAACATGCTATTATGGGACAATTGATTTGCATGTATGACTGCTATGAAAGTAGGTTTCGAATTATTAATATTTGACCTTGTGTAAACTAGTTGCTTAGTTGTTTATGTAGAATGCCACATATGTATTGTTTTATTTTCGTAAATAATTAAATGTTTTAATTTCTATGAGTTGGGACTTACTAAGCTAGTAAGCTTAATCGTGTGAGATGTTCCTTTGTTTTATAGATTAGGAGCAAGCCACAAGCTCACCGGGATCGTTGGAAAGTCGCTCACACTATCAACCTACATTTTGGGTACTCCTTCATTTTGGGTTGGTCTTTAAAAGAAGGCATGTATAGGATAGACTTGGTTTGTTTTGAGGAAATTTTACGGTTCACTTGTAAACACTAAAAGAATAGCCATGCGAAAATGGCTAAATTTTTGTTAAGTACGTTGGGTGTTTTGATGTAAGTTGGTTCATGATGGCAATGTCCATGCATTCCTAAACAAGTTAATCGTTTTACTAAGGAAATGTTTGAATATAAATTTAATCCTTGAAATTTAGAAGTAAGGAGATTCGGGTAGGAGCTAGTTTATTTTTGAAATAAAACAGCATGTAGCAGCAGCAGTGACGCGAGTTAGAAAAATCACCAAAAATAGGGTATATTGAAGTAAAAGGTGAATGAGACCTGGAATTAAACCTTATCGTGTCTATTTTTACATGAAAGAAACAGAGTAGGCAAAAGACTCATACATTATGAGATAATTTAGTTTTAGTGAGACCTGCTCTGAATGAATTCGTGAGTCACTGTTCTGTTTTAGAAAAATTGTCATAAATCGTACAAAAATAATTAGGAAGCATGGTTTATATGTGTAGAATCCTAAATGAGTCTAATTTTCATTGGTATAAATAAGAACACCATTGGAAAATTGTGCAATCAGATAACTGCAGTTTTATAAGGACAGGTCAGAACTGTCCAGCTGTGTAATAAGGGTAACTTTGAAGAATAAACTGTACTAATTGGCCACATGAAAAATTCTAGAAAAATTATGGTGAATAGATATATGAGTCTACTTTCAAAGAAAATTTACGGATCTGAATTTCGAATTTTGTAACTCGAGTTATAGCTGAATTAGTCGACACAACGCAGTTTGACAGCTTTAAGATTTACATGTACTGAACTAGAAGTCAAGTCTAGTAATGCCTTTTGCTCAACTCCGGCGACGGTACCGGGTACGGGGTGTTACAACCTGGTTCTCTCATAACCTGTCTTGTAAATACACATATAATAAGCATAAGGATATCCATCAACCAAAATGCATTTTAAACCCTACTCAAACCAAGTTCATATACTCAAATATCACACCTAATATGATATGAAATAAACTTCCAAGATAAACATATAATATGTCTGACATACAAAAATAATAACACCATAATCAAACATGACTAAACAATACTTAAGTATAAAAGTATAGCCATTTTCGAATGGCAATTATACACATGTACACACCATTCAAAAACAAACCAAAAGAGACATAGTCTATACTTGCCATAACTCCAAAAGTTCAACTAATAATAAGGTACCAAAGATAGTTGATAGTGTGATTGACTTTGACGATGATCCTCGAGCTCAAGCTTAGACTTCAAGATCTATAAAGTAATCAAACAAACACGTACAGTAAGCTAACATAGCTTAGTAAGTTATAAGCAAAGGTAAAATATACAACTAATCTTTATACAAATTCTAATCAATCCAACTTGATCATCAATGAACTCGTAAATGCAAATACATATAGCATGTTACCATTCAACAATTACCATATTCAATAGGTCTCAAAACCGAATACTAACATACCATTTATCCCTTTCAATCAAGCTCAAAGATTAATGATCACATCTTAATACTATAATTTCATATACAAGAACAACTTACCTCTTTAGTACTAAGTTACTCAATTATCATGCATCACTTACCTATTATCCCTTCTCGGATATCTCCATTCATTGGTTTATGTCTTTGTAAGATCTGTAAATCCGCACGCACAGTGCAATTCATGTAACGTATCGCACACTTAGTGCCGTTACTTGAGAAAGAGCACACATAGTGCCATTTACTAGTAATGTATCGCACACTGAGTGCCATTACTTATTTTTCCGTACACATAGTGCCATTCGACCGATTTCGCACACACAGTGCTCGATATTTGAGCTCGCACACATAGTGCTCCTTATCCGATCCTTCCTTTGTTCATAAGAACATTTATAATTGCATTTTCATTCATATTTACATACATATTTAAATGTTCAACAACAACTCAATTCCTCTATCACATACCATTACATTCCGCACACCCAATACACATATAAATTTATATTCACCTATTCAAAATCAATCATCTCTCTCATTTCATTGTCACATTTAACTATCTCTTAATTCATGCATATAAAATCAAACAACTCAATTAGTCAAAGTTTATTTATACACATACTAAACCTTACATTCGGCCAATTCATACTAATTTCAATAACACATTCGGCACTTTATAACTTAAAATACTTAGCACCATTGAACATATGCATATAATATAGACTAGAAATCAATTCAACCCAATTGCTTTAAAACTTGCCTCGGAAATTAACGGGTTAGGTTTTCCGGCTATTCGTTCAACTTAGCTTTTCCCCGATCCAATCCCATTTCCTTTTGTTCTTGATCTAATCATTTCAAAATGAGCTCATTCAAATAGAATTTCATTTATTTTAGCCCAAAACACTTAATTGAACAATTTGCCAATTTTATCCCTAACATTTTGCACTTTTACAAATTAATCCAATTTTCTCAAAACACAAAATATGCTAAATTTCCATTTATTAAGCTAGGGCCGAATGTTCACTAGGCTTATACAAGTCTCCATATTTCATAAATTTCACAATCTAGCCCCTCAATTTACTATTTTTGAAATTTATTCCTAAATACTCAATTTAATCAAAATTTCTAATACAAATTTAATAATCTAACACATACATTTTATTTAAAGTCATCAACCATCACAAACACAAATTTCCATCCATGGCCGAACATCACACACACATCAAAATCAAAAATTCTAACATGGGTCGGATAGTAATCGAAGCAACGATCTCAAAAACGTAAAAATTATCAAAAACCAAACTCAAATACATACCTTAATTAAACATGCAAGGGGCCGAATTGTTGAGAGCTTAAGTTCTTCTCTTTTCTTTTGTTTTTGGTGATGAAGAAATAAATGGGATGAATAAAACATGTTTCTTTATTTTAATATTATTAACATATATTATAATATAACAATTTTAACTTATAATTATATAATATATAAAAACATGTTATCATGAAAATAAAAACCAAATGCCACCCACTAACATGCTAAATGGTAAATTTCCAACCTAAGTCCACATATAAAAGAAGTCAAATCAATTTAACCACTGAATTAATAAAAGGCTACTTTTACCACTTATGCAATTTAGTCCTTTTCTTTAAATTAAACACACAAACGAGTAAATTAATTTACGAAATTTTTGCACATGCTCACTCATAATTCATAGACACCAAATATGTTATAAAATTTTCTATTGACTCGGATTTGTGGTCCCGAAACCACTATTCTTATTAGGGTCATAATCGGGCTGTTATAAATCTACTGCTACTGAGATGTATTTATTTCCAAATGAACTAGGAAACGGACCCATAAAGTCAATACCCCATACGTCAAATATTTCACATTATAACATATATGTTCAAGGCATTTCATCGTGTTTAGAAATATTACCTGTTCTTTGGCATTTATTACACGAAGTGACATACATGTTGGCATCTATAAACAGAGTTGGCTAATAAAATCTTGATTCGAACGTTTTGTGTGCTATCTTAATCCCGCAGTAATGTCCTCCTAAAGGTCCTAAACGGCAATGTTTTAGGATTTTGCTTGCTTCCGCCGTTGTAACGCATCTCCAAATTACTTGATCTGCATATATGCGGAAAAGAAAGGGATCCTCCCAAAAATAGCTTTTCGCATCAGCAAAGAATCGCTTCTTTTAATGATGTGTTAATTTTTTTGGTAGGATGTTAATAGCTAAATAATTCGTACTATCTGCAAACCACGGTACCTTAGAGTTGGTTATAGAAAAGAGTTGTTCCTAGGGGAATGAGTCGTTTATCTCACTCTCCTCGAGCTCTTCGATATATGGGTTCTCAAGCCTGGAGAGGTGATCTGCTGCAACATTTTCAGCTCCCTTCTTATCCTGTATTTCCAAATCAAATTCCTGTAAAAGTAAGATCCATCGTATGAGTCGAGGTTTTGCATCAGATTTAGTTAAGAGATAACGAAGAGATGAATGGTCAGTGTAAACGAGAACTTTAGATAATATTAAATACTACCTAAATTTGTCAAATGCAAAAACTACAGCTAGCAATTCTTTCTCTGTGGTGGTGTAGTTTTCTTGTACGGGCGTCAATGTTCTACTAGCATAATAAATTGGCTGAAAATGCTTGTCTCTTCGCTGTCCCAGAACTGCACCTACCACTCGCATCACACATTAGTTCAAAGGATAAATTCCAATCAGGTGCAATTATAATCAGAGCATTTATTAGTTTATCTTTGAGGATATTAAATGCATCTAAACACTCCTGATCAAAATTGAAAGGAATATCTTTTTCTAGTAATCTTGTTAAAGGCTTAGCTATCTTAGAAAACTCATTAATGAATCTTCTATAAAATCCAACATGTCCTAAAAAACTTCTAATAGCCTTAACTGAACTAGGAGGAGGTAATTTTTCTATGGTTTCAATCTTTGCTTTATCTACCTCAATCCCTTTACTAGAAATCTTATGTCCTAACACAATCCCCTCTCTAACCATAAAGTGGCATTTTTCCCAATAAAACAAGATTCGTTTCCTCACATCTCATTAGAATTCATTCTAAATTTCTAAGGCAAAGATAGAAAGAATTACCAAATACCGAGAAGTCATCCATAAATACCTCCATAATGTCTTCCACAAGTTCGTCAAAGATGGCTAGCATGCAATGCTGAAAAGTAGGAGGAGCATTACATAATCCAAAAGGTATTCTACGATAAGAAAACGTACCGTATGGAAATGTAAATGTTGTCTTTTCTTGATCCTCAAGAGTTATTGGGATTTGGAAGTAGCCGGAGAGTTCGTCCAAGAAGCAGTAATACATATGCCCAGATAATCTTTCTAACATCTGATTAATAAAGGGCAAAGAGAAGTGATCGCTGGATTTTAGAGTTTTAAATTTATATGAATGAGAATGATCGAACCTAGAAACTAACTTTGACAACGATTGAGGCAAGTGCACCTATCGAACAGTAGTATAGCTTAGGGAAGACCGGATTGTCGAACCTAAAGGAACTAAATGTACTAATACTAACTTTCTTTTTATTATCTAGCCTAAAATAAGTGAAGTTGTTGTCTAATCTAAATTTAACTAACTACTAAGCTAAAGAATCAAGACAAAAAGAACGAATTGGGGAAATACTGTTGGGAAAACTCAGTTGATTACGACGATACCCTAGGAAGAATCCACTTAGACTTCACTTGTTATCTAACACTGAACCAGATGATTTATTCACTTGACTTAATCTGTAAGACTCCTTAATTTATATTAAACCCTCTCTCGAGGCGAATAACGTCTAACCCTAGGTTGATTAATTGAAATCTCTTTCTAATTAAAACCCCTATAATCGCATTAACTCGGTCTATGGACTCTCATATTAGGTTTCACCCTAATCCGGCAAAATCTCGTCACCCTATCTCTAGGCGTGCGATCAACTTCGCTTGATTATGCTAGATCTACTCTTAAGAAGGGACTTTTGCTCCTCCACCTAAGCACATCATACTTGAATTAATATCCTGAAAATATTAACACAAGGATTAAGCACACATAATTAAGAACAAATCAAGTATTTATCATATAATGCAGAAAATAATAACAAGATACGTCTTAGGTTTCATCCCCTTCAGGTACTTGAAGGGTTTAGCTCATGACAATAAAAGAAAATATCTTAGAAGAAAAGATAAAAGAAAACATAAGAAATCCCTAAAACCCCCAGAAGGAATTGAAGGAGAAATTCGTCGTTTTGAGTAGAATTTCGGCTTCTTGAGATGGATCAACTGGCTATCCTCGAGTGATTCCCACAAATCTGACCTTTTCGGCTCGGCTTCTTGGCCTAGCTAACTGTCCGCTTTGAAGGTTATACTTAGGGTGTTTATATAGGCTTTCGAAATAGGTTTCTTGGCCCATAAGTATCCTTTTCCAAGTGAAATTCTTCCTTCTGACGACAGGGCACGACCATGGCACACACCCGTGTGAATCGTCATAAGGCCGTGTTCGAACCTGTTGAATGGGACACGGCTGTGTAAATCGTGAGCAGGTCCCGTTCTAGTATATAAATGAGGCACGACCGTGTGGGCTTGGGCCCAGGCCGTGTGGATTTCGTGATATGGCCCATTTACTCTGTTTTGGGCCCATTTCTCGTTCTTTCCATCCTCGGGTGCTTTCCTGAGTATAAGACATGAAAAGAAAGGATTAAGAGCACCTTTTTACATAAATGAAAGGATAAATCATCCAAAAGTATGCTAAATATGGGATTAAAATATGTTACTTTTACGGTTTATCACATGCCCCCACACTTAAGCTTTTGCTTGTCCTCAAGCAAAATTCTCAACTTACAACTAAAATGAACTTTCCATAATTCATAATTCCTATCAACAGTGTCTCATTATAATTCATAGATAATTTGTAACACCCCAAACCCGGTCAACACACTACGACCGAATCTGACATGTTACAGAGGAAAAATGCTTTGAGGAAATCAGGTTACCGGTTAAATTTAGTGAAAATTCTTTGTTTCTCTAAGTTTGTAGAAATCAGGTGCATGATTAATTAAAATCGATAGTTTACTTTGAGATCCTGGAAATCAGTCTTTAAAACATAGCTGCCAATTCATAGATCAGAAAACATTTTTGTCATTTTAAGAGAAACCAAAATGATTAATTTGAAAACCGTTTCTATTTGAGTGTGAAAAAAAATATAAATTTAGAAATCATTTAAGTTGTCGAAAACATTTGAGTTGTCATTTATTATCAAGTGATTTGTATTACCCGATGGTAAGATTTTGAAAACCATTGCGTATTTGTAGTTTAGAAAACCTTGCGCTCACATTATTAACTTAATCAAGTAATTTACTTAACCATGTTCGAAATCAAATCCAAAACATATAAATAATTCAAAACATAATTTAAAAGGCCTTATTACAAACCCAAATAATAATGAAAACCGAATTTAAATAAAATAAAGTACCCAAACCAAAGTCCGTGTAAAACCGAATTTCTATTGCATGGCCACCTCGACTCCATCCGACTCCTCATCCGCGATCTACGAATCACCTGAAAAGTTAAGGGAGAAGGTGAGTCATCAAGACTTAGTGCATAATCCCCCTCCCGGTTAATGCAACATACTTACACAAATCATAACCAAGCAATATATGTAATGCACCCAAACCTAGCCATCCGTATCTCCGTTTCTAACCCGTGTGGTACCAAACCACTGGTGGTGCCAAACCACTGGTGACCCAAAGTCACGATTTCAAATAATAGTGTGGTGCCAAACCACTGGTGACCCAAAGTCACGAATTGAAACACCCCAAACCCGGCCCACGAGCCTTGACCGGATCCGGTATGTTCCTAAAGTAAAACAGTTCAAAACTGGTTTGTATCTTTTGAAAATCTTTGAGTGACTTTGGGAGAAAACTCGAATTGGGTTGGGCTCAAGTTGGAAACTAGTTTATTTTTGAAACATAAGTTTTTATAAAAATTTCATTGTTAAGTTTCAAAACTTTAAGTTAAAAGGTATGCCGAATTTGTTTTAGGTTCTTAAAAATCATTTTTCTTTAAGTGTCAAAACGTTTAGAGTTCATTCTTATATAAAATTTACTTAGTTTTTAATTTGATAAAAGTTTCGTATGATAAGAAAATAAATAACATGCATGCATAAAATAGTTCGTAATATGGCCTTATTACATCAAATAAACAAACCCAAAATAAATTTAAAGTGCTTAAATAAAAGAAAATGTCCAAATAATAAAATTCCTTGCTGAGCATGGCCACCATTAAGCTCCTGCCGACCCGGTCCATTACTGATCGTCACCTGAAAAATGTTCCCACAATGGGGTGAGTCAAACAGACTCAATGTGTACACAAACACTAAGTCCATATAGATTCAAGCATATCAAGTCATACACATTCATAGCATAATTTACAGTTAATGATGCATTCCCGAACCCAAACCTAGATGCCATCCGCTACACATCACCCGTACCAGCCTGCACACCGTGGGGACTACTAAGTCAACCCTCCATCCGCTGCACACCATCGAAGGCAGTCGCTGCAGTCGGCGTGCTCATCGCCCTTATAAAATTCGTGGCATAGCCACCAGATAATATTTTGTGTCATGAGACACCACATTCAGATAACGTGACCGAAGTCACCACATTCATATATCGTGACATAAGTCACCACATTCACTTCCCCTTTCATAATCACCCATATGCCCATGTCATACAAATCATGCATTATCATGCCATGTTCTCTATTCACATTCTTATAGGTTCAGATATGTGGCATAACAGATCACATTATAATCCTAGTAGGAGTAGGAAAACGTACCTGAGTACTTTGTACCATAGCATGGTACTTAGCCATATTTTTCACATTCTTAATACCAAATATATATATTAAACATTGCCATAAATCCTATTAAGAGATAGTGTGGGGTACACACCTGATTTACTTAACGAATTCACTGAAATCCCGAAAATCCCAATCTAAGCTTTAGATCCTTTAGTTCCTATATTCGGCCAACCCCAATCATGTCATTAAAAAGCCATTCGGCCATAAAACCAAATCCAAATAGAATTATCTAAATCAACTTTCCTTGTTGCTGATTGGATTAAATCCCGAAACTTGTGATGCTCACCCTTGAAATCGGCTAGCCACCAAATCACTTAACTAATTAGTTTTGGCTTTTAAACGAAGTAAGAAATAGATCTAGGCCTTGGCCGAATGTGTAGGTGCGCTTACCTTACAATTCTCAAATGCCGAAAGTATCCCTTGTCTTAGGTATCTGTCGAAATACCCATGGTCACATGTTAGATCAATTTCTATCATTCAATCGCCATTAAATAGCCCTTGGCCGAATATACACATGACTTACCTTGAACCTTTACAGTCCCGAAATATCCTCCCTTGTAGTCGACAACACCTAAATCCTGAAACTACCTTCCAAGATTCGACCAAAGAACAATAGTAGAGATTAAATCTTAGTTTTCAAAAAGCCTAAGAGAAAAAGAATGGAAACCAAATTTGAACTTACCCCTACTGAAGAAATTGACAACACCCTTGTCTGACACCACAAAAGATTCGGCTTTGGCTTCAATGAACAATCGGCTAGGGTCTAACAAGTGCTTAGTTTCGGCTTCAATGAACTTGTGAGAAGAAGAAGAAGGGAATGGAGTGCACAAGATTCGGCAATGAAGAGGAATAAGATTTCGGATTGGATGTGATGAAGAAATCGGCTATGAATGCTTATGTTTTCGGCTTTTGACAAAATATGAGAGAAAGAGAAGAGGGGAATTTTGCTAGAGGATTTTCGGCAGATGAACAAAAGAGAAAGAAAGAATAAAGGTTGGCTTCTCCTCCTTGCTGAAATTACTATACCAAGTATCCCCTATTCGGCCAACTCTATCAACTCCCTTGTTGATCTCCTATTTTATCTCTTATCACCTTTTTAGATTAATAAAATTAATCCATCAATTATCCCTTATCCTCATTATTTTATCACTCTTTTATCTCTTAAAAATAAAAGGATTTAAACTCCTAAAATATAGCCTTGATGCCATCCCTTACCTCCCTTTCTTTGCCGAAAATAAAACCCCATAATGTTGCTTCACTTGCTGCTCGAACTCAAGACCTACACCTAGCTTGTGGCGTCATTTACAGAGGCCTTAAGTGGCGCCTCCAAGCCACTTAACCAAGCCCATTTGTGTGTCATCTTTCACATACAATTTCTTTTAAGGCCCTACTAAGCTTAGCTCCCTTATTAAACTTAAAATATGATATTTTCTAAATCTTTCTCCTATACTCCAGGGTTCCAAAAATTCATAAAAACACATTCATACACACAAAGGCATCTTTCACATTCAATTAAGCAATTATGCATAAACCATAATCCAGGATATTACAGTTCTACCCCCTTAAAATAATTTCGTCCTCGAAATTACCTGGCTGAAATAAGTGAGGGTATTGCTGTCGCATTACTTCTTCTGGCTCCCACGAAGCTTCTTCCGATCCATGATTTCGCCATAAAACTTTAGCTAGAGGAACTGACTTCCTTCGCAACACTTTCACATCTCGTTCCAAGATCTGAATCGGCTCTTCCTCATAGGACAAATCTGGCCTTAGCTCCACCTCTTCAACCGGTACTATGTGAGATGGATCTGATCGATAACGACGTAGCATGGAGACATGGAATACGTCGTGCATCTGCTTCAATTCTGGTGGCAACTCCAACTGATATGCCACTGGTCCAATTCGCTTCAAAACCTTATAAGGTCCTATAAACCTTGGACTTAACTTCCCTTTGCAACCAAACCTCATCACCTTCTTCCAAGGCGACACTTTAAGGAACACTTGATCTCCCCCATCAAATTCTATTTCCTTCTGCTTGAGATCCGCATACGACTTTTGTCTATCAGATGCTTCCTTCAACCGTGCTCGAATTATCTCAACCTTCTCCTCGGATTCTGCCACAATCTTTGGACCCAAAACTCGACGTTCTCCTAATTCCGTCCAACACGTAGGAGTTCGACACTTCCGTCCATATAGTGCTTCATACGGTGCCATCCGAATGCTAGCTTGATAACTGTTGTTGTACGCAAACTCCGCTAAAGGCAAATATTCCTCCCAACTTCCTCTAAAATCCATCACACAACCTCTCAACATATCCTCTAACACTTGGATTACCCGTTCAGACTGCCCGTCAGATTGTGGATGAAATGCCGTAGTGAAATCCAACTTGGTGCCTAAAGCTTGATGTAGCGCTTTCCAAAACCGAGAAGTAAACCTTGGATCCCTATCCGAGATGATTGATACCGGCACTCCATGCAACCTTACAATCTCTGCCACATATAACCTTGCCAACTTCTGCAAAGTATAATCAACTCTTACTGGAATGAAATGCGCGGACTTAGTCAACTGATCTACTATCACCCATACTGAGTCCTTCTTAGTAGGCGTAAGGGGAAGCCCACTAACGAAGTCCATGGTGATTCGCTCCCACTTCCACTGTGGAATCCTTATCGGTTGAAGTAATCCTGACGGAACTTGGTGTTCAGCCTTAAGTTGCTGACACGTTAAACACTTGCCAACAAATTCGGTAACTTCCTTCTTAAGACCAGGCCACCAAAACTATTCCCTTAGATCTCGGTACAGCTTACTACCTCCAGGATGCATAGCATAAGGGCTACTATGCGATTCTTGAAGAATTCTCTGCCTTAATCCCTTATCCTTAGGCATACAGACCTTACCCTTGAAGCACAACACTCCCTCGTCATTAATACCATAATCTTCTAACTCTCCACTCTGCACTTGCCGTAGCTTAGCACTTAGATCATCATCATCCAACTGTCCCTCTTTCACTTCATTCAACCATGTCGGCTTAACTTGCAGCTCTGCCAGCAGACTTCCATCTTCATACAAACTCAGATGTGCAAACATCGCCCTCAGATCCGACACTACTTTCCGACTTAGGGCATCCGCTACCACATTCGCCTTGCCCGGACGATACTCTATTGAGCAATCATAATCCTTCAGTAACTTCACCCACCTTCGCTGTCTCAAGTTCAACTCCTTCTGAGTCAACAGATACTTAAGGCTCTTGTGGTCCGTGTAGATCACTAACTTCTCTCCATAGAGATAATGCCTCCACACCTTAAGAGCAAAGACCACAGCCGTCAATTCCAAATCATGTGTTGGGTAGTTAACCTCATGTGGCCTTAGTTGTCGAGACGCATAAGCGACTACTTTCCCATCTTGCATCAATACGCAACCCAAACCTGTATGGGAAGTGTCACAATACACCACAAAATCCTTTCCTGCCTCAGGCTGAATCAAAACTGGAGCTTCAGTCAAGACCCTCTTGAGCTTCTCAAAGCTCTCTTGTTGCTTTTCTGTCCACACAAAAGGCACTTCCTTCCTTAATAACTTGGTCAACGGTGCGGCTATCGATGAAAACCCTTCCACGAACCTTCTGTAGTAGCCTGCCAATCCTAAGAAACTACGAACCTCAGCCACAGACTTAGGTGGTTTCCAATCTAACACCGCTTCAATCTTCCTAGGATCCACCCTTATTCCTTCTGCAGACACTACATGTCCTAAGAACGCAACTTCCTTAAGCCAAAATTCACACTTGCTGAATTTGGCATAGAGTTTCTTTTCCCTCAACACTTGCAACACAATCCGTAGATGCTCATCATGCTCTCCCTCTGACTTGGAATACACAAGGATGTCGTCGATGAACACAACGACGAACCTATCCGAATAAGGTTGAAAAACCCGGTTCATCATATCCATGAACGCAGCTGGGGCGTTCGTCAGTCCAAACGGCATTACTACGAAGTCAAAATGCCCATATCTTGTCCGAAAAGCTGTCTTATGGATATCCACCTCCTTCACTTTAAGCTGATGATATCCAGACCTTAGATCAATCTTTGAGAAAACCGCTGCCCCCTTAAGCTGATCGAGCAAGTCGTCAATCCTCGGCAAAGGATACTTGTTCTTGATGGTCAGCTTGTTCAACTGACGATAATCTATGCACATACGCATAGTTCCGTCCTTCTTCTTCACAAAGAAGACCGGTGCTCCCCACGGAGACACACTGGGTCGGATAAACCCACGATCAAGCAGTTCTTGGATTTGAGCCTTAAGCTCAACCAACTCCTTAGGCGCCATTCTATACGGAGCGATTGAAACAGGAGCTGTTCCTGGCAGCAGATCAATTCCAAACTCCACCTCCCTATCTAGGGGTATTCTAGGTAATTCCTCTGGAAACACATCTTCAAAGTCCCTTACAGTTCGAACTCCACTAACACCTTCTTCCTCCTTATCCAACGCATTAACAAAGGCCAGAAATGCCTTGCACCCTTTCCGAACCATCTTAACAGCCTTTAAAGCAGAAACTACATTAGACGAGTAGTTTCTTCTTTCTCCTATCATAACTACTTCCTTATCCTCTGGGGTCCTTAACTCCATTCACTTAGCTGCACAATCCAGTATGGCTCGATGCTCTACTAACCAATCCATGCCAAGTATAAGATCGAATTCTCCGAAGGGAAGTTCCATTAAGTCGGCAGAAAATACTACTCCTTGAATTTCTAGAGGCACTTTCCGGAACATCTTATTCACCACTACAGTTTGACCTAGTGGGCTTACTACAGTCATCTCCCTATCATAAAGTTCAGAGGCTATGGCTAGAGTTTCAACTACTCTACATGCAACATACGAATGGGTCGAGCCCACATCAATCAAAGCAAAATAAGGCTTGCCACAAACAAAAAACGTACCGGTTATAATGTCCGGCGCGTCTCCTTCCCTACAGCGAACTGCATATACCAAGCCCGGCTGTCTTGCCTCTGTATTACCAGCACCTCTGCCAGGTGTTCCACGTCCTCTTCCAGCACCATTACCTCGGCCATTCGGACCACGGCCCCGCTGGCTGCTGTCCGCCTCTACCAGCCTGATTAACATTCTAAGCTACTGGTCGATTTCCATCTGGCCTCATAGGACAGTCCTTAATCATATGGTACTTGGGCCCACACTTAAAGCATCCTCCTGTCTTTTTCCAACATTCCCCTAAGTGTTTCTTCCCACACTGATCACAAGTACGATATTGCCCTCCAGTACCAGCTTGCTGACCTCGCGGCCCATCAACTCTAGGCCTTTTCTGAACATTCCCAGCTGACCCTAACGACCCAAATCCTCTTTTCTGCTTATTCCGATCAGAGTGCTGCCTTACAGAGTCCTTAATCCCTTCCGCTATCTTAGCTTTCTCTACTAACGTAGAAAACTCCCGCTCTTGATGTGGAGCGACTAACAACCTCAAGTCATCCCTTAGTCCGTCCTCAAACCGGACACACTGCTCATGCTCTGTAGCCACTACTCCTCGAGCATACTGGTTCAACCTTAGAAATTCAGCTTCGTACTCTGCTACGGACTTGTTTCCTTGCACCAGCCCCAGAAATGCCTTCCTCTGAGCATCAGTGTAACGCGTGCCGACATACTTCTTCTGATATGCCGCCTTCACATATTCCCAAGTCAGATCCTCAGCTGTGGCACCATCCAGAACTGTTAACCACCATTGATATGCTTCATCGCGTAGCAGTGCCACCATTCCTTTCAGTTTCTCCGCAGGGGTCAAATCCAACTCATCCATAATTCGTTCCGTCGCCTCTAACCAATATTCAGCCGTACTGGGTGCCACACCAGATACTCCACGGAACACTTCAGCTCCATTAGCTCGAAGTCACTCGGGTACAGATTTCCGAGCTCCCATATTTCCACCTGCGCCAGCCACCATTTCAAGAACCCGCAGCACAGCCTGCGATACGGCATCACCCCCGTCTGAGCTTGCTGCTCAACACCAACAGCTGGTGGTGGTACCTCATTGTCAGACCCTTGACCTGATCTAACGGGTTCCGACACGGCCATTCTGCCTCTACCGCGTCCTCGCACATTACGACCACGTCCCCTAGAGCTCATATCTACGATCGTGCTTTAATCTGATTAAGAAATTTTATGAATTAGCCCTTATTCCACTGATTATTCGCGAAGGAGTTTTATGTAAAGAGTTTAGCAGTAATTCTTTCGATCAATCAAAGTTCAAGTTTTCTATCCCAATTCAAAGAAAACACATCCATTCCATAATACCTCCCACATGCATTCACTCTTTGGACCATTTTTGTCTTTTCCTATCCTAGGGGTATTTTCGTCATTTGTCCTATAAGGGTATTTTGGTAATAAATCGGGGTCAATTTGAAAAATCTCTACGAATCAAAGGTATTTCGAAACTTAGGGTTCTTTTTGAGAACTTGTTTTCCAAATCAGTGTTGTTGCAGAAATTTTAGAAATCGGGGGTCATTTTGGTAATTTTGTAAAGCAGGGGTAATTTGGTAAATTTCCAAATCAGGGTATCTTGAATTATTGCAAAATAGGGTTTTGGGATACTTTTGCAAAGTAAGAAAATTTTATTGAAATTGAGGGTAATATGGAAATTTTTAGAAACCAAGGGCATTTTAATAATTTTACCACTAGGGGTATTTTAGTAATTTTGTAAATCAAGAATTTCTCGGAAAATTTTGTAAGATAGTTTTTACCAATTAAAAGGGTAATTTTAAGAGTTTTAAAACTAGGGTTCTTATAAAAATACAGTTAGTTCCCTTTCGGGTTTTAGTTATTGGGTTTAGCCTATGAATAAGTCCTCTTGGTTAGGGTGAACCGAAGCTACGCACCAGGTAGGATTCGAGTGGAGAGGAGGTGAGTCACGCGGACTGCTTAAATACCAAGCTCCCACCGAAACCAATCCTAGACATGCGCACAATGGTTGCCACACCCTAACTCGGCGACTTAGTCACAGGTTTGTTTAATTAGGCATTTAAATTTTATGCAATTGTTGGGGTAAACTAGTCTTAGGGTTCAAGTACTTAACATACTAATCTACGTTCCATTTCTACCCTTCTACAAATCATAATATAAATCACACAATGGATAGGGGTACTTACCTGGTGGACTTCAGGTCGGAGACTTAGGTGCCATGCCAGAAAACCTGCTTATTTCACAAAAATTCTTTTGGGCCTAACTTAGAAAATGTTTTGGGCCTTAAACCCAAGGCAGAGAGTTTAAAAACTGGGCTCTGATACCAAGCTAAAACATCCCAAACCCGGCCCACGAGCCTTGACCGGATCCGGTATGTTCCTAAAGTAAAACGGTTCAAAACTGGTTTGTATCTTTTGAAAATCTTTGAGTGACTTTGGGAGAAAACTCGAATTGGGTTGGGCTCAAGTTGGAAACTAGTTTATTTTTGAAACATAAGTTTTTATAAAAATTTCATTGTTAAGTTTCAAAACTTTAAGTTAAAAGGTATGCCGAATTTGTTTTAGGTTCTTAAAAATCATTTTTCTTTAAGTGTCAAAACGTTTAGAGTTCATTCTTATATAAAATTTACTTAGTTTTTAATTTGATAAAAGTTTCGTATGATAAGACAATAAATAACATGCATGCATAAAATAGTTCGTACTATGGCCTTATTACATCAAATAAACAAACCCAAAATAAATTTAAAGTGCTTAAATAAAAGAAAATGTCCAAATAATAAAATTCCTTGCTGAGCATGGCCACCATTAAGCTCCTGCCGACCTGGTCCATTACTGATCGTCACCTGAAAAATGTTCCCACAACGGGGTGAGTCAAATAGACTCAATGTGTACACAAACACTAAGTCCATATAGATTCAGGCATATCAAGTCATACACATTCATAGCATAATTTACAGTTAATGATGCATTCCCGAACCCAAACCTAGATGCCATCCGCTACACATCACCCGTACCAGCCTGCACACTGTGGGGACTACTAAGTGAACCCTACATCCGCTACACACCATCGAAGGCAGTCGCTACAGTCGACGTGCTCATCGCCCTTATAAAATTCGTGGCATAGCCACCAGATAATATTTTGTGTCATGAGACACCACATTCAGATAACGTGACCGAAGTCACCACATTCATATATCGTGACATAAGTCACCACATTCACTTCCCCTTTCATAATCACCCATATGCCCATGTCATACAAATAATGCATTATCATGCCATGTTCTCTATTCACATTCTTATAGGTTCAGATATGTGGCATAACAGATCACATTATAATCCTAGTAGGAGTAGGAAAACATACCTGAGTACTTTGTACCATAGCATGGTACTTAGCCATATTTTTCACATTCTTAATACCACATATATATATATTAAACATTGCCGTAAATCCTATTAAGAGATAGTGTGGGGTACACACCTGATTTACTTAACGAATTCACTGAAATCCCAAAAATCCCGATCTAAGCTTTAGATCCTTTAGTTCCTATATTCGGCCAACCCCAATCATGTCATTAAAAAGCCAGTCGGCCATAAAACCAAATCCCAATTGAATTATCGAAATCAACTTACCTTGTTGCCGATTGGATTAAATCCCGAAACTTGTGATGTTCACCCTTGAAATCGGCTAGCCACCAAATCACTTAACTAATTAGTTTCGGCTTTTAAATGAAGTAAGAAATAGATCTAGGCCTTGGCCGAATGTGTAGGTGCGCTTACCTTACGATTCTCAAATCCCGAAAGTATCCCTTGTCATAGGTATCTGTCGAAATACCCATGGTCACATGATAGATCAATTTCTATCATTCAATCACCATTAAATAGCCCTTGGCCGAATATACACATGACTTACCTTGAACCTTTACAGTCTCGAAATATCCTCCCTTGTAGTCGACAACACCTAAATCCCGAAACTACCTTCCAAGATTCGGCCAAAGAACAATAGGAGAGATTAAATCTTAGTTTTCGAAAAGCCTAAGAGAAAAAGAATGGAAACCAAATTTGATCTTACCCCTACTGAAAAAATCGACAACACCCTTGTCTGACACCACAAAAGATTCGGCTTTGGCTTCAATGAACAATCGGCTAGGGTCTAACAAGTGCTTAGTTTCGGCTTCAATGAACTTGTGAGAAGAAGAAGAAGAGAATGAAGTGCACAAGATTCGGCAATAAAGAGGAATAAGATTTCAGCTTGGATGTGATGAAGAAATCGGCTATGAATGCTTATGTTTTCGGCTTTTGACAAAATAGGAGAGAAAGAGAAGAGGGGAATTTTGCTAGAGGATTTTCGGCGGATGAACAAAAGAGAAAGAAAGAATAAAGGTTGGCTTCTCCTCCTTGCCGAAATTACTATACCAAGTATCCCCTATTCGGCCAACTCTATCAACTCCCTTGTTGATCTCCTATTTTATCTCTTATCACCTTTTTAGATTAATAAAATTAATCCATCAATTATCCCTTATCCTAATTATTTTATCACCCTTTTATCTCTTAAAAATAAAAGGATTTAAACACCTAAAATATAGCCTTGGTGCCGTCCCTTACCTCCCTTTCTTTGCCGAAAATAAAACCCTAAAATGTTGCTTCCCTTGCTGCTCGAACTCAAGACCTACACCTAGCTTGTGGCGTCATTTACAGAGGCCTTAAGTGGCGCCCCCAAGCCACTTAACCAAGCCCATTTGTGTGTCATCTTTCACATACAATTTCTTTTAAGGCCCTACTAAGCTTAGCTCCCTTATTAAAACTTAAAATATGATATTTTCTAAATCTTTCTCCTATACTCTAGGGTTCCAAAAATTCATAAAAACACATTCATACACACAAAGGCATGCTTTCACATTCAATTAAGCAATTATGCATAAACCATAATCCAGGATATTACACGAATAATCCATCTGTGGGGCCAACCCACGTTGTGATACCAAATCACTGGCGACAATCCCAATATATCAAATGTGGGGCCAACCCACTGTGGTACTAAGCCACTGGGACGAGTCGCTATGAGGTGCCAAACCTCTGGTGACCCAAAGTCACGAAATATCAATAATCCAAGTGTGGGGCTAACCCACGTGTGATACCAAATCACTGGCGACGATCCCAATATGTCAACTGTGGGGCCAACCCACTGTGGTGCTAAGCCACTGGGACGAGTCGCTATGAGGTGCCAAACCTCTGGTGACCTAAAGTTACAAATAATCTGTGGTACCAAACCACTAGAGGTGCCAAACCTCTGGTGTCCCAAAGACATGGATATCAATTTCTTCCCCCTCCTCTCATATCACCCATCGTGCTTTATTATGAAACATATAGCAAATATATCAAATATCATGGTATTAAGCATCATATAGCAAATCTTATCATAACGGACTTACCGGAATCCTTGCTCATACCCATACTGTAATATCCCGGGTTAGGGGCTATTTTGTTGTTGCATTAAATTGCATGTGTTTGGGTTGCAATATTGTTATTCTTGATGTTTTAGGGACTTAGTTGTAGGCTAGGAGTAAGCCTGAGTAGGTGGGAAAGTTTTAGTTTTTGAGCTTTAAGTGAGGGGAGTTGATGGAGCTGGGGCTTATGGTTTTTATTTGGTAAATATTAGCTCAAGTAAGGAGTTGGTGGAGTGGCAAACTAGACGCCACTAAGGCCTTGTGTGTGTGACGCCAATTGCAGGGAGAGGTCCTGTGTTCAAGCTGCGAAAATCCCACATTTTGGCTTCCTTTTTGACGGCATGGAGGAGAGGAGTTGTTGGCAGTTCAAACTCTGCCATGGACCAAGTCAAATCATTCAAAGGAGGGGTGGAGAGTGAATTTAGGAGGAAGACTAGTTCAAACTAGTTTGAATGGATGGTTGGCAGCTAATGGGGGTGTTGGCCGAAACTTGGGGACTTCATGGGAGGAGTGGACGGTTTGGTGAGTAGGGGAGTGGGAAGTGCCGAAAATTCAATTGGCATTTCTTTTGTTTTTTTTTCTCGGTCACTTTGGTGTCAAACAAATTCTCTCTTTTTGTCAATAGTAGCCGAATTCTCAAGTAAGCATTTCTTGTATTTTCTTTTGAAACCGGAAGACCCAAACCTCCCTTGAGCTTGTCGAAAGTTACCTTGTTTCCTTGTGTTTCATTGTTAGCCGAATGCACTCTTGCATTTTCTTTTCTTCTTCTTCACTTGCATAAGCCGAAACTAGTATTCTCTTTTTCTCATATATTCATTTTTCTTCTCCTTTGGAACACTAGTGCCAAAACTTACCTTGTTCCCAAACCAAAATCTCTATTCATTCTCTCCATTTATTTTCCTTGCAAAACCGAAAGCACCTCCATTCTGTTCACTTTCTTTTCATCTCGTAATTTCTTTCCTCTTTGTTGAAGCACTAAGCCGAACCTCTCTTCAACTGTTGGCTGATTTCTTTCCATCTCTTAAACCATATTTCCTCTGTTTTACTTTTGAGTTATTAGCCGAATCCCTCCCTTGTGTGGCCGAATTTCTTTTTTTTCATTTGTTTTCAGATTGGCCGAATCTTTTTTTTCTCCTAGTAGTTCATCTTGACCGAATATCAGTAGAGTGTTGGGGGTTCTTGCTTCAATCGATTGGAGTTAGGTAAGTGCTAGGCCGAATGGCCATTCTTCCCCTCTTGTGTTGTATCGTTCTGGGTTTGGTTGAGAACCGATGTTGGGTTCGGTTAGAAGAAGTTAATCTTGTTTTAATCATTTCGTTATAGGGCCTTTGGATTTTGGAAGCAAGCAAGAGGAGTCTCCTGTTTCTGTTAACTGATTGGTAAGTGGTGGTAAGGGTTGGTATTATTATTAGTTCATTCTTTTAGATGTCAATAAGTCAAGTCTTCAAGTGGATTAACTGTTCTCTTTTTAGGGGTTGGCCGATTATCAGAAGAACCACTGCTTGGTTCGGGATTTGGTAGGAAACCAAATCAAGTATAAAGGTATAGGTTCAAATATTGATTCCTTTGGTTTAAGATCTTTGGCCGAATGGTAGATGCCTAATCCCTATTTGGCCGATTATAGGAGCAGGATAATCAAGGGGACTTAGATCGATTCTTTGGGTTTTAAAGACTGCGTTTTAACAGGTGTGTAAACTAACACACTTCTTACTTAGTAATATCGTTAATAAATCTGATTGCCTTGCTAAAACCAAACAGTATGATGGATTATTGGTACCAAATGGGGTATGTGTACGGATTCGGGTAAGTCCATTCTATTATGAGTTCTATTAATGGTATATGCCATCATGATTGCTGACGCATATGATATAAGAGGTGACATTAAGCATATTAGCATGATTTACATGATATGCATTAGTATGACATGTATGGGTGATATGAGAGGAGGGGGAGTATGATATCCGTGTCTTTGGGACACCAGAGGTTTGGCACCTCCAGTGGTTTGGTACCACAGATGATTTTTGTGACTTTGGGTCACCAGAGGTTTGGCACCTCAGCGTCTCGTCCCAGTGGCTTAGCACCACAGTGGGTTGGCCCCACAGTTGATTATACGGGATTGACGCCAGTGATTTGGTATCACACGATGGGTTGGCCCCATCACTCGATTATTGTGACTTTGGGTCACCAGTGGTTTGGTACCACATTCGTGTCTTTGGGACACCAGAGGTTTGGCACCTCATTGCGACTCGTCCCTGTGGTTTGACGCCACCGTGGGTTGGCCCCACTTGAGAGATATGGGATTGTCGCTAGTGATTTGGTATCACACGATGGGTTGGCCCCATCATTGGATTATTCGTGACTTCGGGTCACCAGTGGTTGGCACCACATTATGGATATCGTGACTTTGGGTCACCAGTGGTTTGGCACCACCAGTGGTTTGGTACCACACGGGGTAGAAAAGGTGTTACGGATGGTTAGGAACGGGTGCATTAAGTGTATTGCTTTGTTATGATGTGTGTTAGCATGTTGTATTATCGGGAGGGGGATTTACGCACTGAGTCTTGCGACTCACCCACTCCTTTGACATTTCAGGTGACACTTAGACGCGGACATGGAGCCGGGATGGACTTGAGGTGCTCATGCCATGAAAAAAAAAAAGGATTTGCTCAGACTTTATAAAATTTGGGTACATTAGCTTATTTATTACTATTTGGTTTTATTTTGGATTGTAAATGGCCTTTAAAATTATGTTTTTCTATGTTTATGCTTAAAGTAGATTTTTAATATGCCTTAACAAATTAATTGGGTTAAAATTTGCTAAAACTTGGAAAGACAACGATTTCAAAACTACAAAGCGATATGTTTTAAATTATACCATCGGGTATCACACTATGATTTGGGATAAAGAGAGCTCAAATGTTTTCTAACTTAAACTCGATTTTCTTCTAAGTTAAAATGTTCTAGTAACAATATTAAACAACTTGGGGTTTTAAAGTGAGATAAACCTGTCTTAACTTCATAACCGATTAAGTTTTCGAAATTTCTGAGTTTTCAAACAAAACATCAGTTTTCAAACAATCATGCCCAAGATTTCTGCAAGTACGAAATTTATCAAAGGGTTTTTATCAAACTTTTAAACGGAAACCTATTTTAGCCAAAAATCGATTCTCCCTGTAACATACCGGATTCGGTCGTGGTGTATTGACCGGGTTTGGGGTGTTACACATACGGTATCATATCGAGATCTCACAGTTTTTGGCTTTTAATCAAGATTAGGTTATTAATATATTACCAAGTTATAAAGTGTGTAAGTTACACACCTGTTACTAACGCAAGTTCTAAATCCCAAAGACCTGATCTACTGCACTAGATCTCCTTGCCCTACATTCGGCCAACACTTAGATCAATAACATAGGCCATTCAGCCAACAACAAACCTTAGTCTCAAAAGCCTTCGGCTTTTCAACCACTTAAAGAATAATGAACCAACATAGATCCTTACCACTTGACTTACCAAAATCGAATGTCAAAGAATAGAGGCTTAGATCGACTGCTTCCAAAGTCCCGAAGAGCCTAAAAGAAATCGATTCCCATTAATGATTAACAACACTATCAACAAATGCCGGATTAGGCTTTCACCTATGCGTCGACAGAGAAGAAGAAAAAGTAAGAAGGGAGTTTCGGCCATGGACACTTACCTTCTTAAAACCGATTGAAGAAGCAACCAAAAAGATCAAGGCTTGATTGAGATTCGGCCAAAATAACAAAAAGAAAGAAAGAAGATTCGGCTATGGTTGATTAAAGACAACAAAATAGAATTTGGCTATGGTTGATTAAAGACAACAAAATAGAATTTGGTTGATTAAAGACTAAGAGTAAATCGACAAATACTATTTGAGTTTCGGGTTTGCTTCAACCGAGAGCACTAGGGAGAAATCGGCAATGCTAAGGGAGATTTCGGCTTGACACAAAACAAAGAATAACACCTTCAAAACTAGCCGAAAATGTCACCTAGCTACAAAGGAGTTTCGGCACTTTTTCCCCTCCTACACAAATCAAAAATTCGGCAACCACACAAAATTTCTTCATGCCAACAATTCAAACTAATTTGAATTAAACACACTCCCAAATTTTCTCCTTATTTCCTCCTAATCATATTCAAAATTAAGCCAACCCCCTAGCCCCCTATACTGTCTACATTCATGGTCAAATGGCCATAGAAAAATTTCCAAAACATTACTCCATACTTCAAGCCTTTTGTCTCCTTATCATACCATAACCCCTTGATACCATACCATAAATAAGCACTTGCCTTTTTCCTAAGTCTACTGTCCATAAATGAAAAAAAAAATCCATCCTTACCATAATTAAAATTTGACCAACACATGCCATACAAAAATAAAAGTCACCTTATTGCCTTCCATGGGATTCGAACCTAAGCTCTCACATACTGCTTGTGGCGTTACCTCTTAAGGCCCTAAGTGGCGCCTCCTTGCCACTTTACCAAACCCAATCTTGTGTTTAAATTCCCCACGAATTACACTTAACCCTTAGCTCCTTCAGCTCCCTCTAACTAAAGCTTAAAAACAAAAATTTTCCTACAGCTCGGGCCTACCCTTGACTTATTCCTATACCCTAGAACATCTCAATTAACAACACGACAATCCAAACTCATGCAAAATAATACAATCACAAATAACCCCTAATTTAGGATATTACATAATTTATACATGGATAATTTAACTCAAAGAGTCTTTAAAGATTTAAACAGTATAAGTCATACATTTGTATCACGAAAACATAGGTGTTTCCCCTTATCTAAATAAGTACCTTTAATTCAAAATCGACAAGGATTGACATCCTCACAAAAGATTCACTCAAATCACTCGAAGTTTTTAAGGTTCAGTAAAAGAGCACTCAAGAGTCAAACATGAAAAGTTAATCCCATAGGCTTGCATGAGAATCAAATCTCCACCACTATAAAATGAGATGATACACAAATCAAAAGGTCTTTAGCAGGGTTGTAACGGGGCTAGGGTTAAAAGTGTGGATAAAGGCTGAATTTGAAGGTTAGAGTCGAGATTGACTTGAAAAATTACCTAACTAGAAAAATGAACTAATCTTGAATAATTATATCAATTGAAAACTAATAATACGAGCTTTTTCCTTGAGATTTGAAATTTAAACATGTAAGTTCACTTAATTATAGAACTAATAATGAATATACTTCGTTTTTTTAGAACAAATCATTACAATAATAACAAAGAACTTTAACAACTTAAATATAGAACATAGTTAGGTAACTGCTCACAATCACATCTCGATAAAAAGGGTAATCAGAAAGATGGTAATAACAAATACAAAGGGTTTTGGGTTAATATTAGTGGGTGAGTCAACAAAAAGGGTTGTTAGGATCAACGGGGTTCATTAGGGGTTAATTTAAGGAGGTAGGCTGTTTAGTGGGGTAAGTGGGTTAAAACCTAGGTGCCTTTATCATCTCGGTATATCAAATCATAGGTGTGTTTTTGACATGTATAATCGAAGCAAGTTCTAGAATAACGGTTCAATGTTGACACACTCATAACCAAAAAGTGAGCATGAAAAAGGATATATGCTCTATAAGCCTCAAAATCTCACAAATATTATGGGTAATTGATGTCATCCTCGTAAATTTTGAATTTCAAAGTAATATTCAAATTTAGGTTAACAACCTAGCAAAAATTTTAATTCTAAAAAATAGACTTATTCTGCTTGATTCTCTAGTATCTTAAAATTTCAATCATCAATGCACAATTAACTATGACTTACTTAAAAAACATGTCAATAAAAATCATAAATCATCAGAAATTTCATCCTAATTAGTAATATGAGAAAATTACTTAAGAACAAATTAAAATTCAGGGAATTGAGAATAATAAAGAAAGTTAGGCCGAATTTGAGAATAATGCAAAAAAGTTAGGCACTTTCTCAAAATAAATATTCACCCCCCACACTTAAGATGTACATTGCCCTCAATGTAAAAACATGTATATTAAATTTAATAGATAGAGGGAGGTGAGACTTCTTGAATTTGGATTGTTTCCTGGAGTTCGAAGTCGATAGGGGTGGTGTCTGCTACTAAGCTCTGCGCTAGATGAAGAAATTGGGGAGCTCGTAGAGAATTAGCCAAGAGTTATTAAGGCAAATTTAAAATAAGCTAAATATATAAATAAAGACAAGAAAGATAAAGAGAAAGAGACTATGAAGGAAAATAAACTAAGGTTAGAAGATAAATAGAGTTTTGGAGTCTGATGCTCCCCCACGTCCGTGGACCGAAGGCGTGTCGATTCACACGGTCGCTTCGCACGGCCGTGTGTTAAGGCGTGTTGATTCACCCACGCCCGTTTTGTGATCCTTAATGCTTGTCTTTTCTACGATAAGCAAACGTACCGTATGGACATGTAAATGTTGTCTTTTCTTGATCCTCAAGAGCTATTGGGATTTGGAAGTAGCCGGAGAGTCCGTCTAAGAAGCAGTAATACATATGCCTAGATAATCTCTCTAACATCTGATTAATAAAGGGCAAAGAGAAGTGATCGCTGGATTTCAGAGTTTTAAATATATATGAATGAGAATGATCGAACCTGAAAGCTAACTCTGACAACGATTGAGGCAAGTGCACCTATCGAACAGTAGTATAGCTTAGGCAAGACCGGATTGTCGAACCCAAAGGAACTTAAAGTACTAATACTAACTTTCTTTTTATTATCTAGCCTAAAATAAGTGAAGTTGTTGTCTAATCTAAATTTAACTAACTACTAAGCTAAAGACTCAAGATAAAAAGAACGAATTGGGGAAATACTATTGGGAAAACTCAGTTGATTATGGCGATACCCTAGGAAGAATCCATGTAACACCCCAAACCCGGCCCATACGTCACGACCAGATCCGGTATGCTACGAGTTTGATGTTAAAAACTTTTCGTAAAAAGGGCTTTGTAAAACTTAGTTCATCTTGTAGATATTTGTTAAATAGGTGGCACTTGTAGAAAATCTTTGTAATTTATCTTTCCAAATAAGTGTTATTTAAATAATGTTTAAAAATCCCATTTTTATCTCTTTAAAACACAAGTCTTTGATTATGAATAATAAAAGAAAAACATAAACATTAACATATATCAACTTATAATCTAAGCTATGAAGGCCTTATTACATCCAATGAGGCCTATGTCGACGCTATCCGTAGTCGATACCACCGCTATTTGCCTAAGGTGTTGTTCAAAAGCCGGTCCACAACTCGGTGGCCAATCTCGAACAGTAGACACCGCTCATTTGTTAAACTTAGGGATTGGGTTTATGGACCCAATCCTCTCCTTTGCCTGATCCATATTCGATTCCATCAAAAGTCCTTGTCAGAACTACTATAACGAAATAGGGTTGTTAAACCATAACCTATGGTAAAGATCACAGGTATGATAGCGTATCTAACAGAAATCTAAATAAACCCCTTACCTCGAAATCCCAAAATTTGAGACTAGCGACTTTTGGCTTTTAAATCTAAACGTTCAGGTTTCCTTCAAACCCCGGATAGCCGCCCAAAATGCAAAAAGAGAGAAAGTATTAGCCCCAATCGACAGCCTTAACAAACCAAGTGGCCATTCGGCCTTGTCTCCTAAAAAAACCGAAAGAGATCTTAAGGAATAGCAAAAGTTGACACTTACCTCAATAGACAAAATTCGGCTACTCTTAGGAGATTTCGGCTTTTTGTGAAAATCAGGAAGTGAAGATGATTCAAAGAAGTCTATGGTGATTCGGCTTTTAATGAAGAAATCAGAAGGAAGAAGAAAAGAGAATTTCGACAGACTAGGGGTGGGTTCGGCCTTAGCAAGGATCAAAAGAAATATAGAGAAAGGATTATGAGGTTTCGGCTTTTAGAAGAAAGAAGAGAAAAGAACAATGGAGTTTTTGGCTTTTACTCAGAGAAGAAAAGAAATAAAAGATGGAAACCCTAAATGCCGAAAATAAAGAAAAGAACCCTCCCCTGACTATTTAAAGTTTCAGCACCTGTACTATCCAAAAGCCGGAATTGCCCTCTTTTGACAACTAATACCAGTTAATTAGGAAGGGAAATTTTGGCACCCCTTAGCCATATCAGAAATCGATTTCTCCTCCCCCACTTAGAGTTAAAATTTCGGCCACCACCTAGCCTTGCAGATAATTCCTTGATTCTCTCCTTATCCTCATCTGACTACTCATCCACAGTGTCATGGATGACACCACCTCTTCCTTCCTTTATCAGGACATTATCCACCTTATTATGACATTAAATAAATTCCTAATTTTAAGCATCATTGTCGAACTCCACTACTACTCTTATGAATGCCAAAAATATTTAAAATAAAAGGTACCAGACGACTCGAACCTGGGTCCCTCAATTGACGCCAACTCCCTTCCCTCTTAGTGGTGCCATTTTGCCACTGGGCCACAAGCCCATTTGTGTTTTAAAACACAGCTAATATCTATTATGCCCTAACTTAACAAGCTTTCCACTAAAGTGTTCAAACAAGAATTTTAACTACAGCCTCGGCCTAAACCTGAGCCCATTCTGAACCCTTTACACATTCTAATTGACATATTAAACGTAGCACACACATCAAATGCAAAGGCCCATTAATCCAAGATGTTACAGTTCTACCCCCTTAAAGAAATTTCGTCCTCGAAATTACCTGGTCAGAAAAGATGGGGGTATTGCTGCGCATCGCTTTCTCTGGTTCCCACGTAGCCTCCTCAGAACCATGATTTCGCCACAGCACCTTAACCAACGGAACCATTTTCCTTCGCAACACCTTGACATCACGATCCAGAATTTCCACCGGTTCCTCTTCGAAGGATAGATCAGGTCTTACCTCGATTTCCTCCACAGGCACAACATGGGTCAGATCCAAACGGTAATGTCTTAACATAGAGACGTGAAATACATCATGAATTTGACTTAACTTCGGAGGTAACTCCAGCTGGTAGGCTACTGGTCCTACTCGCTTCAACACCCGGTATGGTCCTATAAATCTAGGACTTAACTTACCCTTCCGTCTAAACCTTAGTACTTTCTTCCAAGGTGATACCTTCAAGAAAACCCTATCACCTACTACAAATTCGATGTCCCTATGCTTTAGATCAGCATAGGACTTCTGCCTGTCTAACGCTTCCTTTAATCGAGCCCGAATTAATTCAACCTTCTCTTCTGTCTCGGTCACCAACTCCAGACCCGAAATCTGACGTTCCCCCATTTCCGTCCAACAGGTAGGAGTACGACACTTCCGCCCGTACAAAGCTTTATAGGGCGCCATACATATACTTGACTGGTAGCTGTTGTTGTAAGCAAACTTTGCTAACGGTAAGAACTCTTCCCAACAACCACTGAAATTAATGACACATCCTCGCAACATATCCTCCAAGATCTGAATTACCCGTTCAGACTGTCCATCAGCCTGAGGATGGAACGCCGTACTAAAATCCAACTTCGTACCCAACGCTTGATGCAGCGCCTTCCAAAATCGTGATGTGAACCTAGGGTCCCTGTCCGATATGATCGATACTGGCACTCCATGCAACCTTACTACCTCCGCTATGTATAACTTAGCTAACATCTGCAAAGAGTAGTCAACATGTACGGGTATAAAGTGAGCAATCTTTCTTAGTGGGCGTGAGGGGTAGCTCGCTAACAAAGTCCATTGTGATCCTTTCCCACTTCCATTGCAGAATCTTTACCGGCTGTAATAACCCTGATGGTAACTGATGCTCTGCTTTTACCTGCTGACAGGTCAAACACTTCCCTACAAACTCGATCACCTTTCGTTTTAGTCCCGGCCACCAAAACTGCTCTTTCAAATCCTGATACATCTTACTCCCTCCAAGGTGCATAACGTATGGACTACCATGCTATTCATGCAAAATACTACGCCTCAACTCCGGATCTTTTGGCATGCAAATTCTCCCTCAAAAACATAACAACCCTTCCTCATTAATACTAAATTCTGTCGATCCATCACTTGCCCCTACCGGAAACTTCTCCTTTAGCAACTCCTCAATCTGCTGCTTCTCCTTAACCTGACTAACTCATGAGGGTTTCACTTGAAGTTCAGCTAATAGACTTCCATCATCATATAAGCTAAGGTGAGCAAACATTGCTCTCAAGTCAGTGATCACTTTACGACTTAGAGCATCCGCCACCACATTAGCCTTACTCGGGTGATACTCGATCGAGCAGTCATAATCCTTTAACAACTCGATCCACCTCCTTTGCCTTAGATTCAACTCCTTCTGAGTCAAAAGGTACTTTAAACTCTTATGATCCGTGTAGATGACATATTTCTCCCTGTACAGATAATGCCTCCAAATTTTGAAGGCAAACACCACTGCTGCCAATTCCAAGTCATAGGTGGGATAATTCGATTCATGCGGTCTTAACTGCCGAAATGCATATGCAACAACCTTTCCACCTTGCATCAACACACATCCTAATCCCATGTGTGAAGCATCACAGTAGATTACGAACTCCTTTCCAGCCTCCGACTGAATCAACACCGGGGCTTCCGTCAGTATCCTCTTTAACTTTTCGAAACTCTCTTGTTGCTTGTCAGACCAAACAAACGGAACTCCTTTCCATAATAACTTAGTCAACGGTGCCGCAATCCGAGAAAATCCTTCAACAAATCTTCTGTAGTACCCCGCCAGACCAGGGAAACTCCGAACCTTTGCCACCGACTTAGGCGACTTCCAATCCAACACCGCTTCAATTTTTCGAGGGTCAACCCTAATCCCCTCTGCCGACACAATGTGCCCTAGAAAAGTAACTTCACTTAGCCAAAATTCGCACTTACTGAATTTGGCATACAACTGCTTCTCGCTTAGAATCTGCAAAACCACTTGCAGATGAGCATCATGCTCCTCCTCCGACTTTGAATAAACTAAGATATCATCTATAAACACCACGACACACTGATCCAGGTAGGGTTGGAACACTCGGTTCATCATGTCCATGAACGCTGCTAGCGCGTTGGTCAATCCAAACGGCATCACCATAAATTGGTAATGACCATAGCGAGTCCTAAAATCCGTCTTATGAATATCCGCCTCCTTGACCTTAAGCTGATGGTACCCTGACCTCAGATCTATCTTCGAAAAGACTGAGGCCCCCTTCAACTGATCGAACAAGTCATCGATCCTTGGCAGTGGGTATTTATTCTTGATGGTCAACTTATTCAACTGGCGATAATCAATGCACATACGCATTGATCCATCCTTCTTCTTAACGAATAACACCGGCGCTCCCCAATGCGACACACTTGGTCGAATAAACCCTCTATCCAGTAACTCCTGAATCTACGCTTTCAACTCCACCAACTCCTTCGGAGCCATTATATATGGAGCAATCGATACTGGCGCTGTTCCCGGAAGATAATCGATACCAAACTCCACTTCACGATCCGGGAGTAATCCCGGAAGCTCTTCTGGGAAAACATCAAGAAATTCCTTCATCTTCCTGACATCCCCAACAGTTAGTTCCTTGGCTTCCAGAGCTCGAACAAACATTAGAATTGCCTCGTATCCTTTTCTCACCATCCTTTCTGCTCTTAAGGCGGACACCACATTTGACAAGGAATTCCCCCTTTCACCTATCACCAACACTTCACCACCTTCAGGGGTTTTTAACACCATACTCTTGGCTGCACAATCTACATTAGCTTGATACTTCCCCAGCCAATTCATGCCTAGAATTAAATCAAACACCCCAAACAATAATTCTATTAGATCCGTCTGGAAAACTATCCCCTGCACTTCTAAAGGTACTTCCCGATAAAGGTTGTTTACCACCACAGAATGTCCTAATGGACTAAATACAGTCATCTCCCTAGAGGATATCCCAGAATCTACGCTTAAAGTTTCAGACACCCTACTAGCAATATATGAATGCGTCGACCCAATGTCAATCAATGCAGTGTAAGGCAAGCCAAAAATTAAGAACGTACCGGTTATGACATCCGATGCGTCAGCCTCCTCTCGATGTCTGACAGCATAGACCAACTCCGGCTGTCTCGCCTCAGTGTTTCCTGCCCCTTGGCCTGGTGCTCCACGACCCCGACCGGAACCATTACCACCTTTGGCTGCACCACGACCTCTTTGTGGCTGCTGACCTCCTCTGCCAGGCTGAGCATTTCCTTGTCCTGTGGACCCTTCATTGCCCCATTGCTACAGACAGTTCGTAACTTGATGGTTCGTAGGTCCACACCTAAAACACTTCCCACTGCCCGCCCAACACTCACCTACATGAAATTTACCACATCGGCCACACTTCGGTGTCTGACTAGTAGCAGCAGGTCTCTCATCCCGTCTCGGTCCATCTGACCTGGGCCTTTTCTGAGTATGCCCAGTTGCCCCTGACGATCCAGAATTCCTTTTTCCCCCACTCCTATCTCTATCCCGATTCAGTTTTTCGGTCCGCTTTACCTCCTCGGCTATCTTAGCCTTTTCCACAAGCACCACAAATTCCCTCTCCCGCTGTGGTGCTATTAGTACATGCAGATCATCCCTCAGACCATCTTCAAATCGAACACAACGTTCATGTTCTGTGGCTAAAATCCCTCGAGCATATCGGCTAAGGCGTAAGAATTCAGCTTCATACGCAGCCACTGACCTACTTCCTTGCACCATATTTAGAAATGCTCTACGCTGCGCATCCACATAACTTGTCCCAATGTATTTACCCTGGAATGCCGTTTTGAAGAAATCCCAGGTGATACGGTCCGCCACTGCACCATTCTTAACCGTAAGCCACCATTGGTATGCTTTGTCTCGCAGGAGGGATACAACCCCTTTCAACTTCTCCTCCTTCGTGAAATCCAAATCATCCATTATGCGTTCCACCGCCTCCAACCAATACTCAGCTGAACTCGGGGCTATACCAGAAATTCCCCTAAACACTTCTGCCCCATTAGCTCTAAGTCGCTCTGGCACAGATTTCCGGGCTCCTGTGCCCATGCCTGTCCCAGTAATCCTCTCTAAAACCCTTAACATCGCCTGAGATACCGCGTCATCTCCGGCAGTTTGGTCCTGAAATTCCTCCTTCGCAGCTGGTGGTACCGGCGTCTCATTTCCAGATCCATGGTTAGATCCCACTGGTTCTGACACCGTCATCCTACCCCTACCACGACCACGCGGCGGACGTCCTCGGCCCCTTGTACTCATTCTACCGATTCGCTTTTATCTGATTAGAAATTTTATGAATTATTAGTTTTCTTCCACTGATTAACCACGAACAGGCTTATGTATAGTAGTTTTAAGAGTAGTTCTTTCGAATTCGCAGTTATATCTACAATTCAGTCTCAAGTTCGCATCTCCTAGTTCTAGGAAGCACATACATTCAATCATCAACATACAAGTAGCATCCACGCACTTACATTGATCATGTAGGGGTATCTTCGCCTACAGGGGTATTTTCGTAATTTTCTAAAATAGGGTTCTTTGGTGATTTTGTGAAATAAGGGTATTTTGGTAATTTTGCAAATCAGGGGTAATTTAGTAATTTTACAAACCAGGGTGGTTGGTCCCTTTCGGGTTTTAATTATAAATTTTTGGCCCATCAACAAGTCCTCATGACTAAGATGAACGGTCACTACGCACCAGGTAGGATTCCAGCGAAGAGGAGGTGAGTCACTAGGACTGCTTAAATACCAAGCTCTCCCTGAATCCAATCCTAGACATGCGTATGCCTATTGCCACACCCTAATCTCGCGACTTGCTTACAGGTTTGTTTGGTTGGGTTAAATCTTATGAATTTAAAGAGTTGTTTAAACTAAGCTTCAAGTCCATCAATGTCTAATATACTAGCCTACGTCCATCAAGCCCATCAAGCCCAACATATATATCACATCAAGAGTTAAAATACTTACCTGCGTGGATCGGGTGCCGGTAGACTCGAAGGCCATATCTTCATCCAAAACATTTTTCTCAAATTCACATCAAATTTTTAAAACACTACTAGACCCATTTCACAGCCCGAGTTTTGAACTGGGGTCTGATACCAAAATGTAACACCCCAAACCCGGCCCACACATCACGACCAGATCCGGTATGCTACGAGTTTGATGTTAAAAACTTTTCGTAAAAAGGGCTTTGTAAAACTTAGTTCATCTTTGTAGATATTTGTTAAATAGGTGGCACTTGTAGAAAATCTTTATAATTTATCTTTCCAAATAAGTGTTATTTAAATAATGTTTAAAAATCCCATTTTTATCTCTTTAAAACACAAGTCTTTGATTATAAATAATAAAAGAAAAACATAAACATTAACATATATCAACTTATAATCTAAGCTATGGAGGCCTTATTACATCCAATGATTCCAAAATTAAAACTTAGAATAAAACGGCAAGTGTAAAAACAAATAACTTGATGGCCCCTCGAGTCCGTCTCGGCTCCTATGTCCACGATCTACTGCTCACCTGAAAGAGTAGAGAAAATTGAAAGGGTGAGTCACCAAGAGTCAGTGTACAAATCCCGAAACACACAACGACCTGAGGCCCACAAACAAATTATAAGCCCTGGCCCATACATAAAGGCAACAACCATACTTACATGACAAATAATAAATGATGAATAGCCCAACCCATCCTAGCATTCCATCCTCTACACACCAACCCGTACCAACCATCACACCTCGGGGATTTCTACAATCAACCCTCCATCCGCTACACACCATAACGACAGCCGTACTGCCTATTCCTATTAATCAGGAATCATTAAACGTGGCATTGCCACCGATCACTGTGTGACCTAACATTAGATTTTTGTGGTTTAACCACCGATCACCAAGTGACCTATCATGCACTTCCCCTTCATTATCATAGTCCCACCCCATGCATACATACTTAAAAAAACAAGAAAAACAGGTTTTCACATATATCGATACTCATAGAGTGGTTTCTATGATTACGTACCTGGCATCCTTCGCAAACCCTTTTTCGGGTTTTATTCGACTGTTTACACAGCCTCCTTCCAGCTTTTTCACCCATAACATACATATTACAATTAACTAGTGTGTTAGAGATCTACACACCTGATTACTAACAAGATGATACTGCCTATGTCGACGCTATCCGTAGCCGATACAACTGCTATATGCCTAAGGTGTTGTTCAGAAGCCAGTCCACAACCCGGTGGCCAATCTTGAGCAGTAGACACCACTCGTTTCTTAAACTTAGGGATTGGGTTTACGGACCCAATCCTCTCCTCTTCCTGATCCATATTCAATTCCATCAAAAATCCTTGTCAGAACTACTATAACGAAATAGGGTTGTTAAACCATAACCTATGGTGACGATCACAGGTATGATAATGAATCTAACAGAAATCTAAAGAAACCCCTTACCTCGAAACCCGAAATTAGAGACTAGCGACTTCCGGCTTTTAGATCCAAACGTTCAGGTTTCCTTAAAATCCCGGAATGCCGCCCAAAACGCAAAAAGAGAGAAAGTATTAGCCCCAAGTGACAGCCTTAACAAACCAAGTGGCCATTCGGCCTTGTCTCCTATAAAAAACCAAAAGAGATCTTAAGGAATAGCAAAAGTCGACACTTACCTCAATAGAGAAAATTCGGCTACTCTTAGGAGATTTTGGCTTTTTACGAAAATCAGGAAGTGAAGATGATTCAAAAAAGTCTATGGTGATTCGGCTTTTAATAAAGAAATCGGCAGGAAGAAGAAAAGAGAATTTCGGCAGACTAGGGATGGGTTCGGCCTTAGCAAGGATCAAAAGAAATATAGAGAAAGGATTATGAGGTTTCGGCTTTTAGAAGAAAGAAGTGAAAAGAACAATGGAGTTTTCAGCTTTTACTCAGAGAAGAAGAGAAAGAAAAGATGGAAACCCTAAATGCCGAAAATAAAGGAAAGAACCCTCCCCTGACTATTTAAAGTTTCGACACCTCTACTATCCAAAAGCCGGAATTGCCTTCTTTTGACAACTAATACCAGTTAATTAGGAAGGGAAATTTCGGCACCCCTTAGCCATATCAGAAACCGATTTCTCCTCCCCCTCTTAGAGTCAAAATTTTGGCCACCACCTAGCCTTGTTGTTAATTCCTTGATTCTCTCCTTTTCCTCATCTGACTACTCATCCACAGTGTCATGGATGACACCACCTCTTCCTTCCTTTATCAGCACATTATCCATCTTATTATCACATTAAATAAATTCCTAAATTTAAGCATCATTGCCGAACTCCGCTACTGCTCTTATGAATGCCGAAAATATTTAAAATAAAAGGTACCAGGCGACTCGAACCTTGGGCCTTTAATTGACGCCAACTCCCTTCCCTCTTAGTGGGGCCATTTTGCCACTGGGCCACAAGCCCATTTGTATTTTAAAACACAACTAATATCTGTTGTGCCCTAACTTAACAAGCTTTCCACTAAAGTGTTCAAACAAGAATTTTAACTACAGCATCGGCCCAAACCTGAGCCCATTCTGAACCCCTTACACATTCTAATTGACATATTAAACGTAGCACACACATCAAATGCAAAGGCCCATTAATCCAGGATGTTACAATCCACCTAGACTTCACTTGTTATCTAACACTGAACCAGACAGTTTATTCACTTGACTTGATCCGTAAGACTCCCTAATTTATATTAAACCCTCTCTTGAGGTGAATAACGTCTAACCCTAGGTTGATTAATTAAAATCTCTTTCTAACTAAAACCCTTATAATCGCATTAACTCGATCTATGGACTCCCATATTAGGTTTCACCCTAATCCGGCAAAATCTCGTCACCCTATCTCTAGTCGTGCGATCAACTCCGCTTAATTATGCTAGATCTACTCTTAAGCAGGGACTTTTGCTCCTCCACCTAAGCACATCATACTTGAATTAATATCCCGGAAATATTAACACAAGGATTAAGCACACATAATTAAGAACAAATCAAGTATTTTTGTGAATGGGTTTCATCCCCTTCAGGTATGTAATATACCAAATGATGGCTTATGCATAATTGCTTAATTGAATGTGAAAGCATGCTTACGTGTGTTGTGAATGGGTTCTATGAATTTTTGTGAACCTTAGTGTGTAGTCAAGTGCCTTAGAAATTATTAGATTTTAATTCTAAAAGAGGGAGCTAAGTCTGAGAGGCCTTAAGAAAATAAATAGGGGAAATATGTCACACAATTGGGCTTGGTAAAGTGGTTACAAGGTGCCACTTAGGGCCTAGTAGGTGACGCCACAAGCAAGGGAAAAGGGGCCTAGGTTCGAGTCACAAGGGGAGCAATAAGGGAATTTTTATTTTTCAGCAGAGATGAGCAGCAAGGGACGGCACCAAGGCTATATTTTAGAAGTTTAAATCCTTTTATTTTTTAAGAGATAAAAGGGGTGATAAAATAATTATGATAAGGGATAAATAAAGGATTATTTCTTTTTATTTTATTAATTTTAGATGAGGTGATAAGAGGAGAATAATGAGGGATTTGATGAGGGAGCATGTGATGGCTGGCCAAGGGACTCTCTTGGTGTATTTTTGGCCAAAAGGAGGAGTGTGAGGCCAATTGTTCTTTTCATCTCTTTTGCCGAATTCCTTAGCCAACCTTCTCTTTTCTCTTAAAATTTTGTCAAGCCAAAAACTCAAGAAATCATTGCCGAATTCTTCATCTTTCTCTTCTCACCTTTTTGTTCCATTCTACTTAGGCCGAATCTCTCCCTCCCAAAGGTTCATCTTTGTCGAAATTCTTAGATCAAAATACCTTAGTTGCCGAACCTTTGTAAGTTTCACCTCTTTTATTTCTCAAGTGCTAAGGCCGAACATCTCTGTGGTTAAGCAAGGGTGCCGTCGACTGTAGTATTAAGGTAGGACCATATGTTATTCGATTTCCATCCCTTTTTCTTGTGGACTTGTCGAAACTTAGGGACTAATTCCTATTATTGATTTTGGCCGAAACTTGGAAAGAGGCTTCGGGAGTTAGGTGCTGTCGACTGCAAAGAAGAATCTTTCAGGATTTTAAAGATCTAAGGTAAGCTATAAGGTGATATTCGGCCATAGGCCATTAATTGATTTAAAGTTAGACTTAAATCTAACCTATGATTATAGGTATTTCGACATCTCTTTGGTTAAGTAACTAATTTCGGGATTTGGAATCATAAGGTAAGTGAAGGTACATATTCGGCTATATTGGTTACTATGTTAGCCGAATCTAACTATGGATATATAGGGGCAGTCGACAGTGGTACACAAGGCTTTCGGGATTCCAAATCGTAAGGTGAGTACATATGTACATTCGGTAAAGGCTTATTTAGTAACTTAGATCTATTTCTTATCGTTTCAAATACAGAAAACTAACTAGTTAGGAGTTCTGGTGGCTAGCCGATTGCAAGGGGTGAGCATCACAAGGTTTTGGGACTTGATTCTTAATTAAATCGGCAGCAAGGTAAGAAGTTGATTTCGACAATCCTATTGGGATTTGGTCTTATAGCCGAATAGGCTTTTTGCTAATATGCCTAGTGTTGGCCGATTATAGTTGCAAAAGGATCTAAGGCATTAGATCGGGCTTTTCGGGATTTGGAGTGAACTTGCTAAGTAAATCAGGTGTGTACCCCACACTAACTCTTAATAGATGTATGGCTATATTTTGATGTATGTGTCTATAAGAATGTGAATGTGGCCAAGGTACCATGTGGTGGTACAAAGTACTCAGGTACGTTTTCCTACTCCTACTATGAGTATGATAAATATCTGTTATGGCACATAAGTGCAGTTTATAAGAATGTGAATGAAATATAAAGCATAATATTGGCATGTTTTGTATGGCATGGGCATTTGGGTGATTATGAAAGGGGAAGTGAATGTGGTGACTATTGTCACGATATATGAATGTGGTGACTTCGGTCACATTATCTGAATGTGGTGACTTCAGTCACATTATCTGAATGTGGTGTCTCATGACACAAAATAATTATCTGGTGGCTATGCCACGAATTTTATAAGGGCGATGAGCACGTCGACTGCAGCGACTGCCTTCGATGGTGTGTAGCGGATGGAGGGTTGACTTAGTAGTCCCCACGGTGTGCAGAATGGTACGGGTGATGTGTAGCGGATGGTAACTAGGCTTGGGTTCGGGAATGCATCATTTATTGTGAATTATGATATATATATATATATATATATATATATATATGTGATCTGATATGCCTGAATCTGTTTGGACTTAGTGTTTGTGTACACATTGAGTCTATTTGACTCACCCCGTTGTGGGAATACTTTTCAGGTGATGATCAGTGATGGACCGGGTTGGCAGGGGCTTTGTGGTGGCCATGCTCAGCAAGGAAATTTATTTTATTTGGACATTTTATTTTATTGAGGCACTTTAAACTTATTTTGGGTTTGTTTTGATGTAATAAGTGTTGGAACGCCGGTACCCCATGGCGCAGCAGAATAAAATTAGATCCGGCGATCCAAATTATGGATCCATGTGTGAGGAACGAATCGGGGTGAAATAAAGGTTTCGAAATTACCAAAACTTCAATCTGAGTAGACAGCGATGCCTTGGCAACAAGAGATTTGATCTACTGTCGAATCAAGCCTCAACCTTTTGCGATGTCGGCCTCTACGTAATCCACCCGGTTTGACTATGAACGGAAGAAATCTCCAAAACTGTTTTGGAGGCTTATTTGCTTGACGACTGCTAGACCTAACAAGCAATCACTTAGGGTTTTCATGTTCAGTTTTGTCTCCTTTTGATACCTTTTATAATGGGTGCCTTTCTCATTGGGCCTTTTATAATATGTATCCTCTTAATTGGGCCTTTTATAATTGGTATCTCTTGAATGTATTACAAGATTAAATAAATACAATAAAGTTTTTAATCGAAAATTATAATTACATTAATTATATCTGAAAATTATAATTACATTAATTATAATAAATATTCCGGTAAACTATATTTATTTAAATTTATATATGAATCAAATTCATATATTAATAAAATTATGTTATCATTATGTGTACAACATCTTTGTACATATAATATGTTCAATATTTGATTGCCCAATTAAATTAATTCTTTAATTAATTTAATTTATGTGACAACCAAGCACAATACCAACTATATTTTATTCCGTTTATTTCAACCATAGGTGTGACCCTGTAGGTTCTTGCAACGTTAGCAGTAATACTAGAACGATTCTATTGTCACAGAAAATGAGTGGCATCTAGCAATGCATCATTGCTACCTAAGTTACAAGAAGTCATGATTCGACATAACCTTTCGTGATTAACCTTTCATACATTAATCCTTAAGTCCTTTATCTCTGGAACAGATACAAGTCATGGGATAGTCACACTTGCATAGTCCATCCCATGTTTCTTGATATCTTGAGTAGACTATGATATACAAATTAGTATGACATCTCATATCAACTTATTTGAGCATGGCCATGCATTTCTAGTCTTACTCAATCAAGTGGCCTAAGATATTACTCCTATTATGTAGGAGGGACTTATCCTTTATTGATCAACCATAACCCTCTACATAGATTATGGTATATCCAACATCAGCCTTTATAGAACAACCTGTTACGGTGTACGTTTGACTGTATCAAAATATACAGCTCACGATGCTGGGATAATAATGATCTCAAGTCTGAGGATCATATACATAGTAATCACTATGAGTAATGTTGTGACAATTACATAATAATCCAAGAAACATACTCATAGCGGGTCAATCCAATATGTTGTTCTCTAACACACATATTCATGCATTGATTTTGACACTCCATATCAATGACAACTCTGTATCATCAATCAACTACATGTTAGTCTTAATGCATTATTATTGTCCTAGTCAACAACAATACTCGACTAAGGATCTTTTAAGAATAATCATATTATTCTCAGGACATTATTATAAAATAGTTTATCTATACACACGGAAAGAAAAACTGAAATAATAATGACAACGCTTTATATTAATAAACATGGTAAATTAAGTATGTTATTACAACCATCTCATGATTGATCTTTGGGCATACTCTTACAATCTCCCACTAGCACTAAGACCAATCACTCATATATCTAATACCAAGTGACTTAGTGTGACGATCATGCTTCTGCTGTGTTAGAGGCTTGGTCAGGGGATCAACGATGTTATCATCTGAAGGTACTCTGCATATCTCTACATCCCCTCGATCGATAATCTCTCGAATAAGATGGTAGCGTCTAAGTATATGTTTGGATCGCTGGTGAGATCTGGGTTCTTTAGCTTGTGCAATAGCTCCATTGTTATCACATCGGAGTTCTATAGCATCTGATATACTAGGCACAACCCCTAGTCCAGTAATGAACTTCTTGATCCAAACTGCTTCTTTTGCTGCCTCACTGGCTGCAATATACTCGTCCTCTGTTGTAGAATCGGCTACTGTACTTTGCTTTGAACTCTTCCAGCTCACAGCACCACCATTAAGGCAAAACACAAAACCTGATTACGATCGAGAATCATCCTTGTCGGTTTGGAAGCTGGCATCAGTGTAACCTTTTACACTTAACTCTTCCTCACCTCCATATAATAGGAACGTATCCTTAGTTCTTCTTAAGTACTTAAGGATACTCTTCACTGTGGTCCAGTGACCTTCACCGGGATCTACTTGATACCTGCTCGTCATATTTAAGGCATACGAGACATCTGGACGGGTACATAACATAGCATACATGATAGATCCAATAGCGGAAGCATATGGAATTTTACTCATACGTTCTCTCTCTTGTGGAGTTGAAGGACACATTTCCTTCGAGAGTGAAATACCATGTCTCATAGGTAGGAATCCTCTTTTAGATTCTTCCATACTGAACCTTTTCAGTACTTTATCTATGTATGTACTTTGGCTTAGACCTAGTAGTCGTCTTGATCTATCTCTATAGATCTTGACTCCTAAGATATAAGTGGCTTCGCCCAAGTCCTTCATAGAAAAACAACTTCTTAACCAAGTCTTAATAGACTGCAAGGTAGGTATGTCATTTCCCATGATAAGTATGTCATCCACATATAGTACCAAGAATGTGATAGTGCTCCCACTAACTTTCTTGTAAACACATGGTTCATCTTCATTTTTGATAAAACCAAACTCTTTGATTGCATCGTTAAAACGAATATTCCAACTTCGAGAAGCTTACTTTAATCCATAAATGGATCTTTGTAGCTTACATATCTTTCTAGCATCCTTTGGATTTACAAAACCTTCAGGTTGTGTCATATACACATCCTATTCAAGTTTCCAGTTAAGGAAAGCTGTTTTGACGTCCATCTGCCAAATTTCATAATCATGAAATGCAGCTATGGCGAGCAAGATCCTGATGGATTTAAACATAGCTACAGGAGAAAAGGTTTCATCATAGTCAACACCATGAATTTGGCAAAAACCTTTAGCGACTAATCGCCCTTTCTATGTTTGTACATTACCATCCATGTCTATTTTCTTTTTGAAAACCCATTTGCACCCTATAGGTTTAACCCCTTCGGGTGGGTCAATCAATGTCCATACTTGGTTTTCATACATGGAATCCATCTCAGATCTCATGGCCTCAAGCCATTTCTCAGAGTCTGGGCTCGTCACCGCTTCTTGATAAGTCCTAGGCTCATCTTGATCTATAAGAAGAACGTCACCATGCGTTGTAATGAGAAATCCATATCTCTCAGGTGCACGGCGTTCTCTTAAAGATCTGCGCGGTGGTTGTGTTTCTATAGCAGTTGTTTGTTCCTCAATTTCTTGTGGAATTTGGTTTTGTTCAATCTCTGGTTCAGTGGTATCTTGTGATTCTTGAATTTCTTCAAGTTCAATCTTTCTCCCACTTCCTTTTCTAGAAGTAAATTCTTTCTCTAGGAAGACACCAGTCCGAGCAACAAAAATTTTGTTCTCAGTGCGATTAAAAAAATAATATCCTTTGGTTTCTTTTGGATACCCCACAAAAATACACCTTTCATATTTGGGTTCAAGCTTAGTAGACGTCTGACATTTAACATAAGCTTCACAACCCCAAATTTTCATGAAGGATATACTAGGACGTTTCCCAGTCCACATCTTATATGGCGTCTTTTGAACCGATTTAGATGGAACACGATTTAGTGTGAAGGCAGCAGTCTCAAGTGCATGTCCCCAAAAGGAAGTCGGTAGATCAGCATGACTCATCATGGATCGAACCATGTCTAACAAAGTTCGATTTCTTCTCTTAGATACTCCATTCCATTGAGGAGTACTAGGAGGAGTAAGTTGTGAGACAATCCCACATTCTTTCAAAAGATCATCAAACTCTAGGCTCAAATACTCTCCACCTCGATTAGATCGAAGTGACTTGATAGTTTTTCCTAGTTGATTTTGTACTTCATTTTTAAATTCCTTGAACTTTTCAAGGGACTCAGACTTATGGCGCATGAGATAAACATACCCATATCTACTGAAATCATCAGTGAAAGTAATGAAGTAGTGAAATCCACCTCTGGCCTATGTATTTATTGGTCCACATACATCAGAATGTATTAGGCCCAATAAATCACTAGCTCGTTCACCTTTTGCAGAAAAAGGAGATTTAGTCATTTTTCCCAATAAGCAAGATTCACATACTTCAAATTGTTCAAAAACAAATGAATTCAAGAGACCATCTCTATGGAGTTTGGATATGCGTTTCTCACTTATGTGGCCCAAACGACAATGCCAAAGGTAAGTTTGATTTGAGTCATTTATTTTAGATCTTTTAGTATTTATGTTGTAAATGGGATTCGTTTGATCTAAAATATAGAGGCCATTAATCAATTGTGCCGAACCATAGAAAACATTATTGAGATAAAATGAACAACAATTATTCTTAATAATTATCTCAAAACCAATTTTGTCTAAACAAGAAATTGAAATAATGTTTTTAGTCAAACTGGGCACAAAATAACAATCCTCTAAACATAAATCAAGTCCACTAGGCAAAGATAAAGTATATGTTCCCACAGCTAATGCAGCAACTTTTGCTCCATTTCCAACTCGTAGGTCCACATCTCCTCTAGCCAAAGTCCTACTCCTTTGTAGTCCCTGTACAGAAGTACAAATATGAGAACCACAACCAGTATCTAATACCCAAGAAGTAGTAGTTGATAAATTAATATCAATAACAGAAATACCTGAAGCAGACATTCCGCTTGCTTTAGCCTTCTTGACTTCTTCAAGATAGGCAGGGCAGTTTCGTTTCCAATGTCCAGTCACACCACAATGAAAACAGTTTCCTTCCTTAGACACCCCACCTTTAGGTTTCAGTGCAGCCTTTCCTTTTCCAAATTTGGGCTTACCTTTGCCCTTGGGCTTTGTTTGAACTTTGGCCTTTCCCTTGCCCTTGTTATTACGGACCATCAGTAGTTGCCTTCAGCAGTTCGTAACATACTGAGCAATTGTGGTAGAGTCTTGTCAATTTCATTCATATTGAAATTGAGGACAAACTGGCTGTAGCTATCCGGCAACGATTGTAAAATAACATCAGTGGCCAACTCTTGGCTCAATGGAAACCCAAGCTTAGACAGGCTTTCAATATAGCCAATCATCTTAAGGACATGAGGTCCTACTGGGCTTCTTTCAGCCAACTTACATTGGAATAAGGCCTTAGAGATATCAAACCTCTCTTGCCGTGCTTGTCCCTGATAAAGTTCTTTTAGGTGCTCGATCATATCATAAGCAACCATGTCCTCATGTTGCTTCTGAAGTTCAGGATTCATAGTGGCAAGCATAAGACATCCAACATCTATCATGTCATCGAGATACTTCTTGTAAGCATCTCTATCAGTCCTCGAGGCATTAGCGGGTGGTTCATTAGGAAGTGGTTGTTCAATGACATATAATTTCCGTTCTTGTTTAAGGACAATCCTCAAGTTACGGAACCAATCAAGAAAATTCAAACCATTCAATTTGTCCTTCTCAAGGACCGATCGCAATGAGAGTGTGCTAGTGTTTGCAGCCATAATATATCTAAAACAATTAAATATGCATGTGAGTAAATTTACCAATTTTATATCAATCATTAAAAAGACTTTATTAAATGATATTCCCACTATTTTATTTCAAAATTAATAACCCTCGTATATTAATTTCGGAAAAACTTTCTCAAAAGTATTACTAGTAGGTTAAGGATCCATATTTCACCACCTCTTAAGTCAGCTTTGGCTTTACTCTTAAGATAAGCAACATTTGCTAATTACATCATATGTAACACCTAATATTTGGTGAACAACTCTTGTTCTAATCATCTTATGATTTATCCAATTTACTTGCCTCTAGGTTTCTAATCCTATTAGAGTAACCTAGTTAAGTCATTAACCAATTTTTTTTTTAACCAGCGAATATCACTTGTTTATTCTTCGCGTTTAACCAAGATAAATACTAGTACTTCGCTTTGGCAGAACCTACATAATATTGATCGAGGCCTTAACGAGGGCAAAATTGAAAGGCCATGTTGACTTAATATTTTAATAGAGGGATTTTATTAAGGTTGTTGCATCTCACCAATTATGGTCTACTTTAGCCCATTTAGTCTTCTAATCGATCTCATCAATTAATAGGGTTTATTATCAACAAGGTTTATTATCATCCATAGCATCTCATACATGAATAAATAAAGCAATAAATAAATGCAATATTTATAGCCCATAAACTAAAGTGGTTCAACCCAAGCCAATGGGAAAACCAAAAGGAAACCTAAAGGTGTAAGCCCTTTCACAAGCTATCATTCACAATCATTGTCCCACCTTCCTTCTTGTTTGGCCCACAGCAACTCTTGCAAATTACAATATGCAGAAACTCGTTTTACATACGAGGGAATAAGATGAGAAGAGAAATACAAGAGAATAGTAGTAAGGCACGACACGCAGGCCGTATTTTAAAAAAAAATACAACCTTTTATCGAATGGGTCATTGGGCTATAACTATGCATTTCAAACACCGTGCATGTCAAAAATAGCATACATAATTCAATGCTTTTTTGCTAAGGTGAATTATAAAATATCCTTTCAACCTTTTGTGGCCCATCAAGTTTATAAATTTCTTTTATTAACAAATTTTTTTGCGGCGCTAATCGCATACCCCAGCCAAATGAAGCCTCACGATTTGATAAATTTTTATCAACAGAATCGTGTTTTTAGGATTTTAATCCTTGAGGTTTCATATTGGAACAACCCTTGTTCCACTAGCCAGTTAACACTTACTGGAAACTATAAATACCACCGCCGCATTATTACAGATTTGTTAATAGTTAACAGTAATAACATAAAATCGAATAGGCCACAACACCATGATTAACATTTAATCAATTACCGAAAGGAACAATTATCAGATTATGCTTAAACGATTTAAACAATCGAAAATATAATAAGATCAAAACATGTGTCTCATACAATTGCATCACCCAAGTATTTAAACCTGAGTTCGTATCACACAAGTGGCTCTGATACCACTGTTGGAACGCCGGTACCCCATGGCGCAGTAGAATAAAACTAGATCCGGTGATCCAAATCATGGATCCATGTGTGAGGAACGAATCGGGGTGAAATAAAGGTTTCGAAATTACCAAAACTTCAATCTGAGTAGACAGCGACGCCTTGGCAACAAGAGTTTTGATCTACTGTCGAATCAAGCCTCAACCTTTTACGATGTCGGCCTCTACGTAATCCACCCGGTTTGACTATGAACGGAAGAAATCTCTGAAACTGTTTTGGAGGCTTATTTGCTTGACGGCTTCTAGACCTAACAAGCAATCACTTAGGGTTTTCATGTTCAGTTTTGTCTCCTTTTAATACCTTTTATAATGGGTGCCTTTCTCATTGGGCCTTTTATAATATGTATCCTCTTAATTGGGCCTTTTATAATTGGTATCTCTTGAATGTATTACAAGATTAAATAAATACAATAAAGTTTTTAACCGAAAATTATAATTACATTAATTATATCTGAAAATTATAATTACATTAATTATAATAAGGATTCCGGTAAACTATATTTCTTTAAATTATATATGAATCAAATTCATATATTAATAAAATTATGTTATCATTATGTGTACAACATCTTTGTACATATAATATGTTCAATATTTGATTGCCCAATTAAATTAATTCTTTAATTAATTTAATTTATGTGACAACCAAGCACAATACCAACTATATTTTATTCCGTTCATTTCAACCATAGGGTGTGACCCTGTAGGTTCTTGCAACGTTAGCAGTAATACTAGAACGATTCTATTGTCACAGACAATGAGTGGCATCTAGCAATGCATCATTGCTACCTAAGTTACAAGAAGTCATGATTCGACATAACCTTTCGTGATTAACCTTTCATGCATTAATCCTTAAGTCCTTTATCTCTGGAATGGATACAAGTCATGGGATAGTCACACTTGCATAGTCCATCCCATGTTTCTTGATATCTTGAGTAGACTATGATATACAAATTAGTATGACATCTCATATCAACTTATTTGAGCATGGCCATGCATTTCTAGTCTCACTCAATCAAGTGGCCTAAGATATTACTCCTATTATGTAGGAGGGACTTATCCTTTATTGATCAACCATATCCCTCTACATAGATTGTGGTATATCCAACATCAGCCTTTATAGAACAACCTGTTACGGTGTACGTTTGACTGTATCAAAATATACAACTCACGATGCTGGGATAATAATGATCTCAAGTTTGAGGATCATATACATATTAATCACTATGAGTAATGTTGTGACAATTACATAATAATCCAAGAAACATACTCATAGCGGGTCAATCCAATATGTTGTTCTCTAACACACATATTCATGCATTGATTTTGACACTCCATATCAATGACAACTCTTTATCATTAATCAACTACATGTTAGTCTTAATGCATTATTATTGTCCTAGTCAACAATAATACTCGACTAAGGATCTTTTAAGAATAATCATATTATTCTCAGGACATTATTATAAAACAGTTTATCTATACACACGGAAAGAAAAACTGAAATAATAATGACAACGCTTTATATTATTAAACATTGTAAATTAAGTATGTTATTACAACCATCTCATGATTGATCTTTGGGCATACTCTTACAATAAGGCCATAGTACGAACTATCTTATGCATGCACGTTAATTATTTTCTTATGATACGAAATTTTTATCAAGTTAAAGACTAGGTAAATTTTATTTAAGAATGAACCCTAAATGTTTTGACACCTAAAAGAAAATGATTTTTAATTTAAAGATGAAACCTAAAACAAATTCGGTATACCCTTCAATTTAAAGTTTTGGAAACTTAACAATGGAATTTTTATAAAAACTTATGTTTAAAAATAAACAGGTTTCCAACTTAAGCCCAACCCAATTTGAGTTTTCTCCCAAAAACACTCAAAGATTTTCAAAAGATACAAATCCGATTTGAACAGTTTTACTCGAGGAACATACCAGATCTGGTCGAGACTCGTGGGCCGGGTTTGGGGTGTTTTAGCTTGGTATCAGAGCCCAGTTTTTAAACTCTCGGCCTTGGGTTTAAGGCCCAAAATGTTTTTAAATTGAAGCCCAAAAGAATTTTGCGAAAGCAGGTTGTTCTGGCATGGCACCTAAGTCTCCGACCCAAAGTCCACCAGGTAAGTACCCCTATCTCTTGTGTGATTTATATTATGATTTGTAGAAGGGTAGAAATGGAACGTAGATTAGTATGATAGGTACTTGAACTCTAGGACTAGTTTACCCCAACAGTTACATAAGATTTTAAATGCCTAATTAAACAAACCTGTGATTAAGTCACCGAGTTAGGGTGTGGCAACCATTGTGCACATGTCTAGGATTGGATCCAGAAGAGCCTGGTACTTAAGCAGTCCTAGTGACTCACCTTCTCTTCGCGGGAATCCTACTTGGTGCTAGCTACGGTTCACCCTAACCAAGAGGACTTATTCACGGGCTAAACCCAATAACTAAAACCCGAAAGGGACTAGCCGTATTTTTATAAAAACCCTAGTTTTAAAACTCTTAAAACTACCCTCTTAATTTGTAAAAACTATTTTACAAAATTTTTCTGAAATATTTCCGATTTACAAAATTACCTAAATACCCCTAGTGGTAAAATTACTAAAATGCCATTGGTTTCCAAAATGACCATACCACCCCCGATTTCAATAACCTTCTCTGATTTTGAAAGAATATCCAAAAACTTTATTGTTACAAAACACTAAGGTACCTTGATTTGGAAATTTACGAAATTACCCCTGCTTTACAAAATTACCAAAATGACCCCCGATTTCCAAAATTTCTGCAACAACACCGGTTTGGAAAACAAATTCGCAAAAAGAACCTTAAGTTTCATAAATTTTGAAATACTATTGAGAATTTTCAAATTGACCCCAGTTTATTATCAAAATACCCCTGTGTGTCAAATGACGAAAATACCCCTGGGTTAGGTATAGACAAAAATGTACGAAGAGTGAATGTGTGTGGGAGATATTATGGAATGGATGTGTTTTCTTTGAATTAGGATAGAAGACTTGAAACCTTGATTGATCGAAAGAACAGCTATTAAACTCCTTCCATAAAACTTCTTCGCGGATAATCAGTGAAACAAGGGCTAATTCATAAAATTTTCTTAATCAGATTAAAGCGCGATCGTAGAAATGATCTCTAGGGGACGTGGTCGTAACGTACGAGGACGCGGTAGAGGCAGAATGACCGTGTCGGAACCCGTTAGATCGGGTCAAGGATCTGAGAATGAGGTACCACCGCCACCACCACCAGCTGTTGGTGTTGAGCAGCAAGATCAGACGGGGGATGATGCGGTGTCGCAGGCTGTGCTGCGAGTTCTTGAAATGGTGGCTGGAGTGGGTGGAAATATGGGAGCTCAGAAATCTGTAACCCGAGTGACTTCGAGCCAATGGGGCTGAAGTGTTTTGTGGAGTATCTGGTGTGGCACCCAGTACGGCTGAGTATTGGTTGGAGGCGACGGAACGAATTATGGATGAGTTGGATTTGACCCCTGAGGAGAAACTGAAAGGAATGGTGGCGTTGCTACGTGATGAAGCGTATCAATGGTGGTTAACAGTTCGGGATGGTGCCACAGCTGAGGATCTGACTTGGGAATATGTTAAGGCAGCGTATCAGAAAAAGTATGTTGGCACGCGTTACACTGATGCGCAGAGGAAGGCATTTCTGGGGCTGGTTCAAGGGAACAAGTCCGTAGTGGAATACGAAGCTGAATTTCTGAGGTTGAGCCGGTATGCTCGAGGAGTAGTGGCTACGGAGCATGAGCGGTGTGTCCGGTTCGAGGACGGTTTAAGGGATGACCTGAGGTTGTTAATCGCTCCACATCAGGAACGGGAGTTTTCTGCATTAGTGGAGAAAGCTAAGGTAGCTGAAGGGATTAAGGACTCTGTGAGACAGAACTCAGATCGGAATAAGCAGAAAAGAGGGTTTGGGCCATCAAGATCATCCGGGAATGTTCAGAAGAGGCCTAGAGTTGATGGGCCACGAGGTCAGCAAGCTGGTACTGGAGGGCAATATCGTACTTGTGATCAGTGTGGGAAGAAGCACTTAGGAGAATGTTGGAAGAAGATGGAAGGATGCTTTAAGTGTGGGTCAAAGGACCATATGATTAAGGACTGTCCTATGAGGCCAGATGGAAATCGACCAGTAGCTCAGAATGTTAATCAGGCTGGTAGAGGTGGACAGCAGCCTCAGCGAGGCCGTGGTCTGAATGGCTGAGGTAACGGTACTGGAAGAGGACGTGGAACACCTGGTAGAGGTGTTGGTAATACAGAGGCAAGACAGCCGGGCTTGGTATATGCAGTTCGCCGTAGGGAAGATGGAGACACGCCGGACATCATAACCGGTACGTTCCTTATTTTTGACAAGCCATACTTTGCTTTGATTGATGTGGGCTCGATCCATTCTTCTGTTGCATGTAGAGTAGTTGAAACTCTAGACATAGCCTCTGAACAATCTGATAGGGAGATGACTATAGTAAGCCCACTAGGTCAAACTGTAGTGGAGAATAAGATGTTTCGGAAAGTACCTTTAGAGATTCAAGGTGCAGTATCCTCTGCCGACTTGATGGAACTTCCTTTCGGAGAATTCGATCTCATACTTGGTATGGACTGGCTAGTGGAGCATCGAGCCATATTGGATTGTGCAGCTAAGCGAATGGAGTTAAGGACCCTAAAGGATGAGGAAGTAGTTATGATAGGAGAAAGAAGAAACTACTTGTCAAACGTAGTTTCTGCTTTAAAGGCTGTTAAGATGGTTCAGAAAGGATGCAAGGCATTCTCGGCTTTCGTTAGTGCGTTGGATACGAAGGAAGAAGGTGTTAGTAGAGTACGAACTGTAAGGGATTTTGTGGATGTCTTTCCGGAGGAGTTACCTGGAATACCCCCAGATAGGGAGGTGGAGTTTAGAATTGATCTGCTGCCTGGTACAGCTCCTGTGTTAATCGCCCCGTACAGAATGGCACCTAAGGAGTTGGTTAAGCTCAAGGCTCAAATCCATGAACTACTTGATCGTGGGTTTATTTGCCCCAGTGTGTCTCCATGGGGAGCACCGGTCTTGTTTGTGAAGAAGAAGGACGGAACTATGCGTATGTGCATAGATTATCGGCAGTTGAATAAGCTGACTATCAAGAACAAGTATCCCTTGCCAAGGATAGACGACTTGTTCGATCAGCTGAAGGGAGCAGCGGTATTCTCAAAGATCGACTTAAGGTCTGGATATCATCAGCTTAAGGTGAGGGAAGCCGATATCCATAAGACGAGTTTCCGAACAAGGTATGGGCACTTTGAGTTCGTGGTAATGCCGTTTGGTTTGACGAACGCCCCAGCTGCGTTCATGGATATGATGAACCGTGTCTTTCAACCCTACTTAGATCGATTCGTCGTTGTGTTCATCGACGACATCCTAGTGTACTCCAAGTCTGACGAGAACATGATGAGCATCTCTGGATTGTGTTGCAAGTGTTGAGAGAGAAGAATCTCTATGCCAAATTCAGCAAGTGTGAATTTTGGCTTAAGGAAGTTGCGTTCTTAGGATATGTAGTGTCTACAGAAGGAATAAGGGTGGATCCTAGAAAAATTGAGGCAGTGTTAGATTGGAAACCACCTAAGTCTGTGGCTGAGGTTCGTAGTTTCTTGGGTTTGGCAGGCTACTACAGGAGGTTTGTGGAAGGATTCTCATCGATAGTCGCGCCTTTGACAAAGTTGTTGAGAAAGGAAGTACCTTTCGTATGGACAGAAAAGCAACAGGAGAGCTTTGAGAAGCTTAAGAGGGTCTTAACTGAAGCTCCGGTCTTGATTCAGCCAGAGGCAGGAAAGGATTTTGTGGTGTATTGTGACGCTTCTCATACCGGATTAGGATGTGTTCTGATGCAAGACGGGAAAGTAGTCGCGTATGCGTCTCGGCAACTAAGGCCACATGAGGTTAACTACCCGACTCATGATTTGGAATTGGCGGCAGTGGTCTTTGCTCTTAAGGTGTGGAGGCACTATCTTTATGGAGAAAAGTCAGTGATCTACACAGACCACAAGAGTCTTAAGTACCTGTTGACTCAGAATGAGTTGAACCTGAGACAGCGAAGGTGGGTAAAGTTACTGAAGGACTACGATTGTTCTATAGAGTATCATCCGGGCAAGGCGAATGTAGTGGCGGATGCCCTAAGTCAGAAGGTTGTATCGGATCTGAGGGCGATGTTTGCACACCTGAGCTTGTATGATGATGGAAGTCTACTGGCAGAGCTGCAAGTTAAACCGACATGGTTGAATGAAGTGAAAGAGGGACAATTGGTCGATGATGAGTTAAGTGCTAAGCTACAGCAAGTACAGAATGAAGAGTTGGAAGATTATGGTATTAATGACGAGGGAGTGTTGTGTTTCAAGGGTAAGGTCTGCATGCCGAAGAATAAGGAGTTAAGACAGAGAATTCTTCAGAAATCGCATAGTAGCCCTTATGCTATGCATCCTGGAGGAAGTAAGTTGTACCGAGATTTAAGGGAACAGTTTTGGTGGCCTGGACTTAAGCGGGAAGTTACTGAAATTGTCGGCAAGTGCTTAACATGTCAGCAAGTTAAGGCTGAACACCAAGTTTCGTCAGGAATGCTTCAACCGATAATGATTCCGCAGTAGAAGTGGGAGCGAATTACCATGGACTTCGTTAGTGGGTTTCCCTTTACGCCTACTAAGAAGGACTTGGTATGGGTGATAGTAGATAGGTTGACTAAGTCCGCGCATTTCATTCCAGTAAGAGTTGATTATTCTTTGCAAAAGTTGGCGAAGTTATATGTGGCGGAGATTGTAAGGTTACATGGAATGCCGGTGTCAATCATTTCGGACAGGGACCCAAGGTTTACGTCTTAGTTTTGGAAAGCTCTACATCAGGCTTTAGGCACCAAATTGGATTTCACTACGGCATTTCATCCACAGTCCGACGGGCAATCTGAACGAGTAATCCAAGTGTTGGAGGATATGTTGAGGGGCTGTGTGATAGACTTCAGAGGGAGTTGAGAAGAATATTTGCCTCTAGCAGAATTTGCGTACAATAACAACTATCAAGCTAGTATTCGGATGGCACCGTATGAAGCGTTGTATGGACGGAAGTGTCGCACACCTATGTGTTGGACGGAATTAGGGGAACGTCGAGTTCTGGGTCCCGAAATTGTGGCAGAATCTGAGGAAAAGGTTGAGATAATTCAGGCACGGTTGAAGGAAGCATCTGATAGACAAAAGTCCTACGCAGATCTCAAACGGAAAGAAATAGAATTTGATGTGGGAGATCAAGTGTTTCTCAAAGTTTTGCCTTGGAAGAAGGTGATGAGATTTGGTCGCAAAGGGAAGTTAAGTCCAAGGTTTATAGGACCTTATCGGGTGTTGAAATGAGTTGGACCAGTGGCATATCAGTTGGAGTTGCCACCGGAATTGAAGCAGATGCACGACGTGTTCCATGTCTCCATGCTACGTCGTTATCGATCGGATCCATCTCACATAGTACCGGTTGAAGAGGTAGAACTAAGGCCAGATTTGTCCTACGAGGAGGAGCCGATTCAGATTTTGGAACGAGATGTGAAAGTGTTACGAAGGAAGTCAGTTCCTTTAGTCAAAGTGTTATGGCGAAATCATGGATCGGAAGAAGCTTCGTGGGAGCCAGAAGAAGCAATGCGACAGCAATACCCTCACTTATTTCAGTCAGGTAATTTCGAGGACGAAATTATTTTAAGGGGGTAGAGCTGTAATATCCCAAATGATGGCTTATGCACAATTGCTTAATTGAATGTGAAAGCATGCTGACGTGTGTTGTGAATGGGTTCTATGAATTTTTGTGAACCTTAGTGTGTCGTCAAGTGCCTTAGAAATTATTAGATTTTAATTCTAAAAGAGGGAGCTAAGCCTGAGAGGCCTTAAGAAAATAAATAGGGGAAATATGTCACACAATTGGGCTTGGTAAAGTGGTTACAAGGCGCCACTTAGGGCCTAGTAGGTGACGCCACAAGCAAGGGAAATGGGCCTAGGTTCGAGTCACAAGGGGAGCAATAAGGGAATTTTTATTTTTCAGCAGAGATGAGCAGCAAGGGACGGCACCAAGGCTATATTTTAGGAGTTTAAATCCTTTTATTTTTTAAGAGATAAAAGGGGTGATAAAATAATTATGATAAGGGATAAATAAAGGATTATTTCTTTTTATTTTATTAATTTTAGATGAGGTGATAAGAGGAGAATAATGATGGATTTGATGAGGGAGCATGTGATGGCCGGCCAAGGGACTCTCTTGGTGTATTTTCGGCCAAAAGGAGGAGTGTGAGGCCAATTGTTCTTTTCATCTCATTTGCCGAATTCCTTAGCCAACCTTCTCTTTTCTCTTAAAATTTTGTCAAGCCAAAAACTCAAGAAATCATTGTCGAATTCTTCATCTTTCTCTTCTCACCTTTTTGTTCCATTCTACTTAGGCCGAATCTCTCCCTCCCAAAGGTTCATCTTTGTCGAAATTCTTAGATCAAAATACCTTAGTTGCCGAACCTTTATAAGTTTCATCTCTTTTATTTCTCAAGTGCTAAGGCCAAACATCTCTGTGGTTAAGCAAGGGTGCCGTCGACTGTAGTATTAAGGTAAGACCATATGTTATTTGATTTCCATCCCTTTTTCTTGTGGACTTGTCGAAACTTAGGGACTAATTCCTATTATTGATCTTGGCCGAAACTTGGAAAGAGGCTTCAGGAGTTAGGTGATGTTGACTGCAAAGAAGAATCTTTCGGGATTTTAAAGATCTAAGGTAAGCTATAAGGTGATATTCGACCATAGGCCATTAATTGATTTAAAGTTAGACTTAAATCTAACCTATGATTATAGGTATTTTGACATCTCCTTGGTTAAGTAACTAATTCCGGGATTTGGAATCATAAGGTAAGTGAAGGTACATATTCGGCTATATTGGTTACTATGTTAGCCGAATATAACTATGGATATATAGGGGCAGTCGACAGTGGTACACAAGGCTTTCGGGATTCCAAATCGTAAGGTGAGTACATATGTACATTCGGCCAAGGCTTATTTAGTAATTTAGATCTATTTCTTATCGTTTCAAATGCCGAAAACTAACTAGTTAGGAGTTCTGGTGGCTAGCCGATTGCATGGGGTGAGCATCACAAGGTTTTGGGACTTGATTCTTAATTAAATCGGCGGCAAGGTAAGAAGTTGATTTCGACAATCCTATTGGGATTTGGTCTTATAGCCGAATAAGCTTTTTGCTAATATGCCTAGTGTTGGCCGATTATAGGAGCTAAAGGATCTAAGGCATTAGATCGGGCTTTTCGGGATTTGGAGTGAACCTGCTAAGTAAATTAGGTGTGTACCCCACACTAACTCTTAATAGATGTATGGCTATATTTTGATGTATGTGTCTATAAGAATGTGAATGTGGCTAAGGTACTATGTGGTGGTACAAAGTACTCAGGTACGTTTTCCTACTCCTACTGTAAGTATGATAAATATCTGTTATGGCACATAAGTGCAGTTTATAAGAATGTGAATGAAATATAAAGCATAATATTGGCATGTTTTGTATGGCATGGGCATTTGGGTGATTATGAAAGGGGAAGTGAATGTGGTGACTATTGTCACGATATATGAATGTGGTGACTTCGGTCACATTATCTGAATGTGGTGACTTCGGTCACATTATCTGAATGTGGTGTCTCATGACACAAAATAATTATCTGGTGGCTATGCCACGAATTTTATAAGGGCGATGAGCACGTCAACTGCAGCGACTGCCTTCGATGGTGTGTAGTGGATGGAGGGTTGACTTAGTAGTCCCCACGGTGTGCAGGATGGTACGGGTGATGTGTAGTGGATGGTAACTAGGCTTGGGTTCGGGAATGCATCATTTATTGTGAATTATGATATATATATATGTGATTTGATATGCCTGAATCTGTTTGGACTTAGTGTTTGTGTACACATTGAGTCTGTTTGACTCACCCTGTTGTGGGAATACTTTTCAGGTGATGATCAGTGATGGACCGGGTTGGCAGGAGCTTAGTGGTGGCCATGCTCAGCAAGGAAATTTATTTTATTTGGACATTTTTTTTATTTAAGCACTTTAAACTTATTTTGGGTTTGTTTTGATGTAATAAGGCCATAGTACGAACTATCTTATGCATGCACGTTAATTATTTTCTTATGATACGAAATTTTTATCAAGTTAAAGACTAAGTAAATTTTATTTAAGAATGAACCCTAAATGTTTTGACACCTAAAAGAAAATGATTTTTAATTTAAAGATGAAACCTAAAACAAATTCGGTATACCCTTCAATTTAAAGTTTTGGAAACTTAACAATGGAATTTTTATAAAAACTTACGTTTAAAAATAAACAGGTTTCCAACTTAAGCCCAACCCAATTTGAGTTTTCTCCCAAAAACACTCAAAGATTTTCAAAAGATACAAATCCGATTTGAACAGTTTTACTCGAGAAACATACCAGATCTGGTCGAGACTAGTGTGCCGGGTTTGGGGTGTTTCAAGGTATCTGAAGGGTTTAGTTCATAACAATAAAATAAAACATCTCAGAAGAACAGATAAAACAAAACATAAGAAATCACTAAAACCCCCAGAAGGAATTGAAGGAGAAATCCGCCGTTTTGAGTAGAATTTCGGCTTCTTGAGATGGATCAACTGGCTATCCTCGAGTGATTCCCACAAATCTGACCTTTTCGGCTCGGCTCCTTGGCCTAGCCAACTGCCCCCTTTGAAGGATATACTTAGGTTGTTTATATAGGCTTTCGAATTAGGTTTCTTGGCCCTTAAGTATCCTTTTCTGAGTGAATTTTTTCTTTCTGATGACAGGGGCATGGCCATGGCACCCGTCCGTGTGAATTGGAACGGTGGAAATGTGCAAGTGTACACAATCGTAACAAGTAATAAAGTGACAAGTAAATGTCGAGTTTTAGGGGACTGTAAAAGAATTATTTATGAAAATAATTTCAAACACTTTGGTGACGGAAAAATATTTGGTTTTGAGAAGTACTAAGAAACTAAAGAAAACCAAAGTAAAAGAAAATAAACAAAATTCTAATGCACGATTTCAAAAACTAATTTTAATCAAGATGATATAATTGTGTTGGATGAATTGCATTTCTTAACTTAGAATTATTAAGCTCGTGTTTATACTTGTTAAAACATGGCAACTCTGTAACACCCCAAACCCGGCCCAAACATTACGATCGAATTTGGTTTGCTACAAAGAAAACATTTTGAAACCCGTTTTAAAACCGATTTAAGTTTTGTCGAAAATCTTTCATTTTCAAGTCTCTTGTTAAAAAAACCATACTTAGTGTTGTTTAAAAATATTTATTAAGTCGAGTTGTTTATAGATTTCAAATGTTAAGAAATAGTTCTAAACAAATTAATCCAAAACATAGAATAATAAAAATATATCTAGGAGGCCTTATTACAACTTAATTAAAATAAAACCAACATTTAAATAAAACAAAATCCAAGTTCATCTAATTATAATTTTCACTGCATGGCCACCTCGAGTCCATCCGGCTCCATCTCCGCGATCTACTCATCTGCAAAATGTTAAGGGAAAGGGGTGAGTCACCAAGACTTAGTGTGTAATCCCCCACCCGGTAAAGTAACTCATACACAAGTCATTAATAAACATGCACATGCAACCCAACCTAACCATCCATACTCCTTTTCTACCCCGTGTGGTCAAAACCACTGGTGGTCAAAACCACTGTTGACTTAGAGTCACAAATCAGATGATGGGGCCAACCCATCGTGTGGTCAAAACCACTGATAACCATGAGTCACAATTTATCAAATGTGGTCAAAACCACTGGTGGTACCAAACCACTGGGACTTAGTCGCAAATAATCAATCGTTGTGGTCAAAACCACTGATGACCATAGGTCACAATAATCTGATGGGGCCAACCCATCTTGTGGTCAAAACCACTGACGACAGTCCATAATATCATTCCCCTCCTCTCATCAATCCCACCATCACATGCTTTTATAACAATTTTATAAATCATACCGTAGCATTTAATCATCATGTGATGGCATGCAAATCATATATCAAAAATCACAAGTTAGGGGACTTACCCGGAAACCATGCTTAGCCATAAGCAAATCACTACCACATAGGTGAATAACAACAACAATAACCATGTAAATTAATAAAGTGTGTAGTGAGTTCTTACACACCTGTTACTATCGTAATTCCTAGATCCCAAAAAGCCGATCTACAATGCTAGATCTTGACCCTAATGCCTTTGAGTACTAACTACGGCAACCGGTGCGCGAATTTGCTTCACTTTCCTACAATCGGTAACCATTAATATAATAGCCTTCGGCTTTAGAATAATCGAAAGAATAAATCCTTAAAATAAATCCTTACCACCTTTAAAATTCGGCCAAGATACATCTAAATGGAAGAGAGTTTCGGCACACCCAAAGGAGTATATTCGGCTAATAAAGAAATTATTAAGAAGAAAGGGAAATAGGGGCTTCGGTTTTGAGAAGAAAATAAAAGAAATGAATGGAAGATGATGGTGTAAGAGATTCGGCCAAAGTTTAGAAAATAAAAGAATGGTTTTTGGTTTTGATTAAAAGTTGAAAAGAGAGTGAAAAAGAATTGACCAAAGGAAGAAAAAGAGGGATGGAAGAAATGGAATTCGGTCAACACAATTTTAACCAAAGAAGACAATGCACAAAATACAAAATGTAGTTTGGCTAAAAGGGACAATTGAGAGAGAAAGAAAGTGGTATTTTGTTTCAAACAAAAATAAAGTTGTCATCAAAAGAATTTTGCACCAAAAGTACCTAAAACATTCGGCCAACAATGAGAGCTTTTTGGAGAGGAAAAACAAACACAAAATGATGCACAAAACAAAAGATTGGCCAATATCCCCCCCAAGCTACCTACCAAAAATTCGGCCACTCCCCCTAGCCTTACATGCCGTCCACATTCATGCATTAAGGCATAGGATTTCTTTCCTAAACATTCTCCACCTTCCATGCTTTTGACCCCTCTTAATACCATAACTTAGGATTTCCTTTCCCCAAGTTCAAGCTTATCTTATCCCAAAATACATACTTTCCTAATCTAACATTCAACTTACCAAAAATTGAAAGTCCAAGCTTATCATAAACAATGGTTGACCGTCCATCAATGCTAGAACAAAAATAAAAATAAACTCTTTAAAATGCTAAACATGCTACTCGAACCTCTAACCTCAAGCCACCTTTCAAGCTCTTTAACCAACTTGCCACTTACTCCTCTTGTGCTTTAAATGAACACTTAAATTAACTTAAGTGCTAAGCTCACCTAATCCACTTCATTAAATAAACCATACTAAAATTTGTTCTAACTTCCTAATTAAAATCAAACCTTCACAACACTATACTAAGCCCACAATAAAAATTATACCCGAGCTAACATAAGTAACAAAATGATATTCAAAAATTTTCCTAAAACCCAATTCCCAGTCGGCCCAATCCTACTAGGCCCAATTTTGGGATGTTACAATTCTACCCTCCTTAAAGAAATTTCGTCCTCGAAATTTCCAACTAGCTAACAGTCGTACCTTCTATCTCGCCACACTACGCTCTTGCTGCGCACTCTGATCTTAATAAAACCAAAATACTTTCTAGGTACAGTCTCCAAGTTCACACTCAAGGTTCTAGATGCTTCACTAGCGATGGTTCCGACACAGCCATTTAGCCTCTACCGCGTCCACGACGACCACGTCCCTTAGAACTCATTCTAACTATCGTGCTTTAATCTGATTAAGAAATTTTATGCATTAGTAATTGTTCCACTTAATTATTCGCGACGAAATTTTATGAAAAATTTAATAGGGATTCTTTCGATCAAACAAAGTTTTAAGTTCGCTATCCTAGTTCACACAGAGAGGAATATCCATTCCCTAATACCTTTCATACCTACTTATTCACTCTTCGGGCATTTCTGTCCTCTTTCTATCCCAGGGGTATTTTCGTCATTTTCCTACAGGGGTATTTTTATAATAAACCGGAAGAATTTTAAAATTTTAACAAATCAAGACATTTTAAAATCTCCAACTCTGGAGGGTCTTTTCGAAAATTGCCAAATTTAAGAATTGTAAATTTCCAAAGTCAAGGTATTATTTTGAAATACAACATTTTTGAGTACTTTTGTAAAATAAAAATTTGATCAAAATTGGGGTAATATGGAAATTTTAGAAACCAAGGGTATTTTCGTAATTTTGCCACTAAGGGCATTTTGGTAATTTTACTAAACCAAGATTATTTGAAAATTTTTGAAGATAAATTTGTCCTACTATCTAAAAGAGATAATTTAGTGATTTTAAAACCGAAGTTTTCCTTAAAACACGGCTAGTCCCTTTCGGGTTTTATTTAAGGTTTTGCCTATGACCGAGTCCTCTTGGTTAGTGTGAACCGAAGCTACGCACCAGGTAGGAATCCCGCGAAGAGGAGGTGAGTCACGAGGACTGCTTAAGTACCAAGCTCTTCCGGATCCAATCATAGACATGCGCACCAGGGTTACCACACCCTAACTCGGCGACTTGGTCCTAGGTTTGTTTAATTAGGCTTTTAAAGTTTTATGTCCTTGTTGGGGTAAACTAATCCTAAGGTTTAAAGTACTTATTACTATCTACGTTCCATGCTTCCTACCCTTCTACAGAAAATAAATCATACAGAAGTTAGGAGTACTTACCTGGGCGGATAGATGCCGGAGACTCGGTGCCATGCTATTCAGAACCAAAAATATTTCTCAAAGGCCTACTAAAATATTTTGGGCCTTGGGCCCCCACAGCCGAGCTTTGAACTGGGCTCTGATACCAATTTTGTAACACCCCAAACCCGGCCCAAACATTACGACCGAATTTGGTTTGCTACAAAGAAAACATTTTGAAACCCGTTTTAAAACCGATTTAAGTTTTGTCGAAAATCTTTCATTTTCAAGTCTCTTGTTAAAAAAACCATACTTAGTGTTGTTTAAAAATATTTATTAAGTCGAGTTGTTTATAGATTTCAAATGTTAAGAAATAGTTCTAAACAAATTAATCCAAAACATAGAATAATAAAAATATATCTAGGAGGCCTTATTACAACTTAATTAAAATAAAACCAACATTTAAATAAAACAAAATCCAAGTTCATCTAATTATAATTTTCACTGCATGGCCACCTCGAGTCCATCCGGCTCCATCTCCGCGATCTACTCATCTGCAAAATGTTAAGGGAAATGGGTGAGTCACCAAGACTCAGTGTGTAATCCCCCACCCGGTAAAGTAACTCATACACAAGTCATTAATAAACATGCACATGCAACCCAACCTAACCATCCATACTCATTTTCTACCCCGTGTGGTCAAAACCACTGGTGGTCAAAACCACTGATGACTTAGAGTCACAAATCAGATGATGGGGCCAACCCATCGTGTGGTCAAAACCACTGATGACCATGAGTCACAATTTATCAAATGTGGTCAAAACCACTGGTGGTACCAAACCACTGGGACTTAGTCGCAAATAATCAATCGTTGTGGTCAAAACCACTGATGACCATAGGTCACAATAATCTGATGGGGCCAACCCATCTTGTGGTCAAAACCATTGACGACAGTCCATAATATCATTCCCCTCCTCTCATCAATCCCACCATCACATGCTTTTATAACAATTTTATAAATCATACCGTAGCATTTAATCATCATGTGATGGCATGCAAATCATATATCAAAAATCACAAGTTAGGGGACTTACCCGGAAACCATGCTTAGCCATAAGCAAATCACTACCACATAGGTGAATAACAACAACAATAACCATGTAAATTAATAAAGTGTGTAGTGAGTTCTTACACACCTGTTACTATCGTAATTCTTAGATCCCAAAAAGCCGATCTACGATGCTAGATCTTGACCCTAATGCCTTTGAGTACTAACTACGGCAACCGGTGCGCGAATTTGCTTCACTTTCCTACAATCGGTAACCATTAATATAATAGCCTTCGGCTTTAGAATAATCGAAAGAATAAATCCTTAAAATAAATCCTTACCACCTTTAAAATTCGGCCAAGATACATCTAAATGGAAGAGAGTTTCGGCACACCCAAAGGAGTATATTCGGCTAATAAAGAAATTATTAAGAAGAAAGGGAAATAGGGGCTTCGATTTTGAGAAGAAAATAAAAGAAATGAATGGAAGATGATGGTGTAAGAGATTCGGCCAAAGTTTAGAAAATAAAAGAATGGTTTTTGGTTTTGATTAAAAGTTGAAAAGAGAGTGAAAAAGAATTGACCAAAGGAAGAAAAAGAGGGATGGAAGAAATGGAATTCGGTCAACACAATTTTAACCAAAGAAGAAAATGCACAAAATACAAAATGTAGTTTGGCTAAAAGGGACAATTGAGAGAGAAAGAAAGTGGTATTTTGTTTCAAACAAAAATAAAGTTGTCATCAAAAGAATTTTGCACCAAAAGTACCTAAAACATTCGGCCAACAATGAGAGCTTTTTGGAGAGGAAAAACAAACACAAAATGATGCACAAAACAAAAGATTGGCCAATATCCCCCCAAGCAACCTACCAAAAATTCGGCCACTCCCCCTAGCCTTACATGCCGTCCACATTCATGCATTAAGGCATAGGATTTCTTTCCTAAACATTCTCCACCTTCCATGCCTTTGACCCCTCTTAATACCATAACTTAGGATTTCCTTTCCCCAAGTTCAAGCTTATCTTATCCCAAAATACATACTTTCCTAATCTAACATTCAACTTACCAAAAATTGAAAGTCCAAGCTTATCATAAACAATGGTTGACCGTCCATCAATGCTAGAACAAAAATAAAAATAAACTCTTTAAAATGCTAAATATGCTACTCGAACCTCTAACCTCAAGCCACTTTTCAAGCTCTTTAACCAACTTGCCACTTACTCCTCTTGTGCTTTAAATGAACACTTAAATTAACTTAAGTGCTAAGCTCACCTAATCCACTTCATTAAATAAACCATACTAAAATTTGTTCTAACTTCCTAATTAAAATCAAACCTTCACAAGACTATACTAAGCCCACAATAAAAATTATACCCGAGCTAACACAAGTAACAAAATGATATTCAAAAATTTTCCTAAAACCCAATTCCCAATCGGCCCAATCCTACTAGGCCCAATTTTGGGATGTTACAAACTCGGTAATTTTCTAACTTATGAACATACTTACAAATAAAAATCCATTCATCTCTTGTACATATTTCTATGCAAATTCGAACGATTAAACATACTCTAAAAGTAAACATGTTATTGCACATACATACTCATTAAATTGAACTATCTCTCGCATATTCCTATGTCAATTCAAGCGATTAATTCAACCTAATAAGCATATAAAAGATCATGTGAAGTAACAAAGTATTTTTACCTTGAAACAATTTAATCACAAAATCCTGCAAGTTATGCAAGGCATATGTATCGTCAAATACAATGCTAATTTAATCTTCAGCAAACTTAGAAGAATTAAACATGCACAGATCAAGTATTGCATCCATTAATTATAATTTCAATGCGTTTAAATAATTAATTCATTAGATATCTAAACAATTATAATGCCAGATAACTTAATAGGATTTTACTTAACCAAATATTTTACCGAGGCCTTTAACAACATAAACAAAATTTCAATAATTTAAGAGGATGAAATGTAATCAACCCAACACGAATTAAATTCAAGCTAAATTGATTAAATTAAACATTCCAATAGCATAAATATTCATAAACATGTTCGTCAAAATAACAACAAAATTTAAAGAGATAGGGAACAAGAAGCAAATCCGGTATTTCTCTGTGGCTAGACTAATTGCCCCGTTCTTCGTTCTTTGTTGGCCTTGGATATCAAGGTGGCTTATGAACACTCAAATTGCTGCTCCAAATGGCTGGGAAAACACCTCTTTTCCAAGAGGAGAAATTGGCACAAGAACACACAAAGGGAAATGGGAAAAATAGGAATTGAGAGAAAGTGAGAGAGGAGAATGTTAGATGCTTGAGGTGTGTTTTGAATGAGCAGCAAAGGGGTGTATTTATAGCTGATCAAGGCTGCTAAAAATAGCAAATAGCAGCAGCAATAGAGGCCTCCATTGGCCAGCCATCCCATGTGGCAAAGTTGAAGAATTCAACTTTGCTAAATATAGCATGGGGCAAATCTACAAAGCCATAATATTTGGAGGGGTTTGAATGCAATTTTGAAAGGTCTTCAAGGGTTTCTTTGCAAGATTAATTAATAAGCTAATAAGCTGATTTGTACCATCATTATGGACGGTTTGGGCTGCCCAATTAACGGCTGGTTTGGTTCAATCGGTTTGGTTCAACCAGTGCGGTTTAACTGGACCCTTTTTTCATAATTAATTAATAATAATTTATTTAGCCCAAATTAATTTGGGAATAAATTAAAATTAATTATATTATGATTAAATCTTCATAATTGGACCATCTTGGGCTGGAAGTAATTTCGCCTTGATACTTCAAATTGCTTCTCGGGTTTATTCTTCGAGCAGTATCTGCCGAGCCGATTTTCGCCCTTTGTGCGAATCTGTCGAAAATAGTCAAAATTAAACAAAATTAACTATAAAATTAATTAAAATTCATCATGTTCATATTTTTAGCACAATTTAATTATTTTATAATATTTAATTATTTTCCGACAAGAATTTACTCGAAACTGCATGAATTTGGGTCAAAAAGGGCATGAAAAAGTATATAAATTTCTGTGTTTCCACACCCCCAAACTTAATTCATTGCTCATCCTGAGTAATGCACAAATTTGAAAAGAATTTTCTCGGAAACACCTTTGAAAAACTCCTTCAGAACAAGTTTCTTCTCAAAATTATGAATTGAATATACTTAGGCTCAAAGATAAAAAATTTGATCGTTATGTTACTTAAGCATTTATACCGTTCAAATTACCTCCAACAATTATTATATTAGAAAAATTAGACTAAATGTTTCTTAATAAAGACATGTTACTCGCTAGCAATTTGATTTTAATTCCTTATTCAAAAAGTAAACTGCAATCATTAAGCTTAACTAATGTCTTCGTATGTTGAACAGAGCAATTTCTCTCCACTAATGTAGGTAACATTGGAATTTTGAATCAATAGGTCTTTAATCAGGTTGTAACGTGGCTGGGCTTAGGGGAAGGTAAAAGATAGACAAATTTTTGGCTTAAAAACCCTAGACTTAGCTTAACATCGAACCTTTGGAATTTGATACACCACTTTTGCTCTTTCGACCACTTATTATATTTTGAGTACATGTTATTTATTTATTTTTTTTTCAAGCCCAACTTCGAGCACTTGCTTCATGTACTACAATTTTCGAGCATTTGATACTTCTTTTCAACTCCCCCAAACTTATTTTCAAACGATATTCTGAATAGTACTTAGTCTAGTGTTTGGGACAATTTTAAAAGTAATGAAGAGAAAATTGATGGCTAAATATTGCGCAGGTCCAAATAAAATTAGGCCATATAGTCTCAAAATTGGGTTTCAAATGATAATTTTATCAGGGTCGGCTTGAAAGGCTCAAACGGTCCAAACAACAGTTGCCTAGATCATTTTCAATATTCCATGTTTCCTAGAATTTCGCCTCAAGAAATTACTAAGTCAATTCTAAAGACTTAAGCTTTCATTCATGCCTAATTTTTTCGTAGGGAACTAAAAGTTTTATGGTACGAATTTACATGCTTTATTAAAAATACATTCATATCTTTATTAAGCTAACATAATAACTTATTGAAATAATAGAACTTTATTAATACTGAAGTACAGTATACTTAACAAAATTCAATTTATTGAATAGAAATATATCCTAATCATAGCTAAAAGAAAATTTTATTTTGAGTGGAATCAATTTAAATTTTCGGTGCCCCCCTACTTAAAGTGAACAATGTCCTCATTGTTTAAAGTGAATAGATACTATACACCAGGTAGGATAATTAGACAAGAGGAGGTGAGTCAAATTGATTGCTTAAGTACCAGGCTCTTTCTAAAATCCAATCCTAGACATGTATATATCTATTACCACACTTTAGCCTTTGTGACTTGTTCAGATTTTATTCATGATTCCTATCTCTTGCTTTATTGTGCAAAAACAAAAATTCCTAATTAACCTAATCCTAAAATACTTAAGAAAGAAATAAACGAAAGTTGAAGTCCTCCCCTTTTTTATTTGTTCGCCGATCCTTCCGAATTTGACTCATCTTTTGCTCCATTAGACTTGCCTCTGCATGAATCGCCTTGCTCCCTCTTCGATGATGACACCCATGGTTCAAATATGAAATCTGAAAACTCAGGCACAAAAATAAATAGGTCATTATAAATTTTCTTGAGGGCAGTCCTCATCGAGTCATCTCTTATTTTTTGAGTATCGCTAGTAGGCTTGTTACTGCCATTGCATGTGTTGCATTAAGTCCATCAGCTTCAACATCTCATCACGATGATCTGGGCTAGGCGGTGGACCTCTAAACATTGAGGGTTCGATATCAGGCTCCACTTCTGGTTCCATTGGTTCTGCCTCACTAGGGACTTCAGTTGATTGCTCTGGCGAGTTTTCTGTGGGTTCATCTTCTGCTTCTTCAGGATCCTCTCTTTCTTCAATTCGTTGCTGAAGAACAGAATCTCCAGCCACTCGGTAAAGGTCCCAATCGGTGATTGTGCCTTGACTATACTCTGTCTTCTTTACGTCCGCAAGGAGTTTTGCTTTTAAGCACAAAATTGTGATCGTAAAGGGGAAATAGGCAGGGCCAGACCGTCTAACGGCACAATTTCGCATTTCTCTCAGGATGATTTTGCCCACATCAATGGTCTTTCCAGTTAGAATCGAGTATAATAGGACCATTCACTCTAATGAAATTGTAGTCCCATGTGAACTAGGCATAAGGCTGAAACGGATGAAATAAAACCATACCTTCGCAAGTGGTGTCAAATACTCTCTTCGGCACGTGTGGATTCCTTGCTTTGACACAGTCCACTTAGAACCTGGAACTGTGAGTTCTTCGAGGATTTCATGTAAATTTTCAGGCTTAATATTGCTCAACAGAGAGGAATATTCATCGTTGTCGAAATCAGGTAATTCAAAGAACTCATTAATAGCATTAGAATTTTTGGTACCTTGATTCTGCGGACTGGAACTTCAGCCAATTCGCTTGAAGTTAAGTTCACGTAGAATTCACGAACTAGTTCCTCATCCACACTTGGTCTCTTTTCACAAAACAATTCCCAATTGAGGGCTTCAGCAACTTGTCGAATACGTGCCATAAAGTCTCTGTAGTTGCTTTCCTTCAATGTGAAGCCTTTCTCTGGATGCATCTGTTGATTTTTGAAGATACTTTTGTATCTTACTTTAGCTTCTTCATAGTGAAATTTGCTTTATGTTTTGTCAATTTGAGCGGAAGCATGAGTTCTTTTGCGAGTCATAATTAACCTGAACATAAGATGGAAAGAAAAATAAAAAAATTAGTTTCTTAAAAAAATAATTAAAACAAATTATTAATATTTCAATAAATTGAAAAATTAAATAATTTAGTAGAAATTAAATTTTAAGGAGAAATATTTTCTTACCACCTTCCTCGTTCCTATCAAGCACAACAATATCAATAGGGAATATAAATTTATCTACTTTTCCAGAACATCTTCGATAATTCGCCTAGGATATTTAACAAATCTGTCAGCTAACTGAATACTTATCCTAGTGGGTCCTGGTTCCCCGAGACCAAGCTGCTTAAACATTCTATAAGGCATTAAATTAATACTAGCACCTAAATCAGCAAGTGCTTTCTCTATGTTCAAACTACCAAATAAACAAGGAATAGTAAAACTTCTGTAGGTTGTTTTGGATGATAGCTGAGCATTCTTCATTAAGTTCCACTGTTGAAATTTCCTCGAACTTCCTCTTATTTGTTAGAAGCTCCTTTAAAAATTTTGCATATGTTGGCATCTGCAAAATAGCTTCAACAAAGGTAAGTTAATATGTAACTATTTGAAAAGTTTAAGAAATTTACCATATTGTGCGTCTAAGCGGTCTTTCTTCAACTTTGCTGAATATGCGATCGTTGGTTTAGTTTCCTCATGGGTCGGGGTTACCTTTTCCTTATCAGTTTCATGTAGTATATCTTTCTTCGTTTCAACTAACTCCCTTCCACTTCTTAGCGTCACTGCCTTTACATGCTTTTTTTCCCTAGGTAAGCTTTCTTATCATTTTTCAGAAAGTAACTTAGTAAGTTGCCCGATTTGATCCTTGAGCTCCTGTGTCAATGCCTCAAGTTTCGTTTCTATATTTTGGAAACGTGTTTCTGTGGTTGCTATGAATTTTGTCAGCATCTTCTCGAGGTTCAACTTCTTGTCCTGTGGGTAGGGCTGTTGTTGGAGGTTTTGGGGTGGTTGTTGCCTTTGGTTTCCTTGACCACCCCATGACAAATTGGGGTGGTTCTTCCAACCTGGATTATAAGTATTACTATAAGGGTTATTGTTAGATCAAAAATTGTTACCCATATAGTTCATTTGTTCGCTCTCTATGCCCTGTCCGTAGGGTGGGTACTCAGGATTCGCCACGCCTCCACTTGCGTCGCACTGCATAACTGGATGTGCCTGCGAAGAACCGTATAAACCATCAATTTTTTTATGTAACATCTCTACCTGATTTGATAGCACGGTTACTGCGTCGAGGTTGAAAACTCTGGCTGCTTTTGTTGGCCTTGTCCTTGTGACTTGCCACTGATAGTTATTCAATCACATTTCCTCTATAAACTCGTAGGCTGCTTCAGTAGTTTTGTTATTCAGAGTTTCACCGGCGGCTGAATCGATTAATTGCCTTGTTGAAGGGTTCACACCGTTGTAGAAAGTTTGGACCTGTAGCCACAAAGGTAATCTGTGGTGTAGGCACCTCCTCAACAAATCTTTGTATCTCTCCCATGCATCGTATAGTGTCTCTAAATCCATCTGCACAAAAGAAGAGATATCATTCCTTAACTTGGCCGTTTTGGCCGGTGGGAAATATTTTAATAAAAATTTCTCTGTCATTTGATCCTATGTAATGATTGACCCTCGTGGAAGGGAATGCAACCACTGTTTGGCTTTATTTCTCAAAGAAAAGGGAAATAATTGAAGACAAATGGCATCATCAGAAACGCCATTTATCTTAAAGGTATCACAGAATTCTAGAAAATTCGCTAGGTGTGTGAGAGGATCCTCATCCTGCAAACTATCAAACTGAACAAACTGTTGTATCATCTGTATAGTGTTAGGTTTCAGTTCAAAATAATTTGCAGCAATAGTAGGCCTAACAATACTTGACTCAGTTCCTGTTAAACTAGGTTTAGCATAATCATACATAGTTCAAGGAGCATGAATTTCGGCCATCTCTGGAGGTGGCAGATGATTTTTATCCATCTCTTCTGTAGTATTTATTTCGGCTTCTTGCTCTTCTTCTATGTAGTTTAAGCTTCACCTTATTTCTCTGCGATTTCTGTGAGCGGTACCTTCAATATCACTGTCGTAAAGTAGGGGTCCTGTCGGGTTCCTTCTAGTCATAAACTAGAGGTGCCTGAAAGAAACAAAAGAAAGAAAATTAGCAAAGTAAAAAAAATAAATTACAAAAAGTAAAAATGGCTAAAGTAATAAAAATTAAGGTTTCTTAATATTTTAGTACCCCAGTAACGGCGCCAAAAACTTGATCATTGTTTTATGTGATGTCAAAGTCTTAAAATTTATATAAAGAATGATCGAACCTGGAAACACACTATGACAATGATTTGAGGCAAGCGCACCTATCGAACAATAGTATAGTTAAGGAAAGACCAGATTGTCGAACCCAAAGGAACTAAAAGTACTAATACTAACTCTGTTTTTATTATCTAGCCTAAGAATTAAGAGAATTGTTTATCTAATCTAAAATTAACTAATCAACTAATCTAAAGATGCAAAGACAAAGAGAATGAATTGGGGAAAATAACTTTAGGAAAAACCAATTGATTAAAATGATACCAAAGGAAAAATCCACCTAGACTTCACTTATTGCCTAACTCTGAACCAGACGATTTATTCATTTGACTTGATCTGTAAGATTCCCTAAGTTATATTAATCCCTCTCTCGAGGCGACTAACGTCTAACCCTAGGTTGATTAATTGAAATCCCTTTCTAATTAAAATCCCTAGAATTACATTAACTCGATCTATGGACTCCCATATTAGGTTTCACCCTAATCCGGCAAAATCTCGTCACCTTATCTCTAGGCGTGCGATCAACTTCGTTTAATTATGCTATATCTACTCTTAGGCAGGGACTTTTGCTCCTCCACCTAAGCACATCGTACTTGAATTAATATTCCGAAAATATCAACACAAGAATTAAGAACACATAATTAAGAACAAGTCAAATATTTATCATATAGTTCAATAAACGATAACAAGATTCATCTTAGGTTTCATCCCCCTCATGTATCGAGGGATTAGTTCATAACAATAACAGAAAATATCTCAGAAGAAAAGATAAGACAAAACATAAGAAATCCTTAAAACCCCCTAAAGGAATTGAAGGGGAGATCCCTCGTCTTAAGTATGATTCCAGCTTCTTGAGATGAATCAACTAGCTATCTTCTCGTAAATTTCCACAACTCTGCCCTCTTTGGCCTAGCTGGACGCCCCCTGACTAACGCCTTGGGTTCCCGCTTTTAGGTTATACTTAAGGTGTTTTGATAAACAGTAATTATAACATATTTTAGACCCACATTTAATATTCTTTTGGATGATTTATCCCTCAATTTATGTAAAAAGGTCCTCTTAATCCTTTCTTTTCATATTTTATACTCAGGAAAACACCCAAGGATGAAAAAACGAGAAACGGGCTTAAAATGGACCAAAATTAGGCCAAGAAAGAAATCGACATGGCCTGGCCCAAAGACTACACGGCCGTGCCTCATTAAAAAGTCCGAACAGGGCCTAGCCACGATTCATACGGGCGTGTGCCATGGCCATGTCCCTGTCGCTAGGAAGAGCAATTTCATTCCGGAAAGGATACTTGGAGGCAAAGAAACACATTCCAAAGCCTATTCAAACACCCTAGTAGGAATTCTACTTAAATTGGGATACTTAGGGGCCAAGCAAGGCATCACAAAGTCTATATAAACACCCAAGGGGGCAACTTGAAAAGGGGGTTCGGCAGAAGCCGAAACAGGCGTCAAAGCTAGGCCAAAGAGCCAAGCCAGAAAGGTCATTGTTGAGGAAATTACTCGAAGATAGCCAGTTGATTCATCCCAAGAAGCCGGAGTTATACACAAAATGACGGATGTAACATCCTAGAATAGGGGTTATGCGTTCGTGCGTAATTTATGAGATAGTGGACTCAGTGGGTGTGTTGGATGTGTTCTGAGGAGTTTTAGGAACCCTAAGATATGAGGAAATGTAAGGAAATGTATGGAAATGTAAGGAAATGTATGGAAATGTATGGAAATGTAAGGAAATGTACGGAAATGTGAGGAAATGTCCTGGAAATGTAAGGAAATGTCTTGTCTTGGAAATGTAGGGAAATGTCCTAGAAATGTAAGGAAATGATCTAGAAATGATTCAAAATAGGAAAGTAAACATTTCGAAAAACTTAGAAATGTAAGAAAATGTTAAGTTTAAAGAAGGCAAACGAAAATTTTTGGAAACTTGGAAATGTAAGGAAATGATAAGTTTTAAAGTTTAAAAAGAGGAAATTAAGGCAAGGTGGCCTTAAGAAAATTTATGGAGGAAATATGACATGAAATTGGGCTTGTAAAAGTGGCCTGGAAATGCCACTTAAAGGCTTAGCATGTGACGCCACCTACATTTGCAATTGGGCCAGGGTTCGAATCACTTAGGAAGCAGAAGAAAGCTTTTAAGGAAGAGATGGACGGCTTGGGGAGTCTTTGGGAGGAGTTTAAGATGAGGTTTTATTCTTATTAAAATTCGGCTAAAAGGGGTGATAAATGTGGATATTATTTCTTTTATTTTGATAGATAAGGAAGAGATAAAAGAGGATTTTTATTAGTATTATTTTTATTAGGAGATAAGAGATAAATATTGGATTAAGTTTTGTTGATAATTAAGGTGATAAATCAAGGGATAAAGTTATCAAAATAGAAGAGTGGTGGCCAAGTAAGGGACTCTGGCCTAGTAATTTCGACTATAAAAAGAAGAGTAAGGCTATTCTTCATTCATTCTTTTCTCTTCAAGAAAACCTCTGCCGAAATTCTCTAAAGTTTCTTCTCTTCTCTCTGCCGAATTCTCTCTGCCATTATTCTCTTTTTCTCTTTTCTTTTCTTCTTTTATACCTCTCAAAAGCCGAAAGAAAGTAAGCTTCTTGAGACCATAGCCGATTACTCAAGAAAGCCGAAAACAAGATCCTTCTAGCCTACATAGCCGAATATTGCTAAAGGTCAAGCAAGGATTGCCGATCTCTAAAGTAAGGGTAAGATCTCATTCAGTTTCTTTTTTAAGATTTGCCGAAATCTAGGACTAACCCCATTAATATCTTGTTGCCGAAACCTTGAAGAGATCATTCAGGATTTACTAAGTGTCGACTACAAGGAAGGAGAAGTTCTTTTACCGAAGGTACACCATAGGCCGCGTGTTCCCTAGTTATTCGGTGAGTTTCGGGATTTGGAAATTGCAAGGTAAGTTTTAGTGTACTAATCCTACTAGGATTTGGATTTATGGCCGAATGGCTCTTTACTAAGTATTGAATAATTGATTAAATGTAGAGATCTAAGATCTAAGGTATTAGATCAAGCTTTTCAGGATTTGGATTGGAAACCCTAAGCGAATCAGGTGTGTACCCCACACTAATTCTTAATATGTTTTATGGCATGTTTAATAAATATATGTATGTGATATTAAGAATATGAAAGTGTAAGAATGTGGCTAAGTACCATGTTACGGTACAAAGTACTCAGGTACGTTTCCTACTCATACTAGGATTACGAAATATGTTACATTTAACATGTGAAAAGTGACATGAATGTGAATTTAAGTATGATATGCATGATATGAATAATATGGGGCATTCGGGTTATATGAGAAAGGGGAAGTGAATGTGGTGACTTCGGTCTCACTACCTGAATGTGGTGACTTCGGTCACATTATCTGAATGTGGTAACTTCGGTTACATTATCTGAATGTGGTAACTTCGGTTACATTATCTGAATGTGGTGTATCATGACACAATTATCTGAATCTGGTGGCTATGCCACAAATTATATATGGGCGATGAGCACGTCGACTGCAGCGACTGCCTTCGATGGAGTGTAGCGGATAGAGGGTTGACTTAGTAGTCCCCACGGTGTGCAGGTTGGTACGGGGATGTGTAGCGGATGGCATCTAGGTTTGGGTTCGGGATTGCATCATTATCTTGAAATATTATGTGAACATGATTTGTATGGTATGCCTAAATCTATTAAATTTTAGTGTTGGTTACACATTGAGTCTGTTTGACTCACCCCGTTGTGGGACTATTTTCAGGTGACGAACAGTAATGGACTGGGCTCGGCAGAAGCTTAGGGGTGGCCATGCACAGCAAGAAATCTATGATTTGGACTTTTATTTTCTTTAAGTACTTTGGTTTTAAATTTGGGTTATATTTGATGTAATAAGGCCATAGTTTTATTTCTTTATATTTTTTTATGTTCGCGAATTATTATCAATTAAAGTTTGAGTAAATTTATTTTTTGAAAAATAAACCCTAATTGTTTTGTCACCTTAATTAAATGGATTTCAATATAAGATAAATTGGTTTCCAACTCAAGCCCAACCCAAAACAATATATATATTTCTTAAAATCGCTTAAGTTTTTCCCAAGGAACTAAAGAATTTGAAACCGGTTTACTTAAGGAACATACCAAATCTGGTCAAAGCTCGTGGGCCGGGTTTGGGGTGTTTCAACAGATCTCTCCTTCACTTCCCTCAGGGAGTTTTAGGGATTTCTTATGTGTTGTTTTATCTTTTCTCTTGAGATGTTTTCTTTATTTGTCATGAACTAAACTCCTCAGATACCTGAAGGGGATGAAACCTAGATGAATCTTGCTATTTGATTTTTGGATTATATGATAATTACTTAGTTTGTTCTTAACTATGTTGCTTAATCTAAATTTGATGTGCTTATGTGGAGGAGGAATAGACCCTGCTTAAGAGTAGGTCTAACATAATTAAGCGGAGTTGAATGAACGCCTAGAGATAGGGTTACGAGATTTTGTCGGATTAGGGTGAAACCTAATATGGGAATCCATTGATCGATTTACTGCTATTCTAGGGGGTTATTATAAGTGAACGAGAGTTCCACTAGGTTAAGGAGTTATTATAGACGTTATTCGTCTCGAGAGAGGGTTTAATATAGGTTAGGGAGTCCTACGAATCAAGCTAAGTAAAGAAATCATATGGTTCAGTGTTAGGTAACAAGAGAAGTCTAGGTGGATTCTTCCTGAGGGTATCGTCGTAATCAACTGAGTTTTCTTCAAGTTATTTTCCAATTCGTTCTTTTTGTCTTGTGTCTTTAGCTTAGTAGTTGCCAATATTAGTTTAAAAGCGACTACACTTCGTTTCTAAGGCTAAATAATAAAAAGAAAGTTAGTATTAGTACTTTTAGTTCCTTTGGGTTCGATAATCCGGTCTTGCCTAAGCTATACCACTGTTCGATAGGTACACTTGCCTTTAATCGTTGTCAGAGTTAGTCTCCAGGTTCGATCATTCTTTTATAAATTTTAAAGCTCTGATTTTAGCGATCAAGTTTTTGGCGCTGTTGCCGAGGAACTAAAATATTAAGAAAGCTTAATTTTAATTGCTTTAGCCATTTTTTTTATTGCAAATGTTTTTCTTTATTTTTACTGCGCTAATTTTTCTTTGCTTTGACAGGTAATTTTAGTTTAGAGGAGATGGCAGTAAATAACTATCAGTGGCAAGTTATGAGGACAACGCCAACAAAAGCCGGCAGTGTCTCCAACCTCGACGTGGTCACCAGGTTATCTAACCAGCTAGAGATGATGAATAAAAAGATTGGTGGTTTGTATAGTTCCTACCAGGTACACTCAGTAATGCAATATGACTCAAATCTAGGAGGAGTGGCGAATCTTGAGTACCCACCCTATGGACATGGCATGGAAAACGAGCAAGCTCACTATACGGGTAACTATTTTAGACCACAAAATAATTTTTATAATGACACTTACAACGCAGGTTGGAGTTACCATCCCAATTTCTCATGGGATGATCAAAATAGCCAAAGACCGGAACTTCCTCCAAACTTTCAACAACCACCTCACCAACAGGAAGAGGAGCCGCACCTTGAAGAGATGCTGACAAAATTTTCGGCAGACACAGAGAAACGTATCCAAGAAACTAAGAGAACAATCAAAAGCAACGAGAGCCGAATCATGGGAATTACTAAGTCAGTCAAGGAAGTCACTAACGCAGTCGAACAACTTGCAAAGTTGATGTCAGAACGACCACAAGGGCATCTACCTAGTAACACAGAGATTAACCCTAAGGAGCAAAATCAAGCCTTCACCGCTCAGGACAGTAAAGGGTTAGATGAACCCAATGCAATACTAGAAAACAAGGTAGACGAAGGTAAAACAGAGGTAACACAAGAAAAGCCAAAACTGGTAATCAAAGAGTACCAACCTCGCATACCTTATCCCAAAGCAATGAAAAGAGACGATTCAGAAGAACAATTCGTAAGTTTCTTAAACTTTTGAAGAAATTACATATTAACTTACCTCTACTTGAAGCTCTTTTTCAGACACCAGACTCGAGGAAATTTTTAAAAAAGCTCTTGACAAACAAACGCAAATTAGACAAGGAGCACTACGTGGAATTAAACGCAGCATGCTCAGCAGTGTTACAGAACAGACTACCGCAGAAGTAAAAAGACGCAGGGAGTTTTACAATTCCATGTTTAATTGGTAGTTTATCTATTGATAATGCTTTAGCTGATTTAGGGGCAAGCATCAATGTTATGCCTTATAAAATGTTTAAACAACTAGGTCTAGGGAAACCCAGACAAACTAGGATGAGCATTCAGTTAACTGATAAAACTATCAGACTTCCTAGGGGTATAATAGAAAATGTTCTAATCAAAATTGATAAATTCATATTCCCAGTAGATTTTGTTGTCTTAGACGTGAATGAAGAAAATTCGATTCCTTTAATTTTAGGAAAACCCTTTCTAGCAACTGCAAGGACTAAAATTGATGTTGGTACAGGAGAACTCATTCTTCGTGTAGGTGACGAATCAATCAGTCTACAAGCTTTTGACTCGGCCAGGACATTAAGAAATGAATGTGAGAAAGTAAATTCAGTTGATAATCAAAGTTCAACTTACACCACAGGAAACACTACAAGGCTACAAACATGAGCCGAATCATGGGCCCCAAGCCGTACAAGCTCATAACAGTGAATTGATAGTGGAATCTGACCCAAGGCAAGAACCTGTGGTAAGTGAAGGTAAGGTTGAGGTAAGCCATGATTTACCAAACCCGATAAATACAGAGTACCAAGCTTGTGTGCCATATCCCGATGCAATAAAGAAAGACCACATAGAGGAAGAATTCGGTGAACTCACACTTCGTGTAGATGATGAAACAATCACTCTTCAAGCTCTTGACTCATCTAGGACATCGAGTAATAAAGGTACGAACGTTAATTCTATTGATAATCATTTGGTTCAACCTTCTTTACAAGAAGCATCATGAAATCACTTAGCTGATCTAGATCTTAGACCTCATGCCAACAAAGAAGAAACACATAAGGAACAAAGCCTTATGGTTGAAAAACTATAAGAGCAGGAAACACAAGTCAGAGAGGAACAGGAGTCGCACGAAGTGAAACTAACGGAGACCCCAGACAAGCTGATAGGAACAACAAATCACATCAAAATAGAGGATCGGGTATTGTTGAATAAGGAAGACCCTCAAATCACCAATTCAGACCCTCGAATCACCAATTCAGACCTTAAGACAAACGAAGAAATCACTTTTGATGTACTTAATGTCTTCCTATACGGCACAGTCGAGGTAAGAAATCCTAAATTCGACACTTTTGAGGTAAACATTACTCGACTTAAACTATATATCCATAATCGAAGTGATCGCATGAGAAAGGATTTTCACCTCCTCAAACCACCATAACCATACTAATGAGAGGTAAAGTCTAGCTTAAGACTATAAACGAGCGCTTCTCGGGAGGCAACCCGAGCACTAACCCCATTTTTTCATTTTTTATTTCTTTTTCTTTTTAGCACCTAACCATAAACTAACCAAAGAGCAGATTTCTAGGCCACACGGCCCTACACACAGGCATGCCCGTGGCCATGTGGAAGCCACGGGATGCACCATGGATGTGCCAGTAGCTGTGCACGACATAGAAAAATTTTCTTTTCCCAACACGGGTGGTGATAATAAACCACTCCCGTGCCGACGCCTCGTGCGAGGTTACTGACTTGTTAAGCACGGGCTAAACACGGCTGTACCTTCCAACCGTGCCAACATTCTGACTTATCAAACACGGGAGGAGCACGCCCGTATTAAATGACCGTGTGAAAAAAGACATGGGCGTGCCACTACACCCACGGTCATGCCCGAACACCCTGAACGCGCCCAAAATTCAAAATCCCAAAACACAGGCTACATCTCTATTTAAACCTCATTCTCCCTTTTTCTAGTTGTCTTTCATTTTCCATTATTTATTTTTATTTTAATTTTATTTCCATTTTATCATTTTTTTTTCTTCTTCTTATTCTTTATGATATTTAGATCTAGCTTAGGATACAATAAAATTAGACCGGCTACTTCGAGGATTCAATTTCAAACGGTTCAAGACGCTTCCCCACGTTCACCTCCAATTGATACGAACTCACCTAAGAAGCCTGTGACAGAAGTCAACCAAGACCCAATCGAGCTACCTAATGGGCCAATTATGCGTGCCAGTGCTAATCAATTCAAGGATACCGCGTCGGATTTGGTGACACAAATTTGGAATACAGATAAAAAAGTGCCCAAGAACATGCTGAACTCTTACAATTTATTTGAAGTTGAATATACTAGCTAGTTCGACTGCTAGTTTATTTAACACTTTATTACGCATGTTTGATTTATTTTCAGTCATTTAATTAGTTTACTGCATTTTCTTAGTTCGTGTTAATTTATCTAGGTAGTACAAGTTTTTAATATGTCCTTTGTCGAAGTTGAATGTTAGTGTGTTTTACCTAGTGTTTAAATAAAGTGATTAAAATTTGTGCTAACTATGGTCAGCCGAATTTTAATAATAATGTTGGTTTATATGTTTTGTAGTTTGCTCCACGTTTTTTTATGCAAGTTGGATGATGGATTAAACCATGATGGACGGCAACAAATGGAAGGCACAAGGTATGTGGTTGGAATAATTTAATCAACATGATGGCACACCAAGGAGCTTGCGGCACTAACTACAAATGGAGCAAGCGTGAAGAATTTTAAAATGATTGAAGCATCACATAGATTAGGGGACGGCAACAAGGCACAAGGAGCTCATTGATTATTTTATTCAAGCATGGTTGAATGAATTTCAAATTCTTCAAAGTATGGAACGGCAAAGGTGGAGCAAGCCATGATATGATTTTTAAAATTTAAATGAGGCATAAAGGACCAAGCATGGACGGCTATAGTGGAGTGAGTCATCAACAATTAAGACATGTGCTTATGAAACAATAAAGAAATGGAGCATGTGGTGGCTAGTGAAGCATGGACGGCACTATGTGGAATATTATGGTAGAATTTTGAGATACTAAAATAGAGAAGCATGCTCGGTTGGATATAATAAAATAAACAAAGGTTTAAGCTATTGGAGGGGATGGGTGAAACAGCAACATGAGTTAAATATTCCCTTGTCTCTTGTGAGTAAATGGACGGCAATGAGAAAGAAGATGCAGCCAAATTTCAAAGCTTAAATGAGGACACATGGTAGGCTGAATTTTAAATCATTTAGCAAATGATAGTGGAGATGCATGGACATTTTTTTGAATAAACTAAAGAGCTATCCTCTTCAATGCTTGGACGGCAACCAAACACAAGAACAAATGGATGCATGAAATTAAAAAAAAAAAAAAAGAAGAATGGACAAGTGTATGGTGCATGAATGGCACAAGCATTTGATTAACCACCATGATGACACTAGTGGAGCAAATGGCACAACAACATGAAGGAATAATGTGAAACAATTAAATTAATCAAGCATATGTGTGTTAGTGGGTGAATTGATTTCTTTTTAAAATTGGTTGGCACCTAGCATGGGACGGCTAAAGGGAGCATGATTGAATATTTTGATTAATAGCACATGCAAGTTGACTTTCATGAAATTATTCAAGCATGGGGACGGCTAAATGCATTCTTTGGCCGAATTCCAAGCTTTCATGAATTTAAGCTTCTTGAAGACCATTTGTCCTATAAATAGGTTGGACCTTTGTCATTTGTAGGGGCAATTTTGATGAATGGGTATTTTCTTTTGGTGAGTTTAATTCGCTCTCCTAATTCTCAAGGTTCGAATTGACTTATCTAGTTCCTAGTGGCGTCGTTCTATCCTTGTTTCGAACTTATCATCCTATCGGGTGTGGCGTTCATTTATCTATACCGTTGGTTCCTATCTTGCTAGATAGTGGGTCTCGGTTTATTCAAAACTCCTTTCATCAATTTGAAGCTTATAAGATTCGGGTCTTTATTTTTTATTAAAGGTTCTTTCTTGTTTCAAATTCGTATCCATCTCAACCACTTACCTATCTTAATTTTCAGAGACATTATCAATAAAATTACCCCTTTTGTTATCTAAACGAAAAACTACCTAATTTACGATCGGGCAACATTTACGATTCGTTTTCAAACCCGAGACGATTCGTATTAGTTGATATCAGAGCCAATTAAATTAGGCATGTTTTGATCATCTCGAGTGTTTCTGAGTAAGTAAAAAAAAAATTCGTAATATCTGATTTTCAAACTCTTCATGATTCACCACCTCTACTATCGAGCCTTACTTTCTGACACCACCTACCAACCTTCTACCCTTTTAAAACCTACATTTTTCCGAAACAATTTCACCCTTTTAACTCTTTGAAATGACCTACAGTTACTAGTAAGTCGAAGACAACCTTCTAGAATCTAGAAGAGTGAATTAGCGTGGTAAAAGGCAAGAGAGATTACATTGAAAGAAAAGCCGGAAATTGAGTGAAAACACGAGTGTGAGTGTTGAAAATTTCTTTATGAGTGAACAAGTGAGGATTGTAGTGAGGATTCATTAATTTTGTTTAACATGTCTAGGAGCCCCGAACGTCGAATAGTAAGCGACGAAGCATCAGATGCCGCCGGGGGTGGAAGTGATTTGTAACCCCGAAGGAATGATCTTGAAGGAAGAGATCCTGATTTGCAAACCATAATACAAGAAATCACACAATTGTTCCAATCAATCAACGAGCGATTGGACCGAAGAAATGAACGGAGACCTCGAACAAACACCCCTCCAATTCTGAGAAGGGGACGCAAACAACCTTGGCTACATGACGACGACATCTACAAACCGAGTGACGCTGACAGCAATCCAGCTTTCGAACACAATGAACGGAGAGGAGGAGGCCCCCGAGCCCGTGAACGAAGAGATCGAGAATGGACTGATGACGGCTTGAAGAATATTAAAATGGCGATTCCTACTTTCCAAGGGCGGTCCGATCCGGAAGCCTACCTGGAGTGGGAAAAGAAGGTGGAGTTAATCTCCGAATGCCATAATTACTCAGAAAATAAGAAGGTGGAACTTGCCGCCATCAAATTTTCTGATTATGCCATTATTTGGTGAGATCAATTAACAACGAGCCGAAGACGGAATGGTGAACGTCCAATATCTACATGGGTGGAAATGAAGGCACTAATGCGGAAAAGGTTCATCCCAACCTACTATCATCGTGAATTGCATCAAAAGTTGCAAAGCCTAACTCAAGGCCATCGTAGTGTGGAAGATTACTACAAGGAAATGGAAGTGGCCATGATCCGAGCCAATGTAGAAGAAGAACCAGAAGCCACAATGGCACGCTTTAGCGCTGGCCTTAATCGAGATATCGCAAATGTTGTAGAACTACACCATTACATCGATATGGTTCACATGGCAATAAAGGTCAAAAAGTAGTTAAAATGCAAAGCTACATCTAGAACCATCCTCAATCATGCTTCAACATCTAAGTGGGGGCAAGTGACCAACAAACGGGATATACCGAGCCGAGCCAAAGAAGCAAGTGGCGCACCCAAGTTTAACAAGCCAATCAGTGAGACGAGCAAGGGCAAAATGGAAGTTATTCTGAATCGATCCCGACACATTAAGTGTTTCAAATGTTTGGGTCGAGGCCATATTGCAAGTCAATGTCCAAACTGAAACACTATGTTTATTCGAGATAATGGCGAGATTGAATCCGAAAGTGAAAGGGAGGTTGATGCCAGTGAGACGTCCCAAGACGAGGAAGAAGTAGAACAAGCCGAAAATGGAGAGATCTTAGTGGTAAAAAGGAGTCTTAGCTTACAAGGCGTCGAAAATGAACAACAACGCGAAAACATCTTCCATACGCTTTGCCAAGCACAAGGGAAGATTTGTTGCGTCATTATTGACGGAGGAAGCTGTACTAATGTGGCCAGCACCATATTGGTGGAGAAACTCGGATTGTCTACCACCAAACATCCCCATCCGTATAAACTACAATGGCTTAACGACGGGGGAGAACTTAAGGTCACAAACAAGTTTTGGTTTCCTTTGCAATAGGGAAGTATCAAGATGAGGTCTTGTGCGATGTGGTACCGATACAAGCAGGACATCTCTGACTTGGACGACCTTGGCAATTTGACAAGCGAGCGATCCATGATGGCTACACTAACTAGTACACTTTCAAATACTTGGGCCGGAACGTGACACTAGCTCTGCTAACACCCAAGCAAGTTTACGAAGATCAATTGAAGATGAAGGCATCAATTGAAAAATCAAAAGAAAGTGAGCGGAAAAATGAGAAAGAAAACAAAAAAAATTTAGAAAAAAGAGGGGCAAGAAAATGAGTGATAAAAAAATAATAAAAAGAAAAGGAAACGAAAGACGAGAGTGAAAAAGAAAGTTTTTATGTTAAAGAGAAAGAAATCCAAAAGTCTATGTTGTTAAAACAGCCTCTGTTGGTACTTATGTACAAGGAAAGTCTCTTTGGAACTAACGATTTTGATGACAAGTTACCTTCCCCTGTTTTGTCTTTGTTACAGGAATTCTGAGACGTATTCCCAGAAGAGATGCCAAGTGGATTACCTTCTATTCGTGGAATAGAACATCATATAGACTTTGTGCCGGGAGCCACAATTCCAAATAGACCAGCTTACCGAAGCAATCCGAAAGAGACGAAGGAACTTCAAAAACAAGTGAATGAACTTCTTGAAAAGGGGTATGTACGCGAGAGCTTAAGCCATTGTGCTGTGCCCGTCTTGTTAGTTCCCAAGAAAGATGGAACATGGAGGATGTACGTAGATTGCCGAGCCATCAACAAGATCACGATCAAGTACCGACACCCTATCTCGCAATTGGATGACATGCTCGACGAATTGAGTGGAGCGAGCTTATTTTCAAAGATCGACCTTAAAAGCGAATATCATCAAATACGTATGTGCGAGGGTGACGAGTGGAAGACTGCTTTCAAGACGAAGCAAGGACTCTATGAATGGCTCGTTATGCCATTCGGGCAAACAAATGCCCCAAGCACGTTCATGCGACTCATGAACCACGTGTTGCGATCTTTCATCGGTAGATTTTGTGTGTATACTTTGACGACATACTTGTCTATAGTAAAACTTTAGATGAGCACGTGAAGCATTTAAAGTCTGTCCTAGAAGTTTTGCGAAAAGAGACCTTATATGTAAATCTACAGAAATGTGATTTTTGTACTAACAAAATTGTGTTTTTAGGTTTTGTTGTCAGTTCGGAAGGCCTTGAAGTTGATCAAGAGAAGGTTAAGGCGATCCAAGAATGGCCACGTCTGACAAATATTTCCCAAGTTCGAAACTTTCATGGACTGGCTAGTTTTTATCGATGGTTCGTACCGAACTTCAGCACATTGGTTGCACCATTGACCGGAGTAATCCGTAAGAATTCTAACTTTGTTTGGGGAGAAGAACAAGAGAAAGCATTTTTGAAGATTAAAGACTGTTTGACTCAAGCACCATTATTGGCTTTACCAAACTTTGACAAAACTTTTGAGTTAGAATGTGATGCCTTAGGGTTAGGTATTGGCGCCGTACTCATGCAAGACGGACACCCCATTGCGTACTTCAACGAAAAGCTCAACGGTGCTATCTTAAACTACCCGACATATGACAAGGAATTGTATGCTCTAATTCGAGCCTTGGAGACATGGCAACACTACCTACTACCTAAAGAATTCGTGATTCATACCGACCACGAGTCATTGAAGTATTTAAGGGGGTAGCATAAGCTCAACAAGCGACACGCTAAGTGGGTAGAATTTCTCGAATCATTTCCTTATGTCATTAAATATAAAAAAGGTAAGGAAAATGTAGTCGCTGATGCACTATCCCGAAGGTATGCTTTGTTAAATGTGTTGGATTCTAAATTGATGGGGTTTGTATTTCTTAAGGACCTATATGAGAATGATACTGACTTTGGTGAATTTTTCAAGTTATGTGAAAAAGGAGCCAACGAGAAATACTACCGCCATGACAGATATCTGTTCCGAGAAGGTAAACTATGCATTTTGCAAGGATCTGTGCGAGAGGTGTTAATAGACGAGGCTCATAGTGGCAGATTGATGGGACATTTCAGAGCTGCTAAATCTTTAGCCACCCTCCAAGAGCACTTCTTTTGGCCTAAGATGCGACGAGATGTAGAACGATATTATGGGAGATGCGTTACCTGTAGAAGGGCTAAATCTCGAACTAATTCGCATGGTTTGTATAAACCTTTACCCATTTCTGATACTCTTGGACTGATGTTTCTATGGATTTTGTACTAGGCTTGCCAAGGAGCAAGAATGGACGAGATTCGATATTTGTGGTTGTGGATAGATTCTCTAAAATGGCTCACTTTATAGCTTGCCATAAAACTGATGATGCTGTGAATATTGCTAATCTTTTTTTTTAAGGAAGTGGTTAGGTTGCATGGCATGCCTAAGACGATCGTGTCTGACCGAGACGCAAAATTTCTTAGCCATTTTTGGAGGACACTGTGGGGACGGTTAGGAACGAAGTTACTATTCTCTACCACCTGCCACCCGTAAACGGACGGTCAAACCGAGGTGGTAAATCGAATTCTTTCAACATTGCTACGAGCAATCATTCGGAAGAATTTAAAGACATGGGAAGATTGCCTACCACACGTGGAGTTTGCTTACAATCGCTCTATACACTCTGCTACTAAGTTTTCCCCATTTGAAGTTGTGTATGGTTTTAATCCATTAACACCGCTTGATCTAATACCTTTGTCTTCTAATAAACTTGTGCATGTAAATGGAAACGCAAGGCTGAATATATTAAACAGCTGCACCAAAAGGTTAGGGACAACATAGAGGCAAAAACTAAGGAGTACGAGCAACGAGCCAACAAAGGCCGTAGGCACATTCGCTTTGAACCGGGGGACTGGGTTTGGGTTCATATGCGAAAAGAAAAGTTTCCCGCGCAAAGACGATCCTAACTTCTACCGAGGGGAGATGGTCCATTTCAAGTCCTTGAGCAAATAAATGACAATTCTTATAAATTGGACTTACCAGGTGAGTATAATGTGAGTGCAAGTTTTAATGTCTCTGATCTGTCTCCTTTCGATGTAGGTGATGATTCGAGGACGAATCAACTTAAAAAGGGAGGGCATGATACGAACTCACCTAAGAAACCTGTGATAGAAGTCAACCAAGACCCAATCGAGCTACCTAATGGGACAATTACGCGCGCCCGTGCTAATCAATTCAAGGATGCCGCGTCGGCTTTGGTGGCACAAATTTGGAATACAGATAGAAAAGAGCCCAAGAACATGTTGAACTCTTACAATTTATTTGAAGTTGAATATACTAGCTAGTTCGACTGCTAGTTTATTTAACATTTTATTACGCATGTTTGATTTATTTTCAGTCATTTAATTAGTTTACTGCATTTTCTTAGTCAGTGTTAATTTATCTAGGTAGTACAAGTTTTTAATATGTCCTTTGTCGAAGTTGAATGTTAGTGTGTTTTACCTAGTGTTTAAATAAAGTGATTAAAATTTGTGCTAAATATGGTCAGCCGAATTTTAATAATAATGTTGGTTTATATGTTTTGTAGTTTGCTCCACGTTTTTTGATGCAAGTTGGATGATGGATTAAACCATGATGGACGGCAACAAATGGAAGGCACAAGGTATGTGGTTGGAATAATTTAATAAACATGATGGCACACCAAGGAGCTTGCGGCATTAGCTACAAATGGAGCAAGAGTGAATAATTTTAAAATGATTGAAGCATCACATAGATTAGGGGACGACAACAGGCACAATGAGCTCATTAATTATTTTATTCAAGCATGGTTGAATGAATTTCAAATTCTTCAAAGTATGGAACGGCAAAGGTGGAGCAAGCCATGATATGATTTTTAAAATTTAAATGAGGCATAAAGGACCAAGCATGGACGACTATAGTGGAGTGAGTCATCAACAATTAAGACATGTGCTTATGAAACAATAAAGAAATGGAGCATGTGGTGGCTAGTGAAGCATGGACGGCACTATATGGAATATTATGGTAGAATTTTGAGATACTAAAATATGGAAGCATGCTTGGTTGGATATAATAAAATAAACAAAGGTTTAAGCTATTGGAGGGGATGGGTGAAACGGCAACATGAGTTAAATATTCCCTTGTCTCTTGTGAGTAAATGGATGGCAATGAGAAAGAATATGCAGCCAAATTTCAAAGCTTAAATGAGGACACATGGTAGGCTGAATTTTAAATCATTTAGCAAATGATAGTGGAGATGCATGGACATTTTTTTGAATAAACTAAAGAGCTATCCTCTTCAATGCTTGGACGGCAACCAAACACAAGAACAAATGGATGCATGAAATTAAAAAAAAAATAAAAGAATGGACAAGTGTATGGTGCATGAACGGCACAAGCATTTCATTAATCACCATGATAACACTAGTGGAGCAAACGGCACAACAGCATGGAGGGATAATATGAAATAATTAAATTAATCAAGCATGTGTGTGTTAGTAGGTGAATTGATTTTTTTTTAAAAATTGGTTGGCACCTAGCATGGGACAGCTAAAGGGAGCATGATTGAATGATTTTAATTACTAGCACATGCAAGTTAACTTTCATGAAATTATTCAAGCATGGGGACGGCTAAAAGCATTCCTTGGTCGAATTCCAAGCTTTCATGAATTTAAGCTTCTTGAAGACCATTTGTCCTATAAATAGGTTGGACCTTTGTCATTTGTAGGGGCAATTTTGATGAATGAATATTTTCTTTTGGTGAGTTTAATTCGCTCTCCTAATTCTCAAGGTTCGAATTGACTTATCTAGTTCCTAGTGGCGTCGTTCTATCCTTGTTTCGAACTTATCATCCTTTCGGGTGTGGCGTTCATTTATCTATACCGTTGGTTCCTATCTTGCTAGATAGTGGGTCTCAGTTTATTCAAAACTCCTTTCATCAATTTGAAACTTATAAGATTCGGGTCTTTAATTTTTATTAAAGGTTCTTTCTTGTTTCAAATTCGTATCCATCTCAACCACTTACCTATCTTAATTTTCAAAGACATTATCAATAAAATTACCCCTTTTGTTATCTAAACGAAAAAATACCTAATTTACGATCGGGCAACATTTACGATTCGTTTTCAAATCCGAGACGATTCGTATCACCAATCCTATCCAGATTCTTTTCATTGACTTCATCCAAAATTCAAGAAGTTTCACTTCTCTCCCCATCTTATGATTTTATGATTATTTGATATTATCTATCTTTGTACATTGAGGACAATGTACATCTTAAGTGTGAGGGGGTTTACTATAGTATTAATTGAAAATCTCTGAATTATGCCTTGTTCGAAAAATAAGTTTCTCATATTATGATTAGAATGAAATTTCCTTTGATTTATGATTTTTATTGATATGTTTTAGAGTGAGTCGTTGATAATTGTGCATTGATGATTAAATTTGAAGAATACTAGAGAATCAAGCATGATAAAGTCTATTTTTCAAAAATTTTAAAATTTTTTATGTTGTCTACCTGAATCAGAATGATATCTTGAAATTTGAAATTTACGAGGTTGACATCAAATACCCATAATTTTTGTGAGATTTTGAGCCTTATAGGGCATATATTCTTTTTCTTGCTCACTTTATTGATTGTGAGTGTGTCAACATTGATTTGTTATTCTAGAACTTGCATTGATTATACTTGTCGAGACCACACCTATGATTTGATATACCGAGATGATAAAGGCACCTAGGTTCTAACCCACTTACTCCACTAAAAAGCCTACCTTCATAATTAACCCTTAGTGAACCCCGTTGAGACTAACAACCCTTTTTATTGACTCACCCACTAATATTAACCCAGAACCCTTTGTTCTTGTTATCACCATTCCTTTTTAGTTACCCTTTTTTGTCGAGATTTGATTTCGAACAATTTCCTAACTATGTTCTATATTTCAGTTGTAAAAGTTCTTTCTTATTATTAAGATAGTTTGTTCTTAAAAAAAGAAAAAAAAAAGAATATTCACTATTAGTTATGTGATTAAATGAGCTTATACGTTAAATTCCAAATGTTGAAGAAAAAGCTCGTATTATTAGTATTATCAATTTCCAATTGATGTAATTATTAGTTCATTTTTTTCTAGTTAAGTAAATTGTCAGGTCAATCTCGATTCTAATCTTCTAATACAGCCTATATCCATACCCTTAACCTAAGCTCCGTTACAACCCTGTTAAAGACCTTTTGATTTGTTTATCATCTCATTTTACAGTGGTGGAGATTTGATTTTCATGCAAGCCTATGGGATGAACTCTTCATGTTTGACTTTTGAGTGCTTAATTCTGAACCTTAAACACTTCGAGTGATTTGAGTGAATCTTTAGTGAGGATGTCAATTCTTGTCGATTTTGAATTAAAGGTAATTATTCAGGTAAGGGGAAACTCCTATGTTTTCAGGGCTATAAATGTACGACTTTGATTGTTTGAATCTTTAGGACCCTCTGAGTAGAATTATCCATGTGTGAATTATATTTGAATTATGATAAAGCATAATTGATAGGAATTATGAATCAAGGAAGTTTGTTTTGATTGTAAGTTGAGAATTTTGCTTGAGGACAAGCAAAAGCTTAAGTGTGGGGATATTTGATAAACCGTAATTATAACATATTTTAGACCCACATTTAAAATGCTTTTGGATGATTTATCCCTCAATTTATGTAAAAAGGTGCTCTTAATCCTTTCTTTTCATATTTTATACTCAGGAAAACACCCAAGGAAGAAAAGAACGAGAAACAGGCTTAAAACGGACCAAAATTGGGCCAAGAGAGAAATCAACATGGCCTGCCCAAAGACCACACGGTCGTGCCTTATTAAAAAGTCCGAACACGGCCTAGCCACGATTCACACGGGCGTGTGCCATGGCCGTGTCCCTGTCGCTGGAAAGAGCAATTTCATTCGGGAAAGGATACTTGGAGGCAAAGAAACACATTCCAAAGCCTATTCAAATACCCTAGTAGGAATTCTACTTAAATTAGGAAACTTAGGGGCCAAGAAAGGCATCACAAAGTCTATATAAACACCCAAGGGGGCAACTTGAAAAGGGGGTTCAGCAGAAGCCAAAACAGGCGTCAAAGCTAGGCCAAAGAGCCAAGCCGAAAAGGTCAGCGTTGAGGAAATTACTCGAAGATAGTCAGTTGATCCATCCCAAGAAGCCGAAGTTATACTCAAAACGGCTGATCTCTCCTTCACTTCCCTCAGGGAGTTTTAGGGATTTCTTATGTGTTGTTTTACCTTTTCTCTTGAGATGTTTTCTTTATTTGTCATGAACTAAACCCCTCAAATACCTGAAGGGGATGAAACCTAGATGAATCTTGTTATTTGATTTTTGGATTATATGATAATTACTTAGTTTGTTCTTAATTATGTTGCTTAATCTAAATCTGATGTGCTTAGGTGGAGGAGGAATAGACCTTACTTAAGAGTAGATCTAACATAATTAAGCGGAGTTGATCGAACGCCTAGAGATAGGGTTACGAGATTTTGCCGGATTAGGGTGAAACCTAAGATGGGAATCCATTGATTGATTTACTGCTATTATAGGGGGTTATTATAAGCGAACGAGAGTTCCACTAATTAACCTAGGGTTAGACGTTATTCACCTCGAGAGAGGGTTTAACATAGGTTAGGGAGTCCTACGAATCAAGCTAAGTAAAGAAATCATATGGTTCTGTGTTAGGTAACAAGAGAAGTCTAGGTGGATTCTTCCTGAGGGTATCGTCGTAATCAACTGAGTTTTTCTTTAAGTGATTTTCCAATTCGTTCTTTTTGTCTTGTGTCTTTAGCTTAGTACTTGCCAATATTAGTTTAAAAGCGACTTCACTTCGTTTCTAAGGCTAAATAATAAAAAGAAAGTTAGTATTAGTACTTTTAGTTCCTTTGGGTTCGATAATACGGTCTTGCCTAAGCTATACTACTGTTCGATAGGTACACTTGCCTTTAATCGTTGTCAGAGTTAGTCTCCAGGTTCGATCATTCTTTTATAAATTTTAAAGCTCTGATTTTAGCGATCATGTTTATATAGGCTTCGGAATGTGTTTCTTCGCCCCTAAGTATCCTAATCCGAGTGAAATTTCTCTTTGTAATGGCAAGGAGACGCCCATGGCACACGCCCATGTAAATCATGGCCAGGCCGTGCTCTATAATGTTGAGTGAGGCACAACCGTGTGGTCTTGGGCCCAGGCCATGTGGATTTCGTGAGATGGCCCATTTACTCCATTTTGGGCCTGTTTTCTGTTCTTTTTATCATCCGGTGCTCTTCTGAGTATAAAACATGAAAACAAAAGATTAAGAGCACCAAATTACACAATTCAAGGAATAAATCATCCAAAAGCATGCTAAATGTGGGCTTAAAATATGATACTTTTACGGTTTATCAGCAATTGATCAATTCAGCCGCCTGCAGAACCTTGAATAATAAAACACCTAAGGCTGCCTATGAATTCATTGAAGAGATGTCACTGAATAACTATCAGTGGCAAGTCACAAGGACAAAGGCAACAAAAGCAACTAGTGTTTTCAACCTCGACGCAGTATCCATGCTATCAAATCAGGTAGAAACGTTAAATAAAAAGGTTGATGGTTTATGTAGTTCCTTCCAGGTGCATCCGATAATGCAGTACAGAACAAGTAGAGGTGTGGTGAATCCTGAGTACCCACCCTATGGACATGGCATGGAAAGCGAACAAATGAACTATATGGGTAACAATTTTAGATATCAAAATTACCCTTAGAGTAATACTTATAATCCAGGTTGGAGGAACCACCCCAATTTTTCGTGGGGTGGTCAAGGAAATCAGAGACAACAACCTCCTCCAAACTTCCAACAACAGCCTTACCCACAGGAGAAGAAGCTGAACCTTGAAGAGATGCTGACAAAATTCATCGCGGTGTCAGAAACTCATTTCCAAACACCGAGACAACACTTAAAAATCAACAAGCATCGATTAAAGGGATTGAAAACCAGTTAGGGCAACTCGCTAAGCTGATCTCTGAATGACCACGAGATAGCTTGCCAAGTAACACTGAGCCTAACCCAAAGGAGCAACTTCAAGCCATAACAGCTCAAAATAGTGAAGGGTTAGTTGAATCTAAGCCTTAGCCAAGGCAAGAATCTATGGTAAGTAAAGGTAAGATCGAGGCAAGTCATGAGGAGCCAAAACCGGTAATTAAAGAGTACCAACCTCGTATACCTTATCCTGATGCGATAAAGAAGGAAAACATAGACTAAAATTTAGTAAGTTTCTTAAACTTTTAAAGAAATTACATATTAACTTGCCGGTTCTTGAAGCTCTTTCGCAGATGCCAGATTCAAGGAAATTTTTAAAAGATCTTCTAACAAACAAGCAGAAGTTGGATGAGGAATTGCATGTGGAACTAAACGTAGTATGCTCAGGGATGTTGCAAAACAAACTACCACGAAAATTAAAAGATCCAGGGAGTTTTATAATTCCATGCTTAATTGGTAGTTTATCTATTGATAATGCTTTAGCTGATTTAGGGGCAAGCATCAATTTATGCCTTATAAATTGTTTAAACAACTAGGTCTAGGGAAACCCAAAATAGGATGAGCATTCAATTAGCTGATAAAACTATTAGAATTCCTAGGGGTATAATTGAAGATGTTCTTGTGAAAATTGATAAATTCGTATTCCTAGTAGACTCTGTCGTTTTAGACATGGATGAGGACAATAGTATTCCCTTAATTTTAGGAAGGCCCTTTTTAGCAACTTCTAGAACTAAAATTGATGTCAGTGCAGGTGAACTCATACTTTGCGTAGGTAACGAATCAATCAGTCTCCAGGCTCTTGACTCGGCCAGGACATCGAGTAATCACGGTGAGAAAATTAATTTTATTAATAACCATTCGATTAAACCTTCTTTTGAGGAAGCACCAAGGAACTACACAACTGAGCCAGATCCTAGACCCTATGCCAAAAAGGAAATAACTCATGAGGAACGAAGGCTTCAGATCGATGAACTAGACAAGTGGAAGACACATTTCAAGGAGAAATTAGGAATACACAAAGCAGAACCAATGCCATTCCATGGGATAGACAAATTTAAGATCGGAGATCAAGTACTGTTAGATAAAACAAACCCTCGAATACCTCCTCCTGACCCTAATACGAATAAAGAAATCTCTTTTAGGGTACTCAATGTTTTCCCATACGGAACAATAGAGGTAAGTAATCCTACATTCGGTACCTTTATAGTAAACGCTACTAGACTTGAACTTCACCATGATAGTAAAACTGATAACATGCGAGAGGATGTACAACTCTTTAAACCACCCTGATTATGAGAATGAGAGGTAAGTCTAGCTTAAGACTATAAACAAGCGCTTCTCAGGAGGCAACCCGAGCACTAACACCATTAATTTTTACATTTTATTCTTTTACTTTTATTTTTCATTTTTAGCACCTAACTATAAACTAACCAAGTGCATATTTCCACACCACACGGCCTTACACAAGGCCGTGGCCGTGGCCGTGTGGATACTACGGATGTACGTACTGACATGGTAGATATAGTACGACACAGGACAAAAAATATCTTCAAGCCACGACCCTCAACTGAACACCACGACCGTGCGACGACACTATTTTACCAAACACGGGTGTGGCGACTACCTATGGGCGTGGGAGAAACAAACAAAGCATAACACGACCATGCGACACGGCTGTATGACTCGACACGCCCACTGTACACGGGTGTGGGGATGTACCAGACCTGACTTTTCTATTTAAACCACCTCCCCCTTCTTACCTAATCCTCACTCTTCTTCTTTCTTTACACCCCCTCCATTTTCATTTTCATTTTTTCTCTTAACTCTTGTTCTAACAATCATCCATGTCGAAGAAACGGAAGGATCCTAGCGCAGTCTCCCTTTGTGAGACCGATCTACATAAGTTCATGCCGGACGCTTCATTAATTCGACAGGAAAAGGACTTTTGAGTCCATTTAACTTCTCTTTTCATTTTCACTTGTCCTTTATTTTCCTATTCTGTATTTTTCTTTTACTTAGTCTAATCTATTCTATTTCGTTTTCTTTGATTTAGGTTCTAAAGGCTGCTAGGGAATCACCACGACCACAACCATAGCCACCCCACCGCAGCCTTAGAAATCACCCCCACCTCGCGAACCATCTAACAATAAGGACTTTTTGGTCCATTCATCTTTTCTTTTAATTTTATTTTACTTTCTATTTTTTATTTTTATCTTTCTTGCCTTTAAATATATATTTAGTATATTTGAAATTATTATTATTATTATTTCCTAGCTAATTCTCTACGAGCTTCCCAATTTTTTTCATCTAGCACAGAGGTCATCGGTGGGCACCACACCACGACACTCCCAACTCAAGGAAACCATCCAAATTCAGGAAGTTTCGCCTCCCCCTTTCTCTTAAATTTCATATATATCTTTCTACATTGAGGGCAATGTACATCTTAAGTGTGGGGGGTGAATATTTATTTCGAGAAAGTGCCTAACTTTTTTCATTATTCTCAAATCCCTGAATTATGCCATGAATGATATCTTGTCTTTAAGTAATTTTCTCATATTACTGATTAGAACGAAATTTCTTTTGATTTATGATTTGGATTGATATGTTTCAAATTAAGTCATTGATAATTGTGCAGTGATGATTTAAACTTTAAGAGACTAGAGATTCAAGCATGATGAGTCTATTTTCAAAAATTAAAATTTTGTTAGGTTGCCTACTTGAATCTAATTATTACCTTGAAGTTTGCAGTTCACAAGGTTGATATCAAAAACCAATAATTCTTGTGAGATTTTGAGCCTTTTAGAGCATACATTCTTTCGTGCTCACTTTTTATTATGACTGTGTCAACATTGATTTGTTATTCTAGAACTTGCTTTGATTATACATGTCGAGACCACATCAATTGATTTGATATACTGAGATGATAAAGGCACTTAGGATTTAACTCACTCACTCCACTAAAAGCCTACCATCACAATTAACCCCTAGTGAACCCCTTTGATCCTAACAACCCTTTTTATTGACTCACCCAGTAATATTAACCCAAAACCCTTTGTATTTGTTATCACCATTCCTTGACTACGCTTCCAGTAGAGATTTGATTTGATCGGTTGCCTAATTATTTTATTTCAGTAGTTGAATTCATCTTTTATTATGTATTATGATTTGTTCTTTAAATAAAATTTCGAAGTATATTCATTATTAGTCCTATATCAGCTGAGCTTATACATGAAAATTCCAAATCTTGAAGAAGAAGCTCGTATTATTAGTAATGAAGTCTTCAATTGATGTAATTGTTCCTTACCAGTTCTTATTTCTAGTTAGGTAATTTGTCAAGTCAATCTCGATTCTATCCCTCTAATTCAGCCTTTATCCACACCTTTAACCTAAGCCCCGTTATAACCTTTTTTAAAGACCTTTTGATTTGTGTATCATCTCATTTTACAGTGGTGGAGATTTGATTTTCAAGCAAGCTTATGGGATTAACTTTTCATGTTCGACTTTTGAGTGCTTAATTTGGAACCTTAAACACTTTGAGTGATTTGAGTGAATCTTTAGTGAGGATGTCAACTCTTGTCAATTCCAAATCAGAGGTAATTATTTAGGTAAAGGGAAACGCCTATGTTTTTGTGCTATAAATGTATAGCTTTGATTGTTTGAATCTTTAGGAACCTTTGAGTTAAATTATCAATGTATAAATTATCTTTGAATTATGATGAAACATTATTGATGAAAATTATGAATCGAGGAAGTTCATTTTAATTGTGAGTTGAGAATTTTGCTTGAGGATAAGCAAAAGCTTAAGTGTGGGGGTATTTGATAAACCGTAATATGAACATATTTTAATCCCACATTTAGCATACTTTTGGATGATTTAAGCCTTGAATTATGTAATTTGGTGCTCTTAATGCTTTTGTTTTAATGTTTTATACTCAGAAGGGCACCGGAGGATGAAAAGAACGAGAAAGAGACCCAAAACGGAGTAAATGGGCCATATCATGAAATCAACACGGCCTGGGCCCAAGACCACATGGCCGTGCCTCCTTAATAGTCTCAAACACGGCCTAGCCACGATTTACATGGGCGTGTGCCATGGACGTGTCCCTGATGTGAGAAAGAAGAGTTTCAGTCGGATTAGGGTACTTAGAGGCAAAGAAAGCCATTCCAAAAGCCTATATAAAAACCCTAGAGTCCAGTTAGGGAGTCCAACTAGGTGCCCAGCTAGGCCAAGGAGTCGAGCCAGAGAGGCTAGAATTGTGGGATTCACTCGAAGAATAGCCAGTTGATTCATCTCAACAAGCCGGAGTTATACTCAAGACGGAGGATCTTTCCTTCAATTCCTTCAAGGGGTTTTAGGGTTTTCTTATGTTTTGTTTTATCTTTTCTTTTGAGATGTACTCCTTTATCATTATGAACTAAACCCTTAGATACCTGAGGGGGATAAAACCTAAGATGAATCTTGTTATCGTTTGCTGAACTATATGATAAATACTTGATTTGTTCTTAACTATGTGTTCTTAATTCTTGTTTTGGTATTTCCGGGATATTGATTCAAGTATTGATGTGCTTAGGTGGTGGAGCAAAAGTCCCTGCCTAAGAATAGATCTAGCATAGTTAAGCGGAGTTGCTCGCGCGCCTAGAAATAGGGTGACAAAAATCTGCCTGATTAGGGTCAAACCTAATATGGGACTCCATAGATCGAGTTAATGCAATTCTAGGGGTTTTAATTAGAAAAAAATTTCAATTAATCAACCTAGGGTTAGACGTTAGTAGCCTCGAAAGAGGTATTAATATAAATTAGGGAATCCTACGGATCAAGTCAAGTGAATAAATCGTCTGGTTCAAAGTTAGATAACAAGTGAAGTATAGGTGGATTCTTCCTCAGGTATTGTCTTAATCAATTAGTTTTTCTCACAAGTTATTTTCCCCAAATCATTCTCTTTGTCTTTGCATCTTTAGCTTAGTTGATAGTTAATTTTAGATTAGATAACAAATTTCTTTAATTATTAGGCTAAATAAAAAAAAGAAAGTTAGTATTAATACTTTTGGTTCCTTTGGGTTCGACAATCCGGTCTTGCCACAGCTATACTACTGTTCGATAGATGCACCTGCCTCAATCGTTGTCGCAGCTAGTTCTAGGCTCGATCATTCTTTACATAAATTTTTAAGACTCTGATAGACACGATCATTAGTTTCGAGCTCCATCACTCGAAAATCTCTTTTTCACATCTCTGGCTTCAGACTCATCTTTTCTTTTGTCTTTCCTGAGTGTCTCGGCTTTGTACGCTCGATCAACAAGCATACAAACTCTTTTATCTCCAGAATCCCAACTAACAAATGAATATCTTCGTTAAGGCAATCTTCAAATCTTTTGCACATTACCGCTTCGTCGATACACATTCCTGAGCATACTGAATTAGTCTGATGAACTCTCATTTGTATTCAGTGACAGACATGCGGCCCTGTTTCAAATCCAAAAATTCCTTTTTGTTTCTGATCAATACATCTCTGACTAATATATTTCTTTCGGAATTCAGACTGGAAGAAATCCCAAGTAACCCATTCTTTAGGAACAACAGAAATCAGAGTCTTCCACCACTGATAAACTGCATCTCATAGTAAAGAAACAACACATTTAATACTTTCTTCTAGAGTCAAAGACATCTGATCAAATACTCGGATAGTGTTTTCTAACCAAAACTCGGCTCTTTCAGCACCATCATCACTGGTGGCCCTGAACTCTTTAGCCCCATACTTACGAGTTTTATCGACCGGAGGCTTATTCAACAGATTCAGATTGATATTCGGAGGCATAGTAGATGTCTGAGGGGGATTAGGCAGGGGCGGAGGTTGTGAAACAGCAGGATTATTTTTCATAGACTGAGTGAACCACTCACTCATCATTTGGAAGAAAGCTTCTTTAGCTTCTCCCTCTTGACCGCTCGTAGCCGATCTCGATTCAGATGGCGCTGTCCCTTGAGCGAGAGCAGGCGGATTGCTTTCTACATCGTCAACTATGGCTCTTTCGGGAACAATTACTATACGTAAAATACATTTTACACGTCAGGATTCATCAGACTATCACAATTCAGATATATGGCATGTATAGCTAGACTTTTTCACGCTACGTTAGTCCGAGAATCGACTAAATCGTAGCTCTGATACCAACCAAATGTAACACCCCTAACCCGTATCTGTTGCCGGATTAGAGTTAAGAGGCATTATCGGATGAATAAAGACTTTTACGGACATATCATAGTAAAACTCGTCAAATCCAATCAAAGTGTCCCTTAGATAGGTCAACATGACCTTAAACATGCTTTAGAATAGGGCCGGGACTAAATCGAACACATATGGAGATTCTTAGAAATTTAAAACTTTTTCAAAGTAACAGAGGTCACATGCTCGTGTGGGCAGGCTGTGTGCCTCCCACGGCCTTTAGACACGCCCGTGTGTCTAAGCCACGTCAAAATAGGGAATACATAATGACTTGTCCACACGGTCGTGGACACGCCCGTGTGCCTCACCCGTGGTTGCTACTGACTTCACCACACGGCCAGTCACACGCCCGTGTGTCTAGCCCGTGGTCGATCCCGACTTGTTTTAAAATTTCAACCACGAGGGACACGGTCGAGCCACACGCCCGTGTGCTCAACCGTATTGGCAATTATAGGCCATTTTCAAGGCCAAATTGCCACCCACACTTGGGTCATCCTACAAACTCAAACAAGCATTATTCCATGCACAATTGGCCACCAAAACACATCGAAATGTTCATCATATCAACCCATTCAATCTCATCTACAATCATACTAACTTGTATACCAAATTACACAACTAAACACGTGTATAACCAAACATGATATATCCACAATTTCACTAATTCACTATGGTATCAATCCATCAATAAACTTATCATTCATAATACCTTTTCATTGTCATCAAGCCATATCAAAACATGCACCATATATCATAATTTCCCATGCACATTATCAACATTTACCTAGCCACATCACATGGCTATTTACACTTCTCAAACATGTACCAAAATTACTAGCCTATACATGCCATATTTAGCTATATACACATTCAAAAGTACCAAAGTTGAGTTTGATAGTGTGGTGATAATCCTAAATGGTCCCCGAGCCTTCAGTAGCTTTGACGATCTATAAAACAGAATAAACACACACAAAGTAAGCTTTCCAAAAGTTTAGTAAGCCATATACAAATAAATTTAGCAATATAATTAATTATAAGGATAACAAATCAAGTTCATAAATATATCTTCATTTTATACACCTAAGTTTCACTTTGGCTCAATTGGTTTGCCATTGTTTACCAAACACATCATATCTCAACATCTCTTTTGTTCAAATATCAAACATACACATATCACACTTTGTTCATAGCATGAATATACATATTATCTTACCTCTTATGCTTATTCAAAACATATACTTCAAACACACCTAAAAACAGATGAATATCACATATAATCATTCATTTCTTAGTTTTGCCTGTTGAACCGTTCAGAACTAAATAGAATACTCAGAGTGCTCAGAATAATCGTACAATGCAAACATCCCAGACGAGGTCTTACATGTACTTAGATATCGATGCCACTGTCCCAGACTGGGTCTTACACGAATCAATACGATGCCAATGTCCCAGACATGGTCTTACACATAAATTTCATATCGATGCCAACGTCCCAGACATGGTCTTACACGAAGTCTCGAATCAATGCAAACATCCCAGATGTGGTCTTACATGATATCGCATATCGAACACTTATGTCACGACATACATAATCCTATTTATTCCTAGGTTCGTACGGGACTTCTCGGACATGAATAATTCATCGATACAAATTCTCGAATTTCACATACATCTCATCTCGAGCATATTCATAGTAATTCAAAATTCATATATGCACAAATAAGTCTGTAACACCCTAAACTCGGCCTATAAGTTAGGACCGAATCCGGAATGTCACATTAAAGGCACACTTCAAAATGATTTTACTAATTAACCATTTAAGGCCCAAAAGCCCAAAACCCTTGTATCTTCTTAAGTTAAGATGAAAAGCCCATATTTTAGGAAAACATTCATATGTTTATTTCAAAAACCATGTTAACTTTAGAAATTTTATTTAAGTTTATTAACTGGATAGTTGAAACAATAATAATAAAACCTAAAATCAAAAGTCAATTAGGAGATAGATGGCCTTATTAAAATTTAATGAAAAACAAAGTATTTAAAATAAATTCATTTGAACAGATTGAAAACATCTGATCAGCTTGTAGTGTGGCCATCTCCGAGTCCCCTCCTACGCCGAGCCGTCTATTCAGGGTCACCTGAAACATTAAATAAAAGGGTGTGAGTTTCAAAACTCAGTATATACAACCCTTGGCAATCAAATCACATACAAATATTCACATTGGGCCTAAGCCCTATCAAATCGGTGGTTCTGGGTCTTAGCCCATAATGACCACATATCATATCATATCGTACCGTATACCAACAAAATAATGCAAAACCCTTCCCAAAAATCCATCCGCTACACACACCATTTTCCTTCCAACCATTACACACCTGTGGGGATTTCTAAATCAACCCACCCATCATCTACACACCAAAGGTAGCACTCACAGCGGCACTACTCAACGTTGCAGCAAAGCTGCTAATCATATAATGGGCTTAAAGCCTCCGGTGGATCCATGGTCGTCAAGCGACTATGCAGTCCTCAAATCTTCCTCCGTACCATAATTCCCACCCTTATGCATCCTAAGCAGAATATCATATGAATGCATCAAACACATGAGTAACATCCACAAACTCATATTCGTAACATAGGGGTATTTTCGTCATTTCACTACCTAGGGGAATTTTTGTAATTTTACCCTACAGGGGTATTTGGGTATCTCGGTAATTTTGCAAAACAGGGGTGTTTTGGTTATTTGCAAAATAGGGGTATTTTGGTAATTTTACAAATCAAGGGGTATTTTAATAATTTTACAAAGCTAAGGGTATTTTAGTAATTTTACAAATCTAAGGATATTTTAGTAATTTTACAAATCTAGGGGTTTTTGGTCCCTCTCGAGTTTTAGTTATGAACTTTGGCCCATCAACAAGTCCTCGCGGCTAAAGTGAACAGAAACTACGCACCAGGTAAGATTCTAGAGAAGATGAGGTGGGCCACTAGGACCGCTTAAGTACCAAGCTCTCCCTAGATCCAATCCTAGACATGCGTATGTCCGTTGCCACACTCTAACCCAGTGACTTGTTCGTGGAAATGTTTAATTAGATTAAGTCTTATGAAATTTCAGAGTTGTTCAAACTAGGCCTAAAGTCCATTAACCCTAGCATACTTGCCTACGTCCTCATAAAGCCCATTTCATGTATATAGCCCATCGGGCTCAATTACGATCCAATCATACAATCATTCATGCCAATTCATTATTCATGCTCACATATCAACCATTACCATTTTGGGCCCCCAAAGTTCGGCAGGCCCATTTAGCCACTTTTGGCGTTGCCGATATCGTGTGTGTAGTGTTTGTACACACCTGGTAACCTCACGTGCTGCAAACCCTTTAGTCACGAACCTACAATTGACATTACTAGCGATTAACCAAAGCTTTAACAAACACTTATCAAAAAACCAAAACCTCACCGTACCCTTACCGTGTGCCTCACGTTCTAGTAGCCCTTCCTTTGCTACTATTTGCGACTATCCTCTAGATTTGCACCCAAACACCTATATCGTCAAAACCAAGTGACCCATATTGCACATAAGTCATCCTATGAGCCACATTAGATTCAGCCATTTACTAAACCACGACTGAGTCGAGAACACATACCACCTTGTTAGCAATCCTTACCTACCACACATGCGATTATTGAGCCTTACCCTTGTTAATACAATTTAACGACAAGGAGGGGTTAGATAGCCCTTCAGCTTTTAACAAAACACACTAAAAAGTTCAACTAAGCACTTACCAAAATTCTCCTTTGATCCTGCGGCTTAGATATCTACTGAACAAGATTTGGCTTCCAACGTGACTAAGAGTAGATAACAATTGATTGAGGTGGAGGAACAATAACAAGGGTTCGGCAAGAGTAGAGATTCGGCAAAGAAAGATGATAGTAATTTCAGCAATGAAGGGAATTTGGCTTAGCGAAAATTCGGTAAAAAGGGAGAAACCGTTTGAGGGGGACAATAAAAACTAGAGAATGCTCAAAGAACCTTTCAAGCATTCAGGCCCCTCTCCTTTTAAAGCCACAGGCTGAACACTCCCCTCCCTTAGAGTCCCGTTCGGCACCATCACATCCTTACTCCCCATCTCCTAAATTTTTTCTCCGATAATACCTTAATCTTATCCGAAAACTCCTACACATCAATCAGTCCTGCTTACTTCAAACTCTCCATGGCAAGAGTGCAAAACCAAAACAACTCTTGCCGTCCACCTATGCAAAATAAAACACTCCAAAATGCACTTCTCCTGCTCAAACCTTGGACCTCTTCAACTTTCACACAAGCCACCTCATAGCTCCCAAGTGACGCCACTTTCCACTGGACCACAACCCCATTCGTGTCCTATTTTCTCTTAATCTACTTAAGAGGCCTCATGCTTGAGATTAAGGTCCACTAAGCAAGAAAAATAAAATTTTCCCTATGGTCTCCCTTATCTCTAAGGCTTGAAATAATCTCGATGATACTTTAATATTATTATTCTAAATGCTACACATACATACTAACTTCAATGCACAAAAATTAAAGTTTTGGGATTTTTGGGGCGTTACAACTCTACCCCTCTTAAAAAAAATTTCGGCCTCGAAACTTACCTGATTGAAACAAGTGAGGTATTGTCGACGCATTGTCTCCTCAAGTTCCCAAGTAGCCTCCTCGGTATTATGGTTACGCCAAAGCACTTTGACTAAAGGGACAAACTTCCTTCTTAATACCTTGACATCTTGATCAATTATTTGAACCGACTCCTCTTCAAAAGTTAGATCTGGTCTAACCTCGATCTCCTCCACTGACATGATGTGAGAAGGGTCTGAGCGATAACGCTTAGCATTGACACATGGAACACATCGTGCATCTGGCTCAATTCAAAAGGCAACTCCAGCTGATTGGCATCCAGCCCAATTTGCTTCAATACTCGATAAGGTCCAATGAACCTTGGGCTTAACTTGCCCTTTCGACCAAACCTTAACACCTTCTTCCAAGGGGAAACCTTGAGAAAAACAATGTCCCCCACAGCATATTCGATCTCTCTTCGTTTGAGGTTAGCATACGACTTTTGCCTATCCGCCGCCTCCTTCAACCGATCCCGAATCAATTTCACCTTATCTTCGGTGTGTACTACCAACTCCGGACCCAAAACTGTTGCTCACCCAACTCAGTCCAACAAGTTAGAGTACGACATCTTCGTCCATACAATGCTTCATATGGTGCCATTCCAATACTTGTCTGATAACTATTGTTATACGCAAATTCAGCTAACGGCAAGTAGTCCTCCCAACTACCTCGAAACTCAATTACACACCCTCTCAACATTTCCTCCAAAACTTGAATTACCCTTTTTCGACTGACCATCAGTCTGAGGGTGAAATGCTGTACTGAAATCCAACCTTGTACCTAGCGCTTCATTCAGCTTCTTCCAAAAGTGAGACGTAAAACGAGGATCTCTATCTGATATGATCGAGACCGGAACTCCATGCAACCTTACAATCTCCACCACATACAACCTTGCCAATTTCTATAGTGAGTAGTCAGTGCGGATCGGTATAAAATGGGCAGACTTAGTTAGCCGATCCACAATGACCAACATAGAATTCTTCTTAGCAGGTGTCAAGATTAGCCCATGAACAAAATCCATAGTAACCCTCTCCCACTTCCATTGTGGGATCTTAATCGGGTGAAGTAACCCCAATGGCAACTGATGTTCCGCTTTCACTTGTTGACATACCAAACATTTGCTCACAACCTTCGTAACCTCGCGTTTCAATCCTGCCACCAATAAAGTTCTCGTAAATCTCGGTACATCTTGTTACCTCCGGGGTGCATAGCATAGGAACTACTATGCGCTTCCCGTAGTATAGACTTCCTTAGCACTTCGTCCCTTGGCACACAAACTTGATCGTTCTGTCGAGTCTTAAAATTTATAAAAAAAGAATGATTGAACATGGAAACTAACTCTGAAAATGATTTGAGGCAAGCGCACCTATCAAACAGTAGTATAGTTAAGGCAGGACCGGAATGTCGAATCCCAAAGGAACCAAAAGTACTAATACTAACACTCTTTTTATTATTTAGCCTAAGGATAAAGGGATTTATTTATCTAATCTAAATTAATTAACTACTAAACTCAAGATGCAAAGACAAAGAGAAAGATTTTGGGAAAATAACTTGAGAGAAACCAATTGATTAAAACGACACCCAAGGAAGAATCCACCTAGACTTCATTTGTTATCTAACTCTAAACCAGACGATTTATTCATTTGACTTGATCCGTAAGATTCCCTAAGTTATTTTAATCCCTCTCTCGAGGCGACTAACGTCTAACCCTAAGTCGATTAATTGAAATCTCTTTCTAATTAAAACCCCTAGAATCGTATTAACTCGATCTATGGACTCCCATATTAGGTTTCACCCTAATCCGACAAAATCTCGTCACCCTATCTCTAGGCGCGCGATCAACTTCGTTTAATTATGCTAGATCTACTCTTAGGTAGGAATTTTGCTCCTCCACCTAAGCACATCATACTTGAATTAATATCCCAGAAATATCAACCCAAGAATTAAGAACACATAATTAAGAACAAGTCAAATATATATCATATAGTTCAGCAAACGATAACAAGATTCATCTTAGGTTGCATCCTCCTCAGGTATCTGAGGGTTTAGTTCATAATGATGAAAGAAAACATCTCAAAAGAAAAGATAAAACAAAACATAAGAAATCCCTAAAACCCCCTAAAGGAATTGAAGGAGAGATCCTCCGTCTTGATTATAACTCTGGCTTCTTGAGATGGATCAACTGGCTTTCTTCTAGTAAATCTCCACAAATCGACCTCCTTAGGCCTAGTCGAGTGCCCCTTGACTAAAGCCTGGGGTTCCGGCTTTTGCCGAACTCCCCTTCAAGTTGCCCCCTTGGGTGTTTATATAGACTTTGAGATGCCTTACTTGTCCCTTAAGTATCCTATTTCAAGAAGAATTCCTACTAGGGTGTTTGAATAAGCTTTGGAATGTGTTTCTTTGCCTCCAAGTATCCTATTCCGAGTGAAATTACTCTTTTCCACGACAGGGACACGGCCATGGTACACGCCCGTGTGAGTCGTCTTTAGGCCATGTTCGGACTTTTAATGAGGCACATCCGTGTGGTCTTGGGCCCAGGCCGTGTTGATTTCTATTTTGGCCTAATTTGGTCCATTTTAAGCCCGTTTTTCGTTCTTTTTGTCATTAGGTGCTCTCCTGAGTATAAAACATGAAAACAAAGGATTAAGAGCACCAAATTACACAATTCAGGGCGTAAATCATCCAAAAGCATGCTAAATGTGGGATTAAAATATGTTACTTTTACGGTTTATCAAATACCCCCACACTTAAGCTTTTTCTTGTCCTCAAGCAAAACTCTCAACTCACAATTAAAACAAACTTCCTAGATTCATAATATTCATCAATAATGTTTCATCATAATTCAATGGTAATTCATACATGGATAATTCAACTCAAAGAGTCCTAAAGATTCAAACAATAAAAGTCATACATTTATAGTCTTGAAAACATTAGGTGTTTCCCCTTACCTAAATAATTACCTCTGATTCGAAATCGACAAGAGTTGAATCCTCACTAAAGATTCACTCAAACCACTCGAAGTGTTTAAGGTTTAGAATTAAGCACTCAAAAGTCAAACATGAAGAGTTAATCCCATAAGCTTGCATGAAAATCAAATCTCCACCACTATAATATGAGATGATACACAAATCAAAAGGTCTTTACAGGGTTGTAATGGGGCTTAGGTTCAAGGGTATGGAGATAGGCTGAATTAAAAGGTTAGAATCGAGATTGACCTGACAAATTACCTAACTAGAAACAACAAACTGAATATAAGTAATTATATCAATTGGAAACTAATAATACTACTATTAATAATACTTTAATACGAGCTTCTTCAATAATTTGAATTTAATGTATAAGCTCACCTTATCACAAAACTAATAATGAATACACTTCGTTTTTTTAAGAACAAGTCAAATAATGAATTCAACTACTGAAATAATATGATTAGGCAACCGATCAAATCAAATCTCGATATAAGGTTAGTAAAAAAGAATGGTGATAACAAATGCAAAGGGTTTTGGTATTAGTAGGTGAGTTAATAAAAAGGGTTGTTAGGATCAACGGGGTTCACTAGGGGTTAATTATGAAGATAGGCTTTTAGTGGAGTGAATGGGTTAAAACCTAGGTGCCTTTATCATCTCTGTATATCAAATCAAAGATGTGGTCTCTACATGTATAATCGATGCACGTTCTAGAATAACAAATCAATGTTGACACACTCATAATTAATAAAGTGAGCACGAAAAAGAATGTATGCTCTAAAAGGCTCAAAAGCTCACAGAAATTATGGGTATTTGATGTCAACCTCGTAAATTTCAAATTTCAAGGTAACATTCAGATTCGGGTAGACAACCTAAAATTTTTTAAATTTTGAAAAATAGACTTATCATGCTTGGTTCTCTAGTATCCTTCAAATTTAATCATCAATACACAATTAACTATGAATTAATCCAAAACATATCAATAAAAATCATAAATCAGGGGAAATTTTCATTCTAATCATAATATGAGGAAATTACTTTAAGACAAGGCATACTTCAGGGATTTTCAAATAATACTATAGTTAACCCCCCCACACTTAAGATGTACATTGCCCTCGATGTACAAAGGTAGATAATAGCAAAATAATAATGAAATCATAACATAGGGAGAGAAGTGAAACTTTCTGAATTTTGGATGGAATTAATGAGAAAAATTTGGATAGGATTGGAGGTGAATGTGGGGAAGCGCCTCGAACCATTTGAGATTGAATCCTCGAAGTAGCTGTCCTGATTTTATTGTATCCTAAGCTAAATCTAAATAACACGAAGAATAAGAAGAAAATAATAAAGAAAATAAAATATAAAAAAATAAAGAAATAAAAAAATAAAAAAAACAAAATAAAAGTAAATAATGGAAAATGAAAGAAGAAAGACAATAGGAAAAGAGAAAGGAAGAAGGGGGGTTTAAATAAAGATGCAACCCGTGTTTTGGGAAAAATTTTGTCCTGTTCCCACATGTTTATGGCCACGCCCTTTTACCTACTTATGGTGCCCACACGGCCACGGCCACGGCCTGTGCAAAGCCGTGTGGGTATGGAAACCTACGCCTAAATACGAAAAGAAATAAAACAAAACTAGTTAGTAGAGTTAGTGCTCGGGTTGCCTCCCGATAAGCGCTCATTTAAAGTCTTGAGCTAGACTTACCTGTTATTCGCACAATTACGGTGGTTTGAGTAGGTGAAAATCCTTTCTCATACGATCAATTCGGTTATGGATATAAAGTTTAAGTCGAGTAGTGTTTACCTTAAGGGTGCTGATTTTAGGACTAGTTACTTCGACTGTTCCATCTGGGAAGATTTTGCGTACTTGATCTCTAATTTTAAGCTGGGTTGTCCCATCATTAAGTGCGTTGTGGAGTTGCCTCATTTTTGCTTCGTGTGTTTTTAGTTTCTCTTTGAGGTGTGTCTTCCATTCGTCTAGTTCATTGATCCACAGCCTTCGTTCCTCATAAATTTCTTCTTTATCGCCATGAGATCTAGGATCTGGCATCTGCGAAAGAGCTTCAAGAAACGACAAGTTAATATGAAATTTCTTTAGAAGTTTAAGAGACTTACCGAGTTGTTCCTCTGTGTGGTCTTTCGTTGTCGCATCGGGGTATGGCACATGGGGTTGGTACTCTGTAATTACCGTGTTTGGTAAATCATGGCTTACCTCAACCTTACCTTCACTTACCACAAGCTCTTGCCTTGGGTCAGATTCCATTAACCTTTCACTGTCATAAGCTGTTATAGCTTGAATTTGCTGTTTTGGGTTAGTTTTAGTGTTGCTTGGCGAGCTTTCTTGTAGTTGTTCTAAGATCAGCTTAGCAAGTTGCTCGAATCGATCCTTAAACTCTTGTGACAATACTTCAAGTTTTGTTTCTACCTTTTGGAAACGTGTTTCTGAGGCTGCTATGAATTTTGTCAGCATCTCCTCAATGTTTGACTCCTCTTCCTGTTGGTAAGGTGGTTGTTGAAAATTTGGAGAAAGTTCCTGTCTTTGGCTACTTTGATCATCCCACGAGAAATTGGGATGGTACCTCCAGCCTGCATTATAATTGTCACTATAAAAATCATTTTGAGGTCTAGAATAGTTACCCATATAGTGGACTTGTTCGTTCTCTATGCCATATCCATAGGGTGGGTACCCAGGATTCGCCACGCGTCCTAGATTTGAGTCATATTGCATTACTGGGTGTACCTGCGAGAGACTATGCAAACCATCAATCTTTTTGCTCATCATCTCTAGCTGGTTAGATAACTTGGTGACCACGTCGATGTTGAAGACATTGGCTGCTTTAGTAGGAATTGTCCTCATGACTTGCCACTGATAATTATTCAGTGCCATCTTCTCTATAAACTAAAATTATCTGCCAAAAGCAAATAGAGAAAAATTAGCAAAGTAAAAAAAAATAAAAATAAAAAAATAATAATGAAAATAAATTACAATAATAAAAATATGGCTAAAGTAATAAAAATTGAGCTTTCTTAATATTTTAGTTCCCCGGCAACGACGCCAAAAACTTGATCGTGTCTGTCGAATCTTAAAATTTATAAAAAGAATGATCGAACCTGGAAACTAACTCTGAAAACGATTTGAGGCAAGCGCACCTATCGAACAGTAGTATAGTTAAGGCAGGACCAGAATGTCGAATCCCAAAGGAACCAAAAGTACTAATACTAACTCTTTTTTTATTATTTGGCCTAAGAATAAAGGGATTTATTTATCTAATCTAAATTAATTAACTACTAAACTAAAGATGTAAAGACAAAGAGAAAGAGTTTGGGAAAATAACTTGAGAGAAACCAATTGATTAAAACAACACCCAAGGAAGAATCCACCTAGACTTCACTTGTTATCTAACTCTGAACCAGACGATTTATTCACTTGACTTGATCCGTAAGATTCCCTAAGTTATTTTAATCCCTCTCTCGAGGCGACTAACGTCTAACCCTAGGTTGATTAATTGAAATCTCTTTCTAATTAAAATCCCTAGAATCGCATTAACTCAATCTATGGACTCCCATATTAGGTTTCACCCTAATCCGGCAAAATCTCGTCACCCTATCTCTAGGCGCGCGATCAACTCCGCTTAATTATGCTAGATCTACTTTTAGGCAGGGACTTTTGCTCCTCCACCTAAGCACATCATACTTGACTTAATATCCCAGAAATATCAACACAAGAATTAAGAACAAGTCAAATATTTATCATATAGTTCAGTAAACGATAACAAGATTCATCTTAGGTTTCATCCCCCTCAGGTATCTGAGGGTTTAGTTCATAATAATGAAAGAAAACATCTCAAAAGAAAAGCTAAAACAAAACATAAGAAATCCCTAAAACCCCTAGAAGGAATTGAAGGAGAGATCCTCCGTCTTTAGTATAACTCTGGCTTCTTGAGATGGATCAACTAGCTTTCTTCTAGTAAATCTCCACAAATCGACCTCTTCAGGCCTAATCGGATGCCCCCTGACTAAAGCCTTGAGTTCCGGCTTCTGTCGAACTCCCCTTCAAGTTGCCCACTTGGGTGTTTATATAGACTTTGAGATGCCTTACTTGGCCCCTAAGTATCCTAATTCAAGTAGGATTCCTACTAGGGTGTTTGAATAGGCTTTGGAATCTATTTCTTTGCTTCCAAGTATCTTATTTCGAGTGAAATTGCTATTTTCCACGACAGGGGTACGGCCATGGCACATGCCCGTGTGAGTCTTCTTTAGGCCGTGTGAGTCTTTTAATGAGGTACGGTCGTGTGGTCTTGGGCCTAGGCTGTGTCAAATTCTATTTTGGCCGAATTTGGTCTGTTTTAAGCCCGTTTTTCGTTCTTTTCATCATTGGGTGCTCTCCTGAGTATAAAACATGAAAACAAAGGATTAAGAGCACCAAATTACACAATTCAGGGCTTAAATCATCCAAAAGCATGCTAAATGTGGGATTAAAATATGTTACTTTTATGGTTTATCAAAATTCTACCACGGAAACACAATAACCCATCACCATTCATCCCAAAATCCGTCGTTTCCCAATTTTCAACTTGCTTGAATCGAGAAATCAGAGTTTCATCCAATGACTGTTTGGCTTTAATCTGCTCAACCCACAGTGGCTTCACTTGTAATTCGGCTAACAAACTCCCGTCGTCATACAGACTCAACCGAGCAAACATTGCCCTCAAATCCCACATAGCCCTACGGCTTAGCGCATCAGCCACCACATTTGCTTTGGCCGGGTGATATTCGATCGTGCAATTGTAATCCTTTAACAACTCAATCCATCTGCACTTCCTCAAGTTTAACTCCTTCTGAGTCAAAATTTACTTTAGACTCTTGTGATCCGTATAAATGGTGCATTTCTCTCCATACAAGTGATGCCTCCAAATCTTAAGTGTAAAAACTATTGGTGCCAACTCCAAATCATGGGTTGGGTAAGTCCCCTTGTCAGTATTAAGCTGGCGCGACGCATAAGCAACCATCTTCCCCATTTGCATCAACACATAGCCTAAGCCCACGTGTGACGCATCGCTATAAAGCATAAACTCCTTTTCGGGCTCTGGTTGAATCAACACAAGAGCCTCCGTTAAGACCTTCTTAAGCTTCTCAAAGCTTTCTTGCTATTTATTCGTCCACATAAACGACACCCCCTTCCGAAGCAGCTTGGTCAATGGTGCCGCGATTAGGGAAAACCCTTCAACAAACCGCCTATAGTACCCTACCAGGCCTAGGAAACTCCAAATTTCTGACACCGTCTTACGTCGTTTCCAATCCAACACCGCCTCCACCTTCCGAGGGTCAACATTAGTTCCCTCAACGGAGACCACATATCCTAAGAAAGTGACTTCCCTTAGTTAGAATTCGCACTTGCTAAACTTAGCATAAAGTTGCTTCTCCCTTAGAATTTGTAACACAATTCGTAAGTGTGCATCGTGATCAACCTCCGTTCTCGAGTATACCAAGATGTCATCTATGAAGACTACTACGAACTGGTCTATATACGGTTGAAAAACCCGATTCATGAGCTCCATAAAAGCGGCAGGTGCGTTTGTTAACCCAAACAGCATTAACAAAAACTTGTAATGTCCAAAACGAGTTCTGAAAGCTATCTTATACACATCAGCTTCCTTAACCCTCAATCGATGGTACCCCAAACACAAATCAATCTTTGAGAAAACCGAGGCTCCCCTAAGTTGATCGAAAAGGTCATCTATCTTAAGCAAAGGGTACTTATTATTAATGGTTAACTTGCTCAACTGTCTGTAATCGACGCACATCCTCATGGACCCATCCTTCTTCTTCACGAATAACACTGGTGCTCCCCATGGAGACACACTCGGTCTAATGAATCCACGATACAATACCTCCTGAATCTGAGCCTTCAACTCCACTAGTTCCTTCGGTGCCATCCCATAAGGTGCGATGGACACTGGCGCCATACCCAGTAACAACTCTATTCCAAACTCCACCTCTCTATTAGGAGGTAATCCCGGTAACGAAAAACATCAGTGAATTCTTTTACTGTTTCCAAACCCTTGACAGCAATACCTGCCAATTCCAAATTACTGATATAAGCTACATAAGCTTCACAGCCTTTCCTTACCAATCTTTCTGCCTTTAAAGCTGAAATCACATTTGACAAATAATCACATCGTTCCCTGATCACTGCCACTTCACTACCTTCTACAGTTCTTAACACCATCCGTTTCATGGTACAATCTAGAGTTGCTTGGTGCCTCGTCAACCAATCCATGCCTAAGATGAGATCGAACTCACCAAACCGCAATTCCATCAAGTCCGCTAGGAAAATAACTCCTTGAACCACCAATGGTACATTCTTAAATAGTTTTCTAACTTTCACCGACTGCCCTAAAGAACTTAACACAGTCATTTCATTCTCAACTATTTCAAACTCAACCCCTAAAGTTTCAGTCCTATTACATGCAATGTACGAGTGTGTCGACCCCACATCTATTAAAGCAAAATAAGGTAGCTCACAAATAAGGAACGTACCCGTTATCGCATCTGGTGCATCACCTTCCTCCCTGCGACGAGCAGCATAAACCAACGCTGGTTGTCTCACCTCTGCTTGACCTACGCCTCTGCCCAGTGCTCCACGTCCTCGTCTTACACCGTTGCAACCTCTGGCTTGACCACGGCCCCTTGGTGGTTGTTGACCACCCCTCTGAGGCTGAAAATTACCTCTACCATTGACTCACTCCTAATTTAGCCTTTCCGGCACTGCCTAACCCTATGATCCATCGATCCACAACCCAAACATGCTCCCATCCTCCTCCAACATTTGCCCAAATGCCTGCTCCCACATTCAGCACAAAGCGGTATTCCGTTATTAACAGCAGCAACAGGGGCCACACTTCTAACCGGCCCCTTCACTCTGTTCCTCATCATGGGCCTCTGTCTGGCTCCCGTAGGTTCCATATTCTACTTCTTCTTACCCTTCTCTTTCTCTCGATTGCGATGCTCCGTGCTCTTTACCTCCTCTACTATTTTTGCTTTCTCCACCAAAATCGTAAAAACTCGCTCCCTTTGTGGAGCTATCAGTACACTAAGGCTATCCCTTAATCCATCCTCGAACCGTATGCATCTTTCATACTCTGTTGCTACTATCCCCTTAGCATATTGACTGAGGTGCAAAAACTCAACCTCGTACTCTACTATTGGCTTATCTCCCTGAGTCAGACTCAAAAACTCCTTCCTTCGTGCATCGACATAGGCCACTTCAAAGTATTTCCCCTGGAATTCCGATTTGAAGAACTCCCAAGTGATTTTCTCCAGTTGGTTGCCCTCCTTTACGGTCAACCACCACTGATAGGCTTCTTCCCTAAGTAGGGATATTGCTCCTTTCAACTTTTGTTCAGCCGTGCAATCCAGGTCGTCCAATATTCTTTCAGTAGTTTCCAACCAATACTCTGCCACATTCGGGGCCACCCCCGCTACTCCTTTGAAAATCTCAGCCCCATTAGCTCGGAGTCGCTCTACGATCGACCCACGACTCCCAGGACCATTATTGGGCCCAACGACCCTTTCCAAGATTCTTAACATGGCCTGCGAATCTACATCTTTGGTAGCACATTCATATGGTCCCTTTTCAGCTACTGGTGAGGCCGGAGCCTCCCCTACTCCAACGTTGGGCATATGGCCTGACGCCGACGACCCAGCCCTAACACTTCCACGGCCTCTGCCGCGGCCTCTTCCACCTCTTCTAACGCTCATCGTTCCGTATTTCTAAATTAAGAATTTTATGAAATTAGTTTGTAATTTCCACTATTTTAAGCGCATGTCTTATGTAAGTAACAACATTTTAAAGTTATTTCACGGTCGAGAATCCACTATAGGCTTAAGTTCCCTACGGGCTTTAGTCTCTAAGAGCCTACTGTTAAGTAGCCCATTATCTATGCAGTTCTGTAATTTAAACAGATGTAGAAAGAAACTTACTTGGCTCGACGTAGAGGGCTCGGTGAACCACACTTTAAGAATCCTGCCAAAAACTTTTAAAACCCAAAATCTAAGGCCCATTTCACAACTCGAGCTTTGCAATCGGGCTCTGATACCACTAAATGTAACACCCCAAACCCGGCCTATAAGTTAGGCTCGAATCCAGAATGTCACATTAAAGGCACACTTCAAAATGATTTTACTAATTAACCATTTAAGGCCCAAAAGCGCAAAACCCTTTTATCTTGTTAAGTTAAGATGAAAAGCCCATATTTTAGGAAAACATTCATATGATAATTTCGAAAACCATGTTAACTTTAGAAATTTTATTTAAGTTTATTAACTACATAGTTGAAACAATAATAATAAAACCCAAAATCTAAAGTCAATTAGGAGATAGATGGCTTTATTACAATTTAATGAAAAACAAAGTATTTAAAATAAATTCATTTGAACAGATTGAAAACATCTGATCAGCCTGTAGTGTGGCCATCTCCGAGACCTCTCCCACGTCGAGTCGTCTATTCAGGGTCACCTGAAACATTAAATAAAAGGGTGTGAGTTTTGAAACTCAGTGTGTACAACCCTTTGCAATCAAATCACATACAAATATTCACATTGGGCTTAAGCCCTATCAAAATCAATAGTTCTGGGCCTTAGCCCATAATGACCTCATATCATATCATATCGTACCATATACCAACAAAATAATGCAAAACCCTTCCTAAAAATCCATCCGCTACATACACCATTTCCCTTCCAACCATTACACACCTGTGGAGATTTCTAACTCAGCCCACCCATCCTCTAGACACTAAAGGTAGCACTCACAGCGACACTACTCAACGTTGCAGCAAAGCTGCTAATCATATAATGGGCTTAAAGCCTCCGGTGGATCCATGGTCGTCAAGCGACTATGTGATCCTCAAATCTTCCTCCGTACCATAATTCCCACCCATATGCATCCTAAGCAGAATATCATATGAATGCATCAAACACATGAGTAAGATCCACAAACTCATTTTCGTCACATACTGGTATTTTCTTCATTTCACTACCTAGAGGTATTTTCGTAATTCTACCCTATAGGGTATTTTGGTAATTTGGCTAGATAGGGGTATCACAGTAATTTTGCAAAATAGGTGTGTTTTGGTTATTTACAAAACAGGGGTATTTTAGTAATTTTACAAATCTAAGGGTATTTTAGTAATTTTACAAAGCTAAGGGTATTTTAGTAATTTTACAAATCTAGGGGTTTTTGGTCCTTTTCGGGTTTTATTTATGAACTGTGGCCCATCAACAAGTCCTCGTGGATAAAGTGAACAGACACTACGCACCAGGTAAGATTCTAGAGAAGAGGAGGTGGGCCACTAGGACAGCTTAAGTACCAAGCTCTCCCTAGATCCAATCCTAGACATGCGTATGTCCGTTGCCACACTCTAACCAAGTGACTTGTTCATGGACATGTTTAATTAGATTAAGTCTTATGAAATTTCAAAGTTGTTCAAACTAGGCGTAAAGTCCATTAACCCTAGCATACTTACCTACGACCTCATAAAGCCCATTTCATGTCATATAGCCCATTGGGCTCAATTACGATCCAATCATACAATCATTCATGCCAATTCATTATTCATGCTAACATATCAACCATTACCGTTTTGAGCCCCCAAAGTTCGACAGGCCCATTTATCTACTTTCGGCTTTTCGGCTTTTCGGTGTTGCTGATATCGTGTATGTAGTGTTTGTACACACCTGGTAACCTCGCGTGCTGCAAATCCTTTAGTCACGAACCTACAATCGACATTACTAGCGATTAACCAAAGCTTTAACAAATACTTATCAAAAACCAAAACCTCACCGTACCCTTACCGTGTGCCTCACGTTCTAGTAGCCCTTCTTTTGCTACTATTTGCGACTATCCTCTAGATCTGCACCCAAACACCTATATCGTCAAAACCAAGTGACCCATGTTGCACATAAGTCACCCCTATGAGCCACATTAGATTCAGCCATTTACTAAACCACGACTGAGTCGAGAACACTTACCACCTTGTTAGCAATGCTTACCTACCACACTTGCGATTGTTGAGCCTTACCCTTGTTAATACAAGTTAACGTCAAGGAGGGGTTAGATAGCCCTTCGGCTTTTAACAAAACACACTAAAAAGTTCAACTAAGCACTTACAAAAATTCTCATTTGATCTTGCGGCTTAGATATCTACTGAACAAGATTTGGCTTCCAACATGACAAAGAGTAGATAACAATCGATTGAGGTGGAGGAACAACAACAAGGGTTCGGCAAGAGTAGAGATTCGGCAAAGAAAGATGATAGTAATTTCAACAATGAAGGGAATTTAGCTTAGCGAAAATTCGGTAAAAAGGGAGAAATTGTTTGAGGGGGACAATAAAAACTAGAGAATGCTCAAATAACCTTTCAAGCAGTCAGCCCCCTCCTTTTAAAGCCACAGGCCGAACACTCCCCTCCCTTAGAGCCCCGTTCGGCACCGTCACATCCTTACTCCCCATCTCCTAAATGTTTTCTCTGATAATACCTTAATCTTATCCGAAAACTCCTACACATCTTCTGTGTGGTAATTTTATCGACTGTGTGCCAAATTAAGAGAAATGACTTAATCGCGTAACGTGTAAATGCTATTTGCTGATTTATAAGTATCTAAGTGATGTTGTCTTATTAATGTAGAGGCCTTATGAGGCAATTATGCCAATATTTAGATAGTGCGTGATTAAAGGACATGAATAGCCTTATTATATATATTTTATATGTTTAATGGAAGGTTATTTTTGTAAATGGATTAATAATATAATATTATGCAAACAAAAAGGCTAAAATAAGATGAATATGCTCATCTTTGTTCACTAAAAAACATAAAAGAAAAGAATGAAGAAAAGCTTTGTTATATTCGGCTATTACAAGCCTTAATTTAAGGTATGTTTTTGATTGGTTTTTGATAATTTTTACGTTTTCGTGATCGTTGCTTCGTATGCTATAAAACCCATGTTGTAATTTGAAGAATTGATGAAGTTTGTGAGATGTGCCATTGATGAAATGGTGAGCTTTGTGATGTTAGTTGGTGAAATATGAAAGCTTGGTGTTGGGTTAATATAGTTTGTATTTGAATTTTTGGTGAAATTGAGTATTTTGGGCTAAATTGTGAAAAGTGTAAATTGAGGGACTAAAATATGAAATACATGATATGTGTGGACTTGTATAAATATAGAGAGAATTCGACTAGGCATGGGTGGAATGCAATTATGTGTATTTCGTGATTTTGTGAATTAGGGACTAAAGTGTCAAATGTGTAAATGTCAGGGCTATTATGTAAAATGCCCTAAATATGTGTGTTTGGACTAAAATGAATGATTTGGTGATTGAATGGATTGAATTTGAATGTGTATAGACCAAGAGAAAAGAGGTTTGGATCGAGATCGAGGCAAACATAAAGTGCTCGATTAATCGACCGTTTCGGTATTTCGATGTCCAAGGCAAGTTCGGATATATTACAAGTCGTTAATTTATGTTCTATGTGATGTGAATTGAATGATAATCTATATAGCTATGAGATTAGAAATGCTATGTGCTGAATTGAATTAGAGGGCACTAAGTGTGCGAAATTAGAAACGGGATAGAGATGATTGGCACTGTGTGTGCGAGATGATGGAAGCTTCGGCTTATTGAATTGGCACTGTGTGTGCGATATCGATATAAGCTCGGTTGAATGTCTTGGCACTAAGTGTGCGATGATAACTATGTTTGGTCTACAAATTGGCACTAAGTGTGCAACAGAGCAAGAGAATAGCAAAGGTTGATCGAAATGTAAAGTCGAGTGGTTGAGTAGCATAATTGGTGAATAATTATGTGTTGGCAAAGGTATGTATAATACCTATATGGTTGATGACATTAAAAGTAGATGAATGGAATGCTATGTGAGTATTGAATATGATTGGATTTGTGTGATATTGGTAAATTATTTATGTGATGGTACAATTGTACATTAATTTGTTTTAATGAGTTAATTGTATTGTATCTCGAACTTACTAAGCTCTTTAAAGCTTACCGTGTGATTGTTTTTCTGTTTTACAGTGTCAGTAAAGCTAGCTCGGATCTGAAAAATCGTCAACATCTCTATCACACTATCGACAATCTATTTTGGTACTTTTGGAAAGATGTATATTGAAGAAATATGGCATGTATAGGCTAGAAGTTATGATATGTTTTGAAAGGTTTAATCCTTGCCATGTGATTTTGCTAGGAAGTTGAATGATGTTGAACTTATGAATGATTTATGAAAATGGTATATTTCACAATTGTGTGGTTGATGAAAAGATGTGGTTTGAAGATAGTTTATGATATGGATTACTTAATGTTTGATATATGCATGTTTTGATATGTATAATTGTCACTTTGAATGATCTTAGTTGTGATGATATTAGACATGGAAGTAAGTGGTAATGTTGATGAATATTTGGTGCATGAAATGGTATGTTTGAATGCATTTAAAAGCATGTATTGGTATTGTATTGATGCTTGTAAGCATGACCCTATTGTGGATGGCAATTTGGCCTTGCACATGGCCTGGTTTGACTACACGGTTATGGCACACGGGCGTGCCTAATGACCCTGGGGTAAAGGCATTAGCTAGCCTAAGTATGCACGGCCACGGTACACGGACGTGCCTAGTAGTCATGTGAATAAGTCAGTATCTTGCCTAAGAGTACACGGCCATAGCACACGGGCGCGCCTGGTGGCCGTGTGAAGAAGACAGAATACATGCTCTATTTTGACACGGTCTAGACATATTGGTGTGTCTGGTAACCGTGGAATGCACACGGCCCGACTGCACGGGCGTGTGACCTCAACAGTGTTGAAGAATGTTTGAAATTTTGAAAACTTTCGTAAGTGTTCAGTTTAGTCCCAACCCCTTTATAGCAAGTGTTTAAGGTCTCGTGGACCTCATTAAGGGACTAAATGATTATGTTGTGATATGTTTTAATGATGATTGACTTTGTGTCATGAAATGGATATGAAATGTTCTGATTGTTCGGTAATGCCTCTTAACCCTTTTTCGACGACTGTCTTGGGTTAGGGGTGTTACACAGGTAACATTTAATGTTCTTAAAGCAATGAAATTTCTCGATTTGATGGAGGAATGTTCAGTGATGGAGCAATTAGAAACCTTAGTTTCTATGGAACGGGAAAACAATTTTGTAGAGGACCCATTGGAGAACACCTTAGGGTCTGAACCATTGGAAGATAAAAAAAGGTAATGAAAATGTGGCTTTGATGGAAGCCAATCCGAGGAACTATGTTCAACCAGCTTGGTTTGAACCATTAGAGTTAGAAGTTCAGGAATACATGCAACTAAAGTTGTCAATCGAAGAACCACCCAAACTCGAACTTAAGGTACTTCCTTCCCGTTTGAAATATGTTTATTTGGGTGACTATTCTACTTTTCCTGTGATTGTTTCAGTAGAACTAACAAAAAACTGAGAGGAGCAACTGATCAAAGTTTTAAAGAAATTTAAAAAGGTGACCGGCAAGACCATAGCTGATATTCGAGGAATAAGACCTTATTTATGTATCCATAAAATTATCTTAGAGGAAGGTGAGTGAGCTAGAATGGATGGGAAAAGGAGACTCAATCCAATCATGAAAGAGGTAATTTGATGGGCTCTATGGGACGTAGACTATTTAGATTAGAACTTGATGGACTCTAGGCTTAGCTTAAACAACTTCTTAAATCTCATAAGACTTAAGTTAACTAAACAAACCCGTGAACAAGTCGTTGGGTTGGGGTGTGGCAACAGGCATGCGCATGTCTAGGATTGGATCCGGAAGAGCCTGGTACTTAAGCAGTCCTAGTGACTCACCTCCTCTTTGCTGGAATCCTACCTGGTGCGTAGTGACTATTCACCCTAGCCACGAGGATTGGTTGACGGGCCAAAATCTATAATTAAAACCCGAAAGGGACCAGCCACCTTATCTTTACAAAATTACTAAAATACCCTTATTTTGAAAAAAAAAATACCAAGATACCCATGATTTGGAAATATACCCCGATTTACAGAGTCAACGAAATTTTTCCTTAAAAAAAACCACACACACACACAACACACGACAACAACCAAAAACCCACAAACACCTGAACGCCGCTATTATTCTTTTGAAATCAAATTCTCCAAAATACCCCTGTTTTAAATTAATATATATATACATCTATCTCAAAAATTACCAAGAAACCTCATTTTGTCAAAATACAAACATACCCCTTAGGATAAAATTACGAAAATGCCCCTGGGTAGAGAAATGCCGAAAATACACTTAGGGGGTGAACGTGAGTTCTTGAATGTTCTTTGTATGATGGATGTATGATGATTGATGTATGTGGTTTCTTGAAACTAGGAGACAAACTTGAGACTGGAACTTGTAGGTGTAATTTCGAATTCGAATGACCTACTCTTAAAACTACTTTCCATAAGATTGTCCGTGGTTAATCAGTGAAAGAAATTAATAATTCATAAAATTTCTAATTCAGATAATACGAGAATCAACAATGAGTGCTAGAAGAGGAAGAAGAGGCCACGGTCGAGGCCGTGGAAGTGTTAGGACTGATGTGCTGACTCAGCTAGTTAGGGAGGTACTGAAGGAGGTTAAAGAAATCGGTGAAACACTTTGGTTTGGGTGCATGGACTGTAAGGAAAAAAAAGAGATCGTAGTTTTCTAGGGTTGCAGTCTCATTCTCTGAAGCATGTTAAGGTACGTCCAAACTTTCAGGTTTGTGAATATTGCAGAAGGCATCATCCGGGTGAATGTTGGAGGAAGTCAGGAACGTGTTTAAGATGCAGGTCTGAGGAGCATAAGACTCAGGATTGTTCAATCACCATTAAGTCGGGTATGTTTTGTGTGGATGCTATATTTTTGGGTATAGAAACAGTATGCGTGCAATGTTTATATATTATTAAATTAGAGTGCGCAGCGAAAGCATAATGGTGAGACTTGGGTAGTACGATCAGTAGTTAGTTGGAAATTTCGAGGACGAAATTTCTTTAAGGGGGGTAGAACTGTAACATCCTGAATTTTTGGGCCTATGCGTTTAGTGTGTGGATATGTTTAATGTGTTAACTTAACTGTTAGGGGTCCAAATTGGGCTCAGGATGTGGACAAGGCCTTGGTGAAATTCTTACTTTGGCACTATAATGTTTAAAAGGTGGTATCTGAGGTTAAATGACATAATGGGCTTGTGGCCCAGTGGCAAAATGGCGCCACTAAGAGGGAAGGGAGTTGGCGTCAACAGGCAAGGGGAGAGGCCCAATTTGTGGCTGTTTGAAGCCCAAGTTATAGGGCCAAATTCAGCACTTAAAGGGGAGCAATAAGGGGACGAAAACAAGGCAAAATTTTAGGGATTTTTAATGTTTAAAATATGTGGATATTATGCTGATAAAGGAGGGAGGAGTTGGAGCTAATTAAGTCTCTTTTAGATGAGCTAGTAGATTAAGATAAAGGAGAAAAGATAGGATTTATCTGCAAGATTAGGTAAGTGCTGAAATTTCTATAAATAGAGAGGGATAGCTAATCAATTCTGGCATTTGAACCCTACTCTTTCTTCTCTTCCTGTGCCGAAAATTTGAAGGCCATCTCACTTGTTTTCATCTTTTCTCTTCCAAAAGCCGAAAATCACCATTGTTTTCTCACCTTTTCTTTCTTTTTCTTTGAAATTTCCTTTTAGCTGAATCTTCTGATCTCCACTGTTATTCTTCTTCCATTCACTAAAAGCCAAAACTCCCCATTGAATTCTTCTAAAAGTCGAAAAACACATTAGCCTTCTCTTGTTCATACTCTTCCGGGATTTTCTTAAAAGCCGAAATTCCTGGATCTCTTCTCTTGTGTTTGCCGAATTTTCCTGCAAGCGGTAGCTGAAATCTTCTAAAGAGGTAAGTGTCGAATATGTTATTCTTTCAATCTATTCCAGCTTTTAGAAACCATAGCTAAATGGCTACATGGTGGATTAATCTCGTGTTTTCTTTCATTTGCGGCATTTCGGGATTTGAAGAGGATTCAATCGTTTAGATTTTTAAGCCAAAGTTCAATAGCACTCGGATCGTATTACTTTCGGGATTTCAAAGTAAGGAGATCTGTTAGTTTAAACATAGGAATCGGGTAAAACACTAACCCTTGGCCGAATATATCTTCGCGTTCTTTCGGCTTTTGAGCCAAGCTATAGACAAAGGGCAGTAGATCTGATTAGTGAGGGTATCAACATAGAGAGTAGTTCTACGCATTAATCAGGTGTGTAACTTCTCACACCATTTAGATTGTCTGCTAATATATGTTATTAAATCTGCTTATACTCTGTTAAATGCCGAAATCCCGGCCTAACGTTTGAAAACCTGATGAGGGTAAAAGTGAATCACTAGGTTAGTGATCTCTGTCATTCATAAGAGAATGTTTCTGCTAATGATATGTTTTTTTGATTGCACGGGGTTGGGTAATTGATGAAAGGGGAAGTATTCTATTGTAGTGGCTTTTTGCCATGATCTGTTGTAGTGGCTATTGCCATGATCTGATGATGTGCAGCTAACTGCAGCATGACTGCCATCGATGGTGTGTAGCGGTGTGGGTTGGTTGTAGAAATCCCCAATGGTGTGTTCGGCAGGTAAGGGTGGTGTGTAGCGGATGGAAACCTAGGATTGGGTTGGGCTTTGCATAATTTCTGTTATTTCATGTTTTGATATCTGCTCTGTAGGGCTAAGGCCAAATCTGATGGTGCATGAGGGTTGCACACTGAGTCTCGCAACTCACCCTATTATTTAACATTTTTCAAGAGACACGTAGAGCATCGGACCGGGCTGGAGAGGAACGCAAGGTGGCCATGCATGAGATTATTTTGGATACTGCGACAGCCATTATTTTATTCGTTTATATTTAATATTTTTTGGATTAGTTGGGTTTTTATTTCATTGTAATACGGCCATGGGCCATTAGATTTTCTTTTATTATTCGGGTTTTATTTTGGGCTTTTATTATTATTAAATATTTGGATTTTATGTTTTAATTAAGCTAAGGCATGTACCAAATTTCGATTTATAAATCACTAAGGCAGTAATTTAAAATGTATATCTTTTACAAACTATTCAACCATTTAGTTTTCCCGATTAAAAGGTTAAACTCAAGAAAAATATTTCCCGAAATTGCGATAACTTTTAAAATCTCCTTAGTGACATGCTAGATCCGGTCATGGTGTTTGGGCTGGGTTTGGGGTGTTATAGCCAACGTCCCAAACGTGGTCTTACACGAAATCTCAAATCAATGCCAACGTCCCAGACGTGGTCTTACATGATATCACATATCGGAAACCTATGTCATGACATACGCACTCCTATCTATTACTAGGTTCATACGGGACTTTTTCGGATGTTGACACCCTGTCGATACTATCTCAGATTTTATGTACTCATCATTTCCTACACATTCATCAATATGAATTTTCATATAAACATACTTATATCAATGTAAATACATTTATTATATATAGACTTACCTCAGATTCGGTTAACGTACGGACTCAACTATTCCATTACTTTCGACTTCCCGCGATCTAAGTCAGTTTTTTTCGATTCTTGATCTATACATATTCAAATTTAATCCATTTATTCACCAAATCATTAAATTCAACCCAAAACACATATTTAGGTCAATTTACAAATTAGCCCTCACATTTTCACATTTTGACATTTTAGTCCTTATTTCACAAAATCACAAAATACAGAAAATCTCAATACACCCATGCTTAGTCGATTTCTCTATAGGTCCTAGCAACCCATATTTTCCATTTATTTCACAATTTAGTCCTTCAAAATATTATTTTCTCAATTTAATCCAAATTACACAAAATCATCAAAAATCCAAAGATAAAATATGTTAAGCTAACACATATATCTCATATTTCATCAACAATCATCACAAAACTCATGAATTCATCAATGGCACTTTTCAAAATCTTCATCAATTCACAAAATTAAAGCATGGGTTTCAAAGTACTCGAAGCAACGATTATAAAAACGTAGAAATTATCAAAAATCGAAGCAAAACATACCTTGAACCAAACCAAAAGCTAGCTGAAACCTAAATTTCTTCCTTCCTTTTCTTTTCATTGTTTTTTGGCAATATAAGATGATAATAATCATCTTTTTTAATGTTTTTTTTATTATAACTGTAACGCCCAGAATTTGGGCCTAGAAGAATTGGGCCTATTGGGCTTTGGGCTTTAGAACGTAGATAATTTTTAAGTGAGCAAGAAAAAGACAATTGGCATGTGGGCTTTGAGGGTTAATGAATTTGGAGTGTCTAGAGGTGTTGGAGATGTCCTGGGATCAAGTAAAGGCATAGGAAAAATTTTGGTTTTAGCCCAAGGGAACTGTGACTTCGGTTAGTAGGCCTTTTAAATAAATGAAGAAGAAATGAGACACAGATGGGCCTATGGTCCAGTGGCAAGGTGGCGTCACTTGGGGAGCTATAAGGTGGCGTGTTGACAACTGAGGAGGTCCAAGGTTCGAGCATTAGGAGTGGTTTTTTTGGAGTATTTTATTTTGCATAGGTGGGCGGCCAGAGTTGTGTTGAATATGAACTCTTGCATTGGAGTGTTTGAGTGGTAAGGGGAACTGATAATGGAGGGAAATTCGGATAAGGCTAAGGTGTTATCAGGGAAAAAAGTTAGGAGCTAAGAAGTGTGAAGAGTTGGTGCCGTTTCTTTTAGGGGGTATTACGAATTTTCACTGTGGCTTTCGGCATTCAGAGAACTTTACAAATAGGTCAGTCTTTCTTTACCAAATTCCTTTGAAAGGTTCCTGGGGTTTTCCATCACTTTTCTTTTCTTCCACTCATTCTGTTTCTCCCACTGCCGAATTCTTTCATTGTCGAAAAACCATCATTCCTTTTTTGTCGAAATTCCTATCAGTGTTGTGTTCTGTTTCTTTCCCTAAAAGCCAAATACACTTTCATATCATATAGCCCTACTTGTGCCGATTCTTAGTTATTTCTCCTTCATCACAATCGATTGTTACCCACTTTTAGTCAAGCTAAATCTTGTTCAGTTGCGATCTAGGTCCCAGGATCAAAGGAGGGTTTCGGTAAGTATTTAGTCAATCATTTTAGTGTGCTTTGTTAAAAGCCGAAGGGCTATCTAATCCCTCCTTGTCATTAACTTGTATTAACAAGGGTAAGGCTCATCAATCGCAAGCGTGGTAGGTATGGATTGCTAACAAGGTGGTAAGTGTTCTCGACTCAGTCATGGTTTAGTAAATGGCTTAATCTAATATGGGTCATAGGGGTGACTTATGTGCAGTATGGGTCACTTGGTTTTGACGATATAGGTGTTTGGGTGCAGATCTAGAGGATAATCGCAAATAGTAGCTAAAGAAGGGCTACTAGAACGTGTGGCACACGGTAAGGTTACTGTGAGGTTTCTATTTTTGATAAAGTGTATTAAGCCATGATTAATCATTAAGTGATGTCGGTTGTAGGTTGGTGATTAAGGGGTTTGCAACATGCGTGGTTACCAGGTGTGTACAAACACTACACACATACGATATCGGCAATGCCAAAAAGCCGAAAGTGGCAAAATGGGCCCGGTAGTCCCTAAGGCTAGGTTTGATGAGTTTGTTTGGTTTGGTGTATGAATCGAGTTTGTCAAGCATAATACATGATCTGGAATTGTTTTGGGCCTAATAGGCCATAAGGATGTTATTTGGGCCTAATGGGCCATAAGGATGTAATTTGGGTTTGATGGGCTTTATGGGGACGTAAAAAAGTATGTTAGAGTTTATGGACTTAAGGCCTAGTTTGAACAACTCTTAAATTTCATAAGACTTAATCTAATTAAACATGTCCGTGAACAAGTCCCTGGGTTAGAGTGTGGCAACGGACATACGCATCTCTAGGAATGGATCTTGGGAGAGCTTGGTATTTAAGCGGTCCTAGTGGCCCACCTCCTCTTCTCTGAAATCCTTCCTGGTGCGTAGTGTCTGTTTACTTTAGTTGCAAGGACTTGTTGATGGGCCAAAGTTCATACCTAAAACCCGAGAGGGACCAAATACCCCTATATTTGTAAAATTACTAAAATACACTTATATTTGTAAAATTACTAAAATACACTTATGTTTGTAAAATTACTAAAGTACCCCTAGATTTGTAAATTACCAAAATACCCCTATTTTGCAAAAGTATCAAAATACCCATGTTTTGCAAAATTACCCTATTTTTCCAAATTACCAAAATACCCCTGTAGGGTAGAATTACGAAAATACCCTTGGGTAGTGAAATAACGAAAATACCCCTATGTGACGAATATGAGTTTGTGGATGTCACTCATGTGTTTGATGCATTCATATGATATTCTGCTTAAGATGCATATGGGTGGGAGTTATGGTACGGAGGAAGATTTGAGGATCGCATAGTCGCATGGCCATGGATCCACAGGAGGCTTTAAGCCCATATATGATTTGCAGCTTTACTGCATCGTTAGGTAGTACCACAACCGGGCTACCTTTGGTATGTAGAGGGTGGGTGGGTTGATTTAGAAATCCCCACAGGTGTGTTATGGTTGGAAGGGAAATGGTGTGTGTAGCGGATGTATTTTTTGGAAGGGTTTTGCATTATCTTGTTTGTATATAATATGATATGATATGATATGATATGAGGTCATTATGGGCTAAGGCCCAAGACCACTGATTTTGATAGGGCTTAGGCCCAATGTGAATATTTGTATGTGATTTGATTTCCAAGGGTTGTACACACTGAGTTTTGAAACTCACACCCTTTTATTTAATGTTTCAGGTGATCCTGAATAGACGGCTCGACGTGGGAGAGGACTTGGAGATGGCCACACTACAAGTTGATAAAATGTTTTATTTTGTTCAAATGAATTTATTTTAAATACTTTGTTTTTTTTCATTGGATTGTAATAAGGCCATGTAACTCCAAAATGACTTTAGATTTTGGGTTTTATTATTATTGTTTCAACAATCCGCTTATTAAATTTCATAAAATTTCTAAACTTAACATGGTTTTCGAAATAACTTAACCTATGAATGTTTTCTAAAATATGGGCTTTTCAACGTAACTTAACAAGATACAAGGGTTTTGGGCTTTTGGGCCTTAAATTGTTAAATGGTAAAATCGTTTTGAAGTGTGCCTTTAATGTGACATTCTGATCTCGGGCCTAACTTCTAGGCCGGGTTTGGGGTGTTACATTTAGTGGTATCAGAGCTCGGTTGAAAAGCTTGGGCTGTGAAATGGGCCTTAGATTTTGGGTTTTTTAAAACAAGTAGATTAAAAAGTTTTTACAGGATTCTTAAAGTGTGGTTCACTGAGCCCTCGACGTCGAGCCAAGTAAGTTTTTGTGTTTACCTTTGTCTAAATTACGGAACTATATCTAGTTATTGGGCTACTTTAAAAATAGGTTTTTAGAGACTAAAGCCCGTAGAAAACTTAAGCCTGTAGTGGATCTACGACGGTGAAACAACTTTTAAATTGTTACTGACATAAGACATGTGTTTTAAACAGTGAAACTATGAACTAGTTTCATAACAATTCTAATCCAGAAATACACACGCAACGATGAGTGCTAGAAGAGAAGGAAGAGGCCGCGGCCGAGGCCGTGGAAGTGTTAGGGCTTTGTAAACATTTGAATTGGAATTTGGTACTTATTGTGCGTATGTTTGAGAATGTTTGCGATATTATTAGGGTCATAGTGCACAGCAGTAGCGTGGTGGGGTAGTTGATACACGACCACCCTGTTTGTTGGAAATTTTAAGGATAAAATTTCTTTAAGGAGGGTAGAATTGTAACGCCCCGAATTTGGGCCTAGAAGAATTGGGCCTGTTGGGCTTTGGGCTTTAGATCGTAGAAAATTTTTAAGTGAGCAAGAAAAAGACAATTGGCATGTGGGCTTTGAGGGTTAATGAATTTGGAGTGTCCAGAGGTGTTGGAGATGTCCTGGGATCAAGTAAAGGCATAGGAAAAATTTTGGATTTAGCACAAGGGAACTGTGACTTCAGTTAGTAGGCCTTTTAACTAAATGAAGAAGAAATAGGACACAGATAGGCATGTGGTCCAGTGGCAAGGTGGCGTCACTTGGGGAGCTATAAGGTGGCGTGTTGTCAGCTAAGGAGGTCCAAGGTTCGAGCATTAGAAGTGGTATTTTTGGAGTGTTTTATTTTGCATAGGTGGACGGCCAGAGTTGTGTTGAATATGAACTCTTGCGTTGGAGTGTTTGAGGGATAAGGGGAACTGATAATGGGGGAAATTCGAATAAGGCTAAGGTGTTATCAGGGAGAAAAGTTAAGAGCAGAGAAGTGTGAAGAGTTGGTGCCGTTTTAGGAAGTGGAGAGTGTATAAATTCAGCTTAGGAGGGTAGTTGAGTGTTGTTTTTGGGTCTTTTACGTGGTATTACGAATTTTCATTCTGGCTTTCAGCATTTGGAGAACTTTACAAATAGGTCAGTCTTTCTTTATCGAATTCCTTTGAAAGGTTCCTTGGGTTTTCCATCACTTTTCTTTTCTTCCCCTCATTCTGTTTCTCCCATTGTTGAATTCTTCCATTGCCGAAAAACCATCATTCCTTTTTGCCAAAATTCCTATCAATGTTGTGTTCTGTTTCTTTCCCTAATAGCCGAATACACATTCATATCATATAGCCTTACTTGTGCCGATTCTTAGTTATTTCTCCTTTATCACAATCGATTGTTACCCACTTTTAGTCAAGTCGAATCTTGTTCAGTTACGATATAGGCCGCAGGATCAAAGGAGGGTTTCAGTAAGTATTTAGTCAATCATTTTAGTGTGTTTTGTTAAAAGTCGAAGGGCTATCTGATCCCTCATTGTCGTTAACTTGTATTAACAAGGGTAAGGCTCATCAATCGCAAGCGTGGTAGGTAAGCATTGCCAACAAGGTGGTAAGTGTTCTCGACTCAGTCATGGTTTAGTAAATGGCAGAATCTAATATGGGTCATAGGGGTGACTTATGTGCAATATGGGTCACTTGGTTTTGACGATATAGGTGTTTGGATGCAGATCTAGAGGATAATCGCAAATAGTAGATAAGGAAGGGCTACTAGAACATGTGGCACACGGTAAGGTTACGGTGAGGTTTCAGTTTTTGATAAAGTGTATTAAGCCATGATTAATCATTAGTGATGTTGATTGTAGGTTTGTGATAAGGGGTTTGTAGCACACGTGGTTACTAGGTGTGTACAAATACTACACACACACACGATATCGGCAATGCCAAAAAGCCGAAAGTGGCTAAATGGGCCCGGTGGTCGCTAAGGCTAGGTTTGATGAGTTTGTTTGGTTTGGTGTATGAATCGAGTCTGTCAAGCATAATACATGATCTGGAACTATTTTGGGCCTAACAGGCCATAATGATGTGATTTGGGCCTAATGGGTCGTAAGGATGTAATTTCGGTTTGATGGGCTTTCTGGGGACGTAGACAAGTATGTTAGGGTTTATGGAATTAAGGCCTAGTTTGAACAACTCTTAAATTTCATAAGACTTAATCTAACTAAACATGTCCGTGAACAAGTCGCTGGGTTAGAGTGTGGCAACGGACATACGCATGTCTAGGATTGGATCTAGGGTGAGCTTGGTATTTAAGTGGTCCTAGTGGCCCACCTCCTCTTCTCTGGAATCCTACCTGGTGCGTAGTGTCAGTTCACTTTAGCTGCGAGGACTTGTTGATGGGCCAAAGTTCATACCTAAAACCCGAGAGGGACCAAATACCCCTATATGTGTAAATTACTAAAATACCCTTATATTTTTAAAATTACTAAAATACACTTATGTTTGTAAAATTACAAAAATACCCCTAGATTTGTAAATTACCAAAATACCCTTATTTTGCAAAAGTATCAAAATGCCCCTATTTTGCAAAATTACCCTATTTTGCCAAATTACCAAAATACCCTTATAGGGTAGAATTACGAAAGTACCCCTGGGTAGTAAAATAATGAAAATACCTCTATGTGATGAATATGAGTTTGTGGATGTCACTCGTGTGTTTGATGCATTCATATGATATTCTGCTTAAGATGCGTATGTGTAGGAATTATGGTACGGAGGAAGATTTCAGGATCGCATAGTCGCATGGCCATGGATCCACCGGAGGCTTTAAGCCCATATATGATTAGCAGCTTTGCTGCATCGTTAGGTAGTACTGCAACTGGGTACCTTTAGTGTGTAGAGGATGGGTGGGTTAATTTAGAAATCCCCACATGTGTGTTATGGCTGGAAGGGAAATGGTGTGTGTAGCAGATGGATTTTTGGGGAGGGTTTTGCATTATCTTGTTTGTATATGATACGATATGATATGATATGATATGATATGATATGATATGATATGATATGATATGAGGTCATTGTGGGCTAGGGCCCAAGACCACCGATTTTGATAGGGCTTAGGCCTAATGTGAATATTTTTATGTGATTTGATTTCCAAGGGTTGAACACACTGAGTTTCGAAACTCACACCCTTTTATTTAATGTTTCAGGTGATCCTGAATAGACGGCTCGACATGGGAGAGGACTCAGAGATGGCCACACTTTAAGTTGATCAAATGTTTTATTTTGTTCAAATGAATTTATTTTAAATACTTTGTTTTTTTTCATTGGATTGTAATATGGCCATGTAACTCCTAAATGACTTTATATTTTGGGTTTTATTATCATTGTTTCAACTATCCGCTTATTAAATTTCTAAAGTTAACATGGTTTTCGAAATAACTTAACCTATGAATGTTTTCTAAAATATGGGCTTTTCAATGTAACTTAACAAGATACAAGGGTTTGGGCTTTTCGGCCTTAAATTGTTAAATGGTAAAATCGTTTTGAAGTGTGCCTTTAATGTGACATTCCGGACTCGGGCCTAACTTCTAGGCCTGGTTTGGGGTGTTACATTAACACATATTAATATACAAATGACAAAATTAACCTTTATTATTTAATCATAAAACCATATAATATAATAGCCTTAATCGTCCATCCCATAATCCCATGGCCTAATTTCACTTTAAGGCCTTCACCTTTAATAGCCAAATCAAATAAACACTTTAAAATATATATTGCTACTTTTACCTTTTTCACAATTTAGTCATTTTCTCAATAGAAACACACAAGCGATAAAATTAATTCACAGAAATTTCACACATGCTTAATCACATACAATAAACACAGAAAATAATATTAAATTATTTTTTTCTGACTCGAATTTGTGGTCTTGAAACCACTATTCTGACTAGGGTCTAAATCGGACTGTTACAAACCTCGAGTCATTAATGGACAATTCTTGCATATTTGATCGCTGGAATCAGAGTCTTAAAATTTATAAAGAGAATGATCAAACCTGCAAACTAACTCTGACAATGATTAAAGGCAAGTGTACCTATCGAACATTAGTATGGCTTAGGCAAGACCGGATTATCGAACCCAAAGGAACTAAAAGTACTAATACTAACCTTCTTTTTATTATCTAGCCTAAAATAACTGAAGTTGTTTAAATCTAATCTAACTACTACTAAGCTAAAGACGCAAAGACAAAAAGAATGAATTGAGAAATAACTTGAAGAAAGACTAAGTTGATTTAAGACGATAACCTCAGGAAGAATCCACCTAGACTTTACTTGTTATTTAACCCTGAACCATATGATTTATTCACTTGGCTTGATCCGTAGGATTCCCTAAGTTATATTAAACCTTCTCTCAAAGCGAATAATAACTAACCCTAGGTTGATTAATTGAATTCTCTTTCTAATTAAAACCTCTAGAATCGTATTAACTCAATCTATGGATTCCCATATTAGGTTTCACCCTAATCTGGCAAAATCTTGTCACCCTATCTCTAGGCGCGGGAACGGCTCCGCTTTAATTATGCTAGATCTATTCTTAAGCAGGGACTTTTGCTCCTCCACCTAAGAACATCTAACTTGAATCAATATCTCGGAAACATTAACACAAGAATTAAGCTCAGATAATTAAGAACAAATCAAATATTTTTCTTATAGTTCAGAAAACAATAACAAGATTCATCTAGGTTTCATCCCCTTCAGGTATCTGAAGGGTTTAGTTCATATCAAATAAAGAAAACATCTCAGAAGAAAAGATAAAACAAAACATAAGAAATCCCTAAAACCCCCTGAAGGAATTGAAGGAGAGATCCCCCGTCTTGAGTAGAATTCCGGCTTCTAGAGATGGATCAACTGGCTATCTTCGAGTGATTCCCACAACTCTGACCTTTTCGGCTTGGCTCAGTGGCCTAGCTAACCGCCTCCTTTCAGGTAACACTTAGGGGGTTTATATAGGCTCTTGGAATGTGTTTCTTCGCCCCAAAGTATCCAAATCTGAATGAAATTGCTCTTTGCCACGACAGGGACACGGCCATGTCACACGCCCGTATGACTAGTCTTCAAGCCGTGTTCGGACTTCTTTAATGAGGCACGACAGTGTGAATCAGGGGTAAGGCTGTCTTCTAGATGATTAATGCGGCACGGCCGTGTGGGCTTAAGTCCAGGCCGTGTCGATTTCGTGATATGGCCCATTTACTCCGTTTTGGGCCCATTTTATGTTCTTTTCATCCTCGAGTGCTTCCCTGGGCATAAGACATGAAAAGAAAGGATTAAGAGCACCTTTTTACATAAATTTAGGCTTAAATCATCCAAAAGCATACTAAATGTGGGATTAAAATATGTTACTTTTACGGTTTATCAAATACCCCTACACTTAAGCTTTTGCTTGTCCTCAAGCAAAATTCTCAACTTACAATTAAAACGAACTTTCCATAATTCATAATTCCTATCAACAATGCCTTATCATAATTCATAGATAATTTATACATGGATGATCTAACTCGAAGAGTCCTAAAGATTCAAACAGTCAAAGTCATACATTTGTAGCATAAAAACGTAGGTGTCTCCCCTTATCTAAATAATTACCTTTGATTCAAAATCGACAAGGATTGACATCCTCACTAAATATTCACTCAAATCACTCGAGGTGTTTAAGGTTCAAAATTAAGCTCTCAAAAGTCGAGCCTGAAAATTTAATCCCATAGGCTTGCCTGAAAATCAAATCTCCACCACTATAAAATGAGATGATACACAAATCAAAAGGTCTTTATTAGGGTTGTAATTGGGCTTCGGTTAAGGGTACGGATATAGGCTAAATTAGAAGGTTAGAATCGAGACTGACCTGACAAATTACCTAACTTAGAAAAATGAACTAATCCTAAATAATTACATCAATTGAAAACTAATAATACGAGCTTTTTCCTCAAGATGTGGAATTTCAACATGTAAGCTCAATTAGAACTAATACTGAATATACTTCATTTTTTTAATTAAGAACAAATCAAGTGATAAAAGATAAATTCAACTTCTGAAATAATATAATTAAATAACTAATCAAATCATATCTCGATATAAAGGTACTCAAAAGGAATGGTGATAACAAATACAAAGGGTTTTTTGGTTAATATTAGCTTGTAAGTCAATAAAAAGGGTTGTTAGGATTAATCAGGGTTCACTAAGGGTTAATTTATGGAGGTAAGCTTTTTAGTGGAGCCAGTGGGTTAAAACCTAGGTGCCTTTATCATCTCTGTATATCAAATCATAGGTGTGGTCTCAACATGTATAATCGAGGCAAGTTCTAGAATAACAGTTCATAGTTGACACACTCATAATCAATAAAATGAGCATGGAAAAGAATATATGATCTAATAGGCTCAAAATCTCTCAAAAATTATGGGTGTTTTGACATCAACCTTGTAAATTTCAAACTTCCAAATAATATTCAGATTCAGCTCAACAACCTAGCAAAGATTTTAATTCTAAAAAATAGACTTATCATGCTTGATTCTCTAATATTCTTCTAATTTAATCATCAATGCACAATTAACTATGACTTAATCTAAAACATATCAATAAAAATCATAAACCATCAAAAATTTTAGCCTAATTAGTAATATGAGGAAATTACTTAAAAATAAGACTAAATTCAGGGATTTGAGAATAATGCAAAAAGTTAGACACTTTTACCCATCCATACTTAAGATGTACATTGCCCTCAATGTACAAAGATAGATAATGTCAATTAAAATAAAATCAAAAGAGAGGGGAGAAAGTAACACTTCCTAAATTTATGGATGATCTCCTTGGATTGGCAGAGGTCGTGGTTACGGATGACTTATGTAGTAGTGAATTACTCCTAGTGATTTGTTCGTTTATATGGAGTGTTCATTTGATACTACGAAGTCACCAGTTAGAAATCTCGGAGGTGTATTTAAATAAATATATGTTAGGAATACTCGAAGGTTAGATGTAAATGATTATCATGATAAAAGTTTGCAAAAAGTTCAAACTAAGACAAATAGAAATTAAAATAATTGGAAAATAAAAGTAAAAACTTAAAATAAGGAAAAGAAAAACTAGATAAAAGGACTTAGAGATCCTCATCATCGGCCGGGTCCTGTGGTGGTGTCGGTGATGAGATATGGAAGTGATGGCATATCTGCTGGAGGGTGGCCTCAATCCCATCAAAACGTCTAGTACAATATTGCTCGAACTGAGTGAGGCGTACAGAGATATTCGACAATGGAGCTGCTGCATGGGATGGCCGCTGGCTCGGGTTTGGTGCCTCATGTGATGGTGGTGGGACATCATCAGTAATGTCCTCGTGCTGCTCCTCGCTTGTGGGGATGGCTAATTGGTACCGAGGAGGGTCGGTCCCACGACGATATTTAATCATCCTCATATGTAGCATCGTCTGGATGCCCTGGGGTACCATCTGGCCCATCAATGTGAGTGAAGAGGTTTGTGCGTCTGTGTTGAGAAGACCAAAGTGTCAAGCTAATCGTGTGATGTACGGTCCCATTGATAAAATCCCCTTCTGGTGTGGCTCTGTCTGGTGCTGAATTACACCAGCTATGAAATATGCGAGGTCAAAAATGTGCCCGCTCGCCATGCACGATAAGTAGTAGACGTCGTGCGTATTTACCACGCCAGTGCTCTCTCGTCAACCCATAATAGTGTGAGCGAGAATGGCATGAATGTACCTCAGATATGGGGGAAGGGATGTCGCATTGGAGCGACTGGGGTCGTAGATGCCTATGGTGGGGGTTAAGCTGTACTAATAGCTGCTGGGGGTGTAGTGGAGCTGGAGATTTAGTTGGGAGAGTGTATTTTCTTCTATAAACTCATCTGTATAGAGTCTAAGTGCCGTGTCGAATTGAAGTACGCTTAATCGATGTACCGTGCCCCCTAGCCGGAATTGAACTGTGCCCGGGTCATCATATTCTGCCATCACCGTCTATAGGGTGAAAGTGGTGCAAAACTCGAGGGTGAGTTCTAAATATGTGGGCTCGATGATGGAGAAGAATTCTTTCCACGGGTCGGTCGAGAGGAGTGCTCGAATGTTGGTTGCTAGCCCGACCTGTTACACGGCGTCCCAGTCAATGTACCTTCCAGTGCTGAGAGGTCTTTCCCAGAATGCCGTGTATCATTCTTCCTGGCTTCCTGAGAAAATTGGAGGAAGCGGTGTCGTATTTCGAAAGAGGCACTGGCTGAGGACAAGCCGGGTCCCTTTCTTTTCTTGGTGGGTGCGGCCATGGTTCGTTTCCCTCGTGATGATGACATTGTACCTGAATATTCACGTAATGTTCATATCCAATTAAATCAAGTACTTTCATTTAGACTTGGGATATTAAAGGCTAAATACAATTATTCAAACTATGAGCAGCCAATTCTATCTACTGACTATCCAAAACAAAATGTTCAATTTAACAATGGATTTGCAAAATAAAGTAAATAATACTTAAATTGAAAAAGAAACTAACTAGCATGCAAAAATTGAAATAAGTAATGGATTATTCTAAAAGAATCTAACTAATGCTTAATAACAAATAAAATAAATAAAAGTCATTGTAAGCAAAACAAAACAAAATTTATCAAATAGTCAGTTAAGAGAATGAAGTAATGGAGGGAACCAGGGGTTGTGGTGGTGTAAGTCGGCTGGACACGGGCAGAGCACGGTGGTGCTGTGAGGTTTCTGCAGGTGCACGGCTGTGGCGAGGGCGTGGACTACTGCAGCACAGCGGTGGCCTGGGCGTGGGGTGCGGTTTTGTAAGGTTTTTAGAGAAAAAGGAAGGTTGAGAGGTTTTTAGGGGGGTTGAGGACGTGGGCATGGCCGGAATTAGGAGAAAAAGAGGCTGAGAAATCGTTTAGGGTTGATTTTGGGGAGGGTGAGTGGTTTAAGTTGCTTAAATAGGGTTGAGAACGCGGGCAGGGGCCACGCACGTGCTACACTTTTATGCGCCCGTGTTTTTCGTGATTTTGAATTTTGGGCGCGTTCAGGTATTTGGCCATGGTCGTGGGTATTTATAGAATGCTCGTGTTCTTAGTCACACGGTCATGTAGAACGGGCGTGTTCCAGCCGTGTTTGACAAGTCAGTATGTTGGCACGATGAGATAACACGGGCATGTCCAGCCTGTGTGTGGCAAGTCAGTATCTTTACACGGTCGTCAGGCACGGGCGTGTTCTGCCCGTGGTTGGTAAGCCAGTATCTTCACACGGTCGTAATGCACGACCGTGTTTTGCCCGTGCTTAGGAAAATTTTATCTCTTGTCGTGCACGACTATAGGTACGCCCGTGTTTCATCCCCTGACTTCCACACGGCCACGGGCACGCCCGTGTGAAAGGCCGTGTGGCCTAAAACTTGTACTTCTTTGGTATGGAGTTAGACGTTTAAAAGTAAAATGTTAGTGAATTAGTGCTCGGGTTGACTCCCGAGAAGCGCTCGTTTATAGTCTTAAGCTAGACTTACCCTGTTTTCATTTCTAAAAGAAGGTTCACGGAGCTGAAGCTCCTCTCTCATATCCCTAAAATCTGCGCCATTATAAATTTTGAGTCGGTGACCATTTACCTTGAATGTGCCTTTAGTGGGGTGAGTTACCTCGATTGTGCCATATGGAAAAATTGTTTTGATCATGAATGGGCCTAACCATCTTGATTTCAGCTTCCTAGGGAATAGTTTAAGCCTTGAGTTGTATAGCAGGACGAAGTCCCTACTTCGAATTGTTTTGATTTCTTGAGACGAGCATCATGGCGTCGTTTTGTTGCCTCCTTGTATAATTTCGAGTTCTCATACGCCTTAGCTCTCCATTCGGCTAGCTCGTTCATCTGCATCATTCGTTTCTTTCCTGCAGTTTTAAGATCAAAATTTAGAAACTTTATGGCCCAAAAAGCTTTATGCTCTAACTCGAATGGTAGATGACAGCTTTTCCCGCATACAAAATTGTATGGGGATGTTCCTAGAGGGGTTTTAAATGCTGTTCTATAGGCCCATAGGGCATCATCTACTTTTAATGCCCAATCTTTCCTGTTTGATTCAACCGTTTTTTCTAGGATTTGTTTAAGTTCCCGATTTGCTACTTCAACTTACCCACTGGTTTGAGGGTGATATGGGATAGCTATCTTGTGGTGTACTCCATATTTTTTTAGAACTTTTTCAAATTGAGTATTACAGAAATGAGTGCCCTTACCACTAATGATAACTCTAGGTGTTCCAAATGAGAGAACAGTTTCTTGAGAAACTGTAACACCCCAGTTTTAGGGGTTATGCACCTAGTGCATATCTCGGGTGTTGGTAGGCTATTTGTGGGCTTAGGTATGTTTTTAGGGGGTTTGGAGAACCCTGGAAGGCAGTGAAGGCTTTAAGAAATTTTTGATTTTTAGTGGGTGAAGAAGGGAGCTTGGCTTTTGGGGGTTTTAAAAGAATATTTGGGAGGTTTGTGACACAAAAGATGGGCTAGCAAAGTGGCAGGTGGGACGCCACTAAGGCCTTGTGTGTGTGGCGTCATTTGCAGGAGGGAGAGATCTTGTGTTCGAGTTGCGGAGTGGTCATCTTTTGGCTTTCTTTTTAACGCCTAGGTGGGGAGAGTTTGTAGGCAGATCAAACTCTGCCTTGGACCTAGTCTATGGGTGAGTTGGACGGCAAAGAGTGATTGGTGGAGTTTGACTAGTTCAAACATATTTGAATTAGGGGCTTGGAGAGTTTCTAGGTGGTGGACGTTTGGTGGAGTCTTCAAGTGACTTTGTGGCCGGTTTTTGAAGTGTTAAGGGGGGGAGAATGCCGAATTTCTCTGTGGCATTTTGATGTTCGGTCAGCCTTGCTTTTGGGTGCCTTAAGCCGAAACTTCTTTTCATGTTTTCTTGAAACCGAAATCCTCAAGTAGCTTGTACTACTAGCCGACCTTGTGCTTGTTTCTTTTATTTCTCTTGTTGCCGAATTTAGCTGCATATCCCTCCTTATTCTTTTTCTATTTCTTTTCTCTTAAACCTTTGATGCCGAATCCTCATTACCTTCTCAGCCGAATGCCTCATGTCATTCTTGTCATTTCTTTAAGCCGAAACCAGTGTGCTTTGTGCTCCTAAAATTCATCTTCTTTTTTTAAGACCATCTTACCGAAATTGTACTCTATTAGCACATATTTCTTTTACTTCACTTTTTCCTAGCCGAATCCCTCCCTGGTAGTGCCGAAATTCCTTTCTAGCATTTGTTCTTATTTTGGCCGGATATTCACCCCTCACCTAGTAGTTCTCTTGGCCGAATATTGGAGTGGGGTGGACCTCTCTTGTGTAGTGCTCAATCGGGTTTAGAGTAGGGGCAATCGAGATTTCGAAGCAGTCGATCGAAGTCGATATCTGTTGGTGATCAATTGGTAGGTATTGGTAAGTAGTGGTTGGTTTACCCTTTTAAGTTTCGTTAAGTCAAGTTGCAAAGGACTAACTGTTTGCTTGTTTAGGGGTTGGCCGATTGTCTAAGGAGAACCATTGTTGGTTCCGGTTTTGGTAGGAAACCAAACCTATAGCAAGGAGCAAGGTTGTCGAAGTTATCAAGGGACTTAGTTGGTTCTTTGGTTAAAGCTTGCAGGTGTGTTCAAACACACACTTTTCTATTTATTAAAATGTTACTATTTGGTGTGTACATTTACACTGCTTTGCTATGTGACTTTATATGAATTATGTGTTATGTGGATCCATGGTAAGGTGGATGGGATACCAATGTGGTATGAGGCAAAGGGTCAGGTAAGTCCCTATTGTGATGATTTGGTAAGCATGATGTATCTGGCTTGGGATATATTGATTAGTTAATGATTAAACCCATGTGTATTACTAAACATTCATGATGATATATTTTGATACATGTGCATGATTGATGTGGGTTGTACGAGAGGAGGGGGAAGTGATATTTTGTGCTGACGAGCACCAGTGTTTTGGTAACACAACTTTGTGACTTTGGGTTACCAGAGGTTTGGCACCTCCAGAGGTTTGGCACCTCATTGCGACTTGTCCCTGTGGTTTGACACCACCGTGGGTTCGCCCCACTTGAGATACGGGATCGTCTGCTAGTGATTGGGTATCACACGATGGGTTGGCCCCATCATTGGATTGTGACTTCGGTCACCAGTGCTTTGGTAGCACAAACGTGTCTTTGGGACACCAGTGGTTTGGCACCACATTGACGGATATTGTGTCTTTGGGACACCAGTGTTTTGGTAACACATTGTGACTATATGTCACCAGTGGTTTGGCACCACCAGTGGTTTGGTACCACACGGGGTAGAAAAGGTGTATGGATGGTTAGGTTTGGGTGCATATTGATTGGGTGCATGATGAATCTATTTATGTTTGCATATGGTATTTTGCTAATCCGGGAAAAAGGGTGGCACACTGAGTCCTGGTGACTCACCTTTTTCCTTTAACCATTTCAGGTATTGCATAAAGTTGGACCGGGATCAGAGAGGACAAGGTGGCCCATGCCGAAGATGATGATTTAATATTTTATGCTTGATTTTGATATAAGTACTTTATTTAAATTGTTGGATTGTAATAAAGGCCATTTAATTATTTTGGTATTACTATAACTATAGTTTGTTAAATTTGGATTTCTATGTGGAGATGGCTTTAATTTCAGAACCCTACTTCTAAAAGCATGTTTAATGAGGTATTTTCAGACAAATCATAACTTCTAAGGTTTTTCATATTGCTTTAAATGAACATGATTTTCAAAATTGAATTCTTTCATGTTTTATGCTAAGTTAACTAAGTTTTTCAACCGTCTTTCCGCATTAACATAACCAGATTCAGTCGTAGTGAATGGGCCGGGTTTGGGGATGTTACAGAAACTTAACTACTACCCTAGCATCATTGGTAGGTAAAGCTTCGGCTTCCACCTATTTTGACATGTAATCAACTGCCACTAGGATGTATTTATTTCCAAATGAACTAGGAAATTGTCCCATAAAATCAATACCCCATACATCAAATATTTCACATGATAACATATATGTTTGAGGCATTTCATCACGTTTAGAAATATTACCTGTTCTTTGGCATTTATCACACGAAACGACATACCTGTTGGCATCTTTAAATAGAGTGGGCCAATAAAAACCTTATTCGAGTATTTTATGTGTTGTCTTAATGCCACTGTAATGTCCTCCTGAAGGTCCTGAATGGCAATGTTCTAGGATTTTGCTTGATTCTGCCTCTGTAACGCATCTTCAAATTACCTGATCTGCACTTATGCCGAAAAGAAAGGGATCTTCCCAAAAATAGTTTTTCGCATCAGCAAAGAATCGCTTCTTTTGGTGATGTGTTAGTCTTTTTGGGAAGATGTTAGCGGCTAAATAATTCACGATATTTGCAAACCATGGTACCTCAGAATGTGTTATAGAAAAGAGTTGTTCTTCAGGAAATGAGTCGTTTATCTTACTTTTATCGAGCTCTTCGATATGTGGATTCTCAAGTCTGGAGAGGTGATCTGCCGCAAGATTTTCAGCTCCCTTCTTATCTTGTATTTCCAAATCAAATTCTTGTAAAAGTAAAATCTATCGTATGAGTCGAGGTTTTGCATCCGATTTAGTTAAAAGATAACGAAGAGTTGAATGGTCAGTGTAAATGACAACTTTTGGCAATATTAAATACTGCCTAAATTTTTCAAAAGCAAAAACTACAGCTAGCAATTCTTTCTCTGTGGTGGTGTAGTTTTCTTGTGCGGGTGTTAATGTTCTGCTAGCATAGTAAATTGGCTGAAAATGCTTGTCTCATCGCTGTCCCAAAACTGCACCTACTGCAAAATCACTTGCATCACACATTAGTTCGAAGGGTAAATTCCAATCAGGAGCAATTATAATCGGAGCATTTATTAATTTATCCTTAAGGACATTAAATGCATCTAAACATTCTTGATTGAAATTGAAAGGAACATCTTTTTCTAGTAATTTTGTTAAAGGCTTAGCTATTTTACAAAAGTCTTTAATAAATCTTCTATAGAACCCTGCATATCCTAAAAAGCTTCTAATAGCCTTAACTGAACTAGGGGGAGGTAATTTTTCTATGGTTTCAACCTTTGCTTTATCTACCTCAATCCCTTTACTAGAAATCTTATGTCCTAATACAATCCCTTCTCTAACCATAAAGTGACATTTTTCCCAATTCAAAACAAGGTTTGTTCCATCACATCTCATTAGAACTCATTTTAAATTTTTTAAGGCAAAGATGGAAAGAATTACCGAATATCGAGAAATCATCCATAAATACCTCCATAATGTCGTCCACAAGTTCATCAAAGATTGCCAACATGCAACGCTGAAACGTAGCAGGAGCATTACATAATCCAAAAGGCATTCTACGATAAGAAAATGTACAGTATGGGCATGTAAATGCTGTCTTCTCTTGATCTTCAGGAGCTATTCGGATTTGGAAGTAGCCAGAGAGTCCGTCCAAGAAACAGTAGTACATATGCCCGAATTATCTTTCCAACATTTGATCTATGAAGGGTAGATGGAAGTGATCTTTTCTGGTGGCATCCTTCAGCTTTCTATAATCTATACAGACTCTCCAACCTGTAACTGTTCTTGTAAGGATTTACTCATTTTTTTCATTGGGCACCACAGCCGTACCTTCTGTTTTTGGAACTACCTGCACAGGACTTACCCAAGTACTGTCAGAAATAGGATAAATTATTCCTTCATCTAGAAGTTTAATTACCTCGGCTTTGACCACTTCTTTCAGGTTGGGGTTTAAGCGTCTCTGAGGCTGCACACATGGCTTGTATTCATCTTCCATTAAAATTTTGTGGGTGCAGAACGATGGACTTATACCCTTGATGTCAGTGATTTTCCAAGCTATGGCTCTTTTATGTTCTCTTAGTACCTGTATCAACTCCTCTTTTTCCCTGGGTTCTAGTTCTGAAGAGATAATTACTGGTAGCGTAGAATTGTTCCCAAGGAATGCATATTCTAAGTGTTTCAGCAACTGTTTCAATTCCAGATTGGGTGGCTCATCAATGGAGAGTTTTTGTTTTAATTCATCATTGTCTTTAATGCTTTCTTTCATTTGTCTAAATGAAGATGTATTCAAGTTCAGCTCGTCATCTTCATCTTCTTTCCCCTCTTCTTGTGTCAGGCACAGTTCCATCGTGTCATCATGTATGATTTCTTATAATGAATTTTGAATGATATGATCAGTAGTATCAACAAAATAACAGGAATCATCTTGTTCTCTAGAATATCGCATGGCATCATAAATTTGAAAATAATATCGCATCGCCTATCCTTAATGCAAGTTTATCGTCACCTACATCGATAATAGCCCTAGCAGTAGCTAAAAAAGGATGCCCTAAAATTAAAGGAACATCAATGTCTTCATCCATGTCTAACACAACAAAATCAATAGGGAAAATAAATTTATCAATTTTCACCAAGATGTCTTCGATAACTCCTCAAGGATATTTAATAGATCTACCAGCTAACTGAATACTCATCCTAGTGGTTTTTGGTTCCCCAAGATCTAGTTGTTTAAACATCTTGTAAGGCATTAAATTAATACTGGCACCTAGATCAGCTAATGCCTTCTTAATATTTAAGCTACCAATTAAACAAGGAATAGTAAAACTTCCTGGGTCTTTTAATTTGGTTGGTAACTTGTTTTGGAGGATGGCTGAACATTCTTCATTAAGTTCCACCATCGATACTTCGTCAAGCTTCCTTTTATTCATCGGGAGTTCCTTTAAGAATTTTGCGTATTTTGGCATCTGTGAAATGGCTTCAACAAAAGGTAAGTTAATATGTATTTGTTTAAAAAGTTCGAGAAACTTACCGTATTGGGCATCTAATCGTTCTTTTTTCAACTTTGCTGGATATGGGATTGGTGGTTTACTTTCTTTGCATACTGGATTTACATCCTTAACTCCCTCATTGTAATATCCCGGGTTAGGGGCTAGTTTGTTGTTGCATGTTATTGCAGGTGTTAGTGTGCTGTGTTGTTGTTTGTGTAGTATCGGGGCTTAATTGTGGGCTAAGAGTGTGCCTGAGTAGGTAGGAAAATTTTGGTTTTTAGGTGTTAAGTGAAGGGAGCTGTGGAAGCTGGGGTTTAAGAATTTTATTTGTGGTTTTGGTTGCAAAAAGAGTGAGCGGGCAAGGTGGAAAGCATGCGTTACATGGGGAGCTTGGTGTGGTGTCAACTTCAAGGGGTGAGGTCCTGAGTTCAAGCTGCAGGATCCCCATTTTGGTTCCTATTTTGGGACGGCATGGAGGAGAGGTAGAAGGCTAGTGAAATTCTACCTTGGACCAAGTCAAAACTTTCAAATGAAGGGTGGAGAGCATTTGTAGGAGGGAGACTTGGTCATGCAAGTTTGAAGGAGTGGTGGTGAGTGAATGGAGGGATTTTTTTTGGCCGAATTTGTGGGGTGTTGGAGTGGGGGTGTGGACGGTTTGGTAGTGGGAAGTGAGGTGTGCCGAAATGCACTTCTCATTTTGTGCATTTTCGGCCAAAAGCAATTGTGAAGCATCATTTCTTTTTCTTTCTTTTGTCAAAAAGCAACCCGAAACTTCAAGAGATTTTCCCATTTCTTCTTCTTTTGTTCAATTGTGCTAAAACCGAAATTCTCTCTTCTCCAACATCCTTTCTCTCTTTTTGAAACTTTGATTGCCGAAACTAATACCTTTTCTTATCATATTTTCGTTTCTTTTCTCCTAATACACTAGTGCCGAATTCATATTGCCTCTTAGCCGAATTTCCATTTATCTTCTCTCTCATTTCTTGAAGTACTTGAGCCGAATATCCTCCTTTTCATTTTCTTTCTCTTTTGTTTGTTTGTGAGCCGAATTTCTACATTCATCTTTCTCATCTCTTGCCGAAACTCTGCTTCCATTTCACATTGTTTTTCTCAAAACCGAAAATAGAGGTGTTAAACACCTAGTGCCGTTTTCTTCTTTCTTTTGTTATCAACTTAGCCGAATATTTTCCTTCTGCTAGAAGTCCTATTTTTTGGCCGAATATTTGGTGTTGGGACATCAAAGATTTCAAAGCAGTAAGTTGGAGCCTTTCCCCTTTGTTAATCAATTGGTAAGTAAGGGGTAAGTGATTGGTTGTTGTTAGTTTAATCTTCTGGTTTCGATTAAGTCATGTATGATTAAAGATTAACTGTTATTCTTTTCAAGGTGGTGGCCGATTGCTAAAGGGGAATCACTGCTTGATTCGAGTTTTGGTAGGAAACCAAAACAAGTTTTAAGGTAAGGGTTGATATTAACCCCTTTGGTTAATTGATGATGGCCGAATGTTATAGATGCCTAACCCCTATGTTTTGGCCGATTGTAGGAGCTAGTAATCGAGGGACTTAGATCATTTTCGTTGGGATTCTAGACTCGTATTTACCAGGTGTGTAAACTAACACACTTTATATCTAGTAATATATGATAAACCTGATTGATTAACAAATTAAGACAGATTGATGGATGGATATGATACCCTTTTGGGTATGATCATGGATTCGGGTAAGTTCGTGTAGTTCTATTGATTGATACATTTAATAGCATGTTTTATGATATGTATGCATTGAGATTACAATATTGGGCATGCTAGAATGAGATACATGATTGTATATGGTACATGAGTTAGTATGACATGTATGGGTGATATGAGTGGAGGGGGATGACGATATCCGTGTCTTTGGGACACTGTGTCTTTGGGACACCAGAGGTTTGGCACCTCCAGTGGTTTGGTACCACAGTGATATATTGTGACTTTGGGTCACCAGAGGTTTGGCACCTCAGCGTCTCGTCCCAGTGGCTTAGTACCACGGTGGGTTGGCCCCACAGTTGATTATACGGGATTGACGCCAGTGATTTGGTATCACACGATGGGTTGGCCCCATCACTCGATTATCGTGACTATGGTCACCAGTGGTTTGGTACCACATTGTGTCTTTGGGACACCAGAGGTTTGGCACCTCATTGCGACTCGTCCCTGTGGTTTGACACCACCGTGGGTTGGCCCCACTTGAGATATGGGATTGTCTGCTAGTGATTCGGTATCACACGATGGGTTGGCCCCATCATCGGATTTGTGACTTCGGCCACCAGTGTTTTGGTAACACATTGTGACTATACGTCACCAGTGGTTTGGCACCACACTTATGGATATCGTGACTTTGGGTCACCAGTGGTTTGGCACCACCAGTGGTTTGGTACCACACGGGGTAGAAAAGGCGTTACGGATGGTTAGGGTCGGGTTGCATTAATCATGTTGCTATGTATGATGTGTGTTAGCATGTTGTTGTACCGGGAGCGGGATTTATGCACTGAGTCATACGACTCACCCTCTCCTTTGACATTTTAGGTGACTCGTAGACGCGAACATTGAGCCGGGATGGACTCGGGGTGCTCATGCCATGCTGAATAAAGTTTTACTCAGACTTTTTAATTTGGGTACTTTAGTTTATTTATTTTCACTTGGGTTTTATTTTGGATTTGTAAGAGGCCTTTTAAATTATGTTTTATGATGTTATGCTTTAAAGTAGATTTTTAATATGCTTAGCAAAATAATTTGGTACGAATTTTACTAAAACTTGAAAAGACAATGAATTCAAAACTATAACGCAACGTGTTTTAAATTATACCATCGGGTATCTCACTATGACTTTGCAATAGAAACTCAACTGATTTTCAAATCAAACCTCAATATCCTACTAAGTTAAAATGTTTTAAGTAACACTAAGAAACTTCTTGAATAATAAGATGGAATCAACTAGTTTTTAACTACATACTTTGGATAAGTTTTCAAAATTTCTGGGCTTTCAAATACACCATCCGATTTCGAACAAGCCTACTCAAATTTTCTTCAAACGCACCATGTTTTCATCCAGCTTTTAAATGAAACTTCTCAGAAACGTTTTTCCCCGTAACATACCAGATTCGGACGTGGTGTTTTGTCCGGATTTGGGGTGTTACACTCATCCTTTGTTTTGTTATCTTCGTGTGGAATTTTTTTCGTTGGTTCGACTAACTCATTTCCACTTCTTAGTGTTACTTCCTTTACATGTTCTGTTTCCTTAGAAAAATCTCTGCCCATATTTCACAAACCATCTCAGTAAGTAGTCCAACTGATTTAGTGAGTTCCTCGACTGACTCAGTGAGTTCCCCAACTTGGTTCTTTGTCACTTTAAGTGTTTTCTCTGTATCTTGGAGACGATTTTCTTTGGCTGTCATGAATTTTGTCAGCATCTCTTCAAGGTTTGGCTTCTTCTCTTGCGGATATGGCTGATTTTGGAAATTTTGAGGATGTCATTGTCTTTGATTTCCTTGATTTCCTTGACCTCCCCATGAAAAATTTGGGTGGTTCCTCCAACCTGGATTGTAAGTACTATAAGGATTATTATTGGATCTGAAATTATTATCTATATAGTTCATCTATTCGTTCTCTGTGCCCGATTGGTAGGGTAGGTACTCAGGATTCGCCACAGTTCCACTTGCGTCGCACTGCATGACTAGGTGTGCTTGCGAAGAACACAAACTATCAAGCTTTTTATTCATCATCTCTATCTGTGTTGATAGCATGGTCACTGCATCGAGGTTGTAAACTCAGGCTGATTTTGTCAGTTTAGTCCTTGTAACTTGCCACTGATAGTTATTCAATGACATCTCTTCAATGAACTCATAGGCTGCTTCAGGAGTTCTATTGTTCAGGGTTCCACCTGTGGCTAAATCAATTAATTGCCTCGTTGAGGGATTTACACCGTTATAGAAGGTTTGGACTTGTATCCATAAGGGTAAACCATGGTGCGGACACCTTCTCAAGAGATCCGTGTATCTCTCCAATGCGTCGTATAATGTCTCTAAATCCATCTGCACAAAAGAAGAGATATCATTCCTTAATTTAGCCGTTTTTGCCGGTGGGAAATATTTTAATAGAAATTTTTCAGTCATTTGTTCCCATGTAGTGATTGACCCTTGTGGTAACGAGTTTAACCACTGTTTGGCTTTATTTCTTAATGAAAAGGGAAATAACCGAAGACGTATGCCATGTAACATCCCAAAATTGGGCATAGTAGGATTGGGCCCAATGGGCCTTGGGCGTGTGAGTGTGTAAAATTTTGATAACAAGAGAATGGCATTATTGCAAATTGAACTTATTAGTTAAGTGAATTTGGAAGGTTGCGAGGTTTCTATGAAGTCTCGGGTTTTATTGGGCCTTAGGATAAATTTGGCATTTTAGCACTTTAAGGAGAGATGGTAAGTAGCTTCAAGACTTATAGAAATAAATGAGTAATGTGCTTGCATAAATGAGCTTTTGGTAAAGAGGTTATGGCATCAAGTGAAGTACCTTGAGGGAAAAGGTTCAAATCACTTTGAGTGCAAATTTTGACTAATATTTTTCCACTCTTTCCTTAAGTGTCGGCCAAGAGGTATATATGGCAAGTTTGACTTCTTTATTTTTGGTAAGGTGGCTAAGGAATTAAGGAAAGGTTGAGGTTGGGGAAAGGAATCAAAAGGAAAAGGTAAGTAAAGGGAACAAATGGCTTATTTCATGGAGAATGCTATGGAAAGTATGGTTGGCAAAATTTTGACCCTTATGGCTATGCATGTGGACAGTTTTGGGGGTAGATAGGTAGCTGAAATTTTTTACTTTGGCATTTGGTAGGGTCTTGGTATTGTTTTGGCCAAAAATCTCATTTGCAACTTTAGTGTCATCTTCTCCCAATTTGCTATTCCCTTTTGCCAAAATCTTCTAGCACAATAGTGCATTTTTCTTCTCTTTGTATTGGTCACATATTCACCTTTTGTCCATCTTCCTTGATAGCCAAAACTTCAAGTGGATTATAGGCAAATTCTTCTTCTTTATTCTTGATTGCCGAATGCACCTAAACCATTGAGACAAAATTGTTCACTTTTTATCCTTTGGAAGAACCGAAACCCCAAAAATAGACCTTTTTCATCTTTCTATTCCTTTTCACAAAAGTTTTCAACCCTTTCTTTTCTTCTCAAAATCCATACCCTCTATAGCTGAATATCATTGTTCATTTTTCTCCATAACCGAAACCTTTTCATCATTTATTATTCATTCCTTAATCAATCGGTAAGTGTTCTTTCCAATGTTTTATTTTATTTCTCTTAATGCCGAAATATTGTTTTGGTTGGGATGGTCCATTTTAACCGAGACCATCATTTTATTCTACCCTCTCAAATGAGATCCTTTTCTCTTTTTCGTAGTGTTTTAAGTGGGAGACCGTGTATTGTTCTAGTCGAAGTCAAACGGTGGAAATTGGATCCAATATCGATAAGGTAAGGGGGTTCATTTTTTGGATTTTTTGTTATATCTCTATTTGGATATGTTGTAATTCGGATTGAAGTTTTGACTAATCGACTATATGTTATAGGGACAAATCACTTGATATATTTCTACCTTCGGATATAGTGGTAAGTGAATCAAGTGTAAGTGATACAAAATCTTTTGGAAATCCGAGGCTAACTTTTGGTTGGTATTGTTCTAGGTCAACAACGAGTGGTTCGTTAGGAAATCTAAATAAGGTGTGTAATCCTGTACTTTCCGAATATATGATTGAAATGGTGGGTAATCTCACACTTCTCTAAAAATGTGCATGAAATATTCTGTGAATCGGTTGAAATACCGAAGAAAACTAAAAATCGGCATCCGTGATCACTCGGGCGTATGTATGATCGTAGTGGTAATCGAATTTTTGTAATAAAACAGTTTCGATTAGAAGCAGTGACGTGTTTTTGAAAAATCACGCAAAATAGGATAAAGGGAATTAGAAAGTGAATAAGATATCAAATTAAAGCATACTGTGTCTATTTTAATATGGAAGAAATGGAGAAGGAAAAAGGATTTTTATATTCTGAGATATCTTAATTTTAGTTAGACTGGTTCTAATTGACTTTATGGTTCCCTGATCTATCTTGGAAAAATTGTATAAAACTGTACAAAGTGAATTAAGGGTTATAATTTATATGTATAGATTCCTTAGTGAGCCTAATTTCATTAGAAACATATTGGAGCAGTATATGAAAACAGTACAGTGAGATATTTGAAATTAAGGTAAGAGAGGTCAGAACTGTTGAACAGTGAAACAAGGGAAACTTTAAGAAATAAATTGTACTGAATGGTTAAGCCAAAAATTCTGGAAATGTTGTAGTAAGAAGATATATGAGTCTAGTTTCAAGGAAAATTTACGGATCTAGATTTCGAGTTTTCTAACCCGAGTTATGGTCAATTTAGTCAGTATGTCGCAGATGGACAGTTTTGAATTTTATGCCCCAAATTAGTAGTTAAGACTAGGTTGCGAAATTACCATAATACCCTTAGAGGGTAAATTACCGAAATACGCTTGGGTTACGAGATTACTGAATTACCTTTAGCGGGTACGATTATCGAATTACGAAAATGCCCTTACGGGCCGAGTTACGAAAATGCCCTTATGGGCCGAATTATGGAAATGTCCCTAATGGGCCGATTTGCAATGCGTTAATGGGTCGAATGGTTATAATGCCTTAATGGGCCGATTGATAATTTGCTATATGGGTCGTTTGATAGTTGCTTTATGGGCCGTTTGATATTTGCTTTATGGGCCGTTTGATATTTGCTATATAGGCCGTTAGATATTTGCTATATGGTCGATTGATAATTTGCTATATGGGCCGTTAGATATTTGCTATATGGGCCGATTGATAATTTTCTATATGGGCCGTTTGATATTTACTATATGGGCCGTTTGATATTTGCTTTATGGGCAGTTTGATATTTGCTATATGGTGTAACACCCCAAACCCGGCCCATTCGCTATGACCGAATTTGAAATGCCACTACGGAAAACTTTTGAAAAACTTTTGACTTAGAGTTAAAAACATAAAAATTTTGTTGTCTTTACTAAAACATTGTGTAATTAAAGTTCCAAATAAAATTAAGTTGTTTAAAATAAAACATTTTCAAATAATAATGTAATCGACAATTTAACTTAAAACATAATAAAAATCCTTAAATACTTAAAATGGCCCTTATTACAATAATTAAATACTTAAAATACTGAAACATAAATTGTATAAAGAAAATCCTCTTTTGCATGGGCCACCTCGTATCCACTCCAACCCGGTCCGAGCATCACCTGAAAAGATATCCCACGAGGGGTGAGTCAACAGACTCAATGTGTAACAATACACTAAAAATCTAATAGATCATACAAGAAAGCCCGTTTAAAACACTTTTAGCCATAAGCCCATAATATAGCAAATCAGATAATCACATGTACATATGAAATGAAATGCAATCCCGAACCCAACTTAGATATCCATCCGCTACACACCACCCGTACCAACCAATCACACCGTGAGGATTACTAATCGACCCTCCATCCGCTACACACCATCGAAGGCAGTTGCTGCAATCAACATGCACATCGCCCTTATAATCGTGGCATAGCCACCAGATAATTGTGACAGAGTCACTGGATTCATAGTATCGTGACCGAAGTCATCGGATTCATAATATCGTGACCGAAGTCACCGGATTCATAATATTGTGACCGAAGTCACCGGATTCATAATATCGTGACCGAAGTCACCGAATTCATAATATCGTGACCGAAGTCACCGAATAATGTGGTAAAACCACCGGAACACTTCCCCTTTCAATATTTCCCATATGCCCATGCAATAACATATTATTACAATATCATGCCATTTACCTCATAATCATATCAGAATCGGACACATTTCATATTATGCATATAGCATTATTAACGATGCAAATATCATGTCTTGTACATTATCCCAAAATCATAATCAAATATCGAACATGTTTCATATTAAAATCATACATAGTACGAAGGAATAACGTACCTCAATTCATCGTACCATTGAATGGTACCCAAGGCCATAATCATTTATATTTCTTTATAAACACATCTATATTAATAAAGCTATTAATCAATTAGATGTTTAGTATAAGTTACACACCTTGTAAACACAAAGAGCGATAGAACTTTAGGATTTCCGACTCTTGCCTACACGTCGACAGAACCTACATATCACTATGTGAAAAATCGGTTATCACTAAAAAGATATGGCCTTTGGCCGAACATCATTATCCCTTACCTTGGATTATTCAAACTCGAACGATCTCTCCCTAACGTTGACTATAAGAAAACCCCGAAAATCTTCCTTCAAAGGTTTAGCCACGGAGAAATAAGAGAATTAGATTCCTAAAATCGATTAATCCAAAGAAAAATAAAGAAGAAACGATTGATAGAAAAACCTTACCCGAAACACGATGATCGATTAACCCTCCTACTTGAACTATCAAGAAATTCGGCCTTAACAACTTAAAAGAAAAAGAAAGAAAGAAATGATGAAAAAGGTATAGGATAATTTCGGTTATGAGAGGAAAAGAGAAGAGAGAAATAGAATGAAAAAGAAAAAGCAAATGAGAGAGAATGCTTTTGGTGAAAGATGGATTCGGCACTTAGAGAGGAAAGAAAGAATGGTAAATGTCTTCAAAGATGACAATATTTTGGTTCCAAAAGAAAGTAAGGCTTGAGAGGAAAAATAAGAAATAAAGATATCAATTTGGTCAAAAAGCAAAGGCCAAAACAAAGCAAACTTTTTACCAAATGCCAAAGGCAATTTCGGCTAAGAGAAAGAAATATTGGACAAGGAGAAAAATGCACAAATTGTCAACTTTTTGGTCAACTAAACCTCCCTAATCCCATATCAAAATTCGGCCAACACATTAGACTAAACAATCCCCCTTTTTCCTCCTTAATTCTTCCCTATCAACCCCATAATCTCCATCACAATTAAACCACCCCCTTAGCCCCTTATGCCGTCTAGGTTCATGGTCAAATGACCATGGAAAAACTTCCAAAACAACACCCACTCTTCAAGCCTTTTGTCCCCCAAACCTTCCATAACAACTTGATTCCTTACCATAACTACTAACTTACCTTTTCCCTTTGGTCTACTATCCATAAATGATAAAGTCCAAACTTATCTTAATTATAGTTGACCAACACTTAATGTAAGGTGCATAAAAATAAAGTCTTCAAAATGCTCATCATACTACTCGAACCTCTAACCTCAAGTTACCCATTCAAATGCCATAACCACTTTTCCACTAACTCCTCATGTGCTAAATTTAACATTTAAATTAACTTAAGTGTCAAGCTCACTTAATATACTTCATTAAATAAGCCATATTAAATTTTATTCTAGCTTCCTAAATAAAAACAAGCCTTCACAAGACTATGCTAACACACAAAAATTCATACCCGAGCCAACACAAATAATTAGCTGACACACAAATTTTCCTAAAGCCCATGGCCCAATCCTACTAGGCCCAATTTCGGGATGTTACAATTCTACCCTCCTTAAAGAAATTTCGTCCTCAAAATTTCCAACTAACTAACAGTCATGCATCCTCATTCACCACATTACGCTACTGCTGCACACTCTGATCTTAATAAAACCAATATACTTTCTAAGTACAGTCTCCAAGTTTACACTCAAGGTTCTAGATACTTCACTAGCGATGGTTCCGACACAGCCATTTTGCCTCTACCGCGTCCACAACGACCACGTCCCCTAGAACTCATATCTAACGTCGCGATTTAATCTGACTTAAGAAATTTTATGCATCAGAATTTTGTTCCACTTATGAACCGCAAACAATTTTTATGAAATAAAATTTCCAGAAGTAGTTCTTTCGGTCAACCAAAGTTTTCAGTTCAAGTTCACTACTCTAGTTCAGAGAGTCACATTCAATCATCAACAACATTCAACACACTTCTATGGACATTTCTGTCCGTTCCCAACCCAGGGGTAACTTCATCATTCGTCCTATAAGGGTATTTTGGTAATAATTCAGGGTCAATTCCAAAAATTTTAATAAATCAAGGTACTTTGAAATTTTCCAAAACTCGAGGGTATTTCAAAAAAAAAAATTCCCAAATCAGAACCATGGTAGAAATTTTGAAAATCAGGGTTATTTTGGTAATTTTGTCAATCAGGGGTAATTTCGTAAATTTTCCAAATCAAGGCGTCTTGATATTTTGCAAAATAAGGTTTTTGGATACTTTTGCAAAGTAAGAAAATTTTATTAAAATCAAGGGTAGTGTTAAAATTTTTAGAAACTAGGGGCATTTTAGTAATTTTACAACCAAGGGTATTTTCATAATTTTGTAAATCGAAAATATTTTGAGAAATGTCTTCAAAATAGTTTGTACAAATCAAAAGGGTAGTTTAGTGATTTAAAAACTAGAGTTTTTATAAAACTGCATGGCTAGTCCCTTTCGGGTTTTAATGATTGGTTTAGCCCGTGAATAAGTCCTCTTGGTTAGGGTGAACCGTAGCTACGCACCAGGTAGGATTCGAGTAAAGAGGAGGTGAGTCGCTAGGACTGCTTAAATACCAAGCTCTTACCGAATCCACACCTAGACATGCGCACAATGATTGCCACACCTTAACTCGGCGACTTACTTCACAGGTTTGTTTGATAGTCATTAAGTCTTATGCACTTGTGTTTGAGTAGACTAGTCCTAGGGTTCAATAGCCCTAATCTACTAATCTACGTTCCCATAAAAGCCCATCAAATTCACATATTCAATTCACTTCAATAGTCAGAGGTACTTACCTGGTGGACTTCGGGTCGGAGATACAGGTGCCATGCCAGAATAAACCGGAAAAATTTGTGAAAGCCTAAATCTTTGAAAAGCCCATCTTAAAAAAAATGTTTTTGGGCCCAAAACCCTCAAAGCCGAGTTTTGAACCAGGCTCTGATACCAATTTGTAACACCCCAAACCTGGCCCATTCGCTATGACCGAATTTGAAATGCCACTACGGAAAACTTTTGAAAAACTTTTGACTTAGAGTTAAAAACATAAAAATTTTGTTGTCTTTACTAAAACATTGTGTAATTAAAGTTCCAAATAAAATTAAGTTGTTTAAAATAAAACATTTTCAAATAATAATGTAATCGACAATTTAACTTAAAACATAATAAAAATCCTTGAATACTTAAAATGACCCTTATTACAATAATTAAATACTTAAAATACTGAAACATAAATTGTATAAAGAAAATCCTCTTTTGCATGGGCCACCTCGTATCCACTCCAACCCGGTTCGAGCATCACCTGAAAAGATATCCCACGAGGGGTGAGTCAACAGACTCAATGTGTAACAATACACTAAAAATCTAATAGATCATACAAGAAAGCCCATTTAAAACACTTTTAGCCATAAGCCCATAATATAGCAAATCAGATAATCACATGTACATATGAAATGAAATGCAATCCTGAACCCAACTTAGATATCCATCCGCTACACACCACCCGTACCAACCAATCACACTGTGGGGATTACTAAATCGACCCTCCATCCGCTACACACCATCGAAGGCAGTTGCTGCAGTCAACATGCACATCGCCCTTATAATCGTGGCATAGCCACCAGATAATTGTGACAGAGTCACCGGATTCATAGTATCGTGACGGAAGTCATCGGATTCATAATATAGTGACCGAAGTCACCAGATTCATAATATCGTGACCGAAGTCACCGAATTCATAATATCGTGACCGAAGTCACCGGATAATGTGGTAAAACCACTGGAACACTTCCCCTTTCAATATTTCCCATATGCCCATGCAATAACATATTACTACAATATCATGCCATTTACCTCATAATCATATCAGAATCAGACACATTTCATATTATGCATATAGCATTATTAACGATGCAAATATCATGTCTTGTACATTATCCCAAAATCATAATCAAATATCGAACATGTTTCATATTAAAATCATACATAGTACGAAGGAATAACGTACCTCAATTCATCGTACCATTGAATGGTACCCAAGGCCATAATCATTTATATTTCTTTATAAACACATCTATATTAATAAAGCTATTAATCAATTAGATGTTTAGTATAAGTTACACACCTTGTAAACACAAAGAGCGATAGAATTTTAGGATTTCCGACTCTTGCCTACACGTCGACAGAACCTACATATCACTATGTGAAAAATCGGTTATCACTAAAAAGATATGGCCTTTGGCCGAACATCATTATCCCTTACCTTGGATTATTCAAACTCGAACGATCTCTCCCTAACGTTGACTACAAGAAAACCCCGAAAATCTTCCTTCAAAGGTTTAGCCACGGAGAAATAAGAGAATTAGATTCCTAAAATCGATTAATCCAAAGAAAAATAAAGAAGAAACGATTGATAGAAAAACCTTACCCGAAACACGATGATCGATTAACCCTCCTACTTGAACTATCAAGAAATTCGGCCTTAACAACTTAAAAGAAAAAGAAAGAAAGAAATGATGAAAAAGGTATAGGATAATTTCGGTTATGAGAGGAAAAGAGAAGATAGAAATAGAATGAAAAAGAAAAAGAAAATGAGAGAGAATGCTTTTGGTGAAAGATGGATTCGGCACTTAGAGAGGAAAGAAAGAATGGTAAATGTCTTCAAAGATGACAATATTTTGGTTCCAAAAGAAAGTAAGGCTTGAGAGGAAAAATAAGAAATAAAGATATCAATTTGGTCAAAAAGCAAAGGCCAAAACAAAGCAAACTTTTTACCAAATGCCAAAAGTGAATTTCGGCTAAGAGAAAGAAATATTGGACAAGGAGAAAAATGCACAAAATGACAACTTTTTGGTCAACTAAACCTCCCTAATCCCATACCAAAATTCGGCCAACACATTAGACTAAACAATCCCCCTTTTTCCTCCTTAATTCTTCCCTATCAACCCCATAATCTCCATCACAATTAAACCACCCCCTTAGCCCCTTATGCCGTCTAGGTTCATGGTCAAATGACCATGGAAAAACTTCCAAAACAACACCCACTCTTCAAGCCTTTTGTCCCCCAAACCTTCCATAACAACTTGATTCCTTACCATAACTACTAACTTACCTTTTCCCTTTGCTCTACTATCCATAAATGATAAAGTCCAAACTTATCTTAATTATAGTTGACCAACACTTAATGTAAGGTGCATAAAAATAAAGTCTTCAAAATGCTCATCATACTACTCGAACCTCTAACCTCAAGTTACCCATTCAAATGCCATAGCCACTTTGCCACTAACTCCTCATGTGCTAAATTTAACACTTAAATTTAACACTTAATATACTTCATTAAATAAGCCATACACTAAATTTGTGTGTCAGCTAATTATTTGTGTTGGCTCGGGTATGAATTTTTGTGTGTTAGCATAGTCTTGTGAAGGCTTGTTTTTATTTAGGAAGCTAGAATAAAATTTAGTATGGCTTATTTAATGAAGTATATTAAGTGTTAAATTTAGCACATGAGGAGGGGCTTGACGGCAATGCTTGGAATAAAATAAATTGAAGTGCCAAAACCACCATGGGATAAACAATTGAAGAATGGATGAATTGAAATTTTTAATTAGTGGAGGGCACCTAGCATGGGACGGCAAGGAATCCTATATTGCCTTGAAATATTTAAGTGAGTGGGATATAAGGGAAGGGAAGCCACGGCTATAATGGAGAGGCCATAAACAAATAAAATAATAAAATCAAACTTGTGGTGTAGTAGGATGGACGGCTTGAAGGCTTAGCTATGTGGGATGAATTAAACAATTAAAGAATTAAACAATTCTTAAATTGAAGCAAGACATTGGACAGCCAAAAACATGAAGCACCACCTATGTTATAAACGGCAAAGCATGATAATAGTGGAGCTTAATGTGATCCAAGCATGAACGGCACAAAGATTTAAGACACATGGAATACATAAATGTGGCATGTTGACTTGAATTAAATAAATGATGGACAATAGTGGGGAGTTGGACGGCAATGAAGAAAACATGAAGGAATGCTCCACATTTTGATGCATGGAATCATTTGTTTATTGTGCTTAAAAGAATGGGACGGCATGCTCCAATATTTCAATGAAATTGATTAAAATATTTGGAGCAATTTGAAGCTTATGGGCGGCTACTCGTGCGCACAAATGAAGATTGAAGCCTTTTTGCCAACCAATTGAGAACATCTAGAAACAAGCCACTTACATTGAAGCATCAAGAAACTTTCTTTCCCTATTCGGCTATCATTAGAAAGAGCCTATAAATATTTTTGCACATTTCATTTTGTAGGATATAGAACTTGAATTTTAATGAAAAGAAGCATTTCTTTTGGTGAGTATTCACTCTCCTTATTCTCGAGGTTTGAATTGACTTATCTAGTTTTCTAGTGGCTTCGTTCTTTCCTTGTTTTGAACTTATCATCCTAACGGGTGTGGCGTTCATTAACCTATACCGTTGGTTCCTATCTCGCTAGATAGTGGGTCTCGGTTTTATCTCAAAACTCATTCCATCAATTTGAAACTTATAAGATTCGGGTCTTTAATTTTTATTAAAGGTTCTTTCTTGTTTCAAATACGTATCCATCTCAACCTATCACCTATCTTTACCTTTCAGAGATTTTATTTCCAATAAAATTATCCTTTTGTTAATTAAACGAGAAACTACCTAATTTACGATCGGGCAACATTTACGATTCGCCTCCTAATCCGAGACGGACCGTTATCATCTGGTATCAGAGCCAATCAAATTAGGCACGTTTTGATCGTCTTGAGTTTTTCCGAGTAAGTTTCAGAAAAAAATCCAAAAAAAAATAAAAACTGTATTTTATTTTCATTGTATCTAGCATATATTGTATTTGAAGTTCAAAAAAAATGAGATAAAAAAAAGGTTCAAATAAAAAAAAAGAGATAAAAAAAAGTTTAAAAAAAATCGAGGTTAAAAAAAAATTCGAGTTAAAAAAAAAAAGAGAAAGAACCCTCTTCCTACCTTGGCCTGTTTAGATTGTCAAGTTCTTCTCTAAGAAGACGAACGACATCTGCTTGCTTATATTCCCAGTGTTTTACAAAGTATACTAACTGAGACGAGCCCTTGTCTGTATAGTTAGTTAGCTCTATAAGATGTTGGGAATCAACTATAGTTGACTTCCCCGCAATTGTTACCTCCTCCAACATATCTTGGTCATCTCTTGGCTTTTCTACATTAAACTGCTTCCCAGCTTCATGCTCAATTAGCTTGATTCGCACCTTTCTATCCTTTCTAAGCCTACCCATTTCCGAAACCAATCTTACCTTTTTAAACTCTTGAAACGACCTCCGAGTTACTAGTAAGTCGAAGACAACCTTCTAGAATCTAGAAGAGTGAATTCGAGCGGTAAAAGGCACGAGTGTATTCATAAAAAAAAAACTTATACTAGTAAAACACGAGTGTGAGCGAAATTTCTTTGTGAGTGACTTGTGAGATTTTTTTTTTGTGGTAAGGTATTTTAATTTTGTCGGTTTATTTCCCTTTGTTATAATAGTTTCTTTTTCAGCAACAAATATGTCTCAAGAAGAGTTCTCATCCAATGATTACCCATACTTGTTGAACGAAATGCGAAAAGCCATAAACAAGTTCGAAAAGCACTTGGATCGGATCGAGGAACGAGACCAAAAAGATCGACTTTCTTCAAGTCGAAGGACGGAGTCAAGATCATCCCGAAGACACACTTTAGAAGAATATTCAAGAAAAGACTGTGATCGAAATTCTTCAAGAAGTTCGAAACGGTATTCATTCACGAAAGATTATTCTCAAAGTGGTACATATTATGATTCTTATTCCCTCCAAGAAAACATGCGAGTTGATCGATATATTCATTCAGAAACTTCCAAGAAAACGTCTTTGGAGTGCTCTTCCCGAAGAAATTATCGTGATTCATCCGTAAATAATTTTTCTTCTTTTAGATATTCTTATTATTGTGATTCTTTTGTAACTTCATGTAATAAAAACAAAGAAAATGAAAATGAAAATGAAATAAAAAGAAAAGAGGCAAGAAAGAGAGACGATGAGCAAATTTTGAGAAGGCTTGAAAAGGCCATTGAGAAGATCGCTAAAAAAGAGCAAGAAAAAGAGAGAGAAAATAAAAAAGTGCGTGAAAAAGAAACGAGAAAACGAGATGAGCAAGTAGAAGAGAGTGTTGATTTAACTAACTCATTTGGAGTATGTTCTTCTTTTGCTTCTTCATTTCAGGTTCCTGACGTATCGCACAAGAGCCTACCACTTCAACTCCTCCCAAAAGAGCGACGTATTTCTTTGATTGAAAGAGGTAAAGTTGAAGGTGAAGTTGAACCTCCCGAGTCAAAAGGTAAGGAAGGTAAGCGTTTTGAAACATCAAATTCTTTGTATAAAGATGATTTTTCTTCTAACCCCAATCTGATTGATTGTAGATATTACGAGAATAGTTCATTTTCCAAAATGAAATCCTTGAATATTTGTAAATACATTTTAAAATATGTTAAGAGTTTTGATCGCTTTATCTTGAACGTACATAATTCTTATTGGTCTAATGTGATTGATTTCTCGAAACCAGGAATTTGTTTAGATTTGTTTTGTGGAAAAAGCAAATATCACCAAATATATGTGAAAAATTCCTATTGTGTTAATACTTGGTTTTTGAATAAGGTAACGAATTTTGTCAACCTTGTTTTCAATTTTTATTCGTTTCTTAAGCAAATTTTATATTTATATATGCAATTCGTGTACATGGATTTCCCATTTTGTTTGAAAAATGTTCATTCGCGCATAAAGCATCGGCTACATTACATGCCCGAGGAGAGAAGGTTCGTCTTGATCGAGCAAGGTAAATTCGATCTTCAACTTTCAACTTGTGAAGACAAGCAAGGTAAGAACGGTCTTTGTCTTTTTGCACCCAAAGGTAAGTCTTCTGAAAAGGTTGATATAATTTTGCTCTCTTCGGATGAAGACATGCATTATTTTGATGAATTGCCTTTTGCAAAGCAATTTGATCACAATATGCTTAACGACTCCAATTTTATTCTTTATGATCTATTTGTTTTAAAAGAAGACAAAAAGAATTTTGTGTTTGATAATGTTTATTCATGTGCGAACATGAAGCAAGGTTTAAATGTTCAAGTTCAAATGCCATATGCCTTTTCTTCATTACTTGCTTTTGACGATTATATCTATCAATTGATGTGTTATTCGCATGATTATCTTGTCTTGTGGAATCTAATTAGATCGTATGCATGCTTTGAAACTTATCCGCTTTTGCTCCAAAATTTTGACAAGGCATTTATCCTTTTGTATGATAAAGTGCTTATGCCTGACCGCATGCGATTTATTTTTTTGGTGTTGATTTTATTCGGGTTGCAAGTATGTTTAAAACATTGCTTGCTCATTCTTGAATTTTCTTTTCAGGTATTGCTATTATCATCCTTCCCATTTGATCAAGGAAAGACGAACAAGGAGTTTTGTTCGAATAACCAATGAGTCGATTCGAGGACGAATCGTCTTGAAGAGGGAAGGGATGATACGGGCACGCCCGGGACACCAATGAATGTTAATTTGTGGAGCTCGTTATTAGCTCATTCCTAACTCATTTTAATTAATTAATTGTTGGAATAAAAATTAATTAACTTAGTTTAAGTTAAGTAAATAATTTGGTTTAATATGTATTACGTGTTTTAATATGTTTGTATTAGCCATAGCCAAATTTAATATGTCTTGTTATGACTTTATTAAATTTTTTTTAGCTTAGTTTATGAAATAATTAGGGTAACTAAGTTTTTAGTAAGTTTATTCCGGCTGAACACACATTTGAATTAAATTGGTTCTCGTATTTTCTTGGTAGGTTCATTGATCATGGGACGACACAAGCTTATGGAGCTTACTCTTCTTGGCCGAATATCAAGGAATATCATGGGTCTCTGAAATTTCAAATTCAAGGTAATGGGCACTTGTCTTGGACGGCACAACCATGGATGTAAACAAATTGAAATTCCTTATTACAAGGTAATGGAGATTAATTGAACTTGGTGGAGGAATAAACAAATGGAAATTGGAGTATGAAATGGTTGTTGGAAGGCTTGGTGATGTTGGGATAAATTAAAATAGAAATAATGGAAGCTTGGATAGTGCTAGAATTGCAAAGAACTATGAAGGCTTGGACGGCTATAGTAGAATAATTAAGCATGTGCTAGTGAAATATTAAAGAAATGGGACATGTATGGCTAGTGTTTTTGACGGCAATGCTTGGAATAAAATAAATTGAAGTGCCAAAACCACCATGGGATAAACAATTGAAGAATGGATGAATTGAAATTTTTAATTAGTGGAGGGCACCTAGCATGGGACGGGAAGGAATCCTATATTGCCTTGAAATTTTTAAGTGAGTGGGATATAAGGGAAGGGAAGCCACGGCTATAATGGAGAGGCCATAAACAAATAAAATAATAAAATCAAACTTGTGGTGTAGAAGGATGGACGGCTTGAAGGCTTAGCTATGTGGGATGAATTAAACAATTAAAGAATTAAACAATTCTTAAATTGAAGCAAGACATTGGACGGCCAAAAACATGAAGCACCACCTATGTTATAAACGGCAAAGCATGATAATAGTGGAGCTTAATGTGATCCAAGCATGAACAGCACAATGATTTAAGACACATGGAATAAATAAATGTGGCATGTTGACTTGAATTAAATAAATGATGGACAATAGTGGGGAGTTGGACGGCAATGAAGAAAACATGAAGGAATGCTCCACATTTTGATGCATGGAATCATTTGTTTATTGTGCTTAAAAGAATGGGACGGCATGCTCCAATATTTCAATGAAATTGATTAAAATATTTGGAGCAATTTGAAGCTTATGGGCGGCTACTCGTGCGCACAAATGAAGATTGAAGCCTTTTTGCCAACCAATTGAGAACATCTAGAAACAAGCTGTAACATCCTAAAACCGGGGCTATTTGTGATTAAATGATTTTCTTGTGTTTGAATTGCTATAGTATTAATCGTGGAATAATACGGCTTAATTAGAGGTCTTGAGGGGGCTTGGTTTAGTAGAAAATTTTAATTTGGAAACTTTAAAAAATAGGAAGCCTTAGAAGATAGGGGTTAAGTATAATTTTGGGCGAGTTTTGACGCAAAGCAGGCCTTGGCAAAGTGGCTGCAAGGTGCCACTTGAGGGCTGGAAGTAGCGCCATTGGGGTCTTGGGTTCGATTCAAGAAGGCAGCAGGCTGGTTTTTATTTTTGGGGTTTTGGCGTTATAAGGAGGGAGGCTTTAAAAGGAGCTGGGACGAGTTCATGACACAAGTAGCAACTTGGCCAAGTGGTTTTCGTGCAGCATTTAGGAGCTGGAGGTGTGCATGGGCGCTGGTTCGAGCGACGGGAGCAGCTTTTGCGTGTTGTTTTTTATAAGCGGTAATGGGCTTAGATAGGTAGGTGTTATAATTTAATATTGGGGATTTATGGCATGTAATTCTATGAGGCCGAGTTGGCTTGGGACGTTGGAGGGGCTGCTGCTGTTAAACGTCCCTGGTTCGAATCTAAGAGGTAGCAAAATGAGTTTTTTTTTCCTTTTTATTTTGTTGCTAACGTGGGTGAAGAGTGGCCTGCACATGGTTTGCTTCTTTGTTGAGCATTCGGCTGGAAAGCACATGGATTCTTTGTTCTCTTTTTATTTTTATTTGTTTGATAAGATAATGGAGGTAGATTAATTGGATTATTATATGGAATCAACAAGAGATTGGCAGAGGAAAGATAGGCATGCGGCTAATTCAAATTATTTTTGAATTAGTTCAATTTGGTGGCCAAGAGAAAAACAAGGAGTTGGCCTGCACATGGGATTGTTGTTCGGCTAGTTGATGGGCATGGTCTTTGTTTTGTGTTTTTTTTTATTAGATAATAAAATAATGGGAGTTAATTAAGGATATTATTTAGATTATTAATTAGATATTATGGGATTTATATCTGATTAATTCCATGAGAGAAAAAAAGGGCATTTGTTAATTCAAATTCATTTGAATTATTGTAAATTAGGGAGTTGATTGGAATTTGAACTCCTCAAGTGGAGTGGACGGCAAGCATTAGAGGGGGGTGTCGAATGGCCTATAAAAACACCAATTGACCACCTCTATTTTCTTTTTCCATTTTTGCTTAGCCGAATTTCTGACCCTTTCTCCTTCTTATTTTTCTTTCATCTTTTTATTCTCTCAAACACCTTTAGCCGAAACTCTTACCACCTTTTCCTCTCCATTGATTTTCCTTCCATTGTCCTCTTCATAATAGCCGAATATACCCAATTGTAAGTGCCGAATTTCTTTCTCCTTTTAAAGCACCTTGGCCGAATATTGTGCAAGAAAGGGTGGCTTTCCTTTAGTCGATTCCAAAAGGTAAGGGTCTTAGGCCGAATGCTTATGTTTTTCTTCCCATCATGTCGACTTCGGTAAAAGTAGGTATGGGTTTCGGCAACTGTTAATTAAGGGTGCTAACTACAAATTAAACCGAATTGGTTGTAGGATCTTCGGGATTGGAAACAAGCAAGTGAGTTCGTCCACGTTTGACAATCAATTTTCGGTAAGGTCTACACATATGTTTGGTATTCGTTTTAACCGAAGGCTACTAACTTATTGATTGCCGATTTTTGGAAGCAGAGGCACTTTGAGGGTGGTGTTTAGTACTCAAAAACGTGTAGGGACAAGTAGATCTAGGGTGATCGACTCTTCTTTTCTGGATTTAGAGCATCCAAGGGTGACAGGTGTGTACATACACACTATAACTTATTAAATGCGTTGAATATTGTAAATGCTTACTTGATTTATGTAGCATTGGATGATATACCATATCGGTATAGATGGCAATTCAGGTAAGTACCTGTTAATGTGAATTATTATTAATGATTTTGGGAAGCATGATGTATTGATTTATACATGTGATGGCATGTAACATATATTTATGTGACTGATGTGGGATTGACTGAGTGGAGGGGGCAGTGATAACGTGCCGACGGGCACCAGTGTTTTGGTAACACACTGTGACTACGATCACCAGAGGTTTGGTACCTCCAGAGGTTTGGCACCTCAATAGCGACTTATCCCTGTGGTTAACACCACCGTGGGTTGGCCCCACTTGAGATATGGGATCGTCTGCCAGTGATTTGGTATCACACGATGGGTTGGCCCCATCACCCGATTTGTGTCTACGGACACCAGTGTTTTGGTAACACATTGTGACTATATGTCACCAGTGGTTTGGCACCACCAGTGGTTTGGTACAATAACGGGGTAGACAGTGGCGTTTGGATGGCTAGGTTGGGTATTTAACATTCTGCATATTAATTGTTATATGTTGTGTATGAAAATGGTTTAAAACGGGGGAAGGGTTACATACTGAGTCTTGGTGACTCACCTTCTCCTTTATATTTTTCAGGTGACACATAGATCGCGGATGTGGAGCCGGGTTGACTCGAGGTGGCCATGCGGTGGATTTAATTAAATGAACTTTCATTTTGTTATGATAAATTTTATTTCGGGTTGTTAGTTATTTGGTTGTAATAAGGCCTCCTAATACTTTACTTACATTATTTTTCTCATGTTGGATATTGTTAAAATTATATTATTATTATTATTGGATTTAAATCACATATTTTCCAAAATTAACACGAAAATGTTTTAAAATGCCATCGGGCACAGTTGAAGTTTGTTTTATAACTTGACTTAAATATGTTTTTAAAAATAAACACTAAGTATGATTTTATCAAGATTACCAAATACGAGAAGTTTTCAACAAAACTTAATGGGTTTCAAAACGGTTTCAAAAAGGTTTTCCCCGTAACAATCCAGGTTCGACCATAGTGTTTGGGCCGGGTTTGGGTTGTAACAAAGTTGGTATCAGAGCCCAGTTCAAAGCTCGGCTGTGGGGGCCCAAGGCCCAAAAAGGTTTTGTTCTATGCGGGTAGGTTTTTTTTAAGTTGTTTTTGGGTTTTGAATGGCATGGCACCCAGTCTCCGGCAACTATCCGCCCAGGTAAGTACATCTAAACCTCTTGGTGAATTATATTCTGTAGAAGGGTAGGAAGCATGGAACGTAGATAGACTTATAGGAACTTGAACCCTAGGATTAGATTACTCAAACACACAAATAGAACATAAGACTTAAAGAACTAAACCAACCTATGGCTAAGTCAATGAGCTAGGGTGTGGTAACCCCTGTACGCATGTCTAGGAATGGATCCGGAAGAGCTTGGTATTTAAGCGGTCCGCGTGACTCACCTCCTCTTCGCAGGAATCCTACCTGGTGCGTAGCTACGGTTCACCTTAACTAAGAGGACTTGTTCATAGGCTAAACCGAACATTAAAACCCAAAAAGGGAATTATCCATGTTTTCGAAATAGAATGAAACAACAAACCCTAATGTTTTCAAAACTTGTGCAATAACTTTTTTCAAATCAGAGAACATTATTTTTACAACATTTTTCTCGAAAAACTTGATTTGTGAAAAAATTACAGAAATACCCTTAGGGGTAAAATTACCAAAATGCCCCTGACCCATAAAATACTAATTCAATGGTTTTGCTAAAAAATTTCAACTATGTTACAAATATTCAGCAACTTAGCTTTGAAAATCACCAACAAAATATTTTGGTTTTGGAAAATTACGAAAACACCCTCGAATTCAAAATTACCAAAATGACCTTGACTTTTGAACTTTTGCAAACAGCAATGTTTTAAGAAGGAAAACTCTCAAAAAGGAATCCTTAGAGTTTTACAACTGTTAAAAATACCCCTGACTTATTAAAATTACGAAATTGCCCCAAGTGACAAATTACCAAAATACCCCTGGTTTCAAAGTGATGATATATCTTTAAAATTTCACAACTCTTTCAGAAAAACCCTCCAGTTTTGGGAATTTCAAAACAACCTATTTTTACTAAAGTTTTCAAATTTCTTTTATTACGAAAATACCCTGTAGGAAAAATGACGGAAATACCCCTGGGTTAGAAATGGGCAGAAATGTCCGAAGAGCGAATAGGTATGGAAAGTACTAAGGAATGGATGCATGAACTCCTTTGTGTGAACTAGGATAGAAGACTAAAACATTGTTTGCTCGAAAGAATCTCTGATTAAAACTCTATCCATAAATTTCTTCGCGAATAAGAAAGTGGAACAAATGCTAACGCATAAAATTTTCTTAATCAGATTAAAAGCGCAAGTAGATAGAATGAGTTCTAGAGGACGTGGACGCCGTGGACGCAGTAGGGGTAGGATGACAGTGTCAGAACCTGTTGGGTCGGGACAGGGTTCTGAAAATGAAGTACCACCGCCTCCACCACCTCCTACTTTTAGAGCTGAGGAGCAGGATCAGACCAGTGGTGAGGCAGTATCGCAAGCGGTATTGCGAGTTCTGGAGATTGTGGCTGGGGCTGGTGGAAATCTAGGAGCTCGAAAATCTGTTCCCGAGCGAATTCGGTCTAACGGAGCTGAGGTATTCCGGGGTGTGTCGGGAGTGGCACCCAGTGCAGCAGAGTATTGACTGGAATCGTCTGAGCGGATTATGGACGACCTTGACCTGTCCAATAAGGAAAAGCTGAAAGGAGCAGTGTCGCTTCTGAAGGATGAAGCATACCAGTGGTGGCTCACTGTCCGGGATGGTGCCACGGCAGAGGACCTTACATGGGAGTACTTTAGAGTTGCTTTCCAGAAAAAGTATGTGGGTACCAGCTACACCGACGCGCAAAGAAAGGCTTTCCTGGGATTGTTACAAGGAACTAAGTCAGTGTCAGAATATGATGCGGAATTCTTAAGGCTAAGTAGATATGCTAGAGGCATCGTGGCTACGGAGCATGAGCGCTGTGTCCGCTTTGAGGACAGACTTAGAGATGATTTGAGGTTGCTGATTGCCCCACAACAGGTCCGGGAGTTCTCGTCTTTAGTGGAAAAGGTTAAGGTAGCCGAAGGGATCAAGGAGACCGTAAGACAGAAGCATGATAGGAACAACCAGAAGAGAGGCTTTGGATCGCTTGGATCAGGCAGTAATGTGGAGAAGAGGGCTAGATTTGGGGAATCAGAAAGAACCACAGAGCCTGCTCAGTGGCCACCTCAGTGTGTTAGATGTGGGAAATCCCACTCGGGAGAATGTTTGGCGGGAAGTCGAGGGTGCTTTGAGTGTGGATCGTTGGATCACCGTGTAAGGGATTGTCCTCGGAAGTTAGCTAAGAATCAACCAGAGGGTCGGAACCGTTCTCAGGTTAGAAACGAAGGACCACCACAGAGAGGTCGAGGTGCAGCTAGAGGTAATGGGAATGGTAACGGGCGTGGCCAAGGTACTGAAGGTGCAGAGGCGAGGCAACCAAGGTTGGTTTATGCAGTTGGCCGTCGCGAGGAGGAAGATGTGCCAGACTTGGCAACGGGTAAGTTCCTTATTTCCGGAGTACTTTTAATTGCCTTGGTTATGGTTACGTTAGTTTATTCTCTTGATTGCTAGTAAAGTATATGGAACTTGGATTATGGACGTAGGGAATGTGTAGAAAGTATGATAGTTCTTTAATATCAGAGTGCGCAGCAGTAGCATAGTGTGATGAGTTAAGGATGCATGATTGAACGATAGTAAGTAATTTCGAGGACGAAATTATTTTAAGGGGGTAGAACTGTAACATCCTAAAACCGGGGCTATTTGTGATTAAATGATTTTCTTGTGTTTGAATTGCTATAGTATTAATCGTGGAATAATACGGCTTAATTAGAGGTCTTGAGGGGGCTTGGTTTAGTAGAAAATTTTAATTTGGAAACTTTAAAAAATAGGAAGCCTTAGAAGATAGGGGTTAAGTATAATTTTGGGCGAGTTTTGTTATTGAGTTAATCGGATTGAAGGTTGGCTAATTGATATTATTGGTAGGATCAATTCTTGGTGCATTGAGGGAGATCACAGTCATGATGAGTGGAGTGAGCCTAATAAAGTGTTTCTAGTTACGTATATCGAAGTTGAGACTAATCTTCTATCAACTATCATTATAGGTGTTGGAATCGGTAGAATGCACAACTCATAATCAAGGTGTGTAATCTCGTACCCTTCCGAATATATGTTTGAAATGGTGAGTAAATCTCACATATCTCTGAAACTTTACATGAAATATTCTATGATTCGGTAGAAATACCGAAGAAAACCGATAACCGGCATCCGTGATCACTCGGACGTGCGTATGCTCGTAGTGCTAAACCTATTTTGTAATAAAACAATTTCGGTCAGAAACAGTGACGTGTATTTGAAAAATCACAAAAAATAGGATAAAAGGAATTACAAAGTTAATAAGATATCAGATTAAAGCTTACCGTGTCTATTCTAATATGGAAGAAATAGAGAAGGAAAAGGAATATTATATTCTGAGATATGTTAATTTTAGTGAGACTGGTTCTGAATGACTTTGGGGTATTCTATTCTGTCTTGGAAAAATCGTATAAAATTGTACAAAGTGAATTAAGAGCTATAATTGATATGTATGGATTCCTTAGTGAATATATTTTAAATTGAAACAAGTGGGAGCAGTATATGAAAATTGTACAATAAGATATTTGAGATTAAGTTAAGAGAGGTCAGAATCATTAGACAGTGAAACAACAGAACATTTAAGGAATAAACTGTATTAAATGGTTAAGTTAAAAATTCTAGAAAACTTATAGTAGAAAGATATACGAGTCTAGTTTCAAGGAAAATTTACGGATTTAGATTTCGAGTTTCCTAACCCGAGTTATAGTCAGTTTAGTCAGCACGATGCAGATGGACAGTTTCGATTTTTATTCCCTAAATTAGGAATTAAGCCTAGGTTGCAAAAATTACCATCATACCCTTAGAGTGTAAATTACCGAATTATGCTTAGTGGGTATGATTACTGAATTATGAAAATGCCCTTACGGGCCGAATTACGAAAATTCCCATAATGGGCCGAATTATGAAATGTCCCTATGGATCGAATTACGAAAATACCTTTTATGGGCCAAATATGGGCCGTTTGGTATTTGCTATATGGGCCGTTAGATATTTGATATATGGGCCGTTTGATATTTGATATATGGGTCAAATGTGATATTTGATATATGTGCCAAGTGTAATATGAGCTATATGGGCCAAAATGTGATATGGGCCAGATTGTGTAAATTTTTATAATGGGTCGTATGTTTGTAATAATTTTGTGAATTGATATGAATAATTGAATGTGCATATTATATACATGATTTGCATGGGTTGGGCTATTTGACGAAGAGAAGTTCTGGTAGTTTTGCTACAAAATTCTGATGGTTTCGTCCCCAGTTTGATATATGGCTTCATGCCCAGTTTGATATATGGCTTCGTGCCCAGTTTGATATATGGCTTCATGCCCAGTTAATATATGGCTTAATGCCCAGTTTGGTGTGGTGGCGGGGTGGGTGACTAAAGCTCCCCACAGGTGTGTTGGTTGGTACGGGTGGTGTGTAGCGGATGGAAAACTAGGTTTGGTTGGGAAATTGCATAACACATGCATGTTATATATATGATATTATGCTATGATTGTAATGGGCTTAGGCCCAAAATATTGCTATGTGTGTTCCGACCCAGTGGATGATGGTAAGGGGATTATACACTGAGTTCTTGTAACTCACCCCCCTCTTTGCTTAATCCCTATAGGTGATGCTCCGTGAGGTGGACTTGGGCCATGGATGACTTGGTGGAGGCCATACTTAAGAAATGGTGTTATTGAATTTTTAGTTTCTATTTCCATTTATTTTATTATTTTGCTATTTTGGTTTAAGTTGTAATAAGGCCTTTGAACTATTTTTATTTTTGCTTTATGGTTAGGATGTTTTTATTATTTTTCTTAAATTGTTTAAAACGAGAATTTTTCTAAAAACGTAAATAAAGGTTTTCTGAAATTGATTAACAAATGGATTTCAAAATAAACTTTTACAAATATGATTTAACTCGAACTTTCTTTCAAATTATTAACGACATTTTCAAAAGTCACGAATTTAAAGTTCAATTCCTTGATTGTGATTCATCAATCAATCTTATCTACGTTTCCGTAATGTTTCAAAATGCTTTTGCAACTCTATTTCAAACGTCACATTTTCGTAAATCGTTTATTTCAAATATGTTTTCGCAACCGAAAAGGTTTATTAAAGATAATTATGTTTTCACGTAGACACAATTGCTTAAGTGTTATGGTTTTAACAAAGAGGCTATAATTTCCAAACGAGTTTTTTTTTTTGACACGCCAGATTCGGGCCTAACTTCTAGGCCGGGTTTGGGGTGTTCAGTTAATTCTATTGATAAACATTTGGTTCAACCTTCTTTACAGGAAGCATCACAAAATCACCTAGCTGAGCTAGATCTTAGACCTCGTGCCAACAAAGAAAAATTATATGAGGAACGAAGCCTTAAGGTTGACAAACTAGAAAAGTGGAAAACACAATTTAAAGAAGAACCAGAACCACACGAAGTGAAACAGAAGAAAACCCTAGACGAGTTGATAGGAACAACAAATCACTTCAAAATAGGGGATCAGGTATTGTTGAATAAGGAAGACCCTCGAATCACCAATTCAGACCTCAAGGAAAACGAAGAAATCACTTTTGAGGTACTTAATGTCTTCCTATACGGCACAGTCGAGGTAAGCAAGCCTAAATTCAACACTTTTGAGGTAAACACTACTCAACTTGAACTATATATCCATAACCGAATTGATCGCATGAGAAAGGATTTTCACCTCCTCAAACCACCATGACCGTACAATAAGAGGTAAAGTCTAGCTTAAGACTATAAACGAGCACTTCTCGGGAGGCAACCCGACCACTAACCCTATTTATTTTTACATTTTTTATTTTTTCTTCTTTCCTTTTCTTCTTCTTCTTTAACACTGAACTAACCAAGAAAGCAGATTTCCAGACCACACGGCCTTACACACGGTCGTGGCCGTTGTCGTGTGGCAAAAAAAAAAATCTCAACACACGAGCTACATCTCTATTTAAACCTCCTTCTTTCTTTTTCTTTTCTAGTTGTCTTTCATTTTCCATTATTTATTTTTTATTTTTATTTTTTTACTTTATTTTATTCTCTTTATTATTTTCTATGACATTTAGATTTAGCCTAGGATTCAATAAAATCAGAATGACTACTTCAAGGATTCAATTTCAAACGGTTAGAGGCGCTTCCCCACGTCCAAATCTGCCCAATCTTATCCATTGACTTCATCTAAAATTCAGGAAGTTTCACTTCTCCCCCTATCTTTTGATTTTCTCACCATATTGTCATATTATCTATCTTTATACATTGAGGGCAATGTACAGCTTAAGTGTGGGGGGTTAACTATAGTATTATTTGAAAATCCCTGAATTATGCCTTGTTTAAAAGTAAAGTTTCTCATATTATGATTAGAATGAAATTTCCTATGATTTATGATCTTTGTTGATATGTTTTGGATTAAGTCATTGATAATTGTGCATTGATGATTAAATTTGAAGAATACTAGAGAATCAAGTATGATAAGTCTATTTTTCAGAATAAAATTTTTTAGGTTGTCTACTTGAATCTGAATGTTACCTTGAAGTTTGAAATTTACGAGGTTGTCATCAAAAACCCATAATTTTTGTGAGATTTTGAACCTTTTAGAGCATACACCCTTTCTTGCTCACTTTTTATTATGAGTTTGTCAACGTTGATTTGTTATTCTAGAACTTGCATTGATTATACATGTCGAGACCACACCTATGATTTGATATACCGAGATCATAAAGACACCTAGGTTTTAACCCACTTACTCCATTAAAAAGCCTATCTTCATAATTAACCCCTAGTAAACCCCGTTGATCCTAACAACCCTTTTTATTGACTCACCCACTAATATTAACCTAAAACCCTTTGTATTTGTTATCACCATTCTTTTTGACTACCCTTATATCGAGATTTGATTTGGTTGGTTGCCTAATCATATTATTTCAGTAGTTGAATTTATTATTTGTGTAGCAACCCAAACCCGGCCCACACGTCACGACCGAATTTGGTTTGCTACTGAGAAAACATTTTGAAACCTATTTTAAAACCGATTTAAGTTTTGTCGAAAATCTTCTAACTTCAAGTCTCTTGTTAAAAACCATACTTAGTGTTGTTTAAAATATTTATTAAGTCGAGTTGTTTATAGATTTAAAATGTACCCGATGGTACCTTAAAGCCTTTACGATTGCTTTGGAAAACATGTGAACTCATTTTTATCAGTAAATAATTAATAAACAAGTATTCAAGCATATATCAATAATAAAATAGTTCTAGAAGGCCTTATTACAACCCAATTAAAATAAAACCAACGATCAATATAAAATAAAAACCCAAGTTCATTTAATAAAATTCCTCTGCATGGCCACCTCGAGTCCATCCGGTCCACATCCGCAATCTACACGTCACCTGAAAAAAATAATAAGGAGAAGGTGAGTCACCAAGACTCAGTATGTAACCCTTCCCCCGGTTTAAAGTCACATCATACACATTTTATAACAATTTAACATGCATCAAGTCGTGAACCCAACCTAACCATCCATATCACCTTTCTCTACCCCGTGTGGTACCAAACCACTGGTGGTGCCAAACCACTGGTGACTTAAAGTCACAGATGTGATACCAAATCACTGGAGGTGCCAAACCTCTGGTGCCCGAAGACACAAATCGATTGATGGGGCCAACCCATCGTGTGATGCCAAATCACTGGCGTCAATCCCGTATTATCATCTGTGGGGCCAACCCACTGTGGTGCTAAGCCACTGGGACAAGACGCTATGAGGTACCAAACCTCTGGAGGTACCAAACCTCTGGTGACCGTAGTCACAGTGTGTTACCAAAACACTGGTGTCCGTCGACACAATATCTCTGCCCCCTCCACTCATCAACCCATATCAAGCAGTTTATAAACAAAGTTTATATAAACATACATTTATCACATGTATTACATAAGCCATGCTTCCCAAAAGCATCAAATAGTACTCATATTAACAGGTACTTACCTGAATCATCACTTCATACCGATATGGTATTAAATCCAATGCTACATCAATCAGAGTTAGCATTCACACTATTTAGCACAGTTAAAAAGTCATATAGTGTGTATGTACACACCTGTCACCCACGAGAAGTCTAAATCCCGAAAAGAAAGTTGGTCTCCCTAGATCTCCCTGCACCTATATTCGGCCAACTATGGGATTAGTACTATGGCCTATTCGGCCAAACCAAATATTTAAAAGGGTTCACTTTTTGAACCCGAATCCTTACCCAAGTGCCTTTGAACCCAAGTCACTATACTCCGAATGGTTTTACTTCCCTGAAATCGGCAACTATTAGTAGCCACTTAATAGCCTTTGGCTTTTCTTAATCATTAGAAGAATAATCTTTTATAAGTAGGCACTTACCACCACTTACCCAAATCCGATTGTCAGAGAATGCAAGATCTGATCTCATTGCTTTGAAATCCCGAAGTGCCTATCATCGATTTCACACTGGTTAGAACCCTTGCTACTGATTGCCGAAATTTCGGCTTTTCCAACTAACCAAATCGACAGAGAAAAGGCTATGGGAGAGGAGTTTCGGCATACTTACCCCTTGCTTCAATATTCAGCCAAGACCTCACAAAGTATGGAGAAGGAAATTCGGCTATGGCTAAGGAGTAGGTTCGACTATCAAAGAAAAAAGAGGAAAAGAAAGTGAAGATGAAAGAGAGATTCGGTAAAGAGGAGCAAGGTAAGTTTCGGCACAAGAGTTTTATGAAAGAAAGAGAATAAAAGGAAGAGAGGGATGAGAGGAAGGGATGTTCGGTTTTGAGAAAGAAAAGGAAAAGAGATAACAATTGGGAAGGATGCTAGCCGAAATTGTCAAGTAAAAGACTAGGAAAGAATTCGGCTTTTTGCATAAATGGCTAAAAGAAAAATCAAGATGGTAGATGGGTGCTTATAAAAGAATTCGGCACCCCCCTCCCCCTTATGCTTGCCGTCGAAAGAGTTTAAACTCTAGCCAATTCCTTGCTTCTCTCTAGGCCACTAATTTGAGACAATTCAAATAATTTGAATACTTCAATAATAATCAAATAATAATTCATTTAATCCACTAATATCCTTAATATCCAAATAATATCCCTTTTAATCAAATGAAATCCTTGATTATCCTATCAATTAATCCCATGATAATTCATTTAAAATAAATGAAATACATCCTTATTATCTAAAATAGAAATAATTAATAAAAATAATGAGATAATCTCCCCTTTAATGCCGTCCATACTAAAGAGTAAAAAGAGAATTTCGCGACTCGAACCCAAGCTCTCCCTTGCTCAAAGTGGCGTCACATGTAGCTCCCAAGTGGCCCTCCCTTTGCCACTTATTCTAGGCTCATTCCATGACAGCAAATCCCTTATTTATTCTTGTAACCCCTACCTGCCAAGGCTCCTCACCTTAAAAGCTTAAAGATAATATTTTTCCCACTACTCGAGCCTACTAAAAATCCATAATTAAGCCTTACTACACCATAATTAATACCATAACAATTCAAACTCAGGCAAAAATAATTTAATCCCAAATAGCCCCGATTTTAGGATGTTACAGTTCTACCCCCCTTAAAATAATTTCGTCCTCGAAATTACTTACTATCGCTCAATCGTGCATCCTTAACTCGTCATCCTACGTTACTGCTGCGCACTCTGATCTTAAAGAACTATCATACTTTCTACACATTCCCTACGTTCATAATCCAGGTTCCATACTCTTTACTAGCAATCATGAGAGTGAACTAACGTAACTACAACCAAGACAATTGAGGGTATTTCGAAAATAGGAAACTTACCCGTTGCCATGTCTGGCACATCTTCCTCCTCGCGACGGCCAACTGCATAAACCAACCTTGGTTGCCTCGCCTCTGCACCTTCAGCACCTCGGCCACGCCCGTTACCATTAGCATTACCTCTAGCTGCACCTCGACCCCTCTGTGGTGGTCCTTCATTTCTAACCTGAGCACGGTTCTGACCCTCTGGTTGATTCTTAGCTAACTTTCGAGGACAGTCCCTTACACGGTGATCCAACGATCCACACTCAAAGCACCCTCTACTCCCAGCCAAACATTCTCCCGAGTGGGATTTCCCGCATCTAACACACTGAGGTGGCCACTGAGCAGACTCTGTGGTTCTTTCTGATTCCCCAAATCTAGCCCTCTTCTCCATATTACTGCCCGATCCAAGCGATCCAAAGCGTCTTTTCTGGTTGTTCCTATCATGCTTCTGTCTTACGGTCTCCTTGATCCCTTCGGCTACCTTAGCCTTTTCCACTAGAGACGAAAACTCACGAACCTGCTGTGGGGAAATCAGTAGTCTCAAATCATCTCTAAGTCCGTCCTCAAAGCGGACACAGCGCTCATGTTCAGTGTTCACAATGCCTCTAGCATACCTACTCAGCCTTAGAAACTCCGCCTCATATTCTGCCACTGACTTAGTTCCTTGCACTAGTCCCAGAAAAGTTTTCCTTTGCGCGTCCGTGTAGCTGGTACCCACATACTTTTTCTGGTAAGCAACTCTAAAGTACTCCCATGTAAGGTCCTCTGCCGTGGCACCCTCTCGAACAGTGAGCCACCACTGATATGCTTCATCCTTCAGAAGCGACACGGCTCCTTTCAGCTTCTCCTCATTAGACAGGTCGAGATCGTCCATGATCCTTTCTGTTGATTCCAGCCAATATTCTGCTGCACTGGGTGCCACTCCCGACACACCCCGGAATACCTCAGCTCCGTTAGACCGAATTCGCTCGGGAACAGATTTCCGAGCTCCTAAATTTCCACCGGCCCCAGTCACCAACTCGAGAACTCGCAACACCGCTTGCGACACTGCCTCACCACCGGTCTGATCCTGCTCCTCAGCTCTAAAAGTAGGAGGTGGTGGTGGCGGAGGTACTTCATTTTCAGAACCCTGCCCCGACCCGACAGGTTCTGACACGGTCATCCTACCCCTACCGCGTCCACGGCGTCCACGTCCTCTAGAACTCATTCTATCCACTGCGCTTTTAATCTGATTAAGAAAAGTTTTATGCGTTAGAATTTGTTCCACTTTCTTATTCGCGAAGGAATTTTATGGATAAAGTTTAATCAGAGATTCTTTCGAGCAAACAAGGTTTCGGTCTTCTAGCCTAGTTCACACAAAAGAGTACATACATCCATTCCCTAATGCTTTGCATACCTATTCGCTCCTCGAACATTTCTGTCCATTTCTAACCCAAGGGTATTTTCGTCATTTCCCTACAGGGGTATTTTCGTCATAAAATCTGAGAATTTCCAAAACTTTAATGAAACAGGTTACTTTGAAATTCCTAAAATTGAAGAGCATTTCTGAAAATTTGTAAAATTTGAAGTTATGGCATTATTTCGGAAACTAGGGGTATTTTGGTAATTTTGTCAATCGGGGGTAATTTTGCAATTTTTAATAAATCTGGAATATTTTAACAGTTGTAAAACTCTGAGGGTTCCTTTTTCAAGTTTTTCTTTCTTAAAACGTTGCTGTTTGCAAAAAGTTCAGAAGTCAAGGCCATTTTGGTAATTTTGCAATTTGAGGGCGTTTTCGTAATTTTCCAAAACCAAAGTATTTTATCGATGAATTTCAACGCAGGGGTTTTTTTTTTTTTTGAATTTTGTAAAATCATCGAAATTTTGGGCAAAACCATTGAGTTGAAATTTTATGAACCGAGGGCATTTTGGTAACTTTACCCCTAAGGGCATTTTTTGTAATCTTTCGCAAATCAACTTTTCGGGGAAAACATTGTAAAAAGAGTTGTTCTTATGGTTGAAAGAGTAATTCTTAAAAGTTTTGAAACCAAGTTTTGTTGTTTCCTTCTTTTCGAAAATATGGCTAGTTCCCTTTCGGGTTTTAGTCATTAGGTTAGCCTATGACCGAGCCCTCTTGGTCAGGGTGAACCAAAGCTACGCACCAGGCAGGATTCCTGCGAAGAGGAGGTGAGTCACGAGGACTGCTTAAATACCAGGCTCTTCCGGATCCACTCCTAGACATGCGTACAGGGGTTACCACACCCTAGCTCAGTGACTAAGTCATATGTTGGTTTAGTTCCTTAAGTCTTATGTTCTGTTTGTGTGTTTGAGTAATCTAACCTTAGGGTCCAAGTTCCTATAAGTCTATCTACGTTCCATGCTTCCTGCCCTTCTACAGAAAATAATTCACAAAGAAGTTTGGAGGTACTTACCTGGGCGGATCGGTGCCGGACACTCGGGCTATGCTGTTCAAAAACCAAAAATCATTTCATAAGGCCTACCAAAACATTTTTGGGCCTTGGGCCCCCACAGCCGAGCTTTGAACTGGGCTCTGATACCAATTTTGTAGCAACCCAAACCCGGCCCACACGTCACGACCGAATTTGGTTTGCTACTGAGAAAACATTTTGAAACCCATTTTAAAACCGATTTAAGTTTTGTCGAAAATCTTCCAACTTCAAGTCTCTTGTTAAAAACCATACTTAGTGTTGTTTAAAATATTTATTAAGTCGAGTTGTTTATAGATTTAAAATGTACCCGATGGTACCTTAAAGCCTTTACGATTGCTTTGGAAAACATGTGAACTCATTTTTATCAGTAAATAATTAATAAACAAGTATTCAAGCATATATCAATAATAAAATAGTTCTAGAAGACCTTATTACAACCCAATTAAAATAAAACCAACGATCAATATAAAATAAAAACCCAAGTTCATTTAATAAAATTCCTCTGCATGGCCACCTCGAGTCCATCCGGTCCACATCTGCAATCTACACGTCACCTGAAAAAAATAATAAGGAGAAGGTGAGTCACCAAGACTCAGTATGTAACCCTTCCCCCAGTTTAAAGTCACATCATACACATTTTATAACAATTTAACATGCATCAAGTCGTGAACCCAACCTAACCATCCGTATCACCTTTCTCTACCCCGTGTGGTACCAAACCACTGGTGGTGCCAAACCACTGGTGACTTAAAGTCACAGATGTGATACCAAATCACTGGAGGTGCCAAACTTCTGGTGCCCGAAAACACAAATCGATTGATGGGGCCAACCCATCGTGTGATGCCAAATCACTGGCTTCGATCCCGTATTATCATCTGTGGGGCCAACCCACTGTGGTGCTAAGCCACTGGGACAAGACGCTATGAGGTACCAAACCTCTGGAGCTACCAAACCTCTGGTGACCGTAGTCACAGTGTGTTACCAAAACACTGGTGTCCGTCGACACAATATCTCTGCCCCCTCCACTCATCAACCCATATCAAGCAGTTTATAAACAAAGTTTATATAAACATACATTTATCACATGTATCACATAAGCCATGCTTCCCAAAAGCATCAAATAGTACTCATATTAACAGGTACTTACCTGAATCATCACTTTATACCGATATGGTATTAAATCCAATGCTACATCAATCAGAGTTAGCATTCACAGTATTTAGCACAGTTAAAAAGTCATATAGTGTGTATGTACACACCTGTCACCCACGAGAAGTCTAAATCCCGAAATGAAAGTTGGTCTCCCTAGATCTCCTTGCACCTATATTCGGCCAACTATGGGATTAGTATTATGGCCTATTCGGCCAAACCAAATATTTAAAAGGGTTCTCTTTTTGAACCCGAATCCTTACCCAAGTGCCTTTGAACCCAAGTCACTATACTCCGAATGGTTTTACTTCCCTGAAATCGGCAACTATTAGTAGCCACTTAATAGCCTTTGGCTTTTCTTAATCATTAGAAGAATAATCTTTTATAAGTAGGCACTTACCACCACTTACCCAAATCTGATTGTCAGAGAATGCAAGATCTGATCTCACTGCTTTGAAATCCCGAAGTGCCTATCATCGATTTCACACTGGTTAGAACCCTTGCTACTGATTGCCAAAATTTCGGCTTTTCCAACTAACCAAATTGACAGAGAAAAGGCTATGGGAGAGGAGTTTCGGCATACTTACCCCTTGCTTCAATATTCGGCCAAGACCTCACAAAGTATGGAGAAGGAAATTCGGCTATGGCTAAGGAGTAGGTTCGACTATCAAAGAAAAAAGAGGAAAAGAAAGTGAAGATGAAAGAGAGATTCGGTAAAGAGGAGCAAGGTAAGTTTCGGCACAAGAGTTTTATGAAAGAAAGAGAATAAAAGGAAGAGAGGGATGAGAGGAAGGGATGTTCGGTTTTGAGAAAAAAAAGGAAAAGAGATAATCAATTGGGAAGGATGCTAGCCGAAATTGTCAAGTAAAAGACTAGGAAAGAATTCGGCTTTTTGCATAAATGGCTAAAAGAAAAATCAAGAGGGTAGATGGGTGCTTATAAAAGAATTTGGCACCCCCCTCCCCCTCAAGCTTGCCGTCCAAAGAGTTTAAACTCTAGCCAATTCCTTGCTTCTCTCTAGGCCACTAATTTGAGACAATTCAAATAATTTGAATGCTTCAATAATAATCAAATAATAATTCATTTAATCCACTAATATCCTTAATATCCAAATAATATCCCTTTTAATCAAATGAAATCCTTGATTATCCTATCAATTAATCCCATGATAATTCATTTAAAATAAATGAAATACATCCTTATTATCTAAAATAGAAATAATTAATAAAAATAATGAGATAATCTCCCCTTTAATGCCGTCCATACTAAAGAGTAAAAAGAGAATTTTGCGACTCGAACCCAAGCTCTCCCTTGCTCAAAGTGGCGTCACATGTAGCTCCCAAGTGGCCCTCCCTTTGCCACTTATTCTAGGCTCATTCCATGACAACAAATCCCTTATTTATTCTTGTAACCCCTACCTGCCAAGGCTCCTCACCTTAAAAGCTTAAAGATAATATTTTTCCCACTACTCGAGCCTACTAAAAATCCATAATTAAGCCTTACTACACCATAATTAATACCATAACAATTCAAACTTAGGCAAAAATAATTTAATCCCAAATAGCCCCGGTTTTAGGATGTTACAAATTGACTTGTTCCTAAAAAAAAGAAAAAAAAAAGAAAAGCAAATTACATTCACTATTAGTTGTGAATGAGCTTATACGCTTGAATGCCAATTATTGAAGAAGAAAGCTCGTGTTAGAGTATTATTATTAGTATGACAAGTTTACAGTTGATGTAATTGTTCATTATTAGTTCGTTGTTTCCAGTTAGGTAACTTATCAAGTCAATCTTGATTCTAACCTTCTAATTCAGCCTTTATCCACACCTTTAACCTAAGCCCCATTACAACCCTGTAAAGACCTTTCGATTTGTGTATTATCTCATATTTTAGTGGTGGAGATTTGATTTTCAAGCAAGACTATGGGATTAACTTTCCATGTTCGACTTTTGAGTGCTTAATTTTTTGAACCTTAAACACTTCAAGTGGTTTGAGTGAATCTTTTGTGAGGATGTCAATTCTTGTCGATTTTGAATCAGAGGTAATTATTCAGGTAACGGGAAACACCTATGCTTTCATACTATAAAAAATTATGACTTTGATTGTTTGAATCTTTAGGACTCTTTGAGTTGAGTTATCCATGTATGAATTACCTTTGAATTATGATGAAACATTATTGATGAATACTATGAATCGAGGAAGTCCATCTTAATTGTAAGTTGAGAATTTTGCTTGAGGATAAGCAAAAGTTTAAGTGTGGGGGTATTTGATAAATCGTAATAGTAACATATTTTAATCCCACATTTAGTATGCTTTTGGATTATTTAAGCTTCGATTCATATAAAAAGGTGCTCTTAATCCTTTCTTTTCATGTTTTATACCCAGGAAAGCACTCGAGGATGAAAAGAACATAAAATGGGCCCAAAATAGAGTAAATGGACCATTTCATGAAATTGACACGGCCTGGCCCAAAGACCACACGGCCATGCCTTATCAAGCATCTAGAACACAGCCTTACCCTCGAGTCACACGAACGTGCCTCATTAAAGAAGTCTGAACACGATCCAAAGACTAGTAACATGGGCGTGTGACATGGCCGTGTCCCTGTTGTGGCAAAAGAGCAATTTCATTCAGATTTGGATACTTTGGGGCAAAGAAACACATTCCAAGAGCCTATATAAACCTCCTAAGTACCACCTTAAAGGGGGCGATTAGCTAGGCAAGGGAGCCAAGCCGAGAAGGTCAAAATTGTGAGAATCACTCGAAGATAGCCAATTGATCCGTCCCAAGAAGCCGAAATTCTACTCAGGATGGCAGATTTCTCCTTCAATTCCTTCAGGGAGTTTTAGGGATTTCTTATGTTTTGTTTTATCTTTTCTCTTAAGATGTTTTCTTTATTTATTATGAACTAAACCCTTCAGATACCTGAAAGGGATGAAATCTAGATGAATTTTGTTATTGATTTATGAATTATATGATAAATACTTAGTTTGTTCTTAATTATGTGTGCTTAATCCAAATTTCATGTGCTTAGATGGAGGAGGAATAGACCCTGCCTAAGAATAGATCGAGCATAATTAAGCAGAGTTGATCGCACGCCTAGAGATAGGGTGACGAGATTTTGCCGGATTAGGGTGAAACCTAATATAGGAATCCATGTATCGATTTACTGCTATTCTAGGGGTTTATTATTCGAGAAAGAGATTTCCGTTAATTAACCTAGGGTTAGACATTATTCGCCTCGAGAGAGGGTTTAATATACGTTAGGGAGTCATACGGATCAAACTAAGTGAATAAATCGTATGGTTCAATGTTAGATAACAAGTGAAGTCTAGGTGGATTCTTCTTGAGGGTATCATTGTGATCAACTGAGCTTTCCTTCAAGTTATTTTCCAATTCATTCTTTTTGTCTTCGCGTCTTTAGTTTAGTAATCGTTAATTTAGATTAAAGAAACTCCACTTTATTTTAGGCTAAATAATAAAAAGAAAATTAGTATTAGTACTTTTAGTTCCTTTGGGTTCGACAATCCTGTCTTGCCTAAGCTATACTACTATTCGATAGGTACACTTGCCTTTAATCGTTGTCAGAGTTAGTTTCCAGGTTCGATCTCATTCACTATAAATTTAAAACTCTGATTTTAGCGATCATATATGCTTGAGGTGTTGCATATGTTTGTGCATATTCGAACATAATATATGTTTGTTAAAGTATATGTGATTCATGAAATTATGATAGAAATATTATCTATATGTTTAAGTAAATATTTCATGCATGACTTATAAACTTAACCTAAAAGTTGTTTCATATTATGTTATGTGCATTACTTGAGTATTGGCTTTGGTTGAATAAAGTTTATAATGCATTGTGGATAATGGATAAACTTTTGCTTGCTTTTGCATGCACCTACAAGGCAAAACATGAAAGAATAAAAGAATTTGGTGTATTAATGATCAAATGGATTTATATTCACTTTTAAATATTCGGTTGTGGCATGATCTTAGTTGGTGTTTATATTTATCTTGGATTGTTTATAAATACATATATTCGGTCATGTAAATTTAAAAGTTAAATCAATGTTGTGAATAACTAGTTATGTTTGCATGTGATTGAATATATGTGGTAAATTGGTTGGTATAAGTTGACTAAGGATAAACCTATATAGTCGGCTATGCTATTCAAAATGACCAAATGAATAGTGTTTTGCTAATTGAATGTAATTAGTTTTTAATTGATGTTAATGATATCATTTGTGATATGTTCGTTAATATTTTGATATTAGAAGGGATGTACATGTTTAATCGTGAAAGTATAGATTGGTACGCATCTATCAATGAAGTAGATTTTATGAGGTCCATTGACTTGTGGATGGATAAGTAATGCTCGTAACCCTAACCCGGCAATAGATATGGAATAGGGGTGTTAGTTTTATTGGTATCAGAGATACGGTTTAGTCGGTTCTCAGACTAACGTAGCGCTTGTCGTGTCTAGCTATACATGCCATATTTTATAATGTGATAGTGTGATGACTTCTGACAGCAAAATGTGTTTTCTTCTCTTTGTATAGTAAATGAATCCTGATCCCGAGCGAGCTATAGCTGACGATGTCGAGAGCGTGGCGCCTACTCCCGCGCAAGGGACCGCGCCGGATAAATCTTGACCAGCTGTGAGTAATCCTGATGAGGAGGCTAAACAAGCCTTCTATAGCATGATGAATGATTGGTTCAACCAAAATATCCAGGCCAATCCGGCTGTTCAATAACCCCGAATCCGAATTGATAAACCGTAAAAGTAACATATTTTAATCCCACATTTAGCTTACCATTTGATGATTTATTCCTTGATTTGTATAAAAAGGTGCTTGTAATCCTTTCTTTTCATGTCTTAGACCCAGGAAAGCACCCGAGGATGAAAAGAACACAAAACAGGCCTAAAATGGAGTAAATGGGCCTTAGCATGAAATTGACACGGCCTGGCCCATAGCCTGCATGGTCGTGCCTCGACGAACACCTAGAGCACGGCTTCAACTCTGCCTCACACGGCCGTGCCTCACTTTAGAAGTCCGAACACGGTCTGGTCTCGATACACACGGGCGTGTGACATGGCCATGTCTCTGTCGCTGGAAAGAGTAATTTCAGTCGGAAAAGAATACTTATGGAGAAAGAATCGCATTCCAGGAGCCTATATATATCCGTCATGTACCACCTTTGAAAGGCATCGAAAGCTAGGCGAAGGAGCCAAGCCGAGAAGGTCAAAGTTAGGAAATAACACGAGGATAGCCAGTTGATCCATCCCAAGAAGCCGGAGTTATACTCAAGACGGTAGAATTCTCCTTCAATTCCTTCAGGGGGTTTTAGGAATTTCTTATGTTTTGTTTTATCTTTTCTCTGGCGATTTTTTTTATTCATTATGAACTAAACCCCAGAGATACCTGAAGGGGATGAAACCTAGATGAATCTTTTTAATTTGATTTTTTAAGTTATATGATGAATTACTTAATTTGTTCTTAATTATGTTGCTTAATCCAAATCTAATGTGCTTAGGTGGAGGAGGAATATACCCTGCCTAAGAGAAGATCTAACATAATTAAGCGGAGTTGATCAAATGCCTAGAGATAGGGTTACGATATTTTGCCGGATTAGGGTGAAACCTAATATGGGAATCCATTGATCGATTTAATGCTATCTTGGGTGGTTATTATAAGCGAACGAGAGTTCCACTCATTAACCTAGGGTTAGACGTTATTCGCCTCGAGAGAGGGTTTAATATAGGTTAGGGGGTCTTACAGATCAAGCTAAGTAAAGAGATCATATAATTAAGGGTTAGATAACAAATGAAGTCTAGGTGGATTCTTCTTGAGGGTGCCATTATGATCAATTGAGTTTTTTTCAAGTTATTTTCCAATTCATCCTTTTTGTCTTTGTGTCCTTAGTTTAGTTCTTGTCAATTTAGTTTAAAAGCAATCTTCACTCTAATTTTAAGGTTAAATAATAAAAAGAAAGTTAGTATTAATACTTTTAGTTCCTTTAGGTTCGATAATCCGGTCTTGCCTAAGCTATACTACTGTTCGATAGGTACACTTGCCTTTAATCGTTGTCAGAGTTAGTCTCCAGGTCTGATCATTCTTTTATAAAATTTTAAAGCTCTGATTGTAGTGATCAGAGGTTGAGTACTCTGCGGAGGATTATGTTTTCCTTAAGGTCTCACCGTGGAAGAAAATTATGAGATTTGGACAGAAGGGCAAGTTGAGCCCTAGATTTATTGGGCCTTACTGAATACTAAAGCATGTGGGGCTAGTTGCCTATCAGCTTGAGTTACCTTCAGAATTAGACAGGATTCATGATGTGTTCCACGTCTCCCTGCTGAGACGTTACCGCTCTAATCCTACACATGTAGTGCATGTTGAGGAGATCGAGGTTAGGTCAGATCTAACCTTCGAGGAAGAACCAGTACATATATTGGACCTTGAGGTTAAGGTACTAAGGAAGAAATCTATTCTATTGGTTAAAGTGCTTTGTCCTAATCACGGTACAGAGGAAGCCACGTGGGAACCTGAAGAGGCAATGCGACAACAATACCCTCACCTATTCTGACTAGGTAAATTTTGAGGCTGAAATTTCTTTTAGGGGGTAAAGTTGTAACGCCCAAAAAATATAGGGTCTTTAATTTTTCATGATCTGGCACAAATTGCTTGTTTGGTTTAATGGCTAAGTTTTTGGCCCCATTGCCGGGGAACTAAAATATTAAGAAAACTCAATTTTTATTACTTTAGCCATAACTTTTTATTTTTATATATTTTTATTTTTATTTTGCTAAAAATTTCTTTCTTTCTTTTTCCAGCAGGTACTTCTAGTTTATGACTACAAGGAACTCGAGAGGACCTTTGGTATACGATAGTGATATTGAAGCGACCGCTCGTAGGAATCGTCGGGAAACCAGGCGAGCCCTAAATTACATAGAAAGGGAGGAAGAAGGCAGATTCAATCCTACTGAAGGGATGGACGAAAACAACCCACCACCACGTGATGTGGGGGAAAATAATGCTCCACACATAATGTTTGATTATGCGAAACCGCATTTGACAGGAGTAGAATCAAGTATTGTTAGGCCTGCTATATTTGCTAACAATTTTGAATTAAAGCCTAACACAATACAAATGATTCAACAGCTTGTTCAATTTGATGGTTTGCAGGACGAAGATCCAAACACGCATATAGCTAACTTTTTAGAGTTCTGTGATACTTTCAAAATAAATGGTGTTTCTGATGATGCCATACGTCTTCGGTTATTTCCTTTTTCATTAAGAAATAAAGCTACATAGTGGTTAAATTCGTTACAACGAGGGTCAATCACTATATGGGATCAGATGACCAAAAAGTTTTTAATGAAATATTTTCCACCGGCCAAAACAGCCAAATTACGAAATGATATCTCTTTTTTTGTGCAGATGGATTTAGAGACGCTATATGATGCATGGGAGAGATTTAAGGATCTCTTGAGGAGGTGCCCACACCATGGCCTACCCTTGTGGCTACAAGTCCAAACATTTTATAACGGTGTAAACCCCTCAACAAGGCAACTGATCGATTCAGCCGCCGGTGGAAACTTGAAGAACAAAACTCCAGAAGCAGCCTACGAGTTCATTGAGAAGATGTCACTAAATAATTATCAATGACAGGCTTCAAGGACAAAACAGACAAAATCAGCAGGAGTTTTCAAGGTCGGTGCCATGACCATGCTATCAACGCAGATCGAGATAATGAACAAAAAGCTTGACAGCTTATGTTCTTCATAGGCACATCCAGTCATGCAGTACAACACAAGTGGAAACGTGGCGAATCCTGAGTACCCACTTTACCAACCAGGAGCAGTGGAGGAACAGATGAACTATATAGGTCATAATTTCCGATCCAATAATAATTCTTGTAGTAACACTTACAATCCAAGTTGGAGGAACCACCCAAATTTTTCGTGGGGAGGTCAAGGCAATCAAGGAAATCAAAGGCAACAACCTTCTTAGAACTTCCAAAATTTTCCCTATCCACAAGAGAAGAAACAAACCCACGAGGAGAAATCGGCAAATACAGAAAAACACCTACAAGATATCAAAAGAACCCTTAAAGATCAACAAGCGTCAATCGAAAAATCTACCGAATTGTTTGGGGAACTCACTAAGACAGTTGGAATGCTTACGAAGATGGTCTATGAGATACGAGCTGAAATTTTTCCTAAAGGGACAGAATAGGTAAAAGTAGTCACACTAAGAAGTGGAAAGGAATTAGGAGAACCGAAGAAACAAACCCAAAACGAGAACAACAAGGCAAGTGATGAGAGGATTGAAGAAGTAACTCCATTACGCAATGAGAACAAATTACCAATTCCATATCCAACTAAGTTAAAAAAGGAATGACTTGATGCCCAATAGGTAAGTTCTTGAACTTTTCAAACAAATACATATTAATTACCTTTTGTTGAAGCAATCTCACAGATGCCGAAGTACGCAAAATTTTTAAAGGAACTCTTGACGAATAAGAGGAAGCTTGAAGAAGTGTCAACAGTGGAACTTAATGAGGAGTGTTCAGCCATCCTCCAAAATAAGTTGCCAACCAAATTAAAAGACCCAGGAAGTTTTTCTATCCCTTGTTTAATCGGTAGCTTGAATATTAAGAAAGTATTAGCTGATTTAGGTGCCAGTATTAATTTAATGCCTTACAAAATGTTTAAACAACTAGATATTGGGGAACCAAAACCCACTAGGGTGAGTATTCAGTTAGTAGATAGATCCATTAAATATCCTAGAGGAATTATTGAAGATGTCTTGGTAAAATTTGATAAATTTATTCTTCTTGTTGATTTCGTTGTGTTAGACATGGATGAAGACATTAATGTTCCTTTAATATTAGGCCGTCCTTTTTTAGCCACTGTTAGAGCTGTTATTGATGTAGGTGATGGTAAACTTGCACTTAAGATAGGTGATGAAGAAATCATTTTTCAAATTTATGATGCCATGCGCTATTCTAAAGAACAAGATGATTCCTATTATTTTGTTGATACTACTGATCATATCATTCAACATTCATTACAGGAAATCATACATGACAACACGATGGAACTGTGCCTGACTCAAGAAGAGGGGGAAGAAGATGAGGACAATGAGTTGAATCTGAATACATCATCATCCAAACAAACGAAAGAAGAAAGCATAGAAAATGATGATGAATTAAAATAGAAACCCTCCATCGAAGAGCCCCCTAAATTAGAATTAAAACAGTTACCAAAACACATAGAATACGCATTCCTCAGGGACAATCTTACGCTACCAGTAATCATCTCTGCAGAACTAGAACCCAAGGAAAAAGAGAGCACAAAAAAGCCATAGCTTGGAAAATTTCTGATATCAAGGGAATAAGCCCCGCATTCTGCACCCACAAAATTTTAATGGAAGAAGAATATAAGCCATGTCTGCAACCCCAGAGACGGTTAAATCTCAACATGAAAGAAGTTGTCAAAGCTGAGGTAATTAAACTTCTAGATGTAGGAATAATTTATCCTATTTCTGATAGCACTTGGGTAAGTCCTGTGCAGGTAGTTCCAAAGAAAGGAGGAATGACGATAGTGCCCAATGAAAAGAATGAGTTAATTCCCACAAGAACAGTTACGGGGTGGAGAGTCTGTATAGACTATAGGAAGCTGAACGACACCACTAGAAAAGATCACTTCCCTCTACCTTTCATAAGGAAAGATTATCTGGGCATATGTGCTACTGCTTCTTGGATGGACTATCTGGCTACTTCCAAATCCCCATAGCTCCTGAAGATCAAGAAAAGACGACATTCACATGCCCATATGGTACGTTTGCTTATCGTAGAATGCCTTTTGGATTATGTAATGCTCCTGCTACTTTTCAACATTGCATGTTGGCAATCTTTGACGAACTCGTGGAAGACATCATGGAGGTATTTATGGATGATTTTTCGGTATTCGGTAATTCTTTTCATCTTTGCCTTAAAATTTTAAAATGAGTTCTAATGAGATGTGAGGAAACAAACCTTGTTTTGAATTGGGAAAAATGTCACTTTATGGTTAGAGAAGGAATTGTGTTAGGACACAAGATTTCTAGTAAAGGCATTGAGGTAGATAAAGCAAAGGTTGAAACCATAGAAAAACTACCTCCCCCTAGTTCTGTTAAGGCTATTAGAAGCTTTTTAGGACACGCAGTGTTCTATAGAATATTTATTAAACATTTTTCTAAAATAGCTAAGCCTTTGACAAAATTACTAGAAAAAGATGTCCCTTTTGATTTCAACCAGGAATGTTTAGATACATTTAATATCCTTAAGGATAGATTAATAAATGCGCCGATCATAATTGCACCTGATTGGAATTTACCTTTTGAACTAATGTGTGATGCAAGTGACTTTGCAGTAGGTGCAGTTTTGGGACAACGAAGAGACAAGCATTTTCAGCCAATTTACTACGCTAGCAGAACATTAACACCAGCACAAGAAAATTACACCACCACAGAAAAAGAATTGTTAGCTGTAGTTTTTTCTTTTGATAAATTTAGACAGTACCTAATATTGTCTAGAGTTGTCATTGACACTGATCATTCAGCTCTTCGTTATCTTTTAAACAAACCTGACGCAAAACCCAAACTCATACGATGGATTTTACTTTTGCAGGAATTCGACTTGGATATACAGGATAAGAGGGGAGCCACAAATCTTACAGCAGATCACCTTTCTAAACTTGAAAATCCGCACACCAAAGAGCTCGACAAAAGTGAAATGAATGACTCATTTCCCGAAGAACAAATTCTTTCTATAACACATTCTGAGGTACCATGGTTTGCAAATATTGCGAATAATTTAGCAGCTAACGTCTTGCCAAAAAATTTAACACATCACCAAAAGAAGCGATTCTTTGCTGATGTGAAAAATTATTTTTGGGAAGATTCGTTTCTTTTCCGCATATGTGCAGATCAGGTAATTCGGAGATGTGTTACAAAGACAGAAGCAAACAAAATCTTGGAGCATTGCCATTCAGGACCATCAGGAGGACACTACAGTGGTATTAAGACAGCACACAAAATACTCGAATCAGGAAAGAGAAGAATGATGCAGACGAACGAGCTGGACGAATGGAGAACAGAAGCTTATGAGAACTCAAAACTGTACAAGGAAGCGACAAAGTTATGACACGATGCTCATCTCAAGAGATCAAAACAATTCAAAGTAGGAGACCTGGTCCTACTATACAATTCAAGGCTTAAACTATTCCCGGGAAAGCTGAAATCAAGATGGTCAGGCCCATTCATGATCAAAACAATTTTTCCATACGGCACCATCGAGGTAAATGGTCACCGACATAAAATTTATAACAGTGCAGACCCCGGAGATATGAGAGAGGAGCTTCTGCTCCATGAGCCTTCTTTTAGAACCAAAAATAGGGAAAGTCTAGCTTAAGACTATAAACAAGCGCTTCTCGGGAGGCATCCCGAGCACTAACACATTAACATTGTCTTTATTTTTCTTATCTTTCTAACAGAAAATGCATGAATTTAAGCACGACCTTGAACACGGGCGTGTCAATAACTATGTACAGAACAGGGGATGACCCACGGTCGTGCCACAAGCCGTGCCCAACCAGGGGAAAAATTTCTATCGTTAACACAGGCTGCGATACCAGAACATGCCCGTGTGATATAACCGTGTGAAGCTACTGACTTGCATACCACGGGCAGAACACTCCCGTGCCCCCAAACCGTGTGAAGCTACTGACTTGCACACCACGGACCACCCACGGCCGTGCTCCACTCCCGTGCTGAGATACTGACTTGCCACACACGGGATATACACGGCTGTGCTAACTTACCGTGCCAACATACTGACTTGACTAGCACGGGCTTGCCCAATGAACACACGGCCGTGCCAATAACCCTGAACGCGCCCAATCCTAAAAAATTCGAAAAGCACGGGCTATTTCAAAATGACACGGGTGTGTCACCGAACCGTGCCCCATCCCTTATAAATAAAATCTAATCGTCATCTTCCCCAAAATCAAACCCTAAAATCAGTTTTAAACCCCCTTCTCCCCAAATTCGAGCCAGCACTCATACCGAGCAGCAACATCATTAGCAGACATCTCTGCTCAACTTGATTGGTTCGAGATGCATTTCACTGAAAACGCACGACGCTTTGATAGATTAGAGGCGACGCTCCACCAAATATGCCAGCACCTCCACATTTCATCATCAGCACCACCACTAGCTCCAACCAACGATGAGGACCTCTGAGTCATTTTAATTTGATTTCTTTAATTTTATTTTCTCATTTTAAGACTTTATTTTACATTGTTTAAATTGAACTTTTATTGCAAATTTTTATCATTGAGTATCCAATTATTCAAGCATCCCTAACAACCTATCGATGTCATCAAAAAGATCATTAACAAGTGACTTTGCAGAATAAATCATATATTCCACATACACAAAAGCACAAATAGGTGAAATACAAAAAGTCACCTGATGCCACACACTATCCACATCCTCAAGGATCTCGTCAGTAAATCCAAGAAGTACACTTCCCCTCTTATCTCTTTGATTGATCACTAATTGTCAATATCTATCTTTGTACATTGAGGGCAATGTACATCTTAAGTGTGGGGGGTAAATATACCTAAGTTTTTCCATTATTCTCAAATCCCTGATTTAGTCTTGTTTTTATGCAAAGTTCTCATGTTACTAATTAGGATGAAATTTCTTAGAATAAGTCATAGTTAATTATGCATTGATGATTAAATTTAAAAGAATACCAGAGAATAAAGCATGATAAGTCTATTTTTCAAGAATTAAAATTTTGCTAGATTGTTGACCTAAATTTGAATACTACCTTGAAATTTGAAATTCACAAGGATAATGTCAAAACACCCATAATTTTTGTAAGTATTTGAACCTTATAAAGCATATATTCTTTTTCATGCTCATTTTTTGATTATGAGTGTGTCATCTATGAACTGTTATTCTAGAACTTGCCTCGTTTATGCATGTTGAGACCACTTTTTTGATTCGATATTACAGAGATGATAAAGGCACCTAGGTTTTAGCCCACTTACACCACTAAATAGCCTACCTTTACAATTAACCCCTAGTGAACCCCATTGAGCCTAACAAAACCCTTTTTTATTGACTTACCTACTAATATTAACCCAAAAGCCCCTTTGTATTTGATTACTACCCTTTCTTTTGACTATCCCTTAATTGAGATTTGATTTGATCAGTTATCGAAGTTTATTATTCTGATATTTAGATTATGTATTACTTAGTTTGTTCTTAATTAAAAAAAATCAATATTAGTAGTGAGCTTACCAAATCAAAGTCTAAATTCAAAAGAAAAGCTTGTATTAGTAGGATTATTACTTTTCAATGAATAATATTTCTTTTTTTTAGGTAGGTACTCGTCAATTCGATCTCGATTCTAACCTTCTAATTTCAGCTTTAACCATACCTTTAACCCTAGCCCCGTTACAACCCTAACAAAGACCTTTTGATCTGTTCATCATCTCATATTACAGTGGTGGAGATTTGATTTTCAGGCAAGCCTATGGGATTAACTTTTCAGGTTTGACTTATGAGCGATCTTTTCCTGAACCTTAAACACTTTAGAGTGATTTTAGTGAAACCTTAGTGAGGACATCAATCCTTGTCAATTTTGAATTGAAAATTAGTCATTTAAATAAAGGGAGGCACCTATATTTTCAAGGTACAAAATCATGACTTATCTCGTTTAAATCCTTAGGACTCTTTCAATTGAATTATCCATGTATGAATTATCTATCAATTATGATGAGGCATTGTTGATAGGAATTGGGAATCATGGAAAGTTCATTTTAATTGTAAATTGAGAATTTTGCTTGAGGACAATCAAAAGCTTAAGTGTGGGGGTATTTGATAAACCGTAAAAGTAACATATTTTAATCCCACATTTAGCTTACCTTTTGATGATTTATTCCTTGATTTGTATAAAAAGGTGCTTGTAATCCTTTCTTTTCATGTCTTAGACCCAGAAAAGCACCAGAGGATGAAAAGAACACAAAACAGGCCTAAAACGGAGTAAATGGGCCTTAGCATGAAATTGACATGGCCTGGCCCATAGCCCGTACGGCTGTGCCTCGATGAACACCTAGAGAAAAACCTCAACTTTGCCTCACACGGCCGTGCCTCACTTTAGAAGTCCGAACACGGTCTGGTCTCGATACACACGGGCGTGTGGCATGGCTGTGCCTCTGTCGCTGGAAAGAGCAATTTCAGTCGAAAAAGGATACTTAGGGAGAAAGAATCGCATTTCATGAGCCTATATATATCCCTCAAGTACCACCTTTGAAAGGTATCGAAAGCTAGGCCAAGGAGCCAAGCCGAGAAGGTCAGAGTTAGGAAATAACACGAAAATAGCCAGTTGATCCATCCCAAGAAGCCGGAGTTATACTCAAGACGGTGAAATTCTCCTTCAATTCTTTCAGGGGGTTCTAGGAATTTCTTATGTTTTGTTTTATCTTTTCTCTTGTGATGTTTTCTTTATTCCTTATGAACTAAACCCCTCAGATACCTGAAGGGGATGAAACCTAGATGAATCTTTTTAATTTGCTTTTTTAAGTTATATGATGAATTACTTAGTTTGTTCTTAATTATGTTGCTTAATCCAAATCTAATGTGCTTAGGTGAAGGAGAATAGACCATTCCTAAGAGAAGATCTAACATAATTAAGCGGAGTTGATTGAACGCCTAGAGATAGGGTTACGAGATTTTGCCGGATTAATGTGGAACCTAATATGGGAATCCATTGATTGATTTACTGCTATCCTGGGGGGTTATTATAAGCGAACGAGAGTTCCACTAAATAACCTTGGGTTAGACGTTATTCGCCTCGAGAGAGGGTTTAATATAGGTTAGGGAGTCTTACGGATCAAGCTAAGTAAAGAGATCATATAATTAAGGGTTAGATAACAAGTGAAGTCTAGGTGAATTCTTTCTGAGGGTGTCATTGTGATCAATTGAGTTTTCTTCAAGTTATTTTCCAATTCATCCTTTTTGTCTTTGTGTCCTTAGTTTAGTTCTTGTCAATTTAGTTTAAAAGCAATCTTCACTTTAATTTTAAGGTTAAATAATAAAAAGAAAGTTAGTATTAATACTTTTAGTTCCTTTGGGTTCGATAATCCGGTCTTGCCTAAGCTATACTATTGTTCGATAGGTACACTTACCTTTAATCATTGTCAGAGTTAGTCTCTAGGTTTGATCATTCTTTTATAATATTTTAAAGCTCTGATTGTGGCAATCACGAATATTCCAACTGCAGTACCGATGGTACCCCCGACCGTTAATCCTGAGAGAGTAAACAAGCCTCCAGTTGACAGAATTAGAAAACATGGGGCTCAAGAGTTTAGAACCGAAGATGATGATGATGCTGAACAAGCTGAATTTTAGCTCGATAATACCATTCGTGTTTTCAACGAATTATCTTGTACACCTGATGAGTGCCTGAAGTGCGCCATATCTTTGTTACGGGATTCTACCTACTATTGGTGGAATACTCTTGTACCGGTTGTTCCTAATGAACGAGTTACTTGGGACTTCTTTTGGACGGAATTTCGAAAGAAACACATCAGCTAGCGATTCATAGATTCGAAGCGCAAGGAATTCCTCGAGGTTGAACAGGGTCGTATGACCGTGTCTGAGTACGAGCGCAAGTTTGTGAGACTTAGTTGCTATGCTCATGAGTGTGTTTCATCCGACGCTACAATGTGCCGAAGATTCGTAGAAGGGCTAAACGAAGATATAAAATTACTGGTTGGCATACTGGAAATAAATGAGTTCGTAGTACTTGTTGAGCAAGCTTGTAAAGCCGAAGAGCTAGGAAAAGAAAAGCGGAAAGCTGAATTTAAAGCTAGAGACTTCCGTAAAAGATCAACGAGTAAGTTTCCTCAAACATCATCAAAGAAGTTCAAAAATGATAGTAGCTGATCCAAAGCTAACATAGGGATTTCTATTCGAGAATGACCACCATTGAGTTCACGAGCCACCTCGATTGCTAGTGTCGGCAATGTTCGACCGAATAAGCCTGAGTGTCAATAGTGTGGTAGATGGCATTTTGGTAAATGTTGAGGAAAATCTAACAACCGCTCTTGCTACAAGTGTGGTTCACAGGATCATTTTATTCGGGATTGCCCGGAGAGTGCGAGACCGAGCAGCACTACAGCTAGAGGTAGATCATCTCGTAATGTGGGAGGTAGGAGCGGTACTCAGATAGGGACTTCGGATGCGGCTATTCAATCAGAGGCTCGTGTACCAGCTAGAGCCTATGCCATTCGTGTTAGAGAGGAGGCTTCATCTCTTGATGTCATCAACGGTATATTCACTCTCTTTGATACTAGTGTAATTGCTCTAATTGATCCTGGTTCAACCCATTCTTATGTATGTGAAACATTAGTATCCAGTAAAACTCCACCTGTTGAGTCTACTGGTGATTCGGGTTTCGAACCCCCTGGGCCGGTGTGTGTTAGTTGATAGAGTGTACAAGAATTGTCCTTTAATGATTTGAGACTCGTGTTTTCCGGCTGATTTGATGCTGTTACCATTTGATGAGTTCGATATTATCTTCGGTATGGATTGGCTAGCAGTGACAGATGCAGTAGTGAATTGCAGACGAAAGACTATTGATTTGCAGTGTCAGAATAACGTGATAATTCGAATTGAATTTGCGGATTTGAATGGGCTACCAGCAGTGATATCTTCGATGTTGGCTCGACAATATTTGAGAAAGGGTTGCGAAGCTTACTTTGCTTATGTGATTGATAGTAAAGTAAGCGAAAAGAAGATTGAATTTATACCAGTTGTTTGTGAGTATCCGGATGTGTTCCCGGAGGAATTACCGGGATTGCCACTTGTTTGGAAGTAGAGTTTGGGATTGAGCTAGTGCTAGGGACGACTCTGATTTCGATAGCTTCGCATAGAATGGCACCGAACGAATTAAAAGAATTGATAGCTCAGTTATAAGAATTGACAGATAGAGGTTTTGCTCGACGAGTTTTTCTCCCTGGGGTGCGCTAGTCCTATTTGTGAAAAAGAAAAACGAAACTTTGAGAATATGCATCGATTACCGACAACTCAATAAAGTGACTATAAAGAATAAATATCCATTGCCACGTATCGACGATTTATTTGATCAACTTAAGGGAGCTTCAGTATTCTCAAAAATTGATCTGAGGTCAGGTTATTATCAACTGCGAGTTAGAGACTCGGATGTACTAAAGACTGCTTTTTGGACGAGATAAGGCCATTACGAGTTTTTAGGGATACCATTCAAACTCACTAATGCCCCCGCTGTTTTCATGGATCTGATGAATTGGGTATTCAGACCGTATCTAGATCATTTGTGGTTGTATTCATGGAAGACATTTTGATCTATTCGTGTGACGAAACCGAGCATGCCGAACACTTGAGACTTGTGTTATTGATTTTGTGTGATAAGCAGTTGTACGCGAAATTCAGAAAATGTGAGTTTTCGTTGAATGAAGTTAGTTTTCTAGGGCATGTTGTTTCAGCATCGGGCATTCGGGTTGACCCGAGTAAAGTTTTGGCTATACTTGATTGGAGACCTCCGCGGAATGTTTCTGAAGTTCGTATTTTTCTGGGACTTGCCGGGTACTATAGACGCTTCGTGAAAGGGTTTTCTATGATTGCAGCTCTGATGACAAAGTTGTTGCAGAAAGGCATTAAATTCGAGTGGTCAGAAAGGTGCCAGAAGAGTTTTGACCAGCTAAAAACTTTGTTAACGGAAGCTCCAGTGCTTGTTTAGCCAGAGTCCGGTAAGGAATTCATTGTTTTCAGCGATGCATCCTTAAATGGTTTAGGCTGTGTTTTGATACAGGAGGGTAAAGTTGTAGCTTACGCCTCGAGACAGTTAAAGCCGCACGAAAAGAACTATCTGACTCACGATCTTGAATTGGCTACTATAGTTTTCACTTTGAAAATATGGCGTCACTATCTATTCGGTGAAAAATTCCATGTCTATTCGGATCACAAGAGTCTAAAGTATTTAATGACTCAGAAGGATCTGAATTTGAGATAGCGACGATGCTCTTCGTACAATGAATGCGGATGTAACTATGATTGATGATGGTGTGATTATTGCAAAATTGAAAGTGAGACCATTGTTCATTCAACAGATTTGTGAAGCTCAAGAGGTTGATAATGACTTAATAGCAAAGAGGAGTCAATGTGGGTCGAGTGATGATTCAGATTTTCAATTAGATGCTGAGGGATGCTTACGGTTTAGAAATAGAATATGTGTGCCTAAAAATCCTGAGTTGATCCGAATGATATGTGATGAAGCTCATAATAGTAGGTTGTCAATCCATCCGGGTAGTACGAAGATGTATAACGACCTGAGACAGCATTACTGGTGGCATGGTATGAAACGGGTTATTTCAGACTATGTGTCGAAGTGTTTAATATGTCAACAAGTAAAAGTAGAGCATCAGGTGCCATCGGGATTACTTCAGCTGATTATGATACCTGAATGGAAGTGGGATCAAATAATGATTGATTTTGTATTTGGATTACCTTTGACTGTAACACCCCAAACCCGGCCTAAATGCCATGACCGGATCTGGTCTGTCACATGAAACTTCGCAATCGTCTGAAAATATTAGAAACTTTTTTTTCTTTTTTTTAAACTTCAGGTTCAGTTGACCATTCGAAAACGCAGTGTTCATTTTGGATACTTGTATTTAATTCAGAAACTACTTTTGTTGTGAAAATCAACCATTTCCCCCTCCGGTCGGACCACGACTTCTTGGCGGCTGCAAAGCACCCCTCCTGAACTAGGCAAAACCCTGTCCTATTGGCCGCACTTTATCTAATTCTTGTAGACAGTATTTTATCATATGATCTTTAGATCCACACTTGAAACATCCTCCAGTTCTTCTCCAACATTCCCCCGAATGCATTTTCCCACACAGAGCACATGGTCGAAACTGACCTACCGCAGCAGGCATCGCAACCCGAGCTGGCCCATCAAACCTAAGCCTCTTCTGAAAACCCTCAGATGATCCCGACGACCCAAAACTCCTCTTATTTGTACCCCTATCATTATCCCTATTTTGCCTCTCAGTCTGCTTTACCTCATCGGCTATTTTAGCTTTTTCAACCAGAATGGCAAAATCTCTTTCTCGCTGCGGAGCTATCAATACTTGCAACTCATCTCGCAACCCATCTTCGAACCGTAGACAACGCTCATAGTCGGTTGTAACTATCCCTCGGGCGTAGCGGCTCAAGCGCAAAAATTTCGCCTCATATTCAGGCACAGATTTACCCCATTGAACCAGATTCAAGAATGCTTTCCTCTGGGCATCCACATAGCCTGCCCCAACATATTTCTCTTGAAATGCTGTGTTGAAGAAATCCCAGGTAATACGATCCGCTGGAGTACCCTCCCTTATCGTGAGCCACCACTGATACGCCTCATCTCGAAGAAAAGACACCGCTCCTTTCAATTTCTCCTCCACAGTGCAATCTATGTCGTTCATGATTCATTCCACGGCCTCCAACCAGTATTCAGCTATGTTTGGGGCCACTGCAGAGATACCTCTAAATACTTCAGCCCTATTTGCTCGAAGTCGCTCAGGATTAGACTTCCGAGCTACTGATTCAGTGCTTACCCCAGCCACCCGCTCCAGAGCACGCAACATCGCTTGGGACAAAGCATCGTCCCCACCAGTTCGGTCTTGAGATCCTGCTTCTGCATGGGTGATGCTGGCACTTCGCTTTCAGGCACATGTCTTGATTCTGAGAACTCAGCCTCAGCACCCTGGCCTCTACCACGGCCGTGTGTACCATGTCCACGTCTTCTAGTACTCATATCTACTGAATCGTCTTAATCTGATTACAAATTTTATGGATTAGCATTTCTTTCACTGTTTATTACCGGATAGTCTTATGGAAATAGAGTTAGAAGTAGTTTTTCGCAAAACATATATACCTAAAGGTTTCAATCTCTAAAGTTGAATTTCTTAACACTAGCATTCACAGTATAATATAATCACTTCATGCAAATCACCCAATAGTCAGAAGACTTACCGTACGGACTTGGTGCCGGAGACTCGGGTGCCATACTTCCAGGAAACATGTAGTTTTTTCTAAACCATTTTCAAACCAATTTTGGAAAACGTTTTTGAACCCAAAACCTATAGCCGAGTTTTGCCACCAGGCTCTGATACCAAAATTGTAACACCGCAAACCCGGCCTAAACGCCATGACCGGATCTGGTGCGTCACATGAAACTTCGCAATCGTCTAAAAATATTAGAAACTTTTTTTCTTTGTTTTAAAACTTCAGGTTCGGTGGACCATTTGAAAACGCAGTGTTCATTTTGAAAACTTGTATTTAATTCAGAAACTGCTTTTGTTGTGAAAATCAAACTTACACCATCGTGGGTAGGTGATTTTTGAAAACACTTGTTGTCGCTTTAAGTGACCCCGAGGTGTTGTCCATTATCGTTTGTAATTCGCTTGTTAAGTTTTGGAAAACAGTCATTTACATTTTATTAGGAAAAACCCCATACCAATTAAATCATAAATTAAAGTGTTTAAATCCAAATCAAAAATACTAGTGGCCTTATTACATAACAGAATCCCAAATTAAAGAAAATTCAAAGATAAGTAAGATTTAATTTACTAAAAACCGTACATGGCCACCACGAAGTCCACTCCGGCCCATATCTACTGGACTAAGAATTACCTGCAAAAATTTAAGCAGAAGGGGTGAGCCAAGAAGATTCAGTGTGCAATTACCCCGCACGATCCATAACTGGGCCCGAGCCCATTCAAATACCATCTGGGCCTTAGCCCTTACAAAATCACCTTGGGTGAAGCCCATTGAGAATCGGACTGGGTCTTAGCCCTATTAGCGCAGTATAGCACATAATGTATGCAAGATGATGCAAACCCAACCCAACCTAGATATCCATCCGCTACACACCGCCCCTTCCTGCCAAACACACCAGTGGGGATTTCTACAATCGACCCTCACCGCTACACACCATCAATGGCAGTCGTGCTGCAGCCAACTGCTCATCGCCGAAATATGTGGCATAACCCCCGAAATAATATAACAACGTCACCGAAATGTGTGGCAATGCCACCGAAATAATATGACAAAGTCACCCAAAAATATGTAGCAAAGCCACCGAATTACACTGCCCCATTCAACAACATCATATCCCCGTTCCCATGCAACATACAAGCATAGTGAAATGGATGCAACATAGATTAGCATACATAGAATAATTAGAGCATATGTATATTCATGCTAAGGTATTTAAATGGCATAGTCAGAAAATAACTAACCTGGTATATCAATTTTACCCTCCACGGGTAACTCAACAGCCATTATCGAAATTTCGGCTTTCAAGCAATGCATATACTTATTACAAAACAAACAAAAGAAGGTGTGAGAATTACACACCTGATCACGCGAAGGACTATGCACTCTTGATCGACGTCCCCTTCACTAACCCGAACAACTACGATCTGTCTATTCAGATCCGAAGTCAACCCACAACCCGGGGGAAAATCTCGAACGTCCGACACTGCCCTACGTTTGAACTTGGGAACAGGGGTTACGAGACCACTCTCCTTAGGTTCCCCTAGTGTTACCCCCTTTGACTAATTATCATTTGCATCCATGAGGAGAACTCGATAAGTAAAGTACCACAGTGAGATCGGAACACAAGGGGTTTCGACTCTTACCACTGTTTTCTGAAGTCCCAATCGATTAGAAAATAGAGAAGGGATTTGTTTGCTCCTTAATAAACTCGGCTTTGATTAAAAGAGAGTCGAACACCGACAGATTCGGCTATGGCATGATGAGAGATGGAGAAAAAGAGATTAGTTGAGAAAGAAGGGAAAGTGACAAAGTCATCTCTTCTATGAAATCATAAGATCAAGACAAAAGAAATAAGATACAGGATCACCTTACCCTAATTACCAACGAATCGACTGAGAAGAGTAAATCGGCAAACTCCGTTTTACAATTACAAGATACCGTCACAAGAAGAAAGAGTAAGGGAAATAGAGTTTCGGTTTAGTGATAAAATGAAACAACCGAATGATGAGGGTCAAACATTCGGCCATGGAGAAGAGAGGATGAGAGGAAGAGAATGAATCTACTTACCCGATTCGGCCAAGGGAGAAAGTGCTAAACGCGAGAGAAAGAGAAGATTAAGTGTTGCAGAGAATTGGCTATGTAGAGAAAAAGGGACTAGAGAGGGATTCGGTCACCAATTGCTTGTCAACTAACGAAGAGAAAAAGAAGACTAAGAGGAGGATGAGAAAGAAAAGAGAAGAAATTCGTTAGTGGTCACAGTTTTAGGCAAGAAGAGATGCACCAAATGGTAAAAAGAAAAAGAACCTCCTAATGCACCAAGAACTCAACAAAAAGCCTAAGAAAATTCGGCACATGAACACCCTACCAAAACTGAATGAACAATTCACCCCAAAAGACCTCTCTTGACCGAAATTCTTCCCCTAACACTTCCCTAAATTTGGCTAACACCCCTTCTTACCTCAATCCCATATTTTGCTCCTTGATTCTCTCCTCAAACTTCTCTCCATCACTTATTCAAACCCATTTTACTGAGTCTTCAACTCCTCCTGCAGAGTCCCAGCTGAACTCTACTACCTTCACCTACTTAGCACGAAATAAATTAGATGAATTGCAGCAGGTGGGATTCGAACCCAAGCTCTACTGTCTGCCCTTTTCACGCCACAGCCACCTTGCCACACGCCAGCTTGTGCTAACATTTTACCAATCTTTTCCCATATGCCTAGACACCACCTACCTTTTCCCCCTTAAGTGCCCAATCACTAAAATTTTACCAGGGCCCAACTCGACCCCGAGCCTTCCTAGGGCCCCCAAACATACAAAACTAACATATATAGTTAGCCTAACACATGGAATAGTGTAAAGTACATAATCCCAAATTTTAGGATGTTACAGTACTACCTCCTTAAAGAAATTTCGGCCTTAAAATTTACCTGATTAAAAGAGGTGAGGGTATTGCTGTCGCATCACATCTTTTGGCTCCCACATGGCTTCCTCTGAACCATGATTACGCCATTACACTTCAACTAACGGAACAGATTTCCTTCTCAACACCTTGACGTCCCGATCCAAGATCTACACTGGTTCTTCTTCGGAAGACAGATCTGGTCTGCCTTCAATTTTCTCCACTGACGCTATGTGAGATGGCCTCAACATCGAGACATGGAATACATCATGTATCTGTCTTAGTTTCAAAGGTAACTCAAGCTGATAAGCTACTGGTCCCATACTTTTCAACACCCAGTAAGGCCCGATAAATCGGGGGCTTAACTTACCTTTCCGTCTGAACCTTAGAACCTTCTTCCAAGTTGAAACCTTCAGGAAGACTTGATCCCATACAGAGAATTCTATTTCCTTACGCTTCAGATCTGCATACGATTTCTATCTGTCGGAAGCTTCCTTCAATTGAGCCCGAACCAACTTAACCTTCTCCTCCGTCTCTGTGATCAATTCCAAACCCAACAACTGTCGCTCACCCAATTCTGTCCAGTAGGTAGGGGTACGACACCTACGATCATACAGTGCTTCGTAGGGTGCCATCTGAATGTTGGATTGATAGCTATTGTTGTACGCAAACTCCCTCAATGGTAGAAAATCCTCCCAACTACCTCTGAAGTCGATTACACAACCCCTCAGCATGTCTTCCAAAAACTGAATTACCCTCTCTGACTGACCATCAGTCTGCAGGTGAAACGCCATGCTGAAATCCAATATTGTACCCAGTGCCTGATGTAATGCCTTCCAGAATCGCGATGTAAACCTAGGGTCCCTGTCCGATATGATAGACACTGGTACCCCATGCAACCTCACAATCTCTGCTATATACAGCTTAGCTAACCTCTACAACGAATAGTCGATAGAACAGGTATGAAGTGAGCGGACTTCGTCAACCGATCGACAATTACCCACACTGAATCTTTTCTAGTAGGCGTAAGGGGTAGCCCACTAACAAAATCCATCGTTATCCTTTCCCACTTCCAAAGTGGAATCTTTACCGGCTATAGCAACCCCGAAGGCACCTGGTGTCCTGTCTTCAGCTGTTGACATGTCAAACACTTACCCACATACTCAGTAACTTCTTGCTTCAAACCAGGCCACCAATACAGTTCACACAAATCTCGATACATCTTACTTCCACCGGGATGCATAGCGTATGGGCTACTATGCGCTTCCCTCAAAACCCTCTGCCTCAACTTAGAATCCTTCGGCATACAGACCTTTCCATGAAAACATAACGCCCCTTCACTGTTCAGACTAAAATCTCCTACCTCACCATTCTGCATTTGCTAAAGTCGAGAACTTAACACATCATCCAATAACTGCTTCTCTTTAATCAGACTTACCCACGTCGACTTCATTTGAAGTTCGGCTAGCAGACTACCATCTTCATACAGACTGAGATGAGCAAACATTGCCCTCAAATTCGATATCACCTTACGACTTAACGCATCCGCCACTACGTTAGCTTTACACGGGTGATACTCGATCGACCAGTCAAAATCCTTCAACAGCTCAACCCACCTCCGCTGCCTTAAATTCAACTCCTTCTGGGTGAGGAGATACTTCAGGCTCTTATGATCTGTGTAGATAATCGACTTTTCTTCATACAGGTAATGTCTCCAAATCTTCAGGGCGAACACTACCGCAGCTAGCTCCAAGTCATGAGTGGGAGAATTCATCTCATGCAGTCTTAATTGCCGAGACGCATACATAACTACCTTCCCTTCTTGCATTAGCACACACCCTAACCGAGTGTGCGAAGCATCACAATAAACAATAAACTCCTTCTCTGTAACACCCCAAACCCGGACAAAACACCACGTCCGAATCTGGTATGTTATGGGGAAAAATGTATTAGAGAGGTTAGAATTTTCCGTTTAAAAACTGGATGAAAACATAGTGTATTTGAAGAAAATTTGAGTAGGCTTGTTTGAAATCAAATGGTGTATTTGAAACCCGGAAATTTTGAAAACTTAATCAAAGTGTGTAGTGAAAAGTGAGTTTATTTCATTTAAAGTTTCAAGTAGTTTCTTAGTGTTACTTAAAACTTTTTTTTTAACTTAGTAGAACATCGAGTTTGATTTTAAAAAAAATCATTTGAGTTTACTTAATATCAAAACGTAGGGGGATGGTATAGTTGAAAACACATTGCGTTACAGTTTTGAAAATGTTGTCTTTCCAAGTTTTAGTAAAATTCCTACCAACTTATTTTGTTAAAGCACGTTAAAAATCTATCTTACAGCATAGACATCATAAACCGTAATTTAAAGGCCTTTTACAATCCAAAATAAACCCAAATAAAAGTAATTAAACTAAAGTACCCAAATGATAGAGTCTGAGTAAAACTTTATTAAGCATGGCATGAGCACCCCGAGTCCATCCCGGCTCCATGTCCGCGTCTACGAGTCACCTGAAATGTCAAAGGAGAGGGTGAGTCACAGGACTCAGTGTGTAAATCCCGCTCCCGGTAAAACAACATGCTAACACACATCATACATAGCAACATAATTAATGCAACCCGATCCTAACCATTCGTAACGCCTTTTCTACCCCGTGTGGTACCAAACCACAAGTGGTGCCAAACCACTGGTGACATATAGTCACAATGTGTTACCAAAACACTGGTGTCCCAAAGACACAATATCCGTCAATGTGGTGCCAAACCACTGGTGTCCCAAAGACACGATTGTGATACCAAATCACTGGTGACCGCAATCACAAATCCGATGATGGGGCCAACCCATCGTGTGATACCAAATCATTAGCAGACGATCCCATATCTCAAGTGGGGCCAACCCACGGTGGTGTCAAACCACAGGGACGAGTCGCAATGAGGTGCCAAACCTCTGGTGTCCCAAAGACACAAATGTGGTACCAAACCACTGGTGACCGTAGTCACAATAATCGAGTGATGGGGCCAACCCATCGTGTGATACCAAATCACTGGCGTCAATCCCTCAATACCGCCTTGTGGGGCCAACCCACTGTGGTGCGAAACCACGGGGACGAGACGCTGAGGTGCCAAACCTCTGGAGGTGCCAAACCTCTGGTGACCGAAAGTCACAAAGTTGTGTTACCAAAACACTGGTGCTCGTCAGCACAAAATATCACTGCCCCCTCCACTCATATCACCTATCATCATACCAACTCATGTGATCATGCATATCATACAAGTCATACATATCATGCTAATATGTTTAACATCATTATCCCATATCACATACATCCATAATCATGGTACCATATAGATCATCAGTAAGCTCATAATAATACTGACTTACCCGAGTCCAAGATCATACCCAACAGGGTATCACATCAATCATCACTGTTTCACTAATTACAACAAGGTTATCAATCACATTACTAAATAGAAGTGTGTTAGTTTACACATCTGGTTATTACGAGTCTAAAGATCCCAACGAATCGATCTAGGTCCCTCGATTGACTTGCTCCTTTATACTTGATTTGGTTTCCTAATAAACAAATAGTTAATCTCCAATCACCTTTAACTTAACCGAAATCTAAAGATTGAACTAACAATAGTATACCAATTACTTACCCTTCACTTACTAATCGATTAGCAAGGAAGGAAGACTCCTCTTGATCGCCTCCACTATCCAGAAGCCCTATACAAGATGATAACCAATGGTCAATACCTTCCAACCAAAGCCGATCATAGGCTTTGAACAAAACGCAAACAACCTAGTATTTAGATAAGAGAAGAATGGCCATTCGGCCAATCACTTACCCCAACACCAACAAAGATTCGGCCAACACCACACTAGGAGGGAATGGAGATTCGGCCTTACTCACAAAAAGAACGCAAGAAAAGATGGAGAAGGGAGGGGTTGATATTCGGCCAAAGCTTCAACAGAAAGAAGAGAAATTCGGCTTTGTGCAACAAGAAAAGAACAAAGGTAGATGAGAAGAAATGAATTGATAATCGGCCAAGGTTTTGAGAAGAAGAAAGAAAATGAATAAGAGGTAGATGCTTTTCGGTTTTTGAGAGAAAAGAAATGGGAAGAAAATAAGAAGAGAACACCTTCGGTTTTGGAAAGAAAAAGAAATGGAGAATAAGGCTTTGGAGAGAACTTTCGGCTACTGAAGTTTCAAAAGAGAAAAAGAATGCAAGTGGAATGCTAAGTTCGGCCAAAAGCAAAAGTGAAAGAAAACAAACCAAGGGTGTGTCTTCAAGGTGACATTCGGCTAACAAGGGAAAATTAGGAGAAAATAAACAAAGAAAAAATTCGGCAAGTGTGCTAAAGCTTTCAGTTTTCAAAGTGGACAAAAGAGAGTTTTTGCTTACTAAAAGCTTGACCGAAAATGTACCAAAATGCCAAGGTACATTCGGCCTACCCCTATCCCACACTAAGCCGTCACTTCCCCACTCCCCACTCCCTCAAATTCGGCCATAATCCCCCCAATCACTCCACTCCACACAATTCAAAAGTGTTTACCAAGTCTTCCTCCACTATTTGCTCTCCACCATCCAAGCCACCATTTGACCAAGTCCAAGGAGGAATTTGAACTTCATCCAACTCCTCCCTCCTATGCCGTCCAAAATGAGCCAAAATGTGAGGTCTTTGCAGCTCGAACACTAGACCTCCACCCCATGCATTTGACGCCACACCAAGCTCCCAAGTAGCACATGCCTTGCCACTTTGCCAGCTCTTCATTTTGTGTAATAAAACTCCAAATTATTTTCTTAAACCCCAACTCTTCCAGCTCCCTACACCTAAGGCTCAAAAACTAAATTTTTCCTACCTACTCAGGCACACTTCCAGCCTACATTTAAACCCCGAGACTACACAAACAACAACACAGCACACTAAACACATGCAATATCATGCAACAACAAAATAGCCCCTAACCCGGGATATTACAGTTCTACCCCCCTTAAAAATAATTTCGACCTCGAAATTACCTGATCAAAAGAGTTGCGGGTATTGCTGTCTCATTACATCCTCGGGTTCCCACGTAGCTTCTTCTACGCCATGATTCCGCCAAAGTACCTTAACCAAAGGCACAGACTTCCTACGCAGAACCTTCACACCCCGATCAAGAATCTGCACAGGTTCTTCTTCCGTAGTCAAATCTGGACTCACCTCGATCTCTTCCACTGCTACCACATGTGACGGATCTGAACGATAACGCCGAAGCATCGAAACGTGAAAAACGTCATGAATCTGACTAAGCTCTGCTGGCAACTCAAGCTGATACGCTACTGGTCCAACTCGTCTCAATACCTTATACGGCCCAATAAACCTCGGACTTAGCTTGCCTTTCCTTCTGAATCTCAACACCTTCTTCCAAGGTGAGACCTTCAGAAAAACTTGATCCCCTACAGCAAACTCGATGTCTCTTCGCTTAAGATCGGCATAAGACTTCTGCCGGTCCGAAGCTTCCTTCAATCGAGCCTGAATCAACTTAACCTTGTCTTCTGTCTCAGCAACCAACTCGGGTCCCAATAACTGACGTTCACCCAACTCCGTCCAACACGTAGGTGAGCGACACTTCCTACCATACAACGCCTCATACGGTGCCATCTTGATGCTCGCTTGGTAACTGTTGTTGTAGGCAAACTCAGCTAATGGTAGAAACTCCTCCCAACTACCCCTGAAATCCAGGACACAACCTCTCAGCATATCCTCTAAGATCCGAATAACCCTTTCTGATTGACCGTCAGACTGTGGGTGAAAAGCCGTGCTGAAATCCAAACGAGTACCCAGAGCTTGATGCAATGCTTTCCAGAACCTTGACGTAAATCTGGGATCCCTGTCCGAGATTATTGAAACTGGTACACCGTGCAACCTCACTATCTCTGACACATACAACTTCGCTAGCTTCTGAAGTGAGTAGTCAACCCTCACCAGAATAAAGTGAGCTGATTTAGTCAGTCGATCCACCACTACCCAAACTGAATCCTTCTTGCTTGGCGTAAGCGGTAACCCACTGACAAAATCCATGGTTATCCTTTCCCACTTCCACTGAGGAATCTTCACAGGCTGAAGCAAACCCGATGGCAACTGATGTTCAGCCTTGACCTGCTGACAAGTCAGACACTTCCCAACAAATTCTGTCACCTCTTTCTTCAAGCCAGGCCACCAAAACTGCTCTCTAAGATCCCTATACATCTTGCTACCTCCAGGATGCATAGCATAAGGACTGCTATGTGCGTCCTGAAGAATCTTTTGCCTCAGCTCCACATCTTTAGGCATACAAGCCTTACCTTGGAAACACAGAACCTCATCACTAGACAAGCTGTAACCCTCCAAACCCCCATCCTGCACTTGTAACCTTCGCGCACTCAGAACCTCATCCTCCAACTGTTTCTCCCTGATCTGCTCAACCCAAGTAGGCTTAACCTGCAACTCTGCCAGAATACTCCCATCGTCATACAAACTTAAGTGGGCGAACATCGCTCTTAAATCCGAAACAACCTTACGGCTCAACGCGTCTGCCACCACGTTAGCCTTGCCCGGATGATACTCAATCGAACAGTCATAATCTTTCAGCAACTCAACTCATCTGCGCTGCCTCAAATTCAAATCCTTCTGAGTCAGTAGATACTTCAGAATCTTATGATCCGTGTAGACTATCGATCTCTCTCTGTACAAGTAGTGCCTCCAAATCTTTAAGGCGAAAACTACAGCCGCTAGCTCCAAATCGTGCGTCGGATAGTTGACCTCATGTGGCCTCAGCTGTCGAGAAGCGTAAGCCACAACCTTACCTTCTTGTATCAGCACACAACCCAAGCCCGTATGTGATGCATCGCAATACACTGTGAATTCCTTACCAGCCTCAGGTTGAATTAAAACCGGAGCCTCAGTCAAAATCTTCTTAAGCTTGTCGAAGCTTTCCTGCTGTTTCTCAGTCCAAACAAACGGAACTTCTTTCCTTAACAACTTGGTCATCGGCGCTGCTATCAACGAGAAACCCTCAACAAACCTTCGGTAGTATCCGGCCAAACCCAGAAAACTCCGAATCTCAGCCACTGACCTAGGCGGCTTCCAATCCAAAACTGCCTCAATCTTACGAGGATCTACCCTAATCCCCTCAGCCGACACTACATGACCCAAGAAAGTCACTTCTCTAAGCCAGAACTCGCACTTACTGAACTTAGCATAAAGCTGCTTTTCCCTCAAAATCTGCAGCACCACTCGCAAATGCTCATCATGCTCTTCTTCTGTCCTCGAATACACTAAGATGTCGTCTATGAAAACCACGATGAACTGATCCAGATACTGCTGAAATACCCTATTCATCATATCCATAAATGCTGCCGGTGCGTTAGTCAGCCCGAACGGCATTACCAGAAATTCGTAGTGCCCGTATCGAGTCCGAAATGCTGTCTTATGGATATTAGCCTCCTTAACCTTTAACTGGTGATACCCAGACCTCAAGTCGATCTTCGAAAATATCGCAGCACCCTTCAGCTGATCAAACAAATCATCTATCCGTGGCAACGGATACTTGTTCTTAATCGTCAGCTTGTTCAACTGGCGGTAATCTATGCACATCCGCATTGTACCATCTTTCTTCTTGACAAAGAGTACCGACGCACCCCACAGCGAAACAATTGGCCTGATAAAACCTCGATCCAGTAACTCCTGGATCTGAGCCTTAAGCTCCACCAATTCCTTTGGCGCCATCCTATACGGAGCAATAGACACTGGCGCAGTCCCGGGTAACAGATCTATCCCGAACTCTACCTCACGATCTGGCGGCAAACCCGGAAGCTCCTCAGGAAACACATCAGCAAATTCCTTAACAGTACGAACCTTCTCTACAGCAGACTCTTTAGCCTCCAAGGCATACACATGAACCACATACGCTTCACAGCCCTTCCTGACCATCTTCTCTGCCTTCAGAGCAGATACCACATTAGATAAGTAATCTCTCCTATTACCTATCATAGCCACCTCATCACCCCCAATTGTCTTAAGAACCATGCGCTTAGCCGCGCAATCCAACCTCGCCTGGTACTTGACCAACTAGTCCATCCCAAGAATCAGATCGAACTCCCCAAACGGCAGTTCCATCAGATCAGCAGCAAACACTACCCCTTGGAGTTCTAGGGGTACATCTCTAAACAGTTTATCTACTACTACAGAGTGACCTAGAGGGCTAATTACAGTCATCTGCCTAGAAGATATCTCAGAGTCTAGATCCATGGTCTCTACTATACTACTAGCAACATAAGAGTGCGTCGAACCCACATCAATCAAAGCAGTATAAGGAGAACCAAAGATCAAGAACGTACCGGTTATGACGTCCGGTGCGTCGCCCTCCTCTCGGCGCCTCGCAGCATACACTAATCCAGGCTGCCTAGCCTCAGAACTACCCGCACCTCTGCCCGGTGCTCCACGGCCCCGACCAGAACCATTACCACCTCTGCCATTACCACGGCCCCTCTGCTGTGGTGGTCCACTACCCCTGAACTGATTACGGCCCTGACTCTCAGACTGAATCCTAGCCAACCTACGCGGACAGTCCCTCACGCGATGATCCAGAGAACCACACTCAAAGCAACCTTTTCCGCCGGTCCAACAACCTCCCCAATGAGATTTCCCACACTGATTACACTGCGGCGGTCCCTGCCTAGCCGCAACAAACCTACCAGACTGATTCGGTCCACTCGGTCTAGCCCTTTTCTGCGGATTACCCGACGATCCAGAAGACCCAAAGCTCCTCTTAAGCCTATTCCTGTCCATGCCCTGCCTCACTGACTCCTTAACACCCTCGGCTACCTTAGCCTTCTCAACTAAGACAGCAAACTCGCGCTCCTGCTGTGGAGCAATCAGCAGTCTCAGCTCGTCTCATAGACCATCCTTGAAACGAACACACCTCTCGTGCTTCGTAGCCACAATACCCCTGGCATACCTACTCAGCTTCAAGAACTCAGCCTCGTACTCAGAAACAGATTTACTCCCCTAAACAAGCCTCAGAAATGCCTTTCGCTGGGAGTCAATATAACTAGCTCCAATGTACTTCTTTTGATATGCAGCCCTCAAATAATCCCATGTCAGATCCTCTGCTGCCACACTGTCCCGAACCGTGAGCCACCATTGGTATGACTCATCCCGAAGAAGCGATACTATGCCCTTCAGCTTCTCTTCTGCGGTCAAGTCCAGATCATCCATGATCCGCTCAGTTGCCTCCAGCCAATATTCAGCAGTGCTGGGAGCAACACCAGATACACCTCGAAAGAATTCGGCCCCGTTAGCCCGGAGTCGCTCAGGCACGGATTTCCTAACTCCTGCACCACCGCCTACTCCAGCTACCCTTTCCAACACTCGCAGCATCGCCTGTGACACTGCGTCATCCCCGATCTGATCTTGGAACTCACCACCTCCAGCTGGTGGCGGAACTGGTATCTCATTTTCTGACCCCTGACCAGATCCTACGGGTTCAGAAACTGTCATCCTACCCCTACCTCTACCACGAGTATTACGACCACGTCCGCCTCGAGTGCTCATGACTAATCTTTCTACGTATCTGGTTAAAGAGTTTTATGCATCAATATTTATTCCACTGTTTTAAAGCAAATCTTATGAATATTTAAGGAGATTTGTTCTCGCAAGTTCACAGAGTCCTATCAGTTTCAACCTCTAAAGTAATATACTACTGCTATTCATCAAATCATATCACATCCAACCAAATCACAAGCAATAGTACGGGGTACTTACCTGGGCGAACTGGTGCCGGAGACTCGGTGCCATACCTTTCAAACCATACTTTCACAACAAACACTTAAAACAGACCTTTGAAGGCCCAAAGCCCACAGCCGAGCTTTTGAACTTGGCTCTGATACCACAAATGTAACACCCCAAACCCGGACAAAACACCACGTCCGAATCTGGTATGTTACGGGGAAAAACGTATTTGAGAGGTTAGAATTTTCCGTTTAAAAACTGGATGAAAACATAGTGTATTTGAAGAAAATTTGAGTAGGCTTGTTTGAAATCAAATGGTGTATTTGAAACCCGGAAATTTTGAAAACTTAATCAAAGTGTGTAGTGAAAAGTGAGTTTATTTCATTTAAAGTTTCAAGTAGTTTCTTAGAGTTACTTAAAACTTTTTTTTTTACTTAGTAGAACATCGAGTTTGATTTAAAAAAACATCATTTGAGTTTACTTAATATCAAAACGTAGGGTGATACCCGATGGTATAGTTGAAAACACATTGCGTTACAGTTTTGAAAACGTTGTCTTTCCAAGTTTTAGTAAAATTCCTACAAACTTATTTTGTTAAAGCACGTTAAAAATCTATCTTACAGCATAGACATCATAAACCGTAATTTAAAGGCCTTTTACAATCCAAAATAAACCCAAATAAAAGTAATTAAACTAAAGTACCCAAATGATAGAGTCTGAGTAAAACTTTATTAAGCATGGCATGAGCATCCCGAGTCCATCCCGGCTCCATGTCCGCGTCTACGAGTCACCTGAAATGTCAAAGGAGAGGGTGAGTCACAGGACTCAGTGCGTAAATCCCGCTCCCGGTAAAACAACATGCTAACACACATCATACATAGCAACATAATTAATGCAACCCGATCCTAACCATCCGTAACGCCTTTTCTACCCCGTGTGGTACCAAACCACTGGTGGTGCCAAACCACTGGTGACATATAGTCACAATGTGTTACCAAAACACTGGTGTCCCAAAGACACAATATCCGTCAATGTGGTGCCAAACCACTGGTGTCCCAAAGACACGATTGTGATACCAAATCACTGGTGACCGCAGTCACAAATCCGATGATGGGCCAACCCATCGTGTGATACCAAATCACTAGCAGACGATCCCATATCTCAAGTGGGGCCAACCCACGGTGGTGTCAAACCACAAGGACGAGTCGCAATGAGGTGCCAAACCTCTGGTGTCCCAAAGACACAAATGTGGTACCAAACCACTGCTGACCGTAGTCACAATAATCGAGTGATGGGGCCAACCCATCGTGTGATACCAAATCACTGGCGTCAATCCCTCAATACCGCCTTGTGGGGCCAACCCACTGTGGTGCGAAACCACGGGGACGAGACGCTGAGGTGCCAAACCTCTGGAGGTGCCAAACCTCTGGTGACCCAAAGTCACAAAGTTGTGTTACCAAAACACTGGTGCTCGTCAGCACAAAATATCACTGCCCCCTCCACTCATATCACCCATCATCATACCAACTCATGTGATCATGCATATCATACAAGTCATACATATCATGCTAATATGTTTAACATCATTATCCCATATCACATACATCCATAATCATGGTACCATATAGATCATCAGTAAGCTCATACTAATACTGACTTACCCGAGTCCAAGATCATACCCAACAGGGTATCACATCAATCATCACTGTTTCACTAATTACAACAAGGTTATCAATCACATTACTAAATAGAAGTGTGTTAGTTTACACACCTGGTTATTACGAGTCTAAAGATCCCAACGAATCGATCTAGGTCCCTCGATTGACTTGCTCCTTTATACTTGATTTGGTTTCCTACCAAATCTCGAATCAAGCAGTGATTCCCCTTTAACAATCGGCACCCTAATAAACAAATAGTTAATCTCCAATCACCTTTAACTTAACCAAAATCTAAAGATTGAACTAACAATAGTATACCAATTACTTACCCTTCACTTACTAATCGATTAGCAAGGAAGGAAGACTCCTCTTGATCGCCTCCACTATCCAAAAGCCCTATACAAGATGATAACCAATGGTCAATACCTTCCAACCAAAGCCGATCATAGGCTTTGAACAAAACGCAAACAACCTAGTACTTAGAGAAGAGAAGAATGGCCATTCGACCAATCACTTACCCCAACACCAACAAAGATTCGGCCAACACTACACTAGGAGGGAATGGAGATTTGGCCTTACTCAGAACGCAAGAAAAGATGGAGAAGGGAGGGGTTGATGTTCGGCCAAAGCTTCAACAGAAAGAAGGGAAATTCGGCTTTGTGCAACAAGAAAAGAACAAAGGTAGATGAGAAGAAATGAATTAATAATCGGCCAAGGTTTTGAGAAGAAGAAAGAAAATGAATAAGAGGTAGATGCTTTTCGGTTTTTGAGAGAAAAGAAATGGGAAGAAAATAAGAAGAGAACACCTTCGGTTTTGGAAAGAAAAAGAAATGGAGAATAAGGCTTTGGAGAGAACTTTCGGCTACTGAAGTTTCAAAAGAGAAAAAGAATGCAAGTGGAATGCTAAGTTCGACCAAAAGCAAAAGTGAAAGAAAACAAACCAAGGGTGTGTCTTCAAGGTGACATTCGGCTAACAAGGGAAAATTAGGAGAAAATAAACAAAGAAAAAATTCGGCAAGTGTGCTAAAGCTTTCGGTTTTCAAAGTGGACAAAAGAGAGTTTTTGCTTACTAAAAGCTTGACCGAAAATGTACCAAAATGCCAAGGTACATTCGGCCTACCCCTATCCCACACTAAGCCGTCACTTCCCCACTCCCCACTCCCTCAAATTCGGCCATAATCCCCCCAATCACTCCACTCCACACAATTCAAAAGTGTTTACCAAGTCTTCCTCCACTATTTGCTCTCCACCATCCAAGCCACCATTTGACCAAGTCCAAGGAGGAATTTGAACTTCATCCAACTCCTCCCTCCTATGCCGTCCAAAATGAGCCAAAATGTGAGGTCTTTGCAGCTCGAACACTAGACCTCCACCCCATGCATTTGACGCCACACCAAGCTCCCAAGTAGCACATGCCTTGCCACTTTGCCAGCTCTTCATTTTGTGTAATAAAACTCCAAATTGTTTTCTTAAACCCCAACTCTTCCAGCTCCCTACACCTAAGGCTCAAAAACTAAATTTTTCCTACCTACTCAGGCACACTTCCAGCCTACATTTAAACCCCGAGACTACACAAACAACAACACAGCACACTAAACACATGCAATATCATGCAACAACAAAATAGCCCCTAACCCGGGATATTACATTCTCAGCCTCAGGCTGAATCAATACCTGAGCCTCCGTCAAAATCTTGTTTAACTTCTCAAAGCTTTCCTGCTGCTTATCAGCCCAAACAAATGGTACCCCTTTCCGCAACAACTTGGTTAAGGGTGCAGCAATCAAGGAGAATTCCTCAACAAACCTTCTGTAGTATCCAGCTAACCCAAGAAAACTTCAAATTTCTGCTACAGTCTTGGGCGGTTTCCACTCCAGAACAGCTTCAACCTTTCGGGGATCAAACCTAATCCCCTTGGCAGAAACAACATGCCCTAAGAATATGACTTCCTTCGGCCAAAATTCACACTTGCTGAATTTGGCAAACAGTTGCTTCTCTCTCAATACTTGTAGAACAACTCGAAGATGCGAATCATGCTCCTCTTCCCTTCTTGAATATACAAAGATATTATCTATGAACACCACGACAAACCGGTCCAAATAGGGTTGGAATACCCGATTCATCATATCCATGAATGCAACTGGTGCATTCGTTAACTCGAACGCCATCAATAAAAACTCGTAGTAACCATAATGAGTTCGGAAGGCCGTCTGAAGGATATCCGCCTCCTTGACCTTAAGCTGATGATAACCTGACCTCAAGTCTATCTTCGAGAACACCGAAGCTCCTCTTAGCTGATCGAACAGATCGTCAATCCTTGGTAACAGGTATTTGTTCTTAATAGTCAACTTATTTAGCTGGCGATAGTCAATGCACATATGCATCGACCCGTCCTTCTTCTTTACGAACAACACTAGCGCTCCCCACGGAGATACACTTGGTCGAACAAATTCGCGATCCAACAGCTCCTGCATCTGAGCTTTAAGTTCCACCAGCTCCTTCGGCGCCATCCTATATGGGGCGATGGACACCGGAGCCGTTCTCAGGAGTAGCTCAATTCCAAATTCCACTTCGCGATCCGGAGGTAACCCCGGAAGCTCTTCAGGAAAGACATCCATGAACTCCTTCACCATTCTAACATCCCTTACAAAAAATTCTTTTGCATCCAAAGCACTGATGACAGCTAAAAACGCCCTGCACCCTTTCCGCACCATCCTATCAACCTTCAGTGCAGAAACCACATTGGACAAATAATTCCTTCTTTCTCCTATCACAATTACTTCTTTATCCTCTGGAATTCTCAACACCATTCGCTTAGCAGCGTAATCCAAATTGGCACGATGCTTAACCAGCCAATCCATGCCTAAGATAAGGTCAAACTCACCGAATGGAAAATCCATCAAGTCTGTTGGAAATACTACTCCTTAAATTTCTAAAGGCGCATCCCTAAACAACTTGTTCACTACTACGGATTGTCCAAGGGCTAACCACAGCCATTTCTCTATCAGGGATTTCAGATTGAAGGCTCATAGTTTCAGACACAGTACTAGCAACATATGAATGGGTCGATCCAATATCAATTAAAGCATTGAACAGTTTATCAACTATAAGGTGGTTATGATATCCGGTGCGTCGCCATCTTCTCGCTGTCGAGCTGCATAAACTAAACCCAGTTGTCTTGCATCTGCATTACCGACACCCCTGCCCGGTGCTCCCCGACCTCGACCAAAACCATTTCCCCCTCCGGCCGGACCACGACCTCTTGGCGGCTGCTGAGCACCCCTCCTGAACTAAGCAAAACCATGTCCTATTGGCTGCACCTTATCTAATTCTTGTGGACAGTCTTTTATCATATGATCTTTAGATCCACACTTGAAACATCCCCCAGTTCTTCTCCAACATTCCCCCGAATGCATTTTCCCACACAGAGCACATGGTCAAAACTGACCTACCGCAGCAGGCATCACAACCCAAGCTGGCCCATCAAACTTAAGCCTCTTCTGAAAACCCCCAAATGATCTCGACGACCCAAAACTCCTCTTATTTTTACCCCGATCTTTATCCATGTTTTGCCTCTCAGTCCGCTTTACCTCTTCGGTTATTTTAGCTTTTTCAACCAAAATGGAAAAATCGCTTTCTCGCTGCGGAGCTATCAATACTCGCAGCTCGTCTCGTAACCCATCTTCGAACCGTACACAACGCTCATAGTTGGTCGCAACTATTCCTCAGGCGTAGCGGCTCAAGCGCAAAAATTTCGCCTCGTATTCAGGCACAGATTTACCCCCTTGAACCAAATTCAGGAATGCTTTCCTCTGGGCATCCACATAGCTTGCACCAACATATTTCCCTTCAAATGCTGTCCTGAAGAAATCCCAGGTAATACGATCCGCTGGAGTACCTTCCCTTATCATGAGCCACCACTGATACGCCTCATCTCGAAGAAGAGACACCGCTCCTTTCAATTTCTCCTCCATGGTGCAATCTATGTCGTCCATGATTCGTTCCACGGCCTCGAACCAGTATTCAGCTACATTTGGGGCCACTGCAGAGATACCTCTAAATACTTCAGCCCCATTTGCTCGAAGTCGCTCAGGAATAGACTTCCGAGACTGATCCAATGCCTGCCCCAGCAACCCACTCCAAAACACGCAACATCACTTGGGACAAAGCATCGTCCCCACCAGTTCAGTCTTGAGATCCTGCTTCTGCCATGGGTGATGCTGGCACTTCGCCTTCAGGCTCAAGTCTTGATCCTGAGAACTCAGCCTTAGCACCCTGGCCTCTACCACGACCACGTGTACCATGTCCACGTCCTCTAGTACTCATATCTATTGAATCGTCTTAATCTGATTGCAAATTTTATGAATTAGCATTTCTTTCACTGTTTATTACCGGATAGTCTTATGGAAATAGAGTTAGAAGTAGTTTTTCGCAAAACATATATACCTAAAGGTTTCTATCTCAAAAATTGAATTTCTTAACACTAGCATTCACAGTATGATATAATCACTTCATGCAAATCACCCAATAGTCAAAAGACTTACCATACGGACTTAGTGCCGGAGACTCGGGTGCCATACTTCCAAGAAACATGTATTTTTTTCTAAACCATTTTCAAACAAATTTTGGAAACATTTTTGAACCCAAAACCCACAGCTGAGTTTTGCAACCTGGCTCTGATACAACAATTGTAACACCCCAAACCCGGCCTAAATGCCATGACCGGATCTAGTGCGTCACATGAAACTTCGCAATCGTCCGAAAATATTAGAAACTTTTTTTCTTTGTTTTAAAACTTGAGGTTCGGTGGACCATTTGAAAATGCAGTGTTCGTTTTGAAAACTTGCATTTAATTCAGAAACTGCTTTTGTTGTGAAAATCAAACCATCGTGTGCAGGTGATTTTTGAAAACACTTGTTGTCGCTTTAAGTGACCCCGAGGTGTTGTCCATTATCGTTTGTAATTCGCTTGTAAAGTTTTGGAAAACAGTCATTTACATTTTATTAGGAAAAACCCCATACCAATTAAATCATAAATTAAAGCATTTAAATCCAAATAAAAAATACTAGTGGCCTTATTACATAACAGAATCCCAAATTAAAGAAAATTCAAAGCTAAGTAAGATTTAATTCTTTAAAACCATACATGGCCACCACGAAGTCTACTCCGGCCCATATCTACTGGACTAAGAATTACCTGCAAAAATTTAATCAAAAGGGGTGAGTCAAGAAGATTCAGTGTGCAATTACCCCGCACGATCCATCACTGGGCCCGAGCCCATTCAAATACCATCTGGGCCTTCACCCTTACAAAATCACCTTGGGTGAAGCCCATTGAGAATCGGACTGGGCCTTAGCCCTATTAGCACAGTATAGCACATAATGTATGCAAGATGATGCAAACCCAACCCAACCTAGATATCCATCCGCTACACACCGCCCATTCCTGCCAAACACACCAGTGGGGATTTTTACAATCGACCCTCACCGCTACACACCATCGATGGCAGTCGTGCTGCAGTCAACTACTCATCGCCGAAATATGTGGCATAACCCCCGAAATAATGTAACAACGTCACCGAAATGTGTGGAAATGCCACCAAAATAATGTGACAAAGTCACCCAAAAATATGCAGCAAAGCCACCGAATTACACTGCACCTTTCAACAACATCATATCCCCGTTCCCATGCAACATACAATCATAGTGAAATGGATGCAACATATATTAGCATACATAGAATAATTAGAGCATATGTATATTCATGCTAAGGTATTTAAATGGCATAGTCAGAAAATAACTAACCTGGTATATCAATTTTACCCTCCAAGGGTAACTCAACAGCCATTATCGAAATTTCGGCTTTCAAGCAATGCATATACTTATTACAAAACAAACGAAAGAAGGTGTGAGAATTACACACCTGATCACGCGAAGGACTATGCACTCTTGATCGACGTCCCCTTCACTAACCCGAACAACTATGATCTGTCTATTCAGATCCGAAGTTGACCCACAACTCGGTGAAAAATCCCGAACGTCCGACACTGCCCTACGTTTGAACTTGGGAACAGGGGTTACGAGACCACTCTCCTTAGGTTCCCCTAGTGTTACCCCCTTCGACTGATTATCATTTGCATCCATGAGGAAAACCCGATAAGTAAAGTACCACAGTGAGATCGGCACACAAGGGGTTTCGACTCTTACCACTGGTTCCTGAAGTCCCAACCGATTAGAAAACAGAGAAGGGATTTGTTTGCTCCTTAATAAACTCGGCTTTGATTAAAAGAGAGTCGAACACCGACAGATTCGGCTATGGCATGATGAGAGATGGAGAAAAAGAGATTAGTTGAAAAAGAAGGGAAAGTGACAAAGTCATCTCTTCTATGGAAATCATAAGATTAAGACAAAAGAAATAAGATACAGGATCACCTTACCCTAATTACCAACGAATCGACTGAGAAGAGTAAATCGGCCAACTTCGTTTTACAACTACAAGATGCTGTCACAAGAAGAAAGAGTAAGGGAAATGGAGTTTCAGTTTAGTGATAAAATGAAACAACCGAATGATGAGGGTCAAACATTCGGCCATGGAGAAGAGAGGATGAGAGGAAGAGAATGAATCTACTTACCCGATTCGTCCAAGGGAGAAAGTGCTAAACGTGAGAGAAAGAGAAGATTAAGTGTTGCAGAGAATTGGCTATGTAGAGAAAAAGGGACTAGAGAGGGATTCGGTCACCAATTGCTTGTCAACTAACGTAGAGAAAAAAGAAGACTAAGAGGAGGATGAGAAAGAAAAGAGAAGAAATTCCTTAGTGGTCACGGTTTTAGGCAAGAAGAGATGCACCAAATGGTAGAAAGAAAAAGAACCTCCTATTGCGCCAAGAACTCAACAAAAAGCCTAAGAAAATTCGGCACATGAACACCCTACCAAAATCGAATGCACAGTTCACCCCAAAAGACCTCTCTTGATTGAAATTCTTCCCCCTACCACTTCCCTAAATTTGGCCAACACCCCTTCTCACCTCAATCCCATATTTTGCTCCTTGATTCTCTCCTCAAACTTCTCTCCATCACCTATTCAAACCCATTTTACTGAGTCTTCAACTCCTCCTGCAGAGTTCTAGCTGAACTCTACTACCTTCACCTACTTAGCACAAAATAAATTAGATGAATTGCAGCAGGTGGGATTCGAACCCAAGCTCTCCTCTCTGCCCTTTTCACGCCACAGCCACCTTGCCACACGCCAACTTGTGCTAACATTTTACCAATCATTTCCCATATGCCTTGACGCCACCTGCCTTCTCCCCTTAAGTGCCCAATCACTAAAATTTTACTAGGGCCCAACTCGACCCCGGGCCTTCCCAGGGCCCCCAAACATACACAATTGACATACATAGTTAGCCTAACACATGGAATTGTGTAAAGTATGTAATCCCGAATTTTAGGATGCTAAAATGACACCGAGGAAGAAAGACGTAATCTGGGTTATTGTAGATAGATTGACGAAATTGACCCATTTTATTCTGGTACGTACGGATTTCTCACTTGATAAGTTAACTGAGATGTACATATCTCAGATCGTACAATTGCACGGAGTACCTATTTCTATTGTTTCGAATAGAGATCCGAGGTTTACATCGCGGTTTTGGAAGAAACTGCATGATGCTCTAGGTACTAAATTGCACTTCAGTACAGCTTTTCACCCCCAGTCGGATGGTCAATCCGAACGTGTTATTCAAATACTCGAGGATATGTTGAGATGTTGTGTTCTTGAGTTTGAGGATATGTGGGAACGACACTTGCTTTTGATTAAATTTGCGTGCAATAACAGCTTTCAATCGAGTATCAAAATGGCACCTTACAAAGCTTTTTACAGTAGTAAATGTCGTACACCTTTATATTGGACCGAATTAAGTGAAAGCAAGATACACGAGGTCGATTTAATTAAAGAGACTGAACAGAAAGTAAAAGTGATCCGAGAAAGTTTGAAAGCCGCGTCAGATCGTCAGAAATCATATGCGGACTTGAAACGTAAAGATATAGAGTTTCAGGTGGGTGACCGAGTAATTTTGAAAGTCTCACTATGGAAAAAGATACTTAGATTTGGTCGTAAAGGAAAGTTGAGTCCAAGATTTATTGGGCCGTACGAAGTTATTGAGTGTATCGGTCTGGTTGCATACAAACTTATGTTGCCATCTGAGTTGGACAAGATTCACAATGTTTTTCATGTGTCGATGCTTCGATGATACAGTTCCGATCCTACTCATGTGATTAGCCCGACAGAGGTTGAGATTCAGTCTGACATGACTTATAAGGAAGAACCAATTCGTATTTTAGCTCGTGAAGTTAAAGAGTTACGAAATAATAAAATCTATTTGGTTAAAGTAATGTGGCATAAGCACGGGGTTGAGGAAGCAACCTGGGAACTCGAGGAATCAATGGAAGAATGCTACCCACACTTATTCATTAGTAAGATTTTCGGGGACGAAAATCCCTTAGGGGGGAGAGTTCTAACAGCCCGATTTTGACCCTAATCGGAAAGAGTAGTTGATAACGGCCCGTCCCGGGTTAGGAGGCGAATCGTTAATGTTGCCCGATCGTAAATTAGACAGTTTCTCGTTCAACTAACAAAAGGGATAACCTTATTGGAAATAATATATTTGAAATGCAAGATAGGTGATGGATACGTATTTGAAACAAGAAAGAACCTTTAATAAAAATTAAAGACCCGAATCTTATAAGTTTCAAATTGATGGAATGAGTTTCAAAATAAAACCGAGACCCACTATCTAGCGAGATAGGAACCAACGGTATGATATTTCGAAATAAAACCGAGACCCACTATCTAGCGAGATAGGAACCAACGGTATAGGTAGATGAACGCCACACCCGAAAGGATGATAAGTTCGAAAACAAGGAAAGAAACGACGCCACTAGAAAACTAGATAAGTCAATTCAAACCTCGAGAATAAGGAGAGTGAAAACTCACCAAAAGAAATTCTTCTTTTCATTCAAATTCAAGTTGTTCATATCCCTTACAAAATGAAAGGTGCAAAGTATTTATAGGCTCTTTCTAATGATAGCTGAATAAGAAAGAAGTAAACTTGAAATTTTCAGGCAGGAGACTTTCTCGAAGCTTTCACGTATGAGGCTTGTTTCTAGATGTTCTCAAATGGTTGGCCGTTCCACCTAAAATTCACCCAAACTTGTTGCCGAATGTTACTAGTATTGGCCATAGGTTTTGTTTAAAATAATCCTTGTGCCGTCCCAATGTTGACTCCCCAAGTCACTCAAAGTTCAACTTTTATTCTCTCATGCTTCATTCAAAAGAATTGCCGTCCACTAGCATCATCCATTCTTTAATTTATTTCTAAAGCATGCGGCATCTTATGCATCCACAATTTCCCCATTATGCTTCAATTAAAAAATGTCCAATTAGTTTAAATCCTCCATGGTGCTTGCCGTCAAAAACACTAACCATACATGTGCTCCATTATTCCTATTATTTTAATTTATATCAACAACCCCACTTAGCCATGCTTCCCCCTAATTGCCGTCCAAATATTCTTCAATTAGCACATGTTTTGTTTCCATTTTTTTTTATGTAGTCAACATAATAAACAAATGAAAACTCCTTTCAAGTGTGCGTCCAAGTGTAGCCTAATCTCTTGAAAAACCTGCACCAAATTAATTAATACATTAGCTCCTTAATTTAGCACAATAAAATAGCACAATTAGACTTCATCAATTTAAAATCCATCTCAATAATGCTCCCAAGTGTGCCGTCCAACATTCCTACAATGGTTAGTGGATTTTCATTATTTAATTCAAGAGTGATCCCATGTGTTCAAATTAAATTCCCTTCCTTCCGTCCATTATCTTTCATGCATTATTTCCATCATGGCCCTCCATGCTTCCACACACATGCAATTCTTTGTGTCTTAATTATTTATTAATTCAAAGCCATGTTTATTCCAAAGCAATGTTTCTTCTTGCAGCTCACGAAAATGTGCCTTTGTATATTGTTGCCGTTTGTTCCACTCACAAAGCACACATGTTTAATTCATCATGTTTCATTTACGCATATGCATGCTTTAAAAAAAATTCAACCACCATTGTCCATCATCCATAATATTTCTTCACCATTGAATATTCGGCCTTCATATTCTCTTTTTAAAATGTTTGGACTTTACTCCCAAGCACTATATCGTCCATGACCACATGCAACCTTGCTTGATTTCCTATAAAACACATATCCCAAACATTAATTTGAATAAAATTTAACTTGAACAAAAAAATTAAAATACTTTACTTTAGACACTAGACATATTAAAATACTAAGACTAATTATTTGGTAAAATTAAGTTGCTATAGAAAATCAATTAAATAAATTAAGATGTTTAATTCATTCAATTAAAATTCAGCAATTTAATTTTCACGAAATTCAAAGACTCGATTTTATTTAAAGCAATAAAAATTAAAATTTGGCGTCGAGCTTCGTCGACTTGAAAATTCGGTGGGTGCCCCGGGCGTGCCCGTATCATCCCCTCCCTCTTCAAGACGATTCGTCCTCGAATCGACCCATTGGTTATTCAAACAAAACTCCTTGTTCGTCTTTCCTCGATCAAATGGGAAGGATGATAATAGCAATACCTGAAAAGAAAATTCAAGGATTAGCAAGCAATGTTTTAAACATACTTGCAACCCGTATGAAATCAATACCGAGAAAATAAATCGCAGGCGGTCAGGCATAAGCACTTTATCATACAAAAGGATCAATGCCTTGTCAAAATTTTGGAACAAAAGCAGAAAAGCTTCAAAGCATGCATACAATCTAATTAGATTCCACAAGACAAAATAATCATGCGAATAACTCCTCAATTGATAGATATAATTGTCAAAAGCAAGTAATGAAGAAAAGGCATATGGCACTTGAAATTGAACATTTAAACCTTGCTTTGTATTCGCACATGAATAAAAATTATCAAACACAAAATTCCTTTTGTCTTCTTGTAAAATAAATAGATCATAAAGAATCAAAACAGGGCATTCAAATAATTCATGATCTAAATGTTTTACAAAATGGCAATCATCATTATTAGCTTTTTCAACATCTAAAATGAACAAAAATGCTTCAACAAATGCTTTTTGACACTTATCGAAATTAATTATCTTTTTGTCAAGAACCAAAACAGATAGTTCATTATCAAACAAAATAGAACAATGAAGAACATCACATTTTAAAGATTTTATAAGAATGGATTTAGCAATGTGATTCTTGTCAACATTCAAAGAAAACAAAATGGGTTCATGGGTTTCAAGTATCTTACCTTTGGGTGTTGAAAGAAAGAATTCGACCTTACCTCTATGTTCGGTATGACAAAAGTCATTCTTACCTTGCTTGTCTTCACAAGTTGAAAATTGAAGATTGAATTTGCCTTGCTCGATTAAGACGAACCTTCTCGCTTCAGGTATGTAATGTAGTCGATGCTTTCTTCGTGAATCAACATTTTTCAAACAAAATGGGAAATCCATGTACACGAATTGCATGTACAAACACAAAATTTTCTTAAGGAACGAATAGAATTTGAAAACCAGGTTGACAAAATTTGTTACTTTATTCAAAATCCAAGTATCAACACAATAGGAATTTTTCACACATATTTGGTGATACTTGCTTTTTCCACAAAACAAATCGAAACATATGTCCGATTTATGGGACTTAGGTTCCGAAAAATCAATCATGTTAGACCAATAAGAATTATGTACGTTCAAGATAAAACGATTAAAACTCTTAACATATTTCAAAATGTATTTACAAATACTCAATGATTTTATGTTAGACAATGAATTAATCTCGTAATATCTATAATCAAACAAATTGGGGTTAGAAGAAAAATCATATTTATACAAAGAATTTGATGTTTCAAAACGCTTACCTTCCTTACCTTTTTTAATCAAATCGAAACGTCGTTTTTCCGGGAGGAGTTGAAGTGGTATACTCTTGTGCGATACGTTGGGAACCTGAAATGAAGAAGCAAAAGAAGAACATACTCCAAATGAGTTAGTTAAATCCACACTCTCTTCTACTTGCTCATCTCGTTTTCTCGTTTCTTTTTCACGCACTTTTTCATTTTCTTCTCTCTCTTTTTCTTGTTCTTTTTCACTGATCTTCTTAATGGCTTTTTCAAGCTTTATCAAAGCTTGCTCATTGTCTCTCTTTCTTGCCTCTTTTCTTTTTATTTCTTTTTCTTTTTCTTTTTCTTTGTTTTTATTACATGAAGTTACAAAAGAATCACAATAAAAAGAATTTCTAAAAGAAGAAAAATTATTTACGGATGAATCACGATAATTGCGTCGGGAAGAATACTCCTTGTAGGATTTCTTTGAATCATACGTCGAATAACTCGTGCTTTCTTGTCCGTTGTCTTGAAGAGAATCGAGCTCGTAACTTTCTTCTCTCCGTTTCGAAGACCGCGTTGAGTAGGAGTCTTGGTAATAATCTCTTCTAGAATAGTCCTTGGTCGTGTATTGCCGTGCTGCTCTTAACTCCGTCCTTTGAGTTGAGGAAGTTCGCCCTCGATGATAGGAAGATGGGAGGTACCGCTTGCGCATCACGTCTTTCATTTCAGACCACGTTAATATTGGATATTCTCCATTTCGTTTTCGACTCTTGGTAAATTGGTCCCACCAAGTCATGGCATAATCGGTGAAACTATTTTCCGCCAGTCTTACTTTCTTGCTTTCCAAATAATCGTGGTACCCAAAAACCTCTTCTACTCGCATTTCCCATTCAAGGTATGCATCCGGATCGGCTTTACCTTGAAACGGTGGAATGTTTTTGTTATTCTTCTTGACGTCATTAGAACATCCTTGATCTCTAAAACTTCGGTTTCTTTGGTCACGACGCCTTTCGCTTTGGTTGTATAATGGATCGAACCAATCACCATCTACAGTACTTCTTCTTCCAAAATCTAGTGACATGCTATCGTTGCTAGAAGAAAAATTGTTAGTGCTCAAAATAAAACAAAGTTAAATACCTTACCACAAAAACCTCACAAGTCACTCACAAAGAAAATTCGCTCACACTCGTATTTTAACTCGTATTAAGGCTTTTCTTTGATGAATACACTTGTGCCTTTTACCGATATTTCTCACTCTCACAAATTCGTATTTCGTTTCCGAAAGACTTATTTGCTGCTTGAGGGTTGGCTTCAAAATTGGTACAAGGGAAAATGATGTTAGGTATAGGGTAGGCTAAAAGAAAGAATTAGAAAGGTGCGAATCAAGCTAATTGAGCATAAAGCTGGGAAGCAGTTTAATGTAGAAAAGCCAAGAGATGACCAAGATATGTTGGAGGTAACAATTGCGGGGAAGTCAACTATAATTGATTCCCAACGTCTTATAGAGCTAACTAATTATACAGACAAGGGCTCGTCTCAGTTAGTATACCTTGTAAAACACTGGGAATATATAAGCAAACAAATGTCGTTTCTCTTCTTAGAGAAGAACTTGACAATCTAAACAGGCTAAGGTAGGATTTTTTTTTTTTAAACCTTGATTTTTTTTTGAACTTTTTTTTTTGTATATCTCTTTTTTTTTTTTTTTTTTGAACTTCAAATACACTATAATGAAATACAAGAAACAAAAATTACAACTTGAACATTTTTTTTTTGATTTTTTTTTTAAAACTTACTCGGAAATACTCAAGACGATCAAAACGTGCCTAATTTGACTGGCTCTGATACCAGATGATAACGGTCCGTCCCAGGTTAGGAGGCGAATCGTAAATGTTGCCCGATCGTAAATTAGACAGTTTCTCGTTCAACTAACAAAAGGGATAATTTTATTGGAAATGATATCTTTGAAATGTAAAGATAGGTGATAGGTTGAAATGGGTACGTATTTGAAACAAGAAAGAACCTTTAATAAAGATTAAAGACCCGAATCTTATAAGTTTCAAATTGATGGAATGGGTTTCAAAACAAAACCGAGACCCACTATCTAGCGAGATAGGAACCAACGGTATGGTATTTCGAAATAAAACCGAGACCCACTATCTAGCGAGATAGGAACCAACGGTATAGGTAGATGAACGCCACACCCGAAAGGATGATAAGTTCAAATAAGGAAAGAACGACGCCACTAGAAAACTAGATAAGTCAATTCAAACCTCGAGAATTTAGGAGAGTGAATACTCACCAAAAGAAAATTTTCTTTCATTCAAATTCAAAGTTCTTATATCCCTTACAAAATGAAAGGTGCAAAGTATTTATAGGCTCTTTCTAATGATAGCTGAATAAGAAAGAAGTAAACTTGAAATTTTCAGGCAGGAGACTTTCTTGAAGCTTTCACGTATGAGGCTTGTTTCTAGATGTTCTCAAATGGTTGGCCGTTCCACCTAAAATTCACCCAAACTTGTTGCCGAATGTTACTAGTATTGGCCATAGGTTTTGTTTAAAATAATCCTTGTGCCGTCCCAATGTTGACTCCCCAAGTCACTCAAAGTTCAACTTTTATTCTCTCATGCTTCATTCAAAAGAATTGCCGTCCACTAGCATCATCCATTCTTTAATTTATTTCTAAAGCATGCGGCATCTTATGCATCCACAATTTCCCCATTATGCTTCAATTAAAAAATGTCCAATTAGTTTAAATCCTCCATGGTGCTTGCCGTCAAAAACACTAACCATACATGTGCTCCATTATTCCTATTATTTTAATTTATATCAACAACCCCACTTAGCCATGCTTCCCCCTAATTGCCGTCCAAATATTCTTCAATTAGCACATGTTTTGTTTCCATTTTTTTTTTTATGTAGTCAACATAATAAACAAATGAAAACTCCTTTCAAGTGTGCGTCCAAGTGTAGCCTAATCTCTTGAAAAACCTGCACCAAATTAATTAATACATTAGCTCCTTAATTTAGCACAATAAAATAGCACAATTAGACTTCATCAATTTAAAATCCATCTCAATAATGCTCCCAAGTGTGCCGTCCAACATTCCTACAATGGTTAGTGGATTTTCATTATTTAATTCAAGAGTGATCCCATGTGTTCAAATTAAATTCCCTTCCTTCCGTCCATTATCTTTCATGCATTATTTCCATCATGGCCCTCCATGCTTCCACACACATGCAATTCTTTGTGTCTTAATTATTTATTAATTCAAAGCCATGTTTATTCCAAAGCAATGTTTCTTCTTGCAGCTCACGAAAATGTGCCTTTGTATATTGTTGCCGTTTGTTCCACTCACAAAGCACACATGTTTAATTCATCATGTTTCATTTACGCATATGCATGCTTTAAAAAAAATTCAACCACCATTGTCCATCATCCATAATATTTCTTCACCATTGAATATTCGGCCTTCATATTCTCTTTTTAAAATGTTTGGACTTTACTCCCAAGCACTATATCGTCCATGACCACATGCAACCTTGCTTGATTTCCTATAAAACACATATCCCAAACATTAATTTGAATAAAATTTAACTTGAACAAAAAAATTAAAATACTTTACTTTAGACACTAGACATATTAAAATACTAAGACTAATTATTTGGTAAAATTAAGTTGCTATAGAAAATCAATTAAATAAATTAAGATGTTTAATTCATTCAATTAAAATTCAGCAATTTAATTTTCACGAAATTCAAAGACTCGATTTTATTTAAAGCAATAAAAATTAAAATTTGGCGTCGAGCTTCGTCGACTTGAAAATTCGGTGGGTGCCCCGGGCGTGCCCGTATCAGTAGTTTTGGGACCACAAATCCGAGTCAATAGAATATTTATATATTATATTTGGTGCCTATGATTTTTGAGTGTGCATGTACAAAAATTTTTGTGAGTTAATTTGACCGTTTGTGTGTTTAATTTAAAGAAAAGGACTAAATCGCGTAAGTCGTAAAAGTAGCCATTTATTAAATTAGGTGGCTACATTGATTTTTCTTCTTTTGTATGAGTATTTAAGTTGCAAATTGACCTTAGCATGCTAGTGGACGACATTGACTTTAATTTTATATTAAAGTGTTTTATAATCATAATTTTTTTAATGTTAAAATGTTATGTTATAATATATGTTAATATTATTAAAATAAAGAAACAGTTTTATCATCATCATTTTCATTTCTTCTTCACCAGAAGTAAAAGAAGAAAGAAAGAAACTAAGCTTTCAACTATTAGGCCCTTGCATATTTAAATTGAGGTATGTAAGTAGCTCGGTTTTTAATAATTTTTACTTTTTTGATATCATTGCTTTGAGTACTAGTCGACCCATGTTTGAATTTTTTATTTTGATACATGTTTGATGTTTGGCCATTGAAGAGGGCTTGCGTTTTGAAATGTTTGTTGGTAAAATATTAAAATCATGCTTTAGATTAACATGTTATATATTGAAAATATTGATGATTTTGAGCAAATAGGATTAAATTGTGAATTTGTAAATTGAAGGGTCAAAATGTGAAATAAATGGATTGTATGGACTTGTATGAGCATGATTAATATTCAGCCCTAAAGGAGTATGTTCAAATTTTGCATATTTTGTGTTTTATGCAATAGGGACTAAATTGTAAAAATTGTAAATGTCAGGGGTAAAAGTGTAAATATGCTAGATTATGTGCCTTTGGACTAAATTGAATGAAAATATGTTGAATGAGATTAAATTGAAATTGATTTAGATCAAGAACGGAAAAGATCGGGATTGGATCGGGGAAAGGAAAAGATAACCGAATAGTCGGAAAACCAAATCTGTCGATTTCGGAGGTAAGTTTTTAAGCAATTGGAAAGAATTGAATTTTAGCCTATATTAATGTGCATATGTTAAATGCTAGTAAGTGTGTTTAATTTCAATTTGCCGAATGTGTTATTGAATTTAAGATGTATTGGCCGAATGTAAAGTTGGTATTTATAAGTATAACTATAAGCCTTGATCATTGAGTTGGACGAATTTATATGTGAAAAGGATAGGGGAAGTGATTATATTCGAATAGGTGGTTATATGTATATATGTGTATTGAAGATTGCCGAATGTGATGGTATTGAGATGGAGGAATGAGTTGTTTTTTTTACATGTGCATTTAGTTGTGTATAGATGTGAATGAAAATGAAATTATATGTGTTTATATGATTGAGGAAAAGATTGGTTAAGGGCACTATGTGTGCGAGTTTTAATACTGAGCACTATGTGTCTGAAATCGGTTGTTTGGCACAAATTGTGTGGAAAATACGTAATGGCACTAAGTGTGCGATACATTACAAGTAATGGCACTAAGTGTACGATACATTACTGGTATTTGGCACTATGTGTGCTCTTTATCAAAGTAACGGCACTAAGTGTGCGATACGTTGCGTGAATTGCACTATGTGTGCGGGTTTTCGACTTTGTCAGTGACCTAAAAAAATGAATGGAGGTAACCAAGAGATGATACATAGGTAAGTAATACATGATAGCTGAATGACTTAGTACTAATGAGGTAAGTTGTTTTGTTTACGAAATTTTAGTAATGAGGTAAGATTATTAATTTTTGGACTTTTTCGGAATTGATAAATGGTTCATGAGCATTCGGTTTTGAGACCTATTGAATATGATAAAGGTTGAATGATGAAATGTTATATGTATATGCGGTTATGAGTTAGCTGAGGATCAAATTGAATTGATTAAATTTGAATAATGATTAGTTGTATATGTTTACCATTGCTTATAACTTACTAAGTTATGTTAGCTTACTGTAGTATTTATTTAACTATTTTATAGATTTTGAAGTCTAAGTTCGAGCTCAGGGATCATCGTTAAAGTCAATCACACTATCATCTATCTTTGGTACCTTTTTATTAGTTAAACTTTTGGGAACTATGGCATGTATAAGCTATATTACTCTTTTGAGTTTATTTTGAAGTCAGTGTATAAAATGCCATGGGAAAATGGCTTTATGTTTATGTTTCAGTTGGTTGTATGTGCTTGAGGTGTTGCACATGTTTGTGCATATTCAGACATAATATAAGTTTGTTAAAGTATATGTGATTCATGAAATTATGATAAAAATATTATCTATATGTTTAAGTAAATATTTCATGCATGACTTATAAACTTAACCTAAAAGTTGTTTCATATTATGTTATGTGCATTACTTGAGTATTGGCTTTGGTTGAATAAGGTTTATAATGCATTGTGGATAATGGATAAACTTTTGCTTGTTTTTGCATGCACCTACAAGGCAAAACATGAATGAATAAAAGAATTTGGTGTATTAATGATCCAATGGATTTATACTAACTCTTAAATATTCGGTTGTGGCATGATCTTAGTTGGTGTTTATATTTATCTTGGATTGTTTATAAATACATATATTCGGTCATGAAAATTTAAAAGTTAAATCATTGTTATGAATAATTAGTTATGTTTGCATGTGATTGAATATATATGTGGTAAATTGGTTGGTATAAGTTGACTAAGGATAAACCTATATATTCGGCTATGCTATTCAAAATGACCAATGAATAGTGTTTTGCTAATTGAATGTAATTAGTTTTTAATTGATGTTAATGATATCATTTATGATATGTTCGTTAATGTTTTGATATTAGAAGTGATGTACATGTTTAATCGTGAAAGTGTAGATTGGTATGCATCTATCAATGAAGTAGATTTTATGAGGTGCATTGACTTGTGGTTGGATAAGTAATGCCCATAACCCTAATCCGGTGACGGATATGGAATAAGGTGTTACAGCCTCAACAATCGCGTCGAAGCTCCCATAAGTGCGCTCGCACGCTCGTGTGGCTACCATCGCCATGTGACTAGCATTTCGGCATTTGCCGCTATACAGCTAGAGTAGTGCTAAATACACACCTGATAGGAATCTGAAGCTAATCCACACTCCAAACACTCCTATGCCCAAACACCAACCAAGGTATGCTTACTCTCTTCATAGATCGCTCTATTTAAAGCCAGCTTCTCGCCTACTCTCACGCTAGCTTCTCGATGTGGGATCCCTCCATCAATCTTCCAAAACTGTCCCAAATTATAAAAATAGTTACCTTTCGCATGCAAGGGGTTTCGAACCTCAGACCATTAGGACACTCCACACACCACTTGCCACCTTTACCAGTAGACTCCTTGTGTAACAAAACAAGCACTACTAAATATAAGTCTATGGGCCAAAGTCTAAGTTCTTTTAAGAGGAAATCAAAATGAATTGCAAGCGTCAAGACTTGAACCCATGCTCCCTTGCAACCTTAATGATGCCTTGCCACTTGACCACTCACTTCCTTTTGTCATTTTTTTCCACAATTTATTCTTAAAGTCTACTTACTTCAAGGGTTTTATTCACCTAAAACCAAATTTTTTTCCTAAAGCCCAGGTTTGAACCCGAGACTTCATGGAAGCCCCCTAACCTTCCAAAATCACTTATCCAATAGGTCCAGCTTGCATTAGTGACGTTCTCTTATTCTCAAAAATTTTAAACGCTCCCATGCCCAATGCCCAATAGGCCCAAAAATTTGGGGCGTTACATTTACTATGAATAAGTTCGATTATTTTAATAATTGTTATGTTAACTGAAATATGACATAAGTGTATTTTTAATAAAGCATGTAAATCATACCATAAAATTGTTAGTTCCTCAAGGAAGTTAGGCATGCATGAAAGTTTAAGTCTTTAGATTTGAGTTAGTAGTTTCTTAAGGCGAAATCCTAGGAAACATGGAATGTTGAAAATGATTTAGGCAACTTTTTTTTGGACCGTTTGAGCATTTCAAGCCAACCTTGATGAAATTTTATCCTTTGAAACCCAACTTTGAGAGTATATGGCCTAATTTTATTTGAACCTTTGCAATATTTAGCCATCACTTCTCTCTTAATTATCTTTAAATTTTCCCGAACACTAGACTCAGTACTATTTAGAATATTCTTTGAAAATAAGTTTGGGGGAGTTGAAAAGAAGTATCAAATGCTCAGAAATTTTGTAGTACATAAGCAAAATTCTCATAAAGAAAAAAAGAAGAAGAGCATATGTACTTGAAAGAAAATAGATGTACAAAAGAGCAGGTGAAAGCAAAGTAAGTTGGCATATTGAAGGTAATTATTCCGAAGGTCCGATTGAAGCTGAGTCTAGAGGTTTTTAGCCTAAATGCATCTATGTTTTACCTGCCCTAGCCTAGCCATGTTACAACCAATTTAAAGACCTATTGATTCAAGTTTCTATGCTACCTACATTAGTGGAGAAAGATTGCTATGTTCAACATATGAAGGCATAAGTTAAACTTAATGATTGCAACTTCATCTCGAATACTGGAATAAAATCAAATTGGTAGGGATTTAACATGTCTTTATTAGGAGGCATTTGTTCTATTTTTTCTATCATAAGAATGACTGAGATTAATTTGAATGATATGTATACATAAGTAGCATAAATATCAAATTTCTTGTTTTTAAGCATAAGTATACCAAATTCATAATTTTGGGAAGAATGTTGTTCTGAAGGAATTTTTCAAAGGTGTTTCCGAGAAATTATTTTCAATTTGTGTATTACTCGGGACGAGCAATGAATTAAGTTTGGGGGCTGGAAACAAGAAAATATACACACTTTTTCATGCCCTTTTTAACTCATATTCATACAGTTTCGATAAAATTATTTTCAAAAAATATATAATTATTATAAAATAATTATTTTGTACTTAAATTATTAAAATCATTAATTTTAATTAATTTTATAATAATTTTTTATTAGTTTTGTTCATTTTCGACAGATTTGCACAAATGGCAAAAATTGGCTCGGCAGATACTACTAGAAGCGCAAAACCAAGAAGCGATTTTTGAAGCATCGAGATGAATGAATTTTTCAGCTAAAAATGGTCCAAATTATGTGTATTAATTCATAATATAATTTATTTTAATTTTAATCAAATTTAATTTGGGTTAAATAAATTATTATTAATTAATTATTTTAGCTGAACCGAGAAAACTAAACCAACCAAGCTATGGGCAGCCCAAAACCGTCCAGCAATGTAACGCCCCAAAAATATAGGGTCTTTAATTTTGCATGATCTGACACAAATTGCTTGTTTGCTTTAATGGCTAAGTGATTTGGGTGTGTATGGGAGTGTTTAAGAAGCCTGGGTTCATGAAACACCCCAAACCCGGCCCACGAGCCTTGACCGGATCTGGTATGTTCCTCGATGTAAACCGATTCAAATTTCTTTTGTTACTTAGGAAATATTTGTGTGTTTTGAAAGTAAAATGGTTTTGGGTTGGGCTTGAGTTGAAAACAAATTCGATTTTATATTGAAAACCCATTTATTTCAGGTGACAAAATATTTAAAGTCTATTTTAAACCAAATTTACTTAATCTTATAACCATTAAAAATTCGTAACATAATAAATAAAAAAAAGAAAAATAAAGTAGTTCAACTATGGCCTTATTACATCAAATAATTCCCCAAAAATAAATTAAAATGCTTAAATAGAATAAAAGTCCAAATAATGAAATTTTCCTTGCTGTGCATGGCCACCTTTGAGCTCCTGCCGACCCGGTCCATTACTGATCATCACCTGGAAGAAAAATATTCCCCAAACGGGGTGAGTCAAACAGACTCAATGTGTAACCAACACTAAAACTTAACAATTCAGGCATACAATATCATATCACATACTTATTCATATAACAGATATAAAATAATGATGCAAACCCGATCCCAAACCTAGATGCCATCCGCTACACATCACCCGTACCAACCTGCACACCGTGGGGACTAATAAGTCAACCCTCCATCTGCTACACACCATCGAAGGCAGTCGCTGCAGTCGACGTGCTCATCGCCCTTATAAAATTCGTGGTCTTAGGTCACCATATTCAGATATCGTGGTCTTAGGTCACCACATTCAGATATCGTGGTCTTAGGTCACCACATTCAGATATCGTGGTCTTAGGTCACCACATTCACTTCCCCTTTCACATAACCCGAATGCCCCATATCATTCATATCATGCATATTACATAATTTCACATTCTTATCACTTTTCACATGTTACATATATAACATAATTTCATATTCCTAGTAGGAGTAGGAAACGTACCTGAGTACTTTTGTACCATTACATGGTACCTTAGCCATATTCTTACACATTCTTATAGTCACATACATATTAATTATTGCCATAAATATATCAAGAAATAGTGTGAGGTACACACCTGATTCGCTTAAGGTTTCTAATCCAAATCCCGAAAAGCTTGATCTAATGCCTTAGATCTTAGATCTCTACATTGAATCAATCATTTAATACTTAGTAAAGAGCCATTCGACCATAAATCCAAATCCTAGTAGGATTAGTACACTAAAACTTACCTTGTTGCCGATTGACTTAAGAATCAAGTCCCGAAACTTTGTTGTATTCCTTCTTGTATTCGGCCAAACATTAAATCACATCCCAGGTTAGTTTCGGCTTCTTAAACAATTATGAAATAGATCTAGATATCAAAATAAGCCTTGGCCAAAAGCTATAGACACTTACCTTGTGGATTTTAAATCCCGAAACTCACCGAATAACTAGGGAACACGCGGCCTATGGTGTACCGTCGGGAAAAGAACTTCTCCTTCCTTGTAGTCGACACTTAGTAAATCCCGAAAGTATTTCTTGCCTTAGATGTCTGTCGAAATCCCTATAACTTCATGTTAGATCAATTTCTAACATTTATTCACAACAAATAACCCTTAGCCGAATGTAAAATATGACTTACCTTAGATTCTTAAATCCCGAAATAGTTGACTTGTCTTATGAAGTTGTCGACAATGGCAGAAATCCTGAAGAGCCTTCTTACCAAGTTTCGACTAACACAATAATGGGGTTAGATTTCCTAGTTTCGGCTTTAATCATAGAAGAAAAAGAATGGAAATCGATAACTATTGATCTTACCCTTAATCTTTGTAATCGACAGCCCCCTTTTCTTGAGTCCTCAAAGATTCAGCTTAAGGCCTAGAGAATAGTCACACAAGTTTTGGCTTTTGGAATATTGAGAGGAGAAGAATGAAGAAGAAAAGAATAGTTGCTTCAGAAAATTCGGCAATGGTGAAATAAGGAGAAGGGAAATTCGGCAGAGGTTATCAAGGAAGAGAAAATAATGCTGAATGGCCTCTCTTTTCCTTTTATAGCCGAATTTACTAGCTTAGAATCCCTTACTTGGCCACCACTCTTCTATTTTGATAGCTTTATCACTTTAATTATCACCTAAAACTTAATCCAATAATTATTTCTTATCTCTTAATAAAAATATCAATAAAAATCCATCATTTATCCATCTATTTGCTGAATTTTAACAACAATAAAACACCTCCCTATAGAGCCTTAATGCCGTCCACTTCTCTTGTTCCTGGCACCAAAATAAAATTCTTTTATTTGCTCCCCAAGTGACTCGAACCCAAGCCCAATTGCACCTGCTTGTGGCGTCAACTCCAGAGGCCCTAAGTGGCGCTTCCAAGCCACTTTTCCAAGCCCATTTGTATGTCATATTTCACCCATAAATTTTCTTAAGGCCAACTTGCTTTACTTCCCTCTCTTAACCTCAGAACTTAACTTTTCCTAAAACGTTTCCTTACATTTCCTTACATTTCCTTACATTTCCAAGTTTCCAAAAATGTTCGTTTGCCTCCTTTAAACTTAACATTTCTTACATTTCCAAGTTTCCAGAAATGTTCACTTTCCTCTTTTGAAACTTAACATTTCTAAATCATTTCCAAGTTTCCAAAAATGTTCATAATACATTCAAAACACACAAGACATGCCATTTCGTATACTTAAATCAAAAATGCATAGGCCTATTTTCAGGATATTACAGTTCTACCCCCCTTAAAATAATTTCGTCCTCGAAATTACTTACTAACGAACAGTCGTACTTCGTAGCTCACCACCCTACGCTACTGCTGCGCACTCTGATCTTAAGAAACTGTCATACTTTCTAGGCACATTCTTTTAGTTTACAATCAAGGTTCCATACACCTTACTAGCGACATAAGAACGAACTGACTTTACAACGAACAAGGCAATTAAGGTATTCCAGAACCACGTCCCCTAGAGCTCATTTCTACGATCGTGCTTTAATCTAATTAAGAAATTTTATGAATTAGCCTTTATTCCACTGATTACCCGCGAAGAAGTTTTATGAAAAGAATTTTAGAAGTGGTTCTTTCGTATTCATACATGCATACAGTCTTTACATTCATACATTCATCAATCAATTATGAACTTTCGTTCATTCAGAGAAATGTTGTAGTTTTCATTGTTGCTGTTTTTCCACTACCCAGGGGTATTTTCGTAATTTTCCCTACAGGGGTATTTTCGTAAATTTTTTTCAAAAATAGGGTTTCTTGTGGATTTTGTCAATAAGGGTATTTTGGCAATTTTGCATTCCTGAGGTATTTTTCGAATTTTTGAAATTCTAGGGGTATTTCAGTAAATTTTTACAAATCAGGGTAAATTTGTAAAGTTTAATAATTCAGGGGTATTTCAAAAATTATAAAACTTGAGGGTTATTTTTGAGAATTTTGTTTTCCAAATCGGTGATGTTGTAAAATTTTTGAAATTCAGGGTCATTTTGGTAATTTTGTAAGTCAGGGGCAATTTCGTAATTTTCCAAAATCAAAGTATTTTGATATTTTGATATTTTGCAAATTAAGGTTTTTGGACTTGTTATAAAGTAATGATTTTTTTTTGAATAAGAACTGTGGGTATTTTGGAAATTTCATAAACCAAGGGCATTTTTGTAATTTTACCACTAGGGGTATTTTAGTAATTTTGTAAATCAAGAAATATTTCAAAAAAATTTTATGGGATAGCTTGTATAAATCAAAAGGGTAATTTAGTCATTTTAAAACTAGGGTTTCCATAAAAATGTGGCTAATCCCTTTCGGGTTTTAGTTATTGGGTTTAGCCTGTGAATGAGTCCTCTTGGTTAGGGTGAACCGAAGCTACGCACCAGGTAGGATTCCTGCGAAGAGGAGGTGAGTCACTAGGACTGCTTAAATACCAGGCTCTTCCGAATCCAATCCTAGACATGCGCACAATGGTTGCCACACCCTAACTCGGCGACTTAGCCATAGGTTTGTTTAATTAAGCATTAAGTCTTATGTAATAGTTGGGGTAAACTAGTCCTAGGGTTCAAATACTTATCATGCTAGTCTATGTTCCATTCCATTTCTACCCTTCTACAGTTCACAATAGATATCACACAAAGGTTAGGGGTACTTACCTGGTGGACTTCGGGTCGGAGACTTAGGTGCCATGCCAGAAAACCTGCTTATCTTCAAAAACTCATTTGGGCTCAATTTGAAAACGTTTTGGGCCTTAAACCCCAGGCCTAGGGTTTGAAACTGGGCTCTGATACCAAATTGAAACACCCTAAACCCGGCCCACGAGCCTTGACCGGATCTGGTATGTTCCTCGATGTAAACCGATTCAAATTTCTTTTGTTACTTAAGAAAAATTTGTGTGTTTTGAAAGTAAAATGGTTTTGGGTTGGGCTTGAGTTGAAAACGAATTCGATTTTATATTGAAAACCCATTTATTTCAGGTGACAAAATATTTAAAGTCTATTTTAAACCAAATTTACTTAATCTTATAACCATTAAAAAATTGTAACATAATAAATAAAAGAAAGAAAAATAAAGTAGTTCCACTATGGCCTTATTACATCAAATAATTCCCCAAAAATAAATTAAAATGCTTAAATAGAATAAAAGTCCAAATAATGAAATTTTCCTTGCTGTGCATGGCCACCTTTGAGCTCCTGCCGACCCAGTCCATTACTGATCATCACCTGGAAGAAAAATATTCCCCAAACGGGGTGAGTCAAACAGACTCAATGTGTAACCAACACTAAAACTTAACAATTCAGGCATACAATATCATATCACATACTTATTCATATAACAGATATAAAATAATGATGCAAACCCGAACCCAAACCTAGATGCCATCTGCTACACATCACCCGTACCAACCTGCACACCGTGGGGACTTGTCAACCCTCCATCCGCTACACACCGTCGAAGGCAGTCGCTCCAGTCGACGTGCTCATCGCCCTTATAAAATTCGTGGTCTTAGGTCACCACATTCAAATATCGTGGTCTTAGGTCACCACATTCAAATATCGTGGTCTTAGGTCACCACATTCAGATATCATGGTCTTAGGTCACCACATTCAGATATCGTGGTCTTAGGTCACCACATTCACTTCCCCTTTCATATAACCCGAATGCCCCATATCATTCATATCATGCATATTACATAATTTCACATTCTTATCACTTTTCACATGTTACATATATAACATAATTTCATATTCCTAGTAGGAGTAGGAAACGTACCTGAGTACTTTTGTACCATTACATGGTACCTTAGCCATATTCTTACACATTCTTATAGTCACATACATATTAATTATTGCCATAAATATATCATGAAATAGTGTGAGGTACACACCTGATTCGCTTAAGGTTTCCAATCCAAATCCCGAAAAGCTTGATCTAATGCCTTAGATCTTAGATCTCTACATTTAATCAATCATTTAATACTTAGTAAAGAGCCATTCGGCCATAAATCCAAATCCTAGTAGGATTAGTACACTAAAACTTACCTTGTTGTCGATTGACTTAAGAATCAAGTCCCGAAACTTTGTTGTATTCCTTCTTGTATTCGGCCAAACATTAAATCACATCCCAGGTTAGTTTCGGTTTCTTAAACAATTATGAAATAGATCTAGATATCAAAATAAGCCTTGGCCGAATGCTATAGACACTTACCTTGTGGATTTTAAATCTCGAAACTCACCGAATAACTAGGGAACACGCGGCCTATGGTGTACTGTCGGGAAAAGAACTTCTCCTTCCTTGTAGTCGACACTTAGTAAATCCCGAAAGTATTCCTTGCCTTAGATGTCTGTCGAAATCCCTATAACTTCATGTTAGATCAATTTCTAACATTTATTCACAACAAATAACCCTTAGCCGAATGTTAAATATGACTTACCTTAGATTCTTAAATTCCGAAATAGTTGACTTGTCTTATGAAGTTGTCGACAATGGCAGAAATCCCGAAGAGCCTTCTTTCCAAGTTTCGACTAACACAATAATGGGGTTAGATTTCCTAGTTTCGGCTTTAATCTTAGAAGAAAAAGAATAGAAATCGATAACTACTAACCTTACCCTTAATCTTTGTAATCGACAGCCCCCTTTTCTTGAGTCCTCAAAGATTCGGCTTAAGGCCTAGAGAATAGTCACACAAGTTTCGGCTTTTGGAATATTGAGAGGAGAAGAATGAAGAAGAAAAGAATAGTTGCTTAAGAGAATTCGGTAATGGTGAAATAAGGAGAAGGGAAATTCGACAGAGGTTATCAAGGAAGAGAAAATAATGCTGAATGGCCTCTCTTTTCCTTTTATAGCCGAATTTACTAGCTTAGAATCCCTTACTTGGCCACCACTCTTCTATTTTGATAGCTTTATCACTTTAATTATCACCTAAAACTTAATCCAATAATTATCTCTTATCTCTTAATAAAAATATCAATAAAATCCATCATTTATCCATCTATTTGCCGAATTTTAACAACAATAAAACACCTCCCTATAGAGCCTTAATGCCGTCCACTTCTCTTGTTCCTGGCACCAAAATAAAATTCTTTTATTTGCTCCCCAAGTGACTCGAACCCAGGCCCAATTGCACCTGCTTGTGGTGTCAACTCCAGAGGCCCTAAGTGGCGCCTCCAAGCCACTTTTCCAAGCCCATTTGTATGTCATATTTCACCCATAAATTTTCTTAAGGCCACCTTGCTTTACTTCCCTCTCTTAACCTCAGAACTTAACTTTTCCTAAAACGTTTCCTTACATTTCCTTACATTTCCAAGTTTCCAAAAATGTTCGTTTGCCTCCTTTAAACTTAACATTTCTTACATTTCCAAGTTTCCAGAAATGTTCACTTTCCTCTTTTGAAACTTAACATTTCTAAATCATTTCCAAGTTTCCAAAAATGTTCATAATACATTCATAACACACAAGACATGCCATTTCGTATACTTAAATCAAAAATGCATAGGCCCATTTTCAGGATGTTACAGTTCAAGTCTTGGCTTTCGCAGAATTTTTAAAACTTGCTCTTAAAAGAATCTGGACACTGGCACATGGGTCTTATTAATTATTATGCTTGTTTTAAGTTACAAAAAGCCTATTGATGTAGTGGTTGTGGCGTTACAAGTGTGGCAATGGGTCTGAGGTTCGAGTGTTGGCATAGCATGAGAGGGGTATTTATTTTGTTGATGGTTCGGCTAGTAGTTGAGTTGCAGTAAAATTCTGATAGATGAGAGATTGGAGAGATTTGAAGAGTGGATTGTGGTGCAAATCGTGGAGAGGATTGGGGAGAGATTTTAGGAGGAAATCAAGGAGTTTGTTTGTGGGGAGAGTAGTGCCGAATTTGGTGTCTAGCTACTTAGAAATTCGACAGAGACTTCTTTTGGTATAGTCCTTGTTCGGTTTTCTTTCTTTTGGCATTTTTTCTTGTTTTTGTTTCTCCCTAGCCGAATTGGTTTTTCTTTGTGTCTTGGCATCGTAAATCACTTTGGCTGAATATACTATCTTTGGATCATTATTGCTTTTGCCTTTCTTCCTCTTTTTTTTAAAGAAATAGCCGAACCTTTCTTGTTTTTCTTCTCAACATTTTCTCCTTTCCTTTTTGACTAGGTGCCCGACTCTCTCTTTGTCTTTCTCTTCTGTGCTGGGTAGTGGGCGGCAATTTCTTCTTCTGTTCATAACATTTTGGTAAGCCAAATACTACATTTTCTCTTTTCCCCTCTCTTTCGTTTCTCTACTTTTTTAATATTGACTGAACATCATAAATCTTGTCTTGTTATTTCAAAACCATTTGGATGATAGTCTCTGACAATCAGTGGAGCGTCGACTGCCTTGCTTCTCTACATATCTCTGCTTTCTTCTTCGAATACTTCTTTGGCCGAATACTGTGGGGTAAGTAGGTTTGTTTTGTAGTATTGGCCGAATACTCAATTTGCTCTAATTCTAATTCTTTGGACTATGGGCATCAATTCAAGCCTTGTATTAAATGATTATTGCTAATGAATTCCGTTATATGTGCAGTAAATCGAGAAGAAGGGTGCGATCGTTTTCAACCAACGATCTAAGAGTAATAATCACATAACTTTTGGTCAAGGTAAGTGGTGATATCGGTTTGGGGCTTTAGTGTTAATGATCATGAATGGATGAAAGATTGATTATTTAGGGATGAATGTAGGTTGATCGCGCATGGGGCAATTTGTTCGTTGCACAAACAAGTCTGTAGTCACACCCCTCTCTTTAGTGAATCGGCAAAAGCTGAAAAGCTGAAACTTCGGCATTGGAGGCCTCACGAGCATGCGATCACTTTTGTGGTAAATCAAGCCCACAAATCATGGGCGATAGACTGTAGAGGCCACCACGAGCGTTCTCGTGCTCTTGGGCCGATATGGGCCTCATTTGGCTGAAATGGGTCGTGTGGGCCCAATTGGCTCGTGGGCCCCACACGGATAAAATTCATGATAAGTGGCAAATATTGGATTAGGCTATGTAGTTTGCATAGTCGTGACTGAATTTGGGCTAAATGGGCTACATGAGCTTGTGGGCCCACTTGGGTCGAATAATGGGCCTTGGGCCCATTTACACCATTATTACAATTTAGGTTATTTGTGTCACTCGAGGCGACTGCAGAACTTCAGAGAGGTTTTTATCTGCACCAAGACCCCAAAATAAGTAAAGTGACCAAAATACCCCTAAAGGGTAAAATTAATATTTTACCCCTAATAGATGGAAATGACCATCTTACCTCTAGAGGTAGGTTGACTGATGAGTGTATGATTATTTGTAACATTGTACTGAGTAGGACACTTTGCACACACAAACTATTTATGACATGACATACTGCATGGGGTTGGGAGTCTGATATGGAGGAAGTACTATATTGGTGGCTCTGCCACATTCACTGTTACTGGCAACTCTGCTGCGTTATTATTACTGGCAGGTATGCTGCGGTATAGGTGTGCTGGCTGGGTGGGTCGATTTTATCCCCACATGGTGTGCTGGTTGGTACAGGTGGTGTGTTGGCTGGATTGGGGTGGGTTGCATATTTGCATCATACTGATACTGTATTGGGCTTAGGCCCAACTGTTACTGTAATGGGCTAAGGCCCACACTACACCGTTACTGAATAGGGCCCAGGCCCAGACTGTTACTGCATATATTGTTACTAACTGACTGATAGGGGATTACACGCTGAGTTTTCATAAACTCGCCCTTTCTTTTAACTGTACAGGTAATCCCCAACCTTAGACGATTTGGAGCCGCGAGGAACTCGGAGGTGGCCACGCGATCGCTGATGTTCTACTTTAGGCTTATTTATTTAAATTTCATATTGGGCTATTGATTATGTAATAAGGCCATTGGTGGATTTAATTTTTAATTGGGCTTTGATTTCTTATTTTAAACTCCCAAACTGACATAAATGAGTTTTCAAAATAATAACTATTTTCAAGGAAAACACGCATTTTAAACTTCAAGGTTTTAATTAGAGAAGCTTCCACGATTTTATTCGGTTTAAGAAACCAACGGTAACAAATATGGCAATCGTTTTGATAAGCTGTTTTCTGATTGTAATAACTTAATTTGCCGAATTTTCTCAAGCAATAAAAACTAAATGGGTTTTAACTTAAATACGGATTTTTATCAATAAGTCCAAATTTCGAAAATCACTTCGATGTGACACGTCAGATTCGGTCGTAACGTCTAGGCCGGGTTTGGGGTGTTACAAGCAAGCTGACCCAATCAGCTTTCTTGGTTGATTAATTGGCTTGCAAAAAGGCCCTTGAAGACTTCGTCAAACTGCAAACAAACCCCTCCTCTTTTAGTGCCTTTCTAGATTTGCCCCAGCCTTAATATAGCAAGTTTGAAAGGTTCAAACTTGCCACATGTGTGGCCGGCCATGGGAGGGCTCTTTGGCTGCTGATTTTGGCTATTTTTAGTAGCCCTCTCACCGTATAAAACCCCCATTGGCTGCTCATTTCAACACACCACAACATTCTCATCTCTTCTCACCTATCTCAACTTTCTCTCTTTATTTCCCATCCATTTTCCTTTGTCCTCTTACCGATTCCACCTCTTGAAAAAGAGTCATTCATCCATGATTTGGATCAGCACTCAAGTGTTCATAGAAGCCTCGGTTCAACAAGAACAAGTGAAGAAGGAAGAGTGGAGCAAACCAGTCAAGCCATGAAGAAACACCAGATTTGCTTCTTGTTCCCTATCCTTTTTAATTATGTTGTTATTATGATGAACATGTCTTTGAATATTTTTGATGTTGATATTCTTAATTTAATTGATGTGGCTTAAATTTAATTCATGTTAGGTTGATTACATTTCGTCTTCTTAAATTATTCAAATTATGTTTGTGTTGTTATAGGCCTCGGTAAGATGTTTGATTAAGTAAAACTATGACTAAGTTATTCTTGCATTACAATTTTAAGGTAAACAATGAATTAATTATTTAAACGGATTAAAGTTGTAATTAATTGACATGGTACTTAATTTGTGCATGTTTAATCATCTAAGGTAGCTGAGGGTTAAATTAGCAACGGTATCGAGAGATACAATTGCCTTGCATAACTTGCAAGATTATTGTGATGAAATTGTTTCAAGGTAGGAATACAGTGTTACCTCACTTAATCTTTTATGTGCTTATGAGATTGAATTAATTGTTTGAATTGACATAGAGATATGTACAAGAGATTATTTGGATTTCATAAGTATGTATGTGCATTAATATATTTGTCTACTAAAATTTGTTTAATTGGTTGAATTGGCATAGAGATATAGTCAAGAGATGAATGGATTTTGGTAGGTAAGTATGTTCATAAGTTAGCAAATTACCGAGTTGCCGTGAATTTATTCGTAACAACATAAACATGAGTTTAATAATTCTAAGTTAAGAAATGTAATTAACCTAGCACAGTTATGTCATCTTGATTAAAATCATCTTTTGAAATCGTGTATTAGAACTTTTATTTTATTTTTTATTTGTTTACGTTGTTAAAATCCTAGTTTTTAATCACACTTTCAAATAAAAATATTTTTCTTCACCAAAGTGTTTTTAGTTGCATTCATAAATAATTCTTTTCACAGACCCTGTGGGTACGATAACTCGACATTTACTTGTCACTTTATTACTTGTTGCGATTGTGTGCACTTGCACATTTTCATCGTTCCCGTGTTAAGTATGGAAATATGCATATGATTTAAATGGTGGCATGAAATGGCAAAGTTTGAATGATGTTATGCATATGAATTAGTATGTAACATCCTAAAAATTTGAGTATTATTATATTGCTTGTGTTAGCTCGGGTATGATTTTATTGGGTGCTTAATATAGTCTTGAGAAGGCTCGGGTTTAATTAGAGTTAGAATAAATTTCAGTAAAGAGTACTTTACTGTAGAGGAATCAGGTGACCTTGAAGTTTAAGTTAATTAAGTGATAAAAGATGGCATAAGATGAGTAATTGGCAAAGTGGTGATGGCGCCATAAGTTGGACTTGAGGGGAGAGGTTCGAATCTCCTAGCATGCAAATTGGGAGCTTTTATTTTTGCTTTTTCCTAGCATGTGTCGGCCAAGCATCATTCATGGATAAGATGGACTAATTTTTATGATATGAAGACTAACGTTTATGGCAAGCATGATTTTAAGGATGGAATTGCTTGATTTTGGGGATAGAATTCTCAAACTTTAGGAAAATGGAGGATTGCAAGGCTTGAATCAAGGTTGACGTTTTGGTAACCTTTTCATGGCCATTTTGACCATGAACATGGACGGCATTGTGGACTAAGGGGGTTGGCCGAATGTGTTAGTAGCTTGGCTAGGATTAGGAGTTAGCTTTTGGTCATTCCTAGCATTTTTGTGCAAAATTTGCAATTCTCTTCTCAACCTTTTCTCTTAGCCGAATTTGAGCTTTTGGTAAGCCTTGTTCTTTTGACCATTTCATTTTCATGTTACCATTTGGGCACATTTTTGCTTAGCATCTCAAGACACTTTTCTCTTTTTGCCGAAATACCAAAGCCAAGATCATTTTCTTTTCCTTCTCCTCCTCCATTGCCGAATACACATTGTTCCTAAACTCATCTCTTTTCCTCATTCTCTTTTCTTCTCTTTGAAAACTGAATTTTAACACCTTCTTCCCATTCTCTCTTCTTCTTCATTTTTATCATTCAAACACTTTCTTCATTATTTTTCTCTTATGGCCGAATGTTAGTTTACTTCATTGCCGAATCTTTTTTCTTTTCTTTGTTTATTCATAGCCGAATCTCCCATTATACATAAGTATTCTTCTCAATCATTTCTTTTTCAACTGTGGATAATAGGTAAGAGTTTCTTTTTAGTTTATGTTGGTTATTTGTTGCTTTGGCCGAATATTAATGATGATAGGGAGAATCTCTTTGATCGAAATCATCGTTCATTCTCTTAAACGTTTCCTTTCGTTATATTTTAGTGTGTTTTTGGATGGCCGGAACTCAAGTGTCCGTGAGCATCGTGAATCGTTGGAATCGATCTAAAGAGTTAAGGTAAGGAGTTTATTCAAGGATTCTCATATTACTCGTCATATTGATATAGATGGATTATTAATCGATTTCAATTTAGAGGACATTTTTGCTCGATTCTCATATTGTGGAACAAGGGTATTTTGTGGTAAGGAAATCTCACACTTAAAACCGTTAGTCATAATTTCGATATATTATTAGTCGGACTAATGATCTTTTGTCGATGGAGACAATCAAGATAGGGATGAAAAGGGCGGTGAATAGTGTTCAGAAGAGGGGTGCTTCTGCTATTCCCCCTAAGTTTAAGCGTAGGGCTGTTTTGGGAATCCGAGATTTTCCACTGGGTTGTGGATGCTCATCCAAGGAGAATCAGTTGTTTGAAGTCGTTCGTACTCTCGAACCTTTGTTTGTTGGTGGATTTTCATCGGGTAATGAACCAACAATCGGGGAGAAACCGCAAAGAGAAGTGGTTCGAAATTCTGAGGGTAAAAATCTAGATCGTTATTTCTAAGATTCGATTTGTAAATAAATTATAGTGTTCTAATTTATCGTGATGCGTTTAGGTATCGACGAGAGGGAAATTCTAGTTCTTACAGTAACCAGGTGTGTAACTTTACACTTATCTCGGGTTAGATACTATACCGTAAGTATTGGGATAAAATCGTAAAGATGGCAAAATCGGAAAATACGTAGTAATTAACACTTTTGTGTAAATGCATGAAAACAGTTAAGATCGTTAAATGGGCCGAAAACCTGCTAGATCATTAAATGGGCCGAAAAACTGCTAGATCATTAAATGGGCCGAAAAACTGCTAGATCGATATATGGGCCAAAGTTTGCTAGATTGCTAAATGGGCTAAATGCTATTTTGTCTTATGGGCCAAAATGAAAATTTGAAATATAGACTCACATGTATTATGGGCTTCTTGCTAAATTATCATATGGATATAGAGTGTTATGCATACATGATTGCATGGGTTGGGATAATTGATGAAGAGAAGAAAGGCCTGTTGCCAAAATCTAGTTCGGTGGCTCTGCCACAAATTTTTAATGGCTTAATGCTTCTAGTTCGGTGACTTTGTCACAATCTAGTTCGGTGGTGCACTACAATATTATTTTAAAATGGCTTTATGCCTACAATTGGTGTGTTGGCGGGGTGGGTTGACTCGATCCCTACAGGTGTGTTGGTTGGTACGGGTGGTGTGTAGCGGATGGAAATTAGATTTGTTTGGGAAATTTCATTTTACATGCATTTCATTTATTATATTGTTAAATCCTTATATGGGCTCAAGCCCAAAATAATGTCTTGATGATCTAGCCCAATGAATGTGGTAAGTGAGTTATACACTGAGTTCTGAGTAACTTACTCTATTTAATTATCCATCTCAGGTAATGGCAATTGACGGAGGCTTGGGCCGAGGATGACTTCGTGGAGGCCATACTGCGAATATGGGTTTGATAAACTATGAACTTTTATTAAGTGATTTCTTTTAATTACTATTTTGGGTATGATGTAATAAGGCCTTTATTAATAATTTTATGGATTTTTATGTGTGGATGGATTTAATTTTGTTTTAAAACATTTGAGATACTTTAACTATTTGATTTCAAATTCTTTTGAACTCTTTAAAAACTACTTTAAGGTTTTTGACAATTAAATACTAAATGATAAGATTTCAAACTAGTATTTCTTAATTCATCGATTTTAAATCATTTTTCTTAATTTTTACTAAACTTCACTTTCCAAAAGGTTTTGTAGAACTGTTTTACCTAAATCATTAGAGAATTTAATGGATGTTCGATCTGTGTGACAAACCAAATCTCGTCTTAACGCATAGACCTGGTTTGGGGTGTTACATTTAATGGTATCAGAGCCAGTTTCAAAACTCGGCTGTGGTTGGGTTCAACAAATAACTTGCGTATGAAATTATTTTAATTATGTTTTAAAGTTAGTATGGCACCACAAGCATCCGGCACCAAGTCAAGTAAGTATTCATTACTGAATGGTTATTATGATGATATGATCATAGGAACACTCTAGAACTTCTAGTTTTAGATGTTGAAAATCGTAGAGATTGAGACTATAGGATGTGTTTGCGAAAAACAACTCTATCTCTTGAATCTCATAAAATATCGTTAATAAACACTGAAACAGTTTTCTAATTCATAAAATTCGTAACCAGATTAAAACGAGTTAGTTAGTATGAGCGCCAGAGGACGCGGAAGTGGTAGACGGCCTTGGTAGTGGCCGAGGAGCTAGAGTTGTGTCTGCGAAATCGGGACATATTCCGGAAATGGATGCACCGGCATCACCAGCGTCGGAAAATGAATCACAAGGGAATAGGAGAGAAGATAATGCTTTGACACGAGCAATGTTGCGAGTCCTTGAAAGGATCGCTGGAACTAGAGCTTGGCCAGTAGCTCGTGGGTCAATATCGGAGCGACTGAAATCAAGTGGTGCTAAGGTTTTCATAGGTGTCTCAGGTGTAGCTCCAAATGTTGCTGAATATTGGCTTGAGGCGGTGGAGCAAATTATGGACGACCTAGAGTGCACTGTAGAACAGAAACTAAGAGGAGCGGTGTCCTTGTTAAGGGACGAAGCATATCAATGGTGGCTTACTATCCGAGAAGGCACTGAAGCTGCATTAGTTACTTGGGAATTCTTCAAAGCTGCCTTTCAGGGGAAATATGTAGGAACAAGTTATGTGGATGCCCGAAGGAAGAAATTTATGAATCTGGTTCAAGGAAATAAGACGGTGGTAGCGTATGAGGCTGAGTTTTTACGCTTAAGTCGCTATGCTCGGATAATAGTACCAACGGATCATGAGCGTTGTGTACGCTTTGAGGATAGGTTGAATGATGAGTTGCGGGTTCTGATAGCCCCACAACAAGTTAGAACTTTTGCCACGCTTGTGGAGAAAGCCAAGATAGCCGAAAAGGCTAAGAGCTCAGAACGTTAGAATCGGGAAAGAGTTAGAGGCAAGAGAGATATAAAGTATTCAGATTCTTCAAAAAGGTTTCAAAAGAGGCCTCGGAATGATGAGCCAGCTCAAGGTAGAGCACCTGTAGCTATTAATCAGAGTCGAGACTATACTGAATGTGGGAAACGACATTCCGGAGAGTGCTGGAGGAAAACTGGTGCTTGTTATAAATGTGGTTCAATGGATCATCAATATAAGAATTGCCCTCGACGGATGGATACGACTCAGGAAGCTCGTAATCTTGATGCACAGCCGGCCAGAGGAATTCAGCAACCACCGGGAGGCCATGGACCAAGTCGTGGTAGTAATGGGGCTGGACGTGGTCAAGGTGCACCGGGTCGAGGCAATGGTTCTAGAGGTAACGCGGATGCAAGACAGCCAGGATTGGTATATGCAGTTAGACGCCGCGAGGATGGCAATGCACTTGATGTGATAACTGGTACGTTCTTCATCTTTGATGTACCTGTTACTGCTTTGATAGATATTGGTTCTACCCACTCGTATGTTGCTAGTGCCATATCTAGAAACTTGAATCTAGAATCTGAAATTACCGATAGTGAGATGACGGTAATTAGTCCTTTAGGACAGTTGGTAATTGTAAATAAACTGTTTAGAGACGTGCCCTTAGAAATCCAAAGAGAAATATTTTTGGCGAATTTGATGGAATTGCCTTTTGGCGAGTTCAATCTCATTTTGGGCATGGATTGGTTGGTTAAGCACTGGGCGCATTTGGATTGTGATGAAAAGCGGATGTCAATAAGGACTTCGGATGATAAGGAAGTAGTAATGATAGGCGAACGAAGGAATTACTTGGCAAATATGGTATCTGCATTAAAGGCAGAAAAGTTGGTGCGAAAAGGGTATGGAGCATTCCTAGCTTTTATTAGTACTTTGGATGCCAAAGAGTTATCAGTGGAAGATGTGAGAACGGTGAAGGAATTTCCAGATGTATTTCTCGAAGAACTTCCTGGTATACCTCCAGATCGGGAAGTAGAATTTGGTATTGAGCTTTTGCCCGGAACGACTCTAGTGTCCATTGCTCCTTATAGAATGGCACCGCAGGAGTTGGCGGAGCTTAAAGCTCAAATTCAAGAATTGCTGGATCGGGGTTTTATTCGACCGAGTGTGTCTCCGTGGGGAGCACCGGTTTTGTTCGCTAAGAAGAAGGATGGGTCGATGCGTATGTGCATTAATTACATGTATTGAATAAATTGACGATCAAGAATAGGTATCCTTTGCCGAGAATTGATGACCTGTTTGATCAATTGAAAGGAGCTTCAGTTTTCTCCAAAATTGATTTGAGATCGGGTTATCACCAACTTAAGGTGAAAGAAGCAGATATTCATAAGACGGCATTCCGAACTCGTTATGGACATTACGAGTTTTTGGTGATGCCGTTTGGGTTGACCAATGCACCAGCTGCATTTATGGACATGATGAACCGGGTCTTTCAACCATATTTAGTGAAACACCCTAAACTCGGCCCACGAGTCTCGACCAAATTTGGTATGTTCCTCGAGTAAAACTGTTCAAATCGGATTTGTATCTTTTGAAAATCTTTGAGTGTTTTTGGGAGAAAACTCAAATTGGGTTGGGCTTAAGTTGGAAACCAGTTTATTTTTAAACATAAGATTTTATAAAAATTCCATTGTTAAGTTTCCAAAACTTTAAATTGAAAGGTATACCGAATTTGTTTTAGGTTTCATCTTTAAATTAAAAATCATTTTCTTTTAGGTGCCAAAACATTTAGGGTTCATTCTTAAATAAAATTTACTTAGTCTTTAACTTGATAAAAATTTCGTATCATAAGAAAATAATTAACGTGCATGCATAAGATAGTTCGTACTATGGCCTTATTACATCAAAACAAACCCAAAATAAGTTTAAAGTGCCTAAATAAAATAAAATGTCCAAATAAAATAAATTTCCTTGCTGAGCATGGCCACCACTAAGCTCCTACCAACCCGGTCCATCATTGATCATCCCCTGAAAAGTATTCCCACAACGGGGTGAGTCACACAGATTCAATGTGTACACACACACTAAGTCCAAACAGATTCAGGCATATCAAATCACATATATATATCATAATTCACAATAAATGATGCATTCTCGAACCCAAGCCTAGTTACCATCCGCTACACATCACCCATACCATCCTGCACACCGTGGGGACTACTAAGTCAACCCTCAATCCGCTACACACCATCGAAGGCAGTCGCTGCAGTCAACGTGCTCATCGCCCTTATAAAATTCGTGGCATAGCCACCAGATAATTATTTTGTGTCATGAGACACCACATTCAGATAATGTGACCGAAGTCACCACATTCAGATAATGTGATCGAAGTCACCACATTCATATATCGTGACAATAGTTACCACATTCACTTCCCCTTTCATAATCACCCAAATGCCCATGCCATACAAAACATGCCAATATTATGCTTTATATTTCATTCACATTCTTATAAACTGCACTTATGTGCCATAACAGATATTTATCATACTCATAGTATGAGTAGGAAAACGTACCTGAGTACTTTGTACCATCACATGGTACCTTAGCCACATTGACATTCTTATAAACGCATATATCAAAATATAGCCATACATCTATTAAGAGTTAGTGTGGGGTACACACCTGATTTACTTAGCAAGTTCACTCCAAATCCTGAAAAGCCCGATCTAATGCCTTAGATCCTTTAGCTCCTATAATCGACCAACACTAGGCATATTAGCAAAAAGCTTATTCGGCTATAAGACCAAATCCCAATAGGATTGTCGAAATCAACTTCTTTCCTTGCCGCCGATTTAATTAAGAATCAAGTCCCAAAACCTTGTGATGCTCACCCCTTGCAATCGGCTAGCCACCAGAACTCCTAACTAGTTAGTTTTCGGCATTTGAAACGATAAGAAATAGATCTAAGTTACTAAATAAGCCTTGGCCGAATGTACATATGTACTCACCTTACGATTTGGAATCCCGAAAGCCTTGTGTACCACTGTCGACTGCCCCTATATATCCATAGTTAGATCCGGCTAACATAGTAACCTATATAACCGAATATGTAGCTTCACTTACCTTATGATTCCAAATCCCGGAATTAGTTACTTAACCAAGGAGATGTCGAAATACCTATAATCATAGGTTAGATTTAAGTCTAACATTAAATCAATTAATGGCCTATGGCCGAATATCACCTTATAGCTTACCTTAGATCTTTAAAATCCCGAAAGATTCTTCTTTGCAGTCGACAGCACCTAACTCCCGAAGCCTCTTTCCAAGTTTCGGCCAAGATCAATAATAGGAATTAGTCCCTAAGTTTCGACAAGTCCACAAGAAAAAGGGATGGAAATCGAATAACATATGGTCTTACCTTAATACTACAGTCGACGGCACCCTTGCTTAACCACAGAGATGTTCGGCCTTAGCACTTGAGAAATAAAAGAGATGAAACTTACAAAGGTTCGGCAACTAAGGTATTTTGATCTAAGAATTTCGACAAAGATGAACCTTTGGGAGGGAGAGATTCGGCCTAAGTAGAATGGAACAAAAATGTGAGAAGAGAAAGATGAAGAATTCGGCAATGATTTCTTGAGTTTTTGGCTTGACAAAATTTTAAGAGAAAAGAGAAGGTTGGCTAAGGAATTCGGCAAAAGAGATGAAAAGAACAATTGGCCTCACACTCCTCCTTTTGGTCGAAAATACACTAAGAGAGTCCCTTGGCCGGCCATCACATGCTCCCTCATCAAATCCCTCATTATTCTCCTCTTATCACCTCATCTAAAATTAATAAAATAAAAAGAAATAATCCTTTATTTATCCCTTATCATAATTATTTTATCACCCCTTTTATCTCTTAAAAAATAAAAGGATTTAAACTCCTAAAATATAGCCTTGGTGCCGTCCCTTGCTACTCATCTCTGCTGAAAAATAAAAATTCCATTATTGCTCCCCTTGTGACTCGAACCTAGGCCCCTTTTCCCTTGCTTGTGGCGTCACCTACTAGGCCCTAAGTGGCGCCTTGTAACCACTTTACCAAGCCCAATTGTGTGACATATTTCCCCTATTTATTTTCTTAAGGCCTCTCAGGCTTAGCTCCCTCTTTTAGAATTAAAATCTAATAATTTCTAAGGCACTTGACTACACACTAAGGTTCACAAAAATTCATAGAACCCATTCACAACACACGTAAGCATGCTTTCACATTCAATTAAGCAATTATGCATAAGCCATCATTTGGGATATTACAGTTCTACCCCCTTAAAATAATTTCGTCGTCGAAATTACTTGACTGAAATAAGTGAGGGTATTGCTGTCGCATTGCTTCTTCTGGCTCCCACGAAGCTTCTTCCGATCCATGATTTCGCCATAACACTTTGACTAAAGGAACTAACTTCCTTCGTAACACTTTCACATCTCGTTCCAAGATCTGAATCGGCTCCTCCTCGTAGGACAAATCTGGCCTTAGTTCCAACTCTTCAACCGGTACTATGTGAGATGGATCCGATCGATAACGACGTAGCATGGAGACATGGAATACGTCGTGTATCTACTTCAATTCCGGTGGCAACTCCAACTGATATGCCACTGGTCCAACTCGTTTCAACACCCGATAAGGTCCTATAAACCTTGGACTTAACTTCCCTTTGCGACCAAATCTCATCACTTTCTTCCAAGGCGAAACTTTGAGAAACACTTGATCTCCCACATCAAATTCTATTTCCTTCCGTTTGAGATCTGCGTAGGACTTCTGTCTATCAGATGCTTCCTTCAACCGTGCCTGAATTATCTCAACCTTTTCCTCAGATTCTGCCACAATTTCGGGACCCAGAACTCGACGTTCCCCTATTTCCGTCTAACACGTAGGTGTGCGACACTTCCGTCCATACAACGCTTCATACGGTGCCATCCGAATACTAGCTTGATAGCTGTTATTGTACGCAAATTCTGCTAGCGGCAAATATTCTTCCCAACTCCCTCTGAAGTCTATCACACAGCCCCTCAACATATCCTCCAACACTTGGATTACTCGTTCAGATTCCCCGTCGGACTGTGGATGAAATGCCGTAGTGAAATCCAATTTGGTGCCTAAAGCCTGATGTAAAGCTTTCCAAAACCGAGACGTAAACCTTGGGTCCCTGTCCAAAATGATTGACACCGGCACTCCATGTAACCTTACAATCTCCGCCACATATAACTTCGCCAACTTTTGCAAAGAATAATCAACTCTTACTGGAATGAAATGCGCGGACTTAGTCAACCAATCTACTATCACCCATACCGAGTCCTTCTTAGTAGGCGTAAGGGGAAACCCACTAACGAAGTCCATGGTAATTCGCTCCCACTTCCACTGTGAAATCATTATCGGTTGAAGCAATCCTGACGGAACTTGGTGTTCAGCCTTAACTTGCTGACATGTTAAGCACTTGCCGACAAATTTAGTAACTCCCCGCTTAAGTCCAGGCCCCCAAAATTTTTCCCTTAAATCTCGATACAACTTACTTCCTCCAGGATGCATAGCATAAGGGCTACTATGCGATTCCTAAAGAATTCTCTGTCTTAACTCGTCATTCTTCGGCATGCAGAACTTACCCTTAAAACACAACACTCCCTCGTCATTAATACCATAATCTTCCAACTCTTCATTCTGTACTTGCTGTAGCTTAGCACTTAACTCATCATCGACCAATTGTCCCTCTTTCACTTCATTCAACCATGTCGGTTTAACTTGCAGCTCTGCCCACATACTTCCATCATCATACAAGCTCAGGTGTGCAAACATCGCCCTCAGATCCGATACAACCTTCCGACTTAGGGCATCCGCCACTACATTCGCCTTGCCCGGATGATACTCTATAGAACAATCATAGTCCTTCAGTAACTCCACCCACCTTCACTATCTCAGGTTCAACTCCTTCTGAGTCAACAGGTACTTAAGACTCTTGTGGTCTGTGTAGATCACTGACTTTTCTCCATAAAGATAGTGCTCCACACCTTAAGAGCAAAGACCACTGCCGCCAATTCCAAATCATGAGTCGGGTAGTTAACCTCATGTGGCCTTAGTTGCCGAGACGCATACGCGACTACTTTCCCGTCTTGCATCAGAACACATCCTAATCCGGTATGAGAAGCGTCACAATACACCACAAAATCCTTTCCTGCCTCCGGCTAAATCAAGACCGGAGCTTCAGTTAAGACCCTCTTAAGCTTCTCAAAGCTCTCCTGTTGCTTTTCTGTCCATACGAAAGGTACTTCCTTTCTCAACAACTTTGTCAAAGGCGCGGCTATCGATGAGAATCCTTCCACAAACCTACTGTAGTAGCCTGCAAAACCTAAGAAACTACAAACCTCAGCCACAGACTTAGGTGGTTTCTAATCTAACACTGCCTCAATTTTCCTAGGATCCACCCTTATTCCTTTTGCAGACACTACATGTCCTAAGAACGCAACTTCCTTAAGCCAAAATTCACACTTGCTGAATTTGGGATAGAGCTTCTTCTCTCTCAACACTTGCAACACAATCCAGAGATGCTCATCATGTTCCTCCTCAGACTTGGAGTACATTAGGATGTCATCGATGAACACAACGACGAACCGATCCAAGTAAGGTTGAAAGACCCGGTTCATCATATCCATGAACGCAGCTGGGGCGTTTGTCAAACCAAACGGCATTACCACGAACTCAAAGTGCCCATACCTTGTTCGGAAAGCCGTCTTATGGATATCGGCTTCTTTCACCTTAAGCTGATGATATCCAGACCTTAAGTCGATCTTTGAGAATACCGCTGCTCCCTTCAACTGATCGAACAAGTCGTCTATCCTTGGCAAGGGATACTTGTTCTTAATAGTCAGCTTATTCAACTGTCGATAATCTATGCACATACGCATAGTTCCGTTCTTCTTCTTCACAAACAAGACCGGTGCTCCCCATGGAGACACACTGGGTCGAATAAACCCACGATCAAGCAGTTCTTGGATTTGAGCCTTGAGCTCAACCAACTCCTTAGGTGCCATTCTGTACGGGGCGATTGACACAGGAGCTGTACCAGGCAGCAGATCAATTCCAAACTCCACCTCCCTATCTGGGGGTATTCCAGGTAACTCCTCCGGAAAGACATCCACAAAATCCCTTACAGTTCGTACTCCACTAACACCTTCTTCCTTCGTATCCAACGCACTAACGAAAGCCAAGAATGCCTTGCATCCTTTCCGAACCATCTTAACATCCTTTAAAGTAGAAACTACGTTTGACAAGTAGTTTCTTCTTTCTCCTATCATAACTACTTCCTCATCCTTTAGGGTCCTTAACTCCATTCGCTTAGCTGCACAATCCAATATGGCACGATGCTCCACTAGCCAGTCCATACCAAGTATGAGATCGAATTCTCCGAAAGGAAGTTCCATCAAGTTGGCAGAGAATACTGCACCTTGAATCTCTAAAGGTACTTTCCGAAACATCTTATTCACTACTACAGTTTGACCTAGTGGGCTTACTACAGTCATCTCCCTATCAGATTATTCAGAGGCTATGTCTAGAGTTTCAACTACTCTACATGCAACATAAGAATGGGTCGAGCCTACATCAATCAAAGCAAAGTATGGCTTGCCAAAAATAAGGAACGTACCGGTTATGACGTCCGGCGCGTCTCCATCTTCCCTACGGCGAACTGCAAATACCAAGCCCGGCTGTCTTGCCTCTGTATTACCAACACCTCTGCCAGGTGTTCCACGTCCTCTTCCAGCACCGTTACCTCGGCCATTCGAACCACGGCCTCGCTGAGGCTGCTGTCCACCTCTACCAGCCTGATTAACATTCTTAGCTACTGGTCGATTTCCATCCGGCCTCATAGGACAATCTTTAATCATATGGTCCTTTGACCCACACTTAAAGCATCCTCCCGTCTTCTTTCCACATTTTCCTAAGTGCTTCTTCCCACACTGATCACAAGTACGATATTGCCCTCTAGTACCAGCTTGCTGACCTCGTGGCCCATCAACTCTAGGCCTCTTCTGAACATTCCCGAATGATCCTGATGGCCCAAACCCTCTTTTCTGCTTATTCCGATCTGAGTTCTGCCTCACAGAGTCCTTAATCCCTTCAGCTACCTTAGCTTTCTCCACTAATGCAGAAAACTCCCGCTCCTGATGTGGAGCGATTAACAACCTCAGGTCATCCCTTAAACCGTCCTCGAACCGGACACACCGCTCATGCTCCGTAGCCACTACTCTTCGAGCATACCGGCTCAACCTCAGAAATTCAGCTTCGTATTCCGCTACGGACTTGTTCCCTTGAACCAGCCCTAAAAATGCCTTCCTCTGCGCATCAGTGTAAACGCGTGCCGACATACTTTTTCTGATACGCTGCCTTAACATATTCCCAAGTCAGATCCTCAGCTGTGGCACCATCCCGAACTGCTAACCACCATTGATACGCTTCATCACGTAGCAGCGCTACCATTCCTTTCAGTTTCTCCTTAGGGGTCAAATCCAACTCATCCATAATTCGTTCCGTCGCCTCCAACCAATACTCAGCCGTACTGGGTGCCACACCAGATACTCCACGAAACACTTCAGCCCCATTGGCTCGAAGTCGCTCGGGTACAGATTTTCGAGCTCTTATATTTCCACCCGCTCCAGCCACCATTTCAAGAACTCGCAGCACAGCCTGCGACACCGCATCATCCCCCGTCTGATCTTGCTGCTCAACACCAACAGCTGGAGGTGGTGGCGGTGGCGGTGGTACCTCATTCTCAGATCCTTAACCCGATCTAACGGGTTCTGACACGGTCATTCAGCCTCTACCGCGTCCTCGTACATTACGACCACGTCCCCTAGAGCTCATTTCTACGATCGTGCTTTAATCTGATTAAGAAAATTTTATGAATTAGCCCTTGTTCCACTGATTATCCGCGAAGAAGTTTTATGGAAGGAGTTTAATAGCAGTTCTTTCAATCAATCAAGGTTTCAAGTCTTCTATCCCAATTCAAAGAAAACACATCCATTCCGTAATATCTCCCACACACATTCACTCTTCGTACATTTTTGTCTATTCCTAACCCAGGGGTATTTTCGTCATTTGTCCTACAGGGGTATTTTGATAATAAACCGGGGTCAATTTGAAAATTCTCAATAGTATTTCAAAATTTACGAAACTTAAGGTTCTTTTTGCGAATTTGTTTTCCAAACCGGTGTTGTTGCAGAAATTTTGGAAATCGGGGGTCATTTTGGTAATTTTGTAAAGCAGGGGTAATTTCGTAAATTTCCAAATCAAGGGACCTTAGTGTTTTGTAACAATAAAGTTTTTGGATATTCTTGCAAAATCAGAGAAGGTTATTGAAATCGGGGGTGGTATGGTCATTTTGGAAACCAAGGGCATTTTCGTAATTTTACCACTAGGGGTATTTAGGTAATTTTGTAAATCGGAAATATTTCAGAAAAATTTTTTAAAATAGTTTTTACAAATTAAAAGTGTAGTTTTGAGAGTTTTAAAACTAGGGCTTTTATAAAAATACGGCTAGTCCCTTTCGGGTTTTAGTTATTGGGTTTAGCCCGTGAATAAGTCCTCTTGGTTAGGGTGAACCGTAGCTACGCACCAGGTAGGATTCCCACGAAGAGGAGGTGAGTCACTAGGACTGCTTAAGTACTAGGCTCTTCCGGATCCAATCCTAGACATGCGCACAATGGTTGCCACACCCTAACTCGGCGACTTAATCACAGGTTTGTTTAATTAGGCATTTAAGATCTTATGTAACTGTTGGGGTAAACTAGTCCTAGAGTTCAAGTACTTATCATACTAATCTACGTTCCATTTCTACCCTTCTACAGATCATAATATAAATCACACAAGAGATAGGGGTACTTACCTGGTGGACTTCGGGTCAGAGACTTAGGTGCAATGCCAGGACAACCTGCTTTCGCAAAATTCTTTTAGGCTTCAATTTAAAAACATTTTGGGCCTTAAAACCAAGGCCTAGAGTTTAAAAATTGGGCTCTGATACCAAGCTGAAACATTCCAAACCCGGCCCACGAGTCTCGACTAGATCTGGTATGTTCCTCTAGTAAAACTGTTCAAATCGGATTTGTATCTTTTGAAAATCTTTGAGTGTTTTTGGGAGAAAACTCAAATTGGGTTGGGCTTAAGTTGGAAACTAGTTTATTTTTAAACATAATTTTTTATAAAAATTCCTTTGTTAAGTTTCCAAAACTTTAAATTGAAAGGTATACCGAATTTGTTTTAGGTTTCATCTTTAAATTAAAAATCATTTTCTTTTAGGTGCCAAAACATTTAGGGTTCATTCTTAAATAAAATTTACTTAGTCTTTAACTTGATAAAAATTTCGTATCATAAGAAAATAATTAACGTGCATGCATAAGATAGTTCGTACTGTGGCCTTATTACATCAAAACAAACCCAAATAAGTTTAAAGTGCCTAAATAAAATAAAATGTCCAAATAAAATAAATTTCCTTGCTGAGCATGGCCACCACTAAGCTCCTGCCAACCCGGTCCATCACTGATCATCACCTGAAAAGTATTCCCACAACGGGGTGAGTCAAACAGACTCAATGTGTACACAAACACTAAGTCCAAACAGATTCAGGCATATCAAATCACATACATATATATATATATATCATAATTCACAGTAAATGATGCATTCCCGAACCCAAGCCTAGTTACCATCCGCTACACATCACCCGTACCATCTTGCACACCGTGGGGACTACTAAGTCAACCCTCCATCCGCTACACACCATCGAAGGCAGTCGCTGCAGTCGACGTGCTCATCGCCCTTATAAAATTCGTGGCATAGCCACCAGATAATTATTTTGTGTCATGAGACACCACATTCAGATAATGTGATCGAAGTCACCACATTCATATATCGTGACAATAGTCACCACATTCACTTCCCCTTTCATAATCACCCAAATGCCCATGCCATACAAAACATGCCAATATTATGCTTTATATTTCATTCACATTCTTATAAACTGCACTTATGTGCCATAATAGATATTTATCATACTCATAGTAGGAGTAGGAAAACGTACCTGAGTACTTTGTACCATCACATGGTACCTTAGCCACATTCACATTCTTATAAACGCATATATCAAAATATAGCCATACATCTATTAAGAGTTAGTGTGGGGTACACACCTGATTTACTTAGCAAGTTCACTCCAAATCCCGAAAAGCCCGATCTAATGCCTTAGATCCTTTAGCTCCTATAATCGGCCAACACTAGGCATATTAGCAAAAAGCCTATTCGGTTATAAGACCAAATCCCAATAGGATTGTCGAAATCAACTTCTTACCTTGCCGCCGATTTAATTAAGAATCAAGTCCCGAAACCTTGTGATGCTCACCCCTTGCAATCGGCTAGCCACCAGAATTCCTAACTAGTTAGTTTTCGGCATTTGAAACGATAAGAAATAGATCTAAGTTACTAAATAAGCCTTGGCCGAATGTACATATGTACTCACCTTACGATTTGGAATCCCGAAAGCCTTGTGTACCACTGTCGACTGCCCCTATATATCCATAGTTAGATTCGGCTAACATAGTAACCAATATAGCCGAATATGTACCTTCACTTACCTTATGATTCCAAATCCCAAAATTAGTTACTTAACCAAGGAGATGTCGAAATACCTATAATCATAGGTTAGATTTAAGTCTAACTTTAAATCAATTAATGGCCTATGGCCGAATATCACCTTATAGCTTACCTTAAATCTTTAAAATCCCGAAAGATTCTTCTTTGCAGTCGACAGCACCTAACTCCCGAAGCCTCTTTCCAAGTTTCGGCCAAGATCAATAATAGGAATTAGTCCCTAAGTTTCTACAAGTCCACAAGAAAAAGGGATGGAAATCGAATAACATATGGTCTTACCTTAATACTACAATCGACGGCACCCTTGCTTAACCACAGAGATGTTCGGCCTTAGCACTTGAGAAATAAAAGAGATGAAACTTACAAAGGTTCGGCAACGAAGGTATTTTGATCTAAGAATTTCGACAAAGATGAACCTTTGGGAGGGAGAGATTCGGCCTAAGTAGGATGGAACAAAAAGGTGAGAAGAGAAAGATGAAGAATTCGGCAATGATTTCTTGAGTTTTTGGCTTGACAAAATTTTAAGAGAAAAGAGAAGGTTGGCTAAGGAATTCGGCAAAAGAGATGAAAAGAACAATTGGCCTCACACTCCTCCTTTTGGCCGAAAATACACCAAGAGAGTCCCTTGGCCGGCCATCACATGCTCCCTCATCAAATCCCCCATTATTCTCCTCTTATCACCTCATCTAAAATTAATAAAATAAAAAGAAATAATCCTTTATTTATCCCTTATCATAATTATTTTATCACCCCTTTTATCTCTTAAAAAATAAAAGGATTTAAGCTCCTAAAATATAGCCTTGGTGCCGTCCCTTGCTGCCCACCTCTGCTGAAAAATAAAAATTCCCTTATTGCTCCCCTTGTGACTCGAACCTAGGCCCCTTTTCCCTTGCTTGTGGCGTCACCTACTAGGCCCTAAGAGGCGCCTTGTAACCACTTTACCAAGCCCAATTGTGTGACATATTTCCCCTATTTATTTTCTTAAAGCCTCTCAGGCTTAGCTGCATCTTTTAGAATTAAAATCTAATAATTTCTAAGGCACTTGACTACACACTAAGGTTCACAAAAATTCATAGAACCCATTCACAACACACGTAAGCATGCTTTCACATTCAATTAAGCAATTATGCATAAGCCATCATTTGGGATATTACATTTAGACCGGTTTGTGGTAGTGTTCATAGATGACATTTTGGTATATTCAAGGAATGAAGAGGAGCACGACTCGCATTTGCGTATAGTATTGCAGTTACTTCAAGATAAGCAACTTTATGCCAAATTCAGTAAATGTGAATTCTGGTTAAGGGAAGTGACTTTCTTGGGTCATGTGGTATTAGCTGAAGGAATAAGGGTGGATCCTCGGAAGATTGAGGCTGTACTGGATTGGAAACCACCAAAGTCAGTAACTGAGATTCGGAGTTTCTTGGGTTTCGTTGGTTATTATAGACGCTTTGTTGAGGGGTTTTCGCTGATTGTTGCACCCCTAACTGAGCTGTTGCGGAAGGGAGTACCATATATATGGACTGAAAAACAAGAGAGTTTCAGAAATTGAAGAAGATTCTGACGGAAGCACCAGTTTTGATTCAGCCTGAGGCTGGAAAAGAATTTATCGTTTATTGTGATGCGTCTCACACGGGTTTAGGTTGTTTACTGATGCAAAATGGAAAAGTGGTGGCTTATGCTTCTCGTCAGTTGAGACCGCACGAAGTAAACTACCCTACTCATGACTTGGAGTTAGCTGCGGTAATGTTTGCTTTAAAGATTTGGAGGCACTATCTCTACGGTGAGAAGTCTATCATCTATACAGATCACAAGAGTCTTAAGTATCTTCTTACTCAGAATGAGTTAAACTTGAGACAGAGAAGATGGGTAGAACTGTTAAAGGATTATGATTTCTCAATCGAGTATCATCTTGGAAAGGCTAATGTGGTAGCTGACGCGTTAAGTCGTAAGGTGGTATCTGATTTGAGAGTAATGTTTGCTCATCTGAGTTTGTATGAGGATGGTAGTCTGTTAGCGGAACTTCAGGTGAAGCCTCTATGGTTAGACCAAATCAAGGAAAAGCAGATATCAGATAAAAGGTTGGGACCCTTATTTCAGCAAGTTGAAAGTGGTGAAATAGGGGATTTTGGTATAAACACGGATAGAGTGCTGTGTTTTCGTGGAAGAGTTTGTATGCCTAAGGACTCAGATTTGAAACAAATGATTCTGCGGGAGGTGCATAGTAACCCTTATGCTATGCACCCCGGAGGAAATAAGATGTACCGAGATCTCCGTGAAAAGTATTGGTGGCCAGGGTTGAAGCGTGAGATTTCTGAGTTTGTAGGAAAATGTTTGACTTGTCAACAAGTGAAGGCGGAGCATCAATTGCCGTCAGGCTTATTACAACCGGTAAAGATTCCTCTTTGGAAATGGGAGCGGATAACAATGGATTTTGTTAGTGGGTTACCTTTAACACCTACTAAGAAAAATTCCGTTTGGGTAATAGTTGATCGATTGACGAAGACTACTCATTTTCTACCAGTTCGTAGGATTACTCATTACTGAAGTTGGCTAAGCTGTATGTATCTGAAATCATGAGGTTGCATGGGGTACCAGTGTCTATTATATCAGATAGGGATCCTAGGTTTACATCCCGATTTTGGAAAGCTCTGCATGAAGCTTTGGGAACAAAGTTAAACTTCAGTACGGCTTTTCATCCTCAGTCAGATGGTCAGTCGGAAAGAGTAATTCAGTTATTGGAAGACATGTTAAGGGGATGTGTGATTGATTTCAAAGGTAGTTGGGAGGATTTTCCACCGTTGGTAGAATTTGCGTATAACAACAGCTATCAGTCTAGCATTCAGATGGCACCCTACGAGGCATTGTATGGTCGTAGGTGTCGTACTCCTACTTGTTGGACTGAATTGGGCGAACGGCAGATGTTGGGTCCTGAGTTGATATCTGAGACGGAAGAAAAGGTAAAAAGTTATTCGAGCACGGTTAAAGGAATATTCGGATAGACAGAAGTCGTATGCAGATCTGAAGCGTAAGGATATCGAGTTTGCTGTGAGGGAGCAGGTCTTTCTGAAGGTCTCACCTTGGAAGAAGATTTTCAGATTTGGAAGGAAGGGCAAGTTGAGCCCTAGGTTCATTGGACCATATCATGTGATGAAGCGTGTTGGTCCAGTGACCTATCAGATTGAATTACCTCCGGAGTTGAGTCAAATTCATAATGTTTTCCATGTTTCCATGCTGAGGCACTATAGATCGAATCCGTCTCACATAGTACCGGTAGAAGAAGTGGAGTTGAGATCAGATTTGTCTTTTGAGGAGGAACCAATGGAAATCTTAGACCGAGATGTTAAGGTGCTAAGAAAGAAGACCGTGCCATTGGTCAAGGTTTTATGGCGCAATCACGGAGCGGAGGAAGCTACGTGGGAGCCTGAGGATGCAATTTGGCAACAATATCCTCACCTCTTTTAATCAGTTAAATTTTAAGGATGAAATTTTCTTTAAGGGGGTAGATTTGTAACATCCTAAAAATTTGAGTATCATTATGTTGCTTGTGTTAGCTCGGGTATGATTTTATCGTGTGCTTAATATAGTCTTGAGAAGGCTTGGGTTTAATTAGAGTTAGAATAAATTTTAGTAAAGAGTACTTTACTGTAGAGGAATCAGGTGACCTTGAAGTTTAAGTTAATTAAGTGATAAAAGATGGCATAAGATGAGTAATTGGCAAAGTGGTGATAGCGCCATAAGTTGGACTTGAGGGGAGAGGTTCGAATCTCCTAGCATGCAAATTGGGAGCTTTTATTTTTTCTTTTTCCTCGCATGTGTCGGCCAAGCATCATTCATGGATGAGATGGACTAATTTTTATGGTATGAAGACTAAAGTTTATGGCAAGCATGATTTTAGGGATGAAATTGCTTGATTTTGGGGATAGAATTCTCAAACTTTAGGAAAATAGAGGATTGCAAGGCTTGAATCAAGGTTGATGTTTTGGTAACTTTTTCATGGCCATTTTGACCATGAACATGGACGGCATTGTGGACTAAGGGGGTTGGCCGAATGTGTTAGTAGCTTGGCTAGGATTAGGAGTTAGCTTTTGGTCATTCCTAGCATTTTTGTGCAAAATTTGCAATTCTCTTCTCAACCTTTTCTCTTAGCCGAATTTGAGGTTTTGGTAAGCCTTGTTCTTTTGACCATTTCATTTTCATGTTACCATTTGGGCACATTTTTGCTTAGCATCTCAAGACACTTTTCTCTTTTTGCCGAAATACCAAAGCCAAGATTATTTTCTTTTCCTTCTCCTCCTCCATTGCCGAATACACATTGTTCTTAAACTCATCTCTTTTCCTCATTCTCTTTTCTTCTCTTTGAAAACCGAATTTTAACACCTTCTTCCCATTCTCTCTTCTTCTTCATTTTTATCATTCAAACACTTTCTTCATTATTTTTCTCTTATGGCCGAATGTTAGTTTACTCCATTGCCGAATTTTTTTTCTTTTCTTTGTTTATTCATAGCCGAATCTCCCATTATACATAAGTATTCTTCTCAATCATTTCTTTTTCAACTGTGGACAATAGGTAAGAGTTTCTTTTTAGTTTATGTTGGTTATTAGTTGCTTTGGCTGAATCTTAATGATGATAGGGAGAATCTCTTTGATCGAAATCATCGTTCATTCTCTTAAACGTTTCCTTTCGATATATTTTAGTGTGTTTTTGGAGGGCCGAAACTCAAGTGTTCGTGAGCATCGTGAATCATTGGAATTGATCTAAAGAGTTAAGGTAAAGAGTTTATTCAAGGATCCTCATATTACTCGTCATATTGATATAGATGGATTATTAATCGATTTCGATTTAGGGGACATTTTTGCTCGATTCTCATATTGTGGAACAAGGGTATTTTGTGGTAAGGCAATCTCACCCTTAAAACCGTTAGTCATAATGTTGATATATTATTAGTCGGACTAATGATCTTTTGTCGATGGAGACAATCAACATAGGGACGAAAAGGGCAATGAATAGTGTTCGGAAGAGGGGTGCTTCTTCTATTCCCCCTAAGTTTAAGCGAAGGGCTGTTTCGGGAATCCGAGATTTTCCACCGGGTTGTGGACACTCATCCGAGGAGAATCAATTGTTTGAAGTCGTTCTTACTCCTGAACCTTTGTTTGTTTGTGGATTTTCATCGGGTAACGAACCAACAATCAGGGAGAAACCGCAAAGAGAAGTGGTTCGAAATTCTGAAGGTAAAAGTCTAGATCGTTATTTCTAAGATTCGATTTGTAAATAAATTATAGTGTTCTAGTTTATCGTGATGCGTTTAGGTATCGAAGAGCGGTTCTAGTTCTTACAGTAACCAGGTGTGTAACTTCACACTTATCTCGGGTTAGATACTATACCGTAAGTATTGGGATAAAATCGTAAAGATGGCAAAATCAGAAAATACGTAGTAATTAACACTTTTGTGTAAATGCATGAAAACAGTTAAGATCGTTAAATGGGCCGAAAAAATGCTAGATCATTAAATGGGCCGAAAAACTGCTAGATCGTTAAATGGGCCGAAAAACTGCTAGATCGATATATGGGCCAGAGTTTGCTAGATTGCTAAATGGGCTAAATGCTATTTTGTCTTATGGGCCAAAATGAAAATTTGAAATATAGACTCACATGTATTATGGGCTTCTTGTTAAATTATCATATGGATATAGAGTGTTATGCATACATGATTGCATGGGTTGGGATAATTGATGAAGAGAAGAAAGGCCTATTGCCAAAATCTAGTTCGGTGGCTCTGCCACAAATTTTTAATGGCTTAATGCCTCTAGTTCGATGACTTTGTCACAATCTAGTTCGGTGGTGCACCATAATATTATTTTAAAATGGCTTTATGCCTACGATTGGTGTGTTGGCGGGGTGGGTTGACTCGATCCCCACAGGTGTGTTGGTTGGTACGGGTGGTGTGTAGCGGATGGAAATTAGGTTTGGTTGGGAAATTTCATTTGACATGCATTTCATTTATTATATTGTTAAATTCGTATACGGGCTCAAGCCCAAAATAATGTCTTGATGATCTGGCCCAATGAATGTGGTAAGTGAGTTATACACTGAGTTCTGAGTAACTCACTCTGTTTAATTATCCATCTCAGGTAATGGCAATTGACGGAGGCTTGGGCCGAGGATGACTTCGGGAAGGCCATACTGCGAATACGGGATTGATAAACTATGAACTTTTATTAAGTGATTTCTTTTAATTACTATTTTGGGTATGATGTAATAAGGCCTTTATTAGTATTTTTATGGATTTTTATGTGTGGATGGATTTAATTTTGTTTTAAAACATTTGAGATACTTTAACTATTCTTGATTTCAAATTCTTTTGAACTCTTTAAAAACTACTTTAAGGTTTTTGACAATTAAATACTAAATGATAAGATTTCAAACTAGTATTTCTTAATTCATCGATTTTAAATCATTTTTCTTAATTTTTACTAAACTTCACTTTCCAAAAGGTTTTGTAGAACTGTTTTACCTAAATCATTAGAGAATTTAATGGATGTTCAATCTGTGTGACAAACCAAATCACGTCTTAACGCATAGACCTGGTTTGGGGTGTTACATAGTAAGTGCTATTGTTTTTGGCATTGTTGAGTTTGAATATATTAGCATGTGCAAATGGTAGCTTAAGTAAATGCTAAATGGTATTGACAAATGTGAAAGAAAACCTTAAATTTTTGATATGTATGTGACCTAACTTGTGGCATAAAATGGTTGAGTGATTTGGTATGGAATGGTTAAAAGTTTTAGTATGAATTGTATTTCACTTGATTTTATTGATTTGTAGAGCCATATTGGTTGTCTGTTTAAATTATTATATGAATTGGTGTGTTGGCTTTGAAATGTATGAGTTTTGGTGTTGATTGAATTGCATAAATTGTCATTATAGGTCACTCAGCTTGAATGCTATAAAACTTGCACAAATAGGTCAATTATGTTGCACGCGGGCTACCACGCGGTTGTGTGTTCAACATATTCATGGTGGTTTTTGGTTCACACAATGACAGTGTGTAATAGCCCGGTTTTAGTCACATCGTAATGGTGGTTTCGAGACCACAAATCCAAATTCAAAATATTTATTTTTTTATTAGTTTAATATTTATAGCATGAATATATGATTGTGTGAAAGTTTCGTTTAGAAATTTTATCGTTTGATTAGTCAATTTGAAAAAAAGGACTAAATCGCGTAAAGTGCAAAAGTGATGTTCTAATAGCTAAAGGTATTTAATAGCTAAGGAATATTAAATTAGAAGTCATTATGTTGTAATTAGTCCATTACTTAATTGAGTGGACATATATGGACATATTATCATGAATTTTGATAGTTAATAACTAGGGTTAAATAGGTAAATTGGTTAATAATATGATTAATTAATAAAAAAAAACATAAAATCTTTTCATTCATCTTCCTAGCCGATTTTAGCAAGAAGAAAAGCCATTGTTAGGGCTTTTTCATTCGGCCAAGCTTCCTAGCTCAATTGTAAGTCTGTTTTTGTCCCGTTTTTAATTATTTCTATGATTTTGAGATCGTTGCAACTAGGTCTAGCTAGCCTAGGGACTATTTTGCAAAAAAATTAAAGATTTTGAATGTTTCCATTGATGAATATATGAGTATTTTGATGTTCAATAATAGATTTTGAATGTTTGATGATAGTTATACAAGTTTTGTTAAGTGATTTTTAGTGAATATGTAAATTAGGGATTAAATTGTGAAATGTGGAAACTTTGAGGTTAAAATGTGAAATAAATGAAAAATATGGGCTGCTAGGGACTTATTTCTAATTCGGCTAGCATGAGTTAGTATTGAATTTCATGAATTTGTGATTTTATGAAATAAGGACTAAATTGTAAAAGTTGTGAAAGATTAAGGGTAAATGTGTAAAATTACCTTAATTAGTGTTTTGGACTAAATTGAATAGGGAGATGATTAAATAAGTTAATTTTTGATTATATATAGATCAAGAAAAGCGAAACTCGAATCTAGATCGAGGGAAAAACAAAGTTCTCGACTAATCGACCAGTTTAGTCATTTTTACGTCCAAGGTAAGTTCGTATGTAATAATAATTATTATAATTATGTTTTAAATGCTTTGATATTGTGTGAACTATGAATACGAGACTACGGAAATGTTCAAAAATGATTTGACGATGATTCAGCGTTGAAAATCCCAGTCGAACCTTAGGAATAGATAGGATACTAGTGACATGTCATTAGGGGATTATTGTCATTATGTGATCCGGGTGTTGGTCCTGTACGTCCTACCGGTGGCTGAGTATACCGGCATGTGTTGCGGTTACTCGACAGCTTGTGTGAGCAGCACCGTGTAGCTACGTCTTGACCCGCAGCTTGTGTGAGCAGGGCTGTTAATAGCTAGAAAGTGAGCATATATGTGATATATGATTGAGATAGCTTCGGCTATATATGTGGCACTTAGGGTGCGAGTTTCCCATGTATCCGATAGTATTCCTAATGGTTTAACGGGTAAATGAAAGACGTGGTTGAGTATGAGATTGATACAAGACGGTATAGGTATGTACATGAACCGTATAAGCTTTAAATCGGAGAAATTGTGAAGTGCACATATAAGCATATGATTAAATATTTGCAAGGTTTGTTAGATAACATGAATTACATGTTGATATGTTCAAATTGATGATTTGTGTATTTATGATTTGTTTAAGTTTATCTCATACGAGCTTACTAAGCTATAAAGCTTACTTTGTTTATTTTTCCACGTTTTATAATGATTTCAAAGCTAGCTCGGATTCGGCGATCGTCAGAGACTACATCACACTATCCATCTATCACTTTGGTACTATTGAGATTATGTTTTGAGTATATGGCATGTATAGGGACTTTGGTCATTTTGGTTCATGAAATGATGATGAATGTAACCATTTGAGTTGGCTTGCAAATGTTCTAAGTTTGGTTTGGTATATTGCCATATAAGTTGGCTTATTTTGGTATGATTGAATCATGTATATATATAAGTGTGCATATAGCTTATGTTATGTGATTGAGGTCAGTTTTGTAATGTTTATTGATAGTTGGTATTGAGAGCGCCAATTGGTTGATAATAGTGAGGAAATATGTTTTTAAAATTGAGCACATTGATGAATATGTGAAAGTGTATAATTAGTTGAATTGTTTATGCGAATTTGGTATAGATGGTATAGCTTACTTTTGTGGCTCGTGTGTATGGAAGAGGGTGATATAGAGTATGCATGATTTAGGCTTGAATTGGTTGGCTTAAATGTCTATTTATATGCCATGAGTTGTGCAATTTGGTTTGGTATAGGTTTGTGCAAGTTAGGTGGCAAAATGGCTTGGCAAATAGCCTATTTTTGTCCTTACGGGCAGAGACACGGGTGTGTGTCTCAGCTGTGTGTGACACACGGTTATGTACACGACCATGTGTCCCCTGGTGTTGAAATTAAAATCAAGTCAGCATGCTCCACATGGCCTCACACACAGGCGTGTGACTTGGCTGTGTGGCATAAGTTAGTATACCCTATAGGTTTGACATAACCTATCACATGGTCTAGCACACAGGCGTGTATGGCCATTTGTAGGGCACACGCGCTAGCCACACTGGCGTGTGTGTTGGTCGTGTGACCCAAGTCAGAGAGTTACATGGGGTTGGACACGGGCTGGAACACAACCATGTGCTCCAATTTCGAATGTCCACATGGCCTATGACACGAGCGCGTCTTTGGCCTTGTGAGACAGATGGCTGGGCCACACGGGCATGTGTCTCCTCTTTTTGAGAAAATTTTCTAAGTGTTCTAAGAATTTCCAAAGTTATCGGTTTAGTCCTAAATTGTAACAACATGTTTTTCGTCAAATCAGAACAGTGGTTTTGGAACCACAAATTCGAAGTTAAAATATTTATTTTATTATTATTTTAATGTCGACAGCATGATAATATGTTTCTGTGAAAATTTCGTTAAGAAATTTTATCATTTGATTGGTCAATTTGATAAAAAGGACTAAATCACGTAAAGTACAAAAGTGATGTTCTAATAGCTAATGGTATTAAATAGCTATAGATGTAACACCCCAAACTCGGCCTAGAAGTTAGGCCCGAATCTCGAATGTCACATTAAAGGCACACTTTAAAACGATTTTACTAATTAACCATTTAAGGCCCAAAAGCCTAAAACCTTTGTATCATGTTAAGTTACGTTGAAAAGCCCATATTTTAGAAAAAACTCATAGGTTAAGTTATTTCGAAAACCATGTTAACTTTAGAAATTTTATGATATTTATTAAGCGGATAGTTGAAACAATAATAATAAAACCCAAAATCTAAAGTCAATTAGGAGTTACATGGCCTTATTACAATCCAATGAGAAAAAATAAAGTATTTAAAATAAATTCATTTGAACGAAATAAAACGTTTGATCAGCTTGTAGTGTGGCCATCTCCGAGTCCTCTCCCACGTCGAGCCGTCTATTCAGGATCACCTGAAACATTAAATAAAAGGGTCTGAGTTTCGAAACTCAGTGTGTACAACCCTTGGCAATCAAATCACATACAAATATTCACATTAGGCCTAAGACCTATCAAAAGCGGTGGTCTTGGGCCTTAGCCCACAATGACCTCATATCATATCATATCATATCATATACAAACAAGGTAATGCAAAACTCACCCCAAAAATCCATCCGCTATACACAGCATTTCCCTTCCAACCTTATGACTCCTGTGGGGAATTCTAGCTCGACCCATCCATCCGCTACACACCAAGGGTAGCCAAGTTGCGGTACTACCGAATGTTGCAGCAAAGCTGCTAGTTATATATTGGGCTTAAAGCATTCGGTGGATCCATACCATATGGCCATGCGATCCTCAATTCTTCCTCCGTACCATGATTCCCACCCATATGCATCCTAAGCAGAATATCATAGGAATGCATCAACACACAAGTAGCATCCATATACTCATATTCGTCACATAGGGGTATTTTCGTCATTTCACTACCTAGGGGCATTTTCGTGATTCTACCCTACAGAGGTATTTTGGTAATTTGGCAAAATAGGGGTATCTTGGTAATTTTGTGAAACAGGGGTATTTTGGTACTTTTGCAAAATAAGGGTATTTTGGTAATTTATAATTATTGGGGTATTTTAGTAATTCTTTAAACATAAGGGTATTTTAGTAATTTTTCAAATATAAGGGTAATTGGTCCCTCTCGGTTTTTAGTTATGAACTTTGGCCCATCAACAAGTCATCGCGGTTAAAGTGAATAGACACTACGCAGCAGGTAGGATTCCAGAGAAAAGGAGGTGGGTCACTAGGACCGCTTAAGTTCCAACCTCTCCCTAAATCTAATCCTAGACATGCGTATGCCCGTTGCCACACTCCAACCCAGCGACTTGTTCACAGACATGTTTAATTAGATTAAATCTTATGAAATTAAAGAGTTGTTCGAACTAGGCCTAAGTCAATAAACCTTAGCATATTTGTCTACGTCCCCATAAAGCCCATCAAACCCAAATTACAACCTTACGGTCCATTAGGCCCAAATCTTATCATATGCATACTAGGCCCAAAATAAATCCAAATCGTGTATCATGCGTGACTAACTCAATACGTTTAACAAACCAAACCATTTCATCAAACTTAGCCTCAGGGCCCACCGATCCCATTTAGCCACTTTTGGCTTTTTGGCATTGCCGATATCGTGTGTATAGTGTGTGTACACACCTGGTATGTAACAGTCCGAATTTAACCCTAATCGGAACAGTGGTTTCGGGACCACAAATCCGAGTCTGAAAAATATTTAAATATTATTTTCTGTGTTTATTATATGTGAATTTTTATGTGTGAAAGTTTCGTATGAAAATTTGATTGTTTGTGTGCTTAATTAAGTAAAAAAGGCTTAATCGAATAAATTATAAATGTGATAGTTTAATGTGTAATGGCTAATTTGGTGTTGTCTTTTAAAAGGGATGTATTAAACTTGAAATTTATCCTTTTTAAAGGATAGTGGGCAGCATAAGACAATTATGCCCATTAGTTTATCTGTTTGGATAATTTTTAGTAATGGTTAGTTTAGTAATCTAATAATAAGTTAATATAATATACCTTATATCATAAAATAATAAAAAAAGGATCATCTTTCTTAAGACATAGCCGAAACTAAGAAAAGAAAAAGACTTAGGGAAAGCTTTAAATGTAACACCCTGGTTTTAGGGGTTAGGCATTTGGTGCTTAGCTCGGGTGTTGGCACACTCTAGTGTGTGGTTGGGTAAGTTTTAGGAGTCCTGAGAACCTTAGGTGGTGGTAGGTTGCCTTAGAAAATTTTTAGTTTTAGGGGCTAAAAAGGGGAGCTGGGCGAGGGGTGTCTTCAGAGAATTATTTGGGAGTTTATGTCACAAGAAAGGAGCTGGTGGAGTGGCAGGATAGGCGCCACTAAGGCCTTGTGTGTGTGACGCCATTTGCAGGGGGGAAGGGGCTCAGGTTCGATTCGCAAGAGCAGCAGATGGGCATTGTTTTTGCGTCATCTTGGTGGGGTGGATGGACGGTTTGAAAGGCTTAAAAGGTGGAGAAGACTTGGTCAATTTTTTTTTTGAATTTGGCTAGGTAAAAGTTTGACTCATTCAAACTTTTTGAATGGGTGGAAGGGAGGTATTTTAGGAGAATTTTGAGGATTATTTTTGGGGGGTTGGAGCTTGGCCTTTTAGTATAAATAGGGGGGGAGGTGCTCATTATTCATTCACCATCTGCCTTCTCTCCCTTGCCGAATTTTGTTCCCCATTTCCTTGGTTGCCGAAACCTTTTCTCCAAAGCTTGTTGCTCTTCTTCTCTCACATTTTTTTCCAAGTGGCCGAACCCTTCACTCTCCCTATTTCCCTTCCTTTTCACTTCAAAACCGAAAGTACACCCCACACCTTTCTTTCTCCTCTCTTTGGCTGAAACCAATGTTCCCTACCCCTTGATTTAATTAATAGCCGAATCTACATCCATCACCCCTTTGCCTAATTTCTTTCTCTCAACTTGATAGCACTTGGGCCGAATGTTAACTTAGATCTTTTCGGGTTCCGTGACTGAGATACTCTGGGGTTTTAGTGGTTGGCCAAGCCTCCGTTTGTAGCAGTCAGTTTGATCAAGTGGTGGTAAGGATATTTATTAAGGTTAAATGCTTAAGTGGTGTTTTGGGGGTTAACCTGTTTACCTGATTAAGTTTTTTATGGAGGCCACAACCAGTCAGAGTAGGCAAGGGAAGGTCTCTATTCCGAAGTTCAAGAAAAGAGCGGTTTCAGCAGTTCGGGATTGGCCACCGGGGTGTGGGCCAGCGGCAGGAGATAGCTATAGGCAGATAGCGGTAGTCTCGCTAGTCGATAGCGTCGGGATCGAGGGTTTAGAGCTCCAGGTTATAAGGTGTGTAGTTAGCCATTGTTTCCGGGATTTGCGTGATATTTGCCTATTGTATATGTTTGCTAACAAGTGCAGTTAAATGTGAAAATGGTACCCTTAAGGGGTATGACGATGACCAGGTTAGTGGCAAACTTGTTACTATGTGAACACTGATTTAAATATGATTGTATGCCTATATTTGTGTGAATGACATGCTCATGCATCACCTTGTCATTATATCACGTTACATGTGCATGGGTGGGTTTTTATGAAAAGAAGGTACGGGTGTACTTCGAGTACGTGGTTGATGTCAGCTTTGTGCTACATCGTGGATTGGCGCTGACTGAGGTCGCGTTGTGGATCTTTGCGATTTAGTTCGCGTGGTTACCTTAATTGATATCGGCTTATGCCATATCGTGGCTTGATGGATTGCTGTGTGCTCCATCGTGGTTTGATGTTAGCTATATGCTACATCGTGGATGGCATTGGTTGCCTTTTTGGAGGGAAAAAGAGAGGGTGACTCGATAGTCCCCTGGTGTGTGGTAGGCTGGATAAGGGGGTGTGTAGCGGATGGACCCTAGGTTTGGGTGGGTTTCATGATTGCATTATTCTGTTTATGAAATAATATGAAAATGGGCCAAGCCCAATGAATAGGTATGTTTTGGGGACATACGTGGACATGGGCCAAACCCAGTGATCAGTGGACTAATGTGAAAAGGGCCTAGTCCAGTATTTGTTATAATTTGAAGGTGGGCCAAGCCCAGATTGTGGTAATGTCTAAATAATTATACTTGCATGTTGCATTTGATAATTGGGATGTTATGTGGGTAGCATGTGGGTGGATTTCGATGGTTTAGTTACACACTGAGTCTGTATGACTCACCCAACTTTTTAAGCATCGCAGGTGACATGTCGGTCGGACCGGGTTGGAGTGGACACATGGTGGCCCATGCAGAAGAAGAGATTAAATGTTTTAGGCTTACTTTAAGTATTTGGGTTTAAATAGAATATGTAATAAAGGCCTTTTGACTCTTATTTATTTTTGTTATGATTTTATTAGTATTTATTATGGTTTGAAGAATTGGAAACACTATGTGAAGATGATTATATTTTTCCAACCTACTTATTCAATTTGGCTTGTATATATATTAATCTTTTAGTATGAGTATATTTTAATAACAAAGTTTTAATCATAAGTTTAAATAAACATGGATTTTTCAAAAGTTAGCAAGTTTTAAATTTTTCTAAGTTAAATAGATTTTCCACCGACTTTTCCGCACTAACATAACCAGATTCGGTCGTAGTGAATGGGCCGGGTTTGGGGATGTTACAGTTTGGTATCAGAGCCCGGTTCAAAACTCGGCTTTGAGGGTTTTGGGCCCAAAAACATTTTCAAAAATGGGTTTTTCAAAAATATGGGCTTTTAAGAAACTTTTTCAGGTTTTTTTTTGGCATGGCACCTGTACCTCCGACCCGAAGTCCCCCAGGTAAGTACTTCGAACTTTGGAAGTGATTTGTTATTATGAACTGTTATGGGCTTAGTTGGGCTCGTAGTTTAGAATATTAAGGCAATTGGACCCTAGGATTAGTCTACTCAAACACTTGCATAAAACTTAAAGCTCTTAAACAAACCTGTGAAGTAAGTCGCCGAGTTAAGGTGTGGTAACCACTGTACGCATGTCTAGGAGTGGCATTCAGTAAGAGCTTGGTATTTAAGCAGTCCTAGCGACTCACCTCCTCTTTACTCGAATCCTACCTGGTGCGTAGCTACGGTTCACCTTAACCAAGAGGACTTGTTCATAGGCTAAACCGGTTATTAAATCCCGAAAGGGAATTAGCCTTGCTGTTTTCTAAATTCCCTGTTTTTAAATTTTCAAATTTACCCCTCTGGTTTGTGAAACCTTAAATCTGATTTTGAAGGACGTTTTTCTTTCGATTTACAAAATTACCAAAATGCCCTTAGTGGCAAAATTACCAAAACGCCCCTGTATTGCAAAATTACTGTACTACCCTCAAATTTTGATAAAATGCTCTTTACCTTGCAAAATACTAAAATCCGAGTTTTCAAAATATTAGGATACTCTGATTTGTGGAAATTTATGAAAAAAAACCCCGGTTGACAAAATTACCGAAATGCCCTTGGTTTCTAAATTTTCAAATTTCTCTCAACTTCTACTGAAATATTCTTACTTTACTAAATATCAGAAAATTCTATTTTGTAAAATGTTGTGATATCTCGATTTTGAAAATTTACGAAAATGCCCATGATTTCCAAAATTACGAAAATGACCCTACTTTTTGAAATTTTTTGCAACACACTTTGTTTGAGAAACAAAATTTTCAAGATGACTCTTGAGCTTTGTAAATTTTGAAAAATCTCTAAGTCGGAAAAACTATTTTCAAAATTGACCCTGAGTTATTACCGAAATATCTCTTTAGGAAAAATGACGAAATTACCCCTGGGTAGGAAAAGGAAACTTGATTGCTCGAAAGAACTACTCTCGGAACCTTCATTGCATAAAATTGCTCGTGAATAAAACAGTGAAACAATAATTTCTAATTCATAAAACTTTCTAAAAAGATTAAATCGAAGCGCTAGAGATGAGTTCTAGGGGACGCGGTAGAGGTAGAATGACAGCTTCGGAACCAGTAGGGTCTGGCTATGGGTCAGAAAGCGAAGTGCCGCCAGCAGTGGATGTAGAGGAACAAGATCCGATAAGTGAAGAGGACACAGTGTCGCAGGCTATGTTACGCGTGCTTCAGCAAGTGGCAAGAGCTAGTAGGGGAAATGGAGCTCGGAAGTCAGTGTCCGAGAGACTTAGGTCGAACGGGGCTGAAGTTTTTAGAGGAGTGTCGGGGACGGCTCCGAACGTAGCGGAGTATTAGCTAGAAGGAGTCGAGAGAATTATGGACGACTTGGATTGTGCCCCAGAGGAAAAGTTGAAAGGTGCTGTTTCGCTACTACGAGATGAGGCTTATCGATGGTGGCTCACTGTCAAACAAGGTGTACCGGCAGATCGATTGGATTGGGATTACTTTAAGGAAAAGTTTGAAGGAAAATACGTTGGAGCAAGCTACTTAGATGCGCAAAGGAAGGCGTTTCTAAATCTGGTGCAAGGAAATAAGTCGATAGCGGAATACGATGCAGAATTTGTACGGTTAAGTCAGTATGCTAAGGGAATTGTGGCCACTGACTATGAGAGGTGCGTCCGGTTTGAAGACGGATTGTGAGATGAACTGCGAGTGCTGATCGCTCCGCAGAGGGAAAGGGACTTCGCGGTGCTAGTGGAGAAAGCTCGTATAGCCGAAGAAGTTAAGAGGACGGTAAGGGAAAACCGAGGAAAGAATAGGAACGAGAATAAGAGAAGTGTTGGATGGTCAGCATCGTTTGGAGATGCTCAGAAAAGACCAAGAGTTGGGAATACGGTACATACACCCGTGCCAGTTGCTGAGAATCGGAATTGTCTTTATGCTCGATGTGGAAGACCTCACACAGGAGAGTGTTGGGGGAATAGTAAAACATGCTTTCGGTGCGGATCTAAGGCACATCTGGTTAAGAACTGTCCTCGATCAACGAGGGGTCATGGTTCAAGCCATGGAGGGAATGGTTCCAGTCAGAATCAACCAAGGAGGTGATATCGGGTAAGCTCCTCTGCTTTGGTGCATGCTTTAAATACTTTGCTTGCTTGTGGGAATAGCTCTTTTCTGAGTTGCTTTGAATTTTGAGTGTGAACTTAGAGACTATGATTGGGAAGTATGTTAGCTCTTTAAGATCAGAGTGCGCAGCCATAGCGTAGCGGGAGGAATTGGACTGTTAGTTTAGACAAGTAATTTCGAGGACGAAATTATTTTAAGGAGGGTAGAATTGTAACACCCTGGTTTTAGGGGTTAGGCATTTGGTGCTTAGCTCGGGTGTTGGCACACTCTAGTGTGTGGTTGGGTAAGTTTTAGGAGTCCTGAGAACCTTAGGTGGTGGTAGGTTGCCTTAGAAAATTTTTAGCTTTAGGGGCTAAAAAGGGGAGCTGGGCGAGGGGTGTCTTAAGAGAATTATTTGGGAGTTTATGTCACAAGAAAGGAGCTGGTGGAGTGGCAGGATAGGCGCCACTAAGGCCTTGTGTGTGTGACGCCATTTGCAGGGGGGAAGGGGCTCAGGTTCGATTCGCAAGAGCAGCAGATGGGCATTGTTTTTGCGTCATCTTGGTGGGGTGGATGGACGGTTTGAAAGGCTTAAAAGGTGGAGAAGACTTGGTCAATTTTTTTTGAATTTGGCTAGGTAAAAGTTTGACTCATTCAAACTTTTTGAATGGGTGGAAGGGAGGTATTTTAGGAGAATTTTGAGGATTATTTTTGGGGGGTTGGAGCTTGGCCTTTTAGTATAAATAGGGGGGGAGGTGCTCATTATTCATTCACCATCTGCCTTCTCTCCCTTGCCGAATTTTGTTCCCCATTTCCTTGGTTGCCGAAACCTTTTCTCCAAAGCTTGTTGTTCTTCTTCTCTCACATTTTTTTCCAAGTGGCCGAACCCTTCACTCTCCCTATTTCCCTTCCTTTTCACTTCAAAACTGAAAGTACACCCCACACCTTTCTTTCTCCTCTCTTTGGCTGAAACCAATGTTCCCTACCCCTTGATTTAATTAATAGCCGAATCTACATCCATCACCCCTTTGCCGAATTTCTTTCTCTCAACTTGATAGCACTTGGGCCGAATGTTAACTTAGATCTTTTCGGGTTCCGTGACTGAGATACTCTAGGGTTTTAGTGGTTGGCCAAGCCTCCGTTTGTAGCAGTCAGTTTGATCAAGTGGTGGTAAGGATATTTATTAAGGTTAAATGCTTAAGTGGTGTTTTGGGGGTTAACCTGTTTACCTGATTAAGTTTTTTATGGAGGCCACAACCAGTCAGAGTAGGCAAGGGAAGGTCTCTATTCCGAAGTTCAAGAAAAGAGCGGTTTCAGCAGTTCGGGATTGGCCACCGGGGTGTGGGCCAGCGGCAGGAGATAGCTATAGGCAGATAGCGGTAGTCTCGCTAGTCGATAGCGTCGGGATCGAGGGTTTAGAGCTCCAGGTTATAAGGTGTGTAGTTAGCCATTGTTTCCGGGATTTGCGTGATATTTGCCTATTGTATATGTTTGCTAACAAGTGCAGTTAAATGTGAAAATGGTACCCTTAAGGGGTATGACGATGACCAGGTTAGTGGCAAACTTGTTACTATGTGAACACTGATTTAAATATGATTGTATGCCTATATTTGTGTGAATGACATGCTCATGCATCACCTTGTCATTATATCACGTTACATGTGCATGGGTGGGTTTTTATGAAAAGAAGGTACGGGTGTACTTCGAGTACGTAGTTGATGTCAGCTTTGTGCTACATCGTGGATTGGCGCTGACTGAGGTCGCGTTGTGGATCTTTGCGATTTAGTTCGCGTGGTTACCTTGATTGATATCGGCTTATGCCATATCGTGGCTTGATGGATTGTTGTGTGCTCCATCGTGGTTTGATGTTAGCTATATGCTACATCGTGGATGGCATTGGTTGCCTTTTTGGAGGGAAAAGGAGAGGGTGACTCGATAGTCCCCGGGTGTGTGGTAGGCTGGATAAGGGGGTGTGTAGCGGATGGACCCTAGGTTTGGGTGGGTTTCATGATTGCATTATTCCGTTTATGAAATAATATGAAAATGGGCCAAGCCCAATGAATAGGTATGTTTTGGGGACATACGTGGACATGGGCCAAACCCAGTGATCAGTGGACTAATGTGAAAAGGGCCTAGTCCAGTATTTGTTATAATTTGAAGGTGGGCCAAGCCCAGATTGTGGTAATGTCTAAATAATTATACTTGCATGTTGCATTTGATAATTGGGATGTTATGTGGGTAGCATGTGGGTGGATTTCGATGGTTTAGTTACACACTGAGTCTGTATGACTCACCCAACTTTTTAAGCATCGCAGGTGACATGTCGGTCGGACCGGGTTGGAGTGGACACATGGTGGCCCATGCAGAAGAAGAGATTAAATGTTTTAGGCTTACTTTAAGTATTTGGGTTTAAATAGAATATGTAATAAAGGCCTTTTGACTCTTATTTATTTTTGTTATGATTTTATTAGTATTTATTATGGTTTGAAGAATTGGAAACACTATGTGAAGATGATTATATTTTCCAACCTACTTATTCAATTTGGCTTGTATATATTAATCTTTTAGTATGAGTATATTTTAATAACAAAGTTTTAATCATAAGTTTAAATAAACATGGATTTTTCAAAAGTTAGCAAGTTTTAAATTTTTCTAAGTTAAATAGATTTTCCACCGACTTTTCCGCACTAACATAACCAGATTCGGTCGTAGTGAATGGGCCGGGTTTGGGGATGTTACATTAAATTTCGGCAATCTTTTAGCTTGAATAAGGTATGTTTAGCTTTCGGTTTTTGATAATTTTTACGTTTTTGAAATCGTTGCTTCGAATACTTCAAGACCCATGCTTGAATTTTTTATTTTGATGAATATTTTGAAATGTGCCATTGATGAGTTCAGGAGTTTTATGATGATAGTTGATGAATTATGAAGAATATATGTTAGATTAATATGTTTTGTATTGAGATTTTTGGTGATTTTGTGTAATTAGGGCTAAATTACAAAAATAAATTTTTGAGGGGTTAAAATGCAAAATAAACGAAATAAATGGACTTGTATAGTCCCTATGAATATTCGGCCATTAGGTGGTGTAGTGAAATTTTGTGTATTTTGTGTTTTGTGCAATAGGGATTAAATTGTAAAAATGTGAAACATTAGGGGTAAAATGGTAATTTGCCCATTTATGTGTTTTGGGACTAAATTGAGATGAAATGTGCTTGAATGAGCTAAATTTTAATGTGTTCAGATCAAGAACAAAGAAAAATAGATTTGGATCGGGGAAAGGCGAAGGTTATCGAATAGCCGGTGTACGTTGTCCGTCGATAGTCGAGGTAAGTCCTTAAGCAAATATATGTCAAAGAATTATTTATGAATCAAGTAAAAGTTGAAATTTAAAATTTTTAAGGATAAAAATATGGGCTTGCTGAATGTGAAGTATAGTATTGGATTGAATTTGTTTTGTTAAATCTAAAGTGATCAAGCATGTTCGATTTGATATGTCAAAGTAATATGAAATATATGTGATGTTAGTGATTTTAGTATTAAGTAATGTATATCGAATGATTCATTGTGTTGATATTCGGGCTTCGAGCCTAGCAGGCCTTGTGCCGGTGATTTATTTCGGGCTTCGAGCCTAGCAGGCCTTGTGTCGGTGAACTATTTCGGGCTTATTGCCTAGCAGGCTAAATGCCGGTGTTTAAATCTCGGACCTTGAGTCTAGCAGGCCTGGTGCCGGTGTGTGCGATTCGGGCTAAGCCCTAGGAGGTTCTATACCGGTGAGTTTCAATTTCGAACTTCGTTTATATAGTAATAAGGTTATGAAACAAATCTAGTAAGCTTAAGCTTTGAAAATGAATTTGTTAATTCGGCAACAAGGTATGTACTTTCATACTTTAAAGTTATATATATATGCTATGATAATGATCAAATAAAATGATGAGAGAAATGTGTTATACACTTGGTTGTCAAGTTGTTTATATAATATGCCATGTGGTTATTGGAAATTCGAAAACATGAGTATGGTTAAAATGTTCATGTAGGTATATTTATATACCTAGATATGTGATTATTTATATATATTCGACAATTGATGTATTTGGTAAGAAATGGAGAGTTGCCAAGTTAAGTAAGGTAACGATACTTTGATATGCTGAGTTTATAAGTAAGACATGTATATTTAATGTCATGAATTAATTTTATATCATGCTTGGATGGTTGAGCGATATGATATAATGCTTAAGACTTACTAAGCTAGTAAGCTTACTTCGTGTGTGTTCATTGTTTCGTTTTATAGATTCCAGTAAAGCTATGGGCTCAGAGGATCGTTAGAGGAGTCAACCACACTATCACCCCATTTTGGTACTTATAAACTTAGTTCATAAATCAAGGGCATGTATAGGTTAGACTAAGTTTAGAAGCCGATGATATTTGATCTTGTATATAAGTATAGTCTTGCAAAAATGGCTATTTCTCTTGGTTTAGTTTAATTTTCTATGTTTTGTTATGATGATTTGATCAAAGCCTAATGGATGTTTAACTTCGGTCATGGTTTGAGTCATTTGTAAAGGTGATCATATGGTTTATATGTTATGTGTTCGGTTTTTAACAAGTTTGGCTTTGGTATTTTATATGCGAAATAGGGTTATTGCGTTTATGTTTGGTGTGTGATCTCAACTAAAATGAATTTATGAGTTACTTATCTATCATGCTTTACGAATATTAACTGAAATAAGTCATGTATTTCGGCAATAAGGTAAATGTTATATGCTGGATGCATCTAGTATGAATAAATAATGTTTTATTTAAGTGATCGTGGTATGTGATATTCATATTTATAAAGAAGTATGTATACAATGGTTGGATGTATATATATATATATATAAGTTCGATTACTATTGGTAAGAAATGAAAATGTTCTAGGATGGTTTAGGTACTAATCCAAATGGAAGATGAATTAGTATGTTCGGTCATGATGTAATGTTACAATGTTTGCATATACATTTGATTATTTAATAGTATGAATAGTTCAAATGGCTTAATGTGCACACATATGGTAGTAAAATGAATGAAAATTAGTTTATGTGATATATGTGTTGATTTACGTCCGACCTATATTATAATGATACAAGTTGTGATATGTTTTAAGTGTATAAATTTCATGAATGTTTGAGTCGTGTGGTTCAGACATTGTCATGTATTAAATACCTGTAATAAAACTTGTTGTACATTGTTTACTTTAATAGGTTATAATGTTATATGAAATATAAAAGATCGCATTGCTTGTGTTTGAATTCAAATGAAGGTCTATCTAGAATTGAGTTTTGTTCGGTAATACCTCATAACCCTAATCTGGCGACGGATACGGGTTAGGGGTGTTACATTTGATTGGTATCAGAGCTTATGGTTTAGTCGATTCTAGGACTACTGTAGCGCGTGTGAGTCTAGCTATACATGCCTTATTTATATATACGATAGTGTGGTGACTTCTGACATTTCAAACTGTGTTTTATATAGTAAATGGATCCTGATAGAGCCGTAGCGGATGATGTAGAGAGTGTAGAGCCTGATCGCACACGCGGGTCAGCGCCGGTAGACTCTCGGCCTACCTCGAGTAGCCATGAGGGGGAGGCTAAACAAGCCTTCTACCAGATGATGAATGGATGGTTTACCCAATTTATTCAGACTAATCCGGCTGTACAACAACCTCCACCCTCGAATAATCCAACTCCGGTACCTTCAGCAGTTCTGATGATAGATTCGATGAGATCTAGTAGGCCTCCTGCTTATAAAATCAGGAAATATGGGGCCGTATAATTCAAAGCTAATGATGATGATGACAAAGAGCGAGCTGAGGTGTGGCTTGATAACACTATTCGGGTACTTGATGAGCTATCCTGTACTCCAGATGAATGCCTGAAGTGTGCTATATCTTTACTATGGGACACTGCATATCACTGGTGGAATACACTAGTATCGGTGGTTCCAAAAGAAAAGGTGACTTGGGATTTCTTCCAGATTGAGTTCCGTAAGAAATATATTAGTCAGAGATTCATCGATCAGAAACGAAAAGAATTTCTAGAACTGAAACAGGGTCGCATGACTGTGACTGAATATGAACGGAAGTTTGTCAGATTGAGCCGATATGCCCGAGAGTGTGTATCAACTGAAGCCATTATGTGTAAAAGATTCGAAGACAGTCTAAATGAAGATATAAAGTTGCTAGTTGGCATACTTGAAATCAAAGAGTTCGTGGTACTTGTCGAGCGAGCTTGGAAAGCTGAAGAGCTTGGAAAAGAGAAAAGAAAGGCTGAAATGGAAGCTAGAGACACTCGTAAAAGATCATCGAGTAAGACATTCCAATCTGTATCTAAGAAGTTCAGAGATGACTTTGGCCGACATAAAGCTACTTCAGACATGTCTAGACGAGATAGACCTCTAGTGGGTTCCCGAGCTACTTTGATGGCCAGTGTTCGTAATGCTCAGTAGAATCGAGTTGAATGCAAGCATTGTGGTAAATGGCATTCTGGGAGTTGTAGATTCCGTGATCGGTCCTGTTTTAAATGTGGATCGTCAGATCATTTTATTAGAGGATGCCCGATGTTAGCCGAGCAAAATACGACCCAGAATATCAGACCGAGCAATCTGTCAGTGCGAGGCAGACCACCTAAGCATTCGGGAAATGTTAGTGGTAGTCAGAAGGGAATTAAAGACACTGCAATTAGATCGGAGGCTCGAGCACCTGCTAGAGCGTATGCTATACGTGCCAGAGAGGATGCTTCTTCCCCAGATGTTATCACCGGTACTTTCGCCCTCTATGATACTACTGTGATTGCATTGATTGATCCTAGTTTGACTCATTCATACATGTGTGAAACTTTAGTATCCAGTAAGACTCTACCTGTTGAGTCTACTGAGTTTGTGATTCATGTATCAAACCCCTTAGGTCGGTGTGTTCTAGTCGACAAAGTGTGTAAAGGTTACCCGTTGATGATTCGGGATTCATGTTTCCTAGCTGATTTGTTGTTGTCTTTCGATGAATTCGATATAATTTTGGGAATGGACTGGTTAACTTTGCACGACGCCGTTGTCAATTGCAAAAGAAAGACCATTGATTTGAGATGTCAGAGCGGTGAAATTATTCAGATTGAATCTAATGATCTGAATGGGTTACCGGTAATAATATCCTCGATGTTAGCTCGTAAGTATGTGAGAAAAGGGTGTGAAGCTTACTTGGCTTATGTGTTGGATAATAAAGTGCCTGAAAAACAGATTGAATCAGTACCAACTATGTTTGAATACCCAGATGTGTTTCCTGAAGAATTACCATGTTTACCACCAGTTCGAGAAATAGAGTTTGGTATTGAATTAGGACTGGGGACGACTCCGATTTCGATAGCTTCGTATCGGATGGCACCTACAGAATTGAAAGAGTTGAAAGCACAGTTGCAAGAGTTGACAGATAGGGGCTTTGCACGACCGAGTTTCTCTCTTTGGGGTGCACCAATTCTATTTGTGAAAAAGAAAGATAGGACTATGCGAATGTGTATTGATTATCGCTAGCTGAATAAGGTGACTATAAAGAATAAATACCAGTTGACTCGGATCGATGACTTGTTGGACCAGTTGAAAGGGGCTTCAGTGTTTTCGAAGATAGATTTGAGATCGGGTTATTATCAGTTGCGAGTCAGAGATTCTAATGTGCCAAAGACTGCATTTCGAATGAGGTACGGACATTTTGAGTTCCTGGTTATGCCTTTTCGACTTACTAATGCACCTGCTGTTTTTATGGACTTGATGAATCAGATTTTTAGACAGTATTTGGATTGGTTTGTGGTAATGTTTATAGACGATAATCTGATCTACTACAGAGATGAAACCGAGCATGCCGAGCATCTGAGACTGGTGCTACAAACTTTGTGAGATAGACAATTGTATGCAAAGTTCAGTAAGTGTGAGTTTTGGTTGAATGAGGTCAGTTTCCTGGGTCACGTCGATTCAGCATTAGGCATCCGGGTTGATCCGAACAAAATATCGGCTATACTTGATTGGAAGCCACCAAAGAATGTTTCTGAAATTCTAAGCTTTCTGGGACTTGCTGGATATTACTAACGATTTGTGAAAGGTTTTTCCATGATAGCAACACCTTTGACAAAGCTACTACAGAAAGATGTCAAGTTTGAGTGGACAGAAAAGTGTCAGAAAAGCTTTGATCAGTTGAAAGCTCTTTTGACCAAAGCTCCAGTGTTAATTCAGCCTGAATCGGGTAAAGAATTTGTTGTGTACAGTGATTCTTCTTTGAATGATTTGGGTTGCGTCTTAATGCAAGAGGGCAAAGTAGTAGCCTATGCTTCGGGACAGTTGAAGCCTCATGAAAGAAATTATCCGACACATGATTTGGAGCTAGCAGCAATTGTATTCGCGTTGAAGATTTGGCGTCACTACCTATTCAGTGAGAAATGTCATATTTATTCAGATCACAAAAGTTTAAAGTATTTAATGACTCAGAAAGATTTGAATTTGAGACAACACAGATGGTTAGAGCTATTGAAAGATTATGAACAAGTGATTGACTACCATCCGGGAAATGCTAACGTTGTTGCAGATGCTTTAAGTCGGAAGTCATTATTTGCTCTTCGTGCGTTGAATGCACATATGGCTATGTCTGGTAATGGTTCGATTGTAGCCGAGTTAAAAGCAAGACCATTGTTTTTGCAACAAATTTGTGATGCTCAGAGAGTTGACAAAGATACGATGGCAAATTGAATTCAGTGTGAAAGTAATGTAGAGTCAGAGTTTCGAATTGATGAAAATGACTGTTTGAACTTTAAAGGTCGAATTTGTGTTCCGAGGAATGTGGATTTGATTCAGATGATATTGAATGAGGCTCATAATAGTCGATTGTTGGTACATCCGGGTAGCACGAAAGTGTATAACGATTTGAAACAGTTCTACTAGTGGCGTGGTATGAAACGGGATGTATCCAAATTTGTATCGAAGTGCTTAATTTGTCAGCAAGTAAAAGTCGAACATCAGGTGCCTTCTGGGTTACTCCAGCCGATCATGATACCTGAATGGAAATAGGACAGAATTGCTATGGATTTTGTATCCAGTCTACCTACGACCCCGAGCAAGAAAGATGCAGTCTGGGTTATAGTGGATAGACTGACCAAATCAGCCCACTTTGTTCCAATTCATACAGACTTTTCGCTCGATAAGCTTGCTGAATTGTATGTTTCTCAAATTGTGAGATTACATGGTGTGCCGATTTCCATTGTTTCGGACAGAGACTTGAGATTCACGCCGCGATTTTGGAAGAAGCTACAAGATGCTTTAGGTACCAAACTACATTTTAGTACAGCTTTCCATCTGCAGACAGACGGTTAGTCTGAACGAACTATTCAGATACTTGAAGATATGTTGAGATGTTGCGTCCTCGAGTTTAAAGGTACGTGGGAACGATACTTACCTTTGATTGAATTTGCTTACAATAATAGCTTTCAATCTAGTATCCAAATGGCACCTTACGAAGCTTTATACGGCCGCAAGTGTCATACACTATTGTACTGGACCGAGCTCAGTGATAACAAGATACACGGAGTTGATTTGATTAAAGAGACTGGACAGAAAGTGTCAATAATCCAAGATAGTTTGAAAGTTGCATTAGATCACCAAAAGTCATACGCGGATCTGAAACGTAAAGACATTGAGTTTCAAGTTGGAGATCGGGTATTTTTGAAAGTGTCTCCGTGGAAGAAAGTGCTTCGATTTGGTCGAAAAGGGAAACTAAGCCCGAGATTCATCGGACCGTATGAGATCATCGAACGTATCGGGCCTGTTGCTTATAGATTGAAGTTACCCTCTGAATTAGAAAAGATACACAACGTATTTCACGTTTCGATGCTTCGTAGATATAGATCGATCCGTCACATGTAATCGCCCCGTCTGAGATTGAAATTTGATCCGATATGATGTATGAGGAAGAACCGATCCGTATCTTAACTCGTGAAGTGAAAGAGTTGAGAAACAAGAAAATTCCGTTAGTAAAAGTACTATGGAATTGACACGGAGTAGAAGAGGCTACGTGGGAGCCTGAGGATTCAATGAGGCAACAATATCCGACTTTGTTTAACGGTAAGATTTTCGGGAACGAAAATCCCTAAGGGGGAGAGTTGTAACAGTCCGAATTTGACCCTAATCGGAACAGTGGTTTCGGGACCACAAATTTGAGCCTGAAAAATATTTAAATATTATTTTTTGTGTTTATTATATGTGAATTTTTATGTGTGAAAGTTTCGTATGAAAATTTGATTGTTTGTGTGCTTAATTAAGTAAAAAGGGCTTAATCGAATAAATTATAAATGTGATAGTTTAATGTGTAATGGCTAATTTGGTGTTGTCTTTTAAAAGGGATGTATTAAACTTGAAATTTATCCTTTTTAAAGGATAGTGGGCGGCATAAGACAATTATGCCCATTAGTTTATGTGTTTGGATAATTTTTAGTAATGGTTAGTTTAGTAATCTAATAATAAGTTATTATAATATACCTTATATAATAAAATAATAAAAACATGCTCATCTTTCTTAAGACATAGCCGAAACTAAGAAAAGAAAAAGACTTAGGGAAAGCTTTGAATTTTGGCAATCTTTTAGCTTGAATAAGGTATGTTTAGCTTTCGATTTTTGATAATTTTTACGTTTTTGAAATCGTTGCTTCGAATACTTCAAGACCCATGCTTGAATTTTTGATTTTGATGAATATTTTGAAATGTGCCATTGATGAGTTCATGAGTTTTATGATGATAGTTGATGAATTATAAAGAATATATGTTAGATTAATATGTTTTGTATTGAGATTTTTGGGGATTTTGTGTAATTAGGGCTAAATTGCAAAAATAAATTTTTGAGGGGTTAAAATGCAAAATAAATGAAATAAATGGACTTGTATAGTCCCTATGAATATTCGGCCCTTAGGTGGTGTAGTGAAATTTTGTGTATTTTGTGTTTTGTACAATAGGGATTAAATTGTAAAAATGTGAAACATTAGGGGTAAAATGGTAATTTTCCCATTTATGTGTTTTGGGACTAAATTGAGATGAAATGTGCTTGAATGAGCTAAATTTTAATGTGTTCAGATCAAGAACAAAGAAAAACGGATTTGGATCGGGGAAAGGCGAAGGTTATCGAATAGCCGGTCTACGTTGTCCGTCGATAGTCGAGGTATGTCCTTAAGCAAATATATGTCAAATAATTATTTATGAATCTAGTAAAAGTTGAAATTTGAAATTTTTAAGGATAAAAATATGGGATTGCCGAATGTGAAGTATAGTAATGGATTGAATTTGTTTTGTTAAATATAAAGTGATCAAGCATGTTCGATTTGATATGTGAAAGTAATATGAAATATATGTGATGTTAATGATTTTAGTATTAAGTAATGTATATGGAATAATTCATTATGCTGATATTCGGGCTTCGAGCCTAGCAGGCCTTGTGCTGGTGATTTATTTCGGGCTTCAAGCCTAGCAGGCCTTGTGCCGGTGAAATATTTCGGGCTTATTGCCTAGCAGGGTAAATGCCAGTGTTTAAATCTCGGACCTTGAGTCTAGCAGGCCTAGTGTAGGTGTGTGCGATTCGGGCTAAGGCCTAGCAGGTTCTATACTGGTGAGTTTCAATTTCGAACTTCGTTTATATAGTAATAAGTTCATGAAACAAATCTAGTAAGCTTAAGCTTTGAAAATGAATTTGTTAATTCGGCAACAAGGTATGTACTTTCATACTTTAAAGTTATATATATAAGCTATGATAATGATCAAATAAAATGATGAGAGAAATGTGTTATACACTTGGTTGTCAAGTTGTTTATATAATATGCCATGTGGTTATTGGAAATTCGAAAACATGAGTATGGTTAAAATGTTCATGTAGGTATATTTATATACCTAGATATGTGATTATTTACATATATTCGGCAATTGATGTATTTGGTAAGAAATGGAGAGTTACCAAGTTAAGTAAGGTAACGATACTTTGATATGCTGAGTTTATAAGTAAGACATGTATATTTAATGTCATGAATTAATTTTATATCATGCTTGGATGGTTGAGCGATATGATATAATACTTAAGACTTACTAAGCTAGTAGGCTTACTTCGTGTGTGTTCATTGTTTCATTTTATAGATTCCAGTAAAGCTACGGGCTCAGAGGATCGTTACAGGAGTCAACCACACTATCCCCCCATTTTGGTACTTATAAACTTAGTTCATAAATCAAGGGCATGTATAGGTTAGACTAAGTTTAGAAACCAATGATATTTGATCTTGTATATAAGTATAGCCTTGCAAAAATGGCTAGTTCTCTTGGTTTAGTTTAATTTTCTATGTTTTGTTATAAGGATTTGATCAAAGCCTAATGGATGTTTAACTTCGGTCATGGTTTGAGTCATTTGTAAAGGTGATCATATGGTTTATATGTTATGTGTTCGGTTTTTAACAAGTTTGGCTTTGGTATTTTATATGCGAAATAGGGTTGATGCGTTTATGTTTGGTGTGTGATCTCAACTAAGATGAATTTATGAGTTACTTATCTATCATGCTTTACGAATATTAATTGAAATAAGTCATGTATTTCGGCAGTAAGGTAAATGTTATATGCTGGATGCATCTAGTATGAATAAATAATGTTTTATTTAAGTGATCGTGGTGTGTGATATTCATATTTATAATGAAGTATGTATACAATGGTTGGATGTATATATATATATATATATAAGTTCGATTACTATTGGTAAGAAATGAAAATGTTCTAGGATGGTTTAGGTACTAATCCAAATGGAAGATGAATTAGTATGTTCAGTCATGATGTAATGTTACAATGTTTGCATATACATTTGATTATTTAATAGTATGAATAGTTCAAATGGCTTAATGTGCACACATATGGTAGTAAAATGAATGAACATTAGTTTATGTGATATATGTGTTGATTTATGTCCGACCTATATTATAATGATACAAGTTGAGATATGTTTTAAGTGTATAAATTTCATGAATGTTTGAGTCGTGTGGTTCAGACATTGTCATGTATTAAATATCTGTAATAAAACTTGTTGTACATTGTTTACTTTAAAAGGTTATAATGTTATATGAAATATAAAAGATCGCATTGCTTGTGTTTGAATTCAAATGAAGGTCTACCTGGAACTGAGTTTAGTTCGGTAATACCTCATAACCCTAATCCGGCTAAGGATACGGGTTAGGGGTGTTACATGGTAACCTCGCGTGCTGCAAACCCCTTAGTCACGAACCTACAATTGACATTACTAGCGATTAACCAAAGCTTTAACACATACTTATCAAAAATTGAAACCTCACCGTACCCTTATCGTGTGCCTCACGTTCTAGTAGCCCTTCCTTTGCTACTATTGGCGATTATCCTCTAGATCTGCACCCAAACAGCTATATCGTCAAAACCAAGTGACCCATATTGATCATAAGTCACCCCTATGAGCCACATTAGATTCGGCTATTTACTAAACCATGACTGGGTTGAGAACACTTACCACCTTGTTAGCAATCCTTACCTACCACGCTTGCGATTGTTAAGTCTTACCCTTGTTAATACATGTTAACGAAAAGGAGGGGTTAGATAGCCCTTCGACTTTTAACAAAACACACTAAAAAGTTCAACTAAGCACTTACCGAAATTCTCCTTTGACCCTGCGACTTAAATATCTAGTTGAACAAGATTCGGCTTCCAAATGTGAATAAGAGTAAATAATAATCGATTGAGGTGGAGGAACAAACAACCAAGAATCAGCATAAACAGGGGTTTCGGTAAATAGGGATTTCGGCAAACAAGGGGGGTGGTATTCGGTAATGGAAGAAAATAAGGATGAGGGTAAAAAAAATAAAGAAAGAAATATGGAAACTCCAATAACCCCTTCTAAGGATTTCGATACCCCCCTTTTATAGCCAAAGCCGAACTACCTTCCCCTACAGTCCTATTCAGCCCCAACACTGCACCCTCCTCATCTCCTATCTTTTCTCTCTGATAATACCTTAATCTTATCCGAAATATCCTCCACATCCATCAGTCCTGCTTACTACAAAATCTCCACAGCAAGAGTACAAAACCAACACAACTCTTGCCGTCCACCTATGCAAAATACTCCAAAATACACTCCTTCTGGTCGAACCTTGGACCTCATCAGCTTTCACACACGCCACCTCATAGCTCCCAAGTGACGTCACTTTCTACTGGAACACAAGCCCATTTGTTTCTTATTTTCACTTAATCTACTTAAGAGGCCTCTTGCCTGAGACTAGGGTCCAGTAAGCAAGAAAAATAATTTTTTTCCCTACGTTCTCCCCTATCACTAAGTCTTCAAATAATCCCGATAGTACCTTAATGATATTATTCTAAGTGTTATACCTCAAAAAACATTTAAACGCTCCCATTCCTAAGGCCCATTGGGCCCAATTCTTCTAGGCCCAAATTCGGGGCGTTACAATTCTACCTTCCTTAAAGAAATTTCGTCCACAAAATTTCCAACTAACTACTAAACGCACCGCTCAAGTCACACCACTATGCTTTCGCTGCGCACTCTGATTTAATAACATATAAACATTGCACGCATACAGTTTCTATACCCAAGAATATAGCATCCACACAAAACATACCCGACTTAATGGTGATTGAACAATCGCAAGCCTTATGCTCCTCAGACCCGCATCTTAAACACGTTCTTGACTTCCTCCAGCATTTACCCGAATGGTGCCTTCGGCAATATTCACAAGCCGAAAAGTTTGGGCGTACCTTAACATGCTTCACAGAACGAGACTGCGACCCTAGAAAACTGCGATCTCTTTTTTTCTTACAGTCCACGGACCTAACCTGAAGTGTTTCACCAATTTCTTTAACCTATTCCAATACCTCCCTAACTAGCTGAGTCAACATATCAGCCCTAGCACTTCCACAGCCGCTGCCGCGACCCCTTGCTCCTCTTCTAGCACTCATCATTGTGTATTTCTGAATTAAGAATTTTATGGAATTAGTACTTAGCTCCACTTGTTTAGGGCACATGTCTTATGCAAGTAACAACAATTTTCTTAAAGTTATTCCGCGGTCGAGAATCCATTACAGGCTTAGGTTCCCTACGGGCTTTAGTCTCTAAAAGCCTAATTTTAAGTAGCCCATTATCTATACAGTTCAGTAATTTAAGCAAAGGTAAACACAAAAAACTTACTTGGCTCGACGCCGAGGGCTCGGTGAACCACACTTCAAGAATCCTGCCAAAAAATTTTTAAAACCCAAAATCTAAGGCCCATTTCACAGCCCGAGCTTTGCAACCGGGCTCTAATATAGCTATAGATGTAACACCCCAAACCCGGCCTAGAAGTTAGGCCCGAATCTGGAATGTCACATTAAAGGCACACTTCAAAACGATTTTACTAATTAACCATTTAAGGCCCAAAAGCCCAAAACCCTTGTATCTTGTTAAGTTACGTTGAAAAGCCCATATTTTAGAAAACATTCATAGGTTAAGTTATTTCGAGAACCATGTTAACTTTAGAAATTTTATGAAATTTATTAAGCAGATAGTTGAAACAATAATAATAAAACCCAAAGTCTAAAGTCAATTAGGAGTTACATGGCCTTATTACGATCCAATGAAAAACACCAAAGTATTTCAAATAAATTCATTTGAACGAAATAAAACGTTTGATCAGCTTGTAGTGTGGCCATCTCCGAGTCCTCTCCCACGTCGAGCCGTCTATTCAGGATCACCTGAAACATTAAATAAAAGGGTGTGAGTTTTGAAACTCAGTGTGTACAACCCTTGGCAATCAAATCACATACAAATATTCACATTGGGCCTAAGCCCTATCTGTAACACCCCATACCCGAGTCCGTGGCTAGGACCAGATACGAGACATTACTATGCTTGAACTTGCTTAAACTTGTATTTACGGGATATAAAATTTTGTTCCGAATTTTAAAACCTCTCTTTCTTAAACAACTCATACTTCTCATAGGCCTACGAGGCCTTAAACACATATCTGGAAACTTTTGGAACTCAATCGGAAACTTTTCCTTAAAATAGAGGTCACACGCCCATGTGGTTTGGGACACGCCAGTGTACTTCTAGACATGCCCGTGTCTTCCACCCGTGGTCGACCCTGACTAGATTCACACAGTCTTGACACACCCGTGGACTTAGACCGTGGTCGACACTGACTATATTCACACGGCCTGGGGCACACGCCCATGTTCTGACCGTGTGTCACATACGGCCTAAACAAACGGCCGTGGGATTAACCCGTAGTTTAATCTAACTTAAAGTGCTAAGGTGCAGGGGACGCATGGCCTAGACACACGCCCGTGTGTCTATCCGTGTAGGCACTTGAAGGCTATTTTCCAAGCCAATTGCCAACCTGAAATCAAGATCAATCTCATATTCAATCAAACAACTCCAATTACTACATCTTTCATGAACAAAACTACATGCTTTATTGATATCGATAAACATACATACTTAGTCAATCTTGGCCAATCACTTAGCCATATACAAAAGAATAATAAACTTGATAGCCCATACATTTGCCCTTTTTTTTAGACATATTCTCAAAATGAAATGTTCTTATACATGCCATACTTAATATAAACATCTTGGCTATACCAAAATAGCGTTTGATAGTGTGCTCCGAGCTCCGATGACGATGATCCACGAGATTAGCTGGGCAGGACTACATAGAAAGAAAGAATAAAAGACGTAAGCATTTAGCTTAGTAAGTTTGCATAAAATTCACATAACACCATACTTGTTTAACATAACCTATTTGGCATAAACAATGGCATCATAATTTTAGCTATCTGAGCTTACTTACTCTTACTGATTCTTACATATCTCATGATACTTACTAGTCTCATGCTCGTGAGGTAAACAAGGTACCTGTATCACTTGATCTCATAGATCAGCATGCTTTACTATAATAATCATAATCTCTAATTCATCATTCATAATATGAATAATACTCATTTCCAACTTGATAATAGCTTTGCTTGCTTAATTTTCTTACTATCTCATTTAAGCTTTACTCATTTGCCCGATGAATTTCTATGAATAACCAAGGATACTAAATCTCATTCCACATATAACTCGATGCCAAAGCCATATCCTAGATGTGGTCTTACATGGGATCTCTCATCTTGGTATTGATGCCATGTCTTGACATGGACTTACTCAAAGTCTTCCTTGTGTGTTCCCTTAGGAACTTACCATTGCCATGTCTTGACATGGTCTTATTTGGCATCTTTACTAATGAACTGGTCAATGCCGAGCCTTGGCTTGGACTTACGTGAAATCTTTCTTGTTACTCACCAATGCCATGCCTTGGCTTGGACTTACATGGGATCTCTATATCATGATAACTTTTCAATGCCAAGACTTGTCTTGGACTTACATGACGTCTTTACTTGGAGACTCAACAATGCCATAGCTTGGCTTGGGCTTACATGGGTCTTCATCTCATAATAACTCTTCAATGCCAAGATTTGTCTTGGACTTACATGATAACTTTGCTTGATTGCCGATACCATGCCTTGGCTTGGTCTTATACGGACTTTGTTATCTCATGTGGTAGATAGAGTATCCTAAGTAATTCAACTTCAATCGAGACTTTCTCATGCTTAATCTAATTGATTTCTTTATTTAACACAACATTAAGCATTTCTATGGTAATAATGTACATTATACTAAGCAATTCATTGATAGTAATCATAAAGCTTAGAAATCATACAAACTTACCTCAATATACAAAATGTATGTAGATATGCAATTTAGTTCTCGACTTTGTTCTTGCCTCGGTTTCGATCTGGGCTTCATTTTTCTTGATCTATAATAATAATTTAGATCATTTAATACTCACATTGACTAAATTGACTCTTAACTCATAGTTTGGCAAAATTATTATTTTACCCCTAAACTTTCTTATAATTACATTTTTGCCCCTAGGCTCGTAAAATGATTTTCATTCAACTTTCTTAAATGTCATGCTTAGCTGGTTCATTTTCTCTACTACAACAATCATCAATTCTCACTATTTCTAGTATGTATGACCAATTTCATAACTATTACAAATTAGTCCATACTATCATTTTTCATAAAATTCACTAAGGAAAAGATGTTTATCTAACATCAAACTCTCATAATCTTCCATAAAATATCATTTTACAAACATGTCATAAATGGGTAGATTTTTTATCATGCATCTAAACTCATTTTATAGCTAAAAATGGCTAATTCATAATACGATGACTCCAAAAATATGAAGAATATTAAAAACGGGGCTAAGATGAACTTACTAGCAAGCTTGAAAAATTGAAGAACCCTAGCTATGGCTTCCTTCAATTTTCAACACTTGAGGAAGAAGATGATAATGATTTTTGTCATCTTTTTCCTATTTTAATCATTTAATAGATAAAAGACCAAAATGCCCTTCTCATTAAACTTTTACAAATTTCTAACTCATGTCCAATTTTGTCCAAAAATTATAATTTGGGCAAATTGATATTTAAGGACTTCTAATTAATATTCTAAAGCTATTTCATACAAAAAGCTTCTAGAAACTCATATTTTGCAACTCTTGCAATTTAGTCCTAATGGACCCTTTTATGGAAATTTCCATAAAATTTCTACATGAAACTTTCATATCATCATGCAAACATCTCAAATAGTTTAATAACTCATTTTACTACTTCGAATTTGTGGTCTCGCACCACCGTTCTGACTAGGCCTGAAACACCCCAAACCCGGCCCATGAGCCTCGACCGGATCTAGTATATTCCTTGAGTAAAACATTTCGAAAACTTATTTGTTAATTTGGAAAGTTTGGTCATTTGGAAGAAAAATCGATTGGAGTTGTGATTACATTGAAAACGGTGTCATTTTAAAAGTCTAGATTTTTAATAAAAAATTATTAAAATATTTCAAACTTATAAGTTGAAAGAAATACCGAGTATTTAGAGTTTACCATTAAATTGTAAATCATTTGTGTTTAGGTGTCAATCATTTAAAAATTTATTTTAAGAAAAGTTATTTAATCTTGATTTGATAATAATCGTATCTTAATAAACCAAATAAAATGCATGCTTAAAACAGTTAATAGTAATGGCCTTATTACATCAAAGCAAAACCCGAAATAAATCCAAAATACTTAAATATAAAGATTCAAAATAAAATAAATGCTGAGCTGAGCATGGCCACCCCCTAAGTTCCTGCCGACCCGGTCCATCTACTGAGTGTCACCTGAAAAGATATCCCACAACAGGGTGAGTCAACTAACTCAATGTGCAACAACCAACACAAATTCCCAATCGATTTAGGCATATCAAATCATACATAGCAAATATAGGCAATGATGGAACCCAACCCAAACCTAATAACCATCCTCTACACATCACCAGTACCAACCAATCACTCCGTGGGGATTACTAAATCGACCCTCCATCCCCTACACACCATCGAAGGCAGTCGCTGCAGACGGCTTGCACATCGCCCTTATAAATTGTGGCATAGCCACCAGATAATGTGACAGAGTCACCATATAACAATTTGTGACATAAGTCACCACATTCAGAGTATGTGACAGGAGTCACCAGATATTGTGGTAAAAACTACCAGAACTTCCCCTTTTTATAATCACCCATATGCCCATGCATTCATACAGAAATCATGCCATATTCCTTATCCCATATTCATACGAATTCACATGTGTGTCATTTTCAATATTCATAATATCATAACTTGGTATTGAAAGTCAACGTACCTGAATAATCTGTACCATTGAATGGTACCTTTAGCCACATTTTCATATCTGCAATAACACATACATATAGCAAACAATACCATAAATCTACCAAGAATTAGTGTAGGGCTACACACCTGGTTACTATCGTGTTCCCTGAATCCCGAAAGTCTACCGAAACAGCTTATATGCCTCCCTAAAAATCAATGTCAGAATCGGCTAGCCACTAATACTTAATATGGCCTTGGCCGAATATTAATACCTTCTTACCTTGCGATTCTAAATCCCGAAAATAGTCACTTGGCTATGAAGATGTCGAAATACCTACAAGCCTTATGTTAGATTCAGTTCTAACATTTATTGAACTAAAGCGAATGGCCTTCGGCCTAATGTCATACTTCTCTTACCTTAGATAACCAAATCCCGAATGATCTCCTCCTTATAGTCGACTACAATAGAAATCCCGAAACCTCCTTCATAGTTTCGGCCAAAGAACAGTAAAAGAGATTAGGTTCCAACTTTCGGCTAATCTAAAAGAAAGAAAGGAAAAAGACGACAGTTGATCCTTACCCTTACTATAGAAATCGACTGCTCCCTTGCTTGAACCCACAGAGATATTCGGCTATAGGCTAGATGTTGATCACTAAGTTTCGGCTTTTGGAGTTTAATGAACAATCGGCTATGGTCTAGGAAGAACTTACTTTCGTCTTTTGGAAACTTACGAAAAGGAGAGAAAGGTTGAACAATTCGGCAATGGTGATAAATAAAGATTCGGCTAGTCACAAGGAATATTTCAGCTTTTAGTGCTATGATCAAATCGGCTATATGGAAGAGTGATTAACTTAAAGAAGAAAAAGATGAAGAAATCGGCTAGACTTACTTGTGTTTTCGGCTTTGACAAAATAAAAGAGAAAAAGAAGAAGATAACTAGGGAGGAAAAGTGCACAAGAAAAATGCCTAAACTCTACTATGCACATTCGGTTTTTCCCCCTTTCCCATGACCGAATATTGACATCCAAAGTGTCCCTTGGCCGGCCAACACTCTTCCCCTTATCAGCTTCCTCCTTTTTCTCCTATTTTCTCTCTTCCTTACCCATTCAAGATAATCTGAATAAATCAACTAATATCTTCCTACCTTAGCCGAAATTTAAAAGGGATTAAACCACATCTAAAGCTCATCCACCCAGTCTCCCAATGCCGTCCACCTCTGCTTCTCCTTGCTGCAAAATAAAAACTCCCATTTGCTTCCCTTGCTGCTCGAACCTGAGCCCTACTCCACTGCTGGAGGCGTCACTTACCAGGGCCCTAAGTGGCGCCTCCTTGCCACTTTAACAAGCCCATTTTTATGTCCAATTTCCCTTACAAATTTCCTTAAGGCCTCCTCTGCCTAGCTCCCTCTTAAAACTAAAAATCTAATATTTTCTAAAGCATTCCCCTACTTTCTAAAGTTCCCGAATTCTATAAAACACATGCAAAACACACGTAGGCATACTACTTCATACAATTAAGCAAAAATGCACAAGCCCACAATCCCGGATATTACAGTTCTACCCCCTTAAAATAATTTCGACCTCGAAATTACCTGGCTAAAACAAGTGAGGGTATTGCTGTCGCATTGCTTCTTCTGGCTCCCATGAAGCTTCTTCCGATCCATGATTACGCCATAACACTTTAACTAGAGGAACTGATTTCCTCCGTAATACCTTCACATCTCGTTCTAGAATCTGAATTGGCTCTTCCTCGTAGGACTAATATGGCCTTAGCTCCACCTCTTCAACCGGCACTACATGAGATGGATCCGATCGGTATCGACGTAGCATAGAAACATGGAATACATCGTGCATCTGCTTCAACTCCGGAGGCAATTCTAGCTGGTATGCCACTGGTCCAACTCGCTTCATAACCCGATAAGGTCCTATAAACCTGGGACTTAACTTCCCTTTGCGACCAAATCTCATTACCTTCTTCCAAGGCGAAACTTTAAGAAACACCTGATCTCCCACAGCAAATTCTACTTCCTTCCGCTTGAGATCTGCATACGACTTTTGCCTATCAGATGCCTCCTTTAGCCGTGCCCGAATTACTTTAACCTTCTCTTCGAATTCTGCCACTATTTCTGTACCAAAAACTTGTCTTTCCCCCAATTCTGTCCAACACATAAGAGTGCGACACTTCCGTCCATACAATGCTTCATACGGTGCCATCCGAATACTGGCTTGATAGCTGTTATTATACGCAAATTCTGCTAAAGGCAAATATTCTTCCCAACTTCCTCTGAAATCTATCACACAGCCCCTCAACATGTCCTCTAACACTTGGATCACTCGCTCAGACTGGCCGTCCGACTGTGGATGAAAAGCCGTACTGAAATCTAATCTGGTGCCTAAAGCCTGATGTAGCGCTTTCCAAAATCAAGACGTAAATCTCAGATCCCTATCTGAGATAATCGACACCGGCACTCCATGCAATCTCACAATTTCCGCCACATACAACTTCACCAACTTCTGCAACGAATAGTCAACCCGCACTAGAATGAAATGTGCAGACTTTGTCAACCGATCCACTATCACCCATACCGAATCCTTCTTAGTAGGCGTAAGGGGAAGCCCACTAACGAAGTCCATGGTGATTCTCTCCCACTTCCACTGTGGAATCCTTATCGGCTGAAGCAATCCTGACGAAACTTGATGTTCAGCCTTGACTTGCTGATACGTTAAGCACTTCCCTACAAATTCCGTAACTTCCCGCTTAAGACCAGGCCACCAAAACTGTTCCCTTAGATCTCTATACAACTTACTACCTCCAGGATGCATAGCATAAGGGCTACTATGCGATTCCTGAAGAATTCTCTGCCTTAACTCCTTATCCTTAGGCATACAGACTTTACCCTTGAAACACAATACTCCATTGCTGTCAACACCATAATCCTCTAACTCCCCGTTCTGCACATGCCGTAGCTTAGCACTTAAATCATCATCCGCCAACTGACTCTCTTTCACCTCATCCAACCATGTCGGCTTGACTTGCAACTCCGCCAATAAACTTCCGTCGTCATACAAGCTAAGATGTGCAAACATCGCCCTCAGATCCGACACTACCTTCCGACTTAGGGCATCCGCCACTACATTCGCCTTGCCCGGGTGATACTCTATAGAACAATCGTAATCTTTCAATAACTCCACCCACCTTCGTTGTCTCAGGTTCAACTCTTTCTGAGTCAGCAGATACTTAAGGCTCTTGTGGTCTGTGTAGATCACTGACTTTTCTCCATATAAATAGTGCCTCCATACCTTAAGAGCAAAGACCACTGCCGCCAACTCCAAGTAATGCGTCGGGTAGTTAACCTCATGTTGCCTTAATTGTCGAGACGCATAAGCGACTACCTTCCCGTCTTGCAACAGAACACATCCTAATCCTGTGTGAGAAGCGTCACAGTACACCACAAAATCCTTCCTTGCCTCAGGTTGAATCAAAACCGGAGCTTCAATCAAAACCGTCTTAAGCTTCTCAAAGCTCTCCTGTTGCTTATCTTTCCATACGAAAGGTACTTCCTTCCTTAGCAACTTTGTCAAAGGTGCGGCTAACAACGAAAACCCTTCTACGAACCTTCTATAGTAGCCTGCTAATCCCAAGAAACTGCGAACCTCTTCCACAGACTTAGGTGGTTTCCAATCCAACACTGCTTCAATCTTCCAAGGGTCCACCCTTATTCCTTCCACAGACACCACATGCCCTAAAAACGCAACTTCCTTAAGCCAAAATTCACACTTGCTGAACTTGGCATATAGCTTCTTCTCCCTTAACACTTGCAACACTATCCGGAGATGTTCATCATGTTCTTCCTCAGACTTGGAATAAACTAGGATGTCGTCTATGAACACCACGACGAACCGATCCAAGTAGGGTTGAAAAACCCGGTTCATCATATCCATGAACGCAGCTGGGGCGTTCGTCAATCTGAACTGCATTATTAAGAACTCATAATGCCCGTATCTTGTCTGGAAAGCTGTCTTATGGATATCCACTTCCTTCACCTTGAGCTGATGATATCCAGACCGTAAATCTATCTTTGAGAAAACCGCAGCCCCCTTAAGCTGATCGAACAAGTCGTCTATCCTTGGCAAAGGATACTTGTTCTTGATGGTTAGCTTATTCAACTGACGATAATCTATGCACATACGCATAGTCCCGTCCTTCTTCTTCACAAACAAGATCGGTGCTCCCCATGGAGACACACTGGGTCAGATAAACCCACAATCAAGCAACTCTTGGATCTGAGCCTTGAGCTCCACCAACTCCTTAGGTGCCATTCTGTACGGAGCAATTGACACAGGAGCTGTACCCGGCAGTAAGTCAATTCCGAACTCCACCTCCCTGTCCGAGGGTATCCCAGGTAGCTCCTTCAGAAAAACATCCACAAAATCCCTTATCGTTCTAACTCTACTGACTCCTTCTTTCGCATCCAACGTACTAACGAAAGCCAAAAATGCCTTGTACCCTTTTCAAACCATCTTATCAGCCTTTAACGCGGAGACTACGTTAGACAGATAGTTTCTCCTTTCTCCTATCATAATTATTTCCTCATCCTCCGGGGTCCTTAACTCCATTCCCTTAGCTATGCAATCCAACTTAGCCCGATGTTCCACTAGCCAATCCATGCCAAGAATGAGATCGAATTCTCCGAAAGGTAGTTCCATCAAGCTAGCAGGAAATACTACTCCCTGAATCTCTAGAGGTACATTCTAAAATATCTTATTCACCACTATAGTTTGACCTAACGAGCTTACTACAGTCATCTCCCTATCAGACAGTTCAGATGCTATATCTAACGTTCCAACTACTCTACATGCAACATAAGAGTGGGTCGAGCCAACATCAATTAAAGCAAAGTAAGGCTTGTCAGCTATAAGGAACATACCGGTTATGACGTCCGGTGCGTCTCCATCCTCCCTCCGGCGAACTGCATACACCAGACCCGGCTGTCTTGCCTCTGTATTACCAACACCTCTACCCGGTGTTCCCGGTCCTCTTCCACAACCATTACCTCTGCCAATCAGACCACGACCCTGCGGTGGCTGCTGTCCACCCCTTCCAGACTGATTAAAACCCTGACCTGCTGGTCGGCTCCCATCTGTTTTCATAGGGCAGTCCCTAATCATGTGATCCTTGGACCCACACTTAAAACAGCCCCATGTCTTCTTCCAACACTCCCCTATATGCATCTTTCCACATTGAGCACAAGTACGGTACTGCCCTCCTGCAACAACCTGCTGCCATCACGGCCCATCAACTCTAGGCCTCTTTTGCACATTCCCAGATGACCCTGATGATCCAAATCCTCTCTTCTGCCTATTCCTATCCGTATTCTGTCTCACAGATTCCTTAACTCCTTCGGCTACCTTAGCCTTCTCCACCAACACGGCAAACTCCCGCTCCTGCTGTGGAGCTATCAACAATCTCAGATCATCCCTCAGGCCATCCTCGAACCAGACACATCGTTCATGCTCCGTGGCGATGATTCCTCGAGCATACCGGCTCAACCTTAAGAATTCCACCTTGTACTCTGCTACGGACTTACTCCCCTGAACCAGCCTCAGAAATGCCTTCCTCTGCGCATCAATATAGCTAATCCCCACATACTTCTTCTGATACGCCGCCTTAAAATACTCTCAAGTGAGATCCTCAGCTGCAGCACTATCGCGAAAGAGCGACACTATTCCTTTCAATTTCTCCTCAGTAGTCAGATCCAACTCGTCCATAATTCGCTCCGTCGCCTCCAACCAATACTCAGCCGTATTGGGCGCCACACCGGATACACCACGGAATACCTCAGCTCCATTAGCTCGGAGTCGCTCGGGTACAGATTCCCGAGCTCCCATACCTCCACCTACTCCAGCCACCCTCTCAAAAACCTGCAGCATCTCCTGCGATACTGCATCATCCCCCGTCTGATCCTGATGTTCAACCTCAGTAGCTGGTGGTGTTGTACCTCGTTCTCGGACCCTTGACCAGACCTAACGGGTTTCGATACGGCCATTCTGCCTCTACCACGCCCTCATACATTACGACCACGTCCCCTAGAACTCATGTCTACGATCACAATCTAATCTGGTTAAAAAGTTTTATGCTTTAGTATTTGGTTCCATTGTTTATCCGTGAACAATTTTATGAAAAGAAGTTTAGCAGTGGTTCTTTCGATCATTTCAAGGTTTTCATTTCAGGTCTTCTATCCTAATTCAGAGAAAACACATTAATTCAGTAGTATCACTACACACATCCACCACTCAAGCATTCTCGTCCATTCCAATCCCAGGGGTATTTTCGTAATTTGTCCTATAGGGGTATTTTGGTAATTTTCCAAATTAGGGTATCTTGATTTTTCGCAAAATAGAGGTTTTTGGTATCTTTGTAAAGTAAAAGTATCTTAATAAAAGTCGATGGTAGTATGGTAATTTTATAAACTAAGGGTGTTTTAGTAACTTTACAAACCAGGGGTATTTGAGTAATTTTGTAAATTGGGAATAGTTCGGGAAAATTTTCCAAAGTCTAAAATGGTTTTTACAAATCCAAGGGGAAATTTTAAAACTAAGGTTTTTATAAAATAGTGTAGCTAGTCCCTTTCGGGTTTTAGTTATTGGATTTAGCCCGTGAACCAGTCCTCTTGGTTAGGGTGAACCGTCACTACGCACCAGGTAGGATTCAAGTAGAGAGGAGGTGAGTCACTAGGACTGCTTAAATACCAAGCTCCCACTGAATCCAATCCTAGACATGCGCATGATGGTTGCCACACCCTAACTCGGCGACTCACTCACAGGTTTGTTTGATTAGGCTTTAAATTTATGTGATTCTGTGTTGGAGTAAGCTAATCCTAGGGTTCAATAACTTCTAGTGTACTAATCTACGATCCCGTAGTACCCACATACAGATCATACAATAATACAAATCATACAACAGTTAGGGGTACTTACCTGGTGGACTTCGGGTCGGAGACTTAGGTGCCATGCTAGAAAACCTGCTCAATTTCAAAAATTTTCACAAAAACTTATTTGGGCTCAATTTTGAAAACATTGTGGGCTTTAAACCCAAGGCCGAGAGTTTAAAACTGGGCTCTGATACCAAATTGAAACACCCCAAACCCGGCCTACGAGCCTCGACCGGGTCTAGTATGTTCCTTGAGTAAAACATTTCGAAAACTTATTTGTTAATTTGGAAAGTTTGGTCATTTGGAAGAGAAATCGATTGGAGTTGTGATTACATTGAAAACGGTGTCATTTTAAAAGTCTAGATTTTAATAAAACTTTATTAAAATATTTCAAACTTATAAGTTGAAAGAAATACCGAGTTTTTAGAGTTTACCATTAAATTGTAAATCATTTGTGTTTAGGTGTCAATCATTTAAAAATTTATTTTAAGAAAAGTTATTTAATCTTGATTTGATAATAATCGTATCTTAATAAACCAAATAAAATGCATGCTTAAAACAGTTAATAGAAATGGCCTTATTACATCAAAGCAAAACCCGAAATAAATCCAACATATTTAAATATAAAGATTCAAAATAAAATAAATGCTGAGCTGAGCATGGCCACCCCCTAAGTTCCTGCCGACCCGGTCCATCTACTGAGTGTCACCTGAAAAGATATCCCACAACGGGGTGAGTCAACTAACTCAATGTGCAACAACCAACACAAATTCCCAATCGATTTAGGCATATCAAATCATACATAGCAAATATAGGCAATGATGGAACCCAACCCAAACCTAATAACCATCCTCTACACATCACCAGTACCAACCAATCACACCGTGGGGATTACTAAATCGACCCTCCATCCGCTACACACCATCGAAGGCAGTCGCTGCAGACGACTTGCACATCGCCCTTATAAATTGTGGTATAGCCACCAGATAATGTGACAGAGTCACCAGATAACAATTTGTGACATAAGTCACCACATTCAAAGTATGTGACAGGAGTCACCAGATATTGTGGTAAAAACCACCAGACCACTTCCCCTTTTTATAATCACCCATATGCCCATGCATTCATACAGAAATCATGCCATTTTCCTTATCCCATATTCATACGAATTCACATGTATGTCATTTTCAATATTCATAATATCATAACTTGGTATTGAAGGTCAACGTACTTGAATAATCTGTACCATTGAATGGTACCTTTAGCCACATTTTCATATGATAACGGTCCGTCTCGGGTTAGGAGGCGATTCGTAAATGTTACCCGATCGTAAATTAGGTAGTTTCTCGTTTAGTTAACAAAGGGATAATTTTATTGGAATTAAAATCTTTGAAAGGTAAAGATAGGTGATAAGCTGAAATGGATATGTATTTGAAACAAGAAAGAACCTTTAATAAAAAAATTAAAGACCCGAATCTTATAAGTTTCAAATTGATGGAATGAGATTTGAGATAAAATCGAGACCCACTATCTAGCGAGATAGGAACCAACGGTATAGGTAGATGAACGCCACACCCGTGAGGATGATAAGTTCAAAACAAGGAAAGAACGACGCCACTAGAAAACTAGATAAGTCAATTCAGCCTTGAGAATAAGGAGAGTGAATAGTCACCAAAAGAAAATTTTATTTCATTCAAATTCAAGTTCTTTAAAAAATGAAATTGCAAAATATTTATAGCCTTTCCAATGATAACCGGATAGGGAGGAATAAAACTTGAGGGCTTTAATTCCTATTTGTGCGCACGAGTGGTTGACTTGGTGTAGCACCTTGTGAGCATTCAGCCAAGCTGGTCACAATAATGACAAAAAGATTATGGAATATGAAAGTAGCCACTTGAATTAAAAAAATAGGCACTTGGCCGTTCAACCTAATTTCACCAAAGATTGTTGCCACTTTCATTTGCCATAAAATTATCCTAACCGTCCACTATGCTTCCTTGGTTTATTATTTTATGCACATGGCTTAATGGTCTCCACTCACTTCACATGCTTATTTGTTTATAGCTCCCATTAATTATTCAATTCATGTGCCGTCTCAATGTTGACTCCCCAAGTCACTCAAAGTTCAACTTTTATTCTTTCATGCTTCATTCAAAATAATTGCCGTCCACCACTCATCCATTATACTTCCATTTTGCTTTAAAAATTCAACCCTCCAGTGTGCCGTCCAAGGTAATTTAATCACCATGTTGATTATTTTACTACAAATTCAAAGCATGGTGCCGTTTATGCTTGTACATGTATTAATTAATTCTTTGATTATTCTCACGCATGGCATGAAATTTCTTTGTCATCCAATTTTGCTTGCTCCAATTTAAGAATTCTTTAATTCTTTAATTCTCCATGGTGCTTCATGCTTGCCGTCCAATGCCTCCATTCTTTAATTTATTTCACAAGCATGCGGCATATTCATCTTATGCATCCATATGTTTATTAATTAATTTCCACTTAGCTAAACCTCCAAGCTTGAAGAATAAAATAACTTCCCTGGGTGTTCCACGCATCAAGCTTCCAACAAAAATTAAATTTCCACAAGTTCTCAAGTTGCTTTTAATGCTCCACCTTGCCATGAAACCTTATCAAGGACGTGAAACACTACAAAAGCATAAATCACACTAATTAAAATTCGGTCAAACATAGCTAAAACAGGAATTTAATTACCTTATTTAACACTATGTAAAAAAAAATACTAATAATCAACTTCGACAAAGACTAGTTAAAAGCTGTGCTATAATAAGAACAATGAAGCTATTACTGAAAATAAAACATGCGTAATTTAAAGTGTTAAATAAACTAGCAGTCGGACTAGCTAGTATATTCAACTTCAAATAAATTGTATGGAATCAGCATGTTTGTGGGCTCTCTTTTATGGTCATCCCAAATTTGTGCCACCAACACCATTGCGGCATATTTGAATTGTTTGGTACGGGAACGTGTAATTGGCCCATTAGGTAGCTTCATCGGGTCATGGTTGACGTCCGTTACAGGCTTCGTAGGTGAGCTCGCATCATCCCCTCCCTCTTTAAGTTGATTCGTCCTCGAATCATCACCTACATCGAAAGGAGAAAGATCAGAAACATTAAAACTCGCGCTCACATTATAGTCACCTGGCAAGTCCAATTTGTACGAGTTGTCATTTATGCGTTCAATGACTTGAAATGGATCGTCTCCCCTTGGGAGAAGTATAGATCGCCTTTGCTTGGGAAACCTTTCTTTTCGCATATGAACCCAAACCCAGTCCCCTGGTTCAAATAGTATACGTCTACGACCTTTGTTAGCTCGTTGGACGTATTGCTTGGTTCTTGCTTCAATATTCTCGCGCACTTTTCGATGCAGCTCTTTTATGTATTCTGCCTTTTTCCTAGCATCAGGATGGATATATTTATCTAAAGGCAATGGCAATAAATCAAGAGAAGTGAGAGGGTTAAACCCGTAAACAATCTCGAAAGGCGAAAATTTAGTTGCAGAATGAACAGCTCGGTTGTAAGCAAATTCGATGTGGGGCAGACAGTCTTCCCATGTTTTGAGATTTTTTTGCACCAATGCCTGCAACAAGGTTGATAGGACTCGGTTTACTACTTCGGTTTGTCCATCCGTTTGAGGATGACACGTGGTCGAGAATAGTAGTTTTGTCCCTAACTTTCCCCACAGAGTTCGCCAAAAGTGACTTAAAAATTTTACGTCCCTATCAGATACGATTGTCTTCGGAACTCCATGCAATCGTATGATTTCCTTAAAAAACAAGTTTGCAATATGCACAGCATCGTCAGTCTTAGTACAAGGGATAAAATGGGACATTTTAGAGAAACGATCAACTACAACAAAAATCGAGTCCTTCCCAGTTTTTTATCTTGGTAATCCAAGGATGAAATCCATGGAAATGTCGACCCACGGAGTGTCTGGAATAGGAAGGGGCGTATATAAACCGTGAGGCTGGACCCGTGATTTGGCTTGTTTGCAAGCAATGCAACGTTCACAAATTCGTTCAACATCCTTGCTCATTCCTGGCTAAAAAAAATGTTCTTGAGGAGTGGACAATGTTTTGTCTCTTCCAAAGTGACCCATAAGGCCACCACTATGTGCCTCTATCACAAGTATGTCTCGCATAGAACCTTGCAGTATACAAATCTTGTTTTCCTTGAAAAGGAATCCTTCATGCCTGTAAAACTTATCAAAAGCACCACTCTCACAAGCATTATAGACTTTGCCAAAATCAGCATCATTAGCATATAATTCCTTAATGTGATGGAAACCAAGTATTTTAGAATCAAGAAAGGTTAATAAAGTGTACCTTCGTGACAATGCATCCGCAACCACATTTTCCTTACCTTTCTTATACTTAATTACATACGGAAACGATTCTAAATACTCGATCCATTTTGCATGTCGTTTGTTGAGCTTGTGCTGCCCTTTAATATACTTGAGTGCTTCATGATCTGCATGAATAACAAACTCTTTCGGCCTTAAGTAATGTTGCCATGTTTCAAGCGATCTTATTAGAGCGTACATCTCTTTGTCATACACGGGGTAATTGAGTGCAGCTCCGTTCAATTTCCCGCTGAAATACGCCACCGGTCTTCCATTCTGAGTTAGAACGGCTCCGATCTCTACACCTGATGCATCACACTCAATTTCAAAAGTTTTATCAAAGTCAGGAAGGGATAACAATGGAGCTTTAACAAGAAATTCTTTAATGGCATTAAAAGACCATTCTTGCTCATCGGACCAATGGAAAGCTGAATTCTTCTTGATTACGCTCGTTAGAGGAGCGGCTATTGTGCTGAAGTTGGGCACGAATCGACGGTAAAAACTAGCCAACCCATGGAAACTTCGTACTTGGCTAACCGTTGTAGGACAGGGCCATTCTTGGATTGCTCTAATCTTCTCTTGGTCCACCTCTAATCCAATTGCACTTATGACGTATCCTAAGAAAATAACCTTGTCAGTACAAAAAGAACATTTCTTGAGATTGGCGTACAATACCTCTTTCCGTAGTGTTTCTAAGATCGCACGTAAATGTTGGAGGTGATCCTCCAAAGATTTGCTGTACACTAATATGTCATCAAAATAAACAACACATGATTTGCCAATGAAAGCTCGTAAAACATGATTCATAAGTCTCATAAAAGTACTCGGAGCGTTTGTAAGTCCGAATGGCATTACCAACCATTCATACAAACCTAACTTTGTTTTCAAAGCCGTTTTCCACTCATCGCCTTCCCGCATCCTAATTTGGTGATAGCCACTTTTGAGATCAATCTTTGTAAAGATTTGAGCTCCGCTCAACTCGTCGAGCATGTCATCAAGTCGGGGTATCGGATGTCGGTATTTGATGGTAATCTTGTTGATGGTGCGACAGTCTACACACATCCGCCACGAACCATCTTTCTTTGGCACTAGTAACACCGGTACCGCGCATGGACTAAGGCTTTCTCGGATATATCCCTTTTCTAGCAGTTCAGTGATTTGCTTTTAGAGTTCTTTTGTTTCTTTGGGATTGCTCCGGTATGCAGGTCGATTGGGCAGTGAAGCTCCCGGCACCAAGTCAATTTGGTGTTCTATGCCTCGAATGGGCGGTAAGCCACTTGGTATCTCTTCTGGAAAGATGTCCTTGAATTCCTGAATAAGAGACAACACAGAAGAAGGAAGATTCTCGGGTAAGTCGTTAGTGTTCAAAAATGATTCCTTGTATAGTAAGACATACATCGGTTGTCTCACACACAAAGCTTTTCGAATATCTCTTGCTTTTGCAAAAACACTCATTTTTTCATTTTCTTTTTCTTCCTTCGTTTCCTCTTCTTTTTGTTCACACTCTCTTGTTTTATCACTTAATTTCTTGCCCCTCTTTTTTTTTTTTAAATTTTTCTCTTTTTCTTTCTTATTTTTCCGCTCGCTTTCTTTTGATTTTTCTATTGATGCCTTCATCTTCAACTGATCTTCGTAAACTTGCTTGGGTGTTAGCGGAGCTAGTGTCACGTTCTGGCCCAAGTACATAAAAGTGTACCGATTAGTGTAGCTGTCATGGATTGCTCGCTTGTCAAATTGCCAAGGTCGTCCAAGCAGAAGATGTCCCGCTAGCATCGGAACCACATCGCACAAGACCTCATCTTGATACTTCCCTATTGTAAAGGGAACCAGAACTTGTTTTGTGACCTTAAGTTCTCCCGCGTCATTAAGCCATTGTAGCTTATACGGATGGGGATGTTTGGTGGTAGTCAATCCAAGTTTCTCCACCAATATGGTGCTAGCCACATTAGTACAGCTTCCTCCGTCAATAATGACGCAACAAATCTTCCCCTTTACTTGACAACGCGTATGGAAGATGTTTTCGCGTTGTTGTTCATTTTCGACACCTTGTAAGCTGAGGCTCCTTTTTACCACCAAGATTTCTCCACTTTCGGCTTGTTCTACTTCTTCCTCATCTTGGGATGTCTCACTAGCATCATCTTCTTCTTCACTTCCGGATTCAATCTCACCATTATCTCGGACAAACATAGTGTTTCGGTTTGGACATTGACTTGCAATATGTCCTCGTCCCAAACATTTGAAACACTTAATGTCTCGGGATCGATTCGGAAGAGCTTCCATTTTGCCTTTGCTCGTTTCACCGATCGGCTTGTTAAACTTGGGTACGCCACTTATTTCTTTGGCTCGGTTCGGTAAGTCCTTTTTATTGGTCACTTGCCCCCATTCAGATGTTGAAGCGTGATTAGGGGTTGCTCTAGGAGTAGCTTTTCGTTTCAGCTATTTTTCAACCTTTATGACCATGTAGACCATTTCGATGATATCGATGTAATGGTGTAATTCTACAATGTTTGCGATATCTCGATTAAGGCCAGCGCTAAAACGTGCCATGATGGCTTCTCGTTCTTCTTCTACATTAGCTCGGATCATAGCCACTTCCATCTCCTTGTAGTAATCTTCCATGCTTCGGTGACCCTGAGTTAGGCTTTGCAACTTTTGATGCAACTCGCGGTGATAGTAGGTTGGGATGAACCTTTTCCGCATTAGTGCCTTCATTTCTGCCCATGTGGATATTGGTTGTTCACCATCCCGTCTTCGACTCGTCGTTAGTTGATCCCACCAGATAAGGGCGTAATCAGAAAATTCGATGGCAGCAAGTTTCACCTTCTTATTTTCTGAATAATTATGACAGATGAAAATTAACTCCACCTTCTTTTCCCACTCAAGGTAGGCTTCCGGATCGGATCACCCTTGGAAAGCAGGAATCGTCATTTTAATGTTCTTTAAGTCGTCATCGGCCCATTCTCGATCCCTTCTCTCACGGGCTCGTGGTTCTCTTCTCCGTTCATCGTGTTCAAAAGCCGGGTTGCTGTCAGCTTCACTTGGTTCATAGACGTCGTTGTTACGTAACCAAGGTTGTTCTTGTCCCCTTCTCAGAATTGGAGGGGTGTTTGCTCGAGGTCTTCGTTCATCTCTTCGATCTAATTGTTCGGTGATTGTTCTGAACATACGTGTGGTTTCTTGCATTTACTGTTTGCACATCCTGATTTCTCCCTTCGGGATCATTTATTCGGGGTTGTAATCCTCCCCCACCTCCGGCGGCGTCAGATGCTTCGTCACTTATTACTCGATGTTCGGGGTTCCTAGACATGTTTTTAAACAAAATTAATGAATTCCTCACTACAATCCTCACTTGTTCACTCACAAAGAAAATTATCAACACTCACACTCGTGTTTTTACTCAATTCTGGCTTTTACCTTAATGTTTTCACTCTTGCCTTTTACCGCTCGAATTCACTCTTCTAGATTCTAGAAGGTTGTCTTCGACTTACTAGTAACTCGGAGGTCGTTTCAAGAGTTAAAAAGGTAAGATTGGTTTCCGAAATGGGTAGGCTTAGAAAGGATAGAAAGGTGCGAATCAAGCTAATTGAGTATGAAGCTGGGAAGCAGTTTAATGTAGAAAAGCCAAGAGATGACCAAGATATGTTGAAGGAGGTAACAATTGCGAGGAAGTCAACTATAGTTGATTCCCAACATCTTATAGAGCTAACTAATTATACAGACAAGGGCTCGTCTCAGTTAGTATACTTTGTAAAACACTGGGAATATAAGCAAGCAAATGTCGTTCATCTTCTTAGAGAAGAACTTGACAATCTAAACAGGCCAAGGTCGGAAGAGGGTTCTTTTTTTTTTTAAACTCAATTTTTTTTTGAAACTTACTTAAAAAAAATCAAAACGATCAAAACGTGCCTAATTTAATTGGCTCTGATACCAGATGATAACGGTCCGTCTCGGGTTAGGAGGCGATTCGTAAATGTTGCCCGATCGTAAATTAGGTAGTTTCTCGTTTAGTTAACAAAGGGATAATTTTATTGGAATTAAAATCTTTGAAAGGTAAAGATAGGTGATAAGCTGAAATGGATATGTATTTGAAACAAGAAAGAACCTTTAATAAAAAAATTAAAGACCCGAATCTTATAAGTTTCAAATTGATGGACTGAGTTTTGAGATAAAACCGAGACCCACTATCTAGCGAGATAGGAACCAACGGTATAGGTAGATGAACGCCACACCCGTGAGGATGATAAGTTCAAAACAAGGAAAGAACGATGCCACTAGAAAACTAGATAAGTCAATTCAACCTTGAGAATAAGGAGAGTGAATACTCACCAAATGAAAATTTTCTTTCATTCAAATTCAAGTTCTTTACAAAATGAAATTGCAAAATATTTATAGCCTTTCCAATGATAACCGGATAGGGAGGAATAAAACTTGAGGGCTTTAATTCCTATTTGTGCGCACGAGTGGTTGACTTGGTGTAGCACCTTGTGAGCATTTAGGCAAGCTGGTCACAATAATGACAAAAAGATTATGGAATATGAAAGTAGCCACTTGAATTAAAAAAATAGGCACTTGGCCGTTCAACCTAATTTCACCGAAGATTGTTGCCACTTTCATTTGCCATAAAATTATCCTAACCGTCCACTATGCTTCCTTGGTTTATTATTTTATGCACATGGCTTAATGGTCTCCACTCACTTCACATGCTTATTTGTTTATAGCTCCCATTAATTATTCAATTCATGTGCCGTCTCAATGTTGACTCCCCAAGTCACTCAAAGTTCAACTTTTATTCTTTCATGCTTCATTCAAAATAATTGTCGTCCACTACTCATCCATTATACTTCCATTTTGCTTTAAAAATTCAACCCTCCAGTGTGTCGTCCAAGGTAATTTAATCACCATGTTGATTATTTTACTACAAATTCAAAGCATGGTGCCGTTTATGCTTGCACATATATTAATTAATTCTTTGATTATTCTCACGCATGGCATGAAATTTCTTTGTCATCCAATTTTGCTTGCTCCAATTTAAGAATTCTTTAATTCTTTAATTCTCCATGGTGCTTCATGCTTGCCGTCCAACGCCTCCATTCTTTAATTTATTTCACAAGCATGCGGCATATTCATCTTATGCATCCATATGTTTATTAATTAATTTCCACTTAGCTAAACCTCCAAGCTTGAAGAATAAAATAACTTCCCTGGGTGTTCCACGCATCAAACTTCCAACAAAAATTAAATTTCCACAAGTTCTCAAGTTGCTTTTAATGCTCCACCTTGCCATGAAACCTTATCAAGGACGTGAAACACTACAAAAGCATAAATCACACTAATTAAAATTCGGTCAAACATAGCTAAAACAGGAATTTAATTACCTTATTTAACACTATGTAAAAAAAAATACTAATAATCAACTTCGACAAAGACTAATTAAAACCTGTGCTATTTAAACAAATAAATGTGAAATAAGAACAATGAAGCTATTACTGAAAATAAAACATGCGTATTTTAAAGTGTTAAATAAACTAGCAGTCGGACTAGCTAGTATATTCAACTTCAAATAAATTGTATGGAATCAGCATGTTTGTGGGCTCTCTTTTATGGTCATCCCAAATTTGTGCCACCAACACCATTATGGCATCTTTGAATTGTTTGGTACGGGAACGTGTAATTGGCCCATTAGGTAGCTTCATCGGGTCATGGTTGACGTCCGTTACAGGCTTCGTAGGTGAGCTCGCATCATCATATCTCCAATAACACATACATATAGCAAACAATACCATAAATCTACCAAGAATTAGTGTAGGGCTACACACCTGGTTACTATCGTGTTCCCTGAATCCCGAGAGTCTACCGAAACAACTTATACGACTCCCTAAAAATCAATGTCAGAATCGGCTAGCCACTAATACTTAATATGGCCTTGGCTGAATATTAATACCTTCTTACCTTGCGATTCTAAATCCCGAAAATAGTCACTTGGCTATGAAGATGTCGAAATACCTACAAGACTTATGTTAGATTCAGTTCTAACATTTATTGAACTAAAGCGAATGGCCTTCGGCCTAATGTCATACTTCTCTTACCTTAGATAACCAAATCTCGAATGATCTCCTCCTTATAGTCGAGTACAATAGAAATCCCGAAACCTCCTTCCTAGTTTCGGCCAAAGAATAGTAAAAGAGATTAGGTTCCAACTTTTGGCTAATCTAAAAGAAAGAAAGGAAAAAGACGACAGTTGATCCTTACCCTTACTATAGAAATCGACTGCTCCCTTGCTTGAACCCACAGAGATATTCGGCTATAGGCTAGATGTTGATCACTAAGTTTCGACTTTTGGAGTTTAATGAACAATCGGCTATGGTCTAGGAAGAACTTACTTTCGGCTTTTGGAAACTTGCGAAAAGAAGGAGAGAAAGGTTGAACAATTCAGCAATGGTGATAAATAAAGATTCGGCTAGTCACAAGGAATATTTCGGCTTTTAGTGCTATGATCAAATCGGCTATATGGAAGAGTGATTAACTTAAAGAAGAAAAAGATGAAGAAATCGGCTAGACTTACTTGTGTTTTCGGCTTTGACAAAATAAAAGAGAAAAGAAGAAGATAACTAGGGAGGAAAAGTGCACAAGAAAAATGCCTAAACTCTACTATGCACATTCGGTTTTCCCCCCCTTTCCCATGACCGAATATTGACATCCAAAGTGTCCCTTGGCCGGCCAACACTCTTCCCCTTATCAGCTTCCTCCTTTTTCTCCTATTTTCTCTCTTCCTTACCCATTCAAGATAATCTGAATAAATCAACTAATATCTTCCTACCTTAGCTGAAATTTAAAAGGGATTAAACCACATCTAAAGCTCATCCACCCAGTCTCCCAATGCTGTCCACCTCTACTTCTCCTTGCTGCAAAATAAAAGCTCCCATTTGCTTCCCTTGCTGCTCGAACCTGAGCCCTACTCCACTGCTTGAGGCGTCACTTACCAGGGCCCTAAGTGGCGCCTCCTTGCCACTTTAGCAAGCCTATTTTTATGTCCAATTTCCCTTACAAATTTCCTTAAGGCCTCCTCTGCCTAGCTCCCTCTTAAAACTATAAATCTAATATTTTCTAAAGCATTCTCCTACTTTCCAAAGTTCCCGAATTCTATAAAACACATGCAAAACACACATAGGCATACTACTTCATACAATTAAGCAAAAATGTACAAGCCCACAATCCGGGATATTACAAGGCCCTAAATCGGGCTGTTACATTATCAAAATCGGTGGTCTTGGGCCTTAGCCCACAATGACCTCATATATATCATATCGTATCCTATACAAACAAGGTAATGCAAAACCCACCCCAAAAATCCATTCGCTACACACAGCATTTCCCTTCCAATCTTATGACTCATGTGGGGAATTCTAGCTCGACCCACCCCTCCGCTACACACCAAGGGTAGCCCGGTTGCGGTACTACCGAATGTTTCAGCAAAGCTGCTAGTTTTATATTGGGCTTAAAGCCTCCTGTGGATCCATACCATACGGCCATGCGATCCTCAATTCTTCCTCCGTACCATAATTCCCACCTATATGCATCCTAAGCAGAATATCGTATGAATGCATCAACACACAAGTAACATCCATATACCCATATTCGTCACATAGGGGTATTTTCGTCATTTCACTACCCAGGGGTATTTTCGTGATTCTACCCTACAGGGGTATTTTGGTAATTTGGCAAAATAAGGGTATCTTGGTAATTTTGCAAAATAGGGGTATTTTGGTACTTTTGTAAAACAAGGGTATTTTCATAATTTATAATTCTCGGGGTATTTTAGTAATTCTTTAAACATAAGGGTATTTTAGTAATTTTTTAAATATAAGGGTAATTGGTCCCTCTCGGGTTTTAGTTACGAACTTTGGCCCATCAACAAGTCCTCGCGGCTAAAGTGAATAGACACTACGCACCAGGTAGGATTCTAAAGAAGAGGAGGTGGGTCACTAGGACCGCTTAAGTACCAAGCTCTCCCTAGATCCAATCCTAGACATGTGTATGCCTGTTGCCACACTCCAACCCAGTGACTTGTTCACAGACATGTTTAATTGGAGTAAGTCTTATGAAGTTGAAGAGTTGTTCAAACTACGCCTAAGTCCATAAACCTTAGCATATTTGTCTACATCCCCACAAAGCCCATCAAACCCAAATTACAACCTTACGGTCCATTAGGCCCAAATCTTATCATATGGCATACTAGGCCTAAAATAAATCCAAATCGTGTATCATGCGTGACTAACTCAATATGTTTAACAAACCAAACCATTTCATCAAACTTAGCCTCAGGGCCCACCGATCCCATTTAGCCACTTTCGGCTTTTCGGCATTGCCGATATCGTGTGTGTAGTGTTTGTACACACCTGGTAACCTCGCGTGCTGTAAACCTCTTAGTCACGAACCTACAATTGACATTACTAGCGATTAACCAAAGCTTTAACACATACTTATCAAAAATCAAAACCTCACCGTATCCTTACCGTGTACCTCACATTCTAGTGGCCCTTCCTTTGCTACTATTGGCGATTATCATCTAGATCTGCACCCAAACACCTATATCATCAAAACCAAGTGACCCATATTGATCATAAGTCACCCCTATGAGCTACATTAGATTCGGCCATTTACTAAACCATGACTGGGTCGAGAATAGTTACCACCTTGTTAGCAATCCTTGCCTACCACGCTTGCGATTGTTGAGTCTTACCCTTGTTAATACATGTTAACGACAAGGAGGGGTTAGATAGCCCTTCGGCTTTTAACAAAACATACTAAAAAGTTCAACTAAGCACTTACCGAAATTCTCCTTTGACCTTGCGCCTTAGATATCTACTTGAACAAGATTCGGCTTCCAAACGTGACTAAGTGTAGATAATAATCGATTGAGGTGGAGGAACAAACAACCATCGGCATAAATAGGGGTTTTGCAAACAGGGATTTTAGCAAACAGGGATTTCGACAAACAGGGGTGGTGGTATTCAACAATGGAAGAAAATAAGGATGAGGGGAAAAAAGAAAGAAAGATGGAAACTCCAATAACCCCTTCTAAGGATTTCGGCACCCCCCTTTTATAGCCAAAGCCAAACTACCTTCCCCCCACAGTCCTATTCAACCCCAGCACTGCACCCTCCTCATCTCCTATCTTTTCTCTCTGATAATACCTTAATCTTAACCGAAATATCCTCCACATCCATCAGTCCTGCTTACTACAAACTCTCCACGGCAAGAGTACAAAACCAACACAACTCTTGCCGTCCACCTATGCAAAATAAAAACCTCCAAAATACACTCCTCTTGCTCGAACCTTGGACCTATTCAGCTTTCACACATGCCACCTCATAGCTCCCAAGTGACGCCACTTTCCACTGGACCACAAGCCCATTTGTTTCCTATTTTCACTTAATCTACTTAAGAGGCCTCATGCTTGAGACTAGGGTCCACTAAGCAAGAAATATAAATTTTTCCCTACGGTCTCCCTATCTCTAAGGCTTCAAATAATCCCGATAGTACCTTAATATTATTATTCTAGGTACTACACCTATCTCAAAAAAAATTAAACGCTCCCATTCCTAAGGCCCATTGGGCCCAATTCTTCTAGGCCCAAATTCGGGGCGTTACAATATGACCTTAAAGTTAAGGTCCTTATGTTGTAATTAGATCATTTGAATCATGAGTGGACATTTAAGGACATGCATTAGGTGTTTATAATGGTTTATATTAAAGCTTAATATTGTAATTTGGTTATTAAAGTAAAACAAATAAAACAAAAATCAGAATTTGATGGCTATCATCTTCCTATTGCCGAAAATACAAGAACAAAACACCATTTTTAGGGCTTTGAACATTTTGTCACTTCTCCTTGTACATATCAAGAAAGTGAAACTCGGATCTAGATCGAGGGAAAAATAAGGTTCTCGATTAATCGACCAGTTTTGATGTTTTTACATCCGATGTAAGTTCATATGTGATAAATTCCATTATAAATGTATTTTAAATGCTTTGATATTGCATAAATTATAATTACGAGACTACAAATATATTCAAAAATGATTCGATAACAATTCGACATTCAAAATCTCGGTTGAACCTTAGGAATAGATTTGGATACTAGTGAAATGCCATTAGGGAATTATTGTGATTATTGTGAGTATGTGATCCGAGTGTTGGTCCTGTACGTCCTACCGGTGGCTGAGTATACTAGCATGTGTTGCGGTTACTTGACAGCTTGTGTCAGCAGCACCGTGTAGCTACGTCTTGACCCATAGCTTGTGTGAGTAGGCCCGTTGATAGCTCTAGTATGAGCAGTATATGTGATCCGATATTGAGATAGCTTTGGCTAGATATGTGGCACTTCGGGTGCGAGTTTCCCACGTATCCAATAGTATTCCAGATGGCTCAACGGGTAAAGGAAAGACGAGGATGTGTATGAGATTGGAATGAGATGGTATAGGTATGTACATAAACCGTATAAGCTTTAAATCGAAGAAGTTGTGAAGTGCCCATATAAACATATGATTAAACATATGAAAGGGTTATTAGTTAAATGATCTAAATGTTGCTATATTCAATTGGTTGGCATGAATATTTATGATTGAGTTGAGTTTATTTCATACGAGCTTACTAAGCTATATAGCTTACTTTGTTTAATTTTTCGTGTTTTATAGTGAAATCAAGCTAGCTCGGATTCGGGGATCGTCGGAGGCTTCGTCAAACTATCTTACTATCGTTTGTTACTTTTGAACTTTGGTATTTTGGTATATGGCATGTATAGCGACTTTGGTCATTATGGTATATTTTGTAATATGTTGTGCCACTTAAGTTGGCTTGTAAATGCTTATGTTGTGGTTTGTATATATAGCCATGAGTGATGACCTATTTTAAGCTATTTTGGTATTTTTGAATCATGTATATATATGTATGTGTCTATGTATTCTGTAATGTGTTGAGTGATGGTGGTGTGATGCTGAATGGTAATAGACATGATGCGTGTCAAATGGTGGATTTGTGGATATTGATTTTGCTTGTGAATTTTAGGTTAAATGATGCATATTTGGAAGTGTACATTTAATTGAATTGTATATGTAATGTTGGTCTAAATGGTATTCTATATTTTGTGTTTGGTGTGAATTAAGAAAGGTGGTATAGATTATGCATGAATTAAGCTTGAATTGGTTGATTAAAATGTAATGTTATGCTATGTTTTGGTGTTTAATGAGATGATGTAAGTGTGCACAAATTTGAGTGGTAAAATGGCTTGGTAAATAGTTTATTTTTGTCCACAAGGGCAAAGACATGGACGTGTGTCTCAGCCATGTGTGAAACATGATTACGTTACATGGCTATGTGTCCGCTGGTGTTGAAATTAAAATCAAGTCAGTATGCTCCACATGGCCTCATACACGAGCGTGTGACTTGGCCGCGTGGCATAATTTAGTATACCCTATAGGTTTGACATGGCCTAGCACACAGTCTGGCACACGGGCGTGTATGGACATTTGTAGGGCATATGAGCTAGCCACACAGGCATATGTGTTGGCCATGTGACCCAAGTCAGAGAGTTACACAGGGCCGGACACGGGCTGGGGCACGGCCATGTACTCCCATTTCGAATGTTCACACGGCCTGTGACACGACCGTGTCTGTTGGCCGTGTGAGATACATGGGCGGGCCACATGGGTGTGTGTCCCCTAATTTTGAGAAAATCTTCTAATGATTCTTAAAGTTTCTAAAGTTACTGGTTTAGTCTCTAACCACTTTTAGAGCATATTTAGGGCTTAGTAGGCTCGTAATAGGGACAAATTGATTGAGATTGAGTGATGAATGCATGAATTTTGAAAATGCATGCTAAGTGAATGTTTAATTGTTTTATAAATCCAGTAATACTCCATAACCCTATTCTGGCGTTGAATACGGGTGAGGGGTGTTTCACAAACCACTCTTAAAGCATGTTTAGAGTCTCGTAGGCTCATATTAGGGACATCATGACTAAGTTTGAATGATAGTTGCATGTAATATAAAAATGTAGGTGAAATGAATGTTTAATTGATTTATAAATTCGGTAATGCTCCAAACCTTATTCAGGCATTGAATATGGGTGAGGGGTGTTCCATTTATTGGTATCAGAGCTACAGTTTAGTTGATTCTCGGACTAACGTAGCGTGTGTGAGAGTCTAGCTATACATACCATATATAAATTGTGATATTGTGATGACTACTGACAATTTAAAATATGTTTTCATATACTAAATAGATCCCAATCGAGCTGTAACTGACGATGTTGAAAGTAATGTGCTAGCTCCTGATCAAGGAGCAGCGCTGTCTGAATCTAGAAACGTATCAAGTAGTCATGGAGGAGAGGCTAAAGAGGCCTTTTTCCAAATGATGAACGAATGGTTCACACAATTTGTCCGGACAAATCTGGCTATTCAACGACCTCCACCCCCATCTAATCCCCAACCACTTCCCGTAGCACCTCAAGTTGTGGAACTTCAATGACTGAATAAGCCTCCAGTTGATGAGATTTGAAAGTACGGGACTGAAGAGTTCAGAGCTACCGTTGATGATGATCCCGAGAGAGATAAATTTTGGCTTGAAAATACTATTCGGGTATTCGATGAACTTTCTTGCACACCAAGTGAGTGTTTAAAATGTGCTGTATCACTTCTGAGGGACACTGCGTATCAATGGTGGAATAATTTGGTGTCTATAGTACCGAGAGAGAGAGTTACCAGGGAATTCTTTCAAACAGAGTTCTGGAATAAATATATAAGTTAGAGATTCCTTGATCAAAAGCACAAAGAATTTTTAGAACTGAAACAGGGTCGTATGACTGTGACTAAGTACGAAAGAGAATTTGTGCGATTGAGTAAGTTTGCTGGGGAATATGTTTCTACTGAAGAAATCATGTGTGAACGATACATTGATGGGTTGAACAAGGATATTAAACTTCCATTCAGAATCCTAGAATTGAAAGAATTTGTTGTCTTGGTTGATAGAGCTTGCAAAGCCTAGGATCTTAGCAAAGAAAAGAGAAAAGTAGATTCAGAGGCTAGAGACTCAAGAAAAATATCGATGAGTAAGCCATATCAATCTTCATCAAAGAAATCTAGAGATTCGTACACTCGTCCAAATGCTTCAACCCGGCATTCAAATAGAGATCGTGAAAAACAATACTCAAGTCCTAAAGCTCAAGCTACATCGGTATCAAATGTTGGCAGTGTGAGAAATTATAGACCTTAATGTCAGCAATTTGGAAGATGACATCCTGGTGAATGTAGAATGAATAACCGACAAGATCTCTTTATTCGAGATTGTCCTGAGTTAAATGAGAAAGATAAGACTCAGAATGCAAGACCAAGTAACACAGCTAATAGAGGGAGGCCACCGAGAAATGAGGGAAATGTGACTAGTAGTAGAGGCGTGACAAAAGATTCAACTAAGGAATCTGAAGCCAGAGCACCTGCTAGAGCTTACGCTATTTGCACTTGCAAAGATGCATCATCACTAGATGATATCACCAGTACATTTTCTCTTTATGACACTAATGTTATTGCATTGATTGATCCTGGATCGACTCATTCGTATATATGTATGAATTTGGTGTCTAATAAGAGTTTTCCTATTGAGTTTACTTAATTTGTGATTAAAGTATCGAACCCTTTAGGCAAGTATGTTCTAGTTGATACAGTTTGTAAGAACTGTCCTTTAATGATTCGGGGTTACTATTTTTCGACTGATTTGATGCTATTGCCATTTGATGAGTTCAATGTAATTTTGGGTATGGACTGGTAGACTCTGCATGATGCCATTGTAAATTGTAGGCGAAAGCTTATTGAGTTAAAATGTCAGAACAATGAAATTCTTCAAATTAAATCAAATGAGTCGAGTGAATTGTCGGTTGTAATTTTGTCTATGCCAGCTCAAAGATGTGAGAGAAAAGGTTGTGAAGCTTATCTTACTTATGTTTTAGATACAAAAGTTTTTGAACCTAATATTGAATCAGTGCCAGTTGTCTGTGAATATCCGGATGTGTTTCCTGAAGAATTACTGGGGTTGCCACATATTAGAAAAGTTGAATTTTCTATTGAGTTAGTACCGGTTACTTCCCAGATATCGATAGCTCCATATAGAATGGCTCCGACAGAATTGAAAGAGTTGAAAACTCAATTGTAAGAGTTAACAGATAGAGGTTTTGCACTACCTAGTTTTTCACCCTAGGGTGTGCCAGTGTTATTCGTAAAGAAGAAAGATGGATCAATGAGAATGTGTATTGACTATTGATAGCTCAACTAGGTTACAATAAAGAATAAGTATCCGTTGCCGAGAACAGATGATTTGTTTGATCAATTGAAAGGGGCAAAAGTGTTTTCGAAGATTGATTTGAGATCTGGCTATTATTAGTTGCGAGTGAAAGATTCAGATGTACTGAAAATTGTGTTCAGAACGAGGTACGGACATTATGAGTTTCTTGCTATGCCTTTCGGATTGACTAATGCTCTTGCAGTTTTTATGGATTTGATGAACCGGATTTTTAGAACATATTTAGACATGTTTGTTGTTATGTTCATTGACGGCATTATGATTTATTCACGAGATGAGTCTGAGCATGCCGAGCATTTGAGAATTGTGTTAGAAACCTTGAGAGATAAGCAACTTTATGCTAAATTCAGTAAATGTGAATTCTGGCTCCGAGAAGTCAAATTTTTAGGACACATTGTTTTAGCGAAATGTATACGAGTTGATCCGAATAAGATTTTCGCAGTTGTTGACTAAAAACCACCGAGAAATGTATCTAAAGTTAGAAGTTTTCTGGGGTTAGATGGTTATTATCGACGTTTTGTTAAAGGATTATCAATGATTGCTACACCGATGACCAGATTACTACAGAAAGATATGAAGTTCGAATGGTCAGAGAAATGTCAACAGAGTTTTGATAAGTTGAAAGCATTGTTAACTGAGGCACCAGTTTTAGTTCAACCTGAATTGGGTAAAGAGTTTGTGACATACAGCGATGCGTCATTGAATGGCTTGAGTTACATTTTGATGTAAGAAGGAAAAGTTATAGCTTATGCCTCTAGACAGTTAAAGCCACCTGAAAAGAATTATCCGACGCATGATTTAGAGTTGGCCGCTATTGTATTTGCATTGAAGATTTTGTGACATCATTTATACGGCGAGAAGTGTCATATCTTTGCCAACCACAAAAGCTTGAAGTATTTAATGACCCAGAAAGATCTGAATTTGCAACAACGAAGACGGCTCGAGTTGCTTAAAGACTATGAGTTAGTGATTAATTATCACATGGGGAAAGCAAATGTAGTCGCAGATGCTTTGAGTAGAAAATCTCTATTTTCTTTGAGAGTGATGAATACTCAGTTAACCTTATCTAATGATGGTTCGATTCTAGCAGAGTTGAAAGCTAAAATGGTATTTCTTCAACAAATTTGTGAAGCTTAGACATATGATAATGAATTTCAAGCCAAAAGAGTGTAATGTGAGTCGACTAGTGATTCTGACTCACAGATTGAATCTGATGATTGTTTAATGTTTTGAGGTAGAATCTGTGTACCAAAGAATTCCAAGCTCATTCAGAAAATTTTAACGAAGCACACAGTGGCTGTTTATTGTTCATCTGGGGAGTACTAAAATGTACAATGATTTGAAACAACTGTATTGGTGGTCGGGAATGAAACGAGGCATTTCAGATTTTGTATCGAAATCTTTAGTTTGTCAACAAGTCAAAGCCGAACATCAAGTGCCTTCTAGATTACTACGACCAGTGATTATACCATAATGGAAATGGGATAGAGTTATAATGGATTCTGTATCGGGATTACCCATGTCTCTGTAAAAGAAAGATGTTTTCTGGGTTGTCATAGATCGACTAACAAAATCAGCACAATTCATTTCGGTACGTAGAGACTGTTCGCTTGATAAATTGGCTGAATTGTACATTTTAGATATTGTTAGATTGCACGGGGTGTTAGTTTCGAATATTTTGGATAGAGATCTGAGGTTTATGTCACAATTTTGGAGGAAATTGTAAGAAGCTCTGGGTACGAGGTTGAATTTTAGTACAACATTTCATCCGCAAACCAATGCTCAGTCTAAGAGAGTAATACAGATTCTTGAAGATATGTTTCATTGTTGTGTTTTAGAATTTGAAGGCAATTGGGAGAGATTTTTGTCGTTGGTTGAATTTGCATATAACAATAGCTTTCAATCTAGTATAAAGATGGCACTGTACGAAGCTTTATATGGTCACAAATGTGAACTCCATTGTATTGGACTTAGCTTAGTGAGAAAAAGATTCACGGGGTTGTGATCTGAGAGACAGAAGATAAAGTGAAAGTAATTCGTGATAGTTTGAAAGTAGCTTTAGAACGACAGAAATCATACCTGAATTTGAAACGTAAAGACATTGAATTTCAGATCAGTGACAAAGTATTTCTAAAAGTATCTCCGTGGAAAAAAATCCTTAGATTTGATCACAAAGGCAAGCTAAGTCCGCGGTTCATCGGATTGTATGAAATCATTGAAAGAATAGGGCCTATGACATATCGACTAGCTTTACCAACTGAGTTAAAGAAAATCCATAATGTGTTTCATGTTTCGATGTTGCGTCGATATAGATTGGATCCATCACATGTAATTTCTCTGGCAGATATTGAAATTCAACCTGATATGACGTATAGCGAAGAACCGATCAAAATTTTAGCTTGTGAGGTTAAACAGTTGAGAAATAAAAGTATAGCATAGCTTTGGATCCATCACATGGTATCAAAGAGGCTACGTGAGAACCTGAGGAAGCTATGAGAAAATAGTACCCTAACCTCTTTGCTAGTAAGATTTTCGGGGATGAAAATCCCTAAGGGGGGAGAGTTGTAACAACCCGTTTTTAGTTAAATCGAAACAGTCATTTTGAGACCACAAATACGATGTCTAGATATTTATTTTATTATTATTTTAATATTTACAACATGAATATATGATTGTGTCAAAGTTTCATTTAGAAATTTGATCGTTGGATTAGTCAAATTGATAAAAAGAACTAAATCGCGTAAAGTACAAAAGTGATGTTCTAATAGCTAAAGGTATTTAATAGCTAACAAATATTAAATTAGAAGTCCTTATGTTGTAATTACGCCATTGCGTATTTGAGTGGAAACATATGTTGTAACACCTATAAGCCGTAACCATCGTCGAAATAAGGTTGAGAGGCATTACCGGACAAATCAGAACTTTTACAATCATTTCAAAAAATAAGATACATCGTTTTCATAACATAGCAAATTATATTCATAGTGTCTTTAAAATAGGTCTACAAGGCCTTAGTCAAGTGTCAGTAGAGGGTCGGGACTAAAATGAGCACGTACAAAATTTTTCCAAAACTTAACATTTTTCAAAGTTACAGAGATCACACGCCAGTGTGGGCAGGCCATGTGCCTCACACGGCCTCAGACACACCCGTGTGTCCAAGCCGTGGAAAAACAGGGCATACATACTGACTTGTCCACACGGCCAAAGGCACGCCCGTGTGCTTGACCCTTGGCCAACACTGACTTAATCCACACGGCCTGTCACACGCCCGTGTGTCTGGCCTGTGTGCAAGACTGACTTGTTTCGATTACCAACTTAAATGACGCGGTCGAGACACATGCCCGTGTGCTCAACCGTGTGGGCAAATATAGGCCATTTGCAAGGCCAATTTGCCACCCAAATTTTGGGTCTAACCTAAAAGCATCAAACCAAATTAAATTTAAACTCCAAAGGCATATAAAACATACCAAAACATGCAAAATTTGACCCTTAATCACATCTTTCATTTGCATATACAATTCTTATTCAATTATATACTAATTCAAGTATAAATTTTCCTTCAAAAACATATAATTCATACTTCATCTAAACCATTTCAATTCATAGCAATTTTTCAACAATTAAACATCTAAATCAACCATGAACTCACCTATATATGTACCATTTCATTTAGCTACATATGAGCACATTAAAACATACCAACTTTTGCATCAATAAGCATGAACAAAACTCATTCATAAATACATCTATTAACAAGCCATATCACATGGCTAACTTTACACATTTCAAAACATCATCCAAGTACTCTAGCTTATACATGCCATACTTTAATATATACAACTTCAAAAGGGTACCAAAATATAGTTCGATAGTGTGGTGATGATCCTCTACGAATCCCGAGCTTCTCATAGCTTTAATAATCTATAAAAAATGAACAAACACACACACAAAGCAAGCTATCATAGCTTAGTAAGTCATAAGCAAATAATGAGCAATTTTAAACATTTGCATTAAAGCAACTAGCTAAATCAAAGAAGCCTTAACCAAATGAACATTTATCATGCTTGCAAACTCAATATTATCACATTTACTATAACATTATATAATCATTAACCAAATGCTCATTTACTCCTAACCACATATAAATTTCTCATTTAACATGCCTAACAAACCTGAACCTTTTAACTCGTTTTCACATCCGATCTTAGCTCGATAATGCCCATTGAACCATTCAGAATTAATAAGGATACCGGGATAGTCGAAAGGCTCGTACAATGCCAACGTCCCAGGTGTGGTCTTACATGTATCACATATCGATGCCACTGTCCCAGACAGGGTCTTGCACGAATCAAATATGATGCCAATGTCCCAAACATGGTCTTACACGTAATCATAAGTCGATGCCAACATCCCAGAAGTGGTCTTACACGAAATCACATATTGAAATCCTATGTCATGACATATGTATCCTAACTATTCCTAAGGTTCGTACGGGGCTTTCGGAAGCCTTATCTCGATCATTTCAGGCTCTTAAATATTGCTCCCATGCTCAGTTCATTTCAGCATATTCATTTACATATATAACAATTCATTTCGGCACTAATAAAATAGATACAATAGAAATTAACAACATTTATTTACTTTTGAACTTACATCGGATAATGACGGATGAAATCGACTATTCAACTACTGTCGACTTCCCCCGATCTAATTCCGATTTCTTTTGTTCTTGATACTAATAAATTCAAATTTAACTAATTTAATCACACATTCATTCAATTTAGTCCACAAACACATATTTAGGACTTTTTACACTTTAACCCTTATAATACCACACTTTTACAATTTAGTCCTTATTTCACAAAACACAAAACATTTAAAATTTAACCGTACTATAGCTTGACCGAATATTCATGTAACTAATACAAGTCCACACAGTTCATTTATTTCACATTTTAGTTCTTCAAAATATTTTTTTTACAATTTAACCCAAAATACTTAAATTCATCAAAAATCCTAAGACAAAACATGTTAATCTAACACATATCTTTCATTTTTCATCAACTATCATCATAAAACTCACAATTTCATCAATGGCACAACTCAAAATCTTCATCAATTTCATAAAATAAAACATGGTCTTTGTAGTACTAGAAGCAACAATCACAAAAACATAGAAATTATCAAAAATTGAAACAAAAACATACCTCCAATGGCTGAACCCTAGAATTCTTTTGTTCTTTTCTTTCTCTTTGAATTTTCAGCATTAAAAGATGAATGAATGCTTTATTTCATGTTTTTGTTTCATTAATATTTACTAATTTAGCTAATTACTAAACTAGAATTTTTATTTTCATTTAAAATCTACTATCTTAAGGCATTTTTGTCCATCAAAAATTCAAAAGGTTTAATAACAACATAAGGACTCCCTATAATAAAAGCCATAGAAATTCAATACTTTTACATAATAACATGCTAATTTTGCATCTTACGTAGTTTTGTCCTTTTATCAAGTTAAGCATACAAACGGATAAATTAAATCACAGAAATTTCATACATGTCAATTCACATACAATAAGCACAGGAAATAATATTAAAATATTTTTTCTGACTCGAATTTGTGGTCTCGAAACCACTATTCTAACTAGGGTCTGAACCGAACTGTTACATATGTACAGATTATCATGAATTTTGATAGTTCATAACTAGGGTTAAATAGGTAAATTGGTTAATAATATGATTAATTAATAAAACAAAAACATAAAATTGTTTCATTCCTCTTCCTAGTTGATTTTAGCAAAAAGAAAAGCCATTGTTAGGGCTTTTTCATTAGGGCAAGCTTCCTAGCTCAATTATAAGTCTGTTTTTGTTCTGTTTTTAATGATTTCTATATTTTTGAGATAGCTGCAACTAGGTCTAGCTAGCCCAGGGACTATTTTGCAAAAACTGTTAAAGATTTTGAATTTTTCCATTGATGAATACATGAGTATTTTGATGTTTAATGATAGATTTTGAATGTTTGATGACAGTTATACAAGTTTTGTTAAGTGCTTTTTAGTGAAAATGTAAATTAGGGATTAAATTGTGAAATATGGAAACTTTGAGGTTAAAATGTGAAATAAATGAAAAATATGGGCTGGTAGGGACTTATTTGTAATTTGGCTAGCATGAGTTAGTATTGAATTTCATGAATTTGTGATTTTATGAAATAAGGACTAAATTGTAAAAGTTGTGAAACATGAGGGGCAAATGTGTAAAATTGCCTTAATGAGTGTTTTGGACTAAATTGAATAGTGAGATGATTAAATAAGTTAATTTTGATTACATATAGATCAAGAAAGGCGAAACTCAAATCTAGATCGAGGGAAAAACAAAGTTCTCGACTAATCGACAAGTTTAGCTGTTTTTACGTCCAAGGTAAGTTCGTATGTAATAAGCATTGTTATAATTATGTTTTGAATGCTTTGATATTATACGAACTATGTATACGAGACTACGGACATGTTCGAAAATGATTTGACAATGATTCGGGATTGAAAATCCCGGTTGAACCTTAGGAGTAGATAGGATACTAGTGACATGTCATTAGGGGATTATTGTGATTATGTGATTCGGGTGCTGGTCTTGTACGTCCTACCGGTGGCTGAGTATACCGACATGTGTTGCGGTTACTTGAAAGCTTGTGTGAGCAGCACCGTTTAGCTATGTCTTGACCCACAGCTTTTGTTAGCAGGCCCATTGATAGCTTGAGAGTGAGCATACATGTGATATGTGATTGAGATAGCTTCGGCTATACATGTGGCACTTTGGGTGCGAGTTTCCCATGTATCCGATAGTATTCTGAATGGTTCAACGGGTAAATCAAAGATGTGGTTGAGTATGAGATTGATACGAGATGGTACAGGTATGTACATGAACCGTATAAGCTTTAAATCGAAGAAATCGTTAAGTGCACATATAAGCATATGATTAAATATGTGAAGGGTTTGTTAGTTAACATGAATTACATGTTGATATGTTCAAATTGATGATTTGTGTATTTATGGTTAGTTTGAGTTTATGTTATACGAGCTTACTAAGCTATAAGGCTTACTTTATTTATTTTTCCATGTTTTATAGTGATTTCAAAGCTAGCCCGGATTCGAGGATCGTCGGAGACTACGTCACACTATCCTACTATCACTTTGGTACTATTGAGCTTATGTTTTGAGTATATGGTATGGATAGGAACTTTGGTCATTTTGGTTCATGAATTGATGATGAATGTAGCCATTTGAGTTGGCTTGTAAATGTTCTAAGTTTTGTTTGGTATATTGCCATATAAGTTGGTTTATTTTGGTATGATTGAATCATGTATATATATATATATATATATATGTAACACCCATAACCCATATCCGTTGCCGGAGTAGGGTTACGAGGCATTACTGATAAATATACATCATATAACATACATAACTCATACATTTATATATTCATACTCAAATACCATTCAACAAAATCACATTGTCCCTTATTAGGGCCTATGAGGCCTTAGTCATGCTTTAGAAATTGTTTGGGACTAAATCGATAACATACGAAAATTTTGGAAAACATAGAAATTTTCCATCAATACAAGGGTCACACGCCCATGTGAACAGCCCGTGTGCTTCAAACGGCTTCAGACATGCCCGTGTCTCAGGCCGTGTGGAAACAAGGCATACATACTGACTTGCATCACACGGCCGAAGACACGTCCGTGTGCCATGCCGTGTGAAAACTAGAGAGTATACTGACTTATGCAACACGGCCAAGTCACACGCCCGTGTGCTAGGCCGTGTGCCAATTAGGGGGTATACTAACTTGTACCACACGGCCAATCACACGACCGTGTGTGAGACCATATGGAGCATACTAACTTCAATTTAATATCGATACCAGGGGACACACAGCCGTGTAACATTACCGTGTGTCGCACACGGCTGAGACACACGCCTGTGTGGAAAAAAATAGGCCATTTGCATGGCCAATTTGCCATTTCGTCAAACAATTAGGTAGCCAAAATAATCAACCAAATACACATTTCATACCATTATACTCCCATCTATTCTCTCAATTCACTACCAATTACTTAACCAAATACATGCCAAAACAATATCAATCAATATGGTTCATTTACCATAATTCACACATACATAACTTCCTTTTAAATAATCAACACATCTAAAATAATACCTCATCAAGGCATTTCTCAAGCATTTATACTTCACAAAACAATTTATCATTTGAGCACTTATAAACCGTAACCATATTCATACCAACATGCCAAAATAAGCCATCACTCATGCCTAAATATACAAACCATATCATATACATTTACAAGCCAAATCTCATGTCTATAATCTCAAACAAAATACCACATTTAGCCTATGCATGCCATATACCGTATTTACACAACTCAAAAGTACCAACGTAGATGTTTGATAGTGAGATGATGTTCCCGACGACTCCTGGATTTGAGCTAGCCTTAATTCACTATAAAACACAGAAAAATAACACGAAGTAAGCTTCATAGCTTAGTAAGTTCGTATTAACATAATGTGCAACTTCACCAATCATTCACAATTCAAATAATATAAATGTAAGATAACAAAATACATTCAATCTCAGGCCACTCGATCATTCGTTCACTAACTTACCAAGATTCATCCATTTAATGGATTCAATGTTTATAAACCTTACGTACATACATGTGCCTACTCGTACCAATCTCGTTCTTTTCCATAACTTACATTTTCCAGTTGAACTATTCAGAATAGAAGTCAGATATTCAAGAGTCTCATACAATAAGCACCTATACCATGGCCCGAAACCAAATCAAGATAACTTATCTCCGGAGCACCTATACCATGGCCTGAAGCCAAGTCAAGGCAATTTACCTCCGAAGTGCCTATACCATGGCCCAAAGCCAAATCAAGGCATAACTCGCACTCGAAGTGCCGATATTATGGCCCGAAGCCAACTCAATACCCTAATGAAATGTCACTAACATCCTAGAGTATTCTTAAGGTTCAACCGGGATTCTCCAATACCAAATCATAGTCGAATCATTTCGAATTACTGTCGAATCGTTCTCGAACTTGTCCGTAATCACATAATCACAATTCATGCTATATCAAAGCATATAAAATACAATTATAAATAAGCTCATTGCATTCAAACTTACCTCGTATTTGGAATTGACGGATCGGGTCGACTACTCAACAACCTTGCTTTTCCCCGATCAAAATCCGAATTCTTTCTTTCTCGATCTATATGAATTCAAAACTAACGTATTTATTCATCTACTCATTCAATTTAGTCCAAAAATACTCATTTGGGCATTTTTACACATTAGCCCTAAACTTTCACATTTAATCAATTTAGTCCCTATTTCACAAATACACAAAATTCACACAATTCATCCCATGCTTGATCAAATTATTTATAAGTCCCTAACTACCCAAAACTTTCATTTATTTCACATTTCAACCACTCAATTTGCATATTTCACAATTTAATCCCTATTATGCATTTTCATCAAAAATCACTTTATAAAACATGAAAATCTATCATTAAGCTTTCATATTTCATCGTCAAACACCAAAGAACACATAAACTCGTCAATGGAAACTCTTAAAATCTTTAACATTTTAAAAATTAAAGGTACGAGCTAGCTAGATTAAGCTGCAACGATTATAAAAACTAAAAATCATCAAAAATTGAGCTAAAATCGTACCTTAATCAAGCTAGGAGTGTGCCGAAATTTAAAAGCTTCAAACCCTTTATTTTTCCCATTGAAATTCAGTGATGACAAGATAAAATTAAAGCTTTTTCTTTTGTTAACATATTTTATCTTAATTATTAACCAATTTACTATATTACCCCTTTTAATTAATAAACAAAAAATCACTTAAACATTGCCCATAATTGTCCACCCATTATTATAATGGTCTAGTTACAACATAAGGACCTTTAATTTAATAAATCATAGCAATTAAACACCTTTAACAAGTAGAATGCAACTTTTACATTTTACGCGATTTAGTCCTTTTTCTCAAATTGAGCAATTAAATGATAAAATTAGCTTACAAAATTTTTACACATATCAAAAAACATGTTGTAAACACCAAAAAAAAATATTAAAATAATTTTATGACATCAGATTTGTGGTTTCAAAACCACTATTCTGATTTAGCTAAAACCGGGTTGTTACAACTCTCCCCCTTTAGGGATTTTCGTCCCTGAAAATCTTACCGGTGAATAGGTTCGGGTATTGTTTTCTCATAGCATCCTCTGGTTCCCATGTAGCTTCTTCAACCCCGTGTCAATGCCATAATACTTTCACTAATGCGATTCTCTTATTTCTCAGCTCTTTGATCTCACAAGCTAAAATTCGAATCAGTTCTTCAACATACGACATATCAGACTGAATTTCAACCGCGGTCAGGGAAATGACATGTGAACGGTCAGATCGGTATCGTCAAAGAATCGACATATGAAACAAATTATATATTTTCTAACTTACACGGTAAAGATAGTCGATAAGCAACTGGCCCGATTCACTCGATAATCTCGTATGGTCCGATGAATCTCAGACTCAATTTTCCTTTTCAACTAAATCGCAATATCTTTTTCCACGACGACACTTTCAAAAGCACTTTATGCTCGATCTGGAACTCAATATATTTCCGTTTCAAGTCTGTGTATGATTTCTGTCGATCCAAAGCTACTTTTAAACTATTGCGAATTACCTTCACTTTTTCTTTTGTCTCTCTGATCAGATCAACCCCGTGAATCTTATTTTTCACTCAACTTAGCCCAGTACAACGGTGTTTGACATTTACCACCGTGTAGAGCTTCGTACGGTGCCATCTTTATACTCAATTGGAAGCCATTATTATAAGTAAATTCAATCAGCGGTAAATATTTCTCCCAACTACCTTCAAACTCAAGAATACAACAATGCAACATATCCTCAAGCATCTAAATAACTCGCTCAGATTGACCATCCGTTTGCGAGTGAAATACAATGCTAAAATGCAACTTTGTACCTAAAGCTTCTTGCAATTTCTTCCAAAATTGCGAAGTGAATCTCAGATCTCTATCCGAAACAATAGATAGTGGCGCTCCGTGCAACCGAACAATCTCTAAGATATACAACTCAGCCAATTTATCAAGTGAATAATCCGTATGTACAAGAATGAAATGAGTCGATTTTGTCAATCTATCAACAACAACCCAGATCCCATCTTTCTTTCTCAGATATAAGGTTAAACTCGATATGAAATCCATTGTTACTATATCCCATTTCCATTAAGGAACCATAATAGGATGTAATAAACCTGACGGCACTTGATCCTCAGCTTTGACTTGCTGAAAAATCAAACATTTCAAAACAAATTCCGAGATATCTCTTTTCATGCCATGCCACCAATAAAACTATTTCAAATTGTTATACATTGATAGAGCTCGAAACTAACTATTATTTCGACAAAGGCAAGTGCACCTATCTAACAGTAGTATAGTTGTGGTCAGTCTAGAATATCGTATCCTCAAGGACCAAGAGTACTAGTAATAACTATCTTTTTATTATCTAGCCTAACAATTAAAGGGATTTATTTTTAATCTAAAATTAACTAACTAGTTTAACTAACTATGAATGCGACAGAGAGTAAATTGGGAAAATACTTTTGGACAACTTATATGAGATAAGCAATACCTAAGGAAGAATCCACCTAGACTTCACTTATGACTTTTGATTCATGCGATTTATTCACTTGGCTTAATCCGTAGAAATCCCTGAATTATATTAATTCCTTTTTCGAGGCTACTAACAACTGACTCTAGGTTGATTAATTGAAATCTATTTCTAATTAAAACCCATATTGTCGCATTAACTCGATCTATGGATTCCCTTATTAGGTTTGACCCTAATCCGGCAGATTTTCGTCGCCCTATTTCTAGGGTTGCAATCAACTCTGCTTAATTATGTTGATCTAATATTAGACAGGGACTTTTGCTCCACTGAATAACCACATTCGACTTGAATTAATAACCTAAATTATCAGAACAAGAATAAGAACTCACAATTAAGAATAAGCACAAGTATTTATCTCATAAATCAAATAATAATAAGATCTGTCTCAGGTTTAATCCCCTCAGGTATTTGAGGGATTTAGTTCATACTAAAATAGGGAAACATCATAAAAGAGGAAAAACAACAAAACATAAGAAAACTCAAAAACTTCTAAAGAACTTGATGGGAGATCCTCAATCTTGATGGAGATCCTTCTTCTAAGATGTTACCAAAGGCTGTCTTGGAGTATCTTCTCCTTTTGCTCGGCCTCTATTCGACGCCCTATCGAACCCCCTTATAGGTTTCCCCCTAGGGTGTTTATATAGGCTTCGAGATGCCTTTCTTGGCCCACAAGTATCCTATTTTGAATAGAATTCATCCTTATTTCGATAGGGACACGCCCATGTGACACGCCCGTGGTCGATAGCCTAGGCCGTGTTCAATCTGGCTTGCCACACACGGCCGTGCGGTCCGCCCGTGTGGGGTGGTCAAGGCCGTGTAGGCCAATTTTGTCCCTTTTTGGCCCGTTTCTCGTTCTTTTTGACTCCTAAACCCTCTTGAGTATAAAACATAAAATTTAAAGGATTAGGAGCATCGAATTCAACAAATTCAATCTAAATTTATCCAAAAGTAAGCTACGTTTGGGGTTAAAATATGTGTAAATTATGGTTTATCAAATATCCCCACACTTAAATATTTTCTTATCCTCAAGCAAAATCCTCAACTCACAATTAAAATTAGCTCCCTCAATTCATAATCCTCATCAATAATGTTTTATCATAATTCATAAATAATTCATACATTGATAATTTAACTAAAAGAGTCCTAAAGATTCAAACAATCTAAGTCATAAATTTTATAGCACGAAAATATAGGTGTTTCCCCTTACCTAAATAATTATCTCTAATTTGAAACCGACAAGAATTGACATCCTCACTAAAGATTCACTCAAATCACTCAAGGTGTTTAAGGTTCAAATTAAGCACTCATAAGTCAACATGAAGAGTTAATCCCATAGGCTTGCATGAAAATCAAATCTCCACCACTATAAAATGAGATGATACACAAATAAAAAGGTCTTTAAAGGATTGTAATGAGGCTTAGGTTAAAGGTGTGTATACAGGCTGAATTAGATGGTTAAAATCGAGATCAAATCTACCAACCACCTAACTAGAAAAATAACTAATACTGAATAATTACATTGATTGAAAACTTATCACCAAATAACATGAGCTTCTTCTAACGACATGGAATTAACAGTTTTAGCTCATAATCACTAATAATAAATCTTAAACTTTTTTTTAAGAATATACATTGATAAGAAAGAACTTTGACAGCTAAAATAGAGAACATAGTTTGGCAACTGCTCAATTCAAATCTCGACAAAGAAAAGGGATGTCAAAAGATTAGGGGAAGTAAAAATTTGGTTTTTGGGTTAATATTATTGGGTGAGTCAAGAAATGGTTTATTAGGCTAAAAGGGGTTTACTAGGGGTTAATTATGGAGGTAGGCTTTTTATGGAGTAAGTGGGTTAAAACCTAGGTGCCTTTATCATCTCAGTATATCAAATAAAAATGTGGTCTCGAGATTTATAATCGAAGCAAGTTCTAGAATAATAAATCAATGTTGACACACTCATAATCAATAAAGTGAGCAAGAAAAATATATGCTCTAAAAGGCTCAAAAACTCACAAAAATTATGGTTTTTAATGTCAACCTTGTAAATTTCAAACTTCAAAGTAATATTTAGGGATAGGGAAACGACCTAATAAATTTGTAATTCTGAAAATACACTTGTAACAGCCCGATTTAGGGCCTAGTCGGAACGGTGGTGCGAGACCACAAATCCGAAGTAGTAAAATGAGTTATTAAAGTATTTGAGATGTTTGCATGATGATATGAAAGTTTCATGTAGAAATTTTATGAAATTTTCCATAAAAGGGTCCATTATGGAAATTTCATCTTCTTTCTTGTGCCAAAAATTGGAAAGACTCCATAGCTAGGGTTCTTCAAATTTTTGAAGCTTGCTAGTAAGTGCATCTGAGTCCCGTTTTTAATATTCTTCGTATTTTTGGAGTCCTCGTATTATGAATTAGCTATTTTTAGCTATAAAATGAGCTTAGATGCATGTTCAAGAATCTACCCATGTATGACCTGTTTCTAAAATGATATTTTATGGAAGTTTATGAGAGTTTGATGTTAGGTAAACATCTTTTCCTTAGTGAATTTTATGAAAAATGATAGTATGGACTAATTTGTAATAGTTATGAAATTGGTCATACATACTAGAAATAGTGAGAATTGATGATTGTTGTAGTAGAGAAAATGAATCAGCTAAGCATGACGTTTAAGAAAGTTGAATGAAAATCATTTTATGAGCCTAGGGGAAAAATGTAATAATGAGAAAGTTTAGGGGCAAAATAGTAATTTTGGCAAAGTATAAGTTAAGAGTTAATTTAGTCAATGTGAGTATTAAATGATCTAAATTATTATTATAGATCAAGAATAACGAAGCCCGAATCAAAACCGAGGCAAGAACAAAGTCGAGGACTAAATTGCATATCTACATACATTTTGTATATTGAGGTAAGTTTGTATGACTTCTAAGCTTTATGATTACTATCAATGAATTGCTTAGTATAATGTACATTATTACCATAGAAATGCTTAATGCTGTGTTAAATAAAGAAATCAATGAGATTAAGCATGAGAAAGTCCCGATTGAAGTTGAATTACTGAGGATACTCGATCTACCACATGAGATAAGAAAGTCCGTATAAGACCAAGCCAAGGCATGGCATTGGCAATCAAGCAAAGTTATCATGTAAGTCCAGGATGAGTCTTGGCATTGAAGAGTTATTATGAGATGAAGACCCATGTAAGCCCAAGCCAAGGCATAGCATTGGTGAGTCTCCAAGTAAAGATGTCATGTAAGTCCAAGACAAGTCTTGGCATTGAAAAGTTATCATGAGATAGAGATCCCATGTAAGTCCAAGCCAATGCATGGCATTGGTGAGTAACAAGAAAGATTTCATGTATGTCCAAGCCAAGGCTCGGCATTGACTAGCTCCTGAGTAAAGATACCAAATAAGACCATGTCAAGACATGGCAATGGTAATTTCCTAAGGGAACACACAAGGAAGACTTTGAGTAAGTTCATGTCAAGACATGGCATCGATACCAAGATGAGAGATCCCATGTATACGGAGTTCGTTCGTACGAACCCGAATGCACAACCCCTTCCACCCCCGCCTATTAATCAACCTATCCCAGTAGCCCCTCAAGTAGTAAAGGTGGCAAGAGGAGTTAAGCCTCCAGTTGACAAGATTAGGAAACATGGGGCAGAAGAATTCTGGGCTAAAAAAGATGATGATCCCAAAAAAAGTTGAGTTCTAGTTAGAAAATACCATCAGGGTATTTAATGAGTTGTCGTGCACATCTGAGGAATGCATGAAATGTGTAGTCTATCTTTTAAGAGATTCTGCTTACCAATGGTGGAACACCCTTGTGTCGGTGGTACCGAGGGAAAAGGTCACATGGGAATTTTTCCAAGAAGAGTTCAAGAAAAAGTATATCAGTAAAAGATTTGTAGACCAGAAAAGAAAGGAATTTCTAGAACTGAAGCAAGGTAAGATGACGGTGACTGATTTTGAGTGCGAGTTTGTGCGAGTCAGTAAATACGCTCGAGAGTGTGTATCCACTGAGGCCATTATGAGCAAGAGATTTGAAGATGAACTAAATGATGATATCAAATTATTTGTCGTTGTCTTAGAACTAAAGGAATACGTTGTGCTAGTAGAGAGGGCTTGTAAAGCCGAAGAGCTAGTAAAGGAGAAGAGAAAATATGAAGTGGAGTCTCGTGACTCTAGAAAGAGATAGTGGAATAAGTCATTCCATTACTCATCCAAGAAGTCAAGAGATTTCTCCACCTGATCGACTACTTCCATTGAGTTTTCAAAGAAGGGTAAGGGTAAGCAATATTCGGGAAATAAGGCACAGACGACTTCAGTTGCTAGTGTGGGGAATATCTGATCTTATAGGCTCGAATGCCCATAGTGTGGCAGACGTTATCTGGGAGAATGCCGAGCCCATGAAAATGCATGTTTTAGATGTGGTTCCCAAGACCACTACATAAAGGATTGTCCTGAGACGACAAAAGAAGAGAGACCTCAAAACCCGGTATCAGGGAGTATGATCAGAGGAAGACCACAGAAGAACCTAAGAAATGGGGCAAGTGGAAGAGGTAACCCTAGAGAGCATGCCACGAGACTCGAGGGTAGGGTGCCTACAAGGACTTATGCCATTCGCGCTCGCGAAGAGGCATCATCTCCTGATGTTATCACGGGTACCTTTTCTCTTTATAATATCAAAGTTATTGCTTTAATAGATCCTGGATCCACACACTCTTACATTTGCATGAAACAAGTATCCAGTACGAGTATGCCTATAGAGTCTACAGAAATTATGATTAAGGTGTCTGATCCTTTAGCCAAGAGTGTGTTAGTTGATGAAGTTTGTAAAGATTGTCCATTAATGATTAAATGCCATTGTTTTAAGGAAAACCTTATGTTACTGCCATTTGATGAGTTTGACATCATTCTTGGTATGGACTGGTTGACCACCCAATTGTGGAAGAAATACCTTGAGATGAGATGTGAGAATGGGGACTTTCTCCATGTAGAATCAGATGAACAAAGTAGATTGCCAGTAGTAATTTTTCATATGACGGCATAGAGATACATAGGAAAAGGGTATGAGGCATATCTTACTTTGTGATGAATACTAGAGAAACAGAACTAAAGATTGAGCCAGTACCAATAGTATGTGAGTATTTGGATGTTTTTCCTGAAGAATTACGAGGACTACCACCAGTTAGAGAAGTTGAATTCAACATTGAGCTAGCTCCCGGTACTGTACCAATATCTATTACTCCTTACAGAATGGCTCGAACAGAGTTGAGGGAATTGAAGTTACAGTTGCAAGAGTTAACAGATAAACGCTTTGCAAGATCAAGTTGTTCTCCATAGGGTGCTCCAGTTTTATTTGTGAAAAAGAAAGATGGCACCATGAGATTCTGCATAGATTACCGTCAGCTTAATAAAGTGACAGTGAATAACAAGTACCCATTGCCTAGAATCGATGATTTGTTCGATCAATTGAAAGGAGCCACTGTGTTCTCCAATATAGACTTGAGATCGAGGTACTACCAGTTGAGAGTAAAGGATTCAGATGTTTCCAAGATCGCTTTTCGAACAAGATACGGGCATTATGAGTTTTTAGTCATGCCCTTTGGGTTGACCAATGCTCCTGCAGTATTCATAGACCTAATGAATCGCATCTTTAGGCCATATCTCGACAAGTTTGTAGTTGTTTTTGTTGATGACATATTGATTTATTCTCAAGATAAGCCTGAGCATCTACGGACAATTTTATAGATTCTACGAGAAAATCAGTTGTATGCTAAGTTCAGTAAAAGTGAATTTTGGCTTAAGGAAGTGGGATTTCTGGGACATATTGTCTCGGGAGAAGGAGTTCGAGTAAACCCAAGTCAGATTTCAGCAATAATGGACTGGAAACCACCGAGGAACATCTCTGAGATTAGAAGTTTCCTAGGCCTAGCCGACTATTACAGACGATTTGTTAAGGGGTTTTCCATCATTGCAACCCCGATGACTAAATTGTTACAAAAAAAAAATGAAGTTTGGGTGGACAGAAAGATGCCAACAAAGTTTCGAGAAATTGAAAGCATTGTTGACAGAAGCTCCAGTTTTAATACAACCTGAGACGGGAAAGAATTCGTAATTTACAGCGATGCATCCTTAAACGAGTTAGGCTGTGTGCTTATGCAAGGGGGCAAAGTGATTGCTTATGCCTCAAGACAGTTGAAGCCTCATGAGAAGAACTATCCGACACACGATCTAGAGTTGGCTGCCATAGTCTTCGCATTGAAGATATGGAGACACCATCTATATGGTGAAAGATGCCGAATTTTCACCGATCACAAAAGTTTGAAGTACTTGATGATGCAAAAAGAGTTGAATCTAAGGCAACGGAGATGGTTAGAGCTAATAAAAGATTATGGGTTGATCATTGACTATCATCCAGGAAAGGAGAATGTGGTCGTTGATGCTTTAAGCAGAAAGTCCCTATTTGCATTAAGGGCAATGAATTCATGGATGACTTTATTCGGTGACGGTTCTATTCTAGCTGAGTTGAGAGTTAGACCAGTATTCCTCCAAGAGATCTTTGAGGCTCAGAAAGAAGATATCGAATTGCAAGCCAAGAGAGCCCTATGCGAGTCAGATATTGGATCCAAGTTTCAGATTAATTCCGATGGATTTTTGATGTTTAAAGATAGAGTTTGTGTACTGAGAAAAGAAGAGCTTGTTCAGAGAATTTTGCATGAGGCACATAACGGACGTTTATCTGTGCATCCGAGTAGTACAAAGATGGATAATGATTTGAAGCAATAGTATTGGTGGCCGAGAATGAAGAAAGACATTTCAGAGTTTGTTTCAAGATGTTTGATCTGCCAACAAGTAAAGGCTGAACACCAAGTACCTTCGGGTTTGCTTCAACCCATTTTTGATTCCCAAGTAGAAATGGGATCGTATGACCATGGACTTTGTAACGGGTTTGCCGTTGTCTCCGAACAAGAAAGATGCTGTATGGGTTGTGGTTGATAAACTCACGAAGTCAGCCCATTTTATACCTGTACGAGTGGATTACTCACTCGAAAAGCTGGCAAGCTTGTATGTTTCTAAAATAGTAAGACTTCACGGAGTTCCGTTGTCAATCATATCTGATAGAGATTTGAGATTCACATCCAGATTTTGGAAGAAGTTACAAGAGGCCCTGGGTACAAAGTTGAGCTTTAGTACAGTTTTTCATCCTCAAACCGATGGACAATCAGAGAGGTTAATACAAGTACTCGAAGATATGCTCAAATGTTGTGTTCTCGAATTCCAAGGTAGTTGGGAAAAGTTTCTTCCATTAGTAGACTCTGCCTACAATAATAGCTTTCAGTCGAGCTTAAAGATGGTGCCTTATGAGGCTCTATATGGATGTAAGTGATGAACGCCTTTATTTTGGACTGAACTCAAAGAAAATCAAATTCACGGAGTTGAATTGGTTAGAAAAGTTGAAGAGAAAGTGAAAGTGATACGAGAGCGTTTAAAAGCTACCTCTGACAGACAGAAATCCTACTCAGATTTAAGAAGAAAAGAAATAGAGTATCAAGTCGGGGAGAAAGTTTTCTTGAAAGTGTCACTATGGAGAAAAGTTCTAAGATCTCGCCGGAAAGGCAAGTTGAACCCACATTTCATTGGACCATATGATATTACTGAGAGAGTTGGGCCGGTAGCTTACTGATTGGCTTTGCCATCTGAGTTAGAAAAGATACATGATGTGTTTCACGTGTCTATGTTGAGACGCTATCGATCAGATCCCTCACATGTAATTACCCCGTTAGAGATAGAGATTCATCCCGATATGACTTATGGTGAAGAACCAGTCAATATTTTAGCTCGGGAAGACAAGCAACTAAGGAATAAAAGTATTTCCCTAGTGAAAGAATTGTGGCAAAGACATGGGATTGAAGAAGCTACATGGGAACTAGAAGAGAGCATGAGAAATCAGTACCCAAACCTATTTGCAGGTAAGATTTTCGAGGACGAAAATCCCTAAGGGGGGAGAATTGTAACAGCCCAATTTAGGGCCTAGTCGGAATAGTGGTGCGAGACCACAAATTCAAAGTAGTAAAATGAGTTATTAAAGTATTTGAGATGTTTGCATCATGATATGAAAGTTTCATGTAGAAATTTTATGGAAATTTCCATAAAAGGGTCCATTAGGACTAAATTGCAAAAGTTGCAAAATATGAGTTTCTAGAAGCTTTTTGTATGAAATAGCTTTAGAATATTAATTAGAAGTCCTTAAATAGCAATTTGCCCAAATTATAATTTTTGGACAAAATTGGACATAAGTTAGAAATTTGTAAAAGTTTAATGAGAAGGGCATTTTGGTCATTTATCTATTAAATGATTAAAAAGGGGAAAAGATGATAAAAATTCTTATTCATCTTCTTCCTTGTGCCAAAAATTGGAGAGACTCCATAGCTAGGGTTCTTCAAATTTTTGAAGCTTGCTAGTAAGTGCATCCTAGCCCGTTTTAAATATTCTTCGTATTTTTGGAGCCCTTGTATTATGAATTAGCTATTTTTAGCTATAAAATGAGCTTAGATGCATGTTCAAAAATCTGCCCATATATGACATGTTTGTAGAATGATATTTTATGGAAGATTATGAGAGTTTGATGTTAGATAAACATCTTTTCCATAGTGAATTTTATGAAAAATGATAGTATGGACTAATTTGTAATAGTTATGAAATTGGTCATACATACTAGTAATAGTGAGAATTGATGATTATTGTAGTAGAGAAAATGAATCAGCTAAGCATGCCGTTTAAGAAAGTTGAATGAAAATCATTTTACGAGCCTAGAGGCAAAAATGTAATTATGAGAAAGTTTAAGGGCAAAATAGTAATTTTGAAACACCCCAAACCCGGCCCACGAGCCTTGACCAGATTTGGTATGTTCCGTAAGAAAACCCGGTTCAAATTCGTTTGTCCTTTGGAAACTTTAAGTGATTTTGGGAGAAAACTCGATTTGGGTTGGGCTTAAGTTGGAAACCAGTTTATTTTTGAAACATAAGTTTTATAAAGATTCCATTGTTAGTTTCAAAACGTAAAGTTAAAAGATATGCCGAATTTGTTTTAGGTTTCATTAAGAAAAATCATTTATTTTTAGGTGTCAAACGTTTAGGGTTCATTCTTAAATAAAATTTACTTAGTCTTTAATTTGATAAAAAGTTCGTATCATAATAAAATAATTTAACGTGCATGCATAAAATAAAGTTCATACTATGGCCTTATTACATCAAAACAAACCCAAAATAAATTAAAGTGCTTAAATAAAAATGAAATGTCTAAATAAATAAATTTCCTTGCTGAGCATGGCCACCCCTAAGCTCCTGCCGACCCGGTCCATTACTGATCATCACCTGAAAAATGTTCCCACAACGGGGTGAGTCAAACAGACTCAATGTGTACATCCAACACTAAGTCCAAACAGATTCAGGTGTATCAAATAATACACATACATATCATAATTTACAATTAAGGATGCATTCCCGAACCCTAGCCTAGTTACCAACCGCTACACATCACCCGTACCAACCTGAACACCGTGGGGACTACTAAGTCAACCCTCCATCCGCTACACACCATCGAAGGCAGTCGCTGCAGTCGAGGTGCTCATCGCCCTTATAAAAGTCATGGCATAGCCACCATATAATATTTTGTGTCACGAGACACCACATTCAGATAATGTGACCGAAGTCACCACATTCATATATCGTGACAATAGTCACCACATTCACTTCCCCTTTCATAATCACCCAAATGCCCCCATGTCGTACATATCATGCAATATAATGTCTTATTTCACATTCTTATAATTTCACATTTGTGGCATAACAGATCAAATTATAATCCTAGTAGAAGTAGGAAAACGTACCTGAGTACTTTGTACCATCACATGGTACCTTAGCCACATCCACATTCTTATAAACACATATATCAAGATATAGCCATACATCTATTAAAAGTTAGTGTGGGGTACACACCTGGTATTAACGCTTTCCTGAAAACCCGAAAACCCGATCTAACGCTTTAGATCCTTAGCTCCTACATTCGGCCAACACTAGAAATTTAATGAAAAACCCATTCGGCCATAAAACCAAATCCCAATAGGATTATTGTAATCAAATTCTTACCTTGGTGCCGATTTCACTATAAATCAAATCCCGAAAACTTTGTGCTATTCCTTCCTTCAATCGACCAATGCTAGATCATTTAACTTGATTAGTTTCGGCTTTTTAAACCAATAAAGAATAGATCTAAGTACCAAAATAGGCCTTGGCTGATTTTACTTATGCACTTACCTTGCGATTTACAAATCTCGAAAGTATCCCTTGTCTTAAATATCTGTAGAAATACCTATACACCTATGTTAGATTCGATTCTAACATTAAATCATCATAGATGGCCCTTGGCCGAATGTCAAATATGACTTACCTTAGATCCTTGAAATCCTGAAACCTTCCTCCTTTGCTAGTCGACAGTAAGCCAAATCTCGAAACCTCCCTTCCATATTTCGGCTAAGATCAATAATAGGGGTTAATCCCTAAATTTCGATAAGTCTAAAAGAGAAAGAATGAGAATCGAATGACAGTGATCCTTACCTCAATTACTGAAACCAACAGTATTCCTTCTTGGCACTACTTGAGAGATTCGGCTATAGGCTAAGTGTGATCAACAAGTTTCGGCTTTTGAAGCTATGAAGCAATCGGCTAATGGTTACCTTGAGGGTTCGACTTTGATTGAATTTGCAAAAGAAGAAGAGTAGATTGTTGATGAAGGTTCGGCTTTTGGAGAATCAAAAAGGAAAAAGAATGATTGGCAGAGAGAATTCGCCAGAGGGAAGAAAGAAAAGAATGGAGAATGGCTTTACTCTTCCTTGGCCGAAAATACTATCAAAAGAACCCCCTATTCGGCCAACTCTATCAACTCCCTTGTTGATCTCCTACTTTATCTCTTATCACCTTTTTAGATTAATAAAATTAATCCATCAATTATCCCTTATCTTAATTATTTTATCACCGTTTTATCTCTTAAAAATAAAAGGATTTAAACTCCTAAAATATAGCCTTGGTGCCGTCCATTACCTCCCTTTCCTTACCGAAAATAAAACCCCAAAATGTTGCTTCCCTTGTGACTCGAACCTAGGCCCAATTGCACCTGCTTGTGGCGTCACTTACCTGGGCTTTAAGTGGCGCCTTGTAGCCACTTTACCAAGCTCATTTCCATGTCAAAACTCCCCTATTTATTTTCTTAAGGCCCTATCAGCTTAACTCCCTCTTTTAAAATTAAAATCTAATAATTTCTAAGCTATTTTCCTATTTTCTAAGGTTCACAAAATTCATAAAACACACTTATAATACACGTTCACTACATACGAAGGCATGCTTTCACATTCAATTTAGCAATAATGCATAAGCCATATTTCGGAATATTACAGTTCTACACCCCTTAAAATAATTTCGTCCTCGAAATTACCTGGCTGAAATAAGTGAGGTATTGCTGTCGCATTGCCTCTTCTGGCTCCCACGAAGCTTCTTCCGAGCCATGATTTCTCAATAACACTTTGACTAGAGGAACTGACTTCCTTCGTAACACTTCCACATCTCGTTCTAGAATCTGAATCGGCTCTTCCTTATAGGACAAGTCTGGCCTTAGCTCCACCTCTTCAACCGGGACTACATGAGATGGATCCGATCTATAACGACGTAGCATGGAAACATGGAATACGTCGTGCATCTGCTTCAATTCTGGTGGCAACTCCAACTGATATGCCACTGGTCCAATTCGCTTCAAAACCTTATAAGGTCCTATAAACCTTGGACTTAACTTCCCTTTGCGACCAAATCTCATCACTTTTTCCAAGGCAAAAACTTGAGAAACACTTGATCTCCCACATCAAATTCTATTTCCTTTCGCTTGAGATCCGCGTACGACTTCTGTCTATCAGATGCTTCCTTCAACCGAGCTCGAATTATCTCAACCTTCTCTTCGGACTCTGCCACTAACTCTGGACCCAAAACTCGATGTTCTCCCAACTCTGTCCAACACGTAGGAGTGCGACACTTCCGTCCATACAGCGCTTCATATGGTGCCATCCGAATGCTAGCTTGATAGCTGTTGTTATAGGCAAACTCAGCTAAAAGCAAATATTCCTCCCAACTTCCTCTAAAGTCTATCACACATCCTCTCAACATATCCTCCAACACCCGGATTACTCGTTCAGATTGCCCGTCTGATTGTGGATGAAAAGCCGTTGTAAAATCCAACTTAGTGCCTAAAGCCTGATGTAAAGCTTTCCAAAACCGAGACGTAAACCTTGGATCCCTATCCGAGATAATCGACACCGGCACTCCATGCAACCTTACAATCTCTGCCACATATAACTTTGCCAACTTCTGTAGAGAATAATCAACTCGCACTGGGATGAAATACGCGGACTTTGTCAAATGATCCACTGTTACCCACACCGAGTCCTTCTTAGTAGGCGTAAGGGGAAGCCCACTAACGAAGTCCATGGTGATTCGCTCCCACTTCCACTGCGGAATCATTATCGATTGAAGTAATCCTGACGGAACTTGGTGTTCAGCCTTAACTTGCTGACACGTTAAGCATTTGCCTACAAATTCAGTAACTTCCTTCTTAAGACCAAGCCACCAAAACTGTTCCCTTAAATCCCTATACAACTTACTGCCTCCAGGATGCATAGCATAAGGGCTACCATGCGATTCCTGAAGAATTCTCTGTCTTAACTCCTGATCCTTAGGCATACAGACCTTACCCTTGAAGCACAATACTCCCTCGTCATTAATACCATAATCTTCCAACTCTCCATTCTGCACTTGCTGTAGCTTAGCACTTAAATCGTCATCATCCAACTGTCCCTCTCTCACTTCATTTAACCACGTCGGCTTAACCTGCAGCTCTGCCAGCAGACTTCCATCATCATACAAGCTCAGATGTGCAAACAACGCCCTCAGATCTGACACAACCTTCCGACTTAGGGCATCCACCACTACATTCGCCTTGCCCGGATGATACTCTATCGAACAGTCATAGTCCTTCAGTAATTCAACCCACCTTCGCTGTCTTAGGTTCAACTCTTTTTGAGTCAGCAAATACTTAAGACTCTTGTGGTCCGTGAAGATCACTGACTTCTCTTCATAAAGATAATGCCTCCATACCTTAAGAGCAAAGACCACTGCCGCCAATTCCAAATCATGCGTTGGGTAGTTAACCTCATGTGGCCTTAATTGCCGAGACGCATAAGCAACTACCTTCCCGTCTTGCATCAATACGCATCCCAATCCTGTATGGGAAGCGTCACAATACACCACAAAATCTTTCCCTGCCTCCGGCTGAATCAAAACCGGAGCCTCACTCAAAACCCTCTTAAGCCTCTCAAAGCTCTGTTGTTGCTTATCCGTCCAAATGAAAGGTACTTCCTTCCTCAACAACTTCGTCAAAGGCGCGGCTATTGATGAAAACCCTTCTACGAACCTTCTGTAGTAGCCTGCCAATCCCAAGAAACTACGAACCTCAGCCACAGACTTAGGTGGTTTCTAATCCAACACTACCTCAATCTTCCTAGGATCTACCCTTATTCCTTCTGCAGACACCACATGTCCTAAAAATGCAACCTCCTTAAGCCAAAATTCACACTTGCTGAATTTGGCATAGAGCTTCTTCTCCCTTAACACTTCCAACACTATCCGGAGATGCTCATCATGCTTCTCTTCAGACTTGGAATACACCAAGATATCGTCGATAAACACCACGACGAACCTATCCAAGTATGGTTGAAAAACCCGGTTCATCATATCCATGAACGCAGCTGGGGCATTCGTCAATCCAAATGGCATTACAACGAACTCAAAATGCCCATACCTTGTCCGAAAAGCTGTCTTATGGATATCCACTTCCTTCACCTTAAGCTGATGATATCCAGACCTTAGATCTATCTTCGAGAAAACCGCTGCTCCCTTAAGCTGATCAAACAAGTCATCTATCCTTGGCAAGGGGTACTTGTTCTTGATAGTCAGCTTGTTCAACTGACGATAGTCTATGCACATACGCATAGTTCCGTCCTTCTTCTTTACGAACAAGACCGGTGCTCCCCATGGAGACACACTGGGTCGGATAAACCCACGATCAAGCAATTCTTGGATTTGAGCCTTGAGCTCAACCAACTCCTTAGGTTCCATTCTGTACGGAGCGATTGACACATGAGCTGTTCCTGGCAGCAGATCAATTCCAAACTCCACCTCCCTATCGGGGGGTATTCCAGGTAATTCCTCCGGAAAACATCCACAAAATCCTTTACAGTCCTAACTCCACTAACACATTCTTCATTTGTGTCCAACGCACTAACAAAGGCCAAGAACGCCTTGCATCCTTTCCAAACCATCTTATCAGCCTTTAGAGTAGAAACTATGTTAGACAAGTAGTTTCTTCTTTCTCCGATCATAACAACTTCCTCATCCTTTGGAGTCCTCAACTACATTCGCTTAGCTGCGCAATCTAATACAGCTCGATGCTCCACCAGCCAATCCATGCCAAGTATTAGATCAAATTCTCCGAGAGGTAATTCCATTAAGTCAGCAGGAAATACTACTCCTTGAATTTTTACAGACACTTTCTGAAAGATCTTGTTCACTACTATAGTTTGACCTAGTGGGCTTACTACAGTAATCTCTCTATCAGAAAGTTCAGGGACTATGTCTAGAGTTTTCACTACTCTACATGCAACATACGAATGGGTCGAACCCACATCAATCAAAGCAAAATAAGGCTTGGCACAAACAAGGAACGTACCGGTTATGACGTCCGGCGCGTCTCCATCTTCCCTACGGCGAACTGCATATACCAAGCCCGGTTGCCTTGCCACAGTATTATTAGCACCTCTGCCAGGTGTTCCACATCCTCTTCCAGCGCCATTACCTCGGCCATTCGGACCACGGCCTCGCTGAGGCTGCTGTCCACCTCTACCAGCCTGATTAACATTCTGAGCTACTGGTCTATTCCCATCCGGCCTCATTGGACAGTCCTTAATCATATGGTCCTTGGACCCACACTTGAAGCATCCTCCTGTCTTCTTCCAATATTCCCCTAAGTGTTTCTTCCCACACTGATCACAAGTACGATATTGCCCTCCAGTACCAGCTTGCTGACCTCGCGGCCCATCAACTCTAGGCCTTTTCTGAACATTCCCAGACGATCCTGACGGCCCAAATCCTCTCTTGTGCCTATTCCGGTCCTTATACTGCCTCGTAGAGTCCTTAATCCCTTCGGCTACCTTAGCCTTCTCTACTAATGCAGAAAATTCCCGTTCCTGATGTGGAGCAATTAACAACCTCAAGTCATCCCTTAATCCGTCCTCAAACCAGACACATCGCTCATGTTCCGTAGCCACTACTCCTCGAGCATACCGGCTCAATCTCAGAAATTCAGCTTTGTACTCTGCTACGGACTTGTTCCCTTGAACCATCCCCAGAAATGCCTTCCTCTGCGCATCAGTATATCTGGTTCCAACATACTTCTTTTGATATGCCGCCTTAACATATTCCCAAGTAAGATCCTCAACTGTGGCACCATCCCGAACTGTGAGCCACCACTGATAAGCTTCATCGCGTAGCAGCGCCACCATTCCTTTCAATTTCTCCTCAGGGGTCAGATCCAACTCATCCATAATTCGTTCTGTAGCCTCTAACCAATTCTCAGCAGTACTGGGTGCCACACCAGATACTCCACGAAACACTTCAGCCCCATTGGCTTGGAGTCGCTCAGGTACAGATTTCCTAGCTCCCATATTTCCACCTGCGCCAGCCACCATTTCAAGAACCCGCAGCATAGCCTGCGATACAGCATCATCCCCCGTCTGAGCTTGCTGCTCAACACCAACAGCTGGTGGTGGTACCTCATTGTCAGACCCTTGACTTGATCTAATGGGTTCCGACACGGCCATTCTGCCTCTACCGCGTCCTCGCACATTACAACCACGTCCTCTAGAGCTCATATCTACGTTCGCGCTTTTAATCTGATTAAGAAAGTTTTATGAATTAGCCTTTATTCCACTGATTATCCGCGAAGGAGTTTTATGTAAAGAGTTTAAGAGTAATTCTTTCGATCAATGAAAGTTCAAGTTTTCTATCCTAATTCAAAGAAAACACATCCATTCCATAATACCTCCCATACACATTCACTTTTTGAACATTTTTGTCTTTTCCTATCCCAGGGGTATTTTCGTCATTTGTCCTACAGGGGTATTTTGGTAATTAAATCGGAGTCGATTAGAAAATCACAAAAGTCATTTTGAAATTTTTCCAACTCATGGGTATTTTTGAAAGAAAGATTTTCCAAAACAAGGTATTGCAGAAATCTTGAGAATCGGGGTTATTTTGGTAATTTTGTAAAGTAGGGGTAATTTGGTAAATTTCCAAATCAGGGTATCTTGAATTTTCACAAGTTAGGGTTTCATGGATACTTTTGCAAAATAGGGAAATTTTATTGAAATCGAGGGTAATGTGGTAACTTTAGAAACGAAGGGCGTTTTAGTAATTTTACCACTAGGGGTATTTTTGTAAATTTTCATAAATCAAGAATATTTCAGGAAAATTTTGTAAAATAGTTTTTACAAATTAAAAGGGTAATTTTAAGAGTTTTAAAACTAGGGTTCTTATAAAAATACGGCTAGTCCCTTTCGGGTTTTAGTTATTAGGTTTAGCCTATGAATAAGTCCTCTTGGTTAGGGTGAACCGAAGCTACGCACCAGGTAGGATTCGAGTGGAGAGGAGGTGAGTCACGCGGACTGCTTAAGTACCAAGCTCCCACCAAAACCAATCCTAGACATGCGCACAATGGTTGCCACACCCTAACTCGGTGACTTAGTCACAGGTTTGTTTAATTAGACATTTAAAGTTTTATGTAACTTGTTGGGGTAAACTAGTCCTAGAGTTCAAGTACCTATCATACTATTCTACGTTCCAATTCTACCCTTCTACAAGTCACAATATAAATCACACAAGAGATAGGGGTACTTACCTGGTGGACTTCGGGTCGGAGACTTAGGTGCCATGCCAGAAAACCTGCTTATAAAATCTTCACAAAATTCTTTTGGGCTTAACTTTAAAAACGTTTTGGGCCTTAAACCCAAGGCCGAGAGTTTAAAATTGGGCTCTGATACCAAGCTGAAACACCCCAAACCTGGCCCACGAGCCTCGACCAAATTTGGTATGTTCCTTAAGAAAACCCGGTTCAAATTCGTTTGTTCTTTGGAAATTTAAGTGATTTTGGGAGAAAACTCGATTTGGGTTGGGCTTAAGTTGGAAACCAGTTTATTTTTGAAACATAAGTTTTATAAAGATTCCATTGTTAGTTTCAAAACGTTAAGTTAAAAGATATGCTGAATTTGTTTTAGGTTTCATTAAGAAAAATCATTTATTTTTAGGTGTCAAACGTTTAGGGTTCATTCTTAAATAAAAATTACTTAGTTTTTAATTTGATAAAAAGTTCGTATCATAATAAAATAATTTAACATGCATGCATAAAATAAAGTTCATACTATGGCCTTATTACATCAAAACAAACCCAAAATAAATTAAAGTGCTTAAATAAAAATAAAATGTCTAAATAAATAAATTTCCTTGCTGAGCATGGCCACCCCTAAGCTCCTGCCGACCCGGTCCATTACTTATCATCACCTGAAAAATGTTTCCAAAACGGGGTGAGTCAAACAGACTCAATGTGTACATCCAACACTAAGTCCAAACAGATTCAGGCATATCAAATAATACACATACATATCATAATTTACAATTAAGGATGCATTCCTGAACCCAAGCCTAGTTACCAACCGCTACACATCACCCGTACCAACCTGCACACCGTGGGGACTACTAAGTCAACCCTCCATCCGCTACACACCATCGAAGGCAGTCGCTGCAGTCGACGTGCTCATCGCCCTTATAAAAGTCGTGGGATAGCCACCATATAATATTTTATGTCATGAGACACCACATTCAGATAATGTGACCGAAGTCACCACATTCATATATCGTGACAATAGTCACCATATTCACTTCCCCTTTCATAATCACCCAAATGCCCCCATGTCATACATATCATGCAATATAATGTCTTATTTCACATTCTTATAATTTCACATTTGTGGCATAACAGATCAAATTATAATCCTAGTAGAAGTAGGAAAACGTACCTGAGTACTTTGTACCATCACATGGTACCTTAGCCACATCCACATTCTTATAAACACATATATCAAGATATAGCCATACATCTATTAAAAGTTAGTGTGGGGTACACACCTGGTATTAACGCTTTCCTGAAAACCCGAAAACCTGATCTAACGCTTTAGATCCTTAACTCCTACATTCGGCCAACACTAGAAATTTAATGAAAAACCTATTTGGCATAAAACCAAATCCCAATAGGATTATTGTAATCAAATTCTTACCTTGGTGCCGATTTCACTATAAATCAAATCCCGAAAACTTTGTGCTATTCCTTCCTTCAATCGGCCAATGCTAGATCATTTAACTTGATTAGTTTCAGCTTTTTAAACCAATAAAGAATAGATCTAAGTACCAAAATAGGCCTTGGCCGATTGTACTTATGCACTTACCTTGCGATTTACAAATCCCGAAAGTATCCCTTGTCTTAAATATCTATCGAAATACCTATACACCTATGTTAGATTCGATTCTAACATTAAATCATCATAGATGGCCCTTGGCCGAATGTCAATTATGACTTACCTTAGATCCTTGAAATCCTGAAACCTTCCTCCTTTGCTAGTCGACAGTAAGCCAAATCCCGAAACCTCCCTTCCATATTTCGGCCAAGATCAATAATAGGGGTTAATCCCTAAATTTCGATAAGTCTAAAAGAGAAAGAATGAGAATCGAATGACAGTGATCCTTACCTCAATTACTAAAACCAACAGTATTCCTTCTTGGCACTACTTGAGAGATTCGGCTATAGGCTAAGTGTGATCAACAAGTTTCGGCTTTTGAAGCTATGAAGCAATCGGCTAATGGTTACCTTGAGGGTTCGGCTTTGATTGAATTTGCAAAAGAAGAAGAGTAGATTGTTGATGAAGGTTCGGTTTTTGGAGAATCGAAAAGGAAAAAGAATGATTGGCATAGAGAATTCGCCAGAGGGAAGAAAGAAAAGAATGGAGAATGGCTTTACTCTTCCTTGGCCGAAAATACTATCAAAAGAACCCCCTATTCGGCCAACTCTATAAACTCCCTTGTTGATCTCCTACTTTATCTCTTATCACCTTTTTAGATTAATAAAATTAATCCATCAATTATCCCTTATCTCCCTTTCCTTGCTGAAAATAAAACCCCAAAATGTTGCTTCCCTTGTGACTCGAACCTAGGCCCAATTGGACCTGCTTGTGGCGTCACTTACCTGGGCTTTAAGTGGCGCCTTGTAGCCACTTTACCAAGCTCATTTCCATGTCAAAACTCCCCTATTTATTTTCTTAAGGCACTATCAGCTTAACTCCCTCTTTTAAAATTAAAATCTAATAATTTCTAAGCTATTTTCCTATTTTCTAAGGTTCACAAAATTCATAAAACACACTTATAATACACGTTCACTACATACGAAGGCATGCTTTCACATTCAATTTAGCAATAATGCATAAGCCATATTTCGGAATATTACAAATTTTGCCAAAGTATAAGTTAAGAGTCAATTTAGTCAATGTGAGTATTACATAATCTAAATTATTATTATAGATCAAGAAAAATGAAGCCCAGATCGAAATCGAGGCAAGAACAATCAATGAATTGCTTATCTACATACATTTTTTATATTGAGGTAAGTTTGTATGACTTCTAAGCTTTATGATTACGATCAATGAATTGCTTAGTATAATGTACATTATTACCATAGAAATGCTTAATGTTGTGTTAAATAAAGAAATCAATGAGATTAAGCATGAGAAAGTCCCGATTGAAGTTGAATTACTAAGGATACTTGATCTACCACATGAGATAAGAAAGTTCGTATAAGACCAAGCCAAGGCATGGCATCGGCAATCAAGCAAAGTTATCATGTAAGTTCAAGACGAGTCTTGGCATTGAAGAGTTATTATGAGATGAAGACCCATGTAAGCCCAAGCCAAGGCATGGCATTGGTGAGTCTCCAATTAAAGATGTCATGTAAGTCCAAAACAAGTCTTGGCATTGAAAAGTTATCATGAGACAGAGATCCCATGTAAGTTCAAGCCAAGGCATAGAATTGGTGAGTAACAAGAAATATTTCATGTAAGTCCAAGCCAAGGCTCGGCATTGACCAGTGCATAAGTGAAGATACCAAATAAGACCATGTCAAGACATGGCAATGGTAAGTTTCTAAGGGAACACACAAGGAAGACTTTGAGTAAGTCCATGTCAAGACATGGCATCGATACCAAGATGAGAGATCCCATGTATGACCATATCTAGGATATGGCTTTGGCATCTAGTTATATGTGGAATGAGATTTAGTATCCTTGGTTATTCATAGAAATTCATTAGGCAAATGAGTAAAGCTTAAATGAGATAGCAAGAAAATTAAGTAAGCAAAGCTATTATCAAGTTGGAAATGAGTATTATTCATGCTATGAATGATGAATTAGAGATTATGATTATTAAAGTAAAGTATGCTGATCTATGTGATCAAGTAATACAGGTACCTTGTTTACCTCACGAGCATGAGACTAGTAAGTATCATGAGATATGTAAGAATCAGTAAGAGTAAGTAAGCTTAAATAGTTGAAATTATGATGCCATTGTTTATACCAAATGGGTTATGTTAAACAAGTATGATGTTATGTGAATTTTATGCAAACTTACTAATTTAAATGATTACGTCTTCTATTCTTTCTTTCTATGTAGTCCTGCCCAGCTAATCTCGTGGATCATCGTCATCGGAGCTCGGAGCACACTATCAATCACTATCTTGGTATAGCCAAGATGTTTATATTAAGTATGGCATGTATAGGAACATTTCATTATGAGAATATGTCAAAAAAAAAGGGGCAAAAGTATGGGCTATCAAGTTTATTATTCTTTTGTATATGGCTAAGTGATTGGCCAAGATTGACTAAGTATGTATGTTTCTCGATATCAATGAAGCATGTAGTTTTGTTCATGAAAGATGTAGTAATTTGTGTAGTTGGATTGAATATGAGATTGATCTTGATTTCAGGGTGGCAATTGGCTTGGTAAATAGCCTTCAAGTGCCCACACAGATAGACACACAGGCGTGTGTCTAGGCCGTGCGTCTCCTGCACCTTAGCACTTTAAGTTAGATTAAACTACGGGCTAATCCCATGGCCATTTGTTTAGGCCGTGTGTGACACATGATCAGAACATGGGCGTGTGCCCCAGGCCGTGTGAATATAGTCAGTGTTGACCATGGTCTAAGTCCACGGGTGTGTCAAGGCCGTGTGAATCTAGTTAGTGTCGACCACGGGTGGAAGACACGGGCATGTCTAGGAGTACACAGGCGTGTCCCAAACCACACGGGCATGTGACCGCTGTTTTAAGGAAAAGTTTCTGATTGAGTTCCGAAAGTTTCTAGATATGTGTTTAAGGCCTCGTAGGCCTATAAGAAGTATGAATTGTTTAAGAAAGAGAGGTTTTTAAATTCGGAACGAAATTTTATAGCCCGTAAATACAAGTTTAAGCAAGTTTAAGCATAGTAATGTCTCGTATCTGGTCCTAGCCTCGGACTCGGGTATGGGGTGTTACAAGACTTATCTTTCTTGATTCTCTAATATCTTAAAGTTTAAACCATCAATGCACAATTACCTATGACTTAATATGAAACATATCATTGAAAATCATAAATCAATATAAGTTTCATTCTAATAGTAAATATGAGAATATTACTTTAAGAACAAGACATAATTCAGAGATTTTCTTGTAATGAAATCAATAACCTCCCCACACTTAAGATGTACATTTTCCTCAATGTACAAAGATAGATGTATATAATATAAACAATCATAAGATATGGGGAGAAGTGAAACTTCCTGAATTTCGGATGATCTCAAGGAAAAGGAACGGTAAGTTGGGTGAAGATGAAGGTGGTGGTGGATATTAGGGTCGTGGTGTGGTGATTCCCTAACAGCCTTTTGAACCTAAAGAAAAGAAATCAAAATATAATAATATAAATTAAAGACAAGAAAGATAAAGGGAAGGAAAATAAAGTAGAAGAGAAAAGAAAAAAATAAATGGACTCAAAGGTCCTTGTCCTGTCGAGTTAATGAAGCGGCCGACATGAACTTATGTAGAACTGTTTCGCACGGGGAGACTGTGCTAGGCTCCTTTCGCTTCTTCGACATGGTGATGGTGGTGTAGAGAAAGAGTGAGGAAAGGGGAAAAAGGAAAATGAAAGGGGAAAGATGAAAGAAAGAGGAAGGGATGTGGTGGTTAGGGTTTGGGAGAGGAAGAATTTGGGAAGAAAGTGAGAAGAAAGGGGGTTTTAAATAGGAAACAGAAACTTGGTTGCTTCCCACGCCTGTGTGCAATGGGCGTGTTAGGTCACATGGCTGTATCGCACGGCTGTGGCATTTTATCACCACCTGTGGTTTTGGGGATTTTTTGTCCTTGGTTTGTACGATCTCTGCCACGTCGATGTGCAATTCCGTGGTGTCCATACAGCCACAGCCACGCCCGTGTGCAAGGTCGTGTGGTAGGGAAAACTGCGCTTCATTAATTTGGTTTGTTCTCAGTTAGATGTTGAAATAAAAAATATGGATGTTAGTGAGATTAGTACTCGGTTTGCTTCCCGAGAAGCACTCGTTTAAAGTCTTAAGCTAGACTTACCTCTCATTCGCATATTCATGGTGGTTTGAGGAGTTGAAACTCCTCTCCCCTGCTATCAGTTCTATGATCACTATATAGTTTGAGTCGAGTAATGTTTACCTTAAAAGTGCCGAACATAGGATTAGTTACCTCGACTGCTCCGTATGGGAAGATATTCAGTACCGTGAAAGGAATCTTTTCGTTTGTATCAAGGTCTTAAGTGGCAATCCGAGGGTCTGTTTTATCCAACAATACTTGATCTCCGATCTTAAATTGGTTTGGCTCATCTTTATGTTTGTTATGGAGCTACCTCAATTTTGCTTCGTGTGTTCCTAGTTTCTCCCTAAAATGTGTCTTCCACTCGTCTAGTTCATCGATCTGAAGCCGTCGTTCCTCATTAATTATTTCTTTATTGGCACGAGGTCTAGGATGTGGCTCAACTGTGTAATTTCGTGGTGCTTCCTGAAAAGAAGGTTGAACTGAATGGTCATTAATAGAATTTATGTTCTCACCTTTATTACTTGATGTCCTTGCCGAGTCAAGAGCCTGAAGAGTGATCGTCTCGTCACCTACACGAAGTATAAGTTCACCTGTACCAACGTTAATTTTAGTTCTAGTAGTTGCTAAAAAGGGTCTTCCTAAAATTAAAGTAATATTATTGTCCTCATCCATGTCTAAAACAACAAAGTCTACTGGGAATATGAATTTGTCGATTTTCACTATTACATCTTCAATTATACCCCTAGGAATTCTAATAGTTTTTATTAGCTAATTGAATGCTCATCCTAGTTTGTTTGGGGTTTCCTAGACCTAGCTGTTTAAACAATTTGTGATAAACCGTAATAGTAACATATTTTAATCCCACATTTAGTATGCTTTTGGATGATTTAAGCCTCGATTTATATAAAAAGGTGCTCTTAATTCTTTATTTTCATGTCTTATACTCAGGAAAGCACCCGAGGATAAAAAAACGAGAAACAGGCCCAAAACGGAACAAATTGGGCCAAGGTGGAAATCGACACGGCCTGGACTTAAGCCCACACAGCCGTGCCTTGTTGATCATCTTGAACACGCCCTGACCCCCAATTTACACGACCGTGACTCATTAAAGAAATCCGAACACGGCTCAAAGACTAGTCACACAAGCGTGTGACATGGCTGTGTCCTTGTCGTGGCAATGAACAATTTCATTCGAATTTGGATACTTTGGGCAAAGAAACGCATTCCAAGAGCCTATATATTCCCCCTAAGTTCATCCTTGAAGGGGGCGGTTAGCTAGGCAAAGGAGCCAAGCCGGAAAGGTCAGATTTATGGGAATCACTCGAAGATAGCCAGTTGATCTATCCCAAGAAGCCGGAATTCTACTCAAGGTGGCAGATTTCTTCTTCAATTCCTTCAGGGAGTTTAGGGATTTCTTATGTTTTGTTTTATCTTTTCTCTTGAGATGTTTTCTTTATTTGTTATGAACTAAATCCTTCAGATACTTGAAGGGGATGAAACCTAGATGAATCCTGTTATTATTTTCTGAATTATATGATAAATATTTAGTTTGTTCTTAATTATGTAAGCTTAATCCAAATTTGATGTGCTTAGATGGAGGAGGAATAAACCCTGCCTAAGAGAAGATCTAGCATAATTAAGCGGAGTTGATCGCACGCCTAGAGATAGGGTGACGAGATTTTGCCGGATTAGGGTGAAACCTAATATGGGAGTCCATAGATCGATATACTGCTATTCTAGGGGGTTATTAAGTGAGAAAGAGATTTCCGTTAATTAACCTAGGGTTAGACGTTATTCGCCTCGAGAGAGGGTTTAATATACGTGAGGGAGTCTTACGAATCAAACTAAGTAAATAAATCGTATGGTTCAGGGTTGAATAACAAGTGAAGTCTAGGTGGATTCTTTCTGAGGGTATCGTCTTAATCAACTGAATTTTTCCTAAAGTTATTTTCCCAATTCATCCTTTTTATCCTTTTGTCTTTGTGTCTTTGGCTTAGTTAGTTTAGATTATTATTAAAGCAACTTCACTTATTTTAGGCTAAATAATAAAAAGAAAGTTAGTATTAGCACTTTTAGTTCCTTTGGGTTCGATAATTCGGTATTGCCTAAGCTATACTTCTGTTTGATAGGTACACTTGCCTTCAATCGTTGTCATAGTTAGTTTCCAGGTTTGATCATTCTCTTTATAAATTTTAAAACTCGACAGACGTACGATCAAGTTTTTGGCACCGTTGCTGGGGAACTACAATATTAAGAAAACTATATTTTTATTACTTTAGCCATTATTTTTATTTTTTTCAATTTACTTTTATTTTTTTTAGAATAATCTAGGTTTTGCTAAATTTTTTTTCATAGGTACCTCTAGTTTATGACTAGAAGGAACCCGAGAGGACCTCTAGTATACGACAGTGATATTGAAGCCGCCGCTCGAAGAAATCGCAGAGAAATTAGGCGAGCCCTAAATTACATAGAGGAAAATCAAGAAGACAGATCCAATCCTACTGAAGGGATGGACGAGACTGGTCCACAACCACATGATGTGGGAAAAAATAATGCTCCACGCACAATGTTTGATTATGCTAAACCGCATTTAACAGGAGCAGAATCAAGTATTGTTAAGCCTGCTATAGCTGCTAATAATTTTGAATTAAAGCCTAACACAATACAAATGATTCAACAATTTGTTCAATTTAATGGTTTGCAGGACGAAGACCCAAACACTCATATAGCTAATTTCTTAGAGTTCTGTGATACCTTCAAAATAAATGGCATTTCTGATAATGCCATACGTCTTCGGTTATTTCCCTTTTCATTAAGGAATAAAGCCAAATAGTGGTTGAACTCGTTACCACGAGGGTCAATCACCACATGGGAGCAAATGATTGAAAAGTTTTTATTGAAATATTTCCCACCGGCCAAAACGGCCAAATTACGGAATGATATCTCTTCTTTTACGCAGATGGATTTAGAGACATTATACGACGTATGGGAGAGATACAAGGATCTCTTGAGAAGGTGTCCACACCATAGTCTACCCTTGTGGCTACAAGTCCAAACCTTTTATAACGGTGTGAGCCCCTCAACGAGGCAACTAATTGATTCAGCCGTCGGTGGAACCCTAAACAACAGAACTCCTAAAGCAGCCTACGAGTTCATTGAAGAAATGTGACCGAATAATTATCAGTGGCAAGTTACAAGGACTAAACCGACAAAATCAGCCGGAGATTATAACATCGATGCAGTAACCATGCTATCAACATAGGTAGAGATGATGAATAAAAAGCTTGATAGTTTGTGTTCATTGCAGGCACACCCAGTAATGCAGTATGACGCAAGTGGAACTGTGGCAAATCCTGAGTACCCACCCTACCAACCAGGCGCAGAGAGCGAACAGATGAACTATATAGGTAATAATTTCAGATCTAATAATAATTCTTATGGTAATACTTACAATCCAGGTTGGAGGAACCACCCAAATTTTTCATGGGGAGGTCAAAGAAATCAAGGAAATCAAAGGCAACAACTTTCTCAAATTTTCCAAAATCAGCCATATCCGCAAGAGAAAAAGCCAAACTTCAAAGAGATGGTGACGAAGTTCATGGCAAGCACAGAAAACTCTCTCCAAGATACAGAGAAAACACTTAAAAATCAACAAACATCGGTTGACGAGACCAAGAACCGAATCGGGGAACGTACTAAGTCAGTAGGGGAAGTCACTAAGGCAGTCAGACAACTTGCAAAGTTAATGTCTGAACGACCGCAAGCACATCTACCAAGTAACATGGAGATTAATCCAAATGAGCAAATTCAAGCCATCACAGCTCATGATAGTAAAGTGGTAGACAAACCAAATGAGGTGGACAAAGGTAAAATAGAGGTAACACAAGAAAAGCCAAAACCGATAATCAAGGAATACCAACCTCGCATACCTTACCCCGAAGCCATAAAAAGAGATGATACAGAGGAACAGTTCGGTAAGTTTCTTAAACTTTTAAAGAAATTACATATTAACTTACCTCTTCTTGAAGCTCTTTTTTAGATGCTAGACTTGAGAAAATTTTTAAAATAGCTCTTGACAAACAAACGTAAATTAGACGAAGAACCACATGTGGAATTAAACGCAGTATGCTCAGCAACGTTACAGAATAGACTATCGCGGAAGCAAAAAGAAACAGGGAGTTTTACTATTCCATGTTTAATTGGTAGCTTAAATGTTGATAATGCGTTAGCTAATTTAGGGGCAAGTATAAATGTCATGCCTTACACATTGTTTAAACGACTAGGTCTAGGGAGGCCCAAACAAACTAAGATGAGTATTCAATTAGCTGATAAAACTGTTAGAATTCCTAGGGTCATTATTGAAGATGTTCTTGTCAAAATCGATAAATTCATTTTCCCAATTGATTTTGTTGTCTTAGACATGGATGAGGATAATTCAATCCCCTTAATTTTAGGAAGACCTTTCCTAGCAACTGCTAAAACTAAAATTGATGTTGCCACAGGAGAACTCATACTTTGTATAGGTAACGAATCAATTAGTCTTCAAGCTCTTGACTCGGCCAGGACAACAATCGATGATGGTAAGAAAGACAATTCATTTGGTAATCAATTTTTACAACCTTCATCACAGGAAATACCACAAGGACACAAACCTGAGCCAGATCACGGACCTAATACCAACAAAGAGAATTTACATAAGGAATGAAGCCTTAATGTCAACAAACTAGAGGAGCAGAAAACAAACTTTGAAGGGGAACCGAAACCACGTGAAGAGAAACCAAAGGAGCCCCCAGAGAAGATCATAGGAACATCAAACCACTTCAAAATAGGGGACCAAGTATTGATCGACAAAGACGACCCTCGCGTCACCACTCCAGACCTGAAAGAAACTCCTCTTAAGGTACAAAATATCTTTCCATATGGAATAGTCGAGGTAAGCAATCCAACATCTGGCACTTTCAAGGTAAACGCTTCTCGACTTAAATTTTATCAAGAAAATAAAACTGTGAGCACGAAGGAAGATATTCAAACCTTTAAACCTCCCTGATTTTGTGACAAAGAAAGTCTAGCTTAAGACTATAAACGAGCACTTCTCGGGAGGCAACCTGAGCACTAACCCTATTTTACTTTTGCATTTATTTTCAGTTTCTCGTTTTTCCTCTTTCCTTTCCTGAACATCTAGTTTTAAACTAACAAAAAGTGCAGAATTCCAAATCACACGGTCTTACACATGACCGTGTCCATGACCGTGTGGACCACCAGAATCTCCGTACTGACATAGCAGAGGCCGTGTGAATCAAATCCCAACTAATTTTGATGTCACAGATCAAACCACTACCCCACGGGCACCGACAAAGTGGCACGGCCGTGCCCCACGACTGTGTGAAGCTACTGACTTACCAAGCACAGGTAGAACATACCCGTGCCTCCCAACCGTGTCAATATACTGACTTCTCAGACACAAGCATGACTGGCTGAAACACGGGTATGGTGAAACAACACACATGGACACACGGCCATGCGAGGAGGCCGTGTGAATCAACTCGCCCTCGGACCACAGGCGTGGGAACGTACCAGATTTGAGCCTCTATTTAAACACCAACCCCCTCCCCATTTTCCTACTTTCCACCTCTTTTATTATTTCTTCTTCTCAGATTAACCTCTCCATATTATTCTTCAAAACTCTTGAGCTACACCGAAGCCATGCCGAAGAAGCGGAAGAAGGCAAGCATAATCTTCCCGAGGGAGACCCCAACACATAAGTTCAAGCCGGCCGCTTCATTCCAACAACAAGCCAAGGGTCTTTAAGACCATTTTGTTTCTATTTTTCTTTTCTCTTTTGCTTCAAATTCCTTATCTTTACTTCTCTTCTACTCTATTTAGTTTAATTTATTTTAGTTTTTTTAGTGTCAGGTTCAAAAGGCTACTAGGGAATCACACCACTTCCGCCACCGCCAGCACCTCCGTAGCCCTAGAGGTCACACCCACCTCACGAACCATCCTACAATAAGGACTCTTCGATCCATTCTTCTTTTCTTTTATTTTTATTTTCCTTCTTAGTCTCCTTCACTTTAGCTTGCTTTTCTTTAATTACATATTTATTTTATTTTAATTATGTCTTAATAAACCCTGGCTCATCCTACTCAAACTTCCCAATTTCTTCATCTAGCACAGGATCGTCATCCAGATCGACCCCTCCAAACATACACACCACGACCTCTACCATTCTCCAAGGACACCATCCAAAATTCAGGGAGTATTCTTTCCCCTTCTCTTTTGATTTATCCCGTAAATGTTATTATCTATCTTTGTACATTGAGGGCAATGTACATCTTAAGTGTGGGGGGTGAATATTTATTTAAAAGAAAGGGCCTAACTTTGTGCATTATTCTCAAATCCGGCCTAACTTTCTTCATTATTCTCAAATCCCTGAATTTAGTTTTGTCTTTAAGTAAATTTTCTATATTACTAATTAGGATGAAATTTCTAATGATTTATGATTTTTATTAATATGTTTTAAATTAAGTTATAGTTAATTGTGCATTGATGATTAAATTAGAAGAATATTAGAGAATCAAGCATGATAAGTCTATTTTTCAGAATTAAAATCTTTGCTAGGTTGTTGAGCTGAATCTGAATATTATCTTGAAGTTTGAAATTTACAAGGTTGATGTCAAAACACCCATAATTTTTGTGAGATTTTGAGCCTATTAGAGCATATGTTTTTTCATGCTCACTTTATTAATTATGAGTGTGTCAACTATGAACTGTTATTCTAGAACTTGCCTCAAGTATACATGTTGAGACCACACCTATGATTTGATACACTGAAATGATAAAGGCACCTAGGTTTTAACCTATTCACTCCACTAAATTGCCTACCTTCACAACTAACCCCTAGTGAACCCCGTTGATCTTAACGACCCTTTTTATTGACTTACCAGCTAATATTAACCCAAAACCCCTTTGTATTTGTTATCACCATTCCTTTTGACTACCCTTATATCGAGAGTTGATTTGATGTGTTGTCTAGCTATTATCTTTATTTTAAAGTAATAGATTAATTCCTTGTAATATTTAGTTTGTTCTTAAAAAAACGAAGTATATTCATTCCATAATTAACTGAGCTTACATGTTAAAATTCCACATCTTGAGGAAAAGCTCGTATTATTAGTTTTCAATTGATGTTATTATTTAGGATTAGTTCAATTTTTGTTAGTTAGGCAATTTGTCAGGTCAGTCTCAATTCTAACCTTCTGATTCAGCCTTTATCCACACCCTTAACCCTAGCCCCGTTACAACCCTGTTAAAGACCTTTTGATTCATGTATCATCTCATATTACAGTGGTGGAGATTTGATTTTCAGGCAAGCCTATGGGATTAACTTTTCAGGTTCGACTTCTGAGAGCTTAATTTTGAACCTTAAACACCTCGAGTGATTTGAGTGAATCTTTAGTGAGGATGTCAATTCTTGTCGATTTTGAATCAAAGGTAATTATTTAGATAAGGGGAGACACCTACGTTTTTTTGTGGTACAAATGTATGACTTTGATTGTTTGAATCTTTAGGACTCTTCGAGTGAGACCATCCATGTATAAATTATCTATGAATTATGATGAGGCATTGTTGATAAGAATTATGAATTATGGAAAGTTTGTTTTAATTGTAAGTTGAGAATTTTGCTTGAGGACAAGCAAAAGCTTAAGTGTGCGGGTATTTGATAAACCGTAATAGTAACATATTTTAATCCCACATTTAGTATGCTTTGGATGATTTAAGCCTCGATTTATATAAAAAGGTGCTCTTAATCCTTTCTTTTCATGTCTTATTGTAACACCCCAAACCCGGCCCACGCATTATGATCGGATCTGACATGTCACATGAGAAAAACATGATAAGTCATTTGTGTTCATACTAAAAAAGGTTTGTTTGTTAAAATCAAGAAAATAAATTTGATTTGAAATATTTGATAAAGTTTTATAAACCTAGAAGGTTGAATTGAAAAATCGATAATTTGAACTAAAGATCTTATAAACAAGACTTTTGAAAATATTGTTGCTAATTCGAGAGAAAATTTTCGAGTTAAAATATATGTTAAAATTGATTATGAAATCCCTTTGTTAATCTATTTTAGAAAAATCTATATTTAAGTTTTTAGAAAAATTCCCATTCAGATAATTCAAGCAAAATAAAAGTACGTCAAACATATAGCAAAATAAAAATACTCCAGAGGCATCATAAAAACCCAAAATAGTAAAGAAAACGGAAATAGAAATTTAAAGTTCAAAATGAAAAACCATTTCTGAAGTATGGCCTCCACCGAGTCATCCCTGGCCCAAGTCCACATCACTGAGCATTACCTGCAAGGGTTAAGGAAACGGGGTGAGTTACTAGAACTCAATGTATAATCCCCTTACCATTGTCCACTAGGCCTGAACCCATATTTCAATATCTTGGGCTTAAGCCCATTTACATAACAGAATATATATATATAAGCAAAGTATGCAACCCAACCCATCCATCCAACACACCCCCGTACCAACCATCACACCTGTGGGGATCAAGTCAACCCACCCCACCATCACACCAAAACGCAGACAAATTACCATTTACTAAATTTTATTGTGGCCAAGCCAGCGATATCATGTGTAAACATTATAATAAACAGTTTATTGTGGCAATGCCACCAGGCTACACTTTTCTTCAACATTTTCCCAACCCATGCAATATATAAAAATGCAACAAAGTAATAAAATGTTCGCATAACAATAGCAATCATTTATCAAGTAATTTATTACAATGACTAGGCTCATTTAAGCAATAATAATCGGCCCATTAAGGCATTCTAACATAACGGCCCATTAGGGCATTTCCGTAATTCGACCCATAAGGGCATTTTTGTAATTCAGCCCATAAGGGCATTTTCGAAATTCAGCCCATAAGGGCATTTTCATAATTCAGCCCATAAGGGCATTTTCGTAATTTTAACAATCTTAATGCCGATTTTGTCCAATCTTTCAAAATAGTATACTTTAAGCAAATTCCTCATTTTATGCCAATTTTTCGATTTTAGTCGTATAATGATAACAATCTACTTATTCGACATGTTACCGAATCATAATCTACCGAATTAAGGTGTGAGATTACACACCTGATTACGGTAAGTACTAGGCCTTCTCGATCGCCGATAGCTATGATATCATAACACCCGATTAATCGACATATGTGATTTTATTAATCTAACTCTAAAATAAACGATCTAAAATGTTTACCCTTAGAATCGTGAACAACCACGATTTGTCTATTTTCATCGAATGATGGTCCATAACCCGGTGGAAAATTCCAAACCGCCGATACCACCCTTCGCTTGAATTTAGGAGTAGGAATCGTAAATCCGCTCCTTTTGTGATCTCCAAATGCTTTCCCTTTCGATTCGATACCGCTTGCCTCCATTGAATAAGATCTTAGTCAAAACGATAATACATTGATATAAAATGATTGACTAAGGAAAAAGGGTCGGCTTACCACTATTTCCGTATGATCAATGAGTGGATAGATTGAGTGATTTAGTCCCTAAAAATATAATCGATTAGTCACAACCACTATTATTTCCTTAGCAACTAAACGAATAATGAACGATTTCAATTAACCCATGAAGAACTCCATACCTTATTGATTTTGGATCCAGTTTCCACCGTTTGACTTAAGGCTAGAATAATACACGGCCACCACTTAGAACACTACGAAAAAAGAGGGTGATTAAGATATGAAGGAGTGGAAAGTAACACCATTTCGGTTAAAAATCAAGATTCACAACCGAATAGTGATATGTACCTATTCGATTAGAAAGAAAAGAATATAAAAATAGAAAAGAAATCACTTACCAATTTAATCGAAGAAAAGAGTGTCAACCCGAATGAAAAAAAGAAATTGTGAAGGAGAGATTATGGATTGAAAGGTTCAGCTATGAAGAAAAAATGAACAAGAACAATTTCGGCTATAGGAGTATGGATTAGAGAAGAAGAAAGAAGGGTTGAAGAATTTTGTGAAAAAGAAAAGAAAGATGGAGAAGGAGTCCTTAACTAGTTTCGATTTTCAAGAGAAGGTGAGTGAAAATAATTGGTCACAATGGCTAGGTGTTTTCGGCAAGGCAAAGAAAGAAAAGAAACAATACTTACTATTGACTTGAAGTTGCGGCAATGAGACTAGAAGTTGAAGAAAAGAACACAAAAAGGATGCCAAAATAAATTAAGCCTATCAAGCACGAAAAATTCTACCAAATGACTAAAGCAAATTCGGCTACCCTCTCCCTTCACCAAAACCGTGTATTGTTTTGCCCATAAGGATAAGTGTTGACCAACAACACTTTCCAAAACATCACCCATAAAAAAGGCCAACATGCTCCCTTATCTTGCCTTTTTCTTTTGATTCCTTTCCTTACCTTCATCCTTTCCTTATTTCTTTAGCCATCATACCATAATTAAAAAGTCCACCTTACCTTAAATACCATCATGGCCGACACTATGTATGAATAGCACAAAAATAATAATCAAAAATTTGTACCAAGCGGGATTCAAACCTCTTCCCTCAAATCCCTTCATGTGGCGCCATATCCCTTTTACCATATGCTCATTTATGCTAGCAATTTACTCACTTAATTCCATAAGCTTTGATGCCGCTTACTATCTTTCCTTAAAATGCTATAAGACCAAATTTATTTACTAAGGCCCAAATAAACCCTGAGCCCTCTTAGGACCTTAAAACATACACAATTAATAATTTAGCTAGCCTCACACAAGATATCATGCAACACATAAAATTCTAAATTTTAGGATGTTACACTTATACTCAGGAAAGCACCCGAGGATAAAAAGAACGAGAAACAGGCCCAAAACGGAACAAATTGGGCCAAGGTGGAAATCAACACGGTCTGGACTTAAGCCCACACAGCCGTGCCTTGTTGATCATCTAGAACACAATCTGGCCCCCGATTTACACGGTCGTGCCTCAATAAAGAACCCAAACACGGCTTAAAGACTAGTTACACGGGCGTGTGACAAGGCCGTGTCTCTGTCGTGGCAATGAACAATTTCATTCGGATTTGGATACTTTGTGGCAAAGAAACGCGTTCCAAGAGCCTATATATACCCCTTAAGTTCATCCTTGAAGGGGGCGGTTAGCTAGGCCAAGGAGCCAAGCCGGAAAGGTTAGATTTGTGGGAATCACTCGAAGATAGCCAGTTGATCTATCTCAAGAAGCCGAAATTCTACTCAAGGCGGCGGATTTCTCCTTCAATTCCTTCATGGAGTTTTAGGGATTTCTTATGTTTTGTTTTATCTTTTCTCTTGAGATGTTTTCTTTATTTGTTATGAACTAAATCCTTCAGATACCTGAAGGGGATGAAACCTAGATGAATCCTAATATTATTTTCTGAATTATATGATAAATACTTAGTTTGTTCTTAATTATGCAAGCTTAATCCAAATTTGATGTGCTTAGGTGGAGGAGGAATAGACCCTGCCTAAGAGGAGATCTAGCATAATTAAGCGGAGTTGATCGCAAGCCTAAAGATAAGGTGACGCGATTTTGCCGAATTAGGGTAAAACCTAATATGGGAGTCCATAGATCGATTTACTACTATTCTAGGGGGTTATTAAGTGAGAAAGAGATTTTCATTAATTAACTTAGGGTTAGGCGTTATTCGCCTCAAGAGAGAGTTTAATACACGTTAGGGAGTCTTACGGATCAAACTAAGTAAATAAATCGTATGGTTCAGGGTTGAATAACAAGTGAAGTCTAGGTGGATTCTTTCTGAGGGCATCGTCTTAATCAATTGAGTTTTTCCTAAAGTTATTTTCCTAATTCATCCTTTTTGTCTTTTTGTCTTTGTGTCTTTAGCTTAGTAATTAGTTTAGATTATTATTATTAAAGTAACTTCACTTATTTTAGGCTAAATAATAAAAAGAAAGTTAGTATTAGCACTTTTAGTTCCTTTGGGTTCGATAATTTGGTCTTGCCTAAGCTATACTACTGTTCGATAGGTACACTTGCCTTCAATCGTTGTCAGAGTTAGTTTCCAGGTTTGATCATTCTCTTTATAAATTTTAAAACTCGACAGACATACGATCAAGTTTTATGCTTGCCATTTATGCTTGCCCCTAAATTAGATAAAGCGCTATCAATAGATAAACTACCAATTAAGCACGGAATTGTAAAACTTCCTGGATCTTTTAATTTTCGTGGTAGTTTATTTTGTAAAATTACTGAGCACACTGCATTTAGCTCCACATGTGACGTATCGTCTAACCTCCATTTGTTTGTCAAAAGCTCTTTTAAAAATTTCCTTGAATCTGGCATTTGCGAAAGAGCTTCAAGAAACAGTAAGTTAATATGTAATTTCTTTAGAAGTTTAAGAAATTTACCGAATTGTTCATCTGTGTGGTCTTTCTTCATCACGTTGGGGTATGGCACATGATCATTGTTTTATGCGATGTCAAAGTCTTAAAATTTATATGAAGAATGATAGAACCTGGAAACTAACTATGACAACGATTTGAGGCAAGCGCACCTATCGGACAGTAGTATAGTTAAGGCAAGACCGGATTGTCGAACCCAAAGGAACTAAAAGTACTAATACTAACTTTCTTTTTATTATCTAGCCTAAAATAAAGGGAATTTGTTATTTAATTTAAATTAACTAACTACTAAGCTAAAGACTCTCAGACAAAGAAGAATGAAATTAGGGGAAATACTTGTGAGAGAAAACCAATTGACTAAGACAATACCCGAGGAAGAATCCATCTAGACTTCACTTGTTATCTAAGTCCGCCCCAGACGATTTATTCACTTCACTTGATTCGTAGTATTCCCTAACGTATATTAATCCCTCTCTCGAGGCGACTAACGTCTAACCCTAGGTTGATTATTTGAAATCTATTTCTAATAAAAAGCCTAGAATTGCATTAACTCGATCTATGGACTCCCATATTAGGTTTGACCCTAATCCAGCAAATTTTTGTCACCCTATGTAATAGCCTGATTTAGACCCTAGTCGGAACAGTGGTTTCGAGACCACAAATCCAAGGTCAGAATGATGATTTAATATTATTTTATGTGTTCACTATATGTGAATTAGCTTGCGTGAAGGTTTTGTGTAAAAATTTTATGAATTGTGTGATTAATTTGCAAAAAGGGTTCAATAGCATAAAATGTAAAAATTGTGTGCTGATTGTTGAAGTATCGATGTGTTATGGCTTTTAAATGAGGAGGCCTTATGAGGCAATTGATCCATTATTTAGTAAGTGGGGTGGTTGATGGACAATTTTGTCCACAATTTAAATGATTTTATAAACATTTCATTAAGGGGAAAATTGGTGATTGATAATTAAGTTATTTTTATAACAAAACAAAGCATTAAAATGGCCAATTTCTATTTCTCTTTCCACTGAAACTAGAGAAAAGAAATAGCCATTGAAGCTTTGTGACTTTCGGCACTTACTTAGCTTAATTCAAGGTATGTTTGAGCTCGGTTTTTGTTAATTTCTATGTTTTCGTAATCGTTGCTTCGTGCTCTAGGTAACCCATGTTGTAATTTTGTGAATTGATGATGTGTTTGTGATGAGCCATTGATGAATGTTTGAGCTATGTGCTAGTTGATAGTGAAATATGAAAACTTGGTGTTGGGTTAGCATATTTTGTATTGGGATTTTTAGTGAAATTGAGTATTTTGGGCTTAATTGAGAAAATAAGAAATTGGAGGACTAAAAGGTGAAACAAATGAAATGTATGAACTTGTATGAGTATAGTGAGTATTCGGCTAAGCATGGGTGCAAGCTAATTATGTGTATTTGATGATTTTATGAATAAAGGACTAAAGTGTCGAAATGTGAAAATGTGAGGGTTATTTTGTAAAATACCCTAAATGTGTATGTGTGGACTAAATTGAATGAGTCGGTGATTGAATGGATTGAATTTGAATGTTTATAGACTAAGAGAGGAGAGGTCCGGATCGAGATCGAGGCAAAGAGAAAGTGCTCGATTAATCGACCGTTTCGGTATTTTGACATCCGAGGTAAGTTCGAACATAATACGTGTATTTAGTTGTGTTTAATGTTATGAAATGAATGGTATAATATTGTTGAAATGTGAATGCTATGTGATAGATTGAATTAAACGGCACTAAGTGTGCGTATTTGGAAATGTGACCAAGATAAATAGCACTATGTGTGCGGAGTAATATAAGCTTCAGCTTTGTGGTTAGCACTGTGTGTGCGATACCGATTCAAAACCGGTTTGATATGGATGCACTAAGTGTGCGATGGTAATTAAGCTTCGATTAACTATTTAGGCACTAAGTGTGCGAATAAACTGAAGAAGGGACGAATGTTGATCGAAGTGATTCATGAGTACTGAATAGCATAAATATTTGACAACTAAGTGTTGGCTAAGGTATGTTCGAAACCTATGTGGTTGATGAAAGTACGAATGAGTTTATGGAAGGTTAATTGAAATTATTAGCTTTGGATGATATGAGATATTAGATTTTAAAATAATCTATGTGATGATATGTTTTGATTTAATGTATTTTGTTACAAACTTACTGAGCTTTTGAAAGCTTACTGTGTGATTTGTTTCTCTACTTTGCAGTATCAGTACAGCTAGCTCAGATCTGGGAATCGTCGGCTTCTCAATCACACTATCGGCAATCTATTTTAGGTACTTTTGGAAAGATGTATATAGTTGAAATATGGCATGTATAGGCTAGTTATTTGGTACATATTTGAGGTGAGTAATTAGCCATGTGATGTGGCTAAATATATGGTTGCTTCATGCATGAATGGCTTTGTGATATGAGGCATATTTTGGTTGGTTTATGGTTGAAGAGAAAGATTTATCCATGGTAACTTTGTGTTGGTAAAATGCTAGTATGATTTAGTGAAATTGAGAAGGAATAATGTTTATGGTTTATGGTTTATGGTTGTGAAATTTAGAAGGAATAATGCTAGTATGGTTTATGGTTGTGGCACACGGGCGTGCCTAGTGTTCGTGGGAGTAAGTCAATATATGGCCTAAAAGCGCACGGCCTTGGCAAACTAACGTGTCTACTGCCTAGTAGCTGTGTGACTTTTGACAGGAACGACCACGGCCAAAGTACACGGGCGTGCTTGGTGGCCATGGAGCAAGGGTCAGTTTCGAGCACGGGGAGGACACACGAGTGTGTCTAGCAGCCGTGGGAGGTACACAGCGTACCCTCACGGGCGTGTATCCCCTGAAACCCATAAAAGTTTTAAATTTTTGAGAAGTTTCTGTATGTACTTCGGTTTAGTCCCGACCCCTCTCTAACATGTGTTTAAGGTCTTATACACCTTAATAAAGGATTAATTTTTTATGTTTGATGTATTATCATGATGATTGACTTTGTGTCGTAATTGGGTTGTAAATAATCCTATTGTCCGGTAATGCCTCTTAACCCTATTTCAACGAGGATTTCAGGTTAGGGGTGTTACATTCTATTGGTATCAGAGCTATGGTTTAGTTGATTCTCGGACTAACGTAGCACGTGTGAGTCTAGCTATACATGCCATATATGAAATTGCGATAGTGTGATGAATTCTAACAGTTGAAAATGTGTTTTCATATAGTAATAGATCCCGATCGAGCAGTTGTTGACAATGTAGAAAGCAATGTGCGTGCTCCCGCTCAAGGGATAGCGCCGGCCACATCTAGGCCGAATGATAGTGATGAGGGAGGAGAGGCTAAGCAAGCCTTCTTTTGAATGATGAGTGAGTGGTTTACGGAGTTCGTTAGAATGAATCCGGCTGCTCCACAACCTCCACTCCTACAAGTACCTGTTGTGCAACAAGTTGTAGACCCGATCAGATTGAGTAAACCACCTGTAGACAAGATTCGTAAATACGGGGCCAAGGAGTTTAGCGCCACATCTGATGACGATGCTGAGCGAGCCAAGTTTTGGCTTAAGAATACAATCAGAGTATTTGATGAGATATCATTGAATTATGATGAGTGCGTTAAGTGTACAGTTTCCTTATTGAGAGACACGGCTTATAACTAGTGGAAAACATTGATATCTGTGGTTCTGAGAGAGAGAATCACCTGGGACTTCTTTCAAGTTGAGTTTAGAAAGAACTATATCAGTCAGTGCTTCATTGATCAGAAACGTAAAGAGTTTCTAGAGTTGAAACAGGGTCGTTTGTCTGTTATCGAGTACGAGCGGAAATTCATAAGATTGAGTCAATACGCGAGGGAATGTGTTTCAACTGAAGCTACTATGTGCAAACGCTTCGTAGAGGAATTGAATGAAGACATTAAATTGTTGGTTGGGATACTTGATATAAATGAATTTGTTGTGTTAGTTGAAAGAGCATGCAAAGCTGAGGAGCTCAATAAAGAAAAGAAAAAAGCCGATTCTAAGGCTCGTGATGAAAGAAAGAGAACGATGAATAAGTTCTCTCAACCTTCATTGAAGAGATATAGAGATGCAAGCAATCATTCCTATGTTTCATTTGGACATCCAAGTAGAGATCGTTCGAGACAAAGTACTAGTTTACGTATTCAAGCTCCGAATGAATCAAGTGTTGGTAGCGTTAAGAGTAACAAACCTGAATGTAGATAGTGTGGAAGACGACATGTGGGAGAGTGTTGGGGCAAGTATAAGAATAGAGTTTGTTATAAATATGGATCACGAGATCATTTTTATTCAAGATTGCCCAAAGATGGTTGAAGAAGAAAATGTTTAGAATGAAAGACCGAGTAATGTGACGGCTAGAGGTAGACCACCCAGAAACAACAGAAATGTGAGTGAAAGCCAGAGAGGGACAACTGATATAGTTGTGAGGTCGGAGGCGAGAGCTCCTGCTCGAGCTTATGCTACTCTAGCGCGAGAAGAAGTGTCATCTCCAAACGTCACTTGTATTTTTACTTTATTTGATACTAATGTCATTGCATTGATAAATCCAGGATCTACCCATTCCTATGTGTGTATGAATCTAGTGGTGAATAAAACTCTACCTGTTGAGTCTACTGAATTTGTGGTTAGAGTGTCAAACCCCTTAGGCAAGTGTGTCCTGGTGGATAAGGTGTGAAAGAGTTGCCCATTGATGTTTCGGGATGCTTGTTTTATGACTAATTTGATGTTGTTACCGTTCGATGAGTTTGACATAGTTTTGGGTATGGATTGGCTTACTCTGCATAATGCCATCGTGAATTGTAAAAGAAAGAGTATTAAGTTGAAGAGTCAGAATGGTGAGATAATTCTAATTGAATCCAGTGATACAAAAGGATTACCAGCTGTTGTATCTACGATAAAAGCTATGAATTATGTGAGAAAAGGTTGTGAAGCTCATTTGGCATATGTAATTGATACAAAAGTGTCGAAGAAGAAAGTTGAATCTGTGCCTGTGGTATGTGAGTTTCCAGATGTGTTTCCTGAAGAGCTGCCGGGATTACCTCCAATTCGGGAAGTGGAATTTGGTATTGAATTAGTGTCGGGGACCACTCCCATTTCTATAGCTCCGTATAGGATGGCACCAACAGAATTGAAAGAGTTAAAATTGCAATTGTAAGAATTAACTGATAGAGGATTTGCACGACCGAGTTTCTCACCCTGAGGAGCTCCTGTGTTATTTGTGAAAAGAGAAAGATGGAGCTATGAGAATGTGTATTGATTATCGACAATTGAACAAAGTGACGATAAAGAACAAATATCCGTTACCTCGTATTGATGATTTGTTCGATCAGTTGAAGGGAGCTACAGTGTTTTCAAAGATAGACTTGAGATCTGGTTACTATCAGTTAAGAGTTAAAGAATCTGATGTATCAAACACTGCTTTCAGAACGAGGTATGGACATTATGAATTCTTAGTGATGCCTTTCGGACTAACAAATGCTCCTGCAGTGTTTATGGATCTAATGAATTGGATATTTAGACCGTATTTGGATCGCTTTGTTGTGGTGAGATGCAGCATGCTGAACATTTGAGAATCGTGCTACAAACTCTACGTGAGAAACAGTTATATGCAAAGTTTAGTAAATGTGAATTTTGGTTGCGTGAGGTTGGGTTTCTGGGACATATTGTATCAGCTGCAGGAATAAGAGTTGCTTTAAGTAAAATCTCTGCTATTTTGGAGTGGAAGCCTTCGAGAAATGTGTCTGAAGTCCGTAGTTTTCTGGGACTAGCGGGATATTATAGGCGGTTTATGAAAGGTTTCTCTATGATTGCGACTCCATTGACGAAGTTGTTACAGAAAGATGTTAGATTCGAGTGGTCAGAAAAGTGTTAGCAGGGTTTTGAATAGTTGAAAGTGTTGTTAACGGAAGCACCAGTGTTGATTCAGCCCGAATCAGGCAAAGAGTTCATAGTTTACAGTGATGAATCATTGAATGGTTTGGGCTGTGTGCTGATGCAAGAAGGGAAGGTCATTGCTTACACCTCGAGACAGTTAAAGCCGCACAAAAAGAATTACCCAACGCATGACCTTGAGTTAGCTGCGATTGTGTTTGCGTTAAAGATTTCGCGTCACTACTTATTTGGTGAGAAATGTCACATCGATACTGATCATAAGAGCTTAAAGTATTTGATGACTCAGAAAGATTTGAATTCGCGACAGAGAAGATGGTTAGAATTGTTGAAAGACTACAAACTTGTGATAGATTACCACCCGGGTAAAACTAATGTTGTAGCTTATGCCTTGAGTCGAAAACCGTTATACGCTTTGCGAGCTATGAGTAATCAGGTAGATCTGTGTGATGATAGTGCGGTTGTAGCTGAATTGAAGCTAAAACTGATGTTTATACAGTAGATTTTTCATGCGCAGGAAAATGATGTTAAAATGATGGCTAAATGAATTCTATGTGAATCAAATGTTGAATCAAAATTTCGAGTAGATAGTAATGATTGTTTACGATTTAGAGATCAGATTTGTGTTTCGGGAAATTCAGAGTTAATTTCGATGATTTTGAATGAAGCTCACAATAGTAATTTGACTGTTCATCCGGGGAGTACGAAGATGTATGATGATTTGAAACAGTTCTATTGGTGGCATGGTATGAAAAGAGATATTTCTGATTTTGTGTCGAAATGTTTAGGTTGTCAGCAAGTTAAAGCTGAACATCAAGTTCCGTCTGGTTTGTTACAACCGATTATGATTCCTGAGTGGAAATGGGAGAGAATTACGATGGACTTTGTGTCAGGTTTGCCCTTATCTCCGAGTAAGAAAGATGTGATCTGGGTGATAGTTGATAAATTGACGAAATCAGCTCATTTCATTTTGGTAAGAACCGATTATTCTTTAGATAAGTTAGCTGAACTGTATATCGATGAGATTGTGAGATTGCACGGAGTACCGTTATCTATAGTGTCTGAAAGAGATCTGAAATTTACCTCACGATTTTGGAAGAAATTGCAAGATGCTTTAGGCACGAAATTGCATTTCAGTACTGCTTTTCATCCGCAAATGGATTGTCAATCCGAGCGAATCATTCAGATCCTCGAAGACATGCTGAGATGTTGCATACTTGAATTTGAAAGTACGTCGGAAAAGCATTTATCATTAATTGAGTTTGCGTATAACAATAGTTTTCAATCTAGCATTAAAATGGCACCATATGAGGCTCTTTATGGTCGAAAGTGTTGAACTCCCTTGTATTGGACTAGGCTGAGTGAGAATAAGATTCACGGGGTTGATCTGATAAAAGAGACTGAACAAAAAGTGAAGGTAATTCGTGACAATTTGAAAGCAGCCTCAGATCGTCAGAAGTCTTATGTAGATTTGAAACGAAAGGATATTGAATTCGAATTTGGTGATAAAGTGTTTCTAAAAGTGTTTCTGTGGAAGAAAATACTTCGATTTGGCCGAAAGGGCAAGCTGAGTCCGAGGTTCATTGGACCGTATGAGATTATTGAACGAGTTGGGCCGGTTGCTTATAGATTGAGATTGCCATCTGAGTTAGAAAAGATTCATAACGTGTTTCATGTGTCAATGCTTCGACGGTACAGATCAGACCCTTCTCATGTTATTGCTCCTACTGAGGTTGAGATCCAGTTGGACTTGTCGTATAGTGAAGAACCGATCCAAATTTTGGCACGAGAGACCAAAGAGTTGAGAAATAAGAAAATTTCTTTAGTGAAAGTATTATGGCACAAACACGGAATTGAAGAGGCTACGTGGGAGCCTGAGAACGTTATGAGAGAGCAACATCCACAATTATTCACTGGTAAGATTTTTGAGGAGGAAAATCCCTAAGAGGAGAGAGTTGTAACAGTCCAGTTTAGACCCTAGTCAGAACAGTGGTTTCGAGACCACAAATCTGAGGTCGGAATGATAATTTAATATTATTTTTTGTGTTCGCTATATGTGAATTAGCCTGTGTGAATGTTTTGTGAGAAAATTTTATTGATTGTGTGATTAATTTGCAAAAAGGGTTTAATCGCATAAAATGTAAAAATTGTGTGCTGATTGTTGAAGTATCTGTATGTTATGGCTTTTAAATGAGGAGGCCTTATGAGGCAATTGATCCATTATTTAGTAAGTGGGGTGGTTGATGGACAATTATGTCCATAATTTAAATGATTTTATAAACATTTCATTAAGGGCAAAATTGGTGTTTGATAATTAAGTTATTTTTATAACAAAACAAAGCATTAAAATGGACAATTTATATTTATCTTTCCACCGAAACTAGAGAAAATAAATAGCCATTGAAGCTTTGTGATTTTCGGCACTTACATAGCTTAATTCAAGGTATGTTTGAGTCGGTTTTTGTTAATTTCTATGTTTTCGTAATCGTTGCTTCGTGCTCTAGCTAACCCATGTTGTAATTTTGTGAATTGATGATGTGTTTGTGATGAGCCATTGATGAATGTTTGAGCTATGTGCTAGTTGATAGTGAAATATGAAAACTTGGTGTTGGGTTAGCATATTTTGTATTGGGATTTTTAGTGAAATTGAGTATTTTGGGCTTAATTGAGAAAATAAGAAATTGGAGGACTAAAATGTGAAACAAATGAAATGTATGAGCTTGTATGAGTATAGTGAGTATTCGACTAAGCATGGGTGCAAGCTAATTATGTGTATTTGATGATTTTATGAATAAAGGACTAAAGTGTCGAAATGTGAAAATGAGAGGGCTATTTTGTAAAATGCCCTAAATGTGTATGTGTGGACTAAATTGAATGAGTCGGTGGTTGAATGGATTGAATTTGAATGTGTATAGACTAAGAGAGGAGAGGTCCGGATCAAGATCAAGGCAAAGAGAAAATGCTCGATTAATCGACCGTTTCGGTATTTTGACATCCGAGGTAAGTTCGGACATAATACGTGTATTTAGTTGTGTTTAATGTTATGAAATGACTGATATGATATTGTTGAAATGTGAATGCTATGTGATAGATTGAATTAAATGGCACTAAGTGTGCGTATTTGGAAATGTGACCAAGATAAATAGCACTGTGTGTGTGGAGTAATATAAGCTTCGGCTTTGTGGTTAGCACTGTGTGTGCAATACCGATTCAAAATCGGTTTGATATGGATGTGCGACGCTAATTAAGCTTTGGTTAACTGTTTAGGCACTAAGTGTGCGAATAAACTGAAGAAGGGATGAATGTTATCGAAGTGATCCATGAGTACTAAGTAGCGTAAATATTTGACAACTAAGTGTTGGCTAAGGTACGTTCGGAACCTATGTGGTTGATGAAAGTACGAATGAGTTTATGGAAGGTAAATTGAAATTATTAGCTTTGGATGATATGAGATATTAGATTTTGAAATTATCTATGTGATGATATGTTTTGATTTAATGTATTTTGTTACGAATTTACTAAGCTTTTGAAAGCTTACTGTGTGATTTGTTTCTCTGCTTTGCAGTGTCAGTACAGCTAGCTCAGATCTGGGAATCGTCGGCTTCTCAATCACACTATCGACAATCTATTTTGGGTACTTTTGGAAAGATGTATATAGTTGAAATATGACATGTATAGGCTAGTTATTTGGTACATATTTGAGGCGTGTAATTAGCCATGTGATGTGGCTAAATATATGGTTGCTTCAAGCATGAATGGCTTTGTGATATGAGGCATATTTTGGTATGGTTTATGGTTGAAGAGAATGATTTATCAATGGTAACTTTGTGTTGGTAAAATGCTAGTACGATGTAGTGAAATTGAGAAGGAATAATGTTTAGTATTGAATGTGTTCAAGTTGTATATGTTAGCTTATAAGTTGAAATGTTTGAAAGTGAGTTTGTATGAGTTGATAGATTGACCATATGATAGGAAATGGTTGCCAAAATGTGTGTATAAACATGCTTAAGTGTGCTTGTAGTGATTGACCCATGTGGGTGGCATTTTGGCCTTCCAAATGGCCTATTTTTGCCACACGGTTGTGGCACACGGGCGTGCCTAGTGTTCGTGGGAGTAAGTCAATATATGGCCTAAGAGCGCACGGCCTTGGCACACGGACGTGTCTACTGCCTAGTGTGTAACTTTTGACAGGATCGACCATGGCCAAAGTACACGGGTGTGCTTGGTGCCGTGGAGCAAGGGTCAGTTTCGACCACGGGGAGGACACACGAGTGTGTCTAGCAGCCATGGGAGGTACACGGCGTACCCTCACGGGCGTGTATCCCCTGAAACCTAGAAAAGTTTTAAATTTTCGAGAAGTTTCTGTATGTACTTCGGTTTAGTCCCGACCCCTCTCTAGCATGTGTTTAAGGTCTTATACACCTTAATGAGGGACTAATTGTTTACGTTTGATGTATTATGATGATGATTGACTTTGTGTCGTAATTGGGTTGTAAACAATCCTATTGTCTGATAATGCCTCTTAACCGTATTCTGGCGACGGTTTCGGGTTAGGGGTGTTACACCCTATCTCTATGTGCGCGAGCAACTCTGCTTAACTATGCTAGATCTACTCTTAGGCAGGGAATTTTGCTCCTCCACCTAAGCATATCATACTTGAATTAATATCCCGAAAATATCAACACAAGAATTAAGAACACATAATTAAGAACAAGTCAAATATTTATCATATAGTTCAACAAACGATAACAAGATTCATCTTAGGTTTCATCCCCCTCAGGTATCTGAGGGTTTAGTTCATTATCATAAAAGAATACATCTCAAAAGAAAAGATAAAGCAAAACATAAAAAAACCCTAAAACCCCCTGAAGGAATTGAAGAGAGATCCTTCGTCTTGAGTATGACTCCGGCTTCTTGAGATGAATCAACTGGCCAAGCTGGACGCCCCATGAAGGTTGGCCTTTAGGGTGTATATATAGGCTCTTGGAATGTGTTTCTTTGCCTCTAAGTATCCTAATCTGAGTGAAATTCCTCTTTGTCAAATCAGGGACATGCCCATGGCACACGCTTGTGTGAACCATGGCCAGGCCGTGTTCGAGTCTATTAATGAGGCAGGGCCGTGTGGTCTTGGGCCCAGGCCGTGTCAATTTCGTGTTATGGCCCATTTACTCCGTTTCTGGGCCCGTTTCTCGTTCTTTTCATCCTCCTATGCTCTCCTGAGTATAAAAGTTGAAATTAAAGGATTAAGAGCACCAAATTACATAATTCAAGGGATAAATTATCCAAAAGCATGCTAAATGTTGGCTTAAAATATGTTACTATTACGGTTTATCAAATACCCCCACACTTAAGCTTTTGCTTGTCCTCAAGCAAAATTCTCAACTCACAATTAAAACAAACTTCCTCGATTCATAATATTCATCAATAGTGTTTCATCATAATTCAAAGATCATTCATACATGGATAACTCAACTCAAAGAGTCCTAAAGATTCAAACAATCAAAGTCATACATTTGTAGTATAAAACATAGGTGTTTCCCCATATCTAAATAATTACCTCTGATTCAAAACTGACAAGAATTGACATTGATCACTGCAAATCAGAGCTTTAATATTTATAAAAGAATGATCAAAACCTAGAAACTAACTTTGACAAGGATTAAAGGCAAGTGTACCTATCGAACAGTAGTATAGCTTAGGCAAGACCGGATTATCGAAACCAAAGGAACTAAAAGTATTAATATTCGCTTTGTTTTTATTATTTAACCTAAATTAAAGTGAATGTTGCTTTTTAAACTATATTGTCGAAGACTTAAACTTAAGAACACAAAGACAAGAAGAACGAATTGGAAAATAACTTTGAAGAAAAACTCAGTTGATTGCGACGATACCTTCAGGAAGAATCCACCCAGGCTTCACTTATTATCTAACCCCAAATTATATGATTTCTTTACTGAGCTTGATCTGTGAGACTCCCTAACCTATATTAAACCCTCTCTCGAGGCGAATAACGTCTAACCCTAGGTTAATTAGTGGAACTCTCGTTTGCTTATAATAACCCCCTAGGATAGCAGTAAATCGATCAATGGACTCCCATATTAGGTTTCACCCTAATCCAAAAATCTCGTAACCCTATCTCTAGGCGTTCGATCAACTCCGCTTAATTATGTTAGATCTACTCTTAGGCAGGGTCTATTCCTCCTCCACCTAAGCACATTAGATTTGGATTAAGCAACATAATTAAGAACAAAATAAGTAATTTACCATATAACTTAAAAATCAAATAACAAGATTCATCTAAGTTTCATTCCCTTCAGGTATATGAGGGGCTTAGTTCATAACGAATAAAGAAAACATCGCAAGAGAAAAGATAAAACAAAACATAAGTAATTCCTAAAACCCCCTGAAGGAATTGAAGGAGAATTTCGTCGTCTTGAGTATGATTCCGGCTTCTTGGGATGGATCAACTGGCTATCCTCGTGTTATTTCCTAATTCTGACCTTCTCGGCTTGGCTCATTGGCCTAGCTTTCGATTCCATTCAAAGGTGGTACTTGGGGGATATATATAGGCTCTTGGAATGCGATTCTTTATCCCTAAGTATCCTTTTCCGACTAAAATTGCTCTTTCCAGCGACAGAGGCACGGCCATGTCACACGCCCGTGTGGATCGAGACCAGACCGTGTTCGATCTTCTAAAGTGAGGCACGACCGTGTGAGGCGGAGTTGAGGTTGTGTTCTAAGTGTTCGTCGAGGCACGGCCGTGCGGGCTATGGACCAGGCCGTGTCAATTTCATGCTAAGGCCCATTTACTCCGTTTTAGGCCCAATTTGTGTTCTTTTCATCCTCGGGTGCTTTCCTAGGTCTAAGACATGAAAAGAAAGGATTACAAGCACCTTTTTATACAAATCAAGGAATAAATCATCAAAAAGTAAGCTAAATGTGGGATTAAAATATGTTACTTTTACGGTTTATCAAATACCCCCACACTTAAGCTTTTGCTTGTCCTCAAGCAAAATTCTCAACTTACAATTAAAACTTACTTTCCATGATCTGCAATTCTTATCAACAATGCTATATCATAATTCATAGATAATTCATACATGGATAATTCAATTCAAAGAGTCCTAAAGATTTAAACGAGATAAGCTATGATTTTGTACCTTGAAAACATAGGTGTCTCCCTTTATTTAACTAACTACCTTTTCAATTCAAAATCGACAAGGATTGATGTCCTCACTAAGGATTCACTCAAATCACTCTAACGTGTTTAAGGTTCAGGAAAAGATTTCTCATAAGTCGAACCTGAAAAGTTAATCCTATAGGCTTGCCTGAAAATCAAATCTCCACCACTGTAATATGAGATGATAAATAGATCAAAAGGTCTTTGTTAGGGTTGTAATGGGGCTAGGGTAAAAGGTGTGTTCACAGGCTGAGATTAGAGGGTTAGAATCGAGATTGAATTGACAAGTACCTACCTAAAACTTTTCCAAAATTTCATTAACTGAAAAGTAATGATCCTACTAATACGAGCTTTTCTTTTGAAAACAGTCTTTGATTGTGTAAGCTCTCTTTTCATACTACTAATATTGAATAACTTGGATTTATTTTTTTATTTTTTTAAGAACAAACTGAGTAATACATGTTAAATTTAACTATCAGAATAATAAACTTCGGTAACTGATCAAATCAAGTCTCGATTATGGGGTAGTCAAAAGAAAAGAGTGATAACAGATTCAAAGGGTTTTGTTAGGCTCAACGGGGTTCACTAGGAGTTAATTGTAAAGGTAAGCTATTTAGTGGAGTTAGTGGTTAAAACCTAGGTGCCTTTATCATCTCTATATATCAAATCATAACTATGGTCTCAACATGTATAAACGAGGCAAGTTCTAGAATAACAGTTCATAGTTGACACACTCATAATAAAAAATGAGTACGAAAAAGAATCTATGCTCTAAAAGGTTCAAATACTCATAAAAATTATGGGTGTTTTGACATCATCCTTATGAATTTTAAATTTCAAGGTAATATTCAAATTTAGGACAACAACCTATCAAAATGTTAATTCTTGAAAAATAGACTTATCATGCTTAATTCTCTAGTATTCTTCAATTTCAATTATCAATGTATAATTAACTGTGACTTATTTTACAACATGTCAATAATAATCACAAATCATCGGAAATTTCATCCTAATTAGTAATATGAAAACTTTGCATAAAAACAAGACTAAATCAGGGATTCGAGAATAATGAAAAAAGTTTGGCACTTTTATTCCACTTTTACCCTCAGGGATTTGAGAATAATGCAAAAAGTTAGCTATATTTACCCCCCACACTTAAGATGTACATTGCCCTCAATGTACAAAGATAGGTTTTTTTATAGAAATCAAAAGTGAGGGTGAGAGGTACTCCTTGTATTCTTGAGCGGGTTTAGTGGGGGATGAGGTACCTACGGCGAAGGCGTCAGTATGGTGCTGGTGTTGGTTCCCGAGCTCTGCGCTAGATGAAAAAATTGGGGAACTCATGAAGGATTAGCCAGGGGTTATTAAGACATAGTCAAATTAAACTAAATATAAGATTAAAAACAAAAAAGAAAAAGGAAAGGAGACTAAGAAGGAAAACGAAAACAAAAGAAAAGAAGAATGGACCGGAGAGTCCTTATTAGAGGATGGTTCGCAAGGTGGGTGTGACTCCTAGGGTTGTAAAGGTGGTGGCGGTGGTGAGAGTGGTGTAGTCATTGTGGTGGTTGGTGTGGTTCCCTAGCAGCCTAGCGAACCTGACACTAAGAAACTAAAAGAAAAGTAAGTGAAAAGAGCAGTTGAGAAGCTTAGATAAGGAAAATAAAGAAGAAGAGAAACAAAAAAGAAAAAATAAATTGGTCTCAAAGACCCTTGGCTTGGTGTGGAGACGAAGCTGCCGGCATGAACTCATGTTCGTCCTTTGTTAAGGAGTCTATGCTTAGCTTCTTTCGCTTCTTCGGCATGGTGTTGATTTGCTCAAGGATCTAGAGTCTTGGAGAGTCTGAGATAGAGAAGAGTGAAAAGGAAAGAAAATAAAGAAGAAATCAGATGGAGGGAAGGGGAAAAGGTTAGGGGTTTAAATAGATGTTCAAATTTGGTGCTCCCCCACGGCCGTGGTCCGAGGGTGTGTCGATTTACACGGTCACCTCGCACGGCCATGTTGTGGTATGTGTTTGTCACCCCATGTCCGTTTTTCGGATCTGCATGCCCGTATTTGTCAAGTCAGTAGCTTCACACGATTTGTAGGCACGGGCGTGTTCTGCCCGTGGTGTGGAAGTCAGTAGCCTCACACGGTTTAAGACACGGCTGTGCTCTTTCTGTCGATGCTCGTGGGGAGGGTGGTTGGATCCGTGACGCTGGGGGTGGTTGGACTGACTTGCACGGCCTCTGCCCTGTCAGTGTGGTGGTTCAGGTGGTCCACCCGGCCACAGACACGGTCGTGTGTAAGGCAGTAAAAGGAAAAAGAAAAGAAAAAGGAAAAAAGAGGGAAAGTAAAATAATTGCGAAAAAAAGAATAAGGTTAGTGCTCGGGTTGCCTCCTGAGAAGCTCTCGTTTATATTCGTAAGCTAGACTTTCCTTGTGTTTGAAAATCTTAGGGAGGTTTAAAGGTTTGAATATCTTCCCTCATGCTTACAGTTTTCTTTTCACAAGAAAGTTGAACCCGAGAAGTGTGTACCTTGAAATTGTCGCATATTGGATTGCTTGCCTCGACTATTCAGTGTGGAAAGATATCATGTATCTTGAGATTTATTTCTATATTTGCTCTCGTTTTTGTTGAAGCATTGTGTGGGCCAACTTTATCTACCAGTACATGAACACCTATTTTGAAGTGGTTTTATGTTCCCACGAGCTCTTCAGGTAGTTCCTCGGGTTTTATTTCGCGTGGTTTTTCTTTGACCTGTGTCTTCTACTCTTCTAAATTGTCGAACCTAAGGATTTGTTCCTTGTGTGATTCTTTTTTTTCGTCTTGGGACTCAAGTTTTAGGTCTTGTGGTGTTTCCTGCGATGAAGATTGAACAATTCGATTAACAATTGAATTGACTTTCTTACCTTCATCAACTGTTGTCCTGGCCGAGTTGCGAGCTTGAAGTTTGATCGATTCCATCTCCTACACGAAGTATGAGTTCGCCTGTGGCAACATCAATTTTTGTCTTGGCAGTTGCTAGAAAAGGTCTTCCTAAAATTAATGGGATTGAATTATCCTCATCCATGTCTAAGACAACAAAGTTTACTGGGAAAACAAATTTATCGATTTTTACAAGAACATCTTCGATAATACCCCTAGGAATTCTAACAGTTTTATCAGCTAATTGAATGCTCATCCTAGTTTGTTTGGGCTTCCCTAGACCTAGTCGTTTAAATAGTGAATAAGGCATGACATTTATGCTTACTCCTAGATCATCTAATGCACTATCAATATTTAGACTACCAATTAAACATGGAATTGTAAAACTCCCTGGATCTTTTCGTTTCTGAGGTAGTCTATTCTGTAGTATCCCCGAACATGTTGCGATTAGTTCCACATGGTGCTCTTCATCTATTTTGCGTTTGTTTGTCAAGAGCTGTTTTAAAAATTTTCTCGAGTCTGGCATCTGAAAAAGAGCTTCAAGAAGAGGTGTAATATCCTGAACTATGGCTTGTGCATTTATGCTTAATTATAGGAAGTAGCATGCTTAAGTATGTTGTGAATGTGTATAATGAAATTTGTGAACTTTAGAAAATAGGAGAGTGCCTTAGAAATTATTAGATTTTAATTCTAAAAGAGGGAGCTAAGCCTGATATGTCTTAACAGAATTAATAGAAGAAATTTGACATGAAATTCGGCTTGGAAAAGTGGCTACAATGCGCCACTTAGGGCCTAGCAAGTGACGCCATATTCAAGGTGAAAGGGGCCAAGGTTCGAGTCACTTAGGAAGCAAAATAAGGGATTTTATTTTGCATGTTTGCATCAAGGAGAGGTGGAAGAGATGGACGGCATCAAGGCACTTAAAAGATGAGTTTTATTCTTTTTAAATTTTCGGGTAAATAGTAGATAAAATGATGATTTATTATTAGATTATTTTAAGGGATAAAAGAGAGGAAAAATAGGAGATCAACAAGGGAATGGATAGTAAGAGGAAGAGATGGCCGAATAGGGGATTCTTGGGGTGATAATTTCGGCTAAGAGGAGAAAATAAGGCCATTCCTCATTCTTTTCTTCCCAACAAAGTCTCTGCCGAATTCTCTAGCCATTCTTCTTCTTCTCTCTTATTTTATCAAAGCTGAAAACACAAGCACTCATAGCTGATTACTTCACAACATCCAAAGTCGAAATCTTATCCCTCTCCATTGCCGAAATTGATCTGTTCTCTTCTTCTTTTCCCAACTCAATCAAAAGCCGAATTCCTCTAAGGTGTGAAGCAAGGTGCTGTCGATTTTTGTAAAGAAGGTAAAGGCCAAATATCATTTAATTTCCATCCTTTTCTGTAAGACCTGTCGAAATCTAGAACTAATCCCAATAATATTGTTGGTTGCCAAAATTTGGAAGGGAACTTTCGGGATTTAGTAGTTGTCGACTACAAGGAGGAGATCTTTCGGGACTTTCAAGGATCTAAGGTAAGTCAATCGGTCTAAGGTCATTTATTATGTTTAAGGGTGAAATCGGATCTAATATGAGGTTGTAGGTATTTCGACATCTTCATAGCCAAGGGGGTTAATTTCGGGATTTGAGAATTTCAAGGTAAGTACACATACACATTCAGCCAAGGCTCTATTTGATGATTAAGATCTATTTCTTATTTTTGCAAAAGCCGAAACTAACCTGTGAAGTGATCTAATGCTTGGCCGAATGCAAGAAGGAATATAACAAAGTTTTCAAGATTTGGTTAGCAGTGAAATCGGCACCAAGGTAAGAATTTGATTACAATAATCCTATTGGGATTTGGTTTTATGGCCGAGTGGGTTTTTCATTAAATTTCTAGTGTTGGCCGAATGTAGGAGTTAAGGATCTAAAGCGTTAGATTGGGTTTTCAGGTTTTCAGGAAAGCGTTAATACCAGGTGTGTACCCCACACTATCTCTTTATGGATTTATGGTACCTATGTAGTATGTGTGTTATAAGAATGTGGAAAATATGGCTAAGTACCATACGATGGTACAAAGTACCCAGGTACGTTTCCTACTCCTACTGTGAGTATGATTTATGGCACATAAGTGAATATGATAAGAATGTGAAATAAGGCTTAAGGCAAGATATTGCATGATATGTATGACATGGGGCATTTGGGTAATTATGAAAGGGGAAGTGAATGTGGTGACTTTTGTCACGATATCTGAATGTGGTGACTTCGGTCACATTATCTGAATGCGGTGTCACATGACACAAAATAATTATTTGGTGGCTATGCCACGAATTTTATAAGGGCGATGAGCACATCGATTGCAGCGACTGCCTTCGATGGTGTGTAGCGGATGGAGGGTTGACTTAGTAGTCCCCACGGTGCGCAGGTTGGTACGGGTGATGTGTAGCGGTTGGTAACTAGGGTATATTTTGATATGTATGTGTATGACTTCATATGCCTGAATCTAGTTGGACTTAGTGTTTGTGTACACATTGAGTCTGTTTGACTCACCCCGTTGTGGGAACATTTTTCAGGTGATGATCAGTAATGGATTCAAATATTTTCAATTCAAAGGTAAAATCTTTAAAACCGAATCGGCATGTCTCTTTTAATATAAACAAAGTTTTAATAAAACCCTGACTTCAAAAGAATAAATTGGTTTTCAACTTGAGCCCAACCCAATTTGAGTTTTCCCAAAATCACTTAAGGTTTCCAAAGAACAAATGAACTTGAACTGGTTTTTCTTAAGGAACATACCAAATCTAGTCGAGGCTCGTGGGCCGGGTTTGGGGTGTTTCAGCTTGGTATCAGAGCCCAGTTTTAAACTCTCGGCCTTGTGTTTAAGGCCCAAAACGTTTTCAAAGTTAAGCCCAAAAGAATTTTGTGAAAACTTTTGAGAAATAAGCAGGTTTTCTGGCATGGCACCTAAGTCTCCGTCCCAAAGTCCACCAGGTAAGTACTCCTATCTCTTGTGTGAATTATACTATGACTTGTAGAAGGGTAGAAATGGAACGTAGATTAGAATGATAAGTATTTGAACCCTAGGACTAGTTTACCCCAACAAGTTACATAAAACTTTAAATGCCTAATTAAACAAACCTGTGACTAAGTCGCCGAGTTAGGGTGTGGCAACCATTGTGCGCATGTCTAGGATTGGTATTCGGTGGGAGCTTGGTACTTAAGCAATCCGCGTGACTCACCTCCTCTCCACTCGAATCCTACCTGGTGCGTAGCTTCGGTTCACCCTAACCAAGAGGACTTATTCATGGGCTAAACCCAATAACTAAAACCCGAAAGGGAACTAGCTATGTTTTTATAAAAACCCTAGTTTTAAAACTCTTAAATTACCCTTTTAGTTCGTAAAAACTGTTTTACAAATTTTTTCTGAAATATTCCTGATTTACAAAATTACTAAAATACCCCTAGTGGTAAAATTCCTAAAATGCCCTTGGTTTCCAAAATGACCATATTACCCCCGATTTCAATAACATTCTCTAATTTTGCCAAAATATTCAAAAACTTTAGCGTTACAAAATATTAAGGTACCCTGATTTGAAAATTTACGAAATTACCCCTGATTGACAAAATTACCAAAATGACCCCCGACTTCTAAAATTTCTGCAACAACACCGATTTGGAAAACAAGTTCTCAAAAGAACCCTAAGTTTCGAAATATCTTTGATTTATAGAGATTTTTCAAATTGACCCCGGTTTATTACCAAAATACCCCTGTGGGACAAATGACGAAAATACCCCTGGGATAGGAAAAGACAAAAATGTCCCAAAGAGTGAATGTGTGTGGGAGGTATTATGGAATGGATGTGTTTTCTTTGAATTAGGATAGAAAACTTGAACTTTGATTGATTGAAAGAATTACTACTAAACTCTTTGCATAAAACTCCTTCGCGGATAATCAGTGGAATAAAGGCTAATTCATAAAACTTTCTTAATCAGATTAAAGCACGATCGTAGATATGAGCTCTAGGGGACGTGGTCGTAATGTGCGAGGACGCGGTAGAAGCAGAATGGCTGTGTCGGATCCCGTTAGATCGGGTCAAGGGTCTGACAATGAGGTACCACCACCAGCTGTTGGTGTTGAGCAGCAAGCTCAGACGGGGGATGATGCTGTGTCGCAGGCTGTGCTGCGATTTCTGGAAATGGTGGCTGGCACAGGTGGAAATATGGGAGCTCGGAAATCTGTACCCGAGCGACTCCGAGCCAATGGAGCTGAAGTGTTCCGTGGAGTATCTGGTGTGGCACCCAGTACAGTTGAGTATTGGTTGGAGGCAACAGAACGAATTATGGATGAATTGGATCTGACCCCTGAGGAGAAAGTGAAAGGAATGGTGGCGCTGCTTCGCGATGAAGCATATCAATGGTGGTTAACAGTTCGGGATGGTGCCACAGTTGAGGATCTGACTTGGGAATATGTTAAGGCGACATATCAGAAAAAGTATGTCGGCACGCGGTACACTGATGCGCAGAGGAAGGCATTTCAGGGGCTGGTTCAAGGGAACAAGTCCGTAGCGGAGTACGAAGCTGAATTTCTGAGGTTGAGCCGGTATGCTCGAGGAGTAGTGGCTACGGAACATGAGCGGTGTGTCCGGTTTGAGGACGGACTAAGGGATGACCTGAGATTGTTAGTCGCTCCACATCAAGAGCAGGAGTTTTCTGCGTTAGTAGAGAAAGCTAAGATAGCGGAAGGAATTAAGGACTCTGTAAGGTAGCACTCTGATCGAAATAAACAGAAAAGAGGATTTGGGTCGTCTGGATTGTCTGGGAATGTTCAGAAGAGGCCTAGAGTTGATGGGCCGCGAGGTCAGCAAGCTGGTACTGGAGGGCAATATCGTACTTGTGATCAGTGTGGTAAAAAGCACTTAGGAGAGTGTTGGAAGAAGACAGGAGGATGCTTTAAGTGTGGGTCAAAGGACCATATGATTAAGGATTGTCCTATGAGGCCTGATGGAAATCGACCAGTAGCTCAGAATGTTAATCAGGCTGGTAGAGGTGGACAGTAGCCTCAGCAAGGCCGTGGTCCAAATGGCCGAGGTAATGGTGCTGGAAGAGGACGTGGAACACCTGGCAGAGGTGCTGGTAATGCAGAGGCAAGGCAGCTGGGTCTAGTGTATGCGGTTCGCCGTAGAGAGGATGGAGACGTGCCGGACGTCATAACCGGTACGTTTCTTGTTTGTGGCAAGCCTTATTTTGCTTTGATTGATGTGGGCTCGACCCATTCGTATGTTGCATATAGAGTAGTGGAAACTTTAGACATAGCCTCTGAACTTTCTGATAGGGAGATGACTGTAGTAAGCCCATTAGGTCAAACTGTAGTGGTGAATAAGATGAAAGGGGCCAAGGTTCGAGTCACGTAGGAAGCAAAATAAGGGATTTTATTTTGCATGTTTGCGTCAAGGAGAGGTGGAAGAGATGGACGGCATCAAGGCACTTAAAAGATGAGTTTTATTCTATTTAAATTTTCGGGTAAATAGTAGATAAATGATGATTTATTATTAGATTATTTTAAGGGATAAAAGAGAGGAAAAACAGGAGATCAACAAGGGAATGGATAGTAAGAGGAAGAGATGGCCGAATAGGGGATTCTTGGGGTGATAATTTCGGCTAAGAGGAGAAAATAAGGCCATTCCTCATTCTTTTCTTCCCAACAAAGTCTCTGCCGAATTCTCTAGCCATTCTTTTTCTTCTCTCTTATTTTATCAAAGCCGAAAACACAAGCACTCATAGCTGATTACTTCACAACATCCAAAGCCGAAATCTTATCCCTCTCCATTGCCGAAATTGATCTGTTCTCTTCTTCTTTTCCCAACTCAATCAAAAGCCGAATTCCTCTAAGGTGTGAAGCAAGGTGCTGTCGATTTTTGTAAAGAAGGTAAAGGCCAAATATCATTTAATTTCCATCCTTTTCTTTAAGACCTGTCGAAATCTAGAACTAATCCCAATAATATTGTTGGTTGCCGAAATTTGGAAGGGAACTTTCGGGATTTAGTAGTTGTAAACTACAAGGAGGAGATCTTTCGGGACTTTCAAGGATCTAAGGTAAGTCAATCGGTCTAAGGTCATTTATTATGTTTAAAGGTGAAATCGGATCTAATATGAGGTTGTAGGTATTTCGACATCTTCATAGCCAAGGGGGTTAATTTCGGGATTTGAGAATTTCAAGGTAAGTACACATACACATTCGGCCAAGGCTCTATTTGATGATTAAGATCTATTTCTTATTTTTGCAAAAGCCGAAACTAACCTGTGAAGTGATCTAATGCTTGGCCGAACGCAAGAAGGAATATAGCAAATTTTTCGGGATTTGGTTAGCAGTGAAATCGGCACCAAGGTAAGAATTTGATTACAATAATCCTATTGGGATTTGGTTTTATGGCCGAGTGGGTTTTTCATTAAATTTCTAGTGTTGGTCGAATGTAGGAGTTAAGGATCTAAAGAGTTAGATTGGGTTTTCGGGTTTTCAGGAAAGCGTTAATACCAGGTGTGTACCCTACACTATCTCTTTATGGATTTATGGTACCTATGTAATATGTGTGTTATATGAATGTGGAAAATATGGCTAAGTACCATACGATGGTACAAAGTACCCAGGTACGTTTCCTACTCCTACTGTGAGTTTGATTTATGGCACATAAGTGAATGTGATAAGAATGTGAAATAAGGCTTAAGGCATGATATTGCATGATATGTATGACATGAGGCATTTGGGTAATTATGAAAGGGGAAGTGAATGTTGTGACTTTTGTCACGATATATGAATGTGGTGACTTCGGTCACATTATCTGAATGTTGTGACTTTAGTCACATTATCTGAATGTGGTGTCACATGACACAAAATAATTATCTGGTGGCTATGCCACGAATTTTATAAGGGCGATGAGCACGTCGACTGCAGCAACTGCCTTCGATGGTGTGTAGCGGATGGAGGGTTGACTTAGTAGTCCCCACGGTGCGCAGGTTGGTACGGGTGATGTGTAGTGGTTGGTAACTAGGCTTGGGTTCGGGAATGCATCATTAACTGTATATTTTGATATGTATGTGTATGACTTGATATGCCTGAATCTAGTTGGACTTAGTGTTTGTGTACACATTGAGTCTGTTTGACTCACCCCGTTGTGGGAACATTTTTCAGGTGATGATCAGTAATGGACCGGGCCGGCAAGAACTTAGTGGTGGCCATGCTCAGCAAGGAAATTTTACTATTTGGACATTTTATTTTATTTAAGTACTTTAAATTTATCTGGGTTTGTTTTTGATGTAATAAGGCCATAGTATGAACTATTTTATGCATGCATGTCATTTATTCAGTACGACACAATTTTTATAACATCTAAAGTTAAGTAAATTTTCTTAAAATAAACCTTCAAATATTACGACGTCTAAATTCAAATATTTTCAATTCAAAGGTAAAATCTTTAAAACCGAATCGGCATGTCTCTTTTAATATAAACAAAGTTTTAATAAAACCCTGACTTCAAAAGAATAAATTGGTTTTCAACTTGAGCCAACCCAATTTGAGTTTTCCCAAAATCACTTAAGGTTTCCAAAGAACAAATGAACTTGAACTGGTTTTTCTTAAGGAACATACCAAATCTGGTCGAGGCTCGTGGGCCGGGTTTGGGGTGTTTCAAGAGGTAAGTTAATATGTAATTTCTTTAGAAGTTTAAGAAACTTACCAAACTATTCCTCTGAGTCGTCTCTTTTTATTGCTTCGGGATAAGGTATGCGAGGTTGGTACTCTTTAATTATCGGTTTTGGCTTTTCCTGTTTTACCTCTACTTTACCTTCGTCTACCTTATTTTTTGGGAGTTAAATTGGATTTTTCTAACTCCTTAATATCCTGAGCTGTGATGGCTTGAATTTGCTCCTTGGGATTAATCTCGGTATTACTTGGTAGACGTCATTGTCGTCGTTCTGACATCAGCTTTGAGTTGCTCTACTACGTTAGTAACTTCCTTGACTGATTTAGCAATTTCATCGATTCGGCTCTCGTTGCTTTTAATTGCTCTATCAGTTTCTTGGATACGTTTCTATGTGCCTGATGATAATTTTGCCATCATCTCCTCGAGGGTTGGTTTCTTCTCTTGTTGATAAGGCAAATTTTGGAAGTTCTGAGGAGGTTGTTGCCTTTGATTTCCTTGATTGCCTTGACCTCCCCACAAAACATTTGGGTGGTTCCTCCAACCTGGATTGTAAGTGTTACTATAAGAATTATTATTGGATCGAAAATTATTACCTACATAGTTCATCTGTTCGTCCTCTACTCCTGGTTGGTAAGGTGGGTACTCAGGATTTGCCACGTTTACACCTGTGTCGCATTGCATGTCTGGATGTGCCTGTGAAGAACATAAGATGTCAATCTTTTTGTTTATCATCTCGATCTGCGTTGATAGCATGGTCATGGCATCGTCGTTGAAAACTCTTGCCGATTTCGTTAGTTTAGTCCTTGAAGCATGCCATTGATAATTGTTTAGTGACATCTCCTCAATGAACTCGTAAGCTGCTTCTGGAGTTTTGTTGTTCAAGGTTCCACCAACGGCTGAATCGATTAGTTGCCTTGTTGAGGGGTTTACACCGTTATAGAAAGTTTGGACTTTTAGCCACAAGGGTAAGCCATGGTGTGGGCACCTCCTCAAGAGATCCTTAAATCTCTCCCATGCATCGTACAGCGTCTCTAAATCCATCTGCACAAAAGAAGAGATATCATTTCGTAATTTGGCCATTTTGGCCGGTGGAAAGTATTACATTAAACACTTTTCGGTCATCTGATCCCATGTAGTGATTGACCCTTCTTGTAACGAGTTTAACCACTGTTTAGCTCTATTTCTTAATGAAAAAGGAAATAACTGAAGACGTATGGCATCATCAGAAACGCCATTTATTTTGAAAGTATCACAGAACTCTAAAATGTTAGCTATATGCGTGTTTGGATCTTCGTCCTGCAAACCATCAAATTTAACAAACTGTTGAATCATTTGTATTGTGTTAGGCTTTAATTCGAAATTGTTAGCAGATAAAGCATGCCTAACAATACTAGACTCTGCTCCTGTTAAATGCGGTTTCGCATAATCAAACATTGTACGTGGAGCATTATTTTCCCCCACATCACATGGTGGTGGGTTGTTTTTGTCCATCCCTTCAGTAGGATTGGATCTGCCTTCTTCCTCCCTTTCTGTGTAATCTAGGGCTCCCCTGGTTTCCCGACAACTCCTAGGAGCGGTAGCTTCGATTTCACTGTCGAATATCAAAGGTCCTCTTGGGTTCCTTCTAGTCATAACTAGAGGTATCTACTAGGGAAAAGAAAGAAAGAAAATCTCAGCTAAAAGTAAAAATAGAAATAAAAACAAAAATAAATTGCGAAAAATAAAATTTAGGGCTAAAGTAATAAAAATAGAGTTTTCTTAATACTTTAGTTCCCCGGCAACGGCGCCAAAAATTGATTACTGCAAATCAGAGCTTTAATATTTATAAAGGAATGATCAAAACCTAGAAACTAACTCTGACAACAATTAAAGGCAAGTGTACCTATCGAACAGTAGTATAGCTTAGGCAAGACCGAATTATCGAACCCAAAGGAACTAAAAGTATTAATACTCGCTTTCTTTTTATTATTTAACCTAAATTAAAGTAAAGGTTGCTTTTAAACTATATTGTTGAAGACTTAAACTTAAGAACACAAAGACAAGAAGAACTCAGTTGATTGCGACGATACCTTTGGGAAGAATCCACCTAGACTTCACTTATTATCTAACCCCAAATTATATAATTTCTTTACTTAGCTTGATCCGTGAGACTCCCTAACATATATTAAACCCTCTCTCGAGGCGAATAATGTCTAACCCTAGGTTAATTAGTGGAACTCTCGTTTGCTTATAATAACCCCCCAGGATAGCAGTAAATCGATCAATGGACTCCCATATTAGGTTTCACCCTAATCCGGCAAAATCTCGTAACCCTATCTCTAGGCGTTCGATCAACTCCGCTTAATTATGTTAGATCTACTCTTAGGCAGGGTCTATTCCTCCTCCACCTAAGCACATTAGATTTGGATTAAGCAACATAATTAAGAACAAACTAAGTAATTCATTATATAACTTAAAAATCAAATAACAAGATTCATCTAAGTTTCATCCCCTACATGTATCAGAGGGGCTTAGTTCATAACGAATAAATAAAACATCGCAAGAGAAAAGATAAAACAAAACATAAGAAATTCCTAAAACCCCCTGAAGGAATTGAAGGAGAATTCCGCCGTCTTGAGTATGATTCCGACTTCGTGGGATGGATCAACTGGCTATCCTCGTTTTATTTCCTAATTCTGACCTTCTCGGCTTGGCTCATTGGCCTAGCTTTCAATCCCCTTCAAAGGTGGTACTTGGGGGATATATATATAGGCTCTTGGAATGTGATTCTTTCTCCCTAAGTATCCTTTTCCGACTAAAACTGCTCTTTCTAGCGACAGAGGCACGGCCATGTCACACGCCCGTGTGGATCGAGACCAGACCGTGTTCAGACTTCTAAAGTGAGGCACGGCCGTGTGAGGCGGAGTTGAGGTCGTGCTCTAAGTGTTCGTCGAGGCACGGCCGTACGGGCTATGGGCCAGGCCATGTCAATTTCATGCTAAGGCCCATTTACTCCGTTTTAGGCCCAATTTGTGTCCTTTTCATCCTCAGGTGCTTTCTTAGGCTAAGACATGAAAAGAAAGGATTACAAGCACCTTTTTATACAAATCAAGGAATAAATGAAACACCCCAAACCCGGCCCACGAGCCTCGACCAGATCTGGTATGTTCCTCTAGTAAAAGGGTTCAAAAACTATTTGTTACTTTGGAAAACTTGGATGTATTTGAATAAAATTTTGTTTTGTGTTGGGTTCGAATTGAAAAGTCTACGTTTTATTAAAGCTTTAATTTCGTACTTGAAAATCATAAATTAGAAGTATTGCCGAATTTATGATAAGTTATCAAAACATTTCGAATTTATTTATTTTTGAAAATATTACTTAAACTTTAAATTGATAAAAATTGTATCATACCGAAATAAATAACATGCATGCATAAAATAGTTCAATACTACTGGCCTTATTACATCAAAAACAAATCCCGAATAAATCCAAAAATACATAAGAATAAAATAGTCCAAAATAACTTCTGAGCTGAGCATGGCCACCACTAACTTCCTGCCGACCCGGTCCATCACAGAGCGTCACCTGAAAAATATTCCCACAACGGGGTGAGTCAAACAGACTCAGCGTATAACCACCAACATTAAGTCCCAACAGATATGGCATATCAAATCATACATATTCATATAGCACATATAGATAATGATGCATTCCCGAACCCAAACCTAGATACCATCTGCTACACATCACCCGTACCGACCATCACACCGTGGGAACTACTAAGTCGACCCTCCATCCGCTACACACCATCGAAGGCAGTCGCTGCAGACGACGTGCTCATCGCCCTTATAAATATTGTGGCAAAGCCACCAGATAATAATACGTGACATAAGTTACCACATTTGGATATTTGTGACATAAGTCACCACATTCAGATATCGTGGTAAAGACCACCAGATCACTTCCCCTTAACATATCACCCATATGCCCCATGACATACAATCATGCAACAACATGCCTTATTCTATATTCACATTCTTATAGTTTCACATAGGTGCCATAACAGATCATATTATACTCATAGTAGGAGTAGGTAAACGTACCTGAGTACTTTGTACCATTGCATGGTACTTTAGCCATATCCTTACACTTTCATAGTAACACATTTATTAAACATAACCATAAAATCTATCAAGGCATAGTGTGGGGTACACACCTGATTTACTTAACGCTTTCACTGAAATCCTAAAGAATCCCGATCTAACGCTTTAGATCCATAACCCCTACATTCGGCCAACACTTAGCATTTTAGGAAAAGCCTATTCGGCTATATAATCAAATCCCGAAGGATTATTGCGACAAAACTCCTTACCTTGCTACCGATTTGCTTACTAACCAAATCTCAAAATTTCGTGATATTTCCCCCTAGCAATCAACCAAACACTAGATCACCTAAATTATTAGTTTCGGCTTTTAAACAAATAAGAAATAGATCTGCAACATCAACTATGGCCTTGGCCGAATGTCACATACACTTACCTTGTGGATCTAAATCTCGAAATTGCTAATTACTCTTGCTATCTGTCGAAATCCCTACAGGCACTATGTTAGATTAAATTCTAACATTTAATCTCAATAGATGGCCCTTGGCTGAATATGCACATGACTTACCTTGAATCTTTAAAATCCCGAAAACTTCCTCCCTTGTAGTCGACAATAGCAAAATCCCGAAACCTTCCTTCAGAGTTTCGGCCAAAGATCATTAATGGTATTAGAGTTTTGATTTCGGCTTTAAGGAAAAGAAATAGTATGACAACAATCGAATGCTTACCTTTAGTGTTGTAGTCGATTGCACCTTCACTTTAATCCATAGAGATTCGGCTTTGAGGCTTAGAGAATAGTCGGCTATGAGTCACTTGTGTATTCGGCTTCAACAAGAATGAAAAGAGATGGATATGAGCTTAGGGATAATCGGCAAGGGCTATCAAATGGGAATAGGATATTCAGCTATCTCAAGAGTATTTCGGCTTGACAAAATAGTAGAGAAAAGAGGATATTAGCTAGAGAATTCGGCAGAGACTCAAAAGAAAAGAAAGTAAATGGCCTTGCTCTCCTTCCTTGGCCGAAAATACCACCCAAAAGAGTCCCTTGGCCGGCCACAAACATCCCCTTATCAGCTTCCACATTTTTCTCCTATTTCCTCTCTTTTCTCCGTTAAAAATAATCTAAAATAAATCATCCTTTATCTACTACCTTAGCTGAACTTTAAAAGGAATTAATCCACATCCAAAGCTCATCCATCAAGTCTCCCCATGCCGTCCATCACTGCTTCCCTTGGCTGCAAAATAAAACTCCCCTTTTGCTTCCCTTGTGATTCGAACCTAGGCCCCCTCCTTACAGCTTATGGCGTCACTTACTAGGCCTCAAGTGGCGCCTCCAAGCCACTTAGACAAGCCCATTCTTATGTCATATATCCCCTACATATTTTCTTAAGGCCTTATCAGACTAGCTCCCTCTTTTAAACTTAAAATCGAATAATTCTTAAGCTATTCACCTACACACTAAGGTTCACAAAATTCATAATACACATTCACAACATACATAGGCATGCTATTCCATACAATTTAATAATAATGCATAAGCCATAATCCCGGATGTTACAATAAATCATCAAAAAGTTAGCTAAATATGGGATTAAAATATGTTAGTTTTACGGTTTATCAGACATCATTATTAAAGATTAAATAAAGCACTCGAAGTTGTTAAGGTTCAGAATTAAGCACTCAAAAGTCAAACATGAAGAGTTAATCCCATAGGCATGCATGAAAATCAAATCTCCACCACTATAATATGAGATGATACACAAATTAAAAGGTCTTTAACAGGGTTGTAATGGGGCTTGGGTTAAAGGTGTGGATAAAGGTTGAATTAGAGGGTTAGAATCGAGATTGACCTGACAAATTACCTAACCAGAAACAACGAACTGAATATAAATAATTACATCAATTGAAAACTTGTACTACTACTAAGAATAATACAAGCTTCTTCTTCAACAATTGGAATTTAAACGTATAAGCTTATTTAATCACATAACTAATAATGAATATACTTCGATTTTTTTATTTTATTTTTTAAGAACAAATCAAATGCATAATAAATGATTAATTTTACTATTGAAATAAAGATCATTGTTAGGCAACAGATCAAATCAAATCTCGATATAAGGGTAGTCAAAATGAATGGTGATAACAAATACAAAGGGTTTTGGGTTAATATTAGTGGGTGAGTCAATAAAAAGGGTTGTTTGGATCAAAGGGGGTTCACTAGGGGTTCATTGTGAAGGTAGGCTTTTAGTGGAGTGAGTGGGTTAAAACCTAAGTGCCTTTATCATCTCTGTATATCAAATCAAAGGTGTGGTCTCGACAAGTATAATCGATGCAAGTTCTAGAATAACAAATCAATGTTGACACACTCATAATAAAAAGTGAGCAAGAAAAAGAAAATATGCTCTATAAGGCTCAAAATCTCACAAAAATTATGGGTATTTGATGTCAACCTTGTAAATTTCAAACTTCAAAGTAATATTGAAATTCAGGTAGACAACCAAAAAAAATTTTTTTTTTAATTCTAAAAGATAGACTTATGATGCTTGATTCTCTAGTATCTTAAAGTTTAATCATCAATGCACAATTAACTATGACTTAATCCAAAACATATCAACAAACATCATAAATCAAAGGAAATTTCATTCTCATAAAAATGTGAGAAAATTACTTAAAGACAAGATATCATTCAGGGATTTGAGAATAATGCAGAAAGTTGGGCACTTTCTCGAAATAAATATTCATCCCCCACACTTAAGATGTACATTGCCCTCAATGTACAAAGATAGATAAGCTGACAATATAGTGATAGAATCAAAAGATAGGGAGAGAAGTGAAACTTCCTGAATTTTTGATGGAGTTAATGAAGAGAAACGTGGGGAGTGCCTTGAGCCATTTGAACTTGAGTCCTCAAAGCAGCCGATCTGATTTTATTGTATCCTAAGTTAAATCTAAATGCTATGAAGAATAAGAAGAAAATAACAAAAATAAAAATAAAAATAAATAATGAAAAATAAAAGCAGAAAGATAACGGGAAAAGGAAAGGAAGAAGGGGGTTTAAATAGAGATGCGGCCCACGCCCATATCCTACTTGTGGTACCCACACGACTATGGACGTGTGTAAGGCCGTGTGGGTATGGAGAGCCTGTGCCTAAACATGAAAAAAAATAAACTAAACTAATTAGTAAGGTTAGTGCTCGGGTTGCCTCCCGAGAAGCGCTTGTTTAAAGTCTTTAGCTAGACTTACCTCTCACTCGTACAATCATGGTGGTTTGAGGAGATGGAAATCCTTTTTCATGCGATCACTTCGGTTATTGAATATAATTTGATTCGAGTATTGTTTACCTTAAAAGTATTGAATTTAGGATTAGTTACCTCAACTGTTCCATCTGGGAAGATTTTGAGTACCTGATCTCCAACTTTGAAGTGATTGGTTTCACCCTTAATACTTGATGTCCTAGCTGTGTCATGAACTTGAAGAGTGATCGTTTCGTCACTTACGTGAAATGTGAGCTCACGTGGTAGTTTATTTCGTAGAATTGCTGGGCACACTGCGTTTAACTCCACATGTGACATATTGTCTAACTTCCGTTTGTTTGTCAAAAAGTCTTTAAAAAATTTCCTTGAATCTGGCATCTACGAAAGAGCTTTAAGAAACGACAAGTTAATATGTAATTTCTTTGGAAGTTTAAGAAATTTACCGAATTGGTCCTCTGTGTGGTCTTTCTTTATCGCATTGGGGGACGACTCACGTGGTTAGTACTCTCTAATTACCGGGTTTGGTTTATCATGGCTTACCTCAACCTTACCTTCCCCTACCACATTCTCTTGCGTCAATGTTGGTTCATCTACCCTTCACTATCGTGAGCAGTTATTGCTTGAGGTTTCTCTCTAGGGTTAGTTTCGGTGTTGCTAGGCAAGATCCCTTGTGGTCCTTCTGAGATCAGCTTAGGAAGCTGACTTAACTGGTTCTTGAGCCCTTGAATCGATGCTTCTTTATTTTTGAGTTCTGTTTCGGTGTTTTGGAAACGAGTTTCTGACACCGCTATGAATTTTTTCAGCATCTCCTCAAGGTTCGGCTTCTTTTCCTGTGGGTAGGGCTGTTGTTGAAAGTTCGAGAGGGGTTGTTGTCTCTGATTACCTTGACCTCCCCACGAGAAATTGGGGTGGTCCCTCCAACCAGGATTGTAAGTATTACTAAAAGGGTTATTTTCAAATTTAAAATTGTTACCCATATAGTGAGCTTGCTCGTTTTCCATGCCATATCCGTGGGGTGGGTACTCAGGATTCGCCACGCCTCCTAGATTCGAGTCATATTGCATTAGTGGGTGTACCTGCGGGAGACTATATGATAACGGTCCGTCTCGGGTTAGGAGGCGAATCGTAAAAGTTGCCCGATCGTAAATTAGGTAGTTTCTCTTTTAATTAACAAAGGGATAATTTTATTGGAAATAAAATCTCTGAAAGGTAAAGATAGGTGATAGGTTGGAATGGATACGTATTTGAAACAAGAAAGAACCTTTAATAAAAATTAAAGACTCGAATCTTATAAGTTTCAAATTGATGGAATGAGTTTTGAGATAAAACCGAGACCCACTATCTAGCGAGATAGGAACCAACGGTATAGGTAGATGAACGCCACACCCGAAAGGATGATAAGTTCAAAATAAGGAAAGAACGACGCCACTAGAAAACTAGATAAGTCAATTCAAACCTCGAGAATTAGGAGTGTGAATACTCACCAAAAGAAATGCTTCTTTCATTCAAATTCAAGTTCTGGTCTTACAAAATGAAATGTGCAAAATATTTATAGGCTCTTTTCTAATGATAGCCGAATAGGGAAAGGAAAGAGGGCTTCAATCTCTATTTTGTGCGCACAAGTAGTTGACTTGGTGGGCATTTGTAAGCATTCGGCCAAGAGAAAGGATGGCCACTTGTAATTAAAATAAAACACTTGAGTTATGTGGCCGTTCAACCTAAACTCCACCAAAGTTTGCTGCCACTTTCATTTGCCATAAAATTATCCTAATTTAAAAGCTTAAGCCGTCCACTATGCTTGCTTTCACCGTCCACTATGCTTGCTTTCTCCTTGGCTTATTATTAATTTATGCGCACATGGCTTAATGGTCTTCACTTCACATGCTCAATTCATTTTATAGCTCCCACTAAGTATTCAATTCATGTGCCGCATGCTTTGTTATCCTCCATATGCTTCATATTGCCGTCCCCCTAGGTGAGTGTTTGTGCAATCCATGGCTTTTAATTATCAATTAATATCCCACTTCTTCATGCCATCACTTTGTTTATTCAACCACACCAAAAAACACATGCTTGCCATCCAACCATGCCCACAAAAGACAAAGTCCTTATTTTAATGCCCCACCATGCCATAATATTCCTTCAATTTGTTTATTCCATGTGCTTAATATCTTCCACCTTGTGCCGTCCAAGCTAGGCATCATTTCATGGTTTGTTTTGTATTATTTAATTCTTTCCATTATGTTTTCTTTTTGGCTGCATATTGCTCTTTCAATTGCTCATTTGTTTATTCCTCCACCAAGCTCCTTGTAAATGATTCCATCTAAATGATCCACTTGCTTTAAAAATTCAAGTGCCGTCCAACATTCCTTCACCACCAAATTTTCACTTTTAATTTCATCATTATTTATATCCACCATGGTTGTGCCGTCACTTGCAAATGGAACATTCTACCATGCTTTTGAATTTTTAAATCACAATGTGTGCTGCCCAATCCCTTGAAAACCTGCAGCAAATTTAAATCAACTCATTAGTTCATTATATCAGCATTTAAAGGGAGCAACTAGCCATTATAAATTCGGCAAAATCAAGGTCATATAGACATCTTAAATTCGGCACACTATAGGACATATTAGACACATGTTTCAACTAGGATATTTTAATCATGTGAAATAAATCTAACATATTTAATATGATACTAATTATTTGGCAAATGAATTTGCTATAGAAAATCAATTAAATAAATTAAGATGTTTAATTCATTTAATTAAAATTCAGCAATTTAATTTTCAACAAATTCAAAGACTCGATTTATTTAAAACAATAAAAATTAAAATTTGGCGTCGAGCTTCGTCGACTTGAAAATTCGATGGGTGCCCCGGGCGTGCCCGTATCATCCCTTCCCTCTTCAAGACGATTCGTCCTCGAATCGACCCATTGGTTATTCGAACAAAACTCCTTGTTCTCCTCGATCAAATGGGAAGGATGATAATAGCAATACGTGAAAAGAAAATTCAAGGATTAGCAAGCAATGTTTTAAACATACTTGCAACCCGTATGAAATCAACACCAAAATAAATAAATCGCAGGCGGTCAGGCATACGCACTTTATCATACAAAAGGATCAATGCCTTGTCAAAATTTTGGAACAAAAGCGGATAAGCTTCAAAGCATGCATACGATCTAATTAGATTCCACAAGACAAAATAATCATGCGAATAACTCATCAATTGATAGATATAATCGTCAAAAGCAAGTAATGAAGAAAAGGCATATGGCATTTGAAATTGAACATTTAAACCTTGCTTCATATTCGCACATGAATAAAAATTATCAAACAAAAAATTCTTTTTGTCTTCTTGTAAAATAAATAGATCATAAAGAAACAAAATAGGGCATTCAAATAATTCATGATCTAAATGTTTTACAAAATGGCAATCATCATTATGAGCTTTTTCAACATCCAAAATGAACAAAAATGCTTCAACAAATGCTTCATGACACTTATCGAAAACAATTATCTTTTTGACAAGAACCAAAACAGATAGTTCATTATCAGACAAGATAGAACGATGAAGAACATCACGTTTTAAAGATTTTATAAGAATTGATTCAGCAACGTGATTCTTGTCAACATCCAAAGAAAACAAAATGGGTTCATAGGTTTCAAGTGTCTTACCTTTGGGTGTTGAAAGAAAGAATTCGACCTTACCTCTACGTGCGGTATGACAAAAGTCATTCTCACCTTGCTTGTCTTCACAAGCTGAAACTCGAAGTTCGAATTTATCTTGCTTGATCAAGACGAACTTTCTCTCCTCGGGCATGTAATGTAGCCGATGCTTTATGCGCGAATCAACATTTTTCAAACAAAATGGGAAATCCATGTACACGAATTGTATATACAAATATAAAATATGCTTAAGAAACGAATACAAATTGAAAACAAGGTTGACAAAATTCGTTACCTTATTTAAAAACCAAGTATCAAAAATATAGAAATCTTTCAAACTTACCGGATGATACTTGAGTTTTCCACAAAACAAATCGAAACATATGCCCGATTTATGGGACTTAGGTCCCGAAAAATCAATCACGTTAGACCAATAAGAATTATGTAAGTTCAAGATGAAACAATCAAAACTTTTAACACATTTTGAAATGTATTTACAAAAGCTCAAGGACTTCATTTTGGAAAATGAATTAATCTCGTAATATCTACAATCAATCAGATTGGGGTTAGAAGAAAAATCATCTTTATACAAAGAATTTGATGTTTCAAAACGCTTACCTTCCTTACCTTTCGACTCGGGAGGTTCAACTTCACCTTCAACTTTACCTCTTTCAATCAAAAAAATACGTCGCTCTTTCGGGAGGAGTTGAAGTGGTAGGCTCTTGTGCGATACGTCAGGAACCTGAAATGAAGAAGCAAAAGAAGAACATACTCCAAATGAGTTAGTTAAATCAACACTCTCTTCTACTTGCTCATCTCGTTTTCTCGTTTCTTTTTCACGCACTTTTTTATTTTCTCTCTCTTTTTCTTGCTCTTTTTTAGCGATCTTCTCAATGGCCTTTTCAAGCCTTCTCAAAATTTGCTCATCATCTCTCTTTCTTGCCTATTTTCTTTTTATTTCATTTTCTTTTTCTTTTTCTTTGTTTTTATTACATGAAGTTACAAAAGAATCACAATAATAAGAATTTCTAAAAGAAGAAAAATTATTTACGGATGAATCACGATAATTTCTTCGGGAAGAGCACTCCAAAGACGTTTTCTTGGAAGTTTCTGAATGAATATATCGATCAACTCGCGTGTTTTCTTGGAGGGAATAAGAATCATAATATGTACCACTTCGTGAATAATCTTTCGTGGACGAATACCGTTTCGAACTTCTTGAAGAATTTCGATCACAGTCTTTTCTTGAATATTCTTCTAAAGTGTGTCTTCGGGATGATCTTGACTCCGTCCTTCGACTTGAAGAAAGTCGATCTCTTTGGTCTCTTTCCTCGCTCCGATCCAAGTGCTTTTCCAACTTGTTTATGGCTTTTCGCATTTCGTTCAACAAGTATGGGTAATCATTGGATGAGAACTCTTCTTGAGACATATTTGTTGCTGAAAAAGAAACTATTATAACAAAGGGAAATAAACCGACAAAATTAAAATACCTTACCACAAAAAATCTCACAAGTCACTCACAAAGAAATTTCGCTCACACTCGTGTTTCACTAGTATAAGTTTTTTTTTTTTTGATGAATACACTCGTGCCTTTTACCGCTCGAATTCACTCTTCTAGATTCTAGAAAGTTGTCTTCGACTTACTAGTAACTCGGAGGTCGTTTCAAGAGTTAAAAAGGTAAGATTGGTTTCGGAAATGGGTAGGCTTAGACAGGATAGAAATGTTGATAGGTGGTGGGTCGAAAAACAAGGCTCGATAGTAGTGGTGAAAAATGAAGAGTTTAAAAAAAATATCCTGACACTACGATAATTTTTTTTTTGTCTCGAAAATTTTTTTTTTAACCTTGATTTTTTTTTTGAACTTTTTTTTTGTGTATCTCTTTTTTTTTTTTATTTGAACCTTTTTTTTATCTCTCTTTTTTTTTTTTTTGAACTTCAAATACAATATATGCTAAATACAATGAAAATAAAATACAACTTCTTTTTTTTTTGATTTTTTTTGATTTTTTTTGAAACTTACTCGGAAAAACCAAGACGATCAAAACGTGCCTAATTTAATTAGCTCTGATACCAGATGATAACGGTCCGTCTCGGGTTAGGAGGCGAATCGTAAAAGTTGCCCGATCGTAAATTAGGTAGTTTCTCTTTTAATTAACAAAGGGATAATTTTATTGGAAATAAAATCTCTGAAAGGTAAAGATAGGTGATAGGTTGGAATGGATACGTATTTGAAACAAGAAAGAACCTTTAATAAAAATTAAAGACCCGAATCTTATAAGTTTCAAATTGATGGAATGAGTTTTGAGATAAAATCGAGACCCACTATCTAGCGAGATAGGAACCAACGGTATAGGTAGATGAACGCCACACCCGAAAGGATGATAAGTTCAAAATAAGGAAAGAACGACGCCACTAGAAAACTAGATAAGTCAATTCAAACCTCGAGAATTAGGAGAGTGAATACTCACCAAAAGAAATGCTTCTTTCATTCAAATTCAAGTTCTGGTCTTACAAAATGAAATGTGCAAAATATTTATAGGCTCTTTTCTAATGATAGCCGAATAGGGAAAGGAAAGAGGGCTTCAATCTCTATTTTGTGTGCACAAGTAGTTGACTTGGTGGGCATTTGTGAGCATTCGGCCAAGAGAAAGGATGGCCACTTGCAATTAAAATAAAACACTTGAGTTATGTGGCCGTTCAACCTAAACTCCACCAAAGTTTGCTGCCACTTTCATTTGCCATAAAATTATCCTAATTTAAAAGTTTAAGCCGTCCACTATGCTTGCTTTCGCCGTCCACTATGCTTGCTTTCTCCTTGGCTTATTATTAATTTATGCGCACATGGCTTAATGGTCTTCACTTCACATGCTCAATTCATTTTATAGCTCCCACTAAGTATTCAATTCATGTGCCGCATGCTTTGTTATCCTCCATATGCTTCATATTGCCGTCCCCCTAGGTGAGTGTTTGTGCAATCCATGGCTTTTAATTATCAATTAATATCCCACTTCTTCATGCCATCACTTTGTTTATTCAACCACACCAAAAAACACATGCTTGCCGTCCAACCATGCCCACAAAAGACAAAGTCCTTATTTTAATGCCCCACCATGCCATAATATTCCTTCAATTTGTTTATTCCATGTGCTTAATATCTTCCACCTTGTGCCGTCCAAGCTAGGCATCATTTCATGGTTTGTTTTGTATTATTTAATTCTTTCCATTATGTTTTCTTTTTGGCTGCATATTGCTCTTTCAATTGCTCATTTGTTTATTCCTCCACCAAGCTCCTTGTAAATGATTCCATCTAAATGATCCACTTGCTTTAAAAATTCAAGTGCCGTCCAACATTCCTTCACCACCAAATTTTCACTTTTAATTTCATCATTATTTATATCCACCATGGTTGTGCCGTCACTTGCAAATGGAACATTCTACCATGCTTTTGAATTTTTAAATTACAATGTGTGCCGCCCAATCCCTTGAAAACCTGCAGCAAATTTAAATCAACTCATTAGTTCATTATATCAGCATTTAAAGGGAGCAACTAGCCATTATAAATTCGGCAAAATCAAGGTCATATAGACATCTTAAATTCGGCACACTATAGGACATATTAGACACATGTTTCAACTAGGATATTTTAATCATATGAAATAAATCTAACATATTTAATATGATACTAATTATTTGGCAAATTAATTTGCTATAGAAAATCAATTAAATAAATTAAGATGTTTAATTCATTTAATTAAAATTCAGCAATTTAATTTTCAACAAATTCAAAGACTCGATTTATTTAAAACAATAAAAATTAAAATTTGGCGTCGAGCTTCGTCGACTTGAAAATTTGATGGGTGCCCCGGGCGTGCCCGTATCACTATATAAAACATCAATCTTTTTATTCATCATATCTACCTGATTTGATAGCATGATGACTGCGTCGACGTTGAAGATACTGGCTGCTTTAGTAGGAATTGTCCTCATGAGTTGCCACTGATAATTATTAAGTGCCATCTTCTCTATAAACTAAAATTATCTGCCAAAAGCAAATAGAGGAAAATTTAGCAAAGTAAAATAATAATAATAATAATAATAATAATAATAATGAAAATAAATTGCAATAATAATAATAAATGGCTAAAGTAATAAAAATTGAGCTTTCTTAATATTTTAGTTCCCCGGCAACGGCGCAAAAAACTTGATCATTGTTTTATGCGATGTCAAAGTCTTAAAATTTATATGAAGAATGATCGAACCTGGAAACTAACTATGACAATGATTTGAGGCAACTGCACGTATCGAATAGTAGTATAGTTAAGGTAAGACCGGATTGTCGAACCCAAAGGAACTAAAAGTACTAATACTAACTTTCTTTTTATTATCTAGCCTAAAATAAAGGGAATTTGTTATTTAATTTAAATTAACTAACTACTAAGCTAAAGACTCTAAGACAAAGAAGAATGAAATTGGGGAAAATACTTGTGAGAGAAAACCAATTGACTAAGACGATACCTGAGGAAGAATCCACCTAGACTTCACTTATTATCTAACTCTTAACCAGACGATTTATTCACTTGACTTGATCCGTAGGATTCCCTAACATATATTAATCCCTCTCTCGAGGCGACTAACGTCTAACCCTAGGTTGATTAATTGAAATCTCTTTCTAATTAAAACCCCTAGAATTGCATTAACTCGATCTATGAACTCCCATATTAGGTTTGACCCTAATCCGGCAGATTTTCGTCAACTATGCTAGATATACTCTTAGGCAAGGACTTTTACTCCTTCACCTAAGCACATCATACTTGAATTAATATCCCAAAAATATCAACACAAGAATTAAGAACACATAATTAAGAACAAATCAAATATTTATCATATAGTTCAACAAACGATAACAAGATTCATCTTAGGTTTCATCCCCCTCAGGTATCTGAGGGTTTAGTTCATAATCATAAAAGAATACATCTCAAAAGAAAAGATAAAACAAAACATAAGAAAACCCTAAAACTCCCTGAAGGAATTGAAGAGAGATCCTTCGTCTTGAGTATGACTCCGGCTTCTTGAGATGAATCAACTGGCTTTCTTCGAGTAAATTCCACAATTCTGACCCCTCTGGCTCGGCTCCTTGGCCTAGCTGGACGCCCCATGAAGGTTGGCCTTTAGGGTGTATATATAGGCTCTTGGAATGTGTTTCTTTGCCTCTAAGTATCCTAATCCGAGTGAAATTCCTCTTTGTCAAATCAGGGACACGCCCATGGCACACGCCTGTGTGAATCGTGGCCAGGCCGTGTTTGAGTCTATTAATGAGGCACGACCGTGTGGTCTTGGGCCCAAGCCATGTCAATTTCGTGTTATGGCCCATTTACTCTGTTTTTGGGCCCGTTTCTCATTCTTTTCATCCTCCTATGGTCTCCTGAGTATAAAACATGAAATGAAAGGATTAAGAGCACCAAATTACATAATTCAAGGGATAAATCATCCAAAAGCATGCTAAATGTGGGCTAAAAATATGTTACTGTTACGGTTTATCAGCACACGAGGTTGGTACTCTGTAATTATCGATTTTGGTTTATCATGGCTTACCTCAACCTTACCTTCCTCTACCACATTCTCTTGCCTTAGTTTTGGTTCATCTAACCTTTCACTATCGTGAGCAGTTATGGCTTGAAGTTGCTCCTTTGGGTTAGTTTTAGTGTTACTTGGCAAGCTACCTTATGGTTGTTCAGATATGATCTTAGCAAGTTGTCCTAATTGGTTCTTGATCCCTTGAATCGATGCTTCTTGATTTTTGAGTGTTGTTTCGGTGTTTTGGAAGCGGGTTTCTGACACAGCGATAAATTTTGTAAGCATCTCCTCAAGATTCAGCTTCTTCTCTTGTGGGTAGGGTTGCTGTTGAAAACCTGGGAGGGATTGTTGTTGTCTCTGATTTCCTTGGCCATCCCATGAGAAGTTGGGGTGGTTCCTTCAACCTGGATTATAAGTGTTACTATAAGGGTTATTTTGAGGTCTAAAATTAATACACATATAGTTCATTTGTTCACTTTCTATGCCAGGGTTGTAGGATGGATATTCTGTATTGCTCATCCCTCCTCCATTTGTATCGCACTGCATCACTGGATGTACCTGTGAAGAACCACACAAACCATCAATCTTTTTATTAAGAAGCTCTAATTGTTTTGATAGCATGGTTACTGCGTCGAGGTTGAAAACACCGATGCCTTTTGTTGGCTTTGTCTTCGTGACTTGCCACTGATAGTTATTCAATGACATCTCCTATATAAACTCATAAGCCACTTCAGGGGTTTTGTTATTCAGGGTTCCGCCGGTGGCTGAATCAATCAACTACCTGGTTGAAGGGTTGACATCGTTGTAAAAGGTTTGAACTTGTAACCACAAGGGTAACCCATGGTGAGGGCACCTCCTTAGGGTTGGAACACCGGCACCCCCATGGCGCAGCAAAATAAAATTAATCCTGGCGATCCAAACCATGAATCCATGTGTGAGGAACGAATCGGGGTGAAATAAAGGTTTCAAAGTTACCGAAATTTCAATCTGAGTAGACAGCGACGCCTCAGCAACAAGAGTTCTGATCTACTATCGAACCAAGCCGCAACCTTTACGATGTCGGCCTCTACGTAATCCACCCGGTTTGACGATGAACGGCAGAAATCTCTAAAACTGTTTTAGAGGTTTTTTATTTGCTTGACGGCTACTAGACTTTTTAAGCAAATTCTTAGGGTTTTTTCTTAATAAGTTTTGTATCACTTATTACCTTTTATAATCGGTATGTCTTTAATGAATTATAAAATTAAATAAATATAATAAGGTTTTAACCGAAAATTATAATTACATAATTATACCCAAAAAGTTATAATTACATTAATTATAACACGGATTTCAGTAAACTATATTTATTTAAATTTATATACGAACTAAATTCATATATTAATTCTCATTATGTGTACAACATCCTTGTACATATAATATATTCAATATTTGATTGCCCAATTAAATTAATTCTTTAATTAATTTAATTCATGTGACAATAAAACATAATACCAACTATGTTTTATTCCGTTCATTTCAACTAACGTTAGCAGTAATACTAGAAGGATTCTAATGTCACAAACAATGAGTGGCATCTAGTAATGCATCATTGCTACCTAAGTTACAAGAAGTCATGATTCGACATAACTTTTTGTGATTAACCTTTCATGCATTAATCCTTAAGTCCTTTATCTCTGGAATGGACACAAGTCATGGAATAGTCACACTTGTATAGTCCATCGCATGTTTCTTGATATCTTGAGTAGACTATGATATACAAATTAGTATGACATCTCATGTCAACTTATTTGAGCATGGCCATGCATTTCTAGTCTCACTCAATCAAGTGGCCTAAGATATTACTCCCATTACGTGGGAGGGACTTATCATATATTGATCAACAATATCCCTCTACATAGATAGTGGTATATCCAACATCAGCCTTTATAGAACAACCAGTTACGGTGTACGTTTGACTGTATCAAAATATACGACTCACGATGTTGGGATAATGATTATCTCAAGTCTGAGGATCATATACATATTAATCACTATGAGTAATGTTGTGACAATTACATAATAATCCTAGAAACATACTCATAGCAGGTCAGTCCAATATGTTGTTCTCTAACACATATATTCATGCATTGATTTTGACACTCCATATCAATGACAACTCTTTATCATCAATCAACTACATGTTAGTCTTAATGCATTATTGTTGTCCTAGTCAACAATAATACTTGACTAAGGATCTTTTAAGAATAATCATATTATTCTCAAGACATTATTATAAAAGATTTTATTTGTACACACAGAAGGAAAAAATGAAATAATAATGACATCACTTTATATTAATAAACATGGTAAATCAAGTATGTTATTACAACCATCTCATGATTGATCTTCGGGCATACTCTTACACTTAGTAGATCCTTGTATCTCTACCATGCGTCATAAAGTGTCTCTAAATCCACCTGCACAAAAGAAGAGATATCATTCCTCAACTTAGCCATTTTAGCCGGCGAAAAATATTTTAACAAAATTTTTTCGGTCATTTGATCCCATGTAGTGATTGATCCTCGTGGTAACGAGTTCAATCACTGTTTATCTTTATTCCTCAATGAAAATGGAAACAACCGAAGGCGAATGGAATCATCAGAAACGCCATTGATTTTGAAGGTATCGCATAATTCTAGGAAATTTGCTAAGTGATCGTTTGGATCTTCATCTTGCAAACCATCAAACTGAACAAATTGTTGAACCATCTGTATAGTATTAGGTTTCAGTTCAAAATTTTTTGTGGCAATAGCAAGTCTAACAATACTTGACTTAGTTCCTATAAAGTTAGGTTTAGCATAATCATACATAGTACGAGGAGCAGGATTTTGATTCACCAGGTTTGCGGCAAGCACAGGAGGTAGTGGATTATTATCAACCATCTCTCCGATAGTGTTGGCATCGTCCTCTTGCTCTTCTTCTATGCATTGTAGGCTTCGCCTTATTTCTCTTCTGTTTCTGTGAATCGTACTTTCTATATCACTGTCAAAAATCAAGGGTCCTGAAGGGTTCCTTCTAGTCATAAATTAGAATTACCTGCCAGAAGCAAAGAAAAGGAAAAGTTAGTGAACTAAAAAAAATTGCAATTAAAAGTAAGAATGGCTAAAGTAATAAAAATTTAGTTTTCCTAATATCTTAGTCCCCGCAACTGCGCCAAAAACTTGATGGAGCTCGAAACTCTCTATTATTTCGACAAAGGCAAGCACACCTATTGAACAGTAGTATAGCTGTGGTGAGTCCGGAATATCGTATCCTCAAGGACCAAGAGTACTAGTAATAACTATCTTTTTATTATCTAGCCTAACAATTAAAGGGATTTATTTTTAATCTAAAATTAACTAACTAGTTTAACTAACTATGAACGCGACAGATAGTAAATTGGGAAAATACTTTTGGACAACTTATATGAGATAGGCAATACCTGAGGAAGAATCCACCTAGACTTCACTTATTACTTTTGATTCATATGATTTATTCACTTGGCTTAATTCGTAGAAATCCCTAAATTATATTAATACCTCTTTCGAGGCTACTAACAACTGACTCTAGGTTGATTAATTGAAATCTCTTTCTAATTAAAACCCCTATTGTCGTATTAACTCGATCTATGGATTCCCTTATTAGGTTTGACCCTAATCCGATAGATTTTGGTCACCCTATTTCTAGGGTTGCAATCAACTTTGCTTAATTCTGCTGATCTACTCTTAGACGGGGACTTTTGCTCCACTGAATAAGCACATACGACTTGAATTAATAACCTAAATTATCAAAACAAGAATAAGAACTCATAATTAAGAATAAGCACAAGTATTTATATCATAAATCAAATAATAAGATCTACCTTAGGTTTCATCCCCTCAGGTATTTGAGGGATTTAGTTCATACTAAAAGAGGGAAACATCATAAAAGAGGAAAAACAACAAAACATAAGAAAACCCAAAAACTTCTAAATAACTTGATAGGAGATCCTCAGTCTTGATGGAGATCCTTCTTCTAAGCTGTTCCAGAAGGCTGTCTTGGAGTATCTTCTCCTTTTACTCGACGTCTATTCGACGTCCTGTCGAACCCCGCTTTTAGGTTGCCCCCTAGGGTGTTTATATAGGCTTCGAGATGCCTTTCTTGGCCCACAAGTATCCTATTCTGAATAGAATTCATCCTTATTTTGGCAGGGACACGCCCGTGGTCGATAGCCTAGGCCTTGTTCAATCCGGCTTGCCACACACGGCCGTGCGGTCCTGCCTGTGCAGTGTTCTAAGTCGTGTAGGCCCATTTTGTCCTTTTTTGACCCGTTTCTTGTTCTTTTCGACTCCTAAGCCCTCTTGAGTATAAAACATGAAATTTAAAGGATTAGGAGCATCGAATTCAACAAATTTAGTCTAAATTCATCCAAAAGTAAGCTAAGTATGGGGTTAAAATATGTGTAAATTATGGTTTATCATACATTTTCGTACTTTCCAAATGTTTGATAAACAACTATTGTGTGCTTCATTTAGAATCTTTTAAATGAGTTCAGAATTTTTTGGTACACATATTCAATCACGAAACATCAAGCAGTCATCAGGCCCTGTTCGAAACTCTGAATCAGAAATCGACTCACAGTGAGCTCGTTTTGCTTGCAATTCATTATCAAATTTTTGAGCCTCACAAATTTGCTGTAGAAATAACGGTCTCGCTTTCATCTCGGCTACTATCGAATCGTCGCCAGACAAAGCTAATTGTGTGTTCATAGCATGTAAGGAAAATAAGGACTTTCGGCTTAAAGCATCAGCATCTACGTTCGATTTTCCTAGATGATAGTCAATCACCAATTCATAGTCTTTTAGCAATTCTAACCATCTCCGTTGTTGCAAATTCAAATCTTTCTGAGTCATCAGATATTTCAAGCTTTTGTAATTGGTATAAATATGGCATTTCTTACCAAACAAATAATGACGCCAAATTTTCAATGCAAACACTATCGCGGCTAACTATAGATCGTGCATCGGATAATTCTTTTCGTGCGGTTTCAATTGTCTCGAAGCATAAGCTACAACTTTGCCTTCTTGCATCAAAACACAACCCAGGCCATTTAATGATACATCAATGAAAACTAGGAATTCTCTACCCAACTCAGGCTGAACTAATACTGGTGCCTCTATCCATAATGCTTTCAACTGCTCGAAGCTCTGCTGACACTTTTCTGACCACTCAAATTTAACATCTTTTCGAAGTAATCTTGTCAATAGAGTCTTAATCATTGAGAAACCTTTCACAATCGTCTATAATAATCGGCTAGTCCCAAAAAACTACAGAATTCGGATACATTTCTCGAAGGCTTCCAATCTATAATCGCAGAAATTTTACTCGAGTCGACTCAGATACCCACGGAAGAAACTATATGTCCCAGGATAACAACCTATCGTAACCAAAACTCACATTTGCTGAACTTTGCAAACAATTGTTTATCTATTAAAGTTTGTAACACGATTCTTAAATGCTCAGCATGCTCAGATTCATCATGAAAGTAAATCAAAATATCATCAATAAACACAACAACGAATCGGTCTAAGTACAACCTAAAAATCCGGTTCATTAAGTCCATAAAAATAGCAGGTGCATTTGTTAGTCCGAAAGGCATAACAAGAAATTCGCAGTGTCCGTACCTTGTTCTAAATGCTGTATTTGGCACATCAGAGTCTTTAACTCACAACTGGTAATAACCCGATCTCAAATCAATTTTCGAAAACACTGTTACCCCTTTTAACTAATCAAACAAATCATCTATTCGTGACAAAGGGTATTTATTCTTAATCACCATCTTTCTTTTTCACAAATAACACCGGTGCACCCTAGGGAGAGAAACCCGTTCTAGCAAAACTTTTATCTGTTAACTTTTGCAACTGAGCTTTCAATTCTTTTAGCTCTGTTGGAGCCATTCTGTATGGAGCTATCGGTATTGGTGTTGTTCTCGATACTAATTCAATACCAAACTCAACTTCTCTGATGGGTGGTAAACCTGGTAACTCTTCGAGATATACAGTTGGATACTCGCACACAATTGGTACTGATTCAATCTTTATTTTTGTCACTTTTGTATCAAGTACATAAGCAAGGTAATCTTCACACACCTTTCTCACAAATCTATGAGCTAACATAGACTAGATCACAACTGGCAAACTATTCAGATCATCAGATTCAATTCTAATAGTCTCATTATTTTGACATTTTAGTTCAATTGTCTTTTGTCTACAATTCACTATAGCATCATGCATCATTAGCCAATCAATACCCAAAATCACATGAAATTCATCGAATAGAAACAACATCAGATCAGTCGGAAAACAGAAATTCCAATTCATTAACGAATAATTCTTGCAGACTTTGTCAACCAAAACACATTTGCTTCAGGGGTTCGATATTCTAATCACAAATTCAGTAGACACAATAGGAAAAATCTTACTAGATACAAATTTCATACATATATAAGAATGAGCTGATCCTGGATCTATAAATGCAATCACACTAGTATCATAGAGAGTGAAGGTACTGGTGATAACATCTGGCGATGATGCCTCCTCCCGTGCACGGATAGCATAACCTTGGGCAGGTGTTCGTGCCTCAGATCTCACAGTAGAATCTCTCGTAGCACCTCGGTTACCACTCGTATTTCCAGTGTTTTAGGTTGGTCTCCTTCTAGTAGCTGTATTACTAGGTCTCACATTCTGAACTTTATCTTTCTCATCCAGCTGAGGGCAATCTCGGATGTAGTGATCTAGTGAACCACATTTGTAACAAGCTTTATTACTTTTAATCCAGCATTCCCCAAAATGTCATCTCCCACATTGCTGACATCCGGGTTTGTTGTCCCTCACATTGCCAACACTCAATACTGATGTAGCTTGAGCTTTAGAACCTGAGTATTGTTTTCTACGATCTCTGTTCGAATATTCATTTGAAGCATTTGGGCGAGCGTACAAATCTTTGGATTTCTTCAATGAAGATTGATACAGCTTACTCATCGATCTTTTTCTCAAATCTCTAGCTTCCGAATCTTCCTTTCTCTTTTCTTTGCTAAGATCTTCGACTTTACAAGCCCTTTCAACAAGAATGACAAATTATTTCAACTCTAGAATTTCGACTAGTAGTTTTATATCTTCATTCAATCCATCTAAGAATCGCTTGCACATAATTTCTTCAGTAGAAACATATTCCCGAGCATACTTGCTCAACTGTACAAATTCTCTTTCATACTCTGTTACAATCATTTGGCCTTATTTCAACTCTAGAAATTCTTTATGCTTCTAATCGAGAAATTTTTGGCTGATGTATTTCTTTCAGAATTCGGATTGAAAGAACTTCCAAATAACCCGTTCTTTCGGAACTACAGATATCAACGTGTTCCACCGTTGGTACACGGTGTCTCTCAGCAAAGATACAAAACATTTAATACATTCATCAGGAGTACAAGATAATTTATTGAATACTCAAATTGTATTTTTGAGCCAGAACTCAGCTCTCTCCGCATCATCATCAACAGTAGCCCGGAACTCTTTAGCCCTATGTTTACGTATCTTATCTACTGGCGGCTTATTCAATCTCATCGAATCTATAACTTGAGGAAAACAGGGATTTGTTGAGGAATAGATGGGTGTGGAGGCCATTGAGCAGCCAGATTCGTTCGAACGAACTCCATGAACCACTCACTCATCATTTGGAAAAAGGCTTGTTTAGCCTATCCCTCGTGGCTACTCGTTATAGGCCTAGTATCAGATGGCGCTACCCCCTTGAGTAGGAGCGGGCATATTACTCTCTACATCATCAGCTATAGCTCGTTCTGGATCCATTACTATACGAAAGCAAAATTTAAACTGTAAGGAATCAACACACTATCGCAGAGTATATATGGCATGTATACCTAGACTCTCACACACGCTGTGATAGTCCTCGAATCGACTAAATCGTAGCTCTAATACCAATAAAATGTAGCACCCCTAACCTATATCCTTTTTTGAAGTAGGGTTACGAGGCATTACCGATCAATATACATCATATAGCATACATAACACATACATTTATGCATTCATACTCAAATACCATTCAATACAATCACATTGTCCCTTATTAGGGCCTATGAGGCCTTAGACATGCTTTAGACATGGTTCAGGACTAAATCAATAACATACAAAAATTTTGGAAAACATAGAAATTTTTCATCAACACAGGGGCCACACGCTCGTGTGAACTAGCCGTGTGCATCACACGGCTTCAAACACGCCCGTGTGGAAATAGGATATACATACTGAACTTGCATCACATGGCTGAAGACACACCCGTGTGCTAGGCCATGTGAAAACTAGAGAGTATACACACTTATGCAACACGGCCAAGTCACACGCCCGTGTGCTAGGCCGTGTGCAAATTAGGGGGTATACTGGCTTGTACCACACGGCCAGTCACACGCCCGTGTGTGAGATCTTGTGGAGCATACTAACTTCAATTTAATATTGATACCAAGGGATACACGGCCGTGTAGCATTACCGTGTTTCGCACACGCCCGTGTCTCTGCCCGTGCGGACAGAAATAGGCCATTTACAAGGCCAATTTGCCATTTCGTCAAACAATTAGGCAGCCAAAATAATCAACCAGATGCACATTTCATACCATTATACTCTCATCTATTCCAATTCTCAATTCATTACCAATTACTTAACTAAATACATGCCAAAACAATATGAATCAATATGGTTCATTTACCATAATTCACACATACCTAACTTCCTTATAAATAATCAACACAACATCTAAAATCATACCTCATCAAGGCATTTCTCAAGCATTTATACTTCACAAAACAATTTATCATTTGAGAAATTATAAACCATAACCATATTCATACCCGCCAATGAATAGTTTACACATAATCTCCTCAGTAGACACATACTCTCGAGCATACTTGCTTAATCGTATGAATTCTCTTTCATACTCAGTGACAGTCATGCAGCCCTATTTCAAATCTAAAAATTCTTTGTGCTTTTGATTTATAAACCGTTGGCTTATATATTTCTTTCGAAATTCAGTTTGAAAGAATTCCCAGGTAACCCATTCTTTTGGAACTACTGAAATTAGCGTGTTCCACCATTGATACGCAATGTCTCTCAGAAAAGATACAACACATTTAATACATTCATCAGGAGTACAAGATAATTCATCAAATACCCGAATCATATTTTCAAGCCAGAACCTCTCACCATCATCATCAACAGTAGCCCGAAACTTTTCATCCCCATGTTTACGAATTTCATTTACTAGTGGCTTTCTCAATCATATCGAAACTACAACTTGAGGAACAACAGGAATTTGTTGAGTAATAGGTGGGGTGGAGGTTGTTGAGCAGCCAGATTTGTTCGAAAGAACTCCGTAAACCACTGGTTCATCATCTGGAAAACAGCTTGTTTAGCCTCTTCCTCATGGCTACTCGTTACAAGCCTAGAATCTGATGGCGTTGCCCTTTGAGCGAAAGCGGGCGCTTTACTCTCTACATCATCGGCTACAGCTCTTTTGGGATCAATTACTATATGAAAACACAATTTAAGCTGTCAGGAATTATCAAACTATCGCAAAGTATATATGGCATGTATAACTAGACTCTCATACATGCTACGTTAGTCCTAGAATCGACTAAACCGTAGCTCTGATACAAATAAATGTAACACCCTTCACCCGTATTCACCGTCAGAATATGGTTACGAGGTATTACCAATCAATACACATCATTTAACATCCAATACTCATATATTTATGCATTCATACTCAAATACCATTCAACACAATCACATTGTCCCTTATAAGAGCTTATGAGGCCTTAAGCATGCTTTAGAAGTGGTTCGGGACTAAACCGATAACATACAAAGTTTTATGAAAACTTAAAAATTTTTCATTCATTCAGGGGTCATGATCGTCGAAATCAGAGCTTTAAATTTTATAATAAAAATGATCGAACCTGGAAACTAACTCTGACAACGATTTTAAGGCAAGCGCATCTATCAAACAGTAGTATAGTTTAGGCAAGACCGGAATATCGAATCCCAAAGAAACCAAAAATACTAATACTAGCTCTCTTTCTATTATTTAGCCTAAGAATTAAGTGATTGTTTATCTAATCTAAATTTAACTATCAACTAAACTAAAGACGCAAAGACAAAAAGAATGAATAGGGGAAAATATTGTTGGGAAAACTCAGGTGATTAAGACGATACCCTTAGGAAGAATCCACCTAGACTTCACTTGTTATCTAACACTGAACCAGATGATTTATTCACTTGACTTGATCCGTAAGATTCCCTAGGTTATATTAATCCCTCTCTCGAAGCAAATAACGTCTAACCCTAGGTTGATTAATTGCTATCTCTTTTTAATTAAAACCCTAATCCGGCAAAATCTCATCACCCTATCTCTAGGCGTGGGATCAACTCCACTTAATTATGCTAGATCTACTCTTAAGCAGGGACTTTTGCTCCTCCACCTAAGCACATTATACTTGAATCAATATCCTTTAAATATCAACACAAGAATTAAGCACACATAAATAAGAACAAGTCAAATATTTATCATATAGTTCTGAAAACAATAACAAGATCTGTCTTAGGTTTCATCCCCCTCAGGTATCTGAAGGGTTTAGTTCATAATAATAAAAGAGAACATCTCAAAAGAAAAGATAAAACAAAACATAAGAAATACCTAAACTCCCTGAAGGAATTGGAAGAGAGATTCGCCGTCTTGAGTACAATTCCGGCTTCTTGAGATGGATCAACTGGCTATCTTCGAGTGATTCTCCACAAATCTGATTTTTCTGGCTCGGCTCCTTGGCCTAGCTAACCGCCTGTTCCGGCTTCTGCCGAACTCCTCTTCAAGTTGCCCCTTTGGGTGTTTATATAGACTTTGAAATGCCTTACTTGGTCTCTAAGTATCCTAATTCAAGTAGAATTCCTACTAGGGTGTTTGAATAGGCTTTGGAATGTGTTTGTTTGCCTCCAAGTATCCAAATCTGAGTGAAATTATTCTTTCCTGGGACAGGGACACGGGCATGGCACACGCCCGTGTAAGTCATGGTCAGACCGTGTTCAATCTTGATTAATGAGGCACGGCCGTGTAAGTTGGGAGACGGCCGTGTTCTAGTAGGATGGGAGGCACGACCATGTGGTCTTGGGCCCAGGCCGTGTGGATTTCGTGATATGGCCCATTTACTCCGTTTTGGGCCCGTTTTCCGTTCTTTTCATCCTCGGGTGCTTTATTAGGTATAAAACATGAAAACAGAGGATTAAAAGCACCTTTTTACATAAATCGAGGCTTAATTCATCCAAAAGCATACTAAATGTGGGCTTAAACTATGTTACTTTTACGGTTTATCAGGTCATACGCCCGTGTCTTAGGCCGTGTGGAAACAGGGCATACATACTGACTTGGGTCACACGGCCGACCATACGCCCGTGTGTCTAGCTCGTGTGCCCTTCGAAGTGGCGACACACGCCCTTGTGCTAGGCCATGTACTAAGCCGTGCCAAACCTGTAAGGTATATTGACTTATGCAACACGGCCAAGTCACACACCCCATGTGCTAGGCCGTGTACCATTTAAGGGGGTATACTAACATGTGCCACACGGCCAATCACACGCTCGTGTGGAGCATACTAACTTCATTTAATATCAACACCAAGGGACACATTCCCATGTACTTAACCGTGTGTCAGACACGGCTGAAACACACGCCCGTGTGGATAAAAATAGGCCATTTGCAAGGCCAATTTGCCACCCCTTATGCACATACCTATTTAAGCTCAAATGGCACCATTTCAAGACACTAATAGGCATCCAAATACCAACAATACCAATCACAAACATACTATAGTTTGCCATCAAATTTTCATACCTAAATTCACATAGACAATTCAATTGACTAATCATTCCACACTTACATTAATCAAACACAATTTCACTAGTACATAAGTCTAAAATTATCAATTTCCATCGCACAATATAAGTCAATTACCAAGCTCCAAATATAACCATTTTAAACCATAATCACATTTATACCAAATCATACCAAAATAAGCCATCACTCATGGCTATATATATACAATCCAAAACATATTCATTTACAGACCAAATCTCATGGCTATCATCACAACCAAAATACCACAAGTAGCCTATACATGCCATATACCATATATACACAACTCAAAAGTATCAAATAGATGTTCAATAGTGTGATGATGTTCCCGAAGACTTCCGGATCCGAGCTAGCCTTGATTCACTATAAAACATAGAAAAATAACATAAAGTAAGCTTCATAGCTTAGTAAGCTCGTACGTGAATAACTTAATTCATCAAATAAATACAAATCAACCAAATTTACATAACATCACCATATCCACATTAAGTGCAAACCTTTCTCATGTCTCAAAAAATGATCAAATACCATTTCATCAACTTTCTCTATTTAATACTCGAATAGGTTTTGTACGTACCTGTATCGCCTCATACTAACCTCTTTATCAACCACATCATTCATTTTCCCATTGAACCATTCGAAATAGAAGTCGGACACTCAAGAATCTCAATCGATAAGTACCTATACCATGGCCCGAAGCCAAATCAAGGTAACTTATCCCGGAGTACCTATACCATGGCCCGTAGCCAAATCAAGGTAACTCCTTTCTGAAATACCTATACCATGGCCCGTAGCCAAATCAAGGTATCACTCGCACCCGTAGTGCCGATATCGTGGCCCGAAGTGAAACACCCCAAACCCAGCCTACGAGCCTCGACCAGATCTGGTATGTTCCTCTAGCAAAAGGGTTCAAAAACTATTTGTTACTTTAGAAAACTTGGATGTTTTTGAATAAAATTTTGTTTTGTGTTGGGTTCGAATTGAAAAGTCTAAGTTTTATTAAAGCTTTAATTTCGTACTTGAAAATCATAAATTAGAAGTATTGCCGAATTTGTGATAAGTTATCAAAACATTTAGAATTTATTTATTTTTGAAAATATTACTTAAACTTTAAATTGATAAAAATTGTATCATACCGAAATAAATAAGATGCATGCATAAAATAGTTCAATACTACTGGCCTTATTACATCAAAAACAAATCCCGAATAAATCCAAAAATACTTAAGAATAAAATAGTCCAAAATAACTTCTGAGCTGAGCATGGCCACCACTAAGTTCCTGCCGACCCGGTCCATCACAGAGCGTCACTTGAAAAATATTCCCACAACGGGATGAGTCAAACAGACTAGTGTATAACCACCAACATTAAGTCCCAACAGATATGGCATATCAAATCATACATATTCATATAGCACATATAGATAATGATGCATTCCTGAACCCAAACCTAGATACCATCCGCTACACATCACCTGTACCGACCATCACACCGTGGGGACTACTAAGTGGACCCTCCATCCGCTACACACCATCGAAGGCAGTCGCTGTAGACGACGTGCTCATCGCCCTTATAAATATTATGGCAGAGCCACCAGATAATAATACGTGACATAAGTCACCACATTCGGATATTTGTGACATAAGTCACCACATTCAGATATCGTGGTAAAGACCACCAGATCACTTCCCTTTAACATATCACCCATATGCCCCATGACATACAATCATGCAATAACATGCCTTATTCTATATTCACATTCTTATAGTTTCACATAGGTGCCGTAACAGATCATATTATACTCATAGTAGGAGTAGGTAAACGTACGTGAGTATTTTGTACCATTGCATGGTACTTTAGCCATATTCTTACACTTTCATATTAACACATTTATTAAACATAACCATAAAATCTATCAAGGCATAGTGTGGGGTACACACCTGATTTACTTAACGCTTTCACTGAAATCCCGAAGAATCCCGATCTAACGCTTTAGACCCTTAACCCCTACATTCAGCCAACACTTAGCATTTTAGGAAAAGCCTATTCGGCTATATAATCAAATCCCGAAGGATTATTGCAACAAAACTCCTTACCTTGCTGCCGATTTGCTTACTAACCAAGTCCTAAAATTTCGTGATATTTCCCCCTAGCAATCGACCAAACACTAGATCACCTAAATTATTAGTTTCGGCTTTTAAACAAATAAGAAATAGATCTGCAACATCAACTATGGCCTTGGCCGAATGTCACATACACTTACCTTGTGGATCTAAATCCCGAAATTGCTAATTACTCTTGGTATCTTTCGAAATCCCTACAGGCACTATGTTAGATTAAATTCTAACATTTAATCTCAATAGATGGCCCCCTCCTTATAGCTTATGCCGTCACTTACTAGGCCTTAAGTGGCGCCTCCAAGCCACTTAGACAAGCCCATTCTTATGTCATATATCCCCTACATATTTTCTTAAGGCCTTATCAGACTAGCTCCCTCTTTTAAACTTAAAATCGAATAATTCTTAAGCTATTCCCCTACACACTAAGGTTCACAAAATTCATAATACACATTCACAACACACATAGGCATGCTATTCCATAGAATTTAATAATAATGCATAAGCCATAATCCCGAATGTTACAGTTCTACCCCCTTAAAATAATTTCGTCCTTGAAATTACCTGGCTGAAATAAGTGAGGGTATTGCTGTCGCATTGCTTCTTCTGGCTCCCACGAAGCTTCCTCCGATCCATGATTTCGCCATAACACTTTGACTAGAGGAACTGACTTCCTTTGTAACACTTTCACATCTCGTTCTAAAATCTGAATCGGCTCCTTCTCGTAGGACAAATCTGGCCTTAGCTCCACCTCTTCAACTGGTACTACATGAGATGGATCCGATCGGTAACGACGTAACATGGAAACATGGAATACGTCATGCATCTGCTTCAACTCCGGCGGCAACTCCAACTGATATGCCACTGGTCCAACTCGCTTCAATACCCGATAAGGTCCTATAAACCTTGGACTTAACTTCCCTTTACGACCAAATCTCATTACCTTCTTCCAAGGCGACACTTTAAGGAACACTTGATCTCCCACATCAAATTCTATCTCCTTTCGCTTGAGATCCGCGTACGACTTCTGTCTATCAGATGCTTCCTTCAACCGTGCTCGAATTACTCAACCTTCTCCTCGGATTCTGCCACAATCTCTGGACCCAAAACTCGACGTTCCCCCAATTCCGTCCAGCACGTAGGAGTGCGACACTTCCGTCCATACAACGCTTCATACGGTGCCATCCGAATACTGGCTTGATAGCTGTTGTTGTACGCAAATTCCGCTAAAGGCAAATAATCTTCCCAACTTCCTCTGAAGTCCATCACACAGCCCCTCAACATATCCTCTAACACTTGGATTACTCGTTCAGATTGCCCGTCTGACTGCGGATGAAAAGCCGTAGTGAAATCCAATCTGGTGCCTAAAGCTTGATGTAGCGTTTCCAAAATCGAGAAGTAAACCTTGGGTCCCTATCCGAAATGATTGAGACCGGAACTCCATGCAACCTTACTATTTCTGCCACATACAGCCTCGCTAACTTCTGCAAGGAATAATCAACCCGCACTGGAATGAAATGTGCGGACTTTGTCAACCGATCCACTATCACCCATACCGAGTCCTTCTTAGTAGGCGTAAGGGGAAGCCCACTAACGAAGTCCATGGTGATTCTCTCCCACTTCCATTGCGGAATCCTTATTGGTTGAAGCAATCCTGACGGAACTTGGTGTTCAGCCTTAACTTGCTGACACGTCAAGCACTTGCCAACAAATTCTGTAACTTCCCGCTTAAGTCCAGGCCACCAAAACTGTTCCCTTAAATCTCTGTACAACTTACTTCCTCCAGGATGCATAGCATAAGGGCTACTATGCGATTCCTAAAGAATCCTCTGCCTTAACTTCTTATTCTTCGGCATACAGACTTTACCCTTGAAACACAATACTCCCTCGTCATTAATACCATAATCTTCCAACTCCTCATTCCGTACTTGCTGTAGCTTAGCACTTAACTCATCATCCATTAACTGACTTTCCTTCACTTCATTCAACCATGACGGTTTAACTTGCAATTCTGCCAGCAGACTTCCATCATCATACAAGCTCAGATGTGCAAACATCGCCCTCAGATCTGACACAACCTTCCGACTTAGGGCATCAGCCACTACATTTGCCTTGCCTGGATGATACTCTATCGAACAATCGTTGTCCTTCAGTAATTCAACCCACCTTCGTTGTCTTAAGTTCAACTCCTTCTGAGTCTACAGATACTTAAGGCTCTTGTGGTCTGTGTAGATCACTGACTTTTCTCCATAAAGATAGTGCCTCCACACCTTAAAAGCAAAGACCACTACCGCCAATTCCAAATCATGAGTTGGGTAGTTAACCTCGTGTGGCCTTAATTATCGAGACGCATAAGCGACTACTTTCCCATCTTGCATCAGAACACATCCTAATCCGGTATGAGAAACGACACAATACACCACGAAATCCTTTCCTGCCTCCGGCTGAATCAAGACTGGAGCTTCAGTCAAAACCCTCTTAAGCTTTTCTAAGCTCTCCTATTGCTTATCCGTCCATACGAAAGGTACCTCCTTTCTCAACAACTTCGTCAAAGGTGCGGCTATCGATGAGAATCCTTCTACAAACCTTCTGTAGTAGCCCGCCAATCCCAAGAAACTATGAACCTCAGCCACCAACTTAGGTGGTTTCCAATCTAACACCGCCTCAATCTTCCTAGGATCCACCCTTATTCCTTCTGCAGACACTACATGTCCTAAGAACGCCACTTCCTTGAGCCAAAATTCGCACTTGCTGAATTTGGCATAGAGCTTCTTTTCCCTCAACACTTGCAACACAACCCGTAGATGCTCATCATGTTCCTCCTCAGACTTGGAGTACACTAGAATGTCATCGATGAACACAACGACGAACCTATCCAAATAGGGTTGAAAAACCCAGTTCATCATATCCATGAACGCAGCTGGGGCGTTTGTCAATCCAAACGGCATTACTACGAACTCAAAATGCCCATAGCTTGTCCAGAAAGCTGTCTTATGGATATCCACTTCCTTCACTTTAAGCTGGTGATATCCAGACCTTAGATCTATCTTCGAGAAAACCGCTGCCCCCTTAAGCTGATCAAACAAGTCATCAATCCTCGGCAAAGGGTACTTGTTCTTGATGGTCAGCTTATTCAACTGACGATAATCTATGCACATACGCATAGTTCCGTCCTTCTTCTTCACGAACAAGACCGGTGCTCCCCATGGAGACACACTGGGTCGAATAAACCCACGATCAAGCAACTCTTGGGTTTGAGCCTTGAGCTCAACCAACTCCTTTGGTGCCATTCTGTACGGAGCAATTGACACAGGAGCTGTACCAGGTTGCAAGTCAATTCCAAACTCCACCTCCCTATCCGGGGGTATTCCAGGTAATTCCTCTGGAAAGACATCCACAAAATCCCTTACAGTTCGAACTCTACTCACACCTTCTTCCTTTGCATCTAACGCACTAACGAAAGCCAAGAATGTCTTGCATCCTTTCCGAACCATCTTAACAGCCTTTAGTGCTAAAACTACGTTAGACAAGTAGTTTCTTTTTTCTCCTATCATGACTACTTCCTCATCCTTTGGAGTTCTTAACTCCATTCGCTTCGTTGCACAATCCAATATAGCTCGATGCTCCACTAGCCAGTCCATGCCAAGTTTGAGATCGAATTCTCCAAAAGGTAGTTCCATTAAGTCGACAGAGAATACCATTCCTTGAATCTCTAAAGGTACTTTCCGAAACATCTTATTCACCACTACAGTTTGACCTAACGGGCTTACTACAGTCATCTCCCTATCAGATAGTTCAGAGCTATGTCTAGAGTTTCAACTACTCTACATGCAACATAAGAATGGGTCGAGCCCACATCAATCAAAGTAAAATAAGGCTTGCCAAATATAAGGAACGTACCGGTAATGACGTTCGGTGCGTCTCCATCTTCCCTACGGTGAACTGCATATACCAAGCCCGGCTGTCTTGCTTCTGTATTACCAACACCTCTGCCAGGTGTTCCACGTCCTCTTCCAGCACCGTTACCTCTACCATTCGGTCCACGACCTCGCTGAGGCTGCTGTCCACCTCTACCAGCCTGATTATAACCCTGACCCGCTGGTTGATTCCCATCTAGTCTCATAGCACAGTCCTTAATCATATGATCCTTAGATCCACACTTAAAACATCCTCCCGTCTTCTTCCAACACTCTCCTAAGTGCTTCTTCCCACACTGATCACAAGTACGATACTGCCCTCCTATAACGGCTTGCTGACCTCGCGGCCCATCAACCCTAGGCCTCTTCTGAACATTCCCAGATGACCCTGACGGTCCAAATCCTCTTTTCTGCTTATTGCGGTCCGTGTTCTGCCTCACAGAGTCCTTAATACCTTCGACTACCTTAGCCTTTTCCACTAACACGGCAAATTCCCGCTCCTGCTGTGGAGCTATCAATAACCTCAGGTCATCCCTCAGTCCGTCCTCAAACCAGACATATCGTTCATGCTCCGTAGCCACGATTCCTCGAGCATACCGGCTCAACCTTAAGAATTCAGCCTCGTACTCTGCTACAGACTTGTTCCCTTGAACCAGCCCCAGAAATGCCTTCCTTTGCGCATCAATGTAATGAGTACCAACACACTTCTTCTGGTATGCCGTCTTAACATACTCCCAAGTGAGTTCCTCCGCCGTAGCACCATCTCGAATTGTGAGCCACCATTGATATGACTCGTCACGAAGAAGCGACACCATTCCTTTCACTTTCTCTGCAGCCGTCAGATCCAACTCATCCATAATTCACTCGGTCGCCTCCAACCAATACTCAGCGGTACTGGGTGCCACACCAGATACGCCACGGAACACCTCAGCTCCATTGGCTCGAAGTCGCTCGGGTACAGATTTCCGAGCTCCCATATTTCCACCTGCTCCAGCCACCATCTCAAGAACTCGTAGCACAGCCTGCGATACAGCTTCATCCCTCGTCCCGATCTAACGGGTTCCGACACAGTCATTCTGCCTCGACCACGTCCTCGCACATTACGACCACATCCCCTAGAGCTCATGTCTATGATCGCGCTTTAATCTGATTTAAGAAATTTTATGTGTTAGTATTTGTTCCACTATTTATCCGCGAACAATTTTATGAAAAGAGCTTAATAGTAGTTCTTTCGATCGTTCAGAGTTTCAAGTCTTCTACCTTAATTCACAGAAACACATCCGTTCAGTAGTATCTACCATACACATTCACTCTTCAAACATTTTTGTCTATTCATATCCCAGGGGTATTTTCGTCATTTGTCTTACAGGGGTATTTTGGTAATAAATCGGGGTCAATTTGAAAATCTTAATAAATCAGGGAACTTTGAAATTTCAAAACTCTAGGATAGTTTTGACAATTTTCTCAAATCAAAGGTATGGCAGAAATTTTGGAATTCGGGGTCATTTTGGAAATTTTGGTAAACCAGGGGTAATTTGGTAAATTTTTCCCAATCAGGGTATCTTGAATTTTCGCAAACTAGGGTTTTTGGATACTTTTGCAAAATAAGAAAATTTTATTAAAATCGAGGGTAGTATGGTAATTTTTAGAAATCAAGGGCATTTTGGTAATTTTTCAACCAGGGGTATTTAGGTAATTTTGTAAATCGGGAATATTTCAAAAAAAATTTATGAAATAGTTGTTATAAATCTAAGGGTAATTTGAGGATTTTAGAACTAAGGTTTATAAAAATACGGCTAGTCCCTTTCGGGTTTTAATTATTGGGTTTAGCCCGTGAATAAGTCCTCTTGGTTAGGGTGAACCGTCACTACGCACCTGGTAGGATTCGAGTGGAGAGGAGGTGAGTCACTAGGACTGCTTAAATACCAAGCTCCCACCGAAACCAATCCTAGACATGCGTACAATGGTTGCCACACCCTAGCTCGGCGACTTAGTCACAGGTTTGTTTAATTAGGCATTAAAGTTTTATGTAATTGTTGGGGTAAACTAGTCCTATGGTTCAAGTACTTAATATGCTAATCTACGTTCCATTTCTACCCTTCTACAAATCATACAATAATTCACACAATGGATAGGGGTACTTATCTGGTGGACTTCGGGTCGGAGACTTAGGTGCCATGCTAGAAAAACCTGCTTATTTCACAAAAATTTTCACAAAACTCCTTTGGGCTTAATTTTGAAAACGTTTTAGGCCTTAAACCCAAGGCTGAGAGTTTAAAATTAGGCTCTGATACCAAGCTGAAACACCCCAAACCCGGCCCACGAGCCTCGACCAGATCTGGTATGTTCCTCTAGTAAAAGGGTTCAAAAACTATTTGTTACGTTGGAAAACTTGGATTTTTTGAATAAAATTTTGTTTTGTGTTGGGTTCGAATTGAAAAGTCTAAGTTTTATTAAAGCTTTAATTTCGTACTTGAAAATCATAAATTAGAAGTATTGCCGAATTTGTGATAAGTTATCAAAACATTTAGAATTTATTTATTTTTGAAAATATTACTTAAACTTTAAATTAATAAAAATTGTATCATACCGAAATAAATAAAATGCATGCATAAAATAGTTCAATACTACTAGCCTTATTACATCAAAAACAAATCCCGAATAAATCCAAAAATACTTAAGAATAAAATAGTCCAAAATAACTTCTGAGCTGAGCATGGCCACCACTAAGTTCCTGCCGACTCGGTCCATCACAGAGCGTCACCTGAAAAATATTCCCACAACGTGGTGAGTCAAACAGACTCAGTGTATAACCACCAACATTAAGTCCCAACAGATATGGCATATCAAATCATACATATTCATATAGCACATATAGATAATGATGCTTTCTCGAACCCAAACCTAGATACCATCCGCTACACATCACCCGTACCGACCATCACACTGTGGGGACTACTAAGTCGACCCTCCATCCGCTACACACCATCGAAGGCAGTCGCTGCAGACGACGTACTCATCACCCTTATAAATATTATGGCAGAGCCACCAGATAATAATACGTGACATAAGTCACCACATTCGGATATTTGTGACATAAGTCACCACATTCAGATATCTTGGTAAAGACCACCAGATCACTTCCCCTTAACATATCACCCATATGCCCCATGACATACAATCATGAAATAACATGCCTTGTTCTATATTCACATTCTTATAGTTTCACATAGGTGTCATAACAGATCATATTATACTCATAGTAGGAGTAGATAAACGTACTTGAGTACTTTGTACCATTGCATGGTACTTTAGCCATATTCTTACACTTTCATATTAACACATTTATTAAACATAACCATAAAATCTATCAAGGCATAGTGTGGGGTACACACCTGATTTACTTAACGCTTTCACTGAAATCCCGAAGAATCTCGATCTAACGCTTTAGATCCTTAACCCCTACATTCGGCCAACACTTAGCATTTTGGGAAAAGCCTATTCGGCTATATAATCAAATCCCAAAGGATTATTGCGACAAAACTCCTTACCTTGCTGCCGATTTGCTTACTAACCAAATCCCGAAATTTCGTGATATTTCCCCCTAGCAATCGGCCAAACACTAGATCACCTAAATTATTAGTTTCGGCTTTTAAACAAATAAGAAATAGATCTGCAACATCAACTATGGCCTTGGCCGAATGTCACATACACTTACCTTGTGGATCTAAATCCCGAAATTGCTAATTACTCTTGGTATCTGTCAAAATCCCTACAGGCACTATGTTAGATTAAATTCTAACATTTAATCTCAATAGATGGCCCCCTCCTTACAGCTTATGGCGTCACTTACTAGGCCTTAAGTGGCGCCTCCAAGCCACTTAGACAAGCCCATTCTTATGTCATATATCCCCTACATATTTTCTTAAGGCCTTATCAGACTAGCTCCCTCTTTTAAACTTAAAATCGAATAATTCTTAAGCTATTCCCCTACACACTAAGGTTCACAAAATTCATAATACACATTCACAACACACATAGGCATGCTATTCCATACAATTTAATAATAATGCATAAGCCATAATCCCGGATGTTACACGAAGTCAACACAGCCGATATGCATGTCCTGAAGCCAAATCGGTATATCATCTTAAAACATATCATTAGTTTCCAAAATATATTCATAAGGTTCAACCAAGACTTTTAGCTTGTCGATTCCATCTTCGAATATTTCCGTAGTATCGTATTTACAATTCATACATTAATAAAAATCTCATAATCACAGTTTAGGCAATATCAAAGTATTTAACATACATTTATAAAGAAATCTTCATATACAAACTTACCTCGTATTCGGAATTGACGGATCGGATCGACTACTCGATAACCTTGCTTTTCCCCCAATCTAAGTTGAATTCTTTCTTTCTTGATCTATATCTATTCAAAATTAACTCATTTAATCAAATATTCTTCCAATTTTGTCCAAAAATACATTAAGGCATATTTGCATTTTAGCCCCTAAACTTTCACATTTAATTAATTTAGTTCCTCTTTCCCAAATACACAAAATTCACAAAATTTCTTTAAACCCAAGCTTGGCCAAATTTCATATAAGTCCCTAGTAGCCCAAAACTTTCATTTATTTCACATTTCAACCACTCAATTTGTATATTTCACAATTTAATCCCTTTTTGACATTTTTTTGTCAAAAATCACTTTCCAAAACTAGTTTAACTATTAACAAACTCTCATAATCTATCATAATTCATCAACTTACTCAAGCTTTCAAAAATCACAAGTTGTTAAACCTTTAACAATTTCAAAATCTAAGGTATGGGCTAGCTAGAATACGAAGCAACGATCTAAAAAACGTAGAAATTAATAAAAACTAAGCTCAAAACACTTACCAAATAAAGCTCACAAGTGCCGAACCCTATGAAGCTTTAATGGATTCTTTTCTTTCTTAATATTCAGCTAGATGATGAAGATAATGAGAAAATTTGGCTTTTGTTTTATTAATATTAACTTTATTAATCAAATACCAAATTTAACCTTAAATTATAACATATAAAAACATATAATGGATAGCCATAATTGTCCACTGACACTAACAATGGTCTAATATCATCATAAGGACCTTTGGTTTAATAAATCATAGCAATTAAACACCCTTAACAAATAGAATGTAACTTTTGCATTTTACGCGATTTAGTCATTTTTTCTCAAATTGAGCAATTAAACGATAAAATTAGCTCACAAAATCTTCACACATACATGTTGTTATGCTGTAATCACATAAAATCATATTAAAATAATTTTTTGACATCGGATTTGTGGTTCCAAAATCATTGTTCCGATTTAGCTAAAACTGAACTGTTAAACATTAGCCCCTAAACTTTCACATTTAATCAATTTAGTCCCTATTTCAAAAATACACAAAATTCACACAATTCATCAAAACCCATGCTTGACCAAATTATTTATAAGCCCGTAGCAGCCCAAAACTTTCATTTATTTCACATTTGAACCACTCAGTTTGCATATTTCACAATTTAATCCCTATTATGCATTTTCATCAAAAATCACTTTACAAAACATGAAAATCTATCATCAAGCTTTCATATTTCATCTTCAAACACCAAAGAACACATAAACTCATCAATGGCAACTCTTAAAATCTTAAACAGTTTCAAAACTAAAGGTACGAGCTAGCTAGATTAAGCTGCAATGATTACAAAAACATAAAAATCATCAAAAATTGAGCTAAAATCGTACCTTAATCAGGCTAGGAGTGTACCAAAATTTAAAAGCTTCAAACCCTTTGTTTTTCCTTTGAAATTCAATAATGACAAGAGAAAATGAAAGCTTTTTTCTTTTGTTAATATAGTTTATCTTAATTATTAACCAATTTACTATATTACCCTTTTAATTAATAAAAAATCACTTAAACATTGCCCATAATCGTCCACCCATTATTACAACGGTCTAATTACAACATAAGGACCTTTACTTTAATAAATCATAGCAATTAAACACCTTTATTAAGTAGAATGCAACTTTTACATTTTACGAGATTTAGACCTTTTTCTCAAATTTAGCAATTAAACAATAAAATTAGCTCACAGAATTTTTACACATATCAAATAACATGCTGTAAACACCACAAAAAATTAAAATATTTTTTTGACATCGGATTTGTGGTTTTGAAACCACTATTTCGATTTGGCTAAAACCAGGTTGTTACAATATAAGTGTGCATATGGCTTATGTTATGTGATTAAGGTTGGGTTTGTAATGTTTATTGATAGTTGGTATTGAGAATGCCAAATGGTTGATAATAGTGAGAAATATGTTTTTGAAATTGAGCACATTGATGCATTTGAAAGTGTATAATTAGTTGAATTGTGTATGCAGATTTGGTATACATGGTACAACTTATTTTTGTGACTTGTGTGTATGGAAGATGGTGATATAGAATATGCATGATTTAGGCTTGAATTGGTTGGCTTAAATGTCTATTTGTATGCCATGAGTTGTGCAATTTGGTTTGGTATAGGTTTGTGCAAGTTAGGTGGCAAAATGGCCTGGTAAATAGCCTATTTTTGTCCACACGGGCATGTGTCTCAGCCGTGTGTGACACACGGTTATGTACACGGTCGTGTGTCCCCTGGTGTTGAAATTAAAATCAAGTCAGTATGCTCTACACGGCCTCACACACGGGTGTGTGACTTGGCCGTGTGGCATAAGTCAGTATACCCTATTGGTTTGACACAGCCTGGCACACAGGCTAGCACATGGGCGTGTATGGCCATTTGTAGGGCACATGGGCTAGCCACACTGGCGTTTGTGTTGGTCGTGTGACCCAAGTTAGAGAGTTACACGGGGTCGGACATAGGTTGGGACACGGCCATGTGATCCCATTTCGAATGTCCACACGTCTTGTGACACAAGTGTATCTTTGGCCGTGTGAGACACACGGTTGGGACACATGGGCTTGTGTCCCCTGTTTTTGAGAAAATTTTCTAAGTGTTCTAAGAATTTCCAAAGTTATCGGTTTAGTCCTGATGTGTAGCAACCTGTTTTTGGTCAAATCGTAAAAGTGGTTTCGGAACCATAAATTCAAAGTCAAAATATTTATTTTATTATTATTTTAATGTTTGCAACATGATAATATATTTGTGTGAAAATTTCGTTAAGAAATTTTATTATTTTATTGGTCAATTTGATAAAAACGACTAAATCGCGTAAAGTGTAAAAGTGATGTTCTAATAGCTAATGGTATTAAATAGCTATAGAACCTTAAAGTTAAGGTCCTTATGTTGTAATTAGACCATTTGAATCATGAGTGGACACTTATGGACATGCATTAGGTGTTTGTAATGGTTTATATTAAAGGTTAATATTGTAATTTGATTATTAAAGTAAAATAAATAAAACAAAAATCAAAATTTGAAGGCTATCATCTTCCTATTGCCGAAAATACAAGAAAAAAACACCATTTTAAGGGCTTTGAACATTTGGTCACTTCTCCTTGCACATATCAATAAAAGCGAAACTCGAATCTAGATCAATTGAAAAACAAGGTTCTCGATTAATCGACCAGTTTAGCCATTTTTACATACAAGGTAAGTTCATATGTGATAAATTCTATTATAAATGTATTTTAAATGCTTTGATATTGCATAAACTGTAATTACGAGACTACAGATATATTCGACAATGATTTGATAACAATTCGACATTTGAAATCCCCTATGTCTCACACGGGCATGTCTTTGGCCGTGTGAGACAGACAGCTGGGCCACACAGGTGTGTGTCCCCTGTTTTTGAGAAAATTTTCTAAGTGTTCTAAGAATTTCCAAAGTTATCGGTTTAGTCCCGAACCACTCTTAAAGCATGTTTAGAGCCTCATAGGCTCATATTAAGGACATCATGATTAAGTTTGAATGATAGTTGCATGTAATATAAAAATGTAGGTGAAACGAATGTTTAATTGATTTATAAGTTCGGTAATGCTCTGTAACCTTATTTCGATGTTGAATACGGGTGAAGGGTGTTACACAATGAGTTACATAGCCTGGTGACATGGCTGTGTGATCCTGAATTACATTACATCAGTCTGTTACATAAGTTAAGGACATAGTTGTGTGATATCACCACACGACCTCAGCCTTGTCACACAGCTTGACCACATGGCCATGTGACCCATGTTTTAACATTTTACCTATTATTTTGTAAATGTTTCATATTGGTTCTAATTTAGTTCTAAACTTGTTTAAGAGCTTTTGTAAGCTCGATTGGGAATCGATTTTTTATTGTAATGCATGTTTAACATGAACTTAACTTTTTATATGTTGATTTATTGAAAAATATTGATTAAATTGCTTATGAATATTTCGGTTTATTGTGGTAGGATCCTATAGCTCAGGTTTGACTACTGGACCACGTATGGGGTGTTATAGTTGGTCTCCAAGAATGATGATGTTTTTCGCGTAACTTGAAGTCGACTACGTCCAATTGAATCCATCTGTCATCGAAGAAGCCAGAGACACTGCCACCACTCCTGGAGACTCAGACGTCGATGCCAATATAAAAGCCAAGTATGAAAAGTACAACAAAATGGTAAGAGGTCACATGTTAAGCCACATGGCTAACAACCTCTTCGACCTATTTGTTAAAGATAAGTTTGTAACATCCCAAACCTGTAACCATCGCCAGAATAGGGTTAAAAGGCATTACCAAACAAACGTAAACATTCATAGACATGTCTAAGCCGTGTCTAAGTCATGTCAAAACAGGACATACATACTGACTTGTCCACACGGTCCTGGACACGCCCGTGTGCCTCTCCCGTGGTCGACACTGACTTGCACCATACGGCTAGTCACACACCCGAGTGTCTAACCCGTGGTCGAGTCTGACTTGTTTTGAAATATAACCACAATAGACACGGTCGAGCCACACGCCCGTGTGCTCTACCGTGTAGGCAAGTATAGGCCATTTGCAAGGCCAAAATGCCACCCACACTTTGGGTCATTCCTACAAGTACATACAAGCTTCAATTCAACACTTTTGGCAACCAAAAACATACCAAATTGACCATCTATTTTACTTAATCAAAAACATTTCATAACGGCATCTTATACACCATTTATCCCAACTAAATCACAATGTACATTCAAGCATAATTTAACCATAAGTTACCATCTCATAATAACATCCATACATCAAACATATATATTTACTACCATACCTAATTCTCTTGAATCAAATTATATAAACACCATAGCAAATCCCACAAGCATATCACACACGTATATATATATCATGACCCTAAAATTTCATAAACTTAAACATCATAGTTAGCCATTTTCACATGGCTATATATATATATATATATATATACACATATACATGTCCAAAATCAAACTTTCCATTTATGCTATACATGCCACGTGCCTATAATCAACATAGTAAGATATCGAGATAATAGTCGATAGTGTGATAGGCTTTGCTGACGATCCCCGAGCTCGTAACGTGAATCCAAAATATATAAAACAAAGGTAAACAAAAACACTGTAACATCCGAGAATTAAGGGCTTTGCATTTATTATGTTCTGTGTGTTGGGTATGCTTTGCTTGTTGTTTGGGTGCGTTCGGGGGCCCCGAGAAGGCTCGGGGTTAAGCTGAAGATTTGGCAAAATTTCATTCTTGGGCATCTTTAGGGGAGAGCTAGCTGGGGCAGGCTTTAAAGATTAACGCTTGTGTTTGTTAACACAAGAAGTGCAGTGGTAAAATGGCAAGGAGACGCCACCTTGAGTGCTTGGAAGTGGTGTCGTATGGGAGCTGCAGGGGGGAAGCAGTTCGAGTTGCATTGACAGCATTCTGGAGTTTTATTTTTGCGTCTGGGGAGCTTAAGTGGTGGTTTCAGCAAGGGCTCTTCATGGATGAGGGTGGAATGAGTCAAATGATTTGAAAGTGTGGCCAAGAGTGAAAGGTGGGGTTTGAATCATTCAAACTAAATTAAATGGGTGATGGAGAGGGAAAATAGGAGAGAATCATGGAGGGTGTTGGTGGTGCTAGAGTTGGCCGAATTTGGGGCTTTGGTGGAGTTGAGTTTCAGCTAGGGGTGTATGGGTTAGTGAATTTTGGCATTTTGGGATGTGTGGAGCTAAAGTGAACCGTATGCCCTTGTGTGGTTAAGTGCCAAAAGTTTTAAGGAGTTTTTAGTTTTCATTTTGGTGCATTTTCGGTTTTAGGTGCGGGTGTGTAAGCCGATTCTTCAAAAGGCCTTTGTGAGAGGAGTGATTGCAAATCAACCTTAGAAGCCTTTTACTCTCTTTTGCAATTGGTGAGCATTGGTTTTTCTTCTTTCATTTACCGAACTGAAATCATCTCTGCAGAATCTCACTTTTGGCATACTTTCTTCTTTCGACCAAAAGCCAAAACTTCAACCCTCTCTTTTTCTTTTGTTCACACTCATTCTACATTTCATATCCCCTTAGCCGAACCCTCCTACCACTTTCTCCACTTCATTGTTTTCTTCTTCTATTTCTTCTACTCAAAGCCGAAACCTATTTCCCCTTTTCTCCTCTTTGAGTTTTCTTTCACTCTTCCTCTATAGCCGAATCTCTGACTGTTCATTTCTCTTCATTTGTTCTCGTTTCAGTGGTTTGCCAATACTCATTCTCCTAACCCTCTCAATCGGTTCTGTAACACCCCTATTCCGAATCCGTCGTCAAATTAAGGTTAAGAGCGTTACCGGACATATCAGAAACGTTCACAGACAAAATCATACATTCAATCAACATTTTCAGACATAATGTCCCTTAAACGGGTCATCGAGACCTTAACCATGCTTACAATTTGAGTCGGGACTAAATCGAAACACATAGAGAATTTTCGGAAAATTTAAAACTTTACTAAACTACAGGGGAGGCACGCCCGTGGGAGGAGACCGTGTGCCCTCCACGGCTTCTAGACACCCCCGTGTATCCATCCGTGTCTATATACTGACTATACCAACACGGTCATTAGGCACGCCCGTGTGCCATGGCCGTGTACAACAAGGTCATATACTGACTTTCCCACCACGGCCACCAAGCACGCCTGTGTATTCTGGCCGTGTACTTTTTAGTTAGCTACTGACTTGAACACCACGGCCATATGACACACCCGTGTCGAGACCGTGTGATACTAAACTACATCCTATAATTCACCCACGGTCATTAGGCACGCCCGTGTGCCACAACCGTGTGACATTATAGGCCATTTACAAGGCCAAGATGCCACCCATAAGGGTCAAACCTATAAGCCATTTTTAACAAGATATCTCATGCACATATAACCATCAAAACATACCAAAATGATCAATCAAACATGCCTTCAATACTCATTCAATCTATATAATCAAATCAATTCCAACCATACCAATTTGCATGACCAAAACTCAATTATGCCCAAACACCATTTATCTATATACTACCATATCATAACCATTTCATATATCAACTAATCATGCCAAAAAAACTTCACATATCACATTCATTAAGGCATATTATCAAAACATATTTGGCCAAATCACATGACTAAGTTCATTATACAACTCATACCAAAACTAGCCTATACATGCCATATTGAGCTATATACATTTTCAAAGTGTACCAAAAATAAGTTTTAGTAGTGTGATGACGATCCGTGACGGCCCCGAGCCTTCAGCAGCTTTAACGACCTATGAAACAGATTAAACACACACAGAGTAAGCTTTCCAAAAGCTTAGTAAGTATACAAATAATCTAGGTATAAAAATGCATATGTGCAAACAAATACATTAGCAAATCTCAATCACTTAGCCATTTTCGCCATTTCTGAATCATATCACAAATTCCATATACATATCATCATAGTAGGTTCACTTAAATGCTTACCTTGAATACACCATTAGTGTATAATTACGTACCTGAATCGAACATTCATTTACTCAATCTATTAAAGCTCGGATTTGCCATTTGCATTTCAGACTCATTTGTGGAACCATAAAGAAATCCAGTAATATATTCAGAAACTCGGAAAGATCGTACAATGCCATCGTCCCAGACGAGGTCTTACGTGTACTCAGATATTGATGCCACTGTCCCGGACAGGGTCTTACATGAATTAGTACGATGCCGATGTCCCAGACATGGTCTTACACGTAAAGATTATAACAATGCCAACGTCCCAGACATGGTCTTATACATTAAGCTCATATTGATGCCAACGTCCCAGACGTGGTCTTACACATAATCAGATATCGAAGCCACTGTCCCAAATAGGGTCTTACACGAATCTTAAATCAACGCCAACGTCCCAGACGCGGTCTTACATGATATCAATAGAACAGATGTCTATATCGTGGCTTAGTCAACTCTATCTATTCATATGCTCATACGAGACTTCTTGAACTTAATCACTATATCGAACTTATTTCGGCATTCATTTGCATAACATCATATAAATATTCATTATCCACAATAAACATGAGAACATTTACAATTTCATATAATTGTGTTTATTTGCATAATGACTTACCTCGGATTCGGTTTATCGGAATAGAAACGGCTACTCGTTAACTTTCATTTTCCCGCGATCTAAATTCATTTTCCTCAGTTATTTATCTAAACATATTCAAAAGTAACCCTTTTATTCACTAGTTCATTCAATCCAATCCAAAGACATACATTTAGGGCTATTTGTAATTTAGCCCTCACATTTGCACATTTTATCAATCTAGTCCATTCTTCACAAAATCCATGCATACACATGCTTGGCTGAACCTCTCTAGGGACTATATAAGTCCAAATATTTCATCTAATTTGTAATTTAGTCCTTCAATTTATCATTTTCTCAATTTAGCCCTAATTTGCTAAATTCATCCAAAATTCAAGAACAAAATATGTTCATCTATCACCAACCTATCATTTAACACCTTTAAACATCACAAAGCTCAACATATCATCAATGGCATAACTCACAAACATCATCAATACACAAATTTGAGGCATGGGTTTGATAGTAGACGAAGCAACGATTGCAAAAACATAAAAATTATCAAAAACGGATCAAAACTAACCTTGAATTTTTGGCTTGCAAGTGCCGAATGTCTAACCAAAGTTTCTTTCTTTTTCTTTTACTAGTTTCGGTCAAAACAAAATAATAAAGATGAACACTTTCATCTTTTGTTTCATAAATTTTATGATAATAAAACAATTACCTTTTTAGCCATTTAAAACATATTTGGCATAATTAGACAACAAGGGTATAATAGGCCATTTACCATCCACTATCTAAATAGTGGTCTATTTGCCACATAAGGCCACAACTTTACAAAACCACAACACATTGGTACTTTCACAAATAGCGAGCAACTTTCACATTCAATGCAATTTCATCCTTTTGTCAATTTAAACGCACAGATGGGCAAATTAGCTTACGAAAATTTAGCACATTCTTAATCACATATTAACGACACAGAAAATAATATTAAAATATTATTCAGACTCAGATTTGTGGTCTCGAAACCACTATTCCGACTAGGGTATAAACCGGACTGTTACAATTCTCCCCCCAGGGATTTTCGTCCCCGAAAATCATACCGTAAAACAGATTTGGATATTATTGTTTCACTGAGTCTTTAGGCTCCCAGGTAGCCTCTTCAATCCCATGTCGATTCCATAGTACTTTCACTAACGGAATCTTCTTATTTCTCAACTCTTTCAATTCATGAGCTAAGATACGGATTGGTTCCTCTTCATATGTCATATCAGATCGAATTTCAATTTTAGATGGGGCAATCACATGTGACGGATCGGATCGATACCTACGGAGCATCGAAATATGAAATACGTTGTGAATCTTTTCTAACTCAGATGGCAACTTTAATCTGTAAGCAACAGGTCCGACACGTTCAATGATCTCATATGGTCTGATGAACCTCAGACTTAATTTGCCTTTACGCCCGAACCGAAGCACTTTCTTCCACGGAGACACTTTCAGAAATACTTTGTCGCCGATCTCAAATTCTATATCTTTTCGTTTCAAGTCTGCGTAAGACTTCTGACGATCAGATGCTACTTTCAGACAATCTCGGATTAACTTCACTTTTTGTTCTGAATCTTTTATCAAATCAACCCCGTGAAGCTTATTCTCACTGAGTTCAGTCCAATACAGAGGTGTACGAAATTTACGTCTGTGCAAAGCTTCATATGGTGCCATTTTGATACTCATCTGAAAACTATTGTTGTATGCAAATTCGATCAATGGCAGATATTGTTCCCATGAACCATTAAACTCAAGTACACAACATCTCAACATGTCTTCAAGAATCTGAATGATCCGCTCAGACTGACCATCTGTTTGCGGATGGAAAGCTGTACTAAAGTGCAGTTTCGTGCCCAAAGCTTCTTGCAGTTTCTTCCAGAATCTCGATGTAAACCTCAGATCTCTCTTAGACACAATGGATAGTGGCACCCCGTGCAATCTTACAATCTCAGCAATATAAAGCTCGGCAAATCTCTCAAGTGAAAAATCAGATCTTACCAGAATAAAATGGGTAGATTTCGTTAATCGATCAACTACGAACCATATCGCATCCTTCTTTCTCGAAGTCAGAGGCAAACTAGAAACAAAGTCCATCGTCACTCTATGCCATTTCCACTCAGGAATCAAAATAGGTTGTAACAACCCAGAGGGAACTTGATGTTCAGCTTTCACTTGCTGACAAATTAAACATTTCAAAACAAAGTCAGAAATGTCCCTTTTCATACCAGACCACCAGTAGTGTCGTTTCAAATCATGATACACCTTAGTACTCTTTGGATGAACGGATAGATGACTATTATGTGCTTCATTCAAAATCAACTGAATCAACTCTGGATTTCTCGGAACACAGATACGATCTCAGAATCTCAAACAATTATCAACAATTTGAAATTCAGATTCAGAGTTTATTTAACTCTGAGCTCGTTTCGCTAACAATTCATTATCAGACTTTTGAGTATCACATATCTTTTGTAAAAACAACGGTTTTGCTTTTAATTCAGCTATCATAGAACAATCATCAGATAAATCTAATTGAGTATTCAAAGCTCGTAGTGCATACAACGATTTTCTAATCAATGCATCAGCAACAACGTTCGCTTTACCCGGATGATAATCTTTTACAAACTCATAATCTTTCAACAGCTCAAGCCATCTTCTCTGACGCAGGTTCAAATCTTTTTGAGTCATCAAATATTTCAAACTTTTGTAATTTGAAAATATGTGACATTTCTCACCGTATAGATAATGACGCCAAATCTTAAGTGCAAACACAATCGCAGCTAACTCAAGATCATGTGTCGGATAGTTCTTCTCATGAGGCTTTAACTGTCTCGAGGCATAAGCTATCACTTTGCCTTCCTGCATCAAAACACATCCCAAACCATTAAACGAAGCATCACTGTATACAACAAATTCTTTACCCGATTCCGACTGTACTAACACTGGAGCTTCCATTAACAGAGTTTCCAACTGATCAAAACTTTTCAGACATTTATCTGACCATTCAAATTTGACATCTTTCTGAAGTAACCTAGTCAATGGAGTAGCTATTGTCGAAAATCCTTTTACAAATCGACGGTATTAACCAGCCAAACCCAGAAAACTACGGACTTCCGACACATTCTTCAGAGGTTTTCGATTCAAAATAGCAGATATCTTACTCGGATCCACTCGGATTCCAAAAGCTGACACAATATGTCCTAGAAAACTAACCTCATGCAACCAGAATTCACATTTACTAAATTTCGCGTATAATTGCTTTTCTCTCAAAGTTTGCAACACAATTCTCAGATGTTCAGCATGCTCATTTTCATCATGTGAATAAATCAAAATGTCACCAATGAATACAACAACAAATCGATCTAGATACGGTCTGAAAATTCTGTTCATCAAATCCATAAAAATAGCAGGAGCATTTTGTTAGTCCAAATGACATAACTAAAAATTCATAATGCTCGTACCTTGTTCTGAAAGTAGTCTTCGGAATATCTGAATCTTTCACTCTCAACTGATAGTATCCAGATCTCAGGTCAATCTTTGAAAACACAGTAGCTCCTTTTAGTTGATCAAATAAATAATCAATTCTGGGCAACGGGCATTTATTCTTTATGGTCACTTTATTCAGCTGACGATAATCAATACACATTCTCATCGTGCCATCTTTCTTTTTCACAAACAAAACCGGAGCACCCCAAGGCGAGAAACTCGGTCTAGCAAACCCTCTCTCATTCAATTCTTGCAGTTGTGACTTTAACTCTTTTAACTCTGTTGCTGCCATCCTATACGGAGCTATCGAAATAGGTGTGGTACCAGGTAGCAACTCAATACCGAACTCAACTTCATGAATCGGAGGCAAACCCGGTAATTCTTCAGGGAACACGTCAGAAAACTCACAAACAATAGGCACTGATTCAACCTTCTTCTCAGATACTCTTGAATCAATCACATAAGCAAAATATGCCTCGTAACCCCTTTTCACATAATTCTGAGCTTTCAAAACAGATATCACCGCTGGCAACCCATTCAAATCATCAGACTCAATCCGTACAATCTCATCATTCGGACATCTCAAATCTATAGTCTTTCTTTTACAGTTTACAACAGCATCATGAATAAACAACCAATCCATACCCAGAATAATATCAAATTCATCAAATGGCAAAAGCATCAGATCAACAGGGAAACAGATATCTCGAAATAGTAACGAACAGTTCTTACATACTTTGTCAACAATGACACTTTTACCTAAGCAGTTTGATACTTTCATAGCAAATTCAGTAGATTCTACAGGCAAAGTCTTGCTTAATACTAAATTCATGCATATATAAGAATGCGTAGAACTAGGGTCTATCAAAGCAATCACAGAAGTATCATAAAGAGTAAAAGTACCAGCTATAACATCAGGTGATTGAGCTTCCTCTCGAGCTCGGATAGCATACGCTCTGGCTGGAGCTCTAGCTTCAGATCTGACAACATTGTCTCTCGTAGTTCTCTGACTACCACTGACGTTTCTTACATTCTTCGTCGATCTACCTCTTGTAGATGCATTATCAGACCTCAAATTCTGAAAAGCTTCTGGCTCAACAGTCTCAGGGCAATCATGGATAAAATGATCAAGTGATAGACATCTGAAACAAGCTCTGTCGTTTAATCTACAACTTCTCAGATGTCTTTTTCCACAATGCTTACATTCAGGTCTCTCAGATCGAACATTTCCAACGCTAGCCACTGAAGTTGTTGGGATTTTTGAACTCATTTGCGGTCTTGATTGATTTCTATTCGAATATCCAATGTTATCTCTGAAACGACTTTGATTATCTCTGAATCTTTTCAGAGCAGATTGAAATGATTTACTCTGAAATCTTTTTTTCACATCTCGAGCTTCAGACTCAGCTTTTCTCTTATCTTTCCCGAGTGCCTCAGCTTTGCAAGCTCTACCAACAAGTACCACAAACTCTTTTATTTCTAAAATCCCGACTAACAAACAAATGTCTTCATTAAGGCGATCTTGAATCTTTTGCACATTATAGCTTCAGATGATACACATTCTCGGGCATACTGACTCAGTCTCACGAATTCTCGCTCATACCCAGAAACAGTCATTCGGCCTTGTTTAAGTTCCAGAAATTCCCTTTGTTTCTGATCAACGAATCTCTCACTAATATATTTCTTCCCGAACTCAATCTGAAAGAAATCCCATGTAACTCGCTCTCTCGGAACAACAGAAATCAGAGTTTTCCACCATTGATAAGTTGCATCTCAGAGTAATGATACAACACATTTTATACATTCTTCCGGAGTCAGAGACATTTCATCAAATACCTGAATAGTATTTTCAATCCAGAATTCAGCTTTTTCAGCATCATCATCTTTAGTAGCTCAGAATTCTTCGGCCCCATACTTACAGATCTTGTCAACAAGAGGCTTATTCAACAGATTTGGATGCATAACTGGTGGCACAACTGTAGTCTGAGGGGGATTAACCGGGGGCGGGGGTTGCGAACCAATCGGGTTATTTCTTACGAACTGAGTGAACCACTCACTCATCATCTGGAAGAAAGCTTGTTTAGCTTCTCCCTCATGACCGCTCGTAGCGGGTTTCGAATCAGAGGGCGCTGTCCCTTGCGCGGGAGCAGGCGCATTACTTTCTACGTCGTCAGGTACTACTCTTTCGAGATCCACTACTACACGAAATCACATTTATATGTCAGGATTCATCACAATATCACAATTCAGACATATGGCATGTATAGCTAGACTCTGACACGCTATGTTAGTCCGAGAATCGGCTAAACCGTAGCTCTGATACCAACCAAATGTAACACCCCTATCTCGAATCCGCCGCCGGATTAAAGTTAAGAGCGTTACCGGACATATCGAAAACGTTCACAGACAAAATCATACATTCAATCAACATTCTCAGACATAATGTCCCTTAAACGATTCATCGAGACCTTAAGCATGCTTACAATTTGATTCGTGACTAAATCGAAACACATAGAGAATTTTCGGAAAATTTAAAACTTTACTAAACTACAGGGGAGGCACGCCCGTGGGAGGAGACCGTGTGCCCTCCACGGCTTCTAGACACCCCCGTGTATCCATCTGTGTCTATATACTGACTATACTAACAAGGTCATTAGGCACGCCCGTGTGCCATGGTCGTGTACTATAAGGTCATATACTTACTTTCCCACCACGGCCACCAAGCACGCCCGTGTATTTTGGCTGTGTACTTTTTAGATAGCTACTGACTTGCACACCACGGCCATATGACACGCCCGTGTCGAGACCGTGTGATACTAAACTACATCCTATAATTCACCCACGGTCGTTAGGCACACCTGTGTGCCACAACCGTGTGACATTATAGGCTATTTGCAAGGCCAAGATGCCACCCATAAGGGCCAAACCTACAAGCCATTTTTAACAAGACATCTCATGCACATATAACCATCAAAACATACCAAAATGATCAATCAAACATGCCTTCAATACTCATTCAATCTATATAATCAAATCAATTCCAACCATACCAATTTTCATGACCAAAACTCAATTACGCCCAAGCACCATTTATCTATATACTACCATCTCATAACCATTTCATATATCAACTATTCATGCCAAAACAACTTCACATATCACATTCATTAAGGCATATTATCAAAACATATTTGGCCAAATCACATGACTAAGTTCATTATACAACTCATACCAAAACTAGCCTATACATGCCATATTGAGCTATATACATTTTCAAAGTGTACCAAAAATAAGTTTTAGTAGTGTGATGACGGTCCCGAGCCTTCAGTAGCTTTAATGACCTATGAAATAGATTAAACACACAAACAGAGTAAGCTTTCCAAAAGCTTAGTAAGTCATATACAAGTAATCTAGGTATAAAAATGCATATGTGCAAACAAATACATTAGCACATCTCAATCACTTAGCCATTTTCGCCATTTCTGAATCATATCACAAATTCCATATACATATCATCATAGTAGGTTCACTTAAATGCTTTCCTTGAATACACCTTAGTGTATAATTACGTACCTGAATCGAACATTCATTTACTCAATCTATTAAAGCTCGGATTTGCCATTTGCATTTCAGACTCATTTGTGGAACCATAAAGAAATCCAGTAATATATTCAGAAACTCGAAAAGATCGTACAATGCCATCGTCCCAGACGAGGTCTTACGTGTACTCAGATATTGATTCCACTGTCCTAGACAGGGTCTTACACGAATTAGTACGATGCCGACATGTAAGGATTATAACAATGCCAACGTCCCAGACGTGGTCTTATACATAAAGCTCATATTGATGCCAACGTCCCAGACGTGGTCTTACACATAATCACATATCGAAGCCACTGTCCCAGATAGGGTCTTACACGAATCTTAAATCAACGCCAACGTCCCAGATGCGGTCTTACATGATATCAACAGAACAGATGTGTATAACGTGACTTAGTCAACTTTATCTATTCATATGCTCATACGAGACTTCTTGAACTTAATCACTATATCGAACTTATTTCGGCATTCATATGCATAACATCATATAGATATTCATTATCCACAATAAACATGAGAACATTTACAATTTCATAAAATTGTGTTTATTTGCATAATGACTTACCTCGGATTGGTTTATCGAAATAGAAACGGCTACTCGTTTACTTTCGTTTTCCCGCGATCTAAATCTGTTTTCCTCGGTTCTTGATCTAAACATATTCAGAATTAACCCTCTTATTCACTAGTTCATTCAATTCAATCCAAAGACATACATTTAGGGCTATTTGCAATTTAGCCCTCACATTTGCACATTTTATCAATCTAGTCCATTCTTCACAAAACACCAAATTCACAAAATCCATGCATACACATGCTTGGCCGAACCTCTCTAGGGACTATATAAGTCCAAATATTTCAACACCTTTAAACATCACAAAGCTCAACATATTATCAATGGCATAACTCACAATCATCATCAATAAACAAATTTGAGACATGGGTTTGATAGTAGACGAAGCAACGATTGCAAAAACGTAAAAATTATCGAAAAAGGATCAAAACTAGCCTTGAATTTTTGGCTTGTAAGTGCTGAATGTCTAACCAAAGTTTCTTTCTTTTTCTTTTACTAGTTTTGGTCAAAACAAAATAACAAAGATGAACACTTTCATCTTTTGTTTCATAAATTTTATGATAATAAAACAATTACCTTTTTAGCCATTTAAAAGATATTTGGCAAAATTAGACAACAAGGGTATAATAGGCCATTTACCATCCACTATCGAAATAGTGGTAGGCCACAACTTTACAAAACCACAATACATTGGTACTTTCACAAATAGCGAGCAACTTTCACATTCAATGCAATTTCATCCTTTTGTCAATTTAAACACACAGACGGACAAATTAGCTTACGGAAATTTAGCACATACTTAATCACATATTAACGACACAGAAAATAATATTAACATATTATTCAGACTCGGATTTGTGGTCCCGAAACCACTGTTCTGACTAGGGTATAAACCAAACTGTTACAGATTCTTTCTTGTTTGTGGTAAGTATTCTTCTTCTCTTTCGATTCTTGTTTTTTTTTTCCTTGCTGGTTGATAAATCGGAAGCGTTAATCCTATACTATGGTGCTTTGGCCGAATGTGGGGGAGGCTTCACTATCGTATTTTCTCTGTACCTGGCCAGCGGTTGGGAGGTCTTTGGGAGGATAATCGAGTTCGGCCAATCAAGGTAAGGGGTTCATACCATTTGTTTGGCCGAAAGGCCACTCCTTCTAATCTATATCCGGGAGAACCGAATCTGATTTGGTACATTTGTAGGGACTTCAGCGTTTTCTTAATCCTTGCCTAAAGCTTCCAGGTTCTGTCGATTTAGGTAAGAACTTTTTCATCTTGAGCATTTATTCCCACTTTTATCTTATTCAATGGCCTAACTCGGTCTTCTGACCAAGATAACACTTATGGAATCAAATACCAGCCAAGCAAAGGAGAGGGTTGGACACGTAGTCCCTACCCCTAGATTCAAGAAGCGAGCAGTGTCAGCAGTTCGAGACTAGCCACCGGGTTATGGGCCGGCTTCGGAAAGGGATAAGCAGATCGCTGTGATCTCTGCGAGTGAGGACGTTAGTGAGGTCGATAGTTTAGTTCTTCGGGTTTACTGGAGTGTAATTACCACACTATTCCTTAATTGTATAAATGTGTATTTGTTATTTTTGAAAGTCAATAATCGCGGCAATGGTGATTGAGTTACCCATGTTGGGTAAAACCGAAACCCCAAGTCAGTATATTTTAACTAAGTCTTATAATTATTGTTGATTGCATGATTGTGTGCGTATACTGAATACTGTATGTATGACATTATATGACCTGTTTATTATGCTATGGTGCATGTCCATGGGATATTGGGATGTTAATGATATGAAGGGAAAGTGTATATCGGTGACACTGTCACATTAAATGATGGCTTGGTGCCTCATTATCGTATTGGGGATTTGATAACGTATTTATCGATGGCTAGACCACGTTATATTGAGTTTGAGCAGTGTGTCTGTCAGCATGACTGCCAAAGAGGTGTGTAGAGGATGGAGGGTTGATTGTAGAAATCCCCACAGGTGTGTTGAGGATGGACATATGGAGCAGGAGTGTAGAGGATGGAATATTAGGCTGGGTTGGGTTATCATATTCATTATTTTGGTATGCTATAATGATTGGGCTTCGGCCGACTGTGTTTGGGGGCTTAGGCCCACTTGTGGAATATGGGGACTAATTGCACACTAAGTCTGGTGACTCACTCTATTGCTTAAACAATTGCAAGTGATTCTTAGTTCAGTGGATTGGGCTGGATTGGACTCGAGGTGGCCATGCATGGGTTATTCAACTAAAACTTTATTTTATTTACCGTTTGCTACTTTTGGGGATTTTTGATTTGTAATAAGGCCACTATTATTTGGTTTTAATTATGGTTTAACTATTAAGACATTTACACCACAAACTTGATCAACAAAATGTTTTCTTCATAAGATGAAATAAACCGGGTTTTTCCTCAAAATTTAATTAACGATGTTACGCACAAAAATCTATAAGCCAACCTTATGATTTTTAGTATATCACCTGAACACGGGAATTGGCTAATTGATATTTTAATTTAAAAATTAATTGCTAAATTTTTTTAATAAATCACTAAACTTGGAGTTTTCAGAAAAATAACTTAGAAGTTTTTTCGAAGTTCGCGTTTTTGTGAAAACCTCTTCAAGTGACATACCAGATCCGGTCGTGGTGTTTGGGCCGGGTTTGGGGTATTACAATTTGGTATCAGAGCCTGGGTTGCAAAACTCGGCTATGGGTTTTTGGGTCTAAAATGTTTTCAAAATTTGATTTAAGAATGGTTTGGAAAAAATATATAGTTACATGTTTTTGGAGGTATGGCACTCGAGTCTCCGGCCCAAGTCTGTAAGATAAGTCTTCTGACTATTGGATGATTTGCATAAAGTGAATGTGGATAATAGAAATAAGAAACTCTACTTTAGGAACGAAAACCTTTAGGTATGCCTATGGTTTTGTGGAAAAACTACTTATAACTCAATTCTCATAAAACTACTCGTTAATCAACAGTAAAAAGAAATGCTAATTCATAAAACTTATAAATTAGATTAGGACGAAACGATAGACATGAGTGCTAGAGGATATGGACGTATTGCACGTGGTCGTGGTAAGGGCCGGGGTGTTGAGGTTGAGTTTTCGGAGGCAAGGAATGAGCCTGAAGGAGAGGTGCCAGCGTCACATGTGGCAGAAGCGGGATCACAAGATAGAACTGGTGGGGATGACGCCCTGTCTCAAGCAATGCTGCGTGTGTTGGAGCGAGTTGCTGGGGCAAGCACTGAGACAGTATCTCGGAAGTCTATTCCTGAACGACTTCGAGCAAATGAAGCTGAAACATTTAGGGGTATCTCTGGTGTGGCCCCGAATGTAGCTGAGTACTGGCTGGAGGCAGTCGAGCGAATTATGGATGATTTAGATTGCATGGCAGAGGAAAACTGAAAAGAGCGGTGTCTCTTCTTCGAGATGAAGTATATCAATGGTGGCTCACCGTAAAGGAAGGCACTATGGCGGATCGCATCGATTGAGATTTCTTCAAAACTGCATTTTAGAGGAAATACGTTGGGGCAAACTACGTGGATGCTCAGAAAAAAGCATTTTTGAATTTGGTACAAGGGGGTAAATCGGTAGCTGAGTATGAGGCGGAATTTTTGCGGTTGAGTAGGTACGCCCGAGGGATAGTTGCGACCGATTATAAGCTTGCGTGCGGTTCGAAGATGGGCTGCGAGACGAGCAGCGAGTGTTGATAGCTCCACAGCGGGAGAGGGATTTTGCTATCCTGGTGGAGAAGGCTAAAATAGTCGAGGAGGTAAAGCGGACTGAGAAGCAAAATAAGAATAGGGATAGAGGTAGGAATAAGAGGAGTTATGGACTGTCAAGGTCATCTGGGGGTTTCCAGAAGAGGCCTAGGGTTGATGGGCCGGGTCGTGTTGCAACGCCAGTTTCTGTTGGGCAATTTCGATAGTGTGCTCAGTGTGGGAGGTCACATGCAGGAGAGTGCTGGGGAAGAGATAGGTTATGTTTCAAGTGTGGGTCAAAGGATCATCTGATCAGGAATTGTCCGCTAGAAATGACCAGGGCTCGGATGGTAGGTCAGGGGTATGTGCAGCCAGGAAGGGGTGGACAGTAGATGCCGAGAGGTCGTGGTCCGAACAGAGGAGGGGATGGTTCTGGTCGGGGTCGCGGAGCGCCAGGCAGAGGTGCTGGGAATACAGAGGCAAGACACCCGGGTTGGTTTATACAGCCAGATGCCGAGAAGAGGGGGATGCATCAGACGTTATAACGGGTACGTTCATCATTTTTGGTTTACCCTTTACTGCATTAATTGATATTGGGTCGACGTATTCCTATGCTGCTAGTATGGTGTCTGGAACCTTGAGCATGAACTCTGAAACTACTTCTAAGGAGATGACTGTACTTAGTCCTTTAGGACAATCTGTAGTAGTAAACAAACTTTTTAGAAATGTGCCTCTTGAAGTACAAGGGTTGGTTTTCCCGGCTAATTTGATAGAACTACCATTCGGGAAGTTCGATTTGATCTTAGGCATGGATTGGTTGGTAAGGTATCGAGCAAACTTGGATTGTGCTGCTAAGCACATGGTGTTAAGGACTCCAGAGGATACTGAAGTCTTAGTGATAGGTGAAAGGAGAGACTACTTGTCCAATGTAGTGTCTGCTCTAAAGGCAGAAAGAATGGTGAGAAAAGGGTGCATGGCTTTCTTAACTTTTGTCAGTGCATTGGACGTAAAGGAAGTGACTGTGAATGAAGTTAGAACAGTAAAGGAATTTGTGGATGTTTTTCCTGAAGAGCTTCCAGGGTTGCCTCCGGATCGTAAGGTGGAGTTCGAAATTGAGCTACTTTCAGGTACGGCTCCGGTGTCCATCGCCCCTTATAGGATGGCGCCGAAGGAGCTGGTTGAGCTTAAAGCTCAAATCCAAGAGTTGTTGGATCGTGGTTTTATCCGACCCAGTGTATTTTCGTGGGGGGCGCCAGTGCTATTTGTGAGGAAGAAAGATGGATCCATGCGAATATGCATTGACTATCGCCAGTTGAATAAGTTGACGATTAAGAATAAGTACCCGCTGTTAAGGATTGATAACCTGTTTGATCAGCTCAAAGGGGCTTTGGTCTTTTCAAAGGTAGATTTGAGGCCGGGATATCATCAGCTTAAGGTCAAGGAAACGGATATTCACAAGACGGCTTTCCGGACTCGCTATGGTCACTACGAGTTCCTGGTGATGCCGTTTGGATTGACAAATGGACCAGTTGTGTTCATGGATATGATGAACTGAGTTTTTCAACCCTATCTGGACCGGTTCATTGTAGTGTTCATAGAGGACATTCTGGTATATTCCAAGACTAGAGAGGAGCACTATTCGCATCTTTGGGTGGTTCTGCAGATTTTAAGGGAGAAACAGCTGTACGCCAAATTTAGCAAGTGTGAGTTTTGGTTGAAGGAAGTTACATTTCTGGGTTATGTGGTATTTGTAGAGGGGATTAGGGTTGACCCCCGGAAGATTGAAGCGGTGTTGGGTTGAAAACCGCCTAAGTCTGTGGCAAAAGTTTAGAGTTTCCTTAGTCTGGCTGGGTATTATCGAAGGTTCGTTGAGGGATTCTCCGTAATTGTGGCACCTTTAACTAAGTTGTTGAGGAAAGGGGTAGCATTTGTTTGTGTTGACAAGCAGCAGGAAAGATTTGGGAAGCTGAAAAGGATTTTGACAGAAGCTCCGGTTTTAATTCAGCCTGAGGCTGGAAAAGAGTTCGTAGTGTATTGTGATGCTTCACACATGGGGTTAGGGTGTGTGCTGATGCAGGATGGGAAGGTTGTTACGTATACATCTCGGCAGTTAAGACCGCATGAGATGAATTATCCCACGCATGATTTGGAGTTGGTTGCGGTAGTTTTCGCTTTAAAGATCTGGAGACATTATTTGTATGGAGAGAAGTCCGTTATCTACACCGACCACAAGAGTTTGAAATATCTTCTAACTCAGAAAGAGTTGAATTTAAGGTACCGAAGGTGGATTGAGCTGTTGAAGGATTATGACTGCTCGATCGAATACCATCCGGGTAAGGCTAATGTGGTGGCAGATGCGTTAAGCCGAAAGGTAGTATAAGATTTCAGAGCGATGTTCGTCCATCTCAGTTTATATGATGACGGAAGTCTATTAGCTGAACTTCAAGTGAAACCGACGTGGGTAAATCAGATTAAAGAGAAACAGTTATCAGATGATATCTTGAGTGCTCGACTTCTGTAAGTACAGAATGGTGGGGTGGAAGATTATAATTTGAACGGTGATAGGGTTTTGTGTTTTCGTAAGAAGGTTTGTATGCCGAAGGATGTGGAGTTGAGGCAGATGATTCTTCAGGAAGCACACAGTAGCCCTCACGATATGCATCCTGGAGGAAGTAAGATGTACCGGGATCTGTGCGAATAGTTTTGGTGGCCTGGATTAAAGCGGGAAGTTACAGAGTTTGTGGGAAAGTGTTTAATATGTCAGCAGGTAAAAGCCGAGCATCAGTTGCCTTCAGGGTTATTACAGCCGGTGAAGATTCCATAGTGGAAATGGGAGAGGATCACTATGGACTTTGTTAGTGGGCTACCCCTTACGCCTACTAAGAAAGATTCGGTATGGGTGATTGTGGATCGGTTGACGAAGTCCGCTCATTTCATACATGTTCGTGTCGACTATTTTCTTCAGAGGTTGGCTAAGCTGTATGTGGCAGAAATTGTGAGGTTGCATGGGGTACTAGTATCGATCATATCAGATAGAGACCCTAGGTTTACGTCGCGGTTTTGGAAGGCACTGCATCAGGAATTGGGTACAAGACTGGACTACAACACAGCTTTTCATCCATAGACTGATGGTCAGTCAGAGAGAGTAACTCAGATCTTGGAGGATATGTTGAGAGGTTGTGTCATCGACTTCAGGGGTAGTTGGGAAGAGTTCTTACCGTTGGCAGAATTCGCATACAACAACAGCTACCAATCTAGTACTCAGATGGCGCCCTATGAAGCGTTGTATGGGCGGAGGTGTCGTACTCCTACCTGTTGGACATAATTGGGTGAGCATCAGATGTTGGGTCCAGAATTGGTTACAGAGACAGAGGAGAAGGTTAAGTTAATTAGGGCTCGATTGAAGGAAGCGTCCAACAGGTAAAAATCATATGCACATCTGAAGCGAAAGGAGATAGAGTTTACAGTAGGTGATCGGGTTTTCTTGAAAGTTTCACCTTGGAAGAAGGTGATGAGGTTTGGACGGAAGGGCAAGCTAAGTCCTAGGTTTATCAGGCCTTATCGGGTTTTGAAACGTGTGGGACCAGTGGCATATCAACTAGAGTTACCTTTAGAATTAAAACAGATGCACGATGTGTTCTATGTTTCGATGTTAAGACGTTACCGTTCGGATCCGTCTCACGTCCTGCCAGTCGAGGAAATTGAGGTAAGGCCAGACTTGTCTTATCAGGAGGAACCAGTGCAGATCGTGGAACGAGACGTCAAGGTGCTAAGAAGGAAATCAGTTCTGTTGGTTAAAGTCTTGTGGCAAATTCACAGTATGGAAGAGGCGATGTGGGAGCCAGAGGAGACAATGCGACAGCACTACCCTCACCTCTTCTAATCCGGTAATTTCGAGGCCGAAACTTCTTTAAGGGGGTAGAACTGTAACATCCAGGAATTAGGGGCTTTGCATTTATTATGTTTTGTGTGTTGGGTATGCTTTGCTTGTTGTTTGGGTGCGTTCGGGGGCCTCGAGAAGGATCGGGGTTAAGCTGAAGCTTTGGCAAAATTTCATTCTTGGGCATCTCTAGGGGAGAGCTAGCTGGGACAGGCTTTAAAGATTAACGCTTCTGTTTGTTAACACAAGAAGTGCAGTGGTAAAATGGCAAGGAGACACCACCTTGAGTGCTTGGAAGTGGCGTCATATGGGAGCTACAGGGGTGAAGGAGTTCGAGTTGCATTGACAGCATTTTGGAGTTTTATTTTTGCGCCTGGGGAGCTTAAGTGGTGGTTTCTGGAAGGGCTCTTCATGGATGAGGGTGGAATGAGTAAAATGATTTGAAAGTGTGGCCAAGAGTGAAAGGTGGGGTTTGAATCATTCAAACTAAATTAAATGGGTGATAGAGAGGGAAAATAGGAGAGAATCATGGAGGGTGTTGGTGGTGCTAGAGTTGGCCGAATTTGAGGCTTTGGTGGAGCTGAGTTTCGACTAGGGGTGTATGGGTTAGTGAATTTTGGCATTTTGGGATGTGTGGAGCTAAAGTGAACCGTATGCCCTTGTGTGGTTAAGTGCCGAAAGTTTTAAGGAGTTTTTAGTTTTCATTTCGGTGCACTTTCGGTTTTAGGTGTGGGTGTGTGAGCCGGTTCTTCCAAAGGCCTTTGTGAGAGGAGTGATAGCAAATCAACCTTATAAGTCTTTTACTCTCTTTTGCAATCGGTGAGCATTGGTTTTTCTTCTTTCATTTACCAAACTGAAATCATCTCTGCAGAATCTCACTTTTAGCATACTTTGTTCTTTCGACCAAAAGCAAAATCTTCAACCCTCTCTTTTTCTTTTGTTCACACTCATTCTACATTTCATATCCCCTTAGTCGAACCCTCCTACCACTTTCTCCACTTCATTGTTTTCTTCTTCTATTTCTTCTACTCAAAGCCAAAACCTATTTCCCCTTTTCTCCTCTTTGAGTTTTCTTTCACTCTTCCTCTATAGCCGAATCTCTGACTGTTTATTTCTCTTCATTCGTTCTCGTTTCAGTGGTTTCCCAATACTCATTCTCCTAACCCTCTTAATCGGTTCTTTCTTGTTTGTGGTAAGTATTCTTCTTCTCTTTCGATTCTTGTTTTTTTTCCTTGCTGGTTGATAAACTGGAGGCGTTAATCCTATACTGTGCTGCTTTGGCCGAATGTGGGGGAGGCTTCCCTTTCGTATTTTCTCTGTATCTGGCCAGCGGTTGGGAGGTCTTTAGGAGGATAATTGGGTTCAGTCAATCAAGGTAAGGGGTTCTTACCATTCGTTTGGCTGAAAGGCCACTCCTTCTAATCTATACCTGGGAGAACCGAATCTGATTTGGTACATGTGTAGGGACTTCAGCGTTTTCTTAATCCTAGCCTAAAGCTTCCAGGTTCTGTCAATTTAGGTAAGAACTTTTTCATCTTGAGCGTTTATTTCCGCTTTTATCTTATTCAATGGCTTAACTCGGTCTTCTGACCAAGATATCGTTTATGGAATCAAATACCAGCCAAGCAAAGAAGGGGGTTGGACACGTAGTCCCTACCCCTAGATTCAAGAAGCGAATAGTGTTGGCAGTTCGAGACTGGCCACTGGGTTGTGGGCCGGCTTTGGAAAGGGATAAGCAGATCACTGTGATCTCTGCTAGTGAGGACGTTAGTGAGGTCGATAGTTTAGTTCTTCGGGTTTACAGGTGTGTAATTACCACACTATTCCTTAATTGTATACATGTGTATGTGTTATGTTTGAAAGTCGATAATCGCGGCCATGGTGATTGAGTTACCCATGTTGGGTAAAACCGAAACCCCAGGTGAGTATATTTTAATTAAGTCTTATAATTATTGTTGATAGCATGATTGTGTGCGTATACTGAATACTGTATGTATGACATCATATGACCTGTTTATTATGCTATGTTGCATGTCCATGGGATATTGGGATGTTAATGATATGAAGGGGAAGTGTATATCGGTGACACTGTCACATTAAATGATGGCTTGGTGCCTCATTATCGTGTCGGTGATTTGATCACGTATTTATCGGTGGCTAGACCACATTATATTGACTTTGAGCAGCGTGTTTGTCAGCATGACTGCCAAAGAGGTGTGTAGAGGATGGAGGGTTGATTGTAGAAATCCCCACAGGTGTGTTGAGGATGGACATATGGAGCAGGAGTGTATAGGATGGAATATTAGGCTGGGTTGGGTTATCATATTCATTATTTTGGTATGCTATAATGATTGGGCTTCAGCCGACTGTGTTTGGGGGCTTAGGCCCACTTGTGGAATATGTGGACTAATTGTACACTGAGTCTGGTGACTCACTCTATTGCTTAAACAAATTGCAGGTGATTCTTAGTTCAGTGGATTGGGCTGGATTAGACTCGAGGTGGCCATGCATGGGTTATTCAACTAAAACTATATTTTATTTACCGTTTGCTACTTTTGGGGATTTTTGATTTGTAATAAGGCCACTATTATTTGGTTTTAATTATGGTTTAACTATTAAGACATTTACACCACAAATTTGATCGACAAAACGTTTTCTTCACAAGATGAAATAAACCGGGTTTTTCCTCAAAATTTAATTAACGATGTTACGCACGAAAATCTATAAGCCAACCTTATGATTTTTAGTATATCACCTGAACACGGGAATTGGCTAATTGGTATTTTAATTTAACAATTAATTGCTAAATTTTTTTTAATAAACCACTAAACTTGGAGTTTTCAGAAAAATAACTTAAAAGTTTTTCCGAAGTTTGCGTTTTTGTGAAAACCTCTTCAAGTGACATACTAGATCCGGTCGTGGTGTTTGGGCCAGGTTTGAGGTGTTACAGACACACACAAAGTAAGTTATTTAAGCTTAGTAAGTCATAAGCAAGTAAATATCAGCTAAATTATCAAAACCAAATATACAAAATCACAAACACAAACTTAGCATTAAAATCTTTCATACACATATCAAATGGTTAGTTGTACATATACACATGAACTTATATAATTCTCACTATTAAAATCATAATAAGTACGTTTTCCCAAATATACTAAATCAAATTGCTTACACATAGATCACATATATATAACTTTAGCATTTATACAATTAAATAAACAAACAACATACCTTATTTTCATAACATGGTTTAAATACATACCTGAGCCCTTTTAATTCTATTTTCACATTGGTTCTTCACTTAACAATGCCCGTTGAACCATTCGGAATTAAAAAGGATACGCGGATAGTCGGAAGCTTGTACAATACCAACGTCCTAAACGTGGTCTTACATGTAATTACATATCGATCCCACTGTCCCAGACAGGGTCTTACACGTAAACATAAGTCGATGCCAACGTCCCAGATTTGCTCTTACACGATAACACATATCGGATATCCTATGTCATGACATATGTATCCTAACTATTCCTAGGGTTCGAACGAGGCTTTCGGACATCGGATATCGATCGAATCAAACTTAAAACATAGTCAATTCTCAATATCACATTCGGCTAAGGCATAATTTTAATCAAATAATTCAGGTTATCACATAGCAATATATATTCATAAATATAACAAAATTTAAATGCTTATTGACTTACCTCGAACGTCGACGGTCGGTAAAATCGACTTATCGACTACTTTCGTTTTTCCCCGGTCCAAATCTAATTTCTTTGGTTCTTGGTCTAAACATATTCAAATTAAGCTTATTTAAACACCATTCTATTCAATTTAGTGTCAAAAACACATAAATGGGAAAATTACCATTTTGCCCCTAACATTTCACACTTTTTACAATTTAGTCCCTATTGCACAAAACACAAAATACACAAAATTTCACATTACCCATGCTTGGCCGAATATTACCTATGTTCATATAAGTCTATACATTTCATTTATTTCACATTTTAGTCCCTCAAAAATTTATTTTTGCAATTTAGTCTAAATTACTCAAATTCATCCAAAATTCAAAGACAAAACATGTTAATTTAAAACATATATTTCATATTTCATCATCAAACAACACAAACAACAAGCTATCATCAATGGCTCAACTTAAAATATTCATCAAAATCAAAAATTCAAGCATGGGTTTTGAACTATTCAAAGCAACGATCTCAAAAACGTAGAAATTATCAAAAATCGAAAAAAAACTAACCTTGAATCAAGCCAAAACAGGTGCCGAAATTTTGAAGAACATGAAAGCTTTCTTCTTTGCAATATTCGACCACTTAAAAGATGATAATGGCTAATTTTTTATGTTTTTTATTATATTATTATTAATTTAACAAATTACTAATTTAACATTTATAATATTATTATAAAACACATTAATATGGTTATAAATATCCTTATGCCGTCCACTATAGCTAAAAATGGGTTATTTGCCTTTTAAGGACTTTACATTAAAAAGACATTAGCAAATTAGCACTTACACATTAATTAGCAAATTTCACATTTTACGCAATTAAGTCCTTTTATTTAACCGGACACTTAAACGACGAAATTAAAACACGAAAATTTAACACAAACAAATTCACACATAATAAACACTGAAAAAAACTTATAATATTTTTTTCAGACTCAGATTTGTGGCCCTGAAACCACTATTCTGATTAGGGTCAAAATAGGGCTGTTACAACTCTCCCCCCTTAGGGATTTTCATCCCCGAAAATCTTACTGGTGAATAGGTTTGGATAACGCTCTTTCATTGTATCCTTTGACTCCCAAGTTGCCTCCTCAACACCGTGCTTTTGCCACAATACTTTAACTAATGGAATTTTCTTATTTCTCAATTCTTTAGTTTCGCAAGCCAAAATTCGAATCGGTTCTTCTTCATATGTCATTTCAGATTGAATCTCAACCTCTGTCAGACTAATCACATGTGAAGGATCGGATCGGTATCTACGGAGCATCAAAACATGGAATACATTATGGATCTTTTCTAGCTCAGGTGGCAACTGTAATCTATAAGCAACCGGCCCTATACGCTCTATAATCTCATACGGCCCAATAAATCTCGGACTCAACTTGCTTTTAAGACCGAATCTGAGTAGTCTTTTCCACGATGAGACTTTCAAAAACACTTGATCTCCGATCTGAAACTCAATATCCTTACGTTTTAAATCTGCATATGACTTTTGACGATCTGATGTAGCTTTCAAACTGTCTCAAATCACTATCACTTTCTGTTCAGTCTCTTTGATCAAGTCAACCCTGTGTATCTTATTTTCACTGAGCTCAGTCCAATACAAAGGTGTACAACATTTTCGACCGTACAAAGCCTCATAATGTGCCATTTTGATACTAGATTGAAAGCTATTATTATAAGCAAATTCAATCAAAGGTAAGTATCGCTCCCACGTACCTTTGAACTTGAGAATGCAACATCTTAACATATCCTCAAGTACCTGAATGATTCGTTCAGACTGACCGTCTGTTTGCGGATGAAAAGTCGTGCTAAATTGTAGTTTTGTACCTAAAGCATATTGCAGTTTCTTCCAAAACTGCAATGTGAACCTCGGGTCTCGGTCTGAAACAATAGAAATAGGCACACCATGTAATCTCACAATCTAAGAAACATATAATTCAGCCAATTTATCAAGTGAATAATCTATGCGGATCGAAACAAAATTAGCATATTTAGTTAATCTATCCACAATAACCCAGATTGCATCTTTCTTGCTCAGTGTCAATGGTAAACCAAATACAAAATCCATCGTGACCCTGTCCCATTTCCACTCAGGTATCATAATCGGCTGAAGTAACCCAGAAGGTACTTGATGCTCGGCTTTTACTTGTTGACAGACTAAACATTTCGAAACAAATAGAACTATTTCATACCAGGCCACCAATAGAACTGTTTCAGAACATTATACATTTTCGTGCTTCCGGGATGAATAGATAACTAACTACTATGAGCTTCGTTCAAAATCATTTGAATCAACTATGAGTTTCTCGGAACACATATTCGATTTCTGAACCTCAAACAACCATTTCATCAACTCGGAATTCAAATTCAACATTCATTTCACACTGAACTCGCTTTGCTATCAGATCATTATCAACTTTCTCAGCATCACAAATTTGTTGAACAAATAACAGTCTTGCTTTTAATTCGGCTATTATCGAACCATCATCAGATATAACCATATACGCATCCATTACACGCAAAGAAAATAATGATTTTTGACTTAAAGCATCAGCAACAACATTAGCCTTTCCCGGATGATAGTCAATCACTAGCTCGTAGTCTTTTAACAACTCTAACCATCGGCGTTGTCTCAAATTCAGATCTTTCTAAGTCATCAAATACTTCAGACTTTTATGATCAGAATAAACTTGACATTTCTCACCGAACAGATAGCGACGCCAAATCTTCAATGCGAAACAATAGCTGTTAATTCCAAATCATGTATCGGATATTTCTTTTCGTGCGGCTTCAACTATCTTGAGGCATAAGCTATGACTTTGCCTTCCTGCATCAAAACACAACCCAGACCACTCAAAGATGCATCACTGTAAATGACAAATTCTTTACCCGATTCTGGTTGAACTAACACTGGAGTTTTAGTCAAAAGAGCTTTCAACTGATCGAAACTTTTCTAACACTTTTCTGACCACTCAAACTTAACATCTTTTTGTAACATCTTCGTGATCATTTGTCGTGATCATAGAGAAACCTTTCACAAACCGTGTAACACCCCCAGACCCAGCCCAAATGTTATAACCAAATCCGGTGATGTCACATCAAAGGGATAATTCAAAACGATTTTGCTAAGTTAAAATTGAAGGCCTAAAAGCCCAAAATCGTTGAATCTTGCTAAGTAATGATAAAAGCCCATGTTTAAATCTAAGAAATTTATCCAGGTTAAACAATTAAGTAAACAATTGAAACAAAAACAACAAAACTCAAAATCTAATGTCGAACCGAAGAATACATGGCCTTATTACAATCCAACAGAAACAAAGTAATTAAAATTAAGTCTTTCAAACTAATTAAAAACTACTTGCAGTGTGGCCACCTTCGAGTCCTCTTCCACGTCGAGTCGTCTATTGAGGATCACCTGAAACATTTAATAACAGGGTGTGAGTTTCGAAACTCAGTGTGTACGACCCTTGGTAACTAATCAACATGGAAATATCACATTAGGCCTAAGCCCTATCAAATTCGGTGGTCTTGGGGCTTAGCCCACAATGACCTCACATTACATTAGTATCACATGAATGCAATGCTCCTATCCCAAATCCAACCCTGCACTCCATTTCCCTTCCAACCCTACACTCCTGTGGGGATATAAATATCAACCCACCCATCCCTACACTCTAAAGGTAGCACCAACAGTGGCACTACTCAAACGTTGCAGCAAGGCTGCTAAGCATATAATGGGCTTAAAGCCACAGGTGGATCCACAGTCGTCAAACGACTATGCGATCCTCAAATCTTCCTCCGTATCATCAAAACCCACCCAAGTGCAACATATATTTCATGAATGCAACATACACACTTTCACACATTCGGCACTTAGGGGTATTTTATTCATTTCACTACCTAAGGGTATTTCTATAAATCAACTCTACATGGGTATTTAGGAAATTTTGCAAAACAGTGGTATTTTAGAAATTTTTTAAATCTAATGATATTTTGGAATTCTCAAATCAGGGGTATTTGGTCCCTCTCGGGTTTTGGTTATGAACTTTGGCGCATTAACAAATCCTTGCGGCTAAAGTGAACAGACACTATGCACCGAGTAGGATTCCAGAGAAGAGAAGGTAGGCCACTAGGACCGCTTAAGTACCAAGCTCTCCCTAGATCCAATCCTAGACATGCATATGTCTGTTACCACACTCTAACCCAGCGACTTGTCCATGGACATGTGTAATTATTAGATTAAGTCTTATGCGGTTTAAAAGTTGTTCAGAACTAGGCCTAAAGTCCATTAAACCCTAGCAAACTTGTCTACGTCCCTATAAAGCCCATCAAGCCCATTTTACATTCATATAGCCCCCTATGCCCAAATCACATCCTTATGGCCCATTAGGCCCAGATCTCATTCATATGGCCTATTAGGCCCAAAATAATTCCAGATCATGTAACATGCATGACTAACTCAATTCATATAACCAAATCAATCAATTTCATCAAACTTAGCCTCAGGGCCCACTGGGCCCATTTAGCCATTTTCGGCTTTTCAGCTTTCCAGCATTGCCGATATCATGTGTGTGTAGTGTTTGTACACACCTGGTTACTGCAACGTGCTATACTATCCTTGGTCTTGAACCTACAACCAACCAACCTTCAATCAATCACCCATACTTAATCAAAATATTTACCAAAAGCCGAAGCCTTACCGTAACCTTACCGTGTGCCACCAGGTTCTAATAGCCCTTCCTTAGCTACTAATCACGAGTATCCCCTAGATCTGCACTCACACATGCACCATTAAACTTCGAGTGACTCATAATCCACACGTCGCCCCTATAGATCATACAACGGGACAAAAACGGAGAAAATGGGTCAAAGTAAAAAAATTCACATGGTCTAGGCTTGAGACACATTGCCGTGCCTCTTTAGCAGACCCTCACACGGCCTGGGCTCGATTCACACAAGCGTGGCACATGGGCGTGTCCCTGACGTGACCTATTTTAATTCTATTCGGAATAGGGTACTTAAGGGCAAAGAAAGACATCCTTAAAGCCTATATAAACACCCTAAGTGTGACCTAAAAGGGGGGCGTTCAGGGAGGCCAAGGCGCCAAGCCAAATAGGCTAAATTGTGGGATATATTCGAAGAAAGCCAGTTGATTCATCTCAAGAAGCCGAAATCATAATCAAGACAGAAGATCTTCCCTTCAATTTCCTTCAGGGGGTTTTAGGGTTTTTCTTATATTTTGTTTTATATTTTCTTCTGAGATGTATTCTTTTATAATTATGAACTAAACCCCTCAAATACCAGAGGGGGATAAACCTAAGACGGATATTGTTATTGTTTTCTGAACTGTATGATAAATACTTGATTTGTTCTTAATTATGTGTTCTTAATTCTTGTTTTAATATTTCAGGATATTGATTCAAGTATTGATGTGCTTAGGCAGTGGAGCAAAAGTCCCTATTTAAGAGAAGATCTAGCATAGTTAAGAGGAGTTGATCGCAACCCTAGAAATAGGATGACAAAAATCTGCCAGATTAAGGTCAAACCTAATACGAGAGTCCATAGATTGAGTTAATGCAATTCTAGGGGTTTTAATTAGAAAGAGATTTCAATTAATCAACCTAGGGTTAGACGCTAGTAGCCTCGAAAGAGGTATTAATATAAATTAGGGAATCCTACGGATCAAGTCAAGTGAATAAATCTTCTGGTTAGAGTTAAATAACAAGTGAAGTCTAGGTGGATTCTTCCTTGGGTATTGTCTTAATAATTTGGTTTTTCCCTAAAGTATTTTCCCAATTCATTCGCTGTGTCTTAGCATCTTTAGCTTAGTAATTAGTTAGTTTTAGATTAAACAACAATTCTCTTAACTCTTAGGCTAAATAATAAAAAGATAGTAATTACTAGTACTCTTGGTCCTTGAGGATACGATACTTCCGGTCTTGCCATAGCTATACTACCAAATGATAGGTGCGCTTGCCTCAATCGCTGTCATAAGTTAGTTACTAGGCTCGATCATTCATTATATAAATTTTAAGACTTTCAGATATACGATCAAGTTTTTGGCACCGTTGCCGGGGACTAAGATATTAGGAACACTTGATTTTTATTAATTTAGTCATTATTTTTATTTATTTTTTATTTTTACTTCTCTAATTTTTCTTTTCTTTCCTTCGCTTCTGATAGGTTTTTCTAGTTTATGACTAGAAGGAACCCGTCAGGACCCTTGATTTTTGACAGCGATATAGAACGTACCGTTTATAGAAACAGAAAGAGAAATAAGACGAAGCTTACGATACATAGAAGAAGCGCAAAAGGATGATACCAATTCTACCAAAGAGATGGCTGATAAAAATCCACTACCTCCTGTGGTTGCTGCAAACTTGGTGAATCAAAATTCTGCTCCTCGTACTCTGTATGATTATGCTAAATATAATTTAACAGGAACTGAGTCAAGTATTGGTGGACCTGCTATTGCTGCAAATAATTTTGAACTGAAACCTAATACAATTCAGATGATACAGCAATTTGTTCAGTTTGATGGTTTGCAGGATGAAGATCCAAATAATCACTTGGCGAATTTCCTAGAATTTTATGATACTTTCAAAATAAATAGCATTGTGATGATGCTATTCATCTTCAGTTGTTTCCCTTTTCATTGAGAAACAAAGCCAAACAGTGGTTGAACTTGTTACCATGAGAACAATCACTACATGGGAACAAATAACCGAAAAATTTTTGTTAAAATATTTTTTGCCGGCTAAAACGGCCAAGTTGAGGAATGATATCTCTTCTTTTGTGCAGATGGATTTAAAGACACTTTACGATGCATGGGAGAGATACAAAGATCTATAAGAAGGTGTCCACACCATGGATTACTCTTGTGGCTACTGGTCCAAACTTTTTACAACGGTGTGAACCCCTCAACTAGGCAGTTGATTGATTCAGTCGCCGGCGGTACTCTAAACAACAAAACACCTGAGGTTGCCTACAAATTCATTGAAGAAATGTCACTGAATAAATATCAGTGGCAAGTCACGAGGACAAAGCCAACAAAAGCCGCTAATGTTTTCAACCTCGACGCAATGACCATGCTATCAAACCAGGTAGAAATGTTAAATAAAAAGATTGATGGTTTATGTGGTTCTTCGCAGGTACATCCTGTTATGCAGTGCGATATGAATGGATGAGGGATGAGCAATACAAAATATCCACCTTACAACCCGAGCACTGAAAACGAACAAGTTCACTATATGGGTAATAATTCTAGACCTCAAAATAACCCTTATAGTAATACTTACAATCCAGGTTGGAGGAACCACCCCAACTTCTCATAGGGTGGCCAAGGACATCAGAGACAACAACCCCTCCCAAGCTTTCAACAGCAACCCTACCCACAAAAAAAGAAGCTGAACCTTGATGAGATGCTAACAAAATTTATAGCGGTGTCAGAAACCCATTTCCAAAACACCGAGACAGCACTCAAAAAATCAGCAAGCATCAATTCAAGGGATCGAGAACCAACTAAGGCAACTTGCTATGTAGTTCTCTGAACGATCACAAGGCAGCTTGCCAAGCAACACTAAGACTAACCCAAAGGAGCAACTTCAAGCAATAACAGCTCGCGATAGTGGAGGGTTAGATGAACCAAAAGTAAGCCAAGAGAATGTGGTCGAGGAAGGTAAGGTCGAGGTAAGTCATGATAAGCCAAAATCGGTAGTTAAAGAGTACCAACCTCGTGTGCCATACCCCAATGCGATGAAGACAGACAACACAGATGAACAATTCGGTAAATTTCTTAAACTTTTAAAGAAATTACATATTAACTTACCGTTTCTTGAAGCTCTTTCGCAGATGCCAGGTTCAAGGAAATTTTTAAAAGAGCTTTTAACAAACAAACGGAAGTTAGACGAAGAATCGCATATGGAACTAAACGCAGTGTGCTCAGCAATGTTGCAAAATAAACTACCATAAAAATTAAAAGATCCAGCTGTTGACAATGCTTTAGCTGATTTAGGGGCAAGCATCAATGTTTTGCCTTATAAAATGTTTAAATAACTAGGTCTAAGGAAACCCAAACAAACTAGGATGAGCATTCAATTAGCTGATAAAACTATTAGAATTCCTAGGGGTATAATTGAAGATACTCATGAAAATTGATAAATTCATATTCCCAAGTAGACTTTGTCGTTTTAGACATGGATGAGGACAATAATATTCCTTTAATTTTAGGAAGACCTTTTTTGGCAACTGCTAGAACTAAAATTGATGTTGGTTCAGGTAAACTCATACTTCGTGTAGGCTACAAAACAATCACTCTTCAGGCTCTTGAATCGGCTAGGACATCAAGTAATCAAGGTGAGAATATAAATTCTATTAATGACCATTCGGTTAAACCTTCTTTTCAGGAAGCACCACAGAACTACACAACTGAGCCAGATCTTAGACCTCATGCCAAAAAGGAAATAACTCATGAGGAACGAAGGCTTCAGATCGATGAACTAGACGAGTGGAAGCCACGTGTCAAGGACAAACCAAGAACACATGAAGCAGAACCAAAGCAAAACCATGTCAAACTTAAGGATGAGGCAAACCAGTTTCAGATCAAGGATCAGGTATTGTTGAATAAAACAGACCCTCGGATCACCACTTCAGACCTTAACACAAACGAAGAAATCCCTTTTAAGGTACTCAATGTCTGCCCATATGGAACAGTCGAGGTAACAAATCCTCAATTTAGCACTTTTAAGGTATACACCACTCGACTCGAACTATATGCTAATAATAGAACTGATAGCATGAGAAATGATTTTCAACTCCTCAAACCACCATGATTATGCGAATGAGAGGTAAGTCTAGCTTAAGACTTTAAACAAGCGCTTCTCGGGAGGCAAGTCTACTAATTAGTTTGTTTTTACATTCGTTCATTGATCGCTACAATCAGAGCTTTAAAATTTTATAAAAGAATGATCAAACCTGGAGACTAACTCTGACAACGATTAAAGGCAAGTGTACCTATCGAACAGTAGTATAGCTTAGGCAAGACCGAATTATCGAACCCAAAGGAACTAAAAGTATTAATAAATACTTTTTTTTATTATTTAACCTTAAAATTAAAGTGAAGATTGCTTTTAAACTAAATTGACAAGAACTAAACTAAGGACACAAAGACAAAAAGGATGAATTGGAAAATAACTTGAAGAAAACTCAACTGATCACAATGACACCCTCAGGAAGAATCCACCTAGACTTCACTTGTTATCTAACCCTTAATTATATGATCTCTTTACTTAGCTTGATCCGTAAGACTCCCTAACCTATATTAAACCCTCTCTCGAGGTGAATAACATCTAACCCTAGGTTAATTAGTGGAACTCTCATTCGCTTATAATAACCCCCCAGGATAGCACTAAATCGATCAATGGATTCCAATATTGGGTTTCACCCTAATCCGGCAAAGTCTCGTAACCCTATCTCTAGGCGTTCGATCAACTCCGCTTAATTATGTTAGATCTTCTCTTAGGCAGGGTCTATTCCTCCTCCACCTAAGCACATTAGATTTGGATTAAGCAACATAATTAAGAACAAACTAAGTAATTCATCATATAACTTAAAAAATCAATTTAACAAGATTCATCTAGGTTTCATCCCCTTCAGGTATCTGAGGGGTTTAGTTCATAATGAATAAAGAAAACATCGCAAGAGAAAAGATAAAAAAAATAAGAAATTCTTAAAACCCCCTGAAGGAATTGAAGGAGAATTCCGCCGTCTTGAGTATAACTCCGGCTTCTTGGGATGGATCAACTGGATATCCTCGTGTCATTTCCTAACTCTGACCTTCTCGGCTTGGCTCTTTGGCCTAGATTTCGATGCCTTTCAAAGGTGGTACTTGAGGGATATATATATGGGTTCTTGGAATGCGATTCTTTCTCCCTAAGTATCCTTTTCCGACTGAAATTGCTCTTTCCAGCGACAGAGGCATGACCATGTCACACGCCCCTGTGTATCGAGACCAGACCGTGTTCGGACTTCTAAAGTGAGGCACAGCCGTGTGAGGTGGAGTTGAGGCTGTGAGAAGATCTATAGCCAAAAAAGACATCCTTTTTCTTTCTATAGCCCTTTGGGAAATGCATATATAGATAATCTCCAGTATGTGGCAAAATACGGGGATGACTTGTGGCTAGGGGTGAAAGGCCAACCAAGATCGGATATAGCTGGCGCCAACGGAGCGAGCGGGATTCTAGGCAACTTTACCGAGTCTGAGTGGGACACGACGCTCTTGAAAAAAGCTTTGAGATCGGTTCCGGATTCCTAAGGAAGCTACAAGGGATTAAATGAGAGAACTACCGAAGTCTTAATAGGTAATTAGACCAAATAATTAAATGACAGTGGAGGCAATTAATCATATCCATTGTTATGGAACAAACTAGAGAAGTAGAAATTGACAAAGAAAGAAGGAAAGAAAGAGAGAAATTCAAGAAAAGAGAAGAAGGAGAAAGAAACAAAAGAAGATAATTGAGAAGAAAACAGAGAAGTATAGAGACAGAATAGTAAGGAGGAGAATATAGAAGGGAGAAATGAGACGAAACAGATTCATTTCACCAAATATTCAATGAATTTCACAACATACAACACTTTTTATGTAGCAGAAGGAAACTACTAACAACTTGATTAGTTACTACAATTGTTAGTATACAGCTGTCAATGCAAGTAAGACTCACCATTTTTACTTAGCACAATCACTATCCTATTTAAAATAAAGCGCACCGTTTCACTTCTGTGTTTTATTTTCCTAATTTTAATTTTGTTTCGTAAAAAATACTACCTCCCAGAAAAGATCATTATCCTCAAGGATCAAAATGTGGAAATTGGTGTTGTCGTTATCCCTCATTTAGGTTTCTTAGTAACACGTGGCCACACTTCTATCTCTTAGCTATTGAAAACTTGTTCCACCACTTGAACACTCGCTTTTCTTTTAAGGATGAGACTATTCACACGGTATATGGACATTTCTCCAGAAGTTGCACTATAATATGGGTTCCTTTTTGCTACCTTAGCAACATCCTCAGGGTTTTTTTTTTCACTAATGCGTAAGCAAGCCATGTGTCCATTATTATAAATTTGACTCTTGCTAATGGAGGCAATGTTTTAGGATAGTCTTGCATCATATGCTCTACTCGAGTCGAGGACTTAAATGATGTTTTACTAGCATCATTATACTTGGGGTTAACAAATTCCTTAATAGCACCTCCTATTTTGGTGAGCTCCTTAGTGTATGGGCCAAGCTCCAAAATCAATTGATTTATATTTCCTGGAAAAGGGGAATAATTGGTCTCACAATTAACATCTCCACTTGGATGTCAGGTGACTTTAAGTAGAAAATCAGGCTAATTATATTCCATGTTGATCACCATTGATCTCCCATCACTACGAGTGAGTTTAGTAATCCCTCAAATAGCTTCTTTTGCTTTATGTGGAATAGGAAGAGAATTGACAAGGTACTCTTTAGTTGCATTGTCTCCATAATAGTATTGCGGAAGGTGCTCTAAGCTATTTCTTTCCAATTTCAAGACCTTTAAGGCATGTCTAGTGTCAAGCGAATTACACAAGTATATGCTTTCTGTAACACCCCTTACTCGTATCCGATGCCGGCACAGGGTACGAGGCGTTACCTTACTTAAAAGCATTCATACAATCATTTTCGGGTTATGAAATTTCGTTCAAATTTAAAACTTTTCAATCTTCATCTTAAATTTCTTAATATGAGCCTACGAGGCCCAAAACACACTTTAGAAATGGTTCGGGATCAAACCGAGTTCTTTAGAAAACTTTGGAAAATGTCACTAAAAATAGGGGCACACACCCATGTGGAAGGGCGACACGCCCGTGTGACCTAATAACATAGCCATTTTGAAGCACCGTGTAACTCACACGGCTTAAACATATAGGGACACACCTGTGTCCTATGTCCATGTGGATTTATTTCTCAATTTAAACCTAACAGGGGTTTTCACACGGTCTGGCACACGCCCGTGTCCATGTCCCGTGTCCCTCACACGGCCATGACACGCCCGTGTCTCGGCTCGTGTACAAAAACCTTGACATTCTATTTCTGACGTCATCAACCCAATAAGGTCACACGGCCAAAGCACACGCTCGTGTCCTTAGGCCGTTTGGCAAATTAAATTCCTAAATTCGAGTGTATACTTCACACGATCTCGGCACATGCCTATGTCCTATGGTCGTGTCTTCCACACGGTCGAGACACACATTCGTGTGGTTACTACTGGGCATTCTGTTTTGCCAACTTAGGGTGCAAGGGGATACCCGACCGGGCTACACACCCATGGGGCAGACCATGTGTCACACACGGCCTAGACACATGCCCGTGTGTCTACCCGCGTGGACAAGAACAAGGCTATTTACCAAGCCCTTTTGCCACCTTTACTTGCACCAACATAAGCCACATCAAGCAAGTCAATTCACACATACTTTATCAATTCAATCATGCAACCTACTCATGCATCCATGCAATTTGCTCAATCATGAAAAACATCATCATTTTCATATATCAATAATAAGTATTAGCCATCATCCATGGCCTTATACAAAATGAATTTATTTTCGAGACAAGCCAACACATTTGGCCAAAACAATATGACGCTTGACAAAAAAACCAAGTCCCTATACATGCCATACTCAAAATGATAAATCTAACTATACCAAGGTTTCAATTGATAGTGTGATCGGGCCTCCTACGTCCTTTGGTCCCCGAGCTAGCTTGGCAACACTATAAAAAAATGGAAAGGAAAGGGAGTAAGCACAAAGCTTAGTAAGTCGTAGATAAATAAATAACAACAATTACCATGCATTATCATACTCATATCGTTTTATAAACTTGCACAAAATTCTTGAATGATTAAAAGCATAACTTACTCATTTTCACCCTTACTAATCATACAACATAATTCGAGCTCATTTCTCATGAATTTTCATGTAGGTACCTGTATCACTTACAACATAGTCTTAACTTTTCTCACTTTTAGCACAAGCTCTAAATTTCCCCTTGAACCAGTTGGAATACCAAAGGATACCAGACAAGCCTCACATAAGAGGGTAAAATGCCGATGCCATGTTCTAGACATGGTCTTACATTGGCTCACATATCGAGGCCGATGTCATGTCCTAGACATGGTCTTACACTAGCTCTCGTCTCAATGTTGATGCCATGTCCCAGACATGGTCTTACACTAGCTCTCATAATGTGGCCGATGCCATGTCCCAGACATGGTCTTACATTAGCACACATATCATCACCGATGCCATGTCCCAGACATGGTCTTACACTGGCTTTCATAATGTGGCCGACGCCATGTCCCAGACATCGTCTTACACTAGCGCACATCTCATTCAAATGTCATGGCTCGGGTATCCAATCTGTTCCTAAGGTTTAACCGGGAGTATATCACATCAACTTTCGTCATGCATAATCAAAGCAATAATCAAACATTTTATGCAATATCAATTGCTTAATGCATAAATACAATAACGTTGTATTATTTACATACAACTTACCTCGATATACAAAATATGGGCAACTTGTTCGATTTAGTCCAATAACTTGGTTTTCCCCCGGTCTAAGTCTAAACTCCATTTTTCTTGATCTAAAATGTTAAAATTCACTCATTTAATCACCAAATTAATCAAGACATTCCAAAGTTCCTACTTTTGCAAAATTATCGTTTTGCCTTTAGACTTTTAGAAAATTACAATTTTGCCCCTATACTCGAAAAATGATTTTCATCAAATTTCCTCATTAACCAAGCCTAGCCGAATCTATTCTAAGCTTATAACAACCCACAATTCCAATTATTTCACAAATTTACTACCTATTTTATAGCCTTTACAAAAAGGTCTCTTTTAGGTGTTTTCATGAAAATCACTTAACAAAAGTTGTTTATTAAACAACCAAGATTCATTTTCTTCCATAAAATTTTAGCAAACACATGAATATTTACATGGTAAGACCCTAGACTCTCAACCATTTTGCGAAATGGTCCTTTCATTAGCTAGATTATACTATAAGGGTCTCAAAAGTACAAAAATTTTCAAGAATGTCCATGAAAATCACTTACTTGCAAGGGTTTAAGTTGCTGAAAATTTCAAGCTTTCCAAAGCTCCTCTTTTGCTGAAATTTTCGATGGTAGAGGAAGATGAAAAAGATGATATCATTTTCTCTTTATTTTATTTTATTTCTAGTCACATTTGTCAATAAAACCTCACCTAACCTTTGACATTCTCATTTTCTTGTCTCTATGGCCGACCATCACCCTCTTAAAGGCCTAATTTCACATTAAGGACCTCTAATTTAAGGTTCTCTATCTATATAACACTTCTAATTAGTAGAACACAAATTTCGCCTTTTTATGCGATTTAATCCTTTTTCAAAATTAAGCATGCAATCACTAAAATTAATTCACCAAAATTTTTCATGCACTCATATAATCATGCTATAACACATAAAATAATATTAAAAATAAATTCTCTAGCCTCGGATTAGTGGTTTCGAAACCACTGTTCCGACTAGCCCCAAAATCGAGCCGTTACACTTTCCTTGTTAACCTTCCAAGTTGAATCAACATTTGTAGATGTGGGTATAACCACTCCCAAGCCACTATCCCTTAAAGGGTATGGGTTAGAAACATAAATTGTGGTACAAGGGCTCTTAGAAGATACTACAAGTTGCATGCTTGAATCAACAACAGCAGTATTAAAGCCCTCCGATAGAGGATGAAATGATGGCGATCTCAAAGGGGTAAAACTATGGCTTGATGCAGCACATGGTTTATTAAGCTTATCACTATTCAATTGCATATCAATCCTCAAGAATTTGAGGCATTTCCTTATCACATCATAGAAATCATTATCATCTACAAAGGCAACAACATCCCCATTTTCATTAATATATGTCAGAGTAAGTTTAGTATTAACAGGAAAAATGAAAAACCCAGAGATTTTTGCCTTCAGCCCTACCATACTAAAACCATGACGTTCACCCTCATCAATACAAGTAGTGAAACACCTTAGAGTATCTTTGTACTTAACCTAAGCATGAACCTGGCCTCTTATGGAAACCTCTATGGGTTCTTTAGATGTGAATCCAAGGAGAGCTTCCCCTAAAATCCCCTTGCCTTTAGCTGAGTCTATTGCATTACTAATAGCAAGATTCAAGTGCCCCAAATACTACCCAAACAAAGAATGAAACTAGGATTGTATCTCACACTTGAACTCATCCTTAAACTTCTTGAATCTGGTCTCTTACTTGGTATCCCATTGTGCAATTTCACCCTAGATTTTAAAAACTTCTTGCTACAGCAAACCTCTGTCTGCAGCTAAGTGGTAACTCTGTCGACAGTCATCGGGGATCGTAATAGCTCTGGTACCTTTGTTATGGAACAAACTAGAAAAGAAAAAACTGAAAGAGAAAGAAGAAAAGAAAGAGAGAAATTCAAGAGAAGATGAGAAGGAGACAAGAAACAAAAGAAGATAATTAAGAAGAAAGCAGAGAAGCAGAGAGATAGAATAGCAATGAGAAGAATAGAGAAGGGAGAAATGAGACGAAATATATTCAATTAACTAAATATTCAAAATGAATTTCCCAACATACAGAACACTTCTTATGTAACAGAAAATAAAACTACTAACAACGTGATTAGTTACTACAATTGTTAGTATACAACTATCAGCGCAAGTAAAACTCACCATTTTTACTTAGCACAGTCACTATCCTATTTAAAATAAAGCGCACAATTTCACTTACATGTTTTATTTTCCTAATTTAAATCTTGTCCTATAACATAGATCGGCTGTTTAACGTCACATCAATAATGTGCAAGATTACACTATCGATGCAAGTATAGTAGATAGATGTGAGTCTGTCGGATATCGATCCTACAGGGATGGTAGTCTTTTGTCTATTAATGTCGGTGCAACAACTAGATGGAAACAAGATAAATTGTGAGAATAGTTGTCGATGCAATTACTCAAAAAAATAAAATAAAATCTGATAATGATAAACTGGGATCCCAAACATGAATCTTCAGTAGAATACTAAGTGCTCACAAGGTATAAAAAGATAAGTGATTGTCGAAGCAATAAAGTTCAATGTATATCTTACCCAGCGTCACTCCTCTATTTAAGCCGGGACTTAAACATGCATACTAACCTCACCTTCTGATGATGGTAATATGACACTAATAATAACAAGTGGACTAAATTCCTCTAATCCTCACTCAACTGCCGTTGTAATGCTTGTTGGCTCAAACTGTCACTGCACTTTCCAGTGTCAGTGACTGCAATAACACTTCCATGTTAAAAAATATTCAAACCCCAAGATTTAAATAATAAAAGCAAGATTGAATAAGATAACATTTAATCAAGAATTCATGTGTACTTCCATACAAACAGAAAATAAAGAATAATCACCAGCATTTAGAAAGAAATGAGAAATAATTGAGTGGCGAATACTATCCCTAGACAACTCGACTGAATTTCTCTATTCCCTCTTGTCTCGCACTTAGGTCTTATCGTCAGAAGCTAGTCTGCATCTGGTTTTCACGTTGGCTCACCCGTGAGAGGCTTAAGATGCCATGGTTGTAAGCTTTAAGGTGGGATGATAAAGATGATGATTCGGAAAAAAAAGCTCCATTTTCCTTCTCACATCCACCTTTTATGTCCTCCTCCAACAATACAAGTGTCCTTTCTTCAGAATTATTCTGTCTTTATATGTACAGGTTGGTTATAACAGACAAGACAGCTCATGCAATTTTAGTTCTTATTCAGACAGTTGCCAGGTGTGGTGACAATTCTGGACGCAATCTGGAATTAACTCATGCAGCGACATTAATGCAAAAAGGTAGCAAAATTAAGGATAAAACAGGATAGGATTCACTAAGATATAAAATGCAATTTACTAAATTGAAAATGCTAAAATGTATGCTAAGGATAACTAAAAGGGAACAATTTAACCAATAAGTAAGGGGAAAAACCTATGGTCTTTCTAGTTCTATCACACCCCCAAACTTGAGTTTTTACTTGTCCTCAAGTAAAATAGAAACTAGCAAGGCTAAAGAAATTTTTACCAAGGCAAATGATCATTCTAGCTACTTGAACCCTATAAATTCCCAATGGATGAATCACATTCAGGTGAAAGAATATTTCATCAGCAATTCATAAGCATGAATGAATAAGGTTGCAACTTCATCAATGCTAGCATCATGCTTCAAACCCTAAGTTCTATCTACCATTACAACATTTATTGTACAATACTAAGTATTTATATATTATATATACATTTTTTTGGAATAAGGGATATCGTTGCATTACTGTACCCTTGCTCTTAAGAAGTAATGATGGAGTGCAACAAACCCCCAGGGAGTACGTAATTGTGCTGACATACACTCATGCAACAACAGCCTATGGCCAGATTAATTTTTTTAACGCTAGTATTGGAGTGTCTCTAATTTATAACTATATATATACATATATAAATAGCTGTAAAAAGTAGATTCATTCAAGATTGAAGGAATGCTAGCAGTCATCCATTACTAATGGAACCTAATCCATTCATCAAAGAATTGAAGCTACAACCTTCTGTCAAATTTATCCAACTCATTCATTGATAATTTACATGATTCAATAATTAAGCATCGAATGTAACAAAAAATTTTGAACAATTTTCATTAACTATAATTAAACCTTGCATGCTTCATTTCTGAAAAAAAAAAGAATTTTGAAATATGGGTGCATTTCCAAGCCCCATGTGCATTCCCTAAAACTTAAAGTTTACATTGTCCCCAATGCACTAACATGAAAATGTAATGACAATAAAAAAAAAAGCAATGACAATGTATACTTATCAAAATAAAACCTACAGCTACACGCAATGCATGAATACTACAACTAAAGCTTAAAATAAACTAACTCAGTTATCTGCAACCGTTGATGTGGTTGCATGATGTTTCTTTCTCCTCATTCTTTCATTTTTTATCCTTGAAGCACTTCCTTTTCTTTTCTTTGGGCTTTGCACGGTCCTCAGATTGCTCCTTAGTTCTCGGTTCTGCACTAGCATCACCGACTACTTCCTGTGTAGGAGAGGCCACTTGGAGTGGTCCAATGTAGACCATTATTGCCAATGAATTGCATTGCTCCTCAGTGGATACCTCAGCAACTTCTGCCGGTCTCACTCTAGCTCGCTCCAAATTATCAATATTTACACCCATAGACTCGAGTGCGATGACAGTCTTTTCAATATAATCTTCTTCTTCTTCTTCTTCTTCTTCTTCTTCTTCTTCTTCTTCTTCTTCTTCTTCTTCTTTAGCAATAATTTCCTCTTCTGCAGCAGCAACTTCCTTCTCAACAATAGTTTCCTCTTGATCAGTAAAAATACCATACTCAAACAAGTTATCAATCTTTCACAGGCATTCTTTAATGTCCTTGGATTCCTTTTTTTTCTCATTATCAGAGACCTGCATAATGTAAAGATGCCACCAATCTATTTCGGTCTTCTAAGTCGTCATCTGAGGAAGAGAGGTCATAATTTCAAATGATTGGTGGAAACACTGGGAATTCCGATAGTAGGGATGGGCTCAGTTAGCCTAATGTGGCTACAATAGAACTGTTCCTGGCTCTGGTATGCATAAAACAAATTTTGGGATTTCTCTATATCGTCTACTGTAGCGACAAGCCTGATCTGCCTGTTGTTAATGGAATTTACCATTTTTTTGACATCCTTTAGTTTGCGCCATAATGATGTCTTTGCATTCAGGTTTTGTTTCTTTGCTGTTGGCTTTGGCTTTGCCCTTTCTTATTTTGCTGGTCTCTGCCTCTTTCAGTATCGGCGTGTCCTTGCCACGAGTTATTCTTTCTACAGAGGCTTCATTAATTGGGCCCTTATTTTCCAAGATTTCCTCACTAGCACGGGGCACAATTCCTCTTTGCTGGCATAATAACATCACCAGTGATGGGAAAACCAAGATCCCAGTCTGTCTTGCAGTGCAGTCAGCAATTTCTTGGTGAAATATTGTGCCTACATCAATTTTCCTGCCCTTGACGATAGAATGTATTAGACACATTCTGTCGAGGGTGATTGTGGTGTTGTGAGTGGAGGGTTTTAGTCTATAGTTGACAAAATGAAACCAAATTTTTCATTGCAGCGTCAGGAAGCTACGGTGTACCATATAATTCTTTTGATGCGAACCTGTCCACACTACTCCCTCAACACACAAGTCTCTTATCAACAGGTCTCATTTTTCATCTGTGATGTCATCAATGAACTCAGAATGTTCAGCGACATTGACGTTGGTGTTGTACAACTCATTGATTTTTTCAGCGTCCCATGGTATTAAACCTTCTCGAACTAAAATGAACTCTAACTCATAATCATATAAGTTAGCATAAAACTCACGTACCAGTGAAGGCGAGTAGCTTTCGAGATGGGTGCAAAAAGTTTCCCATTTTAACTTTGAGATGGTTTTGGAGACTTGCTTACCCAAGTCTTGTTGCGGTGAAAGGGAAATGCCCTATTCGAGATGGAAGTTTCACTTCAATATATTGTCATGAAATCATTCCTTTGTCGCTTTATTCAAAAAGATTATTGGCTCCTTTGTCTGCACTGGCCTGGGGGATTCTGATTCACGGGCTATGGTAGCAGAGGACGTATCTTCCTCAACATATTTGGTGGCTTTCTTGACCGAGCCTCTTGTTTTGACCATCTTTTGTTGAGGGAAAACGGTTTAAATTTAAACAGATATGATCTTGAGAAGAGAAAAGAAATAAAAATGGTTGCTTGAATGCATTACAGTTGGTATAGTGGGAGAGGATTTATAGTGAGTGAAAGAGGAAGATGGAGAGGCATGTTATTTTGTGGAGAGATATAAGGTTGGTGGGAATAGTTGTGCCCAATAGAAATTGAGCCCACTTAGAAGGATCAAACTGCTGAGTTATTTTTGATCCAACGGTGGAATCTAAATTTCCCTAATTCTGATAAGTTATAAATGGTAGTACAAACTTATGGGATACATTAACAGTAAGATTTCAATGCGTCGACAATTGTACCTAATTATTCTATAAAAAAGGAAGGAAAACAAACTTTAATAAAACATAAATAAAATAAAATAAAATCAAGAGTACTAATTAAAAGTTAAAACTTTTCGACCAATTTAATGGTCTGGCTGTTTTTGATCATTGTTGCCAAAATAGTGTTTCAGCCTCTGTCCATTTACTTTGAACTGGTGTCCATCACATAAATCTCGAATTGTGACTGCACCATGAGGAAATATGTTGAAAACTTCAAAAGGTCAAGACCAACGCGAACGCAATTTACCTGGGTGCAATTTTAGTCGAGAATTGAATAATAAAACCTATTGACCCACGATAAATTGTTGCTATAAAATAATCTTGTCATGCCATCGTTTGGTCTTTTCCTTGTAAATTGCAGTGCTTTCATAGGCATTTCTCCTAATCTTCTCTACTTCAGTGATAACGAACATGCTTTTCTTTCTAGCCGCTTCATAGTTCATGTTCACTTGCTTAATTGCCCATATTACTTTGTGTTTCAGTTCAATTTACAAGTGACATGCTTTCCAAAAAACCAATTGATATGGTGACATCCCTAATGGAGTTTTGTATGTTGTCTGCAATGCCCATAAAGCGTCATCCAATCGAAAAGACCAATCTTTCCTCGAAGGGTTTACAACCTTCTCAAGAATGTTCTTAATTTGTCGATTAGATACTTCAGCTTGTCCATTAGTTTGCAGATGATAAGTAGTAGCCATTCTATGATTAACTCCATATCTCTTTAGTGTAGTTGCTACTTGGTTGCAATGAAAGTGTGTACTCTAATTACTAACCAATACCTTGTGTGTGATAAAGTGGGTGAGTATATACTTGTGAAAAAAAAATTAGCACTGTCTTTGCACCATCCTTTGGGATTGCAACAGCTTCCACCCACTTCGAGACGTAGTCAACAGCTAGTAAAATATAAAGATTTTGAAATGCACTCGAAAATGGTCCTATAAAATCCATACCCCAAACATCGAATAATTCAACCTCCATAATTGGCTGCTGCAACATTTCATTACGTCAGGATATAGAACCGATGCGCTGAAACCTATCGCATTGATTCACAAAATTATGGGTGTCTTTGAATAATGTCGGCCAGTAGAATCTTGATTGGAAAACTTTAGCCTTAGTTCTCATACCATCGAAATTACCTCCATAAGGAGCGTCATGATAATGCTTCAAGATTGAAAGCATCTCCTCTTCCGAAACACAACATCGAATGATGTTGTCATTGCATACCTTGAATAAATACGGCTCGTTCCAATGATACTTACTACGTCACAAAGAAATCTTTCTTTCTTATAGCCGGTGACACCCAATGAGAGTTTTCCATACACTAGATGATTAACAAAATCTGCATATAAATGAGTTGCATCTACAACAAACAACTTCTCATCTGGGAATGCGTTGACAATTTGAAGTATGTTTCTGTCTTCGCTACCAACTTCCAATAGAGATAGATGGTTTGCAACTTGATTCTCTGAACCCTTACGGTCTTTTATCTCGATGTCAAATTCTTGTAATAGTAATATCCAATGTATCAGTCTTGGTTTGGCATCCTTTTTCGTAAAGAGATATCTCAACACCAAATGATCAGTGAATACAGTAACCTTTGCACTGATAAGATAGGAACAAAACTTGTCAAAAGCAAAAACTACAGCCAGCAATTCTTTCTTTGTGGTGGTATAATTGAATTAAGCCTCTGTAAGAGTTTTGCTAACATAATAGATGGTGTGAAATGCTTTTCCCTTTCGTTGTCCTAGAACCGCACCCACAGAAAAGTTGCTTGCATCACACATAACTTCAAAAGGTTGAGACCAATCTGGTGCAACGATAATGGGTGCATTCACTAGCTTCTTTTTTAACTGAATAAATGCATCCAAACATGCATCGTCAAGGAATAATTTTCAATTCTATTCCATCAATGAGCATAAGAGCTTTGCAGTTTTCAAAAAATCTCTAATAAACCTTCGGTAAAACCCCGCATGTCCAAGAAAACCGCGGATACCTTTCACGATTGTTGGTAGAGGTAATTTCTCAATAATTTCCACCTTAGCTTTGTTTACTTGAATGCCTTGACCAGAGATGTTGTGATGCGTCGTTGAATGCACCAAAATATGTCTTACTCCCTGTAAAATAATGAAAATAATGGTAAAGGGTAAGTAGGGTCGAATACACAGAGATCGGATTATACAAATGCCTGTTTCTCGAGATCCTGGGTAGAATCGTGTCCAAGAAAACCTGCGATCCTGGGAAAATAAAAAAAAAACAGAATTAATAATTTCGGCTAGATGGATTTTAGTGGCTCATATTTGTGGTGGAAAAATAAATAAATATATAAGTATGGAAAAGGGAATTTTTTTTGAAAGAAAAATAAAGGAAACACAAAAGAATTATGGGGGAGGAGTGTACAGAAAAAGATGAACAACCAAAATGAGTCACTCCATCCCCTATTTATAGTGCTTAAGGGAGATGGACTAGTCCTACTCAAACTCCTAAAGATAATTACAATTTAATTAAAGATAAATAGAGATAAATAAAGAAATTAAATAATCCTAAATAATTATCCTAACATTAATTATCCTAATAGAAAATTAGAGTTTTGATAAAGCAAAGTCTCTTCTTTTTGCATTTCAATCCCTCTGCCCTCCATGTTTGCACTTTTGGCACCATCTTTTCCCTTTGTTGCACATTGGTCCATTTTTATCTTTAATTTCACAATTTTGACCCTCAATTTTGCATTGGTCTCCAATTTAGTCCCTACGAGATAAAAGTCCATAAATAGCCCAAATTAGTAGAATCACATTCAAAATTAATATACAATTAGCACCTAAAAACATGTCATTCTAGAGTGTTATCAAATCCCCCCTACTTAGCCCATGCTTGCCCTCAAGCATGGTTCCTATCCACTGTGAAAACTAGATCCTGAAAGAAATTCTACTCCAAAGTTTTATAAAGATTAGTCAAAAATGCATATGAAAAATAAAGAGAACTTCTAAGCTTGCTTTAAGTAAAATAGAAAAAGTATTCTAATTAACACACACAAAAATTAAAATCGTCTTAAATTATTTCATGACAATTAGGTGATTTACCAAACCTACCGAGATACTCTACTTATTCCCACTTTTAGTCCTTAGCTGAAATTTTATTATATTTTTTTCTTTCTTTTTTTTTTAATAATAGAACTATATCGAACCTTTTTACGCGAAGAGAGATGACAACCCAAGCACCCCACCCCGGTTACTCAGCTCAACATACTCCTAAAAATTATTTATTTCCGGTTAGCGGAGTTTTACTCGTCACCCTTTTGACGCGAAGTAGAATGACAACCCAAGCACCCTACCCCGGTTACTCAATCAGTCACGTTCTGAGCCATACTCATAACCTTGGCTAGCGGAGTTTTACCTATTACGTCACAAAACCTTTTGACGCGAAGTAGAATGACAACCCAAGCACCCTACCCCGGTTACTCAGTCAGTCAAGTTCTAAGCTGTACTCATAACCTTGGAAAAATTTATTAATCACAATTTTCGCGAAGTATAAACTTCAAGAGGACCTAAGAGAAATAATCAAGTGTCAAAAATAAGTTTTAGTAACCACCTAATAGTCATGAACATAACTTAGGCATGCAACCGTATTAAATGTCCACTTGATATTAAAATTGATCAATTTTACGAAAAGCAAGATAGAGTTAACTTATTAATCATAGATATTATTGGCCTAGTAAGAATAAAACAATGGAGATAAAATCAAACAGACAGAATCAGAATTAACTCAGTGGCCAAGAATCATGCATGTGGGTCAAACAGTGGCAAGTCGTGAGCAAATTCTTGGGCATGATTAGCGACAGAATGTTCTAAAAAAAATATGGACAACCTAAAAGAGCCTCAAGCAGCAAACACAAATCTCAGCAGAATATGACAGTAATACGAAGAGTACCTCCCCCTACTTAAAACATATTGTCCTCAATGTGGATGCAAAAGAAATAAATAGGAAGAAAAGTTTAGAAAAACTCCCCGTTAGGCTACTGAGCTACTGTCGATTACGGATGAGAGTGATGAGTTCGGTGAGCTGCTCGCTAACAGTGTCGAGTCGAGCTTCAATGCGCTCTAAACGTTGTTCAACAGTCGATGGTGGTTGGGCTGGAGCGGGTGCTGGTACGTCAGGTTGATGGCGCTGTCGGAAGACGCGTTCGAATGGTGTAGAACGAACACCCGGGGGAACAAAGTGGAAGGAGGACGGAGTGCCAAGTAGTAGTCCCATGGAGTCGAGGCAACGGGTATCTAACGGATCGGCCTGACAAGCAACATGTAAATCTAAAATAGGAGCGTTAGAACCATGCAAAGAAAACAACAGTTGTGTAATAAGTGAACCTAAAATGAGAGGTCGTTTAGCTTTGATAACATGCTCGAATTGAAGTGCAAACCAATAACCGAAATTAACCGGTCGACCGGTATACATACACCATAAAAAGAAGAGCTCCGTCTTTGAGACATTTGCCGGAGCGTCTCGACGGCCTGAAAAATTATAAGCTAAATAACGGTGTATGTAACATAAAGCAAGGTCGCGAAACCATAAATCCTTCGATGTTTTTGGGCTATATGTGGTTTCGACATTATTAGTTAACAAAGAAAAATCCTCAACAGCTTTGAAAGCAGTAGGAAATGTACACAAACTATTCTGAAAATCCTGAGACATAGCATACTCTTCAGTTACAAAAGATAAAGCAATATTAAAATCAATAAGAGATAAACTATGCATCGTACCTAACAGTCGAAATTTGACAACACCAGGTGTGTCAATCGAAACAGGATTGCTCTGATTAAATTGAAAGGTAGAATAGAATTCAAAAACATGTTTATAATAGGCAGAATAAGGGACATCAAAATTTCCAACCCAGCCAATATTCTTGAAATAATCATTAACAGCAGTTTCAATATTCAATGCAGCCAAAACAGGAATCGACAGACACTTACAAGGCACAATTGCTTTATGGCGGAGGAAATCATACCTGTTCCGAGCAGTAGAGGATGTGAAAGAAAGGTTACCGTGCAAATGGCCCTCCGGGGGTAAAATGTTGACGCGAGAACGATAGGCTCGGCCCCGAGAAGGTATCGCGTGGTGCTCGTCAGTCGGGATGGAAGAGTCAGCAGCATTGCTAGAGGAAGAAGCCGAGGCTGCCATTGGTGTGGGTTCGGGTCGACATCGTGGTCGTTGGGGACGCGGGGAGGAGTCGGCATCGACGGATGGAGTTGGTGTTGTGGGGCCTAATCGTGCTGCGCGTCGTGGTGGCCGACGCTGTGGCCTATGCGCTGGTGCTTCGGTCGGAGGTGGTGCTGGAAGGGCGCGCATGTGGTCGGTGCGTGAGTCGCTAGAGAGTGGTGGCTCGTGGGTGTTGGCCGGAGGAGACACCGAACAGCGCAAAGGGGACGTCGGCTCGGTGGTCGGCGAAGGCGCGGGTGAGCTTGGAGGTGCATTAGGTGACGTGGAGGGTGAGGTTTGGAGGGTAGTCGACGGTGGGTCGAGCAAGGGCGCGGCTGGATTGGTTGGTGGTGCGGCGTCCAAGTCGCGTTCAGGCAAGGGTGGTGACGGCGGGGTTTCGATGGCTTGGGGTTCGGCCATGGAAGACGAGGAGGGGGAGGAATGAGAAGAAAAAGGAGAAGAGGAAGAGGTTGGGGCATCGACCGGCGGTGGGGATGACGACGGCGCGAGTTGACGGTGAATGTGGGTTCGGCGGCGGCGCGACTCTGGGTGCGGACCATCGTGGTCGGTCGGCAGCGAGGCTTGGCAGGTGAACGTCGGGTGGGAGGGGTCAGTTACTTGCAGCGGCTATGGAAATGGGGAAGAAAGGAAATGGAAAAAAAAAGTTTAGGTTTTGGGGTTTTAATTGGCTGATAGGGGGTGTTTGGCTGTAGGGTTAGGGGGTTCTAAGCTGGAATAAGCCTGTTTGGCTGCAGGGATATGGAATTCTGGACAGGAATAAAACCTGGAATAGAAGCTGTTTGGTACCTTGGATAGGGCTGTTTGGCTCTGTTTTGTCCCCATTTCTTTGCTGAACCTTTGCTTCGTTCGACCTGATAAAAGAAGAGAATTTTTATTAATATTAAAATAAATGAACCATAAATTAAAAATAAAAGAAAAGGAAACAATAAATAATGAATAGAGACAAGAGCGAAAAAATAAAAGAAAAATAAATATTGGGTTGCCTCCCAACAAGCGCTTGTTTTACGTTATTAGCTCGACGACTTAAACGGTTCTATGGAGGTTCCAAATAAATTTTTTCAATTGAGTGAGCTCGAAAATTCTGGTAAAACGGCTTCAACCGCTGGCCATTAACAATGAACCGTTTCCCTGATTCTTCACTTTCTACCTCAACTGCACCATGAGAGAACACTTCAGTAACAACGAAAGGCCCTTGCTATCATGATCGAAGTTTGCCTGGAAATAATTTCAACACAGAGTTATAAAGTAAAACCCGTTGTCCTACTGAGAAATGCTTTTGAGTTATTTTCCTATCGTGAAACAACTTGGTCTTGTCTCTATAAATACAAGCGTTCTCATAAGCATCGTTACGGATTTCCTCCAATTCTTGGATATCTAACTTCCTCGCCTCTCCAGCAGGGTCTAGCTCCATATTACATTGTCGAACCGCCCAATAGGCTTTATGCTCCAACTCCACTGGAAGATGGCAAGCTTTGCCAAAAACGAGCCTGTATGGGGTCATTCCAATTGGTCCTTTATATGCCGTTCGATAAGCCCACAATGCGTCATTAAGCCGAAGACTCCAATTTTTTCGGTTCGGCCGAACTGTCTTTTCCAAAATAGCTTTTATCTCTCTATTTGAGACTTCGGCTTGTCCATTCGTTTGGGGATGGTATGCCGTAGCTATATAGTGATGGACTCCATATTTCGTCAACAGTGCCTCCATGATTTTATTGCAAAAGTGGGTGCTACAATCACTAATTAGGGCTCGAGGTGTGCCAAACCTGGAAAAAATAGTTTGTTTTAGAAATTCCACAACGGTCTTGGCATTATCATTGCGAGTAGGCTTTGCTTCAATCCATTTAGAAACATAGTCTACTGCGAGAATTATATACATATTGCTAAATGAAGAAATAAATGGGCCCATGAAGTCGATGCCCCAAACATCAAAGATTTCGCATACATGAATCGGGGATAAAGGCATCTGATTTTGTTTAGTGATGTTACCTGTACGTTGGCATCTTTCGCAAGACTTACAGAAGTTATACGCATCTCGAAAAATTGTGGGCCAATATAGCCCACATTCTAGCACCTTATGAGCGGTTCTCTTAGGGCCAAAATGTCCTCCGCAAGCTTCAGCATGACAAAAATTAAGGATAGAAGTTACCTCAGTTTCTGGGAGACATCGTCGAATCATCTGGTCCGAACAGTGTTTCCACAAGTATGGGTCATCCCAACAAGAGATCTGAAGATCCCAGAGCATTGTCCTCCTCCATTTTTATCACATAGAAATCTGCAGGAAAAATAAGTTCGTTAACTTTTACCAACACGTCCTCGAGGACTCCTTCGGGATGCACAATGGACCTATCCGCCAACTGAATAATAACACCTGTTTTTGTCAAAAAACCTGCGTTAAGTGATTCATAAATAGAATAGGGCATTACATTTATGGAGGCTCCTAGATCACACATAGCCTTTTTAATTCCCAAATGTCCTATTTTGCATTGTATCGCAAACATACCCCTATCCTTACATTTTGTCGGCATTTTCCGTTGTAACACTGCAGACACATTTTCACCAACATTTACCCTTTCATTACCTGTTAACTTTCATTTGTTGGTGCAAAGTTCTTTAAGAAATTTAGCGTACCTGAGTATTTGCTTGATGGTGTCCAACAGTGGAATGTTGATTTCGATGTTCCTAAATGTTTCGAGGATCTCCTTATCCTCCTTACCTTTTCGACATTGGTTGAAACGTTCTAGAAAGGGAGGTTGAATTTTAGACAATGGAGGCCTTGGTCGAACCTGTTCGTCTTTCTCAGATTTTTCCCGGGCGATTTCTTGGGCACGATTCCTGTCGGGAATCGATTCCAGAACTTTTCCACTTTGCAGCGTTACTAAATTTGCGTTTTGCCTTGGGTTTGGCTCTGTTTGGGACGGCAGCTTCTCTTGAGAACTTATTCTCTCGATTGATGTGGTCAACTCCCTTATGGACGCCTCGGTTTTCTGTTGAAACTCAAGGATGTTAGCTACTAATTTATTGACAAGAGCCTCTAGATTGTTACCTGGGTTTTGTGGCTGTTGTAGAGGTCGGTTTTGGTATGGCTGATTGTACCGTGGATTAGCTCCATAACCCAAATTAGGGTGATCCCTCCACCCTGGGTTGTAGGTATTAGCATAGGGATCATAACGCCTTTGTGGTGGACCAGGAAAATTTCCCACGGCATCCAAATGCGCCATCGTGTCGTCATTCAAACTGGGACATACATCAGTTGTGTGCTCAGGTGTAGCACATATTCCACATAACCGGGCTGGTTTAGCTTTTTCTGCAACAAGAAAGCTCACAATATTAGTAAGTCTATCAAGCCTATCCTCTAAGGAAGAATTACTTAGCTGGTGAACCCTTCTGGGGGGTTCAGGATTGGCTCGAAACTGCTGAGAATTTGCAGCCATTGTAGAGATTAGGTCCCTTGCTTGTTGGGGAGTCATGTTGACCAACGCTCCTCCACTAGCAGCATCTACCATATTCATCTCCATCGATTTCAAACCTTCATAAAAGTACTGGAGGAGAGATTGCTCAGTTATACCGTGTTGTGGGCAGCTTGCACACAACTTCTTGAACCGCTCCCAATAATCATAAAGAGTTTCTACTTCTTTCTGCCTTATCCCCACGATCTCCCTTCTTAACTCAGGTGCTCTAGATGCTGGGAAAAACCTGTTGAGAAACAAACGAGAAAGATCAGCCCATGTAGTTATAGATCCAGGAGGTAAATAAAACAACCATTCTCTAGCTAAATCTGCTAGGGAAAAAGGGAAAGCGCGCAATTTAATCTGATCCTCAGTTACGCCTTGAGGTTTCATACTTAGACAAACCATATGAAACTCCTTCAAATGTTGATGGGGGTTCTCATTTAGTAACCCTCGGAATGTTGGCAGCAACTGAATTAACCCTGATTTCAGTTCAAAATCGGTATCCATAGTAGGATATGCGATGCACAGTGGCGGTTGTTCCGTCGGAGCTTCGGCTAATTGCCGAATCGTTTGAGCCATTGGTTCTTGTACCAAATTAGGGTTTTCGTCAACCCTAGCTTTGAACACTTCTTCAAATGGATCGACTTCTTCTGCTTTGCTTTCGAGCGTTTGAGTAGGGTTTTCGTTAACCCTAGACTCCGCTTCGTCGTCGACCCTGATTTCTGGTGATGGATTGCTTCGAGTATCTACCACCGCTGACTGCTTTTTCCTCAACTTAGTTTCTTTTCGATTAGCTTTTGCAGTTTTTTCTATCTCCGAGTCAAATGCAAGAATTCCTGGAGCAGATCTGGTCATAGAAGATAAAAAAAATCAGGATTAGTATGTTACCGATCCCTGGCAATGGCGCCAAAATTTGATGTGTCGTTGAATGCACCAAAATATGTCCTACTCCCTGTAAAATAACGAAAATAGTAGTAAAGGGTAAGTAGGGTCGAATCCACAGAGATCGGATTATACAAATGCCTATTTCTCGAGATCCTGGGCAGAATCGTACCCAAGAAAACCTGCGATCCTGGGAAAATAAAAAAACAGAATTAATAATTTCGGTTTGGAATAAAACAGAATATAAAATGAATTGAAATCGTGAAAGTAAATTACGAAAATAAAAAGGAAAATAAAAGAGTTTAAAGAAGAGTGAGTTTTCTTATTTGGCGAGATTCTAGCCTCCGGTTGTCTCGTTCCTCCTTGGGTTCAATCTTCGGCTTTTGGATGACCTTTCTCTGCCCAAGTAAGCCAGTTATAGTGGAAGAGGACGCCTACGACCACCAACTCCAAGAGTTTTACCTTACGAATTTAGGGAGCCTGACTCTAGCCTGCTATTGCTCTTGTGGAGTCATTTACGCTAGATCAACATTTCTCAATGGCGAATCCCACTCCATTTTGTCTCTTGGGCCCGCTAACCTCTGACGCAGTAAGCTCACGAACCGACGGTGCAATCCTCCCAAAACACACAAAGCGGCCGTCTTTGCATAAGTTGAAAGGGTTATTTTAAAGGGACCTGGACGGAAGCGTCAGCCCCGTAATGCAGAGAAACGATGAATACCTGGGTGAGAAAGTTAAGCGCGGGTTCCAAGCCTCAAGAACCTGTTTGGGGAATTTGACAACCTTCGGCTAGATGGATTTTAGTTGCTCATATTTGTGGTGGAAAAATAAATAAATATATAAGTATGGAAAAGGGAATTTTTATTGAAAGAAAAATAAAGGAAACACAAAAGAATTATGGGGGAGGAGTGTACAAAAAAAGATGAACAACCAAAATGAGTCACTCCATCCCCTATTTATAGTACTTAAGGGAGATGGACTAGTCCTACTCAAACTCCCAAAGATAATTACAATTTAATTAAAGATAAATAGAGATAAATAAAGAAATTAAATAATCCTAAATAATTATCCTAACATTAATTATCCTAATAGAAAAATAGAGTTTTGATAAAGCAAAGTCTCTTCTTTTTGCATTTCAATTCCTCTGCCCTCCATGTTTGCACTTTTGGCACCATCTTTTCCCTTTGTTGCACATTGGTCCATTTTTATCTTTAATTTCACAATTTTGACCCTCAATTTTGCATTGGTCTCCAATTTAGTCTCTAAGAGATAAAAGTCCATAAATAGCCCAAATTAGTAGAATCACATTCAAAATTAATATACAATTAGCACCTAAAAACATGTCATTCTAGAGTGTTATCATGTTGTGTCCTAACACAATGCCTTCAGTTGCCATAAAATGACATTTTTCCCAATTTAGGACAAGATATGTGTCCTTATATCACTTTAGTACTTTATCCAAATTTTTAGCGTAATGATCAAAATCATTTCCATAGACTGAGAAATCATCCATTAAAACCTCTAAAGAGTTTTTAATCATATCTGAGAATACTGCAATCATGCACCTTTGAAATGTGGTTGGTGTGTTGCAAAGACTGAAAGACATACGGCAAAAAGCGAAAGTACCAAAGGGGCAGGTGAATGTTGTTTTCTCCTGATCCTTCAGTGCAATAGCAATATGATTGTACCCAAAATAGTAGTCTAAAAAGCAATAATAGGCCTTTCTAGTAAGTCGATCCAGCATTTGGTCAATGAAAGGGAGTAGGAAGTGATCCTTCTTTGTGGCCTCATTCAATTTGCGATAATCCATACAAACTCACCATCCCGTGGGGATGCTTGTAGGAATTAATTCGTCCTTATCGTTGTGAACCATAGTGATGCCACTCTTTTTAGGCATGCATTGAATTGGACTTACCCAATTGCTATCATAAATTGGGTAAATAATTCCAGCATCAAGCAATTTTATGATTTCCTTATTGACAACTTCTTTCATCTTCTCGTTTAATCTTTCTTGCTGTTCAATTGATTGATTGCCTTCATCTTCCAACTTAATATTGTGCATGCAAAAAGATGGACTAATACCTTGAATATCGGCAATACTCCAAGTAATAGCTCATTTTTGTTGCATGAGAATATGGACCAATTTCTCTTATTGAGTTACATCCATGTTGCGAAGACAATAACTAGGAGAGTATTGTGATCACCTAGAAAGACATATTTAAGATTAGGATGTAGTGGGTTCAATTCAAGAGTAGGAACTTCTTCAATAGATGGTTTGGAAATTGGGGTTGTTCTGTTGGCTAGGTAAGGATTCAATATGGCATCCATGCTTGAGTTCAAGATTATTAGCTTCAACCATGCTGTCACAATCGTCTAAGGATTTGGCATTAGATGTCACTGCAAACTCTTTAGAAAGTACTATGCTTTGGTCATTGAATTTTTCCTCAATTAGATCATCTAGCACAATAACACTATGGCATTCTTTTTTTGTCTTTGCATTGAATAGATTCAAAAACACTGAAGGTGACTTGCTCATCATTAAGTCGCATGGTTAGCTTACCTTTATAAAGATCAATAAGAGTTCAGTCGATGTCTAAAAATGGTTGTCCCAAGATTATGGGAACCTGCTTGTCTGCCTCGTAGTCAAGTATGATAAAATCAGACGAAAAAATGAATTTATCCATACGAACTAAGACGTCTTTTATTTTCCCTTCAGGTTGAGCCAAGGATCGATCAGTTAGTTGTAATGTCACTGCAGTAGATTTCATGTGACCAATTCCCAAATTTCTGAAAGTAGATAGTGGCATTAGGTTAATGCTAGCTCCCATGTCGCATAAAGCCTTGCCTAAATAATGATTGCCAATTGAACATAGGATGGTAAAGCTCCCAGGATCTTTCAATTTAGGGGGCAACTTGTTTGCCAAAACAGCACTGCAGCCTTCTATGAGTGCAATAGCTTCAATAGCATAAGCTTCTTCTTCTTAGACAAGAGGTCTTTCATAAATTTCCCATAACTCGAAATTTGTACCAGAGCATCTACTAAAGGAATGTTGATCTGCAGTTGCTTTAGTGTGTCCAGGAACTACTGGTACTGTTTGTCATGCTCATTCTTCTAGAATCTTTGTGGGAAGGGTAAAGGTAGAGATATATCTGCTTACGCTGACACCTTTGATTGCGCTGATAGTTTTGAAGGCCGGACATTAGGCATATGAATGACAATTTATGGAACTTCTTTGTCTGATGCATTGACAAATTCATTAGATTCAACCTTCTTACTAGTGATCACGCCATCCATATCTTGAGGTGCTATAGTAGAGTATAAAAACGGTTCGCCAGTTTGTTTACCACTCCTAAGAGTGATAGCCTTACAATGTTCTTTCCCCATTAGACTAGGATTTTCCATGTCACTAGGTAATGAGCCTAGTGGTCGAGTATTTAGATTTAAAGCAAGTTGTACTAAATGTGCTTCCGATGCTTGAATGGAAGATGAATTCCCTTGTATGATAACTTCCGTGCGAGTAATATGCTCCCGCATTAACGCCTTAAGAGTTGCGAACGGGTTGGAAGTAGAAGCTTGAGTGTACGGTTGCTGTCGATGTCCTTGAACATGCTAATTTGGTATTGAAGAGTGTTGTGGCTACATTGGATTTTGGTTTGGATATGTCTGGCCCTGTTGTGGATGCACTACAGCAGAACAAGTTTTTAACGGCGCTTGGACTAAAAACGCCGTAAAAGTTATACATTAGTGGCGCTAGAAGAAAAACGCCGCTATAGATCAATCATTAGCGGCGCTTTGAAAAATATCATTATAGATCAATCATTAGCTACGCTTTTCTAAAAACGCCTTAAAAATTAAGTAAAACACAGAAGTCCCTGATACCCGAAATCCTTTACTTTTTTTCCCAGTTTTATTTGCCCCAAGTCTCTCTCAATCGTTCTCTCTCGAAGGTACCTATACCCTCTTTTTCCTTTCTTTTTAATCTCACAAAAGAGTTATGATCTGAGTTGCTTCATTTTTTTATTTGCTTTTGCTTCTTTAGTTTTTTCAGATTCCAGATTTGTTTTATTTTTCATTTTACAGCAAAATCAAAAAATGGGGCAGATTCAATACACCGAGAAATACTTCAATGATGCTTATAAGTACAGGTCAAATTCAATTTCATCTGAGTTTTACTAGGTTTAATATTTTCTTCATTCTTTTCAAATTTTCAGAATGTTAAGTTTTGGTTCCTTATTAAATTTAAATTACTTTCATTTTTGATTTTCTTTTGTGGCGGTGTACAGGCATGTTGTTCTCCCCCCTGAAGTGGCCAAACTTCTCCCCAAGAATCGCCTACTCTCTGAAGTATTTTTTTAGGGTTTTACACGTATCACTGTTTGTAACTTATTTTTGTATTTTTACAGAAATGTCCATCATTTTAACGCAGTTTTATTTAATTTAATAATTTCCTCAAGTTTTCATCTGAAATAGTTTGCTTTGTCGATTGTCTGTTCAGGAAATTAATTATTTATGACCATAATTTACGAGTTTTGATTTTGATTTTGATTGTTCATGATTTATGAAATGTAAATAACTATCTCGCAATTAAGCAACTCATTACCTTCAGTACTTGCTTGTTTTTTGTCCTAATTTTCCATCGTTTCGTAGTAGCTTGAGTTCGCAGATGCTTGTTTCACGAATGTGATTTTGTGTTGTAGGCAACTAACTGTTCCTATACTTGCCCAAATGCATAACTTGAGACTTCTTCCTTTTATGATTCTTGTCCTATAGGATGAGTTTCTTGGTTTTTTAAAGTATGAATGAAATAGAAAAGGCTCAAAATTGTGTAGCAGGAGACTAGTTGTTCGTATGCACTTGTACCGTGTAAATGCTAAGCTGACTTCTTCCTCTTACTGCATATGTGTGTATGTTGAGATGTGTTTCTTACTTCTTTTTCATTCCTTTTAACTCCTTTTTCTAAATCTAGACTATCTATGGTTCTATGTGTAAGAGTTGCGTTGCTTTGTTCGTCTCGTTGTCATGACTTGGTACTCTTAAATATGTGTCTCTGCTTGCTCTATCCGCATCTATCTTTTGCTTCTCCTAAAACATTGACTGGAACTACAACCTACCAAGTTTATTTCACGCATGGAGGAAGAACTCTTTTATTCTTATCTTCTGCTTGTGTATTCATAAAATCTTATTGGTTCTCTGTTTCTTACATGGAACTACAATCTGCCAAGCTTGTGGTCTGTTTTTCACTATGCATGAGCGTGAACTGTGAATACATCTAATAAATATTTTAAACTATTGAATGTACCTGTAGAAGAAAACATATGATTTTGAAATTTTAACTACCAGCTTGTTTAATGGTGTTTAATTTAATTTTCCTTTTTCCTGTTTAGACTGATATAGTATCTTTTACTGACTTGTTGGAGCAGATGGGCTAAAATATTCTTTTACTTGCTTGTATATCATTTAATACTTGATATAATATGTCATTGACACAAAGTAGTGGACTTCATGTCTTTTCATAATCCCATGTGCCTGTAGTGGATGTATAAATTTGTTAGATGTGAAGAAGACCTGTTGAAATTGAGCTTCAAGATTAGTCCCAGCATCTGTCTCTTCTGTCTCTATCTCATGCAGGCAAGAAGTATTATGGAGAGATATTTGCAGGTGTTGTTGGGTGTCTAGTGAATGTGAATTTTACCTGTGAATTTTACCTTCATTTGAAATTTGTTAAAACTTGAAATGCTTCAAAAATTATTGGTTTTACCTATGAATTTTACCTTCATTTGTTTTTTTACTGTGTTTTAGTTGTAGAAATTAAAATATTTGAAATTTTTTTGCTTATTCTTCAATTTACATTTGAGATAACCTTGATTCTAAAACCATGGTTTTGAATATTTTTCAGCTTATTAAGAGAGTAAGATGGCATCCAATTTCACAGCCATGTCATCAGTTGGCTCATTCATTGCACCTAATGGTCTGGTCATGGATAAGAAGCTTTCATCTTCATCCAACAGATTGTCATCTTTAGCATCCATTTCTTCATCTTCATCTTCATTTCTTGAAGCATCAGAGGGAGAAATGGACTGAGGAAGAGCATCAGAGGTTTCTTGAAGCTTTAAGGTTGTATGGTTGTGGCTGGCGCCGAATAGAAGGTAAGTGCACAATGAGTTGAACTGATTTACTTATCTTTGCCATGTTCACTATGGTTTGAACAGTTTAAGTTACTCTTATTTTCATGCAAAGCATGTAGGCACCAAATCTGCAGTTCAAATTCGAAACCATGCTCAAAAGTTTTTCTCTAAGGTTCATTACTTTGAGTTCATTACAAGATTTCCTTGATTAAGTAAATGTATTATATCTTTTATTACCAAGATTTACTTAAGAAAATGCATTGTATGTTTAATTACCTTGCAATGTGTATAGTCATAGGCAGGTTCTCCTACTCAGTTTGTTTCTCATATGCATACTTTCTGGTAGTGGTTCTAGGTTGTCCGAGAGTCAAATGGTGGCTTTGATGGTTCCATTAAACCAATAGTGATAGCGCCTCCTCGTCCTAAAAGAAAGCTAGTACATCCATATCCCAGCAAATCAATTTAAATAATCAATGTTGATATTCATTAGCAGAATATTCATTAGCAGCTTAATCAATTTAAATAATCAATGTTGATATTTCACATGGGAATTGATATTCAAATCTTATATTTTACATGGTTATGATTTAAGTCATTATTTCATTTAAGTAACATCATTATAATATCTTATGTTATTGATATCTTTATATTTAATCTATTTTTTATTATTTATTTTAGTTTTAATTCTAAATTTTTATTTTTATTTTAATATTTACGATAACTTGAGTTCTCACTTTTGGATTTTAATTGTGTTATTAATTTATTATTTTAAATTTTAAATTTAAATTCATTAATTTTTATATTTAGTTTTAAAGTTAAAATTTTCATAGAAAATTTAATTTAAATAATATTTTTTATTTATCCTTAAAAGTATATAGTTTAAAGTTCAAATTTCAAAAATAAACCATAATATAATATTTATCATAGAAATAAATATTATTTGATTAAAATAAAATTTTTTAAAGATTATGTTCTTTAGCGGTGTTTATGGGAAAAGCGCCGCGAAAGGTCATGTTTTATAGCTACTTTTTTGCGAAAAGTGCCGTTAATGATTTGTTCTATAGTGGTGTTTTCGAGAAAAGCGCCGCTACATGTTCTATATCGGCGTTTGTGGGAAAGGTGTCGTTAAAGGTCATGTTCTATAGTGGCGTTTTTTCACATAAACGTTGCAAAATTTAGCGGCGTTAATTTAGCGGCATTAGCTATAGCGGCATTTTTTGCGGCGCTTATCAAAATGCCACAAATAGTTTTAGCGGCGCTTATAGTCAAAAAAATTGCCGCTAAAAACCTGTTTTGCTGTAGTGATGCATCTGAGTGTGCTGATTGTAGTTCTGCTATTGTTTGTTGTAATTCCCTTGTGTAGGATTATAATTGCCTTGAGTAGATGTATTCCCAAATCTGAATGTCTCAGCATTTTGTCCGACATTTTAAGTTCCCCAAAACTGTTGGTTGAGTGCAGAGTTGTTGTAAGAGTTACCATAAGAATTATTGCGGATTTTACTAATATAACAAGCATTCTCTATATGTTGTGGGCAATCTTGGCTATGGTTATCACTACAAATCTCATAACAGAAAGTAGGAACATCAACTTGCTGAGCAACTTGTATAAGTGCAACGCCACTAGTCACTTACATATTTTTAATCATGTTTGTGAGAGAAGAAACTTGAGCACTTAGTGCGGTTATTTCATCCAATTCAATAACTCCTGGAGTAGTTTTTGCTTGTGCAGCTCTAGAGATAGGGTATTGATAATAATTCTGAGCAATTCTCTCAAGAATTCTCATAGCATTATTATAAGTACAATTCAGTAGAGGTCTGTTGGCTGATGCATCGACAAGATTCCTTGTATGTGAATTTAGCCCATTATAAAAAAATCTGAATTTGTGTTTCTCATTGAATGCCGTGCATGGGACAACGTCGAAGTAAAGATTTATTGTAACAACTCGTTTTCAGTGAAATCGGAACAGTGGTTTCGGGACCACAAATCTGAAGTCAAAAAAAATATTTTATTATTATTTTATGGTCTACAGCATGACAGTATTATCGTATAAAAATTTCGTTAAGAAATTTCACCGTTTACATGTTCAATTTGATAAAAAAAAGATTAAATCGCGTAAAGTGAAAAAGTTATGTGCTAATAGCTAAAGGTGTCTAATAGTTATAGAGCTTTTAAGTGGAGGTCCTTATATGGTAATTAGACCATTAAATGTGATAGTGGATGATAATAACTTGACAATTTTGTAATTTGAATTTATTTTAAAGGTTAATTAATTTATTAATTAATAAATGACAAACTTAAAATAAAAGTAATAAAATAAAACCATTATCTTAGGTTCATCTTTCTCAATTGAAAATGGGAGAACCATGGAAGTTAGGTTATTTGACCATCTTTAATTCCTTCAATTAGGTATGCAATTTTAACCATTTTTTTTATGATTTTTATGTTTTCGGGATCGTTGTAGCTTAATCTAGCTAGACTGAGGACTAATTTGTGAAACTGTTAAAGTATTTTAGTTTTTCCATTGATGAACATGTTTGGGTTTTAAAGTTTAATGGTAGAAAATAAATGGGTATTGTTAGATAAACAACTTTTGTAAAGGAATTTTTGATGAAGTTATCAATTAGGGATTAAATTTAAAAATGTGATAAATAGGGTGGTAAAATTGTGAATTTGTGAAATATGTGGGCTGTTATAAGCATGTATATAGTTCGGCTAAGATTGGTTGTAATGAAATTGTGCAAATTTCCGTTCTTATGAGATAATGACTAAATTGTAAAGAAATTAAAGTATAGGAGAAAAATGATAATTTTTCCAAAATTATATGTTAGGCTAAATTGGATAAGAATTGTATTGAAATGAGTTAAATTCATTTGTATAGATCCGGTTAGACATCGTAACAGCCCGATTTTGGGTCTAGTCGGAACAGTGGTTTCGAGACCACAAATTCGATGAAGAAAAATTAACTTTTATTATATTTTTATGGTCTACAATTTATGGAACAATTTCGTGAAAATTTCGTTCAAAAATTTTGACGTTTGGGCACCCAATTTAGTTAAAAGGACTAAATTGCAAAAAGTGCAAAATTTGAATTCTATATGTTAGAAGTGTCCAATTGCTATGAGATTTTTAAATTGAATGTTCTTAAATGGTAATTAGACCATTGGTTAAGTTGCTGGATAAAAATGGACATGGTTTGGTATGTTTCTAAAGTTTTTTATTAAGGGCATTTTAATAATTTGGTTATTAAATGAATTAAAAAGTCAAACTAAAAGCCAATTTTTTTTCCATCTTTTTCATCATGGCTAAAATTTACAAGGGGGAAGCAATAGCTAGGGTTTAGCCACTTCCAAGCTTGATTGTAAGTTCGTTTTTGTCCTGTTTTTAATGCTCTTTACATTTTTGAAGTCATTGCAACTCGATCTATCTATTTCTACCATCAATTTGAAGAGATGTCAAGGTCTAAAATTTTAACCATGTTGAACATGTATGTATTTTGATGTTTGATGGTAGAAAATGTATGTTTGTTGATTGTTAAACGACTTTTGCTAAGTGATTTTTGGTAAAAATGCTTAAAAGGACTTATTTGTAAAAGTTGTAAAATGAGTCGTAAAAGTGTGAATAAATGAAAAATGTGAGTTGTTATGAGCATGATATAGGTTTGGCTAGGCTTGGGTGTAATGAAATTGAATGAAAATCATTTTACGAGCCTAGGGACTAAAATATAAAATGTTAAAAATTTAGGGGCAAAATGTAATTTTTGGCATAATGTGATTTTGGGATAATTTGAATAGTATAATGATTGAATAAGTTAAATGTTATATTATAGATCAAGAAAAAACGAGGTTCAGACCTAGAACGGGAGAAAAACGAGTATTTGACGATTTAGTCCTTTTTGGCATTTCTATGCCGAGGTAAGTTCGTATGTAAATAAAGCAATGTTATATTTGTATTTTAATGTTTTGATGTTGCACGAAATGTATGATTGAATCTATGAGTATATTCGACGAAGTTCCAGCAAGAGAGATCCCAGTTGAACCTTAGGAATAGATCAGGATACAAGTGACATGTCACTAGAAACCCATGTAATTATGTGATTTATGTGTCCCGGGTGCTGGTCCTGTATGTCCTACCGGTGGCTGGGTATACCGACATATGTTGCGAATACCTAACGACTTGTAAGAGTAGCACCGCGTAGCTACGTCTCGATTGATAGCTTGTGTGAACAAGCCCTAGATTAGCTCGAGAATGAGCTTATATGTGTTATGAGATTTGTGGTAGCATTGGCTACATATATGGCACTTATGTGCAAAGATTTTCGTGTATCTGATAGTATTCCAAGTGGTTCAACAGGTATGTCAAAGACGAGAAAATATGTGATTATGTTACGAGTTGGTACAGGTATGTATGAAAAACTCAAAGGAAACGAATTCGGTATATTATAAACCATTGGTAAAAATGTGATTGAGTATGTTATGTTCATGAAATTGTGAGTTCATGATTTCCACAATGATATTTTTGTGAAAACTTTGTGATTGATTGGTCAATACTTGTGATGTATGAAATACATGGTAAATTCAGTTGATGAATATGTGTTTGGCTTTCGGGCTAAATTGAGTTATGATACAACATGTTTTATTCACACAAATTGCATTTTATCGGATATGAGAAAAAAGGGAAGTTTGGGATAATTGCCTATTAAAAAGGTTATGGAAGTATGGGAAGATAATAGATTAAGAAATTGAAAAATGTTAAAGTATATGCTTGAAACGTAAATACTCATAATTAATGTGCATGATTACTATGAAGTTAGAAATGATTTGTTATTTGCTGTAATATGATATAAATGGGAGATTATGGTTGTTAGACTAATGTCAAGATATGTTAAATTATGTTTATAAGTTGATAGAGTAAATATCATGATTGAATAAGAATTATAACTGTGAGATTTATAGTAATTTGTATTATCTTGTGTTTAAATTGTTAGACTTGATAAAAGATTGGTAAGAGTTGCTTATTATTTTCGTACAGACTTACTAAGCTATATAATATAGCTTACCCCCTTCCTTTCCAATGTCTCATAGGGTCATTGAGCTAGCTTGGGTTGGAGTTCGCCGGAGATCCTATCACACTACCAAACTATCATTTTGGGTATAAGTGGATTCAAGTATTTTAAGTCTATGGCATGTATAGGGACTTAGTCATTTGTTAAATGTGTCATTATGATTGTAGCCAATATGTTGGCTTGTGATTGTCAAGTGCTTGTTTTGATAGTTGGCCATGTAAATTGGTTTATTTGGGCTATCATGGTTGTAAGCCTAAATATATATATATGTGCTAATGTCTTTGGTGATATGAACATGGTATACTTGGTGAATGATGGAAATATGATTTATGACAAGAATATGAAATTAATATGTTTTTAATGGGCTAAGTATGATGTTTTAAGCATAACAAACAATGGCATGAGAATGACATGTTATTGTCTTCGTTGTGGTTATTTGGTTGCTCTCACATGCTTGATTTTGTGCCATGAGATGTAGTATAGATGTGTGCAAGTGAAGGTGGCAAAATGGCTTGGTAAATAGCCTCGTTTTTGCCCACACGGGTTGACACACGGGCGTGTGTCTAGGCAGTGTGTGACACACGGCCTACCCCACGGGCATGTGTACCGGCCGTTTGTCCCCTGCACCTTAATTGTTGCAAAACAAAATGTCCAGAATTGAGCACACGAGGCAGAGACATGGGTGTGTGTCTCGGCTGTGTGTGTTACACGGCCTAGCACACGGGCGTGTGGTACGATCATGTGGGACAAGTCAGAAAGCACCTTAATTTGAACACGGTCTGAAGCACGGGCGTGTCCCTTGGACCACACGAGCGTGTGAGCCCTGCTTCTAGAAAAAAAATTCTATGTTTGTAAAAATTTCTAAAGTTCTCAGTTTATTCCTGAACCGCTTCCAATACATGTTTTGGGCCTTGTAGGCTCGTATAAGGGTTTTTATGATTGAATATTGATGGTTTTAATTTGGACGGTTTTAATTTGGACGTAAATTTTATAACTCGAAATTGTGTGATTGCTTGTGATGTGAGTCCGGTAATGCCTCGTACCCTATTCCAGCGTCGAATACAGGTAATGGGTGTTACATTTAGTGGTATTAGAGCTATGGTTTGGTCGATTCTCGGACAAATCTAGCATGTGTGAGAGTTTACCTATACATGCCATATATAACCTGTGATAGTGTGATATCTCCCGACCTTGATGAAATTGTTTTGTTGAGAAAGAGATGCTTTCCAACCGAGCTACTTTTGAAAATGCTGAAAGTGATACTAAGATATTTGAAAATGTGTTTGTGATGAGTTAAAAGTTGGAAAGGTATGAATTAAGAGTTCATGATATATATGTGATGATCTACAAAATGAAATAACCATAAGTTGAGAAATATGGATAAAATGTCATTGTTCCGGTTGAACATTGTATTTCGATGGATTATGGTGATTTGATGAAACTGATAAAATGTTTTAAATGTTGCAAAAATGATTTAGCCCGAAAGGGTAATCCTGAATTAAGCCCTCACGAGCATAAGTTATGAAATGGATTTAGCCCGGATGGGTAATCCAGAGTAAGCCCTTTAGGGTATACATTACTGAAATAATTTAGCCTGGACTAGCAATACTGATATATCATATGTGGCTTGAGAGTGTGCTCTATGAATATATGCCAAAAGGACACTTTTGAATATGAATTGACGTATTTTTGACATGCATACCTTGAGTATACTACTCGAGTATCCATCGAAATTACAATAGTTCAATGGGAATTATTCTTGAAATATGAAAAGGTGAAATGAAATGAAAGTTTATATTGTGATAAGCTCATCTATGTTTATTTGGCATTCATATGATGTTATGTACCTAATTTGTTTGATTTTGTGAATGTGATAAGTAAACTTACTCAAATTTATGGAATGTCTGTTTAAGTACACTTGTTTGAATAAAGATAATCAGAAAGTTCGTGTAACATAAATATGTATGTTAATTAGCTTGAAGTGAATTATATGATTGTGAAGATATTATGTTGACGATGAATGCTAAGTTATATGTGTGTATTTATGAGATTCGAGTAAGCGGCTTTACGACCTCACCCCTTTACCAATGTGGTATTTTATAACGAAATTTCACGAGATTTAAGTTGAATGAGCTAACAAGTAAGAGACTAAAGAGTTCAGTAGCGGAATGATTAATAATGTGATCAGAGTTAAGAATAGTTTGACAAGTGAATACAGTTCTGGAAAAGATGCCAGGTTATTCTAAAGATCATTCAGATTTTGTGATGTCACGGTTAAAGAAAAAGTTAATCTCGGCTAGTTGAGTCATTCAGGTATGATGTCTAAAGTATGTATTTGCTGGAATTTCTTCCAGATTGATTTTCATTAGTGAATGAAATAATATGGGATTAGTGATGACAGAATTAGTCAGAGAAATGATATTTGAATCTTAAAGATGTCTGAATGTAACAGTTGTAATTGAATAGATTATGATGACCTCTCCTGGGTATTTTATGAGCTCATTATCCTCAGAGATATATGTGATTGTTCATTTTCTGATGAAATTCTTATTGTATGAGAATGAAAGCGCTGTTAGTCTGGTTGGTTGATGAGCAGTATTTCTTATATCTCTCTTTGAGATTCTATTCTATTATGTTTGGAATAAAAGTTATTGGTAAAAATTTATGTGAGGCTATTCTTTTGTTTCTACTGGATGTTTTGTTATATATATATATATATATATATATATATATATATATTTTTAATATATAGTATCTCCATTACAATTGATTCCAGAGCGTATAAGTATTGTTTTTCTTCTAGTTTTCTCTGAGGAATCATCAAGATCTTTATTATTTTCTTACGAGTTATGTTCTCGGACTTCCAGTATGATATCGTATCTTGGATTTCTTTATCTTGGTTTTCTTATCATCTTTATTTCGTAAATTATCAATCATGGCTTATTTTTAAAGTGTGTTCTTTGACTTGTGATAACTATGTCTATTATGGTTGTACTTCTGGTTCGATTATAGGAATGTGGTGATTCTGGTATCAGGATTTCTCTAATTTTCATGAAAAGAATTGATATTGGCAAAGGTAGATAGTGGAAGCTCAAGCTCAAATTGTATTATGGTTTTCTTTTCTCAGGTAATTTTGATTAAGTTCAATGAGTTCAATCAGGATATTTTGTTTCCTTGAGCTAATGCAGTTGTAAGGATCTTTGACTAGCATGTGAGGAAATTTTGAAAGATTGTATGTTTGAGTTGTTTTAACAGCATGAAGAAGGAAGTATTTTGATATGATATTATTTGATAGTTGAGATCAACTCAGTTGTTTTTATCTGAGCGAGCTGGTTAGTTGAAAAATAATTTGAGTTATATGTATTTAAGTTTATCCTAAGGTAAGAAGATAAAATCTTGTACATTCATGGGTAAATTGAAGAACAGTCTGAATGAAAAATTTATATTAAAAAAGGGTGTGATACAAGGACGTACCTATTAGATCAGTTCTAATTGGATGATATTATTATGAGTTAAAGCTATTTTGATTGATAAAGTTATCACATTTGTGAAAGTTTGAATGGTCTGTTGAGTGTTAGCAAAGTTGAAAATAGTTGAAGGTATTGTTAACCGAAGCACTAGTTCTGGTCTAGTTTAAATTGAATAAAGAATTTGTGATTTTTCAGCGATGCACTATTGAACGGATTGGAATGTGTTTTAATACAAGAATGTAAAGTGATAGTTTATGCTTTTAGACGGTTAAAGTCACATGAAAGGAACTGTCCGACGGGTGATTTAGAGTCGGCCACTTTTTATGTCTGTGTTGAGAAATGGATGACACCGGTTGCCCGATGAAAAATGTCATATGTTCCCTAATCTCAAGAGTCTAAAGTATCTAATGTCATAGAAGGATCTGAAATTAAGACAACATTGATGGCCTGAACTATTGAAAGATTGTGAATAATTAACAATTAACCTTTGGGGAAGTAGATATAGTTGCAGATACTTGAGTGGAAAGCCTTTGTTCATTTTCTGAGTTTTGCTTACATGATTAATCTTATTTGACAATGGTTTGAATCTAGTTAAATTAGAAGCTAAAGCGATGTTTTCTTTGCAAGATTGAGAACCTCAAGTGTAACAGCCTGATTTTGGGCCTAGTCGGAACAGTGGTTTCGAGACCACAAATTTGACACAGCAAAGTCCATTCTTATTTTATTTTTATGGTCTACAATTTCACGGAATGATTTCGTGAAAATTTTGTTAGAAAATTTTGACGTTTGACCACTCAATTTAGCAAAAATGACTAAATTGTAAAAAGTGTAAAAGTTGAGTTCTACGTGCTAGAGGTGTCTAATTACTATGACATTTTAAATTGAAGGTCCTTAGATGGTAATTAGACAATTTGTTAAGAAGATGACAAAAATGGACATTGTGAGATAAAATTTCAAAGTTTTAAGTGAAGGGCATTTTGGTCATTTGGTAAATAAAAGAATAAAAAGGGAAAATCAAGCTAAAATCTTGTCCATCTTCTCCGCCAAGTGCTGAAATTTAGAAGGTCACCATAGCTAGGGTTTGCTCAACTTCCAAGCTTGATTGTAAGTACATCCTAGCCCCGTTTTAAATGCTCTTTATGTTTTTTTGAAGTCATAATCACTCGATCTACCAATTTCTACCACTAATTTAAGGAATAATCAAGGTCTAGGGTTTGACCCATGTTGGATATTTGTGTATTTTGATGTCTAATGGTAGGTTATGCGTGTTTGATGTGTGATAAACAACTTTTGATAGGTGGTTTTTGATGCAAATGTCAAAAGGACCTACTTCTAAAAAGATTATAAAATGTGTGTAAAAGTGTGATGAAATGAAAAATATGGACTACTATAAGTATAAAAGAGGATCGGCTAGGCTTGGGAATCGAAGAAATTGAATAGATTTCATTTTTTGAGCCTAGGGGCAAAAATGTAAATACGTCAAAGTTTAAGGGCAAAAATGTAATTTTGCCATAGTATGATTTTCGGACTGAACTGAGCAATGTGATAATTAAATAAGTTACATTTGCTATTATAGATCAAGAAAGACGAGGTTCGGACCTTGATCGGGGGAAAAACAAGGTTATTGACGATTAGGTCCATTTTTTGCTATTTTTGTACCGATGTAAGTTTGTATGTAAATAATGCATTATTATTTATGCTTTACTTGTGTTATTATTGTATGAGTTGTAATTTACGTTTTGAATGAATTCAAAAAATTTCGACAAGCGAGAAAAAAATCTCGGTTGAACCTTAGGAATTATTAGGATACAAATGTCATGACATTAAGGTTAGTTGAGATTGTGTGTAAGACCATATCTGGGATATGGAATCGATATGAGATTTTGTGTAAGACCATAGTTTGACTATTGGCATCGATATGAGATCCCATGTAAGACCATATCTGAGATATGGCATTGGTATGGTACTATGTGTGTGAGATTTCTCGAGTATCCTTTAGTATTTCAAGTGGTTCAATGGAAAACTTAACGACAAACTTTAAGTTGTGAAAGACTATGGTATGATGTGAAAGATTATGGTAAGTTGTAAGTTGGTACAGGTATGTACATAAAACTCATGCTAAATGAGCTCGATATGTGATAAAACCTCGGATTGGTTCGATTGAGTAAGTTATGATGTTAAGATTTTAATAACATCTATGCTAAGCTTGATTATGAATTCACAATGACATTTATGTTAAATATATGTTAAAGTGTGTATTATGCTTATTATTTGCATAGGAACTTAGTAAGCTTTAAAGCTTACTCCCTTTCTCTTTCTCTTTTCTTATAGTGTCACCAAGCCAGCTCGGGGATCGAAGACGGTCGGAGATTCATTCACACTATCAAAGTATTATTTTGGGTACTTATGATTTCAATATTTTGAGTTATGGCATGTATAGGGACTTGGTCTTTTTGTTATGTGTCATAATTGATTTTGGCCATAAGTGATGGCTTCAATAGTTGATAATTCATTTTGTAAATGGCCATTTGATACTAGCTAATATTGGTTAAGTATATATACATATGATGATGTTTTCATTAAGGTGGGAAATTGCATGGTTTGAGATGCTAAGTATGTGATATTTGTATGTGATAAATGATAGCATGTAAATGATAAGTGGATGCCTTGTGTATGGCTGATTGGGTTGAAAGTATATGCTTGGATTGGTGCTATATTTTGTTGTGTCAGTTGGTGCATGGAAGGGTGGCAAAAAGGCTTGGTAAATAGCCTTATATTTGTCCACACGGGTAGACGCACGGGCGTGTACGACACACGATCTATCCCACGGGCATGTATTTCGGCCATGTGTCCCATACACCTTAATTGTTGCAAAACAGAATGCTCAATAAAGAGCACACGAGCAGAGACACGGGCTCGTGCCCTAACCGTGTGAAGTCTGCACCTATTTTATGAAAAATTATAATAATTTAATCGATCACACAACCTAAGCACACGGGCGTGTGACTTGACTGTGTGACCTTAATTTGATGATAATGTCATAAATAGAATGCTCCCTAAATTGAACACGGCCTGAAGCATGGGCGTGTTTTAGGGTCACACGGGCATGTCCCAAACCTATACGGGCGTGTGACCCATTTTACATGAAAAGTTTTCTAAGTTTTCCAAAAGTTTCCAAAGTTCTCTGTTTAGTCCCGAACCACTTCTGATGCATGTTTTGGGCCTCGTAGGCTCTTTTTAGGGACGATATGAATGTTTTTGAAAAGTTTTAAATTTGAGTGGAAATTCATGTCTCGATTTTGAATATTGCTTGTGAATAAGTCCGGTAATGCCTCGTACTCTGTCCCGGCGTGGGATACAGGTAAGGGATGTTACATTAAGAATGTGATAGTGAGTGGTAAACTAAACGAGTACAGAGTGAGATGACTTTTGATTCTGGATTTCAGGTCGGACCAGATGAATGTTATCATTATTCCAAGATAGAATTTGTGCATTGAGTAATTCAGAGCTTATGCAGAAAATTTTGTACAAAGCCCAGTAGTAGCTCGTTTGTTCATTTAAGGAGTAATAAAATGTACAGTTATTTGAAATAAATGTTCTGGTGATCAGTTATGTAACATGATAGATTAGTTAAGTTATATGTTTCAGAGACTATCCGATCAGAAATCGTACAGAAAGTAAAAGTGATTCATGACAGTTTAGAGTCCACTTCAGATTGTTAGAAAATGTTTGTGAATCTGAAACATGAGGATATGAAATTCCTGTTCAGCGATAGCATGCTTCCGAAAGTATTGCATTGGAAAAAGATTCAAAATGTGTTTTGTGTATCTATGTTGCGATGGTATCGATTGGACTCTTTAAATATTAATTCTCCGATAGAGATTGAGATTCAGCCGATGTGTTGTATAACGAAGAATCGATCAGAATTTTGACATGAGAGATTAAAAAGTTGGGAAATAAAAGCATAACCTTAGTGAGGGTTCTTTGGCAGTGTCACGAGACAGAGAAGTCTACGTGGTAATCGAATTTATATTCCGATAATATTTTCGGGGACGAAAATCCCTAAAGGGAGGAGAGTTGTAATAACCCGATTTTGGGTCTAGTCGGAATAGTGGTTTCGGGACCACAAATTCGACGAAGAAAAAATTATTTTTATTACATTTTTATGGTCTATAGTTTTATGGAACGATTTCGTGAAAATTTCGTCCGAAAATTTTGACGTTTGAACACTCAATTTAGTTAAAAGGACTAAATTGTAAAAAGTGCAAAACTTGAATTCTATATGTTAGAGGTGTCCAACTGCTATGAGAATTTAAATTGGAGGTCCTTAAATGGTAATTAGACCATTGGTTAAATTGGAGGACAAAAATGGACATGGTTTGGTATGTTTCTAAAGTTTTTTCATTAAAGGCATTTTAGTAATTTGGTAATTAAATGAATTAAAAAGCCAAATTAAAAGCCAATTTTTGTCCATCTTCTTCATCATGGTCAAAATTTACAAGGGGGAAGCCATAGCTAGGGTTTGGCCACTTCCAAGCTTGATTGTAAGTCCGTTCTTGCCCCGTTTTTAATGCTCTTTACATTTTTGAAGTCATTGTAACTCGATCTATCTATTTCTACCATCAATTTGAAGAGATGTCAAGGTCTAAAATTTTAACCATGTTGAACATGTATGTATTTTGATGTTTGATGGTAGAAAATGTATCTTTGTTGATTGTTAAACAACTTTTGCTAAGTAATTTTCGGTAAAAATGCCTAAAAGGACTTGTTGTAAAAGTTGTAAAATGAGTAGTAAAAGTGTGAATAAAAGAAAATTTTGGGCTATTATGAGCATGATATAGGTTCAGCTAGGCTTGGGTGTAATGAAATTGAATGAAAATCATTTTGCGAGCCTAGGGACTAAAATGTAAAATGTCAACAATTTAGAGGCAAAAATGTAATTTTTTCCATAATGTGATTTTGGGCTAATTTGAATACTATAATGATTGAATAAGTTAAATTTGATATTATAGATCAAGAAAAAAAAGAGGTTCGGACCTAGAACGGGGGAAAAACGAGTATTTGACGATTTAGTCCTTTTTTCCATTTTTATGCTGAGGTAAGTTTGTATGTACATAAATCAATGTTATATTTGTATTTTAATGTTTTGATGTTGCATGAAATGTATGATTGACTCTATGAGTATATTCGAGGAAGTTCCGGCAAGAGAGATCACGGTTGAACCTTAGGAATAGATTAGGATACAAGTGACATGTCACTAGGAACCAATGTAATTATGTGACTTATGTGTCCTGGGTGCTGGTCCTATACGTCCTACCGATGGATGGGTATACCGGTATATGTTGCGGATACCTGACAGCTTGTGTGAGCAATACCCCGTAACTACGTCTCGACTGACAGCTTGTGTGAGCAGGCCCAAGGATAGCTCGAGAATGAGCTTATATGTGTTATGAGATTTATGGTAGCATTGGATACATATGTTGAACTTATGTGCAAAAATTTCCATGTATCCGATAGTATTCCAAGTGGTTCAACGGGTATGTCAAAGACGAGAAAGTATGTGATTATGTTACGAGTTGGTGCAGGTATGTACGAAAAACTCAAAGGAAACGAATTCGGTATATGATGAACCATTGGTAAGAATGTGATTGAGTATGTTATGTTCATGAAATTGTGATTTCATGATTCCACAGTGATGTTTTTGTGAAAACCTTATGATTATTGGTCAATACTTGTGCTGTATGAAATACATGGTAAATTCGGTTGACGAATATGTGTTTGTCTTTCAGGCTAAATTGAGTTATGATACAGCATGTTTTATTCACGCAAATTGTATTTTATTGGATATGAGAAAAAAAGGGAAGATTGACATAATTGCCTATTAAAAAGGTTATGGAAGTATAGGAAGATAAGAGATTAAGAAATTGAAAGATGTTAAAGTATATGCTTGAAATGTAAATACTCATAATTAATGTGCATTGTTACTATGAAGTTAGAAATGATTTGTTATTTGCTGTAATATGATACAAAAGAGAGATTATGGTTGTTAGGCTAATGTCAAGATATGTTAAATTATGTTTATAAGTTGATAGTGTAAATATCATGATTGAATAAGAACTATAACTATGAGATTTATAGTAATTTGTATTATCTTGTGTTTAAATTGTTAGACTTGATAAAAGATTGGTAAGAGTTGCTTATTATTTTTGTATGGGCTTACTAAGCTATATAATATAGCTAATCCCCTTCCTTTCCAATGTCTCATAGGGTCATTGAGCTAGCTCGGGTTGGAGTTCGCCGAAGATCCTATCACACTATCAAGCTATCATTTTAGGTATAAGTGAATTCAAGTATTTTAAGTCTATGGCATGTATAGGAACTTAGTCATTTGTTAAATGTGTCATTGTGATTGTAGCCAATGTGTTGGCTTGTGATTGTCAAATGCTTGTTTTGATATTTGGCCATGTAAATTGGTTTATTTGGTCTATCTTGGTTGTAAGCCTAAATATATATATGTGCTAATGTCTTTGGTGATATGAACATGGTATACTTGGTGAATGATGGAAATATGATTGATAACAAGAATGTGAAATTAATATGTTTTTAATGGGCTAAGTATGATGTTTTAAGCATGATAAATAATGGCATGAGAATGACATGTTATTGTCTTGGTTATGGTTATTTGGTTGCTCTCACATGCTTGATTTTGTACCATGACATGTGGTATAGATGTGTGCAAGTGAAGGTGGCGAAATAGCTTGGTAAATAGCCTTATTTTTGTCCATACGGGAAGACTCACGGCCGTGTGTGACACAGAGTCTGCCCCACGGCATGTGTTTTGGCTTTGTGTCCCCTGCACCTTAATTGTTACAAAACATATTGTCCTGAATTGAACACACGGGCAAAGACACGGGCGGGTGTCTTAGCCTTGTGTGCTACACGACATAGCACACGGGCGTGTGGCACAGCTGTGTGGCACAAGTCAGTGAGTACCCTAATTTGAACACGATCTGAAGCACGGGCATGTGAGCCCTGCTTCTAGCAAAAAAATTCTATGTTTGTAAAAATTTCTAATGTTCTCGGTTTAGTTCCGAACTGCTTCCAATACATGTTTTTGGCTTCATAGGCTCGTATAAGGGACTTTATGATTGAATTTGGATAGTTTTAATTTGGACGCAAATTTTATGACTCAGAATTGTGTGATTGCTTGTGATGTGAGTTCGGTAATGCCTCGTACCCTATTTCGGCATCAAATACGGGTAAGGGGTGTTACAGACCTCATACGGAGTTAGATTGGGGCAAAGGATATTGGATTAGTCGCCTTCGTATATACATACACTTATCGAGGTGAGTTCGTGTAGTTAAATTATGTAATTATATGCTTTGATCGAATTAGATGTATGTTATTAGTATTAACATCATATATGAATATCGATCGCATATTCGACGACATACGATGATTATCGAGCCTCGATTGAACCTTAGGAATTCGTAGGATACAAATGAAATGTCATTAGGGTTACCGATTTAAGCTCTTATGAGCTTACCTATACTCAGCTCGTATGAGCTTACCGCTATTCAGCTCAAAAGAGCTTACTGTTATTCAATACGGAGGAGCTTACCGTTTACAGCTCCTGTAAGCATATATGTACTTGAATTGACGGATTATAGTTTCATACACCTCGTGTATACTACCCACGTATCCAACAATATTTTAAATGGTTCAACAAGAATTGTTCTGTTACGAGATTACATGAGTTCAATGCAAACTACCATAGGTATTTACATGAGATATATGAAAATTATTTGTACATGACATATAGATACATGATTTGGAAATTATATGTACATGGAAGTTTGATTATTGTTGAGCTCATACATGTTTCTAGATATTTATATGAATTACATGACTAACATGGTTGATGAGGATATGTGTCTAGGCTTTTGGCCAAATTGAGTTTGGATATGCTTTGTATGCTTACCTTAAATGTGACTAAATGGTAAGTTAAATTCTATGTTATACGAACTTACTAAGCTTAAATGCTTACTCAGTGTTATTTTATGTGTTTTATAGTGATTCAGAAGCTCGTTCGGGTTGGAAGTTTATCGGACTATATCACACTATCCATAGGCTCTTTTGGTACTTTCGGTTATTTAATTTCAGTTATAATGGCATGTATAGGTTAATTTGGCCAATGTTGACATATAAGTGTTTTGTTGAGATTAGCCACTTATATGGCTTGTGTTTGGTATATTTTGATGTGTGTGTATATGTGGCCTTATCATATTTGATGTGTGTTTGATATGGTAGAAAGATGGAAAGTAAAATGTGGTTTGAATATGCATATAAGATATGTTATATACCTTGGTGTGATTTAGTGCTTGTTATGGAAAACTTATAGGTATATTGATGTTAGTAAGAATGGTATATATGGTACAATTTGGAAATATTGGTTTGTTTTGTAAGTAAGTTAAGTGACATGAAATGATGCAAAATGATTTACCTTGTGAATTGGTATTTTGGGTACCAAATGTGTGAGCTTGATAAGTGACCTACATGATAGGTTTTGGTACACTTGTGCATATATGTATTTGGTCACTTAGGTAAATTTGGATATATGGTTGACATGTTTGCATATTGCCATTTGAGGTGCCTAAGGGTATATTGGTTGTTTGTGATGATTTTACATGTTTAAGGCTTGATTTTGGCTTGTTTTGGATGCCTAATTATGACTTGTGTATATGCAAAATGTTGAGTATAGGTGGATGCCAATTTGGGTGAGAAATATGGCTTGTAAAATGGCCTATTTTCATCCACATGGGTAGAGACACGGGCATGTATCCCTTGTATATTTGAAAGAGTGCAAGTCAGTATGCTCACACGGCCTAGCACACGGGCATGTGGCTTGGCCGTGTCGCACAAGTAAGTGAGTTACACGGGCAAGGACACGGGCTGGGACATGACCATGTGTCCTTATTTCGAATGCCACCCCTGCAGTTTTGAAAATTTTATAAGTTTTTGAAAAATTTTATGAATTTCTGATTTAGTCTCGATTTGTTTCTAAGGTGTATTTTAGGTCTCGAGGGCTCGTATTAGTGACAATATGTGTAATTATGATTGGTTTCTGAAATGAATACTATATGTTATGAAATGTTTGAATTTTTTATCCGTTTAAATTGTAAACTTTGGTAATACTCTGTAATCTTGTTCCGGCGACAGATTTGGGTTAGGATTGTTACATTTATTTGTATTAGAGCTATGGTTTAGTCGATTCTCAGGCTGAACGTAGCGTGTTCGAGTCTAGCTATACATGCGATTATATAACCTGTGATAGTGTGATATCTCCTGACCGTTTTAAAACATGTTTTTATATAGCAATGACATCGAACTGAGCTGATTTGGATGAGGTAGAGAGCAACGGTCAAGCCTCCGTTCACGGAGGAGCTTCGAGTGGTATGACACCCGTATTTGAGGGCTAGGGAGGAGAGGCTAGGGAAGCCTTCTTCTAGATGATGAATGAGTGGTTCACTGAGTTCGTACTAACGAACCCAACTATTCAACAGCCTCCACCCCCTTCTATTCCCCAATCGATTCCCATTATTCCTCAAGGTACGGAACCAATCTGAGTTAGTAAGCCTCCTATTGATAAGATTCGTAAGTACGGGATTGAGGAATTCTAGCTACTACTGAAGATGATCCTGAGAGAGATGAATTCTGGTTAGAGAATACCATTAGGGTTTTTGACTAGTTATCCTGTTCATCGACTGAATGTGTGAAGTGTGCAGCATCTCTACTAAAAGATTTAGCTTACCAATGGTGGAATACATTGACTTCTGTAGTGCCGAGAGAGAGGATCACTTGGGATTTCTTTCAAGTCAAATTTCAAAAGAAACACATCAGTCAGATGTTTCTCGATCAGAAACGTAAAAAATTTCTAGAGCTAAAGCAGGGTCGTACTTTAGTGTCTGAATATGAATGAGAATTTGTTCGATTAAGTAAATATGCTCGAGAGTGCATTTCGACTGAGACTGCAATGTGTAAATGGTTTGAAGATGGATTAAACAAAGATATAAAGCTATTAGTTGGGATCCTTGAGTTAAAAGAATTTGTTGTACTGGTTGATCAGGCACATAAAGCCGAAGAGCTGAGTAAAGAGAAAAGACACGCTAAAATTGAAGCTAGAAATCTGAGAAAGAGAAAGCTCAGACCACGAGGCAGAGCAATACTGCTGTGAGAGGTAGACCACATCATAATCCTATAAATGTGAGTGGCAGTCGAGGTGTGACGAAAGACTCTACTGCAAGATCCGAGGCACGAGCACCAGTTAGGGCTTGTGCTATTTGTGCACGCGAAGATGCTTTTGCGCCAGATGTTATTACTGGTACTTTCTCTCTTTATGATATTGATGTAACTGCTTTGATTGATCCCGGATTGACCTATTCATATGTTCGCACAAATTTAGTGTCTAGTAAGAATTTGCCTGTTGAGTCCACTGAATTCGTGGTTAAAGTATCAAAACCCCTAGGCCAGTATGTGCTAGTTGATAAGGTTTGCAATTACTGTCCGTTGATGACTCGGGGTTACAACTTTCTAACTAATTTGATGTTTTTACTGTTCGATGAATTCGATGTGATTTTGGGCATGGATTGGCCAACTCTGCATGATTTTGTGGTAAACTGTAGACAAAAGCATATCGTATTGAAATGTCAGAATGGTGAGATGCTTCGTACTGAATCAGATAATTCGAGTGGGTTGCCTATTGTGATATCAGTTATGCCAGCACAGAAATATGTGAGAAAAGGTTGTAACGGTTACCTTACTTATGTATTGGATACTGAAGTGTCTGAATCGAAGCTTGAATCAGTGCCAGTGGTTTGTGAATATTCCGATGTGTTTCCAGAGGAGTTACTTGGATTACCGCTGGTCAGAGAAGTCGAATTTGCTATAGAACTTGTACCTGGAACAACACTGATATCGATAGCACCTTATAGAATGGCTCCTACAGAGTTAAAAGATTTGAAAGTATAGTTGCAAGAGTTGACTGAAAGGGGTTTTGCTTGACCTAGTTTTTCACCTTGTGGTGCACTGGTTCTGTTCGTTAAGAAAAAGGACGGGTCGATGAGATTATGCATTGACTACCGTCAGCTCAACAAAGTTACAATAAAAAACAAATATCCACTGCCTCCTATTGACGATTTGTTTGACCAACTGAAAGGTGCCACAGTTTTCTCAAAGATTGATCTTCGTTCTGGCAATTATTAGATACGAGTGAAATATTTGGATGTGCCGAAAACTGCATTTAGAACTAGGTACGGACATTATGAATTGCTTGTGATGCCGTTTGGTTTAACTAACGCTCCTACAGTATTTATAGATTTGATGAACAGAATTTTCAAACTGTATTTAGACAGATTTGTGGTAGTATTTATTGATGATATACTGATATATTCTCGAGACGAGTCTGAACATGCCGAGCACCTAAGAATTGTGTTGCAAACTTTGCGAGATAAACAACTATTTGCTAAATTCAGCAAATGTGAGTTTTGGCTCTGAGTAGTTGGTTTTCTGGGACACATAATATTGGCTAAAGGCATCGGAGTTGATCCGAGTAAAATTTCAGCAGTTGTTGACTGAAAACCACCAAGAAACGTACCTGAAGTTAGAATTTTCCTGGGATTAGCTGGTTATTACCGGAGATTCGTCAAAGGGCTCTCGATGATAGCTACATCGATGACACAGCGATTACAGAGAGATGTGAATTTGAATGGTCTGATAAATGTAGCAAAGTTTTAACCAGTTGAAAGCAATGTTGATTGAAGCACCAGTTCTGGTTCAGCTTGAATCAGGTAAAGAATTTGTGATTTTCAGTGATGCGTCATTGAATGGTTTAGGCTGTGTTTTGATGCAGGAGGCAAATTAATAGCTTATGCCTTTAGACAGTTAAAGCCGCATGAGAAAAACTATCCGATATATGACTTAGAGTTGGTAGCTATTGTGGTTGCATTGAAAACTTGGCGACACTATAACAGCTCGTTTTTAGTGAAATCGGAACAGTGGTTTTGGGACCACAAATCCGAGGTCAGAAATAAATTTATTTTAATATTATTTTATGGTCTATAGTATGATAGAAATATTGTAGAAAAATTTCGTTAAGAAATATTACCGTTTACATGTCTAATATGATAAAAAAGGACTAAATTACATAAAGTGCAAAAATTGAATTCTAATAGCTATTTGTATTAAATAGCTATAGAATTTGAAATTGGAGGTCCTTATATAGTAATTAGACCATTAAAATGCTTAGTGGGTAAGAATGATTATTCATCATTAGAAATTTAATAAATATTAAGGTTTATTTTGGAAAAAGAAATGATAAATTATTATAAATAAATAAAATAATTTAATATCATCTTTTACCAAATAAAAAAAGATGGAAACCCTAGCCATGGAAGCTTGAAGTTACCAAGCTTATTTTTACTCATTTAGGTATGTATTTTTGTTCCGTTTTTAATAATTTTTATGTTTTAAAGATCGTAATAGCTTAATCTAACTATCTCGGGGAATAATTTGCAAAACTGTTAAAGTATTAGGATTTTGCCATGGATGAGTATGCTTGAAATTTGAAGTTTTATGATAGAAAAAGAAAGGTTGTTGTTAGATAAACAACTTTTGTAAAGAGAATTTTGATGAAATTATCAATTAGGGACTAAATTGAAATGATGATAAATTTATGGTAAAATTCTAAATTTTCTAAAATATATGGGCTGCTATTAATATGTATAAAAATAGGCTAGGCTTGAATAAGAATTAAATTGTATGAATTTCATTTTTTGAGCCAAGGGACTAAATTGTAATAAATTAAAAGTATAGAGGCAAAATAGTAATTTTGCCAAAAATGTGTGTTGGACTGAATTGAATATGAATTATATTGAATTAAGTAAAATTCATTCGTATAGATACGGATATATCTAGTACGGAGTTAGACTGAGGCAAAGGAAAAGTAACGGATTAGTAGCCTTCGTATCTACAAACACTTGTCGAGGTAAGTTCATGTAACTAAATTGTACATTTATATGCTTTAAAATTGAAAATTATTGTGTGTGATTTGTACAATTGCCATGTATAATTACCAACCACATATCCGAAAATTTCTGAATCCTGTTTGAACCATAGAAATTCGAAGGATACAAATGACATGTCATTAGGGTTACCATTTTGGTTGTAGTCTTGCATGTGTTGCAGACACGCCACAGCTCTCATGAGCTTCCTGATATTTAGCTCGCATGAGCTTCCCGATTTCAGATCTTATGAGCTTCCCGATATACAGCTTGGAAGAGCTTCCCATTATATAGCTCAGAACAGCTTCCCGTTTACATGCTCATATGAGCATACATGTACAGGAATTGACAGATTAGATTTGTACACTTCGTGTGTACTACCCGTGTATCCAACGATATTTTAAATGGTTTAATGGGCAATGTTCTGTTATGAGACAAAATGAGTTCGGTACAAACTATGTTCATCCATGATTATAAGCTATTATATGTGTTTAGATGGCTAACATGTTGAAGTTATGTGTTTAGACATTTGGCTAGATTTGTTTGAATATGTCTTGTATTCTTACCTTAAATGTGATTAAATGGTAAGTTAAATTCTATGTTATACGAGCTTACTAAACTTGAAAGCTTACTCCGTGTTATTTTTCCATGTTTTATAGTAATTCGGAAGCTCATTTGGGTTGGAAGTTGGTCGGAGCTGAATCACACTATCCATCGAATCTTTTAATATTTTTAGTAAATTAATTCCGGTTATAATGGCATGTATAGGTTATTTTGGTCAATGTTAGTATATAAATGTTTTGTTGAAACTAGCAATTTGAATGGCTTGTGTTTAGTATATTTTGGTGTGCATATAAGTAGCCTTATTATGTTTGGAATGTGTTTGGAATAATAATTTATATGTATATTGAGAATTGGTTGATTTCGTAAATTTAGAAATATTATGCATATATGTATTTGGTTATCTAGGTAAATTTTGGAATTTGATTGACATGTTTTCAAATTATCATTTGGATTGCCTGTTGGCATATTGTGTAACAGCCCTTTTTCAAATTATCATTTGGATTGCCTGTTGGCATATTGTGTAACAGCCCGGTTCAGTCCCTAGTCGGAACAGTGGTTTCCAGACCACAAATCCAAGGTCAGAAAAATATTTTAATATTGTTTTCTGTGTTTACAGTATGTGGTTGAGCATGTGTGAAAATCTTGGGTGAAAATTTTATCGACTGTGTGTTGAATTATGAAAAAGGACTTAATCGAATAAAACGTAAAAGCTGTGTGTTGATTGTTAAAGTGCTAAATTGTCATGGCTTTCTAAATGAAGAGTCATTATGTTGTTATTAAACCATTACATAAGTGAGTGGATGGTAATGGACATAAATGACCATATATTACATGAATTTTAAATGTTTTCATTAATGGTAAATTGGTAATTTGTTAATAATGTCATTAAATTAAAACAAAACAAAATTTTACGAGCATATTCTCATCTCTTCCACCGTTTATTGAAGAAGAAATAAGGGTTGAAGCTCTTTTAATTTCGGCAAACTAAAACTTTGATTGGTATGTGATTTTTTGTTCGGTTTTTGATAATTTCTATGTTTTTGTGATCATTGCTTTATGCTCTAGCTAGCCCATGCTTTAATTTTAGAATTTGATGGTGATTTTGAGATATGGCATTGATGAAAGTTAAAGCTTTGTGATAGTTGATGATGAAATATGGAAGATTTGTGAAAGATGAACATATGTTGTCTTTGAATTTTTAGTGAAATTGAGTAATTTGGGCTTAATTGTGAAAATGAAAAATTGAGGGACTAAAATGTGAAATAAATGTAATGTGTGGACTTGTATGGACATAGGAAGAATTCGGCTAAGCATGGGTGTAAGCATATTATTTGTATTTTGTGATTTTGTGAAATAGGGACTAAAGTGTCGAAATGTGAAAATGTGAGGGCTATTTTGTAAAATGCCCTAAATATGTATGTTTGGATTAAATTGAATGAATTGGTGATTGAATGAGTTAAATTTGAATGTGTTTAGACCAATAAAGGAGAGATTCGGATTGAGATTGAGGCAAAGATAAAGTACTCGATTGATCGGCTAGTTTCAATATTTCGACGTCCGAGGTAAGTTCGGATACAGTACAAGTTGTTAATTTATTTTCTATGTGATGTGAATTGAATGATAGATATTGAATTAGAAATGTAATGAATGAAATTGAGTAACGAGGTGCTAAGTGTGCGTAATTGAATTGAGACAGGGTTGATTAGCACTGTGTGCGCGAAACTATATAAGCTTCGGCTTATTGATTGGCATTGTGTGTGTGATACCGACATAAGTTCGGTTTAACATATGGGCACTAAGTGTGCAATGACAATTATGTTTTGATTATGAAATTGGCACTAAGGGTGTGAATAAATCAAAAGAATAGCAAAGGTTGATCGAAATGTAAAGTCGAGCGGTTGAGTAGCATGGTTGGTGAGTAACTATGTGTTGGCAAAGGTGTGTATGATACCTATGTGGTTGGTGAATTTGAAAGTAGATGAATGGAATGCTATGTGAGTATCGGATATAGTTGAGTTTGTGTATCATTGGTAAATTATCTATGTGATGGTTCAATTTGTAGATTGATTTGATTCAATGAGTTAATTGTATTATATTTTGAACTTACTAAGCTTTTGAAAGCTTACTGTGTGATTTGTTTCTCTGTTTTACAGTGTCAGTAAAGCTAGCTCGGATCCGGGGATTGTCAGCATCTCTATCACACTATCGACTATCGATTTTGGTACTTAGAATGATGTACATATTTGGTATATGGCATGTATAGGCTAGTAGATATGGTGTATTTTGTGATGTTGGACCTTGCCATGTGATATGGCTTGAATGCTAGATGATTTTGGTCAGTATGTGTAAGCTAAGTATATGATGATTGTGGTATGAAATATTGAGGTTGGGAATGGTATTTTTCATGCTTGAATTAGTTAAAGGAAATGGTGTTTTATATGTGGATTTGTCGCTTGATTAAATGATGTCTTGCTAACATGATTTAGGATGTGAAATTTGCATTTTAGTTAGACTTATTTGAGATGAACCTGAGCATGGCCACAGATGGTATTGTTGATGGTTATTTGGTCCTTGAAATGGTATGTTTTGGTTACATTTGAGGCATGATTTGGTAATAGTTTGATGCATAAAGGTGACTCAATGTGTGAGAGGCAAGTTTGGCCTTGAAAATGGCCTATAATTGCCCACACGGTTGAGCACACGGACTTGTGGCTCGACCGTGTTCTTCAAGGTTGAAATTCGATTCAAGTTAGTGGCGACCATGAGCGTGGCACTGGCCGTGTGGTGCAAGTCAGTGTCGACCACGGGTGAGGCACACGGTCATGTCTTAGGCCGTGTGGACAAGTCAGTAGGTATGCCCTGTTTTGGCACAGCTTGGACACATGGGCGTGTCTGAGGCCGTGTGAGGCACACGGCCTACCCACACGGGCGTATGACATTTGTAACTTAGAAAAATGTTTGAATTTCAGAAATTTTTTGTATGTGTTCGGTTTAGTCCCAACCCCTTTCTAATATGTGTTTAAGGTCTTGAAGACCTCATTAAGGGACTATATGATTATGTTATGGCATGTTTTAATGATGATAGGCTATGTGGTGTAAAATGTTATGAATTGTTTGGAATTGATTCGTAACACCTTTTAACCCTAATTTGGCGACGGTTACGGGTTAGGAGTGTTACATTTTATTGGTATTAGAGCTACAGTTTAGTCGATTCTCGGACTAACGTAGCGTGTGTGAGTCTAGCTATACATGTCATATATATAATTGCGATAGTGTGATGAATCCTGACAGTTGAAAATGTGTTTTCATATAGTAATGGATCCTGATCGAGCAGTTGCTGATGATGTTGAGAGTAATGCGCCTGCTCCTACTCAAGGGACAGCACCGGCCACATCTAGGCCGAACGATGGTAGCCAAGAGGGAGAGGCTAAGCAAGCGTTCTTCCGAATGATGAGTGAGTGGTTTTCAGAGTTCATTCAAACGAATCCAGCTGCTGCACAATCTCCACCCCCACAAGTACCTGTTATGCCACAAGTTGTAGATCCGATCCGGTTGAATAAGCCTCCTATAGATAAAATCTAGAAGTATGGGGCCGAAGAGTTTAGGGCCACAGTTGATGATTATGCTGAGCGAGTCGAGTTTTGACTCGAGAATACAATCCGAGTGTTCGATGAGATGTCGTTGACCCCTGATGAATGCATTAAGTGTGCAGTTTCTTTGTTGAGAGATACGACTTATAATTGGTGGAAAACATTGACATCTGTGGTTTTGAGAGAGAGAATCACCTGGAGCTGAAATGTTTATCAGTTAACGATTTACAGATCAAAAACGTAAAGAGTTTCTGGAGCTGAAACAGGGTCGTATGTTAGTTATGGAGTATGAATGAGAATTTGTTAGATAGAGCCAATATGCACGGGAATGTGTTTCAACTGAAGCTATTATGTGTGAACGTTTCATTGAAGGCTTGAATGAAGACATTAAATTGTTGGTTGGAATACTCGACTTAAATGAATTTGTTGTGTTGGTTGAACGAGCTTGCAAAGCCGAGGAGCTTAGCAAAGAAAAGAAGAAAGCCGATTTTGAAGCTTGAGATGAAAGAAAAAGATTGATGAGTAAGTCCTCTGAATCTTCGACGAAGAGATTTAGAGATGCAAGTAATCGATCAAATGCTTCGTCTGGACATTCGAGTAGAGATCGTGTGAGACAGAGTGTTGGTCCAAGAGCTCAAATTCCGATTGAATCAAGTGTTGGAAGTGTTAAAAACAACAAGCCTGAGTGTAGACAGTGTGGAAGACGACATGTGGGAGAATGCTGGGGAAAGTACAATAATAGAACTTGCTATAAGTGTGGATCACGAGATCACTTTATTCGAGACTGCCCAAAGTTAGCTGAGGAAAAAAATGTTCAGAGTACGAGACCGAGTAATATGACGGCTAGAGGTAGACCACCTAGAAACACCGGAAATATGAGTGGAAGCCAAAGAGGGGCTACTGATACAGCTGTGAGATCAGAGGCGAGAGCACCTACCCGAGCCTATGTTATACACGCACGATGTAACGACCTGAATTTGGGCCTAGTGGAATTAGGCCTATTGGGCCTTGGGCACGGGAGCGTTTAAAATTTTTGAGAACAAGAGAACAACACTAATGCAAGTTGGACCTATTACGTGAGTGATTTTGGAAGGTTAGGGGGCTTCCATGAAGTCCCGGGATCAAACCTGGGCTTTAGGAAAAATTTTGGTTTTATGTGAATAAATCCCTGGGAGTAAGTAAGTAGGCTTTAAGAATAAAATGTGGGGAAAAATGACACAAGGAAGTGAGTGGTCTAGTGGCAAGGTGTCATTAAGGTTGCAAGGGAGAGCTTGGGTTTAAGTCTTGGCGCTTGAAATTCATTTTGATTTCTTTTTAAAGGAACTTAGACTTTGACCTATAGGCTTATATTTAGTTGCACATGTTTTAAGACATAAAAGGAGCTTGTGTTGTGGTGGCATGTAGCGTCTGGAGCATAGGAGAGGGCAAGGGTTCGAATCCCGTTGCAAGCAAAAAGGAATATTTATTTTGCTAAGTTGGGACAGCCAGAGTTTGTGTTGGATTTAAACTCTGCCGAAGGAGGGATCCCATATCGGGAAGCTAGCATGAGAGTGGGCAAGAAGCTGGCTTTAAATAGAGCAATCTATAAGGAGAGTAAGCATACTTGGTTGGCGTTTGGGCATAGGAGTGGTCGGAGCGCACGGATCAACTCCAGATTCCTATCAGGTGTGTATTTTGCACTACTCTAGCTGTAAAGCGGCAAATGCCGAAATGTTGGTTACACGACGATGGTAGCCACACGAGCGTGCGAGCACACGTGTAGGAGCTTCGACGCGATAGTTGAGGCCCTCATGAGTGTTCTCATGGGTTTAGGCTGCCTTGGGCCGAGTGGGCCCAATGGGCCCATGGGCCCATATGAATAAATTGTATGATTGTGTAGTAGATATTGGACTAGTCTATGTGAATCTCATATCTGTGGCTAGATTTGGGCTAAATGGGCCACACGAGTGTGTGAGCCCATTTGGGCTGAGAATGGGCCCTAGGCCCACTCGCATCATTATCTCTGTTTAGAATACTTTGGTTTAACTGGGCAAATCGCAGTTGATCGCTCTAGTGCAGGTGACGACGCTCGTGATGATTTAGTACTCTACGTGATAAGGTGTGTATCCGTATACACTGTTCTGATTTTTGATCGGTTGAAAAGCCTAAGGTGCGTATATTGTATTATCTTGACTATTGATCGGCGTTATGTCGAAGAGCTGAAATACCGATGAGCGATGCCATACGAGCGTGCGATCGCGCGTGTGGTGAACCGAGCTCACGGAGCGTGAGCGTGTGATGAGAAAGGCCACCATGAACGAATTCATGGGCTTGGGTCGTAGTGGGTCACTTGGGTTGGAATGGGCCTCGATGAGCGCAATGGGCTGTAGGGCCCGCGAATGCAAGTTAGACTGTTAAATGGGAAGTGGATAGGCTTATCATGTCGCGCACATGACTTAGGTGCTTTGGGCCGCGTAAGGCTAAAAGGGGGCAGTGTGGGCTCAATGGGCTTGTGGGCCCACATAGATGAAATGTCTGTGATGTGAAAAGTTATTGATTTGGTTGTGCCGTCACATAGCCGTGGTTGCTTCTAGGCTAAATGGGCCACACGAGTGTGTGGGCCCACTTGGGCAAGGTAATGGGCTTTAGGCCCATTTTCACCGTTAAGTCGAATTAGGTTTCTTAAGTCGCTCGAGGTGACTGTAGACCTTCTAGGAGGTCATAAAATTACAGAAATACCCTCAAAGGGTAAAATTACCGAAATACCCCTGATTTGGAAAATTACCGAAATACCTCTAATTTATAAAATTACCGAAACACCTCTAATTTATGAAATCATTGAAAAACCCTTGGTTCATAAATTACTGAAATACCCTTGATTTACAAATTACTAAAATACCATTGGTTTACAAATTACTGAAAACCCTTCGTTTACAAATTACTGAAATACCTTTGGTTTACAAATTACTGAAATACCTTGGTTTACAAATTAATGAAAAATCTTTGGTTTACAAATTACTGAAATACCCTTGATTTACAAATTACTAAAATACCCTTGGTTTACAAATTACTGAAATACCCTTAGTTTACAAATTATTGAAATACCCCTAATTTGGGAAATTACCGAAATACCTTTAGATTGTAAAATTACCAGAATACCCTTGATTTGTGAAAGTATCGAAATACCCTCAGTCTGCAAAATTACCAAAATACCTCTGTAGGGTAGAATTATTGAGTTACCCTTGTAGGGTAGAATTACTAAGTTACCCATGTAGGGTAGAGTTACCGAAATACCTCTATAAGGTGGAATTATCGAAATACCCTGTAGGGTAGGATTACTGAAATACCCTTAGAGGGTGAGATGACCATTTTGCCCTTGTGGGTAAATGACTGACTTGTGCTGTGATTTGACTGATTTGACTGTGATCGCATGACTATGTTTTACTGATTTGACTGTGGTTGTGAGACTGATATGTTTTTAATATGTGTTGAAATGGCTGTTACTAAGCATGGCCATTTTACATACACGTGTAATGATTGAGCATGACATACACGACATATTGCATGGGGTTGGTGTAACACCCCTTACCCGAGTCTAACACTGAGACCAGGTACGAGGCATTACCATGCTTAATCTTACTTAACGCTTCAAAACAGGCTATAAAATTTCATTTAAGCATATCTCTTACTCAAACTCTGCCTACGAGGCCTTAAACATGCTTCCGAGAAATATCGAAATCTTTTCGGGAAATTTCACGAGTTCGAGAAACTTTTTTAACAAAGCAGGGGCCACACGCCCGTGTAGGCTTAGGGACACGCCCGTGTACCCTCAAGACATGCCCCTGTCTTCCACCCGTGGTCGACACTGACCACTTTACACGGTCTAGACACACGCCCGTGTGGCTAGCCCGTAGTCTATTCTGACTTAAAATGCTAACTTGCAGGGGGCACACGGCCAAGTCACACACCCGTGGGCTGACCGTGTGTCACACATGGCCTAGATACACGCCCGTGTGTCTACCCACATGGACAAGAACAAAGCTATTTGCCAAGTTCTTTGCACCCATCTAACTCATACAACAAGTACTCGTATAACACATCTATAATTACCTCAAATTCAAACACAATCTCACATGGATAACTACATCTTTTCATATAAATAAGTGGCCATCAACCATGGCATCATACAAAATAAATTATCCATCTAAAGACCAACACATTTGGCTATATTAACTATGACTTAGTCAAATTTGAAAGAGGTCCCTATACATGCCATGACTCATAAGAACTTGAAACATCATACCAATCATCTACTCGATAGTGTGAAAATGTCTCTGGCGGCCTCCAACCTGAACTAGTTAAGATAACCTATAAGAGATGGAAAAAGGAAAGGAGTAAGCAATAATGCTTAGTAAGTTCATCTGCATATAATTGACAAATACTGATATTCATTGAATATACACAACCACAAGGCATTGTAATGAGTTTTACTCGTTAACTCGTGGTTACTTACTCAACCATCCTTGAAGCTTACTCATTCTATCTCTTACCACATTCTTACCATACCACAAGCCAACTGCTCATGTTAATTAGTATACATTCCTACACTGGTCACTACGTAATCACATAAAACAATACATCAAGCATTTTCAATAAGCCACTCATACTACTAATCTCTCAGTGGTCACACACTTAGCCCACCATTGATCTCTAATAGGGTGGTATCGTACATAGCCCACCATTTACTTATACTTATGCTGGTTTCGCACTTAGCCCACCAAATGACTTTATAAGCGATGGTATCACACACAACCCATCGATTTATAATTAATCAGGTGATAACGCACACAGCCCACCGATAATAATATAGTTGATGGTATCGCACACAGCCCATCAATAACCATCAATGAGGTGTTATTGCACATAGCTCACCGTTATTATACATTCACAAATATTTATCCACATACATTTCTCTAATTCAAATGTTCATCCGTGAACATCCTCACTCACTATCATTCTTACTTAGATTCTACAATAATCGTTCACATTCACACAATGCATTAATAAATCTATCTTATGCAACAAGGTGCGTTGATTACACATAACCTACTAGGTTTCATCATATACTGTATTAATCTCAATTCAGTTCTAACACATACTTGTGTTTTTCATGGCACAACCACATACTTTCTCTCTTTCAACATACCCGTTGAATCACTCAAATTGTTAAATAACACTCTTGAGTCTCATACACATAATGTCATATTGACATTATACCCCAATAGGGTCTTACATGATATATCATATTGATGCCATTTCCCTGGCATGGTCTTATTCAATATCTCACACCGAGGCCATATGCCAACATGGTCTTACACGAGACCTTAACTATCATCATATCATGCTATATACATTTCCTATTACTCTTAGATTCTCTTAACATCTCATCAAAAGATATTTCAAAAATTCATTGATTAAATATACATTCAATACAATATTGGAATATTAAATTAGCTCGTATGTAATTGCAACAATTGCACATGAACTTACCTCGATGTCGAAAGGACCAAAAGGGATCTTTTTGCCCACATTTCTCTTTTCACCCGTTCTAGGTCCAAAACTCGTTTTCTTTGATCTAGAACAATGGAATTTACTGATTTAATCACCTATAAATCATAAGATACCATAATACACTTTAGGCAAAAATGACTATTTTGGCCCTACACTTTGGCAAAATTATGATTTTGCCCCTAGGCTCGTAAATAAAATTTTATCACATTTTCTAGTTAAACAAGCCTACCTAAACATTTAATCCTCTTATAACTATCCACAATTTCAACTATTTCATGCCTTAATGAACAAATTATAACTTTTTCATTTTAGTCTCAATTAGGTGTTTTCATAACAACACCATTCACAAAAGTTGTTTATCACCATCCTAACATTCATTTTCTTCCATAAAAACTCAGCTAACAACTTAAAATCTCACATGGCAAATCTCTAAACTTTTTACCGTAATGTAAAATAGTCCCCTCTTTAGAAAGCTTAAGCTTTAGGGATCTCAAAAGTACAATTTTCTTCAAGAAATACCATCAAAATCACTTACTTGAGTGGATTAAAGCTTGCTGAAATTTTGAGCTTTCAAACACCCCTTGTTTGCTAAAACTTTTGGTGGAGAAGAAGAGAGGAAAGAGGATATCTTTTTCCTTTCTTTATTTTATTATAAAACATCAATTTAAGCCACCAACTTTGACCAAAATTAAAAGCTCTTGTCCCTCTTGTCTACATGGCCGGCCAACACATTCAAGATGGTTTAATTGTCCTTTAAAGACCTCCAATTAACATTTCATGGCTATTTGGTACCTTTAGCTTATAGAATGGAACTTTTGCACTTTATGCGATTTAGTCCTTTTTTGCGATTTAGCATGAAATTGCTAAAATTAAAGCACCTAAATTTCCATACATCCTTATAAACATGTTATAACACATAATATAACATGGAAATAATTTCTCTAACCTCTAATTAGTGATTCCGAGATCACTATTCTGACTAGCCCCTAAGTCGGGCTGTTACAGTTGGGACTTTTGTATTTTGGGGGAAGTACTGTATTGGTGGCTATACCACGATTTACTGATTTAGTGGCTCTGCCACGTATACTGATTCTGGTGGCTCAGCCACATTTACTATTACTGGCAGCTTTGCTGTGTTATTATTAGCAGCTAGACTGCGTTATTGGTGTGCTAGCTGGGTGGGTTGACTTGGTCCCCACAAGGTGTGTTGGTTGGTACGGGTGGTGTGTTGGCTGGGTCGGGGTGGGATGCATCCTCATACTGTTGCATATCTATTTATGAGATCTGTCACTGTACTAGGCTTAGGCCACTTGCTCTGATATTGGTTGGGCTAGGCCCAATTGATTCTGCTATGGGCTGTGACCCAAATGATATTGTAGTGGGCTTTGACTCACTTATGCTTTGAACTGACTGTACTGTTACTCTAAAAGGGCTTTGGCCCAGACTGTTTCAGTTTCAGTTTCTGTATACAGACTGTTACTCTAGTAAGGGGATTACACACTGAGTTTTCATAAACTCACCCCATTTTTAACTGTGCAAGTAATCCCCAGTCTTAGAGGATTTGGAGCTGCGAGGGACTCGGAGGTGGCCACACGTCAGATATGCTTTAAAGTTAAACTTCACGACTTTATTTCATTTTATTTTAATTCATTGGGTTAATAATTTTGTAACAAGGCCTCTTTATTTTTAACTTATTATATCTGATATTTATTTATGATGTTTTTAACTGCTAAAATTGGAGTACGATTTCCAAAACGGTAACTATTTTCAAAACACTACGTTTTCGCAACGTTTTCAAAATGCTTTTGCAACTCTATTTCTAAACATCACATTTTCGTAAATTGTTTATTTCAAATATGCTTCCGCAACAGATAAAGTTTTAAAGGTAATTACGTTTTCAAGTAGATAACAATTGCTTAAGTGTTTTGAGTTTTAACAAAGAGGCTTTAATTCTCAAATAAGTTTTTATCAATCACAAAGATGGTTTTGAAAAACACTTCCATGTGACACGCCAGATTCGGGCCTAACTTTTAGGCCGGGGGTGTTACACACTAGAAGAAGCATCATGTCCAAACGTCATCACTGGTACTTTTACTCTATTTGATACTGATGTGATTGCATTGATAGATCCAGGTTCTACTCATTCTTATGTGTGTGTGAATCTAGTATCAAGTAAGACTCTACCTGTTGAGTCTACTGAATTTTTGATTACAGTATTGAACCCCTTAGGCCAGTGTGTCTTTATGGATAAAGTGTGCAAAAATTACCCATTGATGTTTCGGGGTATATGCTTTCCGGCTAGTTTGATGTTACTACCATTTGATGAATTTGATATAATTCTGGGTATGGATTGGCTCACTTTGCATAATGCTATTGTGAATTGTAAATGAAAGAGTATTGAATTGAGAAGTGAGAATGGTGAGATAGTTCGAATTGAATCCAGTGATTTGAATGGGTTTCGAATTGAATCCAATGATTTGAATGGGTTACCAACTCTTGTATCTTCGATGAAAGCTTTGAATTATGTAAGAAAGGGTTGCGAAGCTTACTTGACATATGTGATTGATACAAAGGTGTCAGAAAAGGAAGTTGAATCTATACCTGTAGTTTGTGAATTCCTTGATGTGTTTCCTGAAGAACTACCGGGATTACCTCCAATACAAGAAGTTGAATTTGGTATTGAATTGGTGCCGGGAACGGCTCCTATCTCAATAGCTCTATATAGAATGGCACCGACGTAATTGAAAGAGTTGAAGTCTCAGTTGCAAGAGTTGACCGATAGAGGATTTGCACGGCTGAGTTTCTCACCCTGGGGTGCTCCTGTGTTGTTGACTACCGACAGTTGAACAAAGTAACGATAAAGAATAAATATCTGTTGCCTCGTATTGATGATTTGTTCGATCAGCTGAAAGGAGATACAGTGTTTTCTAAGATAGATTTGAGATCAGGCTACTATCAACTGTGAGTTAAAGAATCAGATGTACTGAAGACTACTTTCAGAACAAGGTACGGACACTATGAATTTTTATTTATGCCTTTTGGACTAACGAATGCTCATGCAGTGTTAATGGATTTGATGAATCAGATATTCAGAACGTATTTGGATTGCTTTGTTATAGTGTTTATTAATGATATTCTAATTTAATCATGTTATGAGACACAACATGTCAAGCATTTGAGAATCGTGTTACAGACTCTGCGTGAAAAGCAGTTGTATGCAAAGTTTAGTAAATGTGAATTCTGGTTGCGTGAGGTTAGTTTTCTGGGGCATATTGTATTAGCTGTGGGAATAAGAGTTGATCCGAGTAAGATCTCAGCTATTTTGGAGTGGAAACCCCCGAGAAATGTGTTTGAAGTCCGTAGTTTTCTGGGATTAGCGGGATATTATAGACGATTTTTGAAAGGCTTCTCCATGATTGCGACTTCGTTGACGGAGTTGCTACAGAAAGATGTTAAATTCGAGTGGTCAGAAAAGTTCCAACAGAGTTTTGAGTAGTTGAAAGCATTGTTGACAGAGGCACTCGTGTTAGTTCAATCGAAATCGGGTAAAGAATTCATAGTTTACAGTGATGCATCGTTGAATGGGCTATGTGCTGATGCAAGAAGGCAAAGTCATCGCTTATGCTTCGAGGCGGTTAAAGCCGCATGAAAAGAACTATCCGACACATGATCTTGAATTAGCTATGATTTTATTTGCATTGAAGATTTGGCGTCACTATTTATTTGATGAGAAATGTCATGTTTATACTGATCAAAAGAGCTTGAAATATCTAATGACTCAGAAGGAATTGAATTTGAGACAACGGAGATGGTTAGAATTGTTAAAAGACTATGAGCTTGTGATAGATTATCATCCGGGTAAAGCTAATGTTGTTGCTGATGCTTTGAGTCGAAAGTCTATATGTGCTTTACGAGCAATGAGTACTCAGATAGATCTGTGTGATGATAATTTGATTTTGGCTGAGTTGAAAGTTAGGTCGATATTTATAAGTCAGATTTGTGATGCGCAGAAAAGTGACGATGGGATGTTAGCAAAACGAGCTCAATGTGGGTTGAATGTCGACTCGAAATTTCGAGTTGATAGTGATGATTGTTTGAGATTCAGAGATCGGATTTGTGTTCTGAGAAATTCAAAGTTGATTCAGTTGATTTTGAAAAAAGCTCACAATAGTCACTTAACTATTCATCTGGGGAGTACAAAAATGTATAACGATCTGAAACAGTTTTATTGGTGGCATGGTATGAAAAGAGATATTTCTGACTTTGTGTCAAAATGTTTAATTTGTCAGTGAGTTAAAGCTGAACATCAGGTTCCGTCTGGTTTGTTACAACTGATTATGATTCCTAAGTGGAAATGGGAGAGAATCACGATGGACTTTGTGTCGAGTTTACCTTTATCTCTGGGAAAGAAAGATGCAATCTGGGTGATAGTTGGCAGATTGACGAAATCAATTTATTTCGTTCCGGTGTGAACAAATTATTCACTCGATAGCTTGGCTGAATTGTACAATGCTGAGATTGTGAGATTGCACAGGGTGCCACTATCAATTATATCTGACAGAGATCCAAGATTTACCTCGCTGTTTGGGAATAAATTGCAAGAGGCTTTAGGCATGAAGCTGCATTTTAGTACTGCATTTCATATGCAAACGGGTGGACAATCCGAGCGGATCATTCAGGTGCTCGAAGATATGTTGAGACGTTGTATTCTTGAATTTGAGAGTACGTGGGAAAAACATTTACCTTTAATTGAGTTTGCGTACAACAACATTTTTCAATCTAGCATTAAAATGGCACCGTATGAGGCTTTTTATGGTCGAAAATGTCAAACTCCATTGTATTGGACTGAACTGAGTGAGAATAAGATTCACGGGGTTGATTTGATAAAAGAGATTGAGCAGAAAGTGAAAGTGATTCGTGCCAGTTTGAAAGAGGCCTCAGATCGTCAGAAGTCTTATGCAGACTTGAAACAAAAAGATATTGAATTTGAGGTTGGTAACAAAGTGTTTCTGAAAGTGTCTCCGTGGAAGAAAATACTTCGATTTGGCCGGAAAGGCAAGCTGAGTCTGAGGTTCATCGGGCCGTATGAGATCATTGAACGAATAGGGCCGGTTACTTATAGATTGATGATGCCACCTGAGTTAGAAAAGATTTATAATGTGTTTCACGTATCAATGCTTCGTCGATATAGATCTGATCCATCTCATGTGATTGCTCCTACTGAGGTTGGTATTCAGTCATATCTGTCGTATAATGAAGAACCAGTTCGAATTTTGGCACGAGAGACCAAGGAATTGAGAAACAAAAGAATTTCCTTAGTGAAAGTGATTTGGCATAAACACGGTGTAGAAGAGGCTACGTGGGAGCCTAAAAATGCTACGAGAGAGCAATATCCACACCTATTCACTGGTAAGATTTTCGGGGATGAAAATCCCTAAGGGGGGAGAGTTGTAACAGCCCGGTTCAGACCCTAGTTGGAATAGTGGTTTCGAGACCATAAATCCGAGGTTAAAAAATATTTTAATATTATTTTCTGTGTTTACAGTATGTGGTTGAGCATCTGTGAAAATCCTGTGCGAAAATTTTATCGACTGTGTGTCGAATTATGAAAAAGGACGTAATCGCATAAAATGTAAAAGTTGTGTGTTGATTGTTAAAGTGCTAAATTGTCATGGCTTTCTAAATGAGGAGTGTCCTTATGTTGTTATTAAACCATTACATAGGTGAGTGGATGATAATGGACATAAATGACCATATATTACATGAATTTTAAATGTTTTCATTAATGGTAAATTGGTAATTTGTTAATAATGTCATTAAATTAAAACAAAACAAAATTTGATGAGCATATTCTCATCTCTTCCACCATTTATTGAAGATGAAATAAGGGTTGAAGCTCTTTTAATTTCGGCAAACTCAAACTTTGATTGGTATGTGATTTTTTGTTTGGTTTTTGATAATTTCTACGTTTTTGTGATCGTTGCTTTGTGCTCTAGCTAGCCCATGCTTTAATTTTAGAATTTGATGGTGATTTTGAGATATGCCATTGATGAAAGTTTAAGCTTTGTGATAGTTGATGATGAAATATGGAAGATTTGTGAAAGATGAACAAATGTTGTCTTTGAATTTTTAATGAAATTGAGTAATTTGGGCTTAATTGTGAAAATAAGAAATTGAGGGACTAAAATGTGAAATAAATGAAATGTGTGGACTTGTATGGACATAGGAAGAATTCGGCTAAGCATGGGTATAAGCAAATTATTTGTATTTTGTGATTTTGTGAAATAGGGACTAAAGTGTTGAAATGTGAAAATGTGAGGGCTATTTTATAAAATGCCCTAAATATGTATGTTTGGATTAAATTGAATGAATTGGTGACTGAATGAGTTAAATTTGAATGTGTTTAGACCAATAAATGAGAGATTTAGATCGAGATCGAGGCAAAGATAAAGTACTCGATTGATCGGCTAGTTTCGATATTTCGACGTCCGAGGTAAGTTCGGATATAGTACAAGTTGTTAATTTATTTTCTATGTGATGTGAATTGAATGATAGATATTGAATTAGAAATGTAATGAATGAAATTGAGTAACGAGGCACTAAGTGTGTGTAATTGAATTGAGACAGAGTTGATTAGCACTGTGTGTGCGAAACGATAGAAGCTTCGGCTTATTGATTGGCACTATGTGTGCGATTCTGATTTAAGTTCGGTTTAACGTATGGGAACTAAGTGTGCGATGACAATTATGTTTCAATTACGAAATTAGCATTAAGTGTGCGAATAGATCAAAAGAATAGCAAAGGTTGATTGAAATGTAAAGTCGAGCGGTTGAGTAGTGTAACGCCCCGAATTTGGGCCTAGTAGAATTGGGCCTATTGGGCTTTGGGTCTCAGAAAAATTTTATGTGAGCGAGAAACTGACAGTTGGCAGGTGGGCTTTAAGGGTTACTTGAAGTCTTAGGGATAGGGAAGACCATATGGAAAAATTAATTTTTGCCTCTCAGGTATTAGGCCTTTTAAATAGATTAAGGAAAAAAATAGGACACAAATGGGCTTGTGGTCCAGTGGCAAGTGGCGTCACTAAGGGAGCTATAAGGTGGCGTGATGGTCAGCTGAAGAGATCCAAGGTTCGAGGCTTAGGAGTGGTATTTTCTTGGAGTTTATTTTGCAGAGTGGATGGCTAGAGTTGTGTTGGTTTTGAAATCTTGCCGTGGAGAGTTTGAAGTGATCTGGTGTGATGGATGTGGAGGAAATTTCGGATAAGATTAAGGTGTTATCTGGGAGAAAAGTTAGAAGATGAGGAGTGGGAGGAATTGGTGCCGAATGGGACTTTGGGGGAAGGTTGGTTGGTTGTAGGTTCAAGACCAAGCATAGTATAGCACGTCGCAGTAACCAGGTGTGTACAAACACTACACACACATGATATCAGCAATGCCGAAAAGTCGAAAAGCCGAAAGTGGCTAAATGGGCCCGGTGGGTCCTGAGGCTAAGTTTGATGAAATTGGTTGATTTGGTTATATGAATTGAGTTAGTCATGCATGTTACATGATCTGGAATTGTTTTGGGCCTAATAGGCCATATGAATGAGATTTGGGCCTAATGGGCCATAAGGATGTGATTTGGGCTTAATGGGCTATATGAATGTGAAATGGGCTTGATGGGCTTTATGGGGACGTTGTCAAGTATGCTAGGGTTTAATGGACTTTAGGCCTAGTTCTGGACAACTCTTAAACCGCATAAGACTTAAATTAATAATCAACATGTCCGGGGACAAGTCGCTGGGTTAGATTGTGGCAATGGACATATGCATGTCTAGGATTGGATCTAGGGAGAGCTTGGTACTTAAACGGTTCTAACAACCCACCTCCTCTTCTCTGGAATCCTACCTGGTGCGTAGTGTCTGTTCACTTTTGCTGCAAGGACTTGTTAATGGGCCAAAGTTCATAACTAAACCCGAGAGGGACCAAAATACCCCTAATTTGAAAATTACCAAAATACCCTTAGTTTGAAATTTTCCATGAACACCCCAAACCCGGCCTAGACGTTATAACTAGATTTGGCATATTACATACGAGGGTTGTTCAAAAGCTATGTGTCCGTTAAAAACTTCGTATTCTTTTTAAAATTTCGAATCTTGTTGTTTGTGAAATTCAGATTTGCTTTAATGGTTTTCTTGTAAAAACGTTATTATTATTTTCGAAAACTTTTTTTATACCAGAAATCAGATTCAGTGAACTGCGGAAATGTGATATTTTGGAAACTGTTATTGCTGTTTTAAGAAAAATCCCGAGTTTAATCATTTATAGTTTGAATATAACTGAAATGAAAGTTTAAAGAAAAATCAAATCCAATGGCCTTATTACATAATATTAAACGCAAATTAAAATAATCTTAAAATGAAGCAAAACAAAAATTTACTAAAGTTTGTGAGAAGTACTCCGATGTATGGCCACCACAGAGTCCTCCGTAGCTCCAAATCCTCTAACGCTGGGGATCACTTGCACGGTTAAAGCAGAGGGGTGAGTTACGAGAACTTAGTGTAATCCCCTAATCGGTCATTTACTGGGCCCGAGCCCATACAGAAGCAACTGGGCCGAGGCTCTATTCGGTGACAATCTGGGCCTTAGCCCTATAAACATACTAATGCAAACAGAGAATGCAGCCCAACCCAATCCAACCAAACACACCCCCGTACCAACCCTACACACCTGTGGGGATCAAGTCAACCCACCCAACCCTACACACCAATATGGCAGACAAGCTGTTATTCACAGAATTTATGGCGAAGCCACCAGAATAACAGAATATATGTGGCATGGCCACTACACAGAACGTGGTAGAACAACCATATTACAGTTCCTCCGATCATCAAACCCAACCCATGCAACATATCATAAATGCAATGCATCATACGTACAAAAGTGTAAATAAAGCATATACATGATAACCAATCATAATTAAGGGTATAACAGTCATTTACCCCTTAGGAGTATTTCGATAATTTACCCTTTCAGGGCTATTTCGATAATTTACCCTTCCAGGGGTATTTCAGTAATTTGATCATTTAACGGCCTTTCCGTAGGCCTACTGTCGCCTCGAGAGACACAGGACCCTTTTTGGATCTCTACAGAACTATTGGGCCTAAAATCTATTTCGGGCCCAAACGAGCCCATACTCTCGTGTGGCCCATTTCGCATGGTTTCGGTCTCAGTTTTTCAGATTTCGCAATCACATCTATCATTTGATAGTTTTCCATCAATTTTGCCCATGTGGGCCGAATAGCCCATTGGACCCATTTGGCCTATTTCGTCTCGGTCAGACTCATTACAGCCTCAACTTCGCGAGAATGCTCGCGACACTCTCAATGGCTTAACGACATTATTCGTATTTCAATTTACCACTACGAGTGCTCGGACACTCAAGTGGTCACAATTACCTGTTTTTCAGTTTTTCAGCTTTTGGCCGAGTCACAGAAAATTGCAAGCATTCATCCAGAGGGGTGTGAGATTACACACCTGTTACGAGCGTAGATTGAACTCCCAAAACTTCGTACCTATGAACCAACATATTCCAATCAGTTATTATACACCCTGATAAAACATATCTAAGTTTGAATTCGAATAGCCACTGACAACACTTACTACAAAATGACCTCCTTCAACAAAGTGGCAATATTCGGCTTTGCTTCCTCTTGGCTAGAGCAACCAAATTCCTAAACTGATTGATGCACAAAAGGGTTAGCATCCTCCAATATTCGACATTAGGGAGAGATTTAACAAGATTAGTATTACCCCCTTAGATTACACAACAGCAGACCCTTGAACAAGAGGAGTTTCAGCACCTACTGCCCTTAGAGATAACGATTAACTAAGGAGAAAAGAAAAGATTATAAATGCACAAGAACCAAAAAAGAAATAGGTTCGGCCTAGGCAGAAAAATGAGAAGAGAAGAGAAGAGAAAGAAGAGATGAAAAAGAAATAAAAAAGAAGACATTACCCTATGATAACAGACGAACCGAATAGGCTAGGTAGATTCGACGATCAAAAGAATACCAAGCTTCAGACTAGTCAATGTTCCGCTATTAGCAAGAGAAGAGAAACCGATTCGAATGAGAAAAAGAGGAAATTCAGTTGATGGAGAAAAGAGTAGAAAAACAATAAAGAAGAAGAGAAGTTTTGGCTAGGGTGAACACAAGAGAGAAAATGTGAGAGGAGAGTAGAAAAGAATGTGTAAAAAGAGGTGGAAAGGAGAGATTCGTCCAAGAGGTGTTTAGGTATCTAGTAAAGAACAATGCACGAAAACAAAGTGGAAAAGAGGGAGAAAAGAGATGAAAAGAAATTTGGCACAAAACAAAATAGAGGAAAAGACCCGAAAGCCTATAGTCAAAACGCTCAAAAAGCAATACTCCTCAAAATGAAATTTGAAGAAAACGGCACTAGCTTCCCCACTCAAACTGAATAAGCCTTCACAAAATGACCACTCCCCACACACGGCACACTCCTTCACACACCCCACATTCAGCCAAACTCCCCCACTCTCCCATACCCCATGATTCTCTCCTCTTTTTGCTCCACCATTCACTCTCCACCTTCCATTCAAACCGATTTGACTGAGTCTCCATTCTCCCTTGTAGAGTTCCAGCTGAAATCTACTTCTTCCACCTGCTTAGCACAAAATAAAAACTCTCCACACGTTGCTTGTGGGATTCGAACACCATCCCACTTGCTCACCCATTGACGCCACAACTACCACTCCAAACACTTCACTTGTGTTATCAAAACACCTACAATTTCCCTTACACCTTACTTCCAACAGTCCTCTCCCCTAAAGAGCCAAAAACCAAAATCTCCCCACAGCTTGGACTCAAACCCGACCCTCTCTAGGACCTCAAACACACCTAAATAACAAGCTAAGCAAGCTCCACACATACAATAATGCAATAAAATGCTCGGCCCCTAATTTCGAGGATGTTACGTTCCAAAATATCCTTAGATTTGCAAAATTACTCAAATACCCCTGATTTGTAAAATTACCAGAATACCGTTGATTTGCAGAATTATCAAAATATCACTGATTTACAAAATTTTCAAAATACCCCTATTTTGCAAAATTACCTAAATACCTCTATAGGGTAGAATTACGAAAATACCCCTGGGTAGTGAAATAACTAAAATACCTCTAAGTGCTTAATGTGTGAAATTGTGTATGTTGCATTCATGAAATATATGTTGCCTTTGGATGGGTTTGATGATACAGAGGAAGATATGTAAGGATCGCATAGTCGCTTGACGACCGTGGATCCATCGGTGGCTTTAAGCCCATTATATGCTTAGTAGTCTTACTGCAACGTTGAGTAGTGCCGCTGCGGGTGCTACCTTTGGAGTGTAGGATGGGTGGGTTGGTATTTATATCCCCATAAGAGTGTAGGGTTGGAAAGGAAATGGAGTACCGAGTTGGATTCAGGATGGGTGCATTGCATTCATGTGATACTAATGTGATATGAGGTCATTGTGGGCTAAGGCCCAAGGCCACCATTTTTGATAGGGCTTAGGTCCAATGTAATAATTGTATGTTGATTGGATTACCAAGGGTCATACACACTGAGTTTCGAAACTCACACCTTTTTTATTAAATGTTTCAGGTGATCCTCAGTAGACGGCTCGATGTGGAAGAGGACTCGGATGTGGCCACACTGCAAGCAGTTCTTAATTTGTTTTGAACGACTTAGTTTTAAATTACTTTGTTTCCGTTGGGTTGTAATAAGGCCTTGTACTCTGATTTGACTTTAGATTTTGAGTTTTGTTGTTTTTGTTTCAACTGTTTATTTAATTATTAAACTTGAATAAATTTTCAAAGAGTTAAACCATGGTTTTTGAAATAGTTATACCCTAAAACATGGGCTTTTACCATAGTTAACAAGTTGATGGATTTTGGGCTTCCAAGCCTTGACTTTATATTTTAACATAGCAAAAATCATTTTGAATTATGCCTTTGATGTTACATTCCCGAATTCAGCCATAACATCTGGGCCGGGTCTGGGGATGTTACAAGTAGCATGGTTGGTGAGTAACTATGTGTTGGCAAAGGTATGTATGATACCTATGTGGTTGGTGAATTTGAAAATAGATGAATGGAATGCTATGTGAGTATTGGATATAGTTGAGTTTGTGTATCATTGGAAAATTATCTATGTGATGGTTCAATTTGTAGATTGATTTGTTTCAATGAGTTAATTGTAAGCTTTTGAAAGCTTACTGTGTGATTTGTTTCTCTGTTTTACAGTGTCAGTAAAGCTAGCTCGGATCCGGAGATTGTCAACATCTATATCACACTATCGGCTATCAATTTTGGTACTTAGAATGATGTACATATTTGGTATATGGCATGTATAGGCTAGTAGATATGGTGTATTTTGTGATGTTGGACCTTGCCATGTGACATGGCTTGAATGCTAGATGATTTTGGTCAATATGTGTAAGCTAAGTATATGATGATTGTGGTATGAAATATTGAGGTTGGGAATGGTATTTTTCATGCTTGAATTAGTTAAAGGAAATGGTGTTTTATATGTGAATTTGTGACTTGATTAAATGATGTCTTGCTAACATGATTTAGGATGTGAAATTTTCATTTTAGTTAGACTTATTTGAGATGAACCTGAGCATGGCCACAGATGGTATTGTTGATGGTTATTTGGTCCTTGAAATGGTATGTTTTGGTTAAATTTGAGGCATGATTTGGTAATAGTTTGATGCATAAAGGTGATTCAATGTGTGGGAGGCAAGTTTGGCCTTGAAAATGGCCTATAATTGCCCACACGGTTGAGCACACGAGCGTGTGGCTTGACCGTGTTCTTCAAGGTTGAAATTCGATTCAAGTTAGTAGCGACCGCGGGCGTGTGACTGGCCCTGTGGTGCAAGTCAGTGTCGACCACGGGTGACGCACACAGGGGTGTCCCCGATCGTGTGGACAAGTCAGTAGGTATGCCCTATTTTGCCATGGCTTGGACACATGGGCGTGTCCGAGGCTGTGTGAGGCACTCGGCCTTCCTACACAGGCGTGTGACCTTTGTAACTTAGAAAAATGTTTGAATTTTAGAAATTTTTCGTATGTGTTCGGTTTAGTCCCAACCCTGTAACACCCCCAAACCCGGCCCAAACACCACGGCCGAATTTAGAATGCTATTGAGGAAAAAGTTTGAAAAGAATTTGACATAAGGTGAAAACTTAATAATTTTCCGTCATTTATAAAACATGGTATATTTAAAATTCTAAGCAAAACTATGTTGTTACAAATTCCCGGATTTAAAACTTCAATATAAGTTTTTAAGATATAAATTGCTTGAAAGAAAACATTCCTATTTATTAGCTCGATAATTAATCCAACGTAAACATAATAAAATCCCCAAAATACTTTAAGTGGCCTTATTACAATAATGATTTACCCAAAAGTACTGGAAGTATAAAGTGCATAAAACAAATAAACATCTTCTGCATGGCCACCTCGTATCCGCTCCAGCCCGGTCCAAGAATCATGTATCACCTGCATTGTTTTTGGAAAAAAATAGGGTGAGTCAAACCGACTCAGTGTGCAATTATTTCACATGTCTCCACACCACATCCACACAGTCCACATACGTAATCTTGCAAAATGAATCCCAACCCAACCTAGAGTCCATCCGCTACACACCCCCGTACCTGCCGAACACACCAAGGGATTACTAAATCGCCCTCCAACCGCTACACACCTCCTTGGCAGACCTGCTGCCCAAGGCCGTGGCTTAGCCACCGATCACCTAAGTGACCCCACATATCTGTATCCACGAGGTGACTCAAGGTCATCCTCAATCCACGGTGATGCACACAGCTATCATCCGCCCACGATGTGGCACATAGCCAACACCCCACCTTGATGAAGCACATAGCCAACATCAAGCGCCAATGTAGCTCAAGGCTAACATCAGACCACGTACATAAATGTACACCCTGTCCTTCAATAGTCATATCCCAATCCCCATGCATATATATATATATATATATATATATCATGACAAAACAATTTTAAGATGAGTATACATCGCATGCTTACCACAATTTTACACATAAATCACAGGTAGATTAATATCATTAAATACTGACTTGATTAACCGATTACCCACCATGGGTAGTCACCATCTTAGCCATATTTCCGGCCACCACACATATCATATACACATATATATAACAACACATATAAATAACAAGAGAGCAGTGTGATAACTACACACCTTATAAGCAAAAGTCACCTAAACCCGAACCCCGTAGCCTACACAATTTGCACCTTGCAATTTGTTGAATTCCCTCCTACACAACTATGTTAGATTCGGCTCAACCCAAAAGAACACATGAAATGGCCTTCGGCCCCACAATATTCCTTGCTTACCTTGATCACTCCAATCCCGAAAGATCTCTACTCCTTTAACGTTAGCCTACAGAAATCTCGATATCACCTTTCATGGGTTCGGCCATAACAGAGAGAATGGAGTTAGATCTTTAACTTTCGACAACCAAGAGAGATAGAAGAAAAACGATTAAAAGAAATCTCTTACCCACTATAGAGAATCGATTGGAGCAGATTCCGGCCTATGATATTTTCGGCTTTGAAGAAGAAAAGTGAAACAAAGAAATTTGGGGAGGTTCAATAGAGGTTCGGCTATTGAGAGTTATGAAGAGAAAAGAAGAGTTGAAAAGAAATGGTCTAAAATGGCTATTTGGTTTCGGTCACAAAGAAGAGAGAAAAGAAGATATGATTTGGAGAAAAAGGACAACTCAAAACCGAAATGGTCAAAACTCAAATGACCAAAAGAAAAGATAAAGGTTTACCTTTTGTCTAATATACATTCGGCTAAGAGGAGGAATATTAGAGAGAAATGCTTTGTGTGACACTAAATGACTAAAAGAAAGATGTGCACAACTAACTCCTAACTCATCCAAAAGCCTTCAAAATTTTGGCCACCCCCCTAATCTATAAAACCGTCCAAGTTCATGGTCAAAATGGCCATGAAATAATTTCCAAAACGTCCACCTTGATACATGCCTTGTAATCCTCTACTTTCCCAAAGTTTAAGAAATTCTATCCCCACAATCAAGCAATTCTATCCCTTATTCATGCTTACCATAACCTTAAGTCTACTAACAATAAATGAAAAAGTCCAACCTTACCTTAACTAAAGTTGACCAACACATGCCATACAAATGCAAAAATAAAAGTCACCTAATTGCCATCCATGGGATTCGAACCTAAGCCCCCCTCACACTGCTTGTGGCGTCACTTTCCAAGGCCCTAAGTGGCGCCTCCCTTGCCATCTTGCCAACTGGTTACTTGTGTCTATGTAACATCCCCAAACCCGGCCCATTCATTACGACCGAATCTGGTTATGTCACTGCGGAAAAGACGGTGGAAAAATTCTTTTTAGACTTAAAATAAAACAGTAAATTTATTAACCTTTGAAAATCCATGTTGATTTGATATTGCATGAAAAACTTTGATATTGTACAAAAAAAAAATGTCCATATTAAAAACACTTTATTAACTTATGAATACTTTGAATAAGTAGATTAGAATAAAGTCATTTTAAAAGCTAGTAATTTAATCTTACCAAGTTATAATTAAATTAAAAATAAAATAGTACCAAAAATACTAATAAAATAATTCTAAGGCCCAAATTAAATAAAAATCACAATGCCCTTATTACATCAATATTTAAACCCAAATACTTAATATAAATAAGCTTAAAAATATTTAAACTCTTCTTTCTGCATGGGCCACCATGTGTCTTCTCCGATCCCGGTCCAATCTACGCATCACCTGAAATGGTTAATGAAAAGAGTGAGTCCACTGACTCAGTGCATAATCACAACACATATTTCCATCCGTATGGGCTTGGCCCCATACCATACTAATCTCATAGCAAGTCATGCAAATATGCATATCAGCCCAACCTACAATCCAACCGTAACACCAACCTTAGCAGACTCCCCCTGCCTAAGGCCGTGGCTAATCCACCACTGATCACAATGTGATCCATGAACCTTACCTTGGCAAGCTCGCTGCTCAAGGCCGTGGCTGAGCCACCGATCAACCAAAGTGATCCTCAACAACATGCCCCGTCTACGGTGATGCACATAGCCATCAACCGTAGAGATGGGCACCGAGCCACACCTCCCTTGAGGTAGCACACAGCTAACCGTCAAGCGCTAATGTAGCCTGAGCTAACATTAGACCACGTACATCATGTGTACACCCTTCCTTCCTTCATCGATCAAATCCACCTCCCATGTATGTATGCGTAAGTATAACATGTCAGTTTATAACAAAAGAGTAAGCATCACATGTTGATTATCATATTATGTATATATCATAAATAACTCACCATTCAAGCCTTTATAATCGGCCATCACACATCACGTATATATAAACATGTTCGCAAACCAAAAACCGAAGAAATAGAGCGATGATTACGTACCTAATTGATACCAATGACTCAAACCCGAAACGCTACTCTATGCCTCTACAACCACTGACTATACCACCTCCCGAAAGATCTCCTACGCTAGGCTCTTCTCCCCCTACAATTGGCCTTAGCATCATATACTTAACAACCTTTAGATTAATCAAAATACCACATACATAGCTTACCAAAAAGCCTTACCACCACTTACCAAGCCGACTGCTAATCTACTGAGACTAGACTGAAAGCCTTAAAATCCCAGAATACCTTCAACAACGATTGCAACGAAACCCGAAGAGGTCTAAGCTAAAATTCGGCCAAGGTGCTCCCAAAATAAGGGAAAAGGAACATGGCACAGAGATGGGATGTAGGTTCGGCTAACAATTAAAGACAATCAAAGGAAAGGGAGTAGGGGTTTCGGCCAAAGGTTTGAGAAGAGGGAAAGAAAAGTGTGGGGGTGTGTTTTCGATTTAGCACAAAATGAGAGAAAGAAGAGATGAAAGAGTGGGTGGTTCGGCTAAGGGTTTAAAAGAGAAGGAAAAAGGGAAGCTAGCAATGGAGGTTTCGGCAACCAAAGGAAATGGGGGAACAAAAAATTCGGCAAGGGGGCATCAATGGTGAAAAAAATAAAAAGGGTGAGCACCCCCCTATTTATAACATTCGGCCAAGTTCCCTCCTAAAGAAAACAAAATTCGGCCACTACTCAACCTCCCCACAAAATCCCTCAAATCTCTCCTAAATCACCTCCCTAACATCCATTCAAAAAGATTTGAATAAGTCCACCTAACTTCCCCCCTTTCCTAGCCGAATTCAAAAAGAGAAGACCAAGTCTTCATCCATCTTTAAGCCCTCAAAAACCGTCCATCACCTTACCAAAATGATGCAAAAACAAGGGCCCTCCTGCTGCCCTTGCGAATCGAACCTGAGACCCCCCTCCAGCTACCTGAGGCTTCACTTCTCCATGCCATATGTGGCGCCTCCCTGCCACTCTGCCACACCAATCTTAGTGCCAAAACTCCACCAAGATTTCTCTTAAGGCCCCCTCTATCCAAGCTCCCCTTTTAACCCCTAAAACTAAAAATTTTCCAAATCATTCCACCACTACCTAGGGTTCTCCGGACCCCAAAAACTAACCCAACCACACACTAAAGTGTGCCTACACCTGAGCTAAGCACCAAAAGCCTAACCCCTAAAACCAGGGTGTTACAATTCTACCCTTCTCAAAATAATTTCGTCCTCGAAATTACTTGTCTAGACTAACAGTCTAATTCCTCCCACTATGCTATGGCTGCGCACTCTGATCCTAAAAAGCTAACATACTTCTAGGCACGGATTCTAAGTTCATTCTCAAAGTTCTAGATACTCTACGAGCAACAAAACAACCAGTCACCACAAAGATCAAAACAACAGAGAATATTCCAAACATAAGATACTTACCAGCTGACACATCAGGCACATCATTATCCTCCCTCCGACGGACTGCATAAACCAAACCTGGCTGTCTTGCCTTAGTGCCACCATTACCGCGGTCTACTGCTCCACGACCTCGGCCGGAACCATTCCCTCCATGGTTCAGACCACGACCTCTTGTCGCTTGCTGACTACCTCTGCCTGGTTGCACATAACCCTGGCCTTTCGCTCGAGTCCTGTTCGGATTCTGGGAACAATCCTTAACCAGATGAGTCTTGGACTTGCACCTAAAGCATTCTCGAACCCGATTCCAGCACTCGCCAACATGATACCTTCCACACTGAGCACACGGACGATCCAGATTTCCGGCGGATGGCTTAGCAATACGAACAGGAGTCTCGACTCTCGGTCTTTTCTGAACCCTCTCAAACACTTCTGGCGATCCAACACTTCTCTTATCACGGTTCCTTTCTCTGTCCCTATTCTGTCTCTCAGCCTTCTTGACCTCCTCAGCTATCCGAGCTTTCTCCACTAATACAACGAAGTCTCTTTCCCGTTGTGGAGCAATCAAAACTCGTAGCTCATCCCGTAGCCCATTTTCAAATCTGACGCATCTCTCATAATCTGTTGCCACGATGCCCCGAGCATACCGGCTCAAACGTAAAAACTCACCTTCGTACTCCGCTATTGACTTGCTACCTTGCATCAGATTGAGGAACGCCTTCCTCTGAGCATCCACATAGCTCGCTCCGACATACTTCCCTTCGAACTTGATCTTAAAGTAGCCCCAGTCCACTCAATCAGCAGCGATACTTTCCTTAACCGTGAGCCACCACTGGTAAGCCTCATCCCGTAGCAACGAAACAACACCCTTAAGCTTCTCCTCTGCAGTTAAGTCTAAGTCGTCCATAATCCTTTCCACTGCCTCAAGCCAATACTCTGCCACGTTCGAAGCTACTCCGACACCCCTCTGAAAACCTCAGCTCCATTCGCCCTAAGCCTTTCGGGCACTGACTTCCGAGTCCTGCTGCCCCCATTGGCTCCTGTCACTCGCTCAAGTACTCGCAGCATAGCCTGCGATACTGCTTCATCTCCTCCAGTCTGATCCTGCTGCTCAACCTCTTCAGCTGGTGGCGGCACATCACTCTCAGACCCATGGCGAGACCCAACCGGTTCCGATACTGACATCCTACCTCTACCACGTCCACGAGTATTGCGACCACGCCCCCTAGAACTCATATCTAGCGCTTCGATTTAGTCTGTTTAAAAAGTTTTATGCATTAGAAATTCTTGTTTCACTATTTTATCCACGAGCAATTTTATGCAATGAAGTTTCCGAGAGTAGTTCTTTCGAGCAATCAAGTTTCATTTTCTGCCCAGGGGTAATTCCGTCATTTTTCCTAAAGGGGTATTTCGGTAATAACTCAGGGTCAATTTTGAAAATAGGTTTCCCAACTTAAAGATATTTCAAAATTTACAAATTCACAGGGGTCATCTTGAAAATTTTGTTTTTCAAACCAAATGTGTTGCAAAAATTTCAGAAATTGGAGTTATCTCAGTAATTTTGGAAATCATGGGCATTTTCGTAAATTCTCCAAATCGGAATATCACCATATCACACAAAATAAGATTTTCTGATATTTGGTAAAATAGGAATATTTCAGTAAAAGTCGAGAGAAATCTGAAAATTTAGAAACCAAGGGCGTTTTGGTAATTTTATCAACCAGGGGTATTTTCGTAAATTTTCACAAACCAAGGTATCTTAATATTTTGAAAACTCGAGATTTTGGTATTTCGCAAAGTAAAGAGCATTTTATCAAAAGTTGAGGGTGATACGGTAATTTTACAATACAGGGGCATTTTTGTAATTTTGCCACTAGGGCATTTTGGGAAATTTTGTAAATCGACAAGTGTCTTTCAAAATCAGATTTAGGGCTTCACAAATCAAAGGGGTAAGTTTGAAAAATTTTAAAACAGAAGGTTTAAAAAAACAGCAAGGCTAATTCCCTTTCGGGTTTTAATAACCGGTTTAGCCTATGAACAAGTCCTCTTGGTTAAGGTGAACCGTAGCTACGCACCAGGTACGATTTGAGTAAAGAGGAGGTGAGTCAATAGGACTGCTTAAATACCAAGCTCTTACTGAATGCCACTCCTAGACATGCGTACAGTGGTTACCACACCTTAACTCGGCGACTTACTTCACAGGTTTGTTTAATAACCTTAAGTTTTATGCATATGTTTGAGTAGACTAATCCTAGGGTCCAATAGGCTGAATATTCTAATCTACGAGCCCAACCTAAGCCCATAATAAATCACACAAACAAAAACACTTCAAGAGCGAGAAGTACTTACCTGGTGGACTTCGGGCCGGAGGTACAAGTGCCATGCCAGAGTAACCTGAAAACTTTTATAAAAGCCCATTTTTCAAAAACCCATTTTTGAAAACTGTTTCGGGCCCAAAAACCCTCAAAGCCGAGTTTTGAACCGGGCTCTGATACCAATTTGTAACATCCCCAAACCCGGCCCATTCATTACGACCGAATCTGGTTATGTCACTGCGAAAAAGACGGTGGAAAAATTCTTTTTAGACTTAAAATAAAACAGTAAATTTATTAACCTTTGAAAATCCATGTTGATTTGATATTGCATGAAAAACTTTGATATTGTACAAAAAAAAATGTCCATATTAAAAACACTTTATTAACTTATGAATACTTTGAATAAGTAGATTAGAATAAAGTCATTTTAAAAGCTAGTAATTTAATCTTACCAAGTTATAATTAAATTAAAAATAAAATAGTACCAAAAATACTAATAAAATAATTCTAAGGCCCAAATTAAATAAAAATCACAATGCCCTTATTACATCAATATTTAAACCCAAATACTTAATATAAATAAGCTTAAAAATATTTAAACTCTTTTTTCTGCATGGGCCACCATGTGTCTTCTCCGATCCCGGTCCAATCTACACATCACCTGAAATGGTTAACGAAAAGAGTGGGTCCACTGACTCAGTGCATAATCACAACACATATTTCCATCCGTATGGGCTTGGCCCCATACCATACTAATCTCATAGCAAGTCATGCAAATATGCATATCAGCCCAACCTACAATCCAACCGTAACACCAACCTTAGCAGACTCCCCCTGCCTAAGGCCGTGGCTAATCCACCACTGATCACAACGTGATCCATGAACCTTACCTTGGCAAGCTCGCTGCTCAAGGCCGTGGCTGAGCCACCGATCAACGAAAGTGATCCTCAACAACATGCTCCGTCTACGGTGATGCACATAGCCATCAACCGCCGAGATGGGCCCCGAGCCACACCTTCCTTGAGGTAGCACACAGCTAACCGTCAAGTGCTAATGTAGCCTGAGCTAACATTAGACCACGTACATCATGTGTACACCCTTCCTTCCTTCATCGATCAAATCCACCTCCCATGTATGTATGCGTAAGTATAACATGTCAGTTTATAACAAAAGAGTAAGCATCACATGTTGATTATCATATTATGTATATATCATAAATAACTCACCATTCAAGCCTTTATAATCGGCCATCACACATCACGCATATATAAACATGTTCGCAAACCAAAAACCGAAGAAATAGTGCGATGATTATGCACCTAATTGATACCAATGACTCAAACCCGAAACGCTACTCTATGCCTCTGCAACCGCTGACTATACCACCTCCCGAAAGATCTCCAGCGCTAGGCTCTTCTCCCCCTACAATCGGCCTTAGCATCATATACTTAACAACCTTTAGATTAATCAAAATACCACATACATAGCTTACCAAAAAGCCTTACCACCACTTACCAAGCCGATTGCTAATCTACTGAGACTAGACTGAAAGCCTTAAAATCCCAGAATACCTTCAACAACGATTGCAACGAAACCCAAAGAGGTCTAAGCTAAAATTCGGCCAAGGTGCTCCCAAAATAAGGGAAAAGGAACACGGCACAGAGATGGGATGTAGGTTCGGCTAACAATTAAAGACAATCAAAGGAAAGGGAGTAGGGGTTTTGGCCAAAGGTTTGAGAAGAGGGAAAGAAAAGTGTGGGGGTGTGTTTTCGGTTTAGCACAAAATGACAGAAAGAAGAGATGAAAGAGTGGGTGGTTCGGCTAAGGGTTTAAAAGAGAAGGAAAAAGGGAAGCTAGCAATGGAGGTTTCGGCAACCAAAGGAAATGGGGGAACAAAAAATTCGGCAAGGGGGCATCAATGGTGAAAAAAATAAAAAGGGTGAGCACCCCCCCTATTTATAACATTCGGCCAAGCTCCCTCCTAAAGAAAACAAAATTCAGCCACTACTCAACCTCCCCACAAAATCCCTCAAATCTCTCCTAAATCACCTCCCTAACATCCATTCAAAAAGATTAGAATAAGTCCACCTAACTTCCCCCCTGTAACACACAAACCCGGCCCAAACCATAAGACCGAATTTGGTTTGCTACAGAGAAAATATTTTTTGAAAACCATTTAAAACTTAGTCGAATTGCCTTTCAATTAAAATTTTATTTGTTAGAAACCACACTCAAAAGAAATTTGTTGAGTCAGGTTGTTTAAAAATTTCAGAGGTACCCGATGGTACTTTAAAACATTTTACGTTTAATTTGAGAAAAACATGTGCATCCATTTTAACATCATCAAGTAGTTTAAACCAAACATTCAAAACACGCAGCAATAATAAAATAATTCTAGGAGGCCTTATTACAAACATAAACCCAAAAGAAAAATAGATAAAATCCAAAATTCATTTATTAAAAAGTCTCCACTGCATGGCCACCTTGAGTCTATACGACTCCCCACCCGCGATCTATGAATCACCTGAAAAATTAAAGGAGAAGGTGAGTCACCAAGACTCAATGTGTAACCCTTCCCCGGTTTAGTGCAACAACATACACAAATCATAACCAATTAACATGCATAAGTTTAAGATGCACCCAACCTAACCATCCAAACGCCTTTCTCTACCCCGTGTGGTACCAAACCACTGGTGGTGCCAAACCACTGGTGACATATAGTCACAAATGTGATACCAAATCACTGGAGATACCAAATCTCTGGTGTCCGAAGACACAATTGTGTTACCAAAACACTGGTGACCGAAGTCACAAATCAAGTGATGGGGCCAACCCATCGTGTGATACCAAATCACTGGCAGACGATCCCATATCTCAAAGTGGGGCCAACCCACGGTGGTATCAACCACAGGGACAAGTCGCTATGAGGTGCCAAACCTCTGGAGGTACCAAACCTCTGGTGACCGTAGTCACAATGTGTTACCAAAACACTGGTGTCCGTCGACACGAATATCACTGCCCCCTCCTCTCATCAACCCATATCAATCAAATATGTATATTTACTGAATCATGAAAAAAGGTTTATTTTAACAATATTAATAAATTTATCAATGCCATATATCCAATAATACACATACCAAATGTGTCATGCTTCCCAAAAGCATCAAATAGTAATCTCATAGTCACAAAGACTTACCCAAATCCTTGTTAATACCATGATGGTATTACATCCATGTCTACATAAATCGATTAGACATAATATAACACTTAGCATATTAAAAAGTTATAAGATGTGTATGTACACACACCTGATACCAACAAGAGTCCTAAATCTCGAACAAACAAATCGGCCACACAAGTATTCTTGTCCCTATATTCGGTCAAAAATGAATATTAGAAACATGGCCTATTCGGCCAAACCAAAATAATTGAGAAGAAGGGTTCCTTGTGAACCTAAAACCTTACCCAAAAGCCTTCGAACACTATCCAACACACTCCTAAGAGAATCGGCCTCACTTCCCTACAATCAACCATCATCATTAAGGTTTATTAGCCTTCGGATTAAACAAAAACTTAAAAGAATGATCCTTTAAAATAAACCCTTACCACCTTACCAAAAACCGATTGCTAGAGGAGTCCCAAAGAAAACTATGTTGCCTTCAATATTCGGCCAAAGAGATTCAAGATAGAAGAAGAATATTTTCGGCACAACAAAGAGGTATATTCGGCTTTATGACAAAAAGAAAATAATGGGAAGAGAAATAGAGTTTCGGCAAAGAAGAGTGTATTAGAGAGTTTTGGTGTTTAAGCAAAACGAATGGGAGAACAAAAGGTTAATGCAAGTTTCGGTTTTTGAGAGAATGAAAAAGGAGAAATAGATATTGAACAAATATGACCAAATGGTCAAAAAGTATTAGGCTTACCACAATGTAGAATTCGGCCAAAAAGAAAAGTGTTTGAGAGAAAATTGTTTTGCAACTTTTACACCAAATGAACCAAATGACCAAAACAATTCCTAAGCCTTACCAACACTAGCATATTCGGCCAAAAACCCCTCCCTTAGCCACAATGCCGTCCAAGTTCATGGCATAAAGGCCATGAATTTGTTTCCAAAACATTTCCCATAAACCAAGCCTTTGTCCCCTCAATTTACCAAAACTTCAAGATATCTTACCAAAACCTTAGGAATCTTATCCCTTATTCCATGCTTTCCTTAAACAACAATTCAACTTCCCAAAATTATTAGTCCACCTATCATAATTATGTTTGACCGTCCATTAAAGCTAACATACAAAAATAAACTTTAAAAATGCTATACCTACTACTCGAACCACTAACCTCATGCAACCTTTCAAGCTCTTTAACCAACTTGCCACTAATTCATCTTGTGCTTTAATATACACTTAAATTAACTTAAGTGCTAAGCTCATTTAATCCTCTTCATTAAATAAGCCATACTAAGAATTTTCCTACTAAACCGAGCTTACTCAAGACCCCTAATTAAGTCTTATAACACCATAAATAATATCACAGAAATTTAAACACAAGCAAAATAATTCAATCACGAATAACCCCTATTTCAGGATGCTACAGTTCTACCCCCTTAAAATAATTTCGTCCTCGAAATTACCTGATCAGAAGAGATGGGGATATTGCTGCCTCATCACATCCTCGGGTTCCCACGTCGCTTCCTCCGTACCATGGTTTCGCCATAGCACTTTCACTAAAGGTACCGACTTTCTACGCAGAACCTTGACATCACGATCTAAGATCTGAACTGGTTCCTCCTCGAACGATAAGTCGAAGTTAACCTCAATCTCTGCTACTGGCACGACGTGCGATGGATCCGACCTATACCGTCTAAGCATCGACACATGGAAGACATCGTGAATCTGACTCAACTCTGCCGGCAGCTCGAGCTGATAAGCTACCGGTCCTACTCGCTTCAACACAGTATACGGGCCGATGAACCTTGGACTTAACTTCCCTTTTTGCCCAAAACGCAACACCTTTTTCCAAGGCGACACCTTCAGAAAGACTTTATCTCCTACCTCGAATTCCATATCCTTGGCTTGAGATCGGCGTAAGACTTCTGCCTATCTGACGCTTCCTTGAGACGAGCCCGAATTATCTTAACTTTGTCCTCAGTTTCAGTCACCAACTCTGGACCCAAAACCTGACGTTCACTCAATTCCGTCCAACACGTAGGAGTACGGCACTTCCGTCCATACAGTGCTTCATATGGAGCCATTTGGATACTCGCTTGATAACTATTGTTATAAGCGAATTCCGCCAACGGTAGATACTCCTCCCAACTACCACTGAAATCCAGAACGCAACCTCTGAGCATATCTTCTAAGATCTGAATCACTCTCTCCGATTGTCCGTCGGATTGCGGATGAAAAGCTGTGCTGAAGTCCAATCTCGTACCCAAAGCTTGATGCAACGCTCTCCAAAACCTCGATGTAAACCTCGGATCCCTATCCGAGATAATCGATACTGGCACACCATGCAATCTCAATATCTCAGCCATATATAACTTTGCTAGCCTCTGAAGCGAATAATCTACCCTTACAGGTATGAAATGCCCTGACTTAGTTAGACGATCCACAATCACCCAAACTGAATTCTTCTTACTAGGCGTAAGAGGTAAACCACTGACAAAGTCCATGGTGATCCTCTCCCACTTCCACTGAGGAATCTTCACCGGCTGAAGTAAACCAGATGGCAGCTGATGTTCAGCCTTGACTTGTTGACACGTCAGACACTTACCCACGAACTCAGTTACTTCCCGTTTCAAACCTGGCCACCAAAATTGCTCTCTCAAAACTCGATACATCTTGCTACCTCCAGGATGCATAGCATATGGGCTGCTATGTGCGTCCCGAAGAATCCTTTGTCTCAACTCCACATCCTTCGGCATACAAGCTTTCCCTTTAAAGCACAAAACTCCATCACTGGACAGACTAAAATCCTCTAATCCACCATTCTGAACTTGCAACCTCCGATCATTCAAACCATCATCCTCTAACTGCTTCTCCTTAATCTGATCTAACCAAGTCGGCTTGACTTGCAATTCTGCCAAAAGACTCCCATCATCGAACAGATTAAGTCGAGCAAACATCGATCTTAAATCCGATACAACCTTACGACTCAACGCGTCTGCCACCACGTTAGCTTTACCAGGATGATACTCGATCGAACAGTCGTAGTCCTTCAACAGCTCAATCCACCTACGCTGCCTCAAATTCAAATCCTTCTGAGTCAAGAGATACCTCAGACTTTTGTGATCCGTGTAGACTATTGACTTCTCTTCGTACAAGTAGTGCCTCCATATCTTCAAAGCGAAGACTACAGCCGCTAACTCCAAGTCATGAGTCGGATAATTAGCCTCATGTGGTCTCAACTGCCGAGATGCATAAGCCACTACCTTCCCTTCTTGCATCAGCACACATCCCAAACCAATATGTGATGCATCGCAATAAACCGTGAATTCCTTGCCTGCCTCAGGTTGAATCAAAACCGGAGCTTCAGTCAGAATCTTCTTCAATTTATCGAAACTTTCTTGCTGCTCCTCGGTCCACACAAATGGAACTCCTTTCCTCAACAACTTGGTCATCGGTGCGGCAATCAAAGAAAATCCTTCCACAAATCTTCGGTAATACCCCGCTAGACCTAGAAAACTCCGAACCTCAGCCATAGACTTAGGCGGCTTCCAATCCAACACTGCCTCAATCTTTCGAGGATCCACTCTAATCCCTTCGGCTGAAACAACGTGACCCAAGAAAGTCACCTCCTTAAGCCAGAATTCGCACTTACTAAATTTCGCATACAGCTGCTTTTCCCTTAGAATCTGTAACACCACTCGCAAATGCGCATCATGCTCCTCTTCTGACTTCGAGTATACCAAAATATCGTCTATAAAGACCACAACAAACTGATCCAAAAACTGTTGGAATACCCTATTCATCATGTCCATGAAAGCTGCTGGTGCATTAGTCAAACCAAACGGCATCACCAGGAACTCGTAGTGTCCATACCGAGTACGAAATGCCGTCTTATGGATATCAGCCTCTTTCACCTTCAGCTGATGATATCCAGACCTTAAATCAATCTTAGAGAAAACCGTAGCCCCTTTCAGCTGATCAAACAAGTCATCTATCCTCGGCAAAGGATACTTGTTTTTGATCGTCAGCTTATTCAACTGGCGGTAGTCTATACACATCCGCATCGCACCATCCTTCTTCTTGACAAAAAGTACCGGCGCTCCCCAAGGTGAAACACTTGGTCGAATGAAACCTCGGTCCAACAACTCTTGAATCTGAGCCTTCAATTCCATCAATTCCTTCGGTGCCATCCTATACGGAGCTATAGACACTGGCGCTGTTCCAGGTAACAGGTCTATACCAAATTCGACCTCACGATCCGGAGGCAATCCCGGAAGTTCTTCAGGAAATACGTCAGCAAATTCCTTTACAGTTTGAACATTCCTCACAGAAGACTCCTTAGCTTCCAAAGCACACACATGAACTACGAACGCCTCACAGCCTTTCCTGACCATCTTTACTGCTTTCAACGCAGATACCATGTTGGATAGATAATCTCTCCTATTACCTATCATGACCACTTCTTCACCTTCAACCGTCTTCAAAACCATGCGCTTAGCAGCACAATCCAAACTTGCTTGGTACTTGACCAACCAATCCATCCCAAGAATCAGATCGAACTCCTCAAACGGCAGTTCCATCAGATCAGCTACAAACACTACCCCTTGGAGTTCTAGGGGTACATCTCTATATAGCTTATCTACTTCTACAGAGTAACCTAAAGGACTAAGTATAGTCATCCTCCTAGAAGCAGTCACAAGAACTAAACTCATGGTCTCAACTATGCTACTAGCAACGTAAGAATGCGTCGAACCCACATCTATCAAAGCAGTATATGGAACACCAAATATTAAAAACGTACCGGTTATGACGTCTGGTGCGTCTCCTTCCTCACGACGCCTCGCAGCATACACCAAACCAGGCTGCCTAGCCTCCGTGTTGCCAATACCTCTGCCAGCTGCTCCGCGACCTCCACTAGAGCCATAACCACCTCTACCATAACCACGACCTCTCTGTGGTGCTGGTCCCTCCTTTCTGAACAGAGCACGACCTTGACCTTCAGACTGATTCCTAGCTTGCTTACACGGACAGTCTCTCACACGATGATCCAACGAACCACACTCGAAACATCCTTTCCCTCCGGTCCAACATTCTCCCCAATGGAACTTCCCACAATGATTACACTGGGTCGGTCTCTGATTAGCCGCTGTGGACCTTCCTGCCTGATTTGACCCACTCTGCCTAAACCTTTTCTGAACATTACCACCTGACCCAGACGATCCAAAGCCTCTCTTCAGCTTGTTCCTATCATAACTTTGCCTCGCGGACTCCTTGACTCCTTCGGCTACCTTGGCCTTCTCCACCAAGACAGCAAACTCACGCTCCTGCTGCAGAGCAATCAGCAACCTTAACTCGTCTCTAAGTCCGTCTTCAAAATGAACACAACGATCATGCTCCGATGCCACTATTCGCTGAGCATAACGACTCAGCCTTAGGAATTTCGCTTCATATTCCGACACAGATTTACTTCCTTGTACTAACCCCAGAAAAGCTTTCCTTTGAGCATCAATGTAGCTTGAGCCAACATACTTCTTCTGATAAGAATTCTTGAAATACTCCCAAGTGAGATCATCTGCCGTAGCACCATCTCGAACCGTGAGCCACCAACGATATGACTCATCCTTGAGAAGCGACACCGCTCCTTTCAGTTTCTCCTCATTAGTCAAATCTATCTCATCCATGATTCTTTCGGTCGATTCTAGCCAATACTCAGCCGTATTGGGCGCTACACCAGACACACCTCGGAAAAATTCAGCTCCGTTAGCTCTATGTCTCTCAGGAACCGACTTCTGAGCTCCTCTACCTCCTCCAATTCCAGCTACCCTTTCCAGAACCCGTAGCATTGCTTGTGACACAGCGTCGTCACCCGTCTGATCCTGCTCTTCAGCTCCAAAGGTTGGGGATGGTGGTGGCGGTATCTCATTCTCAGATCCTTGACCCGACCCGACAGGTTCCGATACAGCCATCCTACCCCTTCCGCGTCCACGGCGTCCACGACCTCTAAAGCTCATTCTAACTATCGCGCTTTAATCTGATTAGGAAATTTTATGAATTAGTACATGTTTCACTTGATTATCCGCGAAGAAATTTTATGAAAAGAGTTTAATAGAGATTCTTTCGATCAAACAAGGTTTTAGGTCTTCTATCCTAGTTTACACAGAAATGTATATCCATTCCCTATACCTTTCATACCTATGCACTCTTCGGGCATTTCTGTCCGTTTCTAGCCCAGGGGTATTTTCGTCATTTTTCCTACAGGGTATTTTTGTAATAAACCGAAGAAATTTGAAAACTTTAATAAATCGAGATATTTTGAAATTTCTAAAATTGAGGAGTATTTTTCGAGAAATTCTCAATTTGAAGATATAGCAAAATTTTAGAAACCAGGGGTATTTTGGTAATTTTGTCAATCAGGGGTAATTTTGTAAATTTCAAAGTCAAGGTATTATTTTGGAATACAACATTTTTGAGTACTTTTGTAAAATAAAAATTTGATCAAAATTGGGGTAATATGGAAATTTTAAAGACCAAGGGTATTTTCGTAATTTTGCCACTAGGGGCATTTTGGTAATTTTGGTAAACCGGGATTATTTGAAAATTTTTGAAGATAAATTTGTCCTACTATCTAAAAGAGATAATTTAGTGATTTTAAAACCGAAGTTTTCCTTAAAACACGGCTAGTCCCTTTCGGGTTTTATTTAAGGTTTTGCCTATGACCGAGTCCTCTAGGTTAGGGTGAACCGAAGCTACGCACCAGGTAGGAATCCCGCGAAGAAGGAGGTGAGTCACGAGGACTGCTTAAATACCAAGCTCTTCCGGATCCAATCCTAGACATGCGCACCAAGGTTACCACACCCTAACTCGGCGACTTGGTCACGGGTTGATTTTAATTAGGCCATTAAAGTCTTTTGAGTTTTGTTGGGGTAAACTAGTCCTAAAGTTTATAATACTTATCACTATCTACGTCCCAAGCTTCCTACCCTTCTACAGTAAATAATTCATACAAAAAGTTAGAGGTACTTACCAGGGCGGATCGGTCCGGAGACTCGGTGCCATGCTTATTCAAAACAAAAATATTTCAAAAAGGCCTACCAAAACATTTTTGGGCCTTGGGCCCCCACAGCCGAGCTTTGAACTTGGCTCTGATACCAATTTTGTAACACCCCAAACCCGGCCCAAACCATAAGACCGAATTTGGTTTGCTACAGAGAAAATATTTTTTGAAAACCATTTAAAACTTAGTCGAATTGCCTTTCAATTAAAATTTTATTTGTTAGAAACCACATTCAAAAGAAATTTGTTGAGTCAGGTTGTTTAAAAATTTCAGAGGTACCCGATGGTACTTTAAAACATTTTGCGTTTAATTTGAGAAAAACATGTGCATCCATTTTAACATCATCAAGTAGATTAAACCAAACATTCAAAACACGCAGCAATAATAAAATAATTCTAGGAGGCCTTATTACAAACATAAACCCAAAAGAAAAATAGATAAAATCCAAAATTCATTTATTAAAAACTCTCCACTGCATGGCCACCTTGAGTCCATACGGCTCCCCACCCGCGATCTATGAATCACCTGAAAAATTAAAGGAGAAGGTGAGTCACCAAGACTCAATGTGTTTGAGAGAAAATTGTTTTGCAACTTTTGCACCAAATGAACCAAATGACCAAAACAATTCCTAAGCCCTACCAACACTAGCATATTCGGCCAAAAACCCCTCCCTTAGCCACAATGCCGTCCAAGTTCATGGCATAAAGGCCATGAATTTGTTTCCAAAACATTTCCCATAAACCAAGCCTTTGTCCCCTCAATTTACCAAAACTTCAAGATATCTTACCAAAACCTTAGGAATCTTATCCCTTATTCCATGCTTTCCTTAAACAACAATTCAACTTACCAAAATTATTAGTCCACCTATCATAATTATGTTTGACCGTCCATTAAAGCTAACATACAAAAATAAACTTTAAAAATGCTATACCTACTACTCGAACCACTAACCTCATGCAACCTTTCAAGCTCTTTAACCAACTTGCCACTAATTCATCTTGTGCTTTAATATACACTTAAATTAACTTAAGTGCTAAGCTCATTTAATCCTCTTCATTAAATAAGACATACTAAGAATTTTCCTACTAAACCGAGCTTACTCAAGACCCCTAATTAAGTCTTAATACACCACAAATAATATCACAGAAATTTAAACACAAGCAAAATAATTCAATCACGAATAACCCCTATTTCAGGATGTTACACCCCCTTTCCTAGCCGAATTCAAAAAGAGAAGACCAAGTCTTCATCCATCTTTAAGCCTTCAAAAACCGTCCATCACCTTACCAAAATGACGCAAAAACAAGGGCCCTCCTGCTGCCCTTGCGAATCGAACCTGAGACCCCCCTCCAGCTACCTGAGGCGTCACTTCTCCATGCCATATGTCGTGCCTCCCTGCCACTCTACCACACCAATCTTAGTCCCAAAACTCCACCAAAATTTCTCTTAAGGCCCCCTCTATCCAAGCTCCCCTTTTAACCCCTAAAACTAAAAATTTTCCAAATCATTCCACCACCACCTAGGGTTCACCGGACCCCAAAAACTAACCCAACCACACACTAAAGTGTGCCTACACCTGAGCTAAGCACCAAAAGCCTAACCCCTAAAACCAGGGTGTTACACGTGTGCCCCTAATTTGAATGTCCACCTGGCCTGAGACACGGGCGTGTCTCTTGACCGTGTGAGTCACACGGCCTGGCCACACGGCCGTGTGTCCCCTGCAAAGTTGAAAAATTTCAACGATTTCCAAAAAATTCTTTAAGTACCTGGTTTAGTCCCGACTTGTTTCTAGTGCATATTTTGGGCCTCGAGGGCTCATATAAGGGACAATATGTATGATTTTGATTAATTTCTGATATGAATATAATATGATGTGAAATTTCTGTCTTTTTTGTAAACTTCAGTAATGCTCTATAACCCTATTCTGGCAACGGATTCAGGCTAGGGGTGTTACATTTTTTGGTATCAGAGCTATAATGTAGTCGATTCTTGAACTAACGTAGCATATACGAGTCTAGCTATACATGCTATTATATAATCTGTAATAGTGTGATATCTCTTGACCATTTTAAAACTTGTTTTTATATAGCAATGTCATCCGACCGAGCTGATTCCGATGAAGCAAAAAGAAATGCTCAAGTCTCCATTCAAGGTGTAGCTTCGAGTGGTACGAGGCCGTATTTAAGGGTCGAGGAGGAGAGGCTAAAGAAGCCTTCTTCTAGATGATAAATGAATTGTTTACTAAGTTTGAACGAACTAACCCGATTGCTCAACAACCTTCACCCCCTCCTGTTCCTCAATGGTTCCTGATATTCTTCAAAGTACAGAACTTATTTGAGCTGGTAAGCCATACGTTGATAAAATCTGTAAGTACGATGCTGAAGAATTCTGAGCTACAACTGATGATGATCCCAAAAGAGCTGAGTTCTAGTTAGAAAATACTATCAGAGTTCTTGATGTATTATCTTGTTCACTAGCTGAATATCTTAAGTGTGTAGTATCTCTATTAAAAGATTCAGCTTATCAGTGGAAAGAAATACATTAGTTAGAGGTTTCTCGACCAGAAATGTAAAGAATTTTTGAAACCTAAACAAGGTCGTATGACAGTGTCTGAATATGAATGAGGATTTGTTTGATTAAGTAAATATGCTCGAGAATGCATCCTAACTGAGACTGCTATGTGTAAGCGGTTCGAAGATGGCTTAAATGAGGATATAAAATTATTAGTCAGGATTCTTGAGTTGAAAGAATTTGTTGTATTGGTTGATCAGGCATATAAAGTTGAAAAGTTGAGCAAAGAGAAAAGACAAGCTAAGATTGAAGCTAGAGCTTCAAGTAAGAGATTGACGGGAAAGTCATACCAGTCAGCATCAAAGAAATCAAATAAATATCATGACCGTTCTACTAATTTTGTGGGATACTCTGGTAGAGATAGATGTACCCGACGCTCCAATCCTAAATCTCAGGCTACATCTGTACTAGAAACACCAAACCCAAGTGTAGACACTGTAATAAGCTACATTTTGGTGAGTGTCAAATGAAAAGTGGAGCATGTTTCAGATGTAGTTCATTTGACCACTATCTTAGAGATTGCCCGAAGAAATCTAAAAAAGATAGTATGCAAACTTCGAGACTGAGCAACACAGCTATGATAGGTAGACCACCTCGTAATCCTAGAAATGTGAGTGGTAGCTTGGGTGTGATGAAAGACTCTATTGTAAGGTCTAAGGCACAGACACCAGTTAGGGCCTATGCTATTCGTGCGCGCGAAGATGCTTCTATGCCAGATGTTATTACTAGTACTTTCTCTCTTATTAATACTGATGTAACTGCTTTCATTGTTCCTAGTTCGACTCATTCATATGTTTGCACGAAATTAGTGTCTAACAAAAATTTACCTGTTGAGTCCACTGAATTCGTGGTTAAAGTATCGAACCCTCTAGGCCAGTTTGTGTTAGTTGATAAGGTTTGCAAAAACTGTCCTTTAAAGATTCGGGGTTACTATTTTTTGCTGATTTGATGCTATTACTGTTCAATGAATTTGATGTGATTTTGGGCATGGATTGGCTAACTCTGCATGATGCTGTGGTAAATTTTAAATAAAATCATATCGTATTTAAATGTCAGAATGGTGAGATGCTTCATATTGAATCAGATAAATTGAATGGGTTGCCTATTGTGATATCAGCTATGTCAGCACAGAAATATGTGAGAAAAGGTTGTAACATCCTGACTTAATGGGTCTATGCGTTTAGTATAGGAATACGTCTAATATGTTAACTTAGGTGAAAGGGGTCTAAATTTGGGCTTAGAATTAGGCAAAGGCCCAGATTAAATTATTTTAAGGTGGCATCGTTAATAATTAATGAGGAACAAGTTTTGGGTCGCAAGGAGCCCATGTTTTTAGGCCAATTTCGGCACTTTAAATGAAGATAAGGTGACGCCACACACACAAGGAATTAGGGGCCCAAATATTAAGTTTAATGAGGCCCAAATCTTAAATTTAAGTGAGTTAAATTTCGGCACTAGGGTTAGTAGAGGTGGACGGCTACAAGGGAGAAATTATGTGGATTTAATAAGTGATAATATCATAGATAAAAAGGAGAAAAGTTAGGAGCTTATCTTCAAGGGAAGTGTTGGCCGAAAATCTACCACCTAGAGGAGTGTAAAATTTGGTTACTGCATGGCACAGAGGGTGCCGAATTTCTCCTCTCTTTTAGCTTGAATTTTAAGGGCGTTTTCGATTTTTAGCAGTAGGTGCCGAAATATCTATAAATAAGGGGGGTTAGCTCCTTGATTCTGACATTGAAAACCCTAAAATTCTCTCCCATTATGCCAAAATACCCTAACCTCTCCCTTTCCAATTTCTTTTCTCCAATTTCTTCAAAAGCCAAAACTCTTCTCCACTTTTTCCTCCTTGTGCCGATTTCTCTAAAAAGCCGAAGCATCCATAGTCTTTTCTTCTATTCATCCTATTTGAGAATTAGTTCTATACTTTTGGCATTTAAATCTTCCATTAGCATTGCTGAATCCTCTCTCTAGTGCTAGCCGAATCTCCTATGCTAAGGTAAGTGTCGATTTTTGATTAGTTCTCATGATCTATTCCCAGTTTTTGAAAGGCAAAAGCCGAAAGCTAATAGCTTAATGGTTTTATGATGGGCGCCAATTCGGGATTTGAAGGAAGCTTGGTCAACTAGATCTAAAAGCCGAAAATAGCTAGTCTCCAATTTCGGGATTTTAAGGTAAGAAGATTTTCCCTAGATTTTTACTAGATTCACTCATTATATGCAAGATCTAAACTTTAAGATGAGGATTAACGATTAAATATTGTTATAGTAGCTTTGATAAGGATTTATGATGGAATTAAATATGGATCAGGCAAAGGAAAGAATCCCTAAGTTTAAGAAACGAGCAGTATCTGCCGTTCGAGATTGGCCACTTGGTTGTAGACTGGCTTCTGAACAACATATTAGGCAGATAGCAGTTGTGTCGATTAAGGATAACGTCGACATAGAAAGCATCGTTTTATCGGTAATCAGGTGTGTAGATCTCTAACACACTACTAATAAACCAGTATGTATATCTATTTATGTATGTTATGGGCTAAAAAGCCGGAATAAAGCTGTATAGACAGTCGAATGGAACCCTAAAAGGGTTAGGCAAGGATGCCAGGTACGTAAACATAGAACTCCCTATGTGTATCGTAAAATACATATGTCTGCATGATGTTTCTTTATGTGTGTATGCATGGGATGGGATATTGATATGATGAAGGGGAAGTGCATGATAGGTCACGTAGTGATCGGTGGTAGAAATCCCACAAATATAAATGCTAGGTCACATTGTGATCGGTGGCTATGCCACGTTTAATGATTCCTGAAAAACAGGAATAGGCAGTTCGGCTGTCGTTATGGTGTGTAGCGGATGGAGGGTTGATTGTAGAAATCCCCACGGTGTGATGGTTGGTACGGGTTGGTGTGTAGAGGATGGGACCCTGGATGGGACGGGTTATTAATCATTTACTATTTTGATGTATGATTATGATTGATGCCTTATGGGCTAGGGCCCATAATATGTTTGTGGGCTCAGGTCGTTGTGTGCTTTGAGATTTATACACAGAGTCTTAGTGACTCACGCTTTCCTTTTCTCTACTCTCCAGATGAGCAATAGATCGTGGACATGGGAGCCGAGATGGACTCGAGGGGCCATCAAGTTCTATTTCTACAAATTATATTTTCTTTAGGACTTCCTTAAGTTTGTTTTATTGTTATTCGAGGAATAGTCATGTAATAAGGCCCCTAGTTTCTATTCAACTTAGGAGTTTTCTATGTTATGCAACTTATAAATATACCACAAGGTTTATTTACATTTATTAATAAAAATACAATGAGGTTTATTTTCAGAAAGTCTCTCCTTTATTCAAATTTAATTAATTGAACTTGTGTTTTCAAAATGCGATAAAGTGTTATGTGTTCGATAACATGCCGGATCTGGTCAAAATGCATGGGTCGGGTTTGGAGTGTTATGTTTTGGTATCAGAGCCCAGTTCAAAACTCAGGCTGTGAAATGGGTCTAGAAGTGTTTTAAAAAAAAATTTGGTTTGAAGACATGGCCTTCGAGTCTACCGGCACCCAATCTACCCAGGTAAGTATTCTGAACTCCTGATTGTGATATAAATGTGGCTTAATGGGCTTTATGGGACGTAGACTACCTAGATTAAAACTTGATGGACTCTAGGCTTAGACATACAACTCTTCAATTCCATAAGACTTAATTTCACTAAACAAAACCTGTAAACGAGTTGCAAGACTAGGGTGTGGCAACAGGCATACGCATGTCTAGGATTAGATCCGGAAGAGCTTGGTATTTAAGTAGTCCTAGTGACTCACCTCCTCTTCGCTGGAATCTTACCTGTTGTGTAGTGACTGTTCACCTTAGTCGAATTAGGGTGTGGCAATGGGCATACACATGTCTAGGAGTGGATTCAGGGAGAGCTTGGTACTTAAGCAGTCCCAGTGACTCACCTCCTCTTTGCTAGAATCCTACCTGGTGTGTAGTGACTATTCACCCTAGCTACGAGGACTTGTTGATGGGCTAAACCTTATAATTAAAACCCGAAAAGGACCAATCACCCTATGTTGCAAACAAAAACCCCTAAGTTTTGTACATTTCCAAAATGATACACTTGATTTGAAAATGTTCACAGCTATGAAAAATTTACCCAAAAACCCTGTGTTTACAAGAGTAACTAGATTTTCCAAAGTGCCCCTGTTTAAAAAAAAACAACAACAATATCAAAATACCCCCGAATCTCAAAATTACCAAAATACCCCTGGATGTCAAAATTACCAAAATACCCTCAAATTTCAAAATTACCAAAATTATTGAAACACCTCAGATTTTGAAATTACCAAAATACCCCTAGATGTCAAAAATTACCAAAATACCCCCAGATTTTAAAATTACCGAAATACCCCTGGATTGTAAAATTACCAAAATACCCTTATTTTACAAAATCACCAAGGAACCTTATTTTGAAAAATTACGAAAATACCCCTGTAGGATAAAATTACGAAAATAGCCCTGGGTAGTGAAAACAACGACAAAAACAACAACACTTTTTTTTGTAATGAACGTGAGTTCATGGATATTGATGATTGAATGTATGTATTTCTTAAGATGATATGAACTTGAGACTGAATGGTGAATGCGAATTCGAAAGAACTACTCTTAAAGCTATTATTCATAAGACTGTTCGTGGTTAAAACAGTGGAAGAAAACTAATAATTCATAAAATTTCTAATCAGATAAACGCGAAGCGGTAGAATGTGTACAAGGGGCAGAGGACGGCCGCCACGTGGTCGTGGTAGGGGTAGGATGACGGTGTTAGAACCAGTAGGATCTGGTCATGGCTCTGGAAACGAGATGCTGGCTGTGGAGGAGGAATTTCAGGATCAGACTGCCGGAGATGATGCGGTATCTCAGGCAATGCTAAGGGCTTTAGAAAGGGTTGCTGGGGCAGGTATAGGCACAGGAGCCCGGAAATCTGTACCTGAACGGCTTAGGGCCAATGGGGCAAAAGTGTTTAGAGGAATTTCTGGTGTAGCCCCAAGTTCAGCTGAGTATTGGTTGGAGGCGGTAGAACGCATAATGGATGATTTGGATTTCACGGAGGAGAAGTTGAATGGAGTAGTATCCCTCCTACGGGATGAAGCATATCAATGGTGGCTTACTATTAAGGATGGTACAGTGTTTGACTGTATCACCTGGGAACTCTTTAAAATGGCGTATCAGAATAAGTACATTGGATCGAGTTATGTGGATACGCAGCGCAGAGAATTTCTGAATCTGGTTCAAGGGAGTAGGTCAGTGGCTGTGTATGAAGCTGAATTCTTACGTCTTAGCAGTTATGCTCGTGGAATAGTAGCCACGGAGCACGAACATTGTGTTAGGTTTGAGGATGGTCTGAGGGATGATTTGCGTATTTTAATAGCCCCACAGCGGGAGAGAGAATTTGCTGTCTTAGTGGAAAAGGCCAAGATAACCAAGGAGGTAAAGCGGACTGAAAAGTTAAATCGAGATAGGGATAAGGGAGGAAACAAGAGGAAATTTGGATCATCAACGGGGCGTAATCAGAAAAGGTCCAGGTCCGATGGACCGAAACGGGAAGAGAAACCTGCTGCTGCTAACCAGACACCCAAGTGTGCTCGATGTGGTAAATTTCATGCCGGTGAATGTTGGGCAGGCAGTGGGATGTGTTTTAAGTGTGGATCTACGAACCACCAAGTTAAGAACTATCCGCAGCAACGGGACGGTGAAGGGACGATGGGTTGAGGGAATGTTCAGCCAAGCAGAGGAGGCTAGCAGCCACAAAGAGGTCGTGGTGCAGCCAGAGGTGGTAATGGTGCTGGTCGGGGTCGTGGAGCACCAGGTCAAGGGGCAGGAAACACTGAGGCGAGACAGCCAGGGTTGGTCTATGCTGTCAGACGTCGAGAGGAGGCTGATGCACCGGATGTCATAACCGGTACGTTCTTAATCTTTGGTTTGCCTTACACTGCATTGATTGCCATTGGGTCGACGCATTCGTACATAGCTAGTAGCGTATCGGGAACCTTAAGGCTAGAATTTGAAATTACCCCTAGGGCAATGATTGTAGTTAGCCCGTTAGGACAATCTGTAGTAGTGGATAAACTCTATCGTGAAGTACCTCTAGAAGTTCAGGGAACAGTTTTCCGAACGGATCTCATGGAATTACCGTTCAGGGAGTTTGATTTAATTCTAGGCATGGATTGGCTTGTGAAGTATCAAGCTAATCTAGATTGTGTGGCCAAGCGTATGGTGTTAAAAACCCCCGAAGGTGATGAAGTATTGGTGATAGGAGAAAGGGGGAACTGCTTGTCGAATGTAGTGACTGCCCTAAGAGCAGAAAGGATGGTGAGGAAAGGATGTGAGGTAATTTTATTGTTTGTTCGGGCTCTAGAAGCCAAAGATCTGACTTGTAACAGTCCGAATTTAACCCTAATCGGAACGGTGGTTTTGAAATCACGAATCCGAGCCGGAAAAATTTCATAATATTATTTTTATTTTTTTTGTGTCGTGTGTAATAATCATGAATAAATATGTGTGGAAATTTATGAACTTAATTGCTTTGGTGTGTTTAAATTTAGAGAAAGGACTAAATAGTTAAAGTAGTAAAAACAATATCTATTAAGTTGGAGGGTTAATTGAATTGTCTTTCTTGCATGAGGACTTGCATGTCAAATTGCCCAAATTTCATGATGTGGACGGCAATCATGCTAGGAAAAACAATTTTTTATGTATAATGGGTGCATTATTTTAGTTTAAGTATATTATAATAAGTATTTAGTTTATAAAATAAAAGAAAGGGAATTTGAGGAAATAGATAATAGTAGTTTTAAATTGTTTGAAATGTTATGGAAATTATTGTAAATTGAGCATAGAAATGCCCTTTACATTCGGCTAATGTTTGGGTGAATGTTTATGATGTTGAGTTGGTTTAAATTGTTTGGTCTTATAAATTTATATATATATATATATATGTTGAGATATATATGTGTGTTGAAGTAGTATATGCGGCCATAAAAAGGGGTGAAGAGACAAAATGTGTTAGATTGTTATTGAATTATTAATTTGATATCAATGTTGTGTAATTAAGTATATGTTATAATATCGTAGGTTAAATTGGGTGTTTTAATGAACTATTTTAAGTGAAGGACTAAAATGGAACAAATATGAAAGATAACTATGTTGAGATTAGAAGGGCCCAATTGAATTGTCCTTTTTGCATGTAGGTTTTGCATGGTAAATTGTCCAACTTGAAATAGGTGGACGGCATCATGGTGGATGTATATATTGAATTTATTTATTTTAGTTAGTGGCATTAAACTTACATTTTTATAATTGACTTAAAATAAGTAAAATAAAGGATAAAACAAGTAGTGGAGAGTCATCTCCTACCTTTAGCCTTGGAGTGCCGAAATTGGAAGGAAGAAAAGAGAAGTTTAAGCTTTATCATTCGGTTCTTGCATGCTCCCATGAGGTTAGCTTTTGAACTTCATTTTCTTAAATTCTGGTATTTTTAGGTTCATCTCTTTGAGTATTACCGAACCCATGTCAAAGATTTTGGGATTTAGACATGATATAGGTTCAACCATTAGTGATTAAATTTGGGTTAGCTATGCTTGATAAATGAATATAATGTATGTTTAAACTCAATATGTTTTAAGTAGAAATTTTTAAATGAGATGAAAAATAGTGGTATTTAACTTGTTAAATATGTTGTATGATTTTATATGGTTATTAAGTAGGTTCGGCTATGAGGAAAATATGTGAAATTAGGTATAAAAATTGGGAGAAATTTTATGTTTGGACTAAATTGAGTATTATATGGAACTTTAATAAGCTAGGGATCAATCGGCCTTAACTCATTAGTAAATAAATTGGCATGATTTTGAATAATTATAAACTTTGTATATAATTGGATAACATGTGAAATATCAAGGTCGAATTTATAATTGTTCCTTATTCGTATATGGCTAAATCGAGTAGAAAAGTATTGAATGAGCTCAAATTTAAATTAATTAGATCAAGTACAAAAAGGGAAAGGTTTTGGATCGAGGAAAATTAACGAGTAGCCGGGAAGCTTAATTCGACAACTATCGAGGTAAGTTTTTAAGCTACTTTGGTTGAATTAAATTCTTGTTTTTATGGGATATTAATGTGTATATGATTGATTGAATAAAGCTTATTAAATTAGGTAAGGCCGAATGTAACATTATGGCAAGGTATATGTGGCCGAATGTATGGTTGAATAATGCATCAAATATATATATATATATATATATATATTTGAAATAGATGAACATTTATGTATTAAGTAGTAGACATGTGTGGACCTTGAATAGGTGATGATATAATCAAATGAACAACTTTTTGTATGTATGGGTGTGACCGAATGGATGGTAAGCCATAAGAAGAATGGTTGGGTTTGAAAATATACTTTATGTGCGTTAGAGATTGCCGAAACTGATGGGATGGAATTGTATGAATAATTTATGATGAATATGTGTTTTGAGATGGTGTATAGTTGATAATATTGATAGTGAAAGTAATCGGGCTTTAAGCCTAGCAGGCTTTGTGCCGGTGGATAATATCGGGCTTTAAGCCTAGCAGGCTTTGTGCCGGTGAATAATATCGGGCTTTATGCCTAGCAGGCTTTATGCCGGTGAAGTATTATAAGTATATGCTTAAATAGATTTTTGATGATATGGAACTTAATTCGGTAAATAAGTTTGGTGTTCAGGTATGTGTAAGTATATAAGTAAAGGATTGTTCTTAATTTTAACTAAATGTAAATTATTCATGCTGAATTGAAATGTTTATAATTATAATTACTATTACCGAATGTGAGGGATGGTAATTGATATGTTCAAGGAACTACTTGAGTAAGTTTCAAGTAATGGTATTAATTTGAAGAAATGATTACTTATAAGTTTAAATTGAATGTTGATGATTATTTCAAGGCATTGTCGAATATATAAATATATATATATGTACTTGAGATTGATAAGAAATGGTTGAAGGTGATGGTACTTGGTTGTTGTATTAGAAACATGAAATAGGAAATTTTAATGATGATATTATAATGAGATTTAAGCATACTAAACAGAGTTTATGATGGTTTGATGTGGTGTAGACCGAATGCAATATAGTATTTGGAAATTGAACACTTGGATATATACCTTATACATATATAAGTGTATATTCTTGTGTGTAAGGTAAATGTGAATTATATATATATTATGCATATTGAGGGAATAACAAGATAAGAGAAGCTTATATTGAGTAATACGTTACATCAATTACATTGTGGGTGCGGATTTAAGTATTTTACGGAAATATAATTCATTGAATGGAGCTGTCCGAAAAGTGATAGATAGGTAAGGGATGTATGATAATTGTGTAATTTAAATATCAATGAGGTAAATTGTTCTTGTATACGAAATTAAAGTATCAAGAGGTTATTAATAATCTATGAGTTTGATTGAATGGATGAATGGTAACTTGGTAGTTGATTTTTGAGACCTATTGATCAAGATAGTTGTTGAATGGTAGCATGATACATGTAAATGAAATTACGAATCCGTCATCATCAAATAAGTTGATTTAATTAACCTTAAAGGTTCGGTCACAAAGGTATGTGTATATTTGATGATGAATTGAATTTGTGTATAAGTGGTTATATGTGATATTATATTAGATTCGAATATTTGAGTACATGCGATAGTTTATTTAACTTTGAATGATCGGTTATATATATGAATTATATGGATTGAAAGGTGAGAAAGAAAATTTTGGTAGTTAATATGTATATACGTGAACAAATGTATGTGTATTGTTTTGAGATGGGAAAATGATTTACAGATCGATATGAAATCTATTATTGAATGTATGAGTGGTTGGCCTTAAGGTTATAAAAGATGAAAGTTTACGAATGATGATATGAATTATGAGTAAGAGAAGCTACCTAACGAGGAACATGGATTATATGAGGAAAGTGATTGTATAGACTAGTTTGATTTTGCTAGTTTTGAAATTGTATATATTGTATAAGCCATGCGAAAATGGCTTGTCCATTTCATTATCCTTGGAATTTGTATTTTGGCTTGATGATTTCGTTTGATTTGATTTTGGTATATTTATAAGTATGATTAATGTATAGAGTTTATATAAAATGAAGTAAAGATGTTATGATCTAAATTTCAAATTTTGTAACTCGTTTTAATAAGACGCAGTTGGAGGATTTTAAATTTTTTTATGCCCTGAATTAGTAGTCAAGTCTAGTAATGCCTCACACTCGACTCCGGCAACGGTCTCGGGTAACAGGGGTGTTACATTTTATTGGTATCAGAGCTACGGTTTAGTCGATTCTAGGACTAACGTAGCGTGTGTGAGTCTAGCTATACATGCCATATTTAACCCGAGATAGTGTGATATCTCCCAACTCTGACTAAAATTATTTTAATTAGACAGATATGCTTTCCAACCGAGCTAAATTCCGATAGTATGGAATGTATACTCAAATGTTTGAGTGAAAATATATTGGTGATGAGTTGACACTCGTAAAGGTATGAATCAAGGTGTATGACATCTTTGTTATTGATAAATGTTATAGTTATATGAGCATGTGAGTTATGACATTTGAGCTATGATGCTATATAAGAAATTCGACTGTGAATTAGTGGTTTGAGTTGGCTTATGAACTATGTGTTAAGAATAAAAGTGATTATAACAAAATGTTTATTAAATGTTTTGAGAATGTGAAAGTAGAAATGAACTGGCTATTTGTGATAGTATGTGTTATGTGCATTTATGTGCGAGTTAAATTTGAGACTTTACTACCCTCACCCCCCTTATCATTGAAATGTTATAATGAAATCTATAAGATTTGGGTTGAATAAGCTCACGAGTGTGGAGTTACAAAAGTCCGTGTTCGGAAGATTAATACGCTGTCAGAAAAGAGATTGAATCAACAAATAAAGATAGTATTAAAATAGATATTGGATAGTTCTAAAAACTATTTAAATAATGTAAAGTCACTCTTACAGAAGAAGTTAACTTCGATTAAATGACCTATTCAGGTATGTTATCTAAAGAAAGTATCAACTAGAAGCTTCTCTGGATTGATTTCTGTTATTGATGGGATAATATGAACTTAATTATGTCGGGATTAGACAGTTGAATAATGTTTGAATTGTATTGATGGTTAAGTGCAATGGTTATGTTACAGTCGGGCAGTTACTATGATTCCTTCTGGGCATTCCATGTGTACATTTATCCTCAAAAAAATATATGTGACTGTTTAATTTCAAAAAGGAAGTCATATCATATGAGAATATTAGCTAAGCATATTAATAGACGAAAGCAACGTTGATCTGTTTGGGTTATGTTCGCCATTGTTATGTCTTTCTATGATCATTTATTCCATTGTGTGGATATAAAATTCGACTGTAAAATCTGTATGAAGTTAATATTTTGTTTCTACTGGTTATTGTTCTGTTGAATATCCATGAAGATTATATTGCTTTTGTTACTGAGGATTTAAATATTTATTGAGTGACATTGTTCTTTCTGGACATTTTCTGGGATAGCATTGGAATTGATATCATTCTATATGGGTTGTAATTTTCAGATATCCTGTATAGCTCCATATGTTGAAATCTAACTATTTCGGTTTTCCTATGATTCTATGTGATTATCTGCAAGAGATCTCCATATGACAGAAATGACTATGTTTATAATGATTATAATTTTTGGCTTGAAATGGGAAGAGTACAGTGGTACCGTCCTCAGAGTTATAGAAGTTGTGTCTCTGCAGTGGTTGCTACTAAAATCATATTTGATTCTTTTCTGTGTTCAAATGCTTCCTTAACAGCCGGGATAATATTTATTTGTCATTGTGTTTTAGAGTTTCAAAGCAACTGAGAAAGACTGTCAGTATTATAAGCAGTTACCGAACTCTATTATTTCAGGATCGAGTTTTGTGAGAAAATGATCCACAGGATTAATATAGTCAAAGAAATTGAGTAGAAAATGAAAACAATTTGATACGTCATAAGCAGTCTTAGCTAGAGGTGAAGTACAGCGAAAGTCAGATCAGAATTTCAATTGTGAGATTTAAGAGATTTGAAATCTGAAGCCATGTGTGAATTAGAAATGTATTGTGTGGAAGCAAATCCTTAATCTACCTTCTGGTAAGATTTTCGAGGACGAAAATCCCTAAGGGGGGAGAGTTGTAACAGTCCGAATTTAACCCTAATCGGAACGGTGGTTTCGAAATCACGAATCCGAGCCGGAAAAATTTCATAATATTATTTTTATTTTTTTTGTGTCGTGTGTAATAATCATGAATAAATATGTGTGGAAATTTATGAACTTAATTGCTTTGGTGTGTTTAAATTTAGAGAAAGGACTAAATAGTTAAAGTAGTAAAAACAGTATCTATTAAGTTGGAGGGTTAATTGAATTGTCTTTCTTGCATGAGGACTTGCATGTCAAATTGCCCAAATTTCATGATGTGGATGGCAAGCATGCTAGGAAAAACAATTTTATATGTATAATGGGTGCATTATTTTAGTTTAAGTATATTATAATAAGTATTTAGTTTATAAAATAAAAGAAAGGGAATTTGAGGAAATAGAGAATAGTAGTTTTAAATTGTTTGAAATGTTATGGAAATTATTATAAATTGAGCATAGAAATGCCCTTTACATTTGGCTAATGTTTGGGTGAATGTTTATGATGTTGAGTTGGTTTAAATTGTTTGGTCTTATAAATTTATATATATATATATATATATATATATATATATATATATGTTGAGATATATATGTGTGTCGAAGTAGTATATGCGGCCATAAAAAGGGGTGAAGAGACAAAATGTGTTAAATTGTTATTGAATTATTAATTTGATATCAATGTTGTGTAATTAAGAATATGTTATAATATCGTAGGTTAAATTGGGAGTTTTAATGAACTATTTTAAGTGAAGGACTAAAATGGAACAAATATGAAAGATAACTATGTTGAGATTACCATCGTAGGTTAATGAACTCTTTCGGGTTTTCAAACGTTACCATCGGGTAACAAAGTTCACCAAAATAATAAAGATAACTTGGACGTATTTACAACTCTAATTTTCAAACAACTTCAAAGGAAAATGGTTTTAAACTTTATTATACTCGTCACACTCAGTTTTTATCAAGTATCAAATGTTTTCTAAAAATTGTAATATCAAGTGAATTTTTCCAGCATAGGTTTTAAAACAACATTCACACGATTTCCACATCACTTTAAACAGAGATCTCTAACCTTTTAAACGATAAAAGAGTTTTCTTAAAAATTACCCGACACACTTGTGTTTTCAAAAGGGCAAGCTAAGCCCTAGGTTCATTGGGCCATATACAGTGTTGAAGCGAGTGGGACCGGTAGCTTATCAACTTGAGTTGCCAGTAGAGTTAAGTCAGATTCACGATGTCTTTCATGTTTCAATGCTTAGGCGCTATCGATCAGATCCGTCACATGTTGTACCAGTTGAGGAGATAGAGGTGAGTCCTGATTTGTCTTTCGAGGAGGAACCAATATGGATTTTGGATCAAGATGTCAAGATTCTGCGACGGAAGTCAGTTCCCTTGGTGAAAGTGTTATGGTGGAACCATGGTACAGAGGAGGCCACGTGGGAACCAGAGGATGTGATGCGGCAGCAATACCCTCAACTCTTCTGACCAGGTAATTTCGAGGCCGAAATTATTTTTAAGGGGGGTAGAGCTGTAACATCCTTAAATCGGGGTCTCTGCATTTTGCTTGTGTTGCACGTGATGAATTGTCTATTATGGTTATTTATCGTGTTTTGGGGTCTAGGTGTAACCTTGGGTTAGGCCTAAGTTAGAGCTAAAATTTTGTTTTAGTGCTTTGGGAAGAGGGAGCTAGGAGTGTTAGGTGTTAAGAGAATTTTTTGGAGGTTTGAGACATAAGAATTACCTTGGTAAAGTGGCAAGGAGGCGCCACTTAAGCACAAGGGAGATGACGCCACAAGCAGGGGAGGGAGAGCTTGGGTTCGAGTTGCAGAAATCCCTTCTCTGCTATTTATTTTTGACGCCACAGCTAAGGAGTGGAGTGCTCAGGATGGACTCTCTTGGATGGATGAGGATTTAGTCAACTTGTTTGAAATGGATGGAGAAGAGAGATTTTAGGTTTTGGACTCATTCAAACCCGTTTGAATGAGTGGATGGGAGGAATTCAAGGAGGGATGAGGGGGGACGACAAGTGTTTGAGTAGGAGTGGGTTGAGCTTAGCCGAATTTTTGGATGTAGTGTGAATTTGGGGAAGCAATCGGTTTTGGTGCTTGAGAAGGGGGTTGCCGAATGTTCTTAGTAGCCAAAGGAGAGTGCATTTTCGGCTAGCTTAGGGGTTCTTTTCTTTTCGTGTAGTGTCAAAACCGAAACACCAAAGTGCATTCTTTTCTCTTCTCTCTTTTGGCAATTTGGGCACTTGGCCGATTTTTTTTAGCAATCCCTTGAAGAGTCGAAGTTGGTAGCCATTCTCTCCCTTTTCCTTTTTGGTTCACCCTTTGCTAGCCTTCTCTTTGCCGAAATCACCTTGGTCACCTTTTCTTTTCTTATTTTTGCTTAAAGCCGAAACCAACACCACTCTTCTATCGACATCTTTTCTTCTTTCAAGTCCCTTGTGCCGAAAGTTCTTGTAACATCCTAGATTAGGGGTTATGCGTTCGTGCGTAATTCATGAGATAGTGGGCTCAGTGGGTATGTTGGATGTGTTCTGAGGAGTTTTAGGAACCCTAAGATATGAGGAAATGTAAGGAAATGTAAAGAAATGTAAGGAAATGTGAGGAAATGTGAGGAAATGTCCTAGAAATGTAAGGAAATGTCTTATCTTGAAAATGTAGGGAAATGTCCTGGAAATGTAAGGAAATGATCTAGAAATGATTCAAAAGAGGAAAGTAAACATTTCGGGAAACTTGGAAATGTAAGGAAATGTTAAGTTTAAAGGAGGCAAACGAAAATTTTTGGAAACTTGGAAATGTAAGGAAATGATAAGTTTTAAAGTTTAGAAAGAGGAAATTAAGGCAAGGTGGCCTTAAGAAAATTAATAGAGGGAATTTGACACAAGAACGGGCTTGGAAAAGTGGCCTGGAGATGCCACTTAGGGCCTCTGGAAATGGCGCCACATACAGGAGTATTGGGCCAAGGTTCGAGCTGCATGGGAAGCAAATAAAAGAAATTTTATTTTGCTACAAGGAGCAGAGAGGTGGACGACACATGGCTATAAATTAGGAGCTTTTATTCTTTTATTTTTAAGAGATAAATAGAGGATAAATAAGGGATTTATTTATCATTATTTTCAAGAGATAATGGTTGGATTAAATTCTTTTATTTTGTGATAATTAAAAGGATAAAGCTATAAAATAGAAAAGTGGTGGCCAAGTAAGGGACTCTAGCCTAGTAATTTCGGCTATAAAAGGAAGAGTAAGGCTATTCTTCATTCATTCTTTTCTCTTCAAGAAAACCTCTACCGAAATTCTCTAAAGTTTCACCTCTTCTCTCTGCCGAATTTCCTACAATTTTTATTCTTCTTCTCTTTGTTAGCCAAAGCCGAAATACCTTGTGTTCTAGCCGAATCCTCCATCTTTATTCTTCCTTCTCTTTTCTTTCTAATCCCTCCAAAATCCGAAAGTAAGCCTTTTAAGGCCATAGCCGAATATCTCAAGTGGCTTCAAGCTTAGGTGCTGTCGATTTCTTCAAAGGTAAGAACAAGTTTGATTTCTATTCTTTTCTTTTAGATTTGTCGAAATATAGGACTAATCCCATCAATATTCTTGTTGCCGAAACCTTGAAGAGATCTTTCGGGATTTACTAAGTGTCAACTACAAGGAAGGAGAAGTTCTTTTCCCGAAGGTACACCATAGGCCGCGTGTTCCCTAGTTATTCGGTGAATTTCGGGATTCAAAATCCACAAGGTAAGTCATATTTAACATTCGGCTAAGGGTTATTTGTTATGAATAAATGTTAGAAATTGATCTAACATGAAGTTATAGGAATTTCGACATCCCTAGGAAAGTAAGGATTAATTTTGGGATTTGTTGGTGTCCCAATCGGCAACAAGGTAAGTTTAAGAATACTAATCCTACTAGGATTTGGAATTATGGCCGAATGGCTTTTTATTAAAGTAATAAGTGATAAATCAAATGTAGGGATTAAGGATCTAAGCATTAGATCAAGCTTTTCAGGATCTCAAGGAATTGCTAAGCGAATCAGGTGTGTACCCCACACTAATTTTTAATATGTATTATGGCTATGTATGATTAAATATATATACGTGATATTAAGAATATGAAAGTGGCTAAGGTACCATGTTACGGTACTAAGTACTCAGGTACATTTCGTACTCCTACTAGGAATATGAAAAATGTTATTTGTAACATGAGAATATGATAAGAATGTGAACTCTGGCATATTAATGCATATTACAAAATGGGGCATATTGGTTATTGAAAGGGGAAGTGAATGTGGTGACCTAAGACCACGAACACGGTGACCTAAGACCGTGATATCTGAATGTGGTGACCTAAGACCACAGTAATCTGAATGTGGTGACCTAAGACCACAGTAATCTGAACGTGGTGACCTAAGACCACGAATGCGGTGACCTAAGACCGCGATATGGAGTGTAGCGGAATGAGGGTCGACTTAGTAGTCCCCACGGTGTACAGGTTGGTACGGGGGAGTGTAGCGGATGGCTAATTAGGTTTGGGTTTGGGAATGCATCATTAAATGTATTCTATGATTTGAATGTGTATCATATGTATGCCTGAATATATTATGACTTAGTGTTGTGTACACATTGAGTCTGTTTGACTCACCCCGTTGTGGGAACTATTTTCAGGTGACGAACAGTAATGGACCGGGCTCGGCAGAAGCTTAGGGACGGCCATGCACAGCAAGAAATTTACGATTTGGACTTTTATTTTATTTTAAGTATTTTATGTTTATTTTGGGATTATTTAATGTAATAAGGCCATAGTTGAATTTCTTTACTTCACTTTGATTTATTATGTTACAAATATTTATTAATTGAAAGATTAAGTAAATTTATTATCAAAACTAACCCTAAACATTTTGTCACCTAAAGCTAAAGGATTTTTAATCAAATAAACTCGTTTTCAACTCAAGCCCAACCCAAAACAAATTTTCTTACAAAACACACAAGTTTTTCCTAAGTCACAAAAGAATTTGAAATGGTTTACACCGGGGAACATACCAGATCCGGTCAAGGCTCGTGGGCCGGGTTTGGGGTGTCTTAATTTGGTATCAGAGCCCAGTTTTAAACTCTCGGCCTGGGGTTTAAGGCCCAAAACGTTTTCAAATAGAGCCCAAATGAGTTTTATGAAAATATTTTTGGAAGTAAGCAGGTTTTCTGGCATGGCACCTAAGTCTCCGACCCGAAGTCCACCAGGTAAGTACCCCTAACCTTTATGTGATATCTATTGTGAACTGTAGAAGGGTAGAAATGGAATAGAACGTAGACTAGCATGATAAGTATTTGAACCCTAGGACTAGTTTACCCCAACTATTACATAAGACTTAATGCTTAATTAAACAAACCTATGGCTACGTCGCCGAGTTAGGGTCTGGCAACCATTGTGCGCATGTCTAGGATTGGATCCGGAAGAGCCTGGTATTTAAGCAGTCCTAGTGACTCACTTCCTCTTCGCAGGAATCCTACCTGGTGCGTAGCTTCGGTTCACCCTAACCAAGAGGACTCAGTCACAGGCTAAACCCAATAACTAAAACCCAGAAGGGAACTAGCCGTATTTTCATAAAAACCTAGTTTTAAAACTTAAAAAAAAAAAATTCTGAAATATCCTTGATTTATGGAAATTACTAAAATACCCCTATTTGCAAAATTTCTAAATTGCCCTTGGTTCATGAAATTTTCAAATACCCACAGTTATTATCAAAATTTCTTCCTTTATAAAATGTTCAAAGACCCTAACTTGCAAAATATTAAAATACTCCAACTTGGAAAATTTACGAAATTGCCCCTGACTTACAAAATTACCAAACTGACCTTGATTTTCAAAATTTTTGCAACATCACTGATTTGGAAAACAAATGCTCAAAAGGAACCTCAAGTTTTGTAAATTTTGAAATACCCCTGATTTATTGAACTTTACAAATTTACTCTGATTTATTACCAAAATACCCCCGAGTTTCAAAATTTACCGAAATACCCCTGTAATTTAAAATTTATTACCAAAATGCGGTGACCTAAGACCGCGATATGGAGTGTAGCGGAAGGAGGGTCGACTTAGTAGTCCCCACGGTGTACAGGTTGGTACGGGGGAGTGTAGCGGATGGCTAATTAGGTTTGGGTTTGGGAATGCATCATTAAATGTATTCTATGATTTGAATGTGTATCATATGTATGCCTGAATATATTATGACTTAGTGTTGTGTACACATTGAGTCTGTTTGACTCACTCCGTTGTGGGAACTATTTTCAGGTGGCGAACAGTAATGGACCGGGCTCGGCAGAAGCTTAGGGATGGCCATGCACAGCAAGAAATTTACGATTTGGACTTTTATTTTATTTTAAGTATTTTAAGTTTATTTTGGGATTATTTAATGTAATAAGGCCATAGTTGAATTTCTTTACTTCACTTTGATTTATTATGTTACAAATATTTATTAATTGAAAGATTAAGTAAATTTATTATCAAAACCAACCCTAAACGTTTTGTCACCTAAGGCTAAAGGATTTTTAATCAAATAAACTCGTTTTCAACTCAAGCCCAACCCAAAACGAATTTTCTTAAAAAACACACAAGTTTTTCCTAAGTCACAAAAGAATTTGAAACGGTTTACACCGGGGAACATACCAGATCCGGTCAAGGCTCGTGGGCCGGGTTTGGGGTGTTTCAGTTCTTTCATTCACCTTGGCCGAATCCCTTCTTTTCCATGGCATTATTCTTCTTCATCTTTCCATCGTTCAAAGCCGAAACCTTGATGTTCTCTTCTTGGCCGAATACTCCTAGTTTATTCTTCTCTTCTTTTCTCGCGTGATCTAGTCTCCATTGAAGTGCCGAATCTAGTTCTCCTTGTGAGTCATAGCCGAATCTCTTGGTAAGTGTTAATTTGTTTCTCTTCTTGATTAATTCGGGTAATGACCGAAACCCCACCTCTCCTCTATCTTCTTTTCCATTTTAGATATATGAATTGAACTCCATTTTTTGTTCTTTAAGGGTAGCCGAAACCCCTAACATTATTTAGGGTTTGCCGATCTTTGGCGAGTGGAGGTCGAATCAGTCATTAAGGTAAGGGGCGACAAACTCATTTGGTTTCGAGATTCATGTTATGGCCGAATGGCCTTAGATTCTTAATGGTGTGTTAAAACCGATTGTATGGAGGAGTATAGCCGAATTTAGTGAATCTCCGAGATTTGGTGGTCGATCTAGGTAAGGGTTTTAACATCTCAAGATTTATTTCTTAATCGTTCAAAAGCCGAAGGCTAATCATTTGTGTGTCTTAGTGCTAGCCGATTGCAAGGGGGAACATTACGTAGTTTTGAGATTTGGTTGGAAACCAAATCGGCACTAAGGTAAGGAGTTATCTTCATGTGACACATCCTTCGAGATTCTGTGTTTAAGCCGAAAGGCTTTAGATCTGAAAGTATGATGTTGGCCGATTGTAGGGAAGTGAAGGCAACATCTCGGGATTTCGCTAGATCTACGGATAGTCAGGTGTGTAACGCTTACACACTTTATTAGTATAATATGCTTATTGTGTTACTGTTATAACCATTGGAACTAGTGACTTTGCGTTGTGGGCATGAGCTTGGATTCCGGGTAAGTCCCCTGTTATGTGATTTTTGGTATACATCATCAAGTTTGTTAAATGCTATGCTATGCGTTATTGCATGATTACATGATGTTATGACACGTATGATATGTACATGATGATGGGATTGATGAGAGGAGGGGGATGATTTATTTGGACTGTCACTAGTGGTTTTGACCACAAGATGGGTTGGCCCCATCACTCGATTTGTGACTACGGTCACCAGTGGTTTTGACCACACTATTATTATTTGTGACTAAGTCCCAGTGGTTTTGACCACCAGTGGTTGTGACCACACTTGTGATATTTGTGACTACGGTCACCAGTGGTTTTGACCACATATGGATATTGTGACTCGTCCTAGTGGTTTGGTACCACATGATTATTACGGGATTGTCATCAGTTGTTTTGACCACACGATGGGTTGACCCCATCATTTGATTGTGACTACGGTCACCAGTGGTTTTGACCACACCGATATATTTGTGACTTCGGTCACAAGTGGTTTTACCACCAGTGGTTCTGACCACGCGGGGTAGAAAAAGGAGATCGGATGGTTAGGTTATGAGTTGCATAATTTGCATGTTTTACTGATAATCTGTGTAAGTGCTTGAACTATCGGGTTGGGGATTTATACACTGAGTCTCGGTGACTCACCCCTTCCCTTATATTTTGCAGATGAGGCATAGATCGCGGATATGGAGCCGAGGAGGACTCGAGGTGGCCATGCATCATAGTTTGCTATTTCGATTTTATTAATTTTCTTTAAATTTGGTTTTGGGTTCTGTAATAAGGCCGCTAAGTATTGTTCTGGGTTTTATTATTTGCTTTTACTTTGATTACATTATACAATTGTTGGATATAGTGACTTGTTAAAATAACCGGTGAAAAGCAATGTTTTCAAAACTATATCTCTTTCGGGTTTTCAAACGTTACCATCGGGTAACAAAGTTCACCAAAATAATAAAGATAACTTGGACGTATTTACAACTCTAATTTTCAAACAACTTCAAAGGAAAATGGTTTTAAACTTTATTATACTCGTCGCACTCAGTTTTTATCAAGTATCAAATGTTTTCTAAAAATTGTAATATCAAGTGAATTTTTCCAGCATAGGTTTTAAAACAACATTCACATAATTTCCACATCACTTTAAACAGGGATCTCTAACCTTTTAAACGATAAAAGAGTTTTCTTAAAAATTACCCTACACACTTGTGTTTTCAAAACTGTTTTCACTCCGTAACAAACCAGATTTGGTCGTGGTGTGTTGACCGGGTTTGGGGTGTTACAATTGTGGTATCAGAGCTAGTTTCAACAGCTCGGCTGTGGGCCCGAGGCCCAAAAATGTTTTTTTAAAAGAATTATGAAAGGCTGTTATGGGAAAAATTATAGTGATGGAAAGCATGGCACCGAGTCTCCGGCACCAATCCGCCCGGGTAAGTACCCCAAACTATTGTTTGTTGATTATATGATTATGATGATGGCATGATTAGTAGTAGGAACTACTATAGAGCCTGGAAGCATAGGGTGATGTGAACTCGCGAAACAATCCCTTATTAAAACTTTTCATAAGACTGTGCCTTAATAGACAGTGGGATAAAAGTCTAACGCATAAAACTTTTAATCAACTCGTATATACCGGTAGACATGAGTACTCGTGGACGTGGGCGTAACACTCGTGGACGAGGTAGGGGTAGGATGACGGTCTCGGAACCGGTAGGGTCCGGACATGGATCGAAAAATGAGGTACCACCGCCGCCAGTTGTGGGCGCAGAATATCAGGATCAGACAGGGGGTAATGATGTAATGTCACAGGCTGTGCTGCGGGTGCTAGAAAGGGTTGCGAGTGCAGGCGTTGGAACAGGAGCTCGGAAATCTGTGACCGAGCGACTCAAAGCTAATGGTGTGGAGGTATTTAGAGGTGTATCCGGTGTGGCACCTAGTACGGCAGAATATTGGTTGGAGGCGACAGAACACATCATGGATGACCTGGATTTTTCAGTTGAGGAAAAGCTGAATGGCATGGTATCTCTGCTGCGAGATGAGTCATATAAGTGGTGGCTCACAGTTAGGGATGGTGCAATGGCGGATGACCTCACTTGGGAATTCTTTAGGGCAGCATATCAGAGGAAGTACATAGGGGCTAGCTATGTTGATGCGCAGCGCAGGGCGTTCTTGAACTTGGTCCAGGGTAATAAGACTGTAGCAGAATATGAGGCAGAATTCCTCCGATTGAGTCGGTATGCGCGGGGTATTGTGGGCACAGAGCATGAGCACTGTGTCAGATTTGAGGATGGGCTAAGAGACGAGCTGCGGATGATAATTGCCCCACAGCAGGAACGAGAGTTTGCCGTTCTAGTAGAGAAAGCTAAGGTTGCTGAAGGGGTAAAACAGTCTGTGAGGCGGAATCAGGATAGAGGTTGGAATAAAAGGAGTTCTGGATCATCTGGGTTTACTGGGAATCAGTAGAAGAGGGTTAGATATAGTGGGCCAAATCAAGCTGGTAGGCCTGCTGCTGCTAATACTCAATGGCCGCCACGATGTGCTCGGTGTGGAAAGTCTCACACGGGAGAATGTTGAACTGGTAACAAGGGATGCTTTGAGTGTGGCTCGATGGGGCATCGAGTTAGGGATTGCCCACAGAGATCAGCTAGGCTGCAGTCTGAGGATCAGAATCGTGCACAGTTTAGGAGGGATAATCAGCAGCCACAGAGGGCCCGTGGTTCAGTTAGGGGAGGTAATGGCTCTGGTAGAGGCAGTGGAGCACCGGGCAGAGGTACCGGTGGTACAGAGGCGGGACAACCTAGATTGGTCTACGCTGCGAGGTGTCGAGAGGAGGGCGACGCACCGGACGTCATAATCGGTACGTTCTTAATTTTTGGAGTACCTTATAGTGCTTTAATTGATGTTGGTTCGACGCACTCGTATGTTGCTAGTAGCATAGTGGAAACCATGAACTTAGACTCTGAGATTACTTCTTGGAAGATGACAGTGATAAGCCCTCTAGGTCACTCTGTAGAAGTAAGTAAACTATATAGGGATGTACCCCTAGAACTTCAAGGGGTCGTGTTTTTGGCTGATTTGATGGAACTGCCATTCGGGGAGTTCGATCTGATTCTCGGGATGGATTGGCTAGTAAGGTATCAAGCCAGCTTGGATTGCGCAGCTAAGCGTATGGTGTTGAAGACTGTGGAAGGCGAAGAGGTGGTGATGATAGGTAACAGGAGAGATTATCTATCCAATGTTGTCTCTACACTGAAGGCTGAGAAAATGGTTAGGAAGGGTTGTGAAGCATTTATGGTGCATGTCTGTGCTTTGGAAGCTAAGGATGCAGCGGTGAAGAATGTCCGAACTGTAGGGGAGTTTGCTGATGTATTTCCTGAGGAACTCCCAGGTCTACCTCCTGACCGTGAGGTTGAGTTTGGTATAGACTTGTTACCCGGAACCGCGCCAGTATCTATTGCTCCATATAGGATGGCACCAAAAGAATTGGTGGAGTTAAAGGCTCAGACTCAGGAATTGTTGGACAGAGGTTTCGTCCGACCGAGTGTATCTCCTTGGGGAGCTCCAGTGCTTTTTGTTAATAAAAAGGATGGTACGATGCGGATGTGTTTAGACTACCGCCAACTGAACAAGTTGACAATCAAGAACAAGTATCTGTTGCCCAGGATTGACGACTTGTTTGATCAACTCAAGGGTGCATTGGTTTTCTTTAAAACTGACCTTAGGTCGGGGTATCATCAGCTCAAAGTGAAGGAGGCTGATATTCATAAGACGGCATTTCGTGCTCGTGAGTTCCTGGTAATGCCTTTTGGTTTGACCAATGTGCCGGCAGCATTCACGGACATGATGAATCGGGTGTTTCAGCCATATTTGGATCTTTTCGTCGTAGTATTTATAGACGACATTTTGGTATAGTCGAAATCTGAGGAGGAACATGACGCGCATCTTCGAGTGGTTCTGCAGGTTCTAAATGAGGAGCAGTTGTACGCCAAGTTTAGTAAGTGCGAATTCTGGCTTAAGGAGGTAACCTTCTTGGGACATGTGGTATCAGCTGAGGGGATTAGGGTGGATCCTCGTAAGATTAAGGCATTATTGGATTGGAAACCACCCAAGTCGGTTGCAGAGATTTGAAGTTTTCTGGGTTTGGCAGGGTACTACAGAAGGTTCGTAGAGGGTTTTTCTTTAATCGCAGCACTGTTGACTAAGCTGCTAAGGAAAGGGGTTCTGTTTGTGTGGTCTGAGAAACAGCAGGAAAGTTTTGACAAGTTGAAGAAGATTCTGACTGAAGCTCCAGTTTTGATTCAGCCTGAGGCAGGAAAGGAATTCACGGTCTATTGTGATGCATCACACACTGGCTTAGGGTGCGTACTAATGCATGATGGAAAGGTGGTCACTTATGCATCTCGACAGTTGAGACCTCATGAGGGTAACTACCCGACGCATGACTTGGAGTTGGCTGAAGTGGTTTTCGCCTTGAAGATTTGGAGGCATTACTTGTATGGGGAAAAATCGATAGTCTACACGGATCATAAGAGTCTGAAGTATCTCTTGACTCAGAAAGATCTAAATTTGAGGCAGCGGAGATGGGTCGAGTTGTTAAAGGACTACGACTGCTCGATTGAGTACCATCCGGGTAAGGCTAACGTAGTAGCTGATGCGTTGAGCCGTAAGGTGGTAGCGAACTTGCGAGCGATGTTTGCTCACCTTAGTCTTTATGATGATGGGAGTCTTTTGGCAGAATTGCGAGTAAAGCCGTCTTGGATTGATCAGGTTAAGGAGAGGCAGCTGACGGATGAGGTTTTGAGTGCTCGGAGGTTGCAAGTGCAGAATGGTGAATCTGAGGGTTACAGCTTGATAGTGATGGAGTACTGTGTTTCCAGGGGAAAGTGTGCATGCCTAAGGATGTTGAATTGAGACAGCGGATTCTTCAGGAAGCTCATAGCAGCCCATACGCTATGCATCCTGGAGGCAGTAAGATGTATCGTGATTTGAGGGAACAGTTCTGGTGGCCAGGTCTTAAACGGGAGATAACTGAGTTTGTGGGCAAGTGTCTGACATGCCAGCAGGTCAAGGCTGAGCATCAGTTACCGTCAGGGTTGTTACAGCCGGTAAAGAGTCCGCAGTGGAAGTGGGAAAAGATTACGATGGATTTCGTCAGTGGGCTTCCCCTTACGCCTGGTAAGAAGAATTCAGTCTGGGTAATTGTGGATCGTCTGACTAAATCGGCTCATTTCATTTCGGTGAGGGTTGATTTTTCGCTTCAGAAGTTAGCCAAGTTGTATGTGGGAGAGATAGTACGGTTGCATGGAGTGCTTGTGTCAATTATCTCAGATAGGGATCCCAGGTTCACGTCGAGGTTCTGGGTAAAAGGTTGGATTTTAGCACGGCTTTTCATCCGCAGTCTGATGGACAGTCAGAGAGGGTAATCCAGATTCTAGAAGATATGTTAAGGGGCTGTGTTCTAGATTTCAGTGGTAGTTGGGAGGAGTACCTACCTTTGGCAGAGTTCGCTTATAACAATAGTTATCAAGCGAGTATTCAGATGGCACCATATGAGGCACTATATGGGCTGAAATGTCGTACTCCTACGTGTTGGACTGAACTGGGTGAACCACGGTTGTTGGGTCCAGAGCTGGTAGCCGAAACAGAAGATAAGGTTAAGGTAATTCGAGCTTGTCTTAAGGAAGCGTCAGACAGGAAGAAATCTTACGCCGATCTTAAGTGCAGGGATATTGAGTATGCAGTGGGTGATAAGGTCTTTCTGAAGGTATCGCCTTGGAGAAAGTGTTGAGATTTGGTCGAAATGGCAAGCTAAGCCCTAGGTTCATTGGGCCGTATACAGTGTTGAAGTGAGTGGGACCGGTACCTGATCAACTTGAGTTGCCAACAGAGTTAAGTCAGATTCACGATGTCTTTCATGTTTCAATGCTTAGGCGCTATCGATCTGATCCGTCACATGTTGTACCAGTTGAGGAGATAGAGGTGAGTCCTGATTTGTCTGTCGAGGAGGAACCAGTACGAATTTTGGATCGGGATGTCAAGATTCTGCGACGGAAGTCAGTTCCCTTTGTGAAAGTGTTATGGCAGAACCATGGTACAGAGGAGGCCATGTGGGAACCAGAGGATGTGATGCGGCAGCAATACCCTCAACTCTTCTGACGAGGTAATTTCGAGGCCGAAATTATTTTTAAGGGGGTAGAGCTGTAACATCCTTAAATCGGGGTCTCTGCATTTTGCTTGTGTTGCACGTGATGAATTGTCTATTATGGTTATTTATTGTGTTTTGGGGTCTAGGTGTAACCTTTGGTTAGGCCTGGGTTAGAGCTAAAATTTTGTTTTTAGTGCTTTGGGAAGAGGGAGCTAGGAGTGTTAGGTGTTAAGAGAATTTTTTGGAGGTTTGAGACATAAGAATTACCTTGGTAAAGTGGTAAGGAGGCACCACTTAAGCACAAGGGAGATGACGCCACAAGCAGGGGAGGGAGAGCTTGGGTTCGAGCTGCAGAAATCCCTTCTCTGCTATTTATTTTTGACGCTACAGGTAAGGAGTGGAGTGCTCGGGATGGACTCTCTTGGATGGATGAGGATTTAGTCAACTTGTTTGAAATGGATGGCGAAGAGAGATTTTAGGTGTTGGACTCATTCAAACCCGTTTGAATGAGTGGATGGGAGGAATTCAAGGAGGGATGAGGGGGGACGGCAAGTGTTTGAGTAGGAGCGGGTTGAGCTTAGCCGAATTTTTGGATGTAGTGTGAGTTTGGGGAAGCAATCGGCTTTGGTGCTTGAGAAGGGGGGTTGCCGAATGTTCTTAGTAGCGAAAGGAGAGTGCATTTTCGGCTAGCTTAGGGGTTCTTTTCATTTCGTGTAGTGTCAAAACCGAAACACCAAAGTACATTCTTTTCTCTTCTCTCTTTTGGCAATTTGGGCACTTGGCCGATTTTTTTTAGCAATCCCTTGAAGAGCCGAACTTGGTAGCCATTCTCTCCCTTTTCCTTTTCGGTTCACCCTTGGCTAGCCTTCTCTTTGCCGATATCACCTTGGTCACATTTTCTTTTCTTATTTTTGCTTAAAGCCGAAACCAACACCACTCTTTTGTCGACATCCTTTCTTCTTTCAAGTCCCTTGCGCCGAAAGTTCTTTCATTCACCTTGGCCGAATCCCTTCTTTTCCATGGCATTATTCTTCTTCATCTTTCCATCGTTCAAAGCCGAAACCTTGATGTTCTCTTCTTGGCCGAATACTCCTAGTTTAATCTTCTCTTCATTTCTCGCGTGATCTAGTCTCCATTGAAGTGCCGAATCTAGTTCTCCTTGTGAGTCATAGTCGAATCTCTTGGTAAGTGTTAATTTGTTTCTTTTCTTGATTAATTAGGGTAATGACCGAAACCCCACCTCTCCTCTATCTTCTTTTCCATTTTAGATATATGAATTGAACTCCATTTTTGTTCGTTAAGGGTAGCCAAAACCCCTAACATTATTTAGGGTTTGCCGATCTTTGGTGAGTAGAGGCCGAATCAGTCATTAAGGTAAAGGGCGACAAACTCATTTGGTTTCGAGATTCATGTTATGGCCGAATGGCCTTGGATTCTTAATGGTATGTTAAAACCAATTGTATGGAGGAGTATAGCCGAATTCAGTGAATCTCCGGGATTTGGTGGTCGATCTAGGTAAGGGTTTTAACATCTCAAGATTTATTTCTTAATCGTTCAAAAGCCGAAGGCTAATCATTTGTGTGTCTTAGTGCTAGCCGATTGCAAGGGGGATCATTACATAGTTTCGGGATTTGGTTGGAAACCAAATCGGCACTAAGGTAAGGAGTTATCTTCATGCGACACATCCTTCGGGATTTTGTGTTTAAGCCGAAAGGCTTTAGATCTGAAAGTATGATGTTGGCCGATTGTAGGGAAGTGAAGGCAACATCTCGGGATTTCGCTAGATCTACGGATAGTCAGGTGTGTAACGCTTACACACTTTATTAGTATAATATGCTTATTGTGTTACTGTTATAACCATTGGAACTAGTGACTTTGCCTTGTGGGCATGAGCTTGGATTCCGGGTAAGTCCCCTGTTATGTGATTTTTAGTATACATCACCAAGTTTGTTAAATGCTGTGCTATGCGTTATTGTATGATTACATGATGTTATGACACGTATGATATGTACATGATGATGGGATTGATGAGAGGAGGGGGATGATTTATTTGGACTGTCACTAGTGGTTTTGACCACAAGATGGGTTGGCCCCATCACTTGATTTGTGTCTACGGTCACTAGTGGTTTTGACCACACTATTATTATTTGTGACTAAGTCCTAGTGGATTTGACCACCAGTTGTTTTGACCACACTTGTGATATTTGTGACTACGGTCACCAGTGGTTTTGACCACATATGCATATTGTGACTCGTCCCAGTGGTTTGGTACCACAGTGGGTTGGCCCCACATGATTATTACTGGATTATCATCAGTGGTTTTGACCGCACGATGGGTCGGCCCCATCATTTGATTGTGACTACGGTCACCAGTGGTTTTGACCACACCGATATATTTGTGACTTCGGTCACAAGTGGTTTTGACCACCAGTGGTTTTGACCACGCGGGGTAGAAAAAGGAGATCGGATAGTTAGGTTATGGGTTGCATGATTTGCATGTTTTACTGATGATCTGTATAAGTGCTTGAACTATCGGGTTGGGGATTTATACACTGAGTCTCGGTGACTCACCCCTACCCTTATATTTTGCAGATGAGGCATAGATCCCAGATATGGAGCCGAGGAGGACTCGAGGTGGCCATGCATCATAGTTTGCTATTTTGATTTTATTAATTTTCTTTAAATTTGGTTTTGGGTTCTGTAATAAGGCCGCTAAGTATTGTTTTGGGTTTTATTATTTGCTTTTACTTTGATTATATTATACAATTGTTGGATATAGTGACTTGTTAAAATAATCGGTAAAAAGCAATGTTTTCAAAACTATATCTCTTTCAGGTTTTCAAACGTTACCATCGGGTAACAAAGTTCACCAAAATAATAAAGATAACTTGGACGTATTTACAACTCTAATTTTCAAACAACTTCAAAGGAAAATGGTTTTAAACTTTATTATACTCGTCGCACTCAGTTTTTATCAAGTATCAAATGTTTTCTGAAAATTGTAATATCAAGTGAATTTTTCCAGCATAGGTTTTAAAACAACATTCACACGATTTCGACATCACTTTAAACAGGGATCTCTAACCTCTTAAACGATAAAAGAGTTTTCTTAAAAATTACCCGACACACTTGTGTTTTAAAAACTGTTTTCACTCCGTAACATACCAGATTCAGTCGTGGTGTGTTGACCGGGTTTGGGGTGTTACAATTGTGGTATCAGAGGTAGTTTCAACAGCTCGGCTGTGGGCCCGAGCCCTAAAAATGTTTTTTTAAAAGGATTATGAAAGGCTATTATGGGAAAAAGTATAGTGATGGAAAGCATGGCACCAAGTCTCCGGCACCAATCCGCCCAGGTAAGTACCCCAAACTATTGTTTGTTGATTATATGATTATGATGATGGCATGATTAGTAGTAGGAATTACTATAGAGCCTGGAAGTATAGGATGATGTGAACTCGCGAAACAATCCCTTATTAAAACTTTTCATAAGACTGTGCCTTAATAGACAGTGGAATAAAAGTCTAACGCATAAAACTTTTAATCAGCTCGTATATACCGGTAGACATGAGTACTCGTGGACATGGGCGTAACACTCGTGGACGAGGTAGGGGTAGGATGACGGTCTCGGAACCGGTAGGGTCCGGACATGGATCGGAAAATGAGGTACCACCACTGCAGCTGTGGGCGCGGAATATCAGAATTAGACGGGGGGTAATGACGCAGTGTCACAGGCTGTGCTGCGGGTGCTAGAAAGGGTTGCGAGTGCAGGCGTTGGAACAGGAGCTCGGAAATCTGTGACCGAGCGACTCAAAGCTAATGGTGCGGAGGTATTTAGAGGTGTATCCGGTGTGGCACCTAGTACGGCAGAATATTAATTGGAGGCGATAGAACGCATCATGGATGACCTGGATTTTTCAGCTGAGGAAAAGCTGAAGGGCTTAGTATCTCTGCTGCGCGATGAGTCATATCAGTGGTGGCTCACAGTTAGGGACGGTGCAATGGCGGATGACCTCACTTGGGAATTCTTTAGGCAGCATATCAGAGGAAGTACATAGGGGCTTGCTATGTTGATGCGCAGCACAGGGCGTTCTTGAACTTGGTCCAGGGTAATAAGACTGTAGCAGAATATGAGGCAGAATTCCTCCGGTTGAGTCGGTATGCTCGGGGTATTGTGGGCACAGAACATGAGCGCTGTGTCAGATTTGAGGATGGGCTAAGAGACGAGCTGCGGATGATAATTGCCCCACAGTAGGAACGAGAGTTTGCCGTTCTAGTGGAGAAAGCTAAGGTTGCTGAAGGGGTAAAATAGTCTGTGAGGCGGAATCAGGATAGGGGTTGGAATAAAAGGAGTTCTGGATCATCTGGGTTTTCTCGGAATCAGCAGAAGAGGGTTAGATATAGTGGGCCGAATCAAGCTGCTAGGCCTGCTGCTGCTAATACTCAATGGCCGCCACGATGTGCTCGGTGTGGAAAGTCTCACACGGGAGAATGTTGGACTGGTAACAAGGGATGCTTTGAGTGTGGCTCGATGGGGCATCGAGTTAGGGATTGCCCACAGAGATCAGCTTGGCTGCAGTCTGAGGATCAGAATCGTGCACAGTTTAGGAGGGATAATCAACAGCCACAGAGGGGCCGTGGTTCAGTTAGGGGAGGTAATGGCTCTGGTAGAGGCCGTGGAGCACCGGGCAGCGGTGTAGGTGGTACAGAGGCGGGACAGCCTAGATTGGTCTACGCTGCGAGGCGTCGAGAGGAGGACGATGTACCGAACGTCATAACCGGTACGTTATTAATTTTTGGAGTACCTTATAATGCTTTAATTGATGTTGGTTCGACGCACTTGTATGTTGCTAGTAGCATAGTGGAAACCATGAACTTAGACTCTGAGATTACTTCTAGGAAGATGACAGTGATAAGCCCTCTAGGTCACTCTGTAGAAGTAAGTAAACTATATAGGGATGTACCCCTAGAACTTCAAGGGGTCGTGTTTTTGGCTGATTTGATGGAACTGCCATTTGGGGAGTTCGATCTGATTCTCGGAATGGATTGGCTAGTAAAGTATCAAGCCAGCTTGGATTGCGCAGCTAAGCGTATGGTGTTGAAGACTGTGGAAGGGGAAGATGTGGTGATGATAGGTAACAGGAGAGATTATCTATCCAATGTTGTCTCTGCATTGAAGGCTGAGAAAATGGTTAGGAAGGGTTGTGAAGCATTTATGGTGCATGTCTGTGCTTTGGAAGCTAAGGATGCAGCGGTGAAGAATGTCCGAACTGTAGGGGAGTTTGCTGATGTATTTCCTGAGGAACTCCCAGGTCTACCTCTTGACCGTGAGGTTGAGTTTGGTATAGACTTGTTACCCGGAACCGCGCCAGTATCTATTGCTCCATATAGGATGGCGCCAAAAGAATTGGTGGAGTTAAAGGCTCAGATTCAGGAATTGTTGGACAAAGGTTTCGTCTGAGCGAGTGTATCGCCTTGGGGAGCTCCAGTGCTTTTTGTTAAGAAAAAGGTTGGTACGATGCAGATGTGTATAGACTACCGCCAGCTGAACAAGTTGACAATCAAGAACAAGTATCCGTTGCCCAGGATTGACGATTTGTTTGATCAACTCGAGGGTGCATCGATTTTCTCTAAGATTGACCTTAGGTCGGGGTATCATCAGCTCAAAGTGAAGAAGGCTGATATTCATAAGACGGCATTTCGTACTCGCGAGTTCCTGGTAATGCCTTTTGGTTTGACCAATGCGCCGGCAGCATTCATGGACATGATGAATCGGGTGTTTCAGCCATATTTGGATCGTTTCGTCGTAGTATTTATAGACGACATTTTGGTATACTCAAAATCTGAGGAGGAACATGACGCGCATCTTCGAGTGGTTCTGCAGGTTCTAAGGGAGGAGCAGTTGTACGCCAAGTTTAGTAAGTACGAATTCTGGCTTAAGGAGGTAACCTTCTTGGGACATGTGGTATCAGCTGAGGGGATTAGGGTGGATCCTCGTAAGATTAAGGCAGTATTGGATTGGAAACCACCCAAGTCGGTTGCAGAGATTCGAAGTTTTCTGGGTTTGGCAGGGTACTACAGAAGGTTCGTAGAGGGTTTTTCTTTAATCGCAGCGCTGTTGACTAAGCTGCTAAGAAAGGGGTTCCGTTTGTATGGTCTAAGAAACAGCAAGAAAGTTTTGACAAGTTGAAGAAGATTCTGACTGAAGCTCCAGTTTTGATTCAGCCTGAGGCAGGAAAGGAATTCACGGTCTATTGTGATGCATCACACACTGGCTTAGGGTGTGTGCTGATGCAAGATGGAAAGGTGGTCACTTATGCATCTTGACAGTTGAGACCTCCTAAGGGTAACTGCCCGACGCATGACTTGGAGTTGGCTGCAGTGGTTTTCGCCTTGAAGATTTGGAGGCATTACTTGTATGGGGAAAAATCGATAGTCTACACGGATCATAAGAGTCTGAAGTATCTCTTGACTCTGAAAGATCTAAATTTGAGGCAGCGAAGGTGGGTTGAGTTGTTAAAGGACTACGACTGCTCGATTGAGTACCATCCGGGTAAGGCTAACGTAGTAGCTGATGCGTTAGCCGTAAGGTGGTAGCGGACTTGGGAGCGATGTTTGCTCACCTTAGTCTTTATGATAATGGGAGTCTTTTGGCAGAATTGCGAGTAAAGCCGTCTTGGATTGATCAGGTTAAGGAGAGGCAGCTGACGGATGAGGTTTTGAGTGCTCGGAGGTTGCAAGTGCAGAATGGTGAATCTGAGGGTTACAGCTTGGATAGTGATGGAGTACTGTGTTTCCAGGGGAAAGTGTGCATGCCTAAGAATGTTGAATTGAGACAGTGGATTCTTCAGGAAGCTCATAGCAGCCCGTACGCTATGAATCCTGGAGGCAGTAAGATGTATCGTGATTTGAGGGAATAGTTCTGGTGGCCAGGTCTTAAACGGGAGATAACTGAGTTTGTGGGCAAGTGTTTGACATGCCAGCAAGTCAAGGCTGAGTATCAGTTACCGTCAGGGTTGTTACAGCCGGTAAAGATTCCGCAGTGGAAGTGGGAAAGGATTATGATGGATTTTGTCAGTGGGCTTCCCCTTACGCCTGGTAAGAAGAATTCAGTCTGGGTAATTGTGGATTGTTAAGGGGCTGTGTTCTAGATTTCAGTGGTAGTTGGGAGGAGTACCTACCTTTGGCAGAGTTCGCTTATAACAATAGTTATCAAGCGAGTATTCAGATGGCACCATATGAGGCACTATATGGGCTGAAATGTCGTACTCCTACGTGTTGGACTGAACTGGGTGAACGACGGTTGTAGGGTCCAGAGCTGGTAGCAGAAACAGAAGATAAGGTTAAGGTAATTCAAGCTTGTCTTAAGGAAGCGCCAGGCAGGCAGAAATCTTACGCCGATCTTAAGCGCAGGGATATTGAGTATGCAGTGGGTGATAAGGTCTTTCCGAAGGTATCGCCTTGGAAGAAAGTGTTGAGATTTGGTCGAAAGGGCAAGCTAAGCCCTAGGTTCATTGGGCCGTATACAATGTTGAAGCGAGTGGGACCGGTAGCTGATCAACTTGAGTTGCCAGCAGAGTTAAGTCAGATTCACGATGTCTTTCATGTTTCAATGCTTAGGCGCTATTGATCTGATCCGTCACATGTTGTACCAGTTGAGGAGATAGATGTGTGTCCTGATTTGTCTTTCGAGGAGGAACCAGTACGAATTTTGGATTGGGATGTCAAGATTCTGCGACGGAAGTCAGTTCCCTTTGTGAAAGTGTTATGGCGGAACCATGGTACAGAGGAGGCCACGTGGGAACCAGAGGATGTGATGCGGCAGCAATACCCTCAACTCTTCTGACCAGGTAATTTCGAGGCTGAAATTATTTTTAAGGGGGTAGAGTTGTAACATCCTTAAATCGGGGTCTCTGCATTTTGCTTGTGTTGCACGTGATGAATTGTCTATTATGGTTATTTATCGTGTTTTGGGGTCTAGGTGTAACCTTGGGATAGGCCTGAGTTAGAGCTAAAATTGTGTTTTAGTGCTTTGGGAAGAGGGAGCTAGGAGTGTTAGGTGTTAAGAGAATTTTTTGGAGGTTTGAGACATAAGAATTACCTTGGTAAAATGGCAAGGAGGCGCCACTTAAGCACAAGGGAGATGACGCCACAAGCAAGGGAGGGAGAGCTTGGGTTCGAGCTGCAGAAATCTCTTCTTTGCTATTTATTTTTGATGCCATAGGTAAGGAGTGGAGTGCTCAGGATGGACTCTCTTGGATGGATGAGGATTTAGTCAACTTGTTTGAAATGGATGGAGAATAGAGATTTTAGGTGTTGGACTCATTCAAACCCGTTTGAATGAGTGGATGGGAGGAATTCAAGGAGGGATGAGGGGGGACGGTAAGTGTTTGAGTAGGAGTGGGTTGAGCTTAGCCGAATTTTTGGATGTAGTGTGAGTTTGGGGAAGCAATCGGTTTTGGTGCTTGAGAAGGGGGGTTGCCGAATGTTCTTAGAAGCCAAAGGAGAGTGCATTTTCGGCTAGCTTAGGGGTTCTTTTAATTTCGTGTAGTGTCAAAACCGAAACACCAAAGTGCATTCTTTTCTCTTCTCTCTTTTGGCAATTTGGGCACTTGGCCGATTTTTTTTAGCAATCCCTTGAAGAGCTGAACTTGGTAGCCATTCTCTCCCTTTTCCTTTTCGGTTCACCCTTTGCTAGCCTTCTCTTTGCCGAAATCACCTTGGTCACCTTTTTTTTTCTTATTTTTGCTTAAAGCCGAAACCAACACCACTCTTCTGTCGACATTTTTTCTTCTTTCAAGTCCCTTGTGCCGAAAGTTCTTTCATTCACCTTGGCCGAATCCCTTCTTTTCCATGGCATTATTCTTCTTCATCTTTCCATTGTTCAAAGCCGAAACCTTGATGTTCTCTTCTTGGCCGAATACTCCTAGTTTATTCTTCTCTTCTTTTCTCGCGTGATCTAGTCTCCATTGAAGTGCCAAATCTAGTTCTCCTTGTGAGTCATAGCCGAATCTCTTGGTAAGTGTTAATTTGTTTCTCTTCTTGATTAATTCGGGTAATGACCGAAACCCCACCTCTCCTCTATCTTCTTTTCCATTTTAGATATATGAATTGAACTCCATTTTTGTTCTTTAAGGGTAGCCAAAACCCCTAACATTATTTAGGGTGTGCCGATCTTTGGTGAGTAGAGGCCGAATCAGTCATTAAGGTAAGGGGCGACAAACTCATTTGGTTTTGAGATTCATGTTATGGCCGAATGGCCTTGGATTCTTAATGGTGTGTTAAAACCCATTGTATGGAGGAGTATAGCCGAATTCAGTGAATCTCTGGGATTTGGTGGTCGATCTAGGTAAGGGTTTTAACGTCTCAAGATTTATTTATTAATCGTTCAAAAGCCGAAGGCTAATCATTTGTGTGTCTTAGTGCTAGCCGATTGCAAGGGGGATCATTACATAGTTTCGGGATTTGGTTGGAAACCAAATCGGCACTAAGGTAAGGAGTTATCTTCATGCGACACATCCTTCGGGATTTTGTGTTTAAGCCGAAAGGCTTTAGATCTGAAAGTATGATGTTGGCCGATTGTAGGGAAGTGAAGGCAACATCTCGGGATTTCGCTAGATCTACGGATAGTCAGGTGTGTAACGCTTACACACTTTATTAGTATAATATGCTTATTGTGTTACTGTTATAACCAATAGAACTAGTGACTTTGCCTTGTGGGCATGAGCTTGGATTCCGGGTAAGTCCCCTGTTATGTGATTTTTAGTATACATCATCAAGTTTGTTAAATGCTATGCTATGCGTTATTGCATGATTACTTGATGTTATGACACGTATGATATGTACATGATGATGGGATTGATGAGAGGAGGGGGATGATTTATTTGGACTGTCACCAGTGGTTTTGACCACAATATGGGTTGGCCCCATCACTTGATTTGTGACTACGGTCACCAATGGTTTTGACCACACTATTATTATTTGTGACTAAGTCCCAGTGGTTTTGACCACCAGTGGTTTTGACCACACTTGTGATATTTGTGACTACGGTCACCAGCGGTTTTGACCACATATGGATATTATGACTCGTCCCAGTGGTTTGGTACCACAGTGGGTTGGCCCCTCATGATTATTACGGGATTGTCATCAGTGGTTTTGACCACTCGATGGGTTGGCCCCATCATTTGATTGTGACTACAGTCACCAGTGGTTTTGACCACACCGATATATTTGTGACTTCGGTCACCAGTGGTTTTGACCACGCGAGGTAGAAAAAGGAGATCGGATGGTTAGGTTATGGGTTGCATGATTTGCGTGTTTTACTGATGATCTGTGTAAGTGCTTGAACTATCAGGTTGGGGATTTATACACTGAGTCTCGGTGACTCACCCCTTCCCTTATATTTTGCAGATGAGGCATAGATCGCGGATATGGAGCCGAGGAGGACTCGAGGTGGCCATGCATCATAGTTTGCTATTTCGATTTTATTAATTTTCTTTAAATTTGGTTTTGGGTTCTGTAATAAGGCCGCTAAGTATTGTTTTGGGTTTTATTATTTGCTTTTACTTTGATTACAGTATACAATTGTTGGATATAGTGACTTGTTAAAATAACCGGTGAAAAGCAATGTTTTCAAAACTATATCTCTTTCGGGTTTTCAAACGTTACCATCGGGTAACAAAGTTCACCAAAATAATAAAGATAACTTGGACGTATTTACAACTCTAATTTTCAAACAACTTCAAAGGAAAATGGTTTTAAACTTTATTATACTCGTCGCACTCAATTTTTATCAAGTATCAAATGTTTTCTAAAAATTGTAATATCAAGTGAATTTTTCCAGCATAGGTTTTAAAACAACATTCACACGATTTCCACATCACTTTAAACAGGGATCTCTAACCTTTTAAACGATAAAAGAGTTTTCTTAAAAATTACCCGACACACTTGTGTTTTCAAAACTGTTTTCACTCCGTAACATACCAGATTCGGTCGTGGTGTGTTGACCGGGTTTGGGGTGTTACAAAACGCTCGTTTAAAGTCTTAAGCTAGACTTACCTTTCATTTGCATAATCATGGTGGTTTGAGGAGTTGAAAATCCTTTCTCATGCTATTAGTTCTATTATCAATATATAGCTCGAGTCGAGTAGAATTTACTTTAAAAGTGCCGAATATAGGATTACTTACCTCGACTGTTCCATAAGGGAGGACATTAAATACCTTAAAAGGGATCTTTTCGTTTGTATCAAGGTCTGGGGTGGCGATCCGAGGGTCTGTTTTAGCCAACAATACCTGATCCCCAATCTTAAATTTGTTTTTCCCACGGAATGGCGTTGGTTCTGCTTCGTGTATTCCTTGTTTCTCATTGAAATGTGTCTTCCACTCGTCTAGTTCATCGATCTGGAGCCGCCGTTCCTCGTGGGTTATTCTTTATTGTCATGAGGTATAGGATCTGGCTCTGTAACACCCCAAACTCGGCCTAGAAGTTATGGCCGGATCTAGCATGTCACATCAAAAGGTAGTTGAAAAGCTAAGCGACCGTTGAAAATGTTGAATCACTTTTTTAAATTCCGAGTTTCGTTGTTTGATTGTGAAAACGCAATTTGCTTACTGACTGTTTTTGTAAAGTTGTTATTATTTTGAAAAACTATTTTTGTTGTGAAAATTGAACTTGAATAGTTGCATAAATGTGATATTTTGAAAAACGGTTATTAACATTTTAGGAAAACTCAGTGTTTAAACGTTTAACATTTTAATAATAGCCGTAATGAAAGTTTAAAAGGAAAAAAAATCCAATGGCCTTATTACATAATATTAAACCCAAATTAAATAATCATAAATAAAGTAAAACCGAATTTACTAATTTACGTGAAAAGTACTCCGATGTATGGCCACCACCGAGTCCTCCACAGCTCCAAATCCTCTAACGCTGGGGATTACTTGCAGGGTTAAGATAAAAAAGAGTGGTGAGTTACGAGAACTCAGTGTGTAATCCCCTAAAAAGTTACTATCTTGGCCTTAGCCCTATAATCATGGTAATGCAATGATGAAATGTAGCCCAACCCAATCCAACCAATCACACCCCCGTGCCAACCAATCGTCACCTATGGGGATCAAGTCAATCCACCCCGCCAATCACACCAAAATTGCAGACAAGCTGCTAATCACGATATTTGTGGCAAGCCACCAAAAATAATAGTATATATGTTGCATAGCCACCAAAAATATAATATGTGGCAGTGCCACCAAGCTACACTTCCTCCGATCATCAAACCCAACCCATGCAACAAGTTATTGAATGCAATGTATCAATGTATAAAAATGTAACCAAAATCATATACAGAATATTCAACCATAGTCTAATGTATGGCAGACATTTTCACCTCTTAGGGGTATTTTGGTAATTTCGTAGCCCAGGGGTATTTTGGTAATTTACCCTCTAGGGGTATTTCGGTAATTTCGTAACCCAAGGGTATTTTGGTAATTTACCCTCCAAGGGTATTTTGGTAATTTACCCTATAGGGGTATTTCGGTAATTTTGCAAACTGAGGGTTTTTTGGTAGTTTTGTGAGCCATGGTCTTCTAAGCAGAGATAACGTTGCGAATGGGCTATGGCCCATTCTCGGCCCAAATGGGCCCACACGCTCATGTGGCCCATTCAACCCAAATCTAACCTCAGATATGAGATTCACATATACTAGTTTACTATCTACTACACAATCATACAATTTATTCATATGGGCCCACGGGCCCAAACAGTCTAAACCCACAAGAACGCTCATGATGGCCTCAACTATCACGTCGAAACCCTCACACATGCGCTCGCACGCTCGCGTGGCTACCATCGCCGTGTGACCGGCATTTCGGCATTTGCCGCTCTACAACTAGAGTAGGGCGAAATACACACCTGATAGGAATCTGGAGTTGATCCGCGCTCCGACCACTCCTATACCCAAACGCCAACCCAGGTGTCCTTACTCTCCTCATAGATTGCTCTATTTAAAGCTAGCTTCTCACCTTCCCTCTTGCTAGCTTCCCGATGTGGAATCCCTCCTTCAGCAGAGTTTAATTCCAACGTAAACTCTGGTCGTCCTAACTTAGCAAAATAAATATCCCTTTTTGCTTGCGATGGGATTCGAACTCAGGCTCCCCTGTAACTTAATCCACACCGCTAGCCACTAGGCCACAAGCTCCTCTTGTGTCTAAATTCATGCGCAACTAAATATAAGTCTATGGGCCAAAGTCTAAGTTAACATAAAAATAAATCAAAATGCAATGCAAGCGCCAAGACTTGAACCTTGGACCTCTTGCTTCCTTGTGGCGTCATTCCCTTGTCTCCTATGTGGTGTCATTTGCCACTAGACCACAACCCCTTTTGTGTCATTTTTCATCACATTTTATTCTTAAATCCTACTTACTAACACCCAGGGTTTTATTCACCTAAAACCAAAATTTTCCTAAAGCCCAAGTTTGATCCCGGGTCTTCATGGAAGCCCCCTAACCTTCCAAAATCACTCACCTAATAGGTCCAACTTGCATTAGTTTCGTTCTCTTGTTCTTAAAAATTTTAAACGCTCCCCTGGTCAAGGCCCAATAAGCCCAATTCTACTAGGCCCAAATTCGGGTCGTTACAGGCTCAGTTGTGTAGTTCCGTGGTGCTTCTTGAAAAGAAGGTTTAACGGAATGGGCATTAATAAAATTAATTTTCTCACCTTGATTACTTGATGTCCTAGACGAGTCAAGAGCCTGAAGACTGATTGATTCATCACCTACACGAAGTATGAGTTCTCCTGTACCAACATCAATTTTAGTTCTAGCAGTTGCTAAAAAGGGTCTTCCTCAAATTAAGGGGATACTATTGTCCTCATCCATGTCTAAAATGACAAAGTCTACCGGGAATATGAATTTGTCAATTTTAACTATTACATCTTCAATTATACCCCTAGGAATTTGAATAGTTTTATCAGCTAATTGAATGCTCATCCTAGTTTGTTTGGGTTTCCCTAGACCTAGCTATTTAAACATTTTATAAGGCATAACATTTATGCTTGCCCCTAAATCAGCTAAAGCATTATCAACAGATAAACTACCAATTAAGCATGGAATTGTAAAACTCCCTGGATCTTTTAATTTTCGTGGTAGTCTATTTTGTAACATTGCTTAGCACATTGCGTTTAGTTCCACATGGGACTCCTCGTCTAACTTCCGTTTGTTTGTTAAAAGCTCTTTTAAAAATTTCTTTGAATCTGGCATCTGCAAAAGAGCTTCAAGAAACGGTAAGTTAATATGTAATTTCTTTAGAAGTTTAAGAAATTTATTTTATTGTTCATCTGTGTTGTCTTTCTTCATCGCACCGGGATATGGTATATGAGGTTGGTACTCTTTCATTACCGGTTTTTGCTTGTCATGGTTTACCTCAACCTTTCCTTCCTCTACCACTTTCTCTTGCCTTAATTTGGTCTTATCTAACCCTTCACTGTCATGAGCTGTTATGGCTTGAAGTTGCTCCTTTGGGTTAGTTTCAGTGTTGCTTGGTAGGCTTCCTTGTGATCGTTCTGATATGATCTTGGCAAGTTGTCCTAAATGGTTCTCAATCCCTTGAATCGATGCTTGTTGATTTTTAAGTGTTGTCTTGGTGTTTTGGAAACGTGTATCTGACACCGCTATGAATTTTGTCAGCATCTCCTCAAGGTTCGGCTTCTTTTCTTGTGGGTAGGGCTGTTGTTAGAAGTTTGGAGGGGGTTGTTGTCTCTGATTTCCTTGACCACCCCATGAAAAATTGGGGTGGTTCCTCCAACCTGAATTATAAGTATTACTATAAGGGTTATTTTGAGGTTTAAAATTGTTACCCATATAGTGAACTTGCTCCTTTTCAGCACTCATGTTGTAAGGTGGATATTCCGTATTGCTCATCCCTTCTCCATTCATCTCACACTGCATAGCTGGACGTACCTGCGAAGAACCACATAAACCATCAATTTTCTTAGTCAAAAGTTCTACCTGGTTTGATAGCATGGTTACTGCGTCGAGGTTGAAAACACTGGTGACTTTTGTTGGCCTTGTCCTCGTGACTTGCCACTGATAGTTATTCAGTGACATCTCTTCAATGAATTCATAGGCAGCATTAGGTGTTTTGTTATTTAGGGTTCCACCGGCAGCTAAATCAATCAACTGCCTGGTTGAGGGGTTCACACCGTTGTAGAAGGTTTAGATCCTTGTATCTCTCCCATGCATCGTAAAGTGTTTCTAAATCCATCTGTACAAAAGAAGAGATATCATTCCTCAACTTAGCCGTTTTAGCCAGCGAAAAATATTTCAACAAAAAATTTTTTGTCATTTGTTCCTATGTAGTGATTGATCCTCATGGAAGAGAATTCAACCACTGTTTAGCTTTATTCCTCAAAGAAAAGGGAAACAACCAAAGATGAATGGCATAATCAGAAACGCCATTTATTTTGAAAGTGTCACAAAATTCTAGGAAATTCGCCAAGTGATTATTTTGATCTTCATCCTGCAAACCATCAAACTGAACAAATTGCTGTATCATCTAAATTGTGTTAGGTTTCAGTTCAAAATTATTTGTAGCAATAGCAGGTCTAAAATACTTGACTTAGTTCCTGTTAAATTAGGTTTAGCATAATCATACATAGTTCAAGAAGCATGATTTTCGACCACTTCCGGAGGTATCGGATTATTCTCAGCCATCTCTTCGATAGTATTAATTTCGTCTCCTTACTCTTCTTGTATGTATTGTAGGCTTCTCCTTATTTCTCTTCGGTTTCTGTGAACTGTGCTTTCAATTTCACTGTCGTAAAGTAGAGGTCCTGACGGGTTCTAGCCATAAACTAGAATACATGCTAGAAGTAAAGAAGAAAATTTAGAAAAGTACAAATAAAATTTAATTGCAAAAAAATAAAATATGGCTAAAGTAATAAAAATTGAATGTTCTTAATATTTCAGTTCCCTGGCAATGGCGGCAAAAACTTGATCGTAGTGGGAAAGTTTTAAAATTTATATAATGAATGATCGAGCCTAGAAATTATCACCACAATTGAGGCAAGCGCACCTATCGAACAGTAGTATAGTTTAGTGGCAAGACTGGAATGTCGAACCCAAGGGAACCAAAAGTACTAATACTAACTCTCTCTTTATTATTTAGCCTAAAAATTAAGGGAATTGTTGTTTAATCTAAAATTAACTAACTAGAAAGCTAAGGATGCTAAGATACAGAGAATGAATTGGGGAAAATACTTTTGGTTAAAAAAACCAATTGATTAGGACAATACCCGAGGAAGAATCCACCTAAACTTCACTTGTTATTTAACTCTGAACCAAACGATTTATTCACTTGACTTGATCCGTAGGATTCCCTAATTTATATTAATACCTCTTTCAAGGCTACTAACGTCTAACCCTAGGTTGATTAATTGAAATCTCTTTCTAATTAAAACCCCTAGAATTGCATTAACTCGATCTATGGACTCCCATATTAGGCTCGACCCTAATTCAGCAGATTTTCGTCATCCTATTTCTAGGGTTGCGATCAACTCCGCTTAACTATGCTAGATCTACTCTTAATCAGTGACTTTTGCTCCACTGCCTAAGCACATCAATACTTGAATCAATATCCTGAAATATCAAAGCAAGAATTAAGAATATATAATTAAGAACAAATCAAGTATTTATCATATAGTTCAGAAAACAATAACAAGATCCGTCTTAGGTTTCATCCCCCTCAGGTATACGAGGGCTTTAGTTCATAATCATAAAAGAATATATCTTAGAAGAAAATATAAAACAAAGCATAAGAAAAACCTTAAAACCCCCTGAAGAAAATTGAAGGGAAGATCTTCCGTCTTAAGTATGACTCCTGCTTCTTGTGATGAATCAACTGGCTTTCTTCGAGTAAATCCCACAATTCTGACCTCTCTGGCTTGTCTCTTAAGCCTACCTGGACGCCCCCCTGAGGGTTGGCCTCTAGGGTGTTTATATAGGCTTTTGGAATGTCTTTCTTTGCCTCTAAGTACCCTATTCTGAATAGAATTAAAACGGGTCACGGCAGGGACACGCCCGTGGCACACGCTCATGTAAATCGAGGCCAGGCCGTGTTTGGGTCTGCTAAGGAGGCACGACCGCGTGTCTTGGTCCTAGGCCGTGTTGATTTTGTACTTTGGTCCATTTTCTCCATTTTGGCCCGTTTCTCGGTCTTTTCATACACCGGTGCTTTCCTAAGTATAAAACATGAAATTAAAGGATTAAGAGTACCAAACAATTCGGGGAATAAATCATCTAAAAGTATGCTAAATGTGGGATTAAAATATGACTACATTACGGTTTATCATTACTCTTCTAAAGGCTTATAGACATATATCGCTGAAGGGAAGGTAACTTGAGGTCTTGTTCTCGAAAGAAGTAGATTGAGTATGGTTTTGCTGAAGGATTACGGTTAGTAAGGGCATATTCTTAGTAATCTCAACCTTCCAAATCAACATTGTACACCCTCTATCCTCTGCCGTAGTATCTTCGCCATAGCATTTTTAGTTGTTCACTTGTTCATTTGCATATTATTCACGTAATTATTTTTGAATTTGCCATTACATTCTTACTCTTGCCTTGTCCTAGCATTTTCCATTATTTATTAGTTACATATATTACACACATCATTATTCCTTCAAATTGCCACTGCATTTTTATCATTACTGTTTTCATAACATTAATCATATTCATTATAATAACTCGACCATTTTATACCTAATCAATCCATGTGGAGACTATCTCACTTATCACTTTATTACTCGATTCAATGTGTATACTTGTACAATTCATATATCATTTCATACGCGTTAGAAACTCCCACCTCCAACATCTGTAAATTGTGTTAAGAGCTTTTTGGGACATGTCGGATTCTATCAAAGATTCATCAAAGGCTTCTCCAAAATTGCTAAACCTTTATGCAAATTATTGGAGAAGGGCACAACATTCAACTTTGATGAAGAATGTTTGAAAGCTTTTAATAATCTAAAGAATCGGTTAGTTTCGGCACAAATTATCGTCACACCAGATTGGGGTTTTCCATTTGAGTTAACGTGTGATGCAAGTGACTTCGCGGTAGGAGTTGTGATGGGCCAGCAAAGGAACAAAGTTCTTCATCTCATCTACTATGCAAGTCGGGCTCTGACTGGAGCTTAACTGAATTATACAGTAACATGGAAAGAGTTACTTACTATTGTGTTTGCTTTTGACAAGTTTCAATCTTATCTTGTACGTACCAAAGTGACTGTTTTATGGATCATTCGACAATTAAATACTTACTTGCCAAGAAAGATGCCAAGCCGAGATTGATCTGATGGGCACTTCTACTTCAAGAGTTTGATCCAGAAATTCAAGATCAAAGAGGGCTAGAAAACTAGGTAGTAGATCACTTATCCAGTTTGGAACCATAAGAAGGAACTTCTCCACTTACACCCATCCAGGAGACATTCCCAAACGAGCACATACTTAAGGTAAATCACGTCCATAACACCCCTTGGTTTACTGATTTCACTAACTATCTAGCTTGTGATTTAAAGCCGATTGAGAAGATGTATCAACAAAATAAAAAGTTTCTTCACGATGTGAAGTACTATTTCTGGGAAGAGACATACCTGTTTAAAAAGTGTGCAGATTAAATGATCAGGAGATTCGTAGCAGAAAACGAGGTGCGTAAGATTTTATATCATTGTCACACATGTCCAACTGGGGTACGTTTTGGAGGTTCATGTACTGTGGCCAAAGTATTGCAAGTCAGATTCTTTTGGCCAACGCTATTCAAAGATGCGTATGCCTACATAAAGAGTTGTGATCGATGCCAGAGGGTTGGAAACATTACCAACAGAAATAAGATGCCCCGAATAAACGTCATTGAGGTAGAATTATTTGATGTTTAGGGTATTGACTTTCTTAGTCCTTTTCCTCCTTCTTTTGGTCACAAGTATATATTGGTAGCATTAGACTATGTATCTAAGTGGGTTAAGGTCGAGGCATATCCGACGAACGATGCCAAGGTTGTAATGAAGTTTTTGTAGAAACATGTGTTCACAAGGTTTGGAACTCTTAGAGCTATCATTAGTGATTAAGGGTTCCATTTTGTGAACAAATAGTTGAAATGGTTGCTCGATAGACATGGAGTGAAGCACAAGGTTGTCACAGCATACCATCTACAGACAATTGGGCAAGCTAAACTGGCAAATAAGGAGATAAAAGGTATACTCGAGAAGGTAGTTTGTCCAAACCGACGAGACTGGTCCAAAAGACTAGATGACGCTTTATGGTCCTATAGGACAACATACAAAACACCTTTAGGGTTGTCTCCCTATCAGTTGGTTTTTGGGAAAGCCTGTCATTTGCCCTTAAAGTTAGAACATAAAGATTATTGGGCTCTCTAACAGCTCAATTTGGATCACAAACTTGCTAAAGAGAAACGGATGCTTCTACTCAATGAGTTAGAAGAGTTTCAAATGTTCTCATACGAAAATGCCAAATTATTCAAGGAACGATTAAAAAGATGGCATGACAAGCACATTCGAGTTCGAGAATTTGAAACAGGTCAACAAGTCTTGTTGCTCAATTCTAGATTAAGGTTCTTTCCAGGTAAGTTAAAATCATGTTGGTCCTGTCCATCCACTATTCATCAAGTCTTCCCTTATGGGGTGGTTGAACTTCACGGTAAGGGAGGTAATTTCAGAGTTAACACTCAACACTTGAAACATTATTGGGGGGATAAAATTAAGCAGGATAAAACCTCGTTCAGTTTATCGGATACCTAAATTTTTATTTTTTCTTCTAAATAAATGACTTCAGCAATATTTTCTAGATTAGTATGTTAAAATAAATTCTATCTAGGAGGTTGGAACTTAATTGGGACTACTTGTGACCCTCCAATATTTCTGGGAATTGATTTTAGCATAATCTTCTAAGAAAGTATTTCCTAAGTGACAAAATATATTTTTTATTTTTTTCAAATAAAAGGGTCAATTTTGATCCAAGTTTTAGTTTGCAAATCAATTTTCAAATTATCTTTAAGTCCAAGTACTTAATTGAATTATTTGGAATAATTGACTGTTCTTTTTGTAAATATTGAAATTAGTCGTCTTTTTCTATCAATATTTTAAAACAGCTAAAATAAAGGTTTTTAATTTTTGTTTTTAATGAATTAGATGATAACAACTAATATATAATTATATTTTATAATATATATTAATTGTAATTAACCTTGTATAGGATTAGAATTGGTCATTATTTTATCACTATTTTATTTAAGAGTTCTTATTTTAATAAATAAGGTAATAGCAAATAATATATTAATATACTCTACACTATGTATTAATTGTTATTAACTTTATATGACATTAGGATTTATAATATTTTATTATTATTTTGATCTAATAATTTGAGTTAAACTTCCCCATGCTCACAATTTAATCCCACTTTCCCATTCACTTTTTCTTCCATCACCCTTAACACCATCCACCATCCAAGCTAATTAGTGTCGCAGCCCCCATCTACCATAACCGGCAACTGCCCACAGCATATACCAGGAGCCGCATGCCTAGCAGACCATCGCTCCCTCACGCACCAGCCCACGCACGGCCTTTTTCGCACATCCTGCCCTTATGCGCTACTGGTGCTATTGCCCCTTGCCTTAACCCATGCAAATCGTTGCTTCTCACACACCATGCCACCATTACAACTTGCCGCAACCATCAAAGACACCAACCACTCACCCTCCAATCAACCCTAAACCGACATTCTTAGCTTCACATTCTATTTATTTTATTGAGTTCTTAATTTTTATACAAAGATGGTAAGAAAATTTTCTCCTAAATTTTAAATTGATTTAATTATTTGACTTTCAATTTATTGAATTTTTAATATTTGATGCTAATTGAATTTTTGGGAAAATATTTTTTCCCATCTTATGTGATGTTTAGGTTAAATCATGTCTCGCAAAAGAACTCGTGCCACTGTCCAAGTTGAAGAATCACAAAACAGATTCCACTATGAAGAGGCCAAAGCGAGATATGATAGTATCTTCAAAAATCAACAAATGCTCCCAAAGAAAGGTTTTACATTGAAGGAAAGCAACTATGCTAATTTTATGGCGAGCATTCAACAAGTTGCTAAAGCTTGAAATTGGGAAGTGTTTTGTGAGAAAATACCTAGTGCAAATGAAGAGTTAGTTCACGAATTGTATGCAAATTTGACCTCAAGCGAATTAACAGAAGTCTCTGTCTGAGGAATCAATGTACCAATAAACTTAAACACTATTACTGAATTCTTTGATTTACCTAATTTTGAAGATGGTGAATACTCTACCTTTTTGGAAAATATTTAGGCGAGAAGTTGCAAGAAATTCTCGAGGAACTTACAGTTCCGGGTTCTAAATAACTGTGTCAAAGAATAGGACTCACACTTGTCGTAGAGAATATTTGACACCATTAGCAGATTTATGGTTTTATTTCATTTGGTTCAACCTTATGCTTATTCACATGGAACTACAATTTTAGTAGAACGAATAGTCTTACTATACTTAATTTTGACAGCAAAGATCATTTATGTGGAAAAACCATTCTGAGAGAAATTTGAAATTGTGCCGTTAGACATTCTAGACCAACATACTTTTCCTTTATGATAACAGTTTTGTGTTTAAAAGCTAAAATTCTTACAAACATAAAGAAAACAAGGTATAGTCAAGGCACAATCATAAATTGGGACCTCTTCCGAGTAGCAAAAATTCTATTCTACAGCAACGACCTGAATCGAGCGAGGATCCCGAAGAAGAAGAAGATCCTACAAAGATCGAACCAATGTAGCCAGCTAAAATCCCTGATGAGGTAGAACCAACTAAACCAATGACCAAACCTGACATGACTACTTCAACGTATAGAACTCATTCTCCTCGCCCAGATCTTCGTGATGAGCTGTCAAGGTTGATGGACATAATACAACATTTGCAATGGCAGCAACAAGCTTATTAGAGATACTCAAAAATACGATACGACTCAATGAGAAGAGCTTTTATGAAAATATTTCATGAGCCATTTATCTTTGTGCTTGAGTTTCTAGATTTTATGTTTAAACCATGGACTCCAATGTCGAAGAGGGAATAAGGCGATTCAAGCAAAAACAAGGACAATGGAGCAAAAGATGAGTCGGATTCTGAGGGATCTGCAAATAAATTAAAAATGGGGATCTTTACTCTATTTTATTTTATTTCTTAGGATATTTAAAGTTTTTAGGATCAGGTTCTTTTAGGATTTTATTTATTGCATAATAAAATAAAAGGCGAAAATCATCAATAAAATAGAACAAATTGCAAAATTAGAAGTGTGGAAATAGATATATACATATCTAGGATTGGATTTACTTTGGAAAAGCTTGGTATTTAAGCAGTCAAACTTGACACACCTCATTTTCCTTAGGTCCTACATAGTGTATAGTATCTATTCACTTCTATATTTTCGTTCTCTCTATTTCCTTTAACAATGGGGACATTGTTCACCTTAATTGGGGGGACCAAAAATTGAAATTGTTTTTCTTTTTCAGAATGCATTTTTTTTCTTATAATTATGATTAAGTTACATTTTGTTCAAAAATTTTGAATTTTTGTTAATTACGCTAAACTTTTGTATAAATAAAGTTCTATTATATCAATAATTGCTATGTTAGTTGAACTATGACATAACTGTTACTCTTAATAAAGTTTGTAAATCATACTATAAATGTTTTAGTTCCTTAGGAGAGCTAGGCGTGCATGAAAGTTTAAGTCTCTAGAATTGAATTAGTAATTTGGTTGAAGTAACCCTGATGGATACTGCTATTCTACTTTCACCTTTTGGCAGGTTAGACATTTCGCCACAAATTCTGTGATAGCTTCTTCAATCCAGGCCATCAATATAATTCTCGAAGATCACAATACATCATTTTACTTTCTTGGTGCATTATATAAGGACTATTATGATCTTCATTGAGAATCACATCTTAAAGCTCTTTGTCATTAGGCAGACAAAGTCTTCCACAAAAATAGATTATTCCTTCATCATTTAGTGCAAAGTCCCCATGTACGCCCCGTCCCACTTGACGAATCCTCTTCGCTAACATTTCGTCTAAAGTTTTCATCTCTTTGATTTGTTTTGATATGGTCAATCTTACTTGTAACTCTACAAGTAGCCCTCCATCACTTACTATACTCAGCTGCGCGAAAAGTGCTCGCAGCCCACTTACTACCATTCCACTTAGGGCATCTACTACCACATTTGCCTTGCTAGGGTGATACTCTATCACATAGTCGCAGCCCTTCAGTAGCTCTATCCATATTCTTTGATGGATGTTTAATTCTTTCTATGTGAGCAAATAATTGAGACTCTTTTGGTCTGTATAAATAGTCTACCTTTCACCATATAAGTAGTGTCACCAAATCTTGAGTGTAAACACGACAATTGCTAGCTCTAGATCGTGGGTTGGATAGTTGCACTCATGATTCTTCAATTGTCTTGAAGCATAAGTCACCACATTTCCTTCTTACATCAGTACGCATCCCAAACCCATGTGCAACGCGTCACTATAGACCAGAAAGTCCCTTTCTTGTTCTGGTTGAATCAACACAGGTGCTCTGATGAGTATCACTTTGATTTTATCAAAGCTTTACTGCCTTTCTTCAGTCCATATGAACTCTACATCCTTTTGAAATAACTTTTTAAGGGCGCTGCTATGGTGGCAAATCCCTCAACAAATCTATGATAATACCCTACAAGCCCTAGAAAACTTTACACTTCGGTAACACTCTTTGGCGGTCTTCACTCCACAATTACTTTGATCTTCTTTGGGTCTACATGAATTCCTTATGCTAAAACCACATGGCTTAAAAAGCAACTTCCTTGAGCCAAAATTCACACTGAGATTCACGAATAGTTGTTTCTCTCGCAAAATTTGTAACACAATTCACAAATGAGTGTCATGTTCCTCCTCAGTTCACAAATACACCAAGATATCATCTATGAAAACCACCACGCATTGATCAAGTATTCATTCAACACTCGATTCATCAAATCCATTAATGTAGTAAGTGCATTTGTCAACCCAAAAGGCATAACTAGAAACTCATAGTGCCCATATGATCGCTATAAATTAGAGCTTTAAATATTTATAAAAGAATGATCACACCTGGAGACTAACTCTGACAACAATATTAAGGCAAGTGTACCTATCGAACAGTAGTATAGCTTAGGCAAGACCAGTTATCGAACCCAAAGGAACTAAAAGTGTTATTACTCACTTTCTTTTTATTATTTAGCCTTAAAGTTAGAGTGAAGATTACTTTTTAAACTAAATCGACTACAACTAAACTAAGGACACAAAGACAAGAAGATGAATTGGAAAATAACTTTGAGGAAAAACTCAGTTGATTTCGATGATACCCTCGGGAAGAATCCACCCAGACTTCTCTTATTATCTAACCTTCAATTATATGATTTCTTTTACTTAGCTTGATCCGTGAGACTCCCTAACCTATATTAAACCCTCTCTCGAGGCGAATAACGTCTAACCCTAGGTTAATTAGTGGAACTCTCGTTCGCTTATAATAACCCCCTAGGACAGCAGTAAATCGATCAATGGACTCCCATATTAGGTTTCACCCTAATCCGGCAAAATCTCATAACACTATCTCTAGGCGTTCGATCAACTCCGCTTAATTATGTTAGATCTTCTCTTAGGCAAGGTCTATGCCTCCTCCACCTAAGCACATTAGATTTGGATTAAGCCACATAATTAAGAACAAACTAAGTAATTTATCATATAACTTAAAAATCAAATAATAAAATCCATCTAGTCAGGTATCTGAGGGGTTTAGTTCATAATGAATAAACAAACCATCGCAAGAGAAAAGATAAAACAAAACATATGAAAAACCCTAAAACCCCCTGAAGGAATTGAAGGAGAATTCCGCCGTCTTGAGTATAACTCCGCTTCTTGGGATGGATCAACTGGCTATCCTCGCGTTATTCCCTAACTCTGACCTTCTCGGCTTGGCTCCTTGGCCTCACTTTCGCTCCATTTAACAGGTGATACTTGGGGGTTATTTATAGGCTCTTGGAACGCGATTCTTTCTCCCTAAGTATCCTTTTCCTACCAAAATTGCTCTTTCCAGCGACAGAGGCACAGCCATGGCGCACGCCTGTGTGAATCGAGACCTGACTGTGTTCGGATTTCTCTTGAGGCACGGTCATGTGTGATGGAGTTGAGGCCGTGCTCTAGGTGTTCGTCGAGGCACGACAGTGTGTGCTTTGAGCCAGGCCGTGTCGATTTCGTACTAAGGCCCATTTACTCCTTTTTAGGCCCATTTTGTGTTCTTTTCATCCTTGGGTGCTTTCCTGGGTATAAGACATGAAAAGAAAGGATTAAAAGCACCTTTTTATATAAAACAAGGGATAAATCATCCAAAAGCATATTAAATGTGGGTATAAAATATGTTACTTTTACGGTTTATCAAATACCCCAACACTTAAGCTTTTGCTTGTCCTCAAGCAAAATTCTCAACTCATAATTAAAACAAACTTCCTTGATTCATAAAATTCATCAATTATGCTTTATCATAATTCAAAGATAATTCATACATGGATAATTCAACTCAAAGAATCCTAAAGATTTAAACAATCAAAGTCATACATTTATAGCATGAAAACATAGGCGTTTTCCCTTTACCTGAATAGTTACCCCTGATTCAAAATCGACAAGAGTTGACATCCTCACTAAAGATTCACTCAAATCACTCAAAGTGTTTAAGGTTCAAAATTAAGCACTCAATAAGTCGAACATGAAAAGTTAATCCCATAAGCTTGCATGAAAATCAAATCTCCACCACTGTAAAATGAGATGATACACAAATCAAAAGGTCTTTAGTAGGGTTGTAACGGGGCTTAGGTTAAGGGTATGGATAAAGGCTGAATTAGAAGGTTAGAACCGAGACTGACCTGAAAAATTACCTAACTAGAAAAATGAACTAATCCTAAATAATTACATCAATTGAAAACTAATAATACGAGCTTCTCTTTCTCTTTTTTTTTTCAATATTTGAGATTTAAACATGTAAGCTTACTAATAATGAAAATACTTCGGTTTTTTTTTTAACAAATCAATAATAAAAATGAACTTTAACAACTGAAATAGAGAACATGGTTAGGTAACTGCTCAAAATCAAATCTCGACAAAAAGGGTAGTTAAAAAGAACGGTGATAACAAATACAAAGGGTTTTGGGTTAATGTTAATAGGTAAGTCAATGAAAAGGGTTGTTAGGCTTAAACAGGGTTCACTAGAGGTTAATTGTAGAGGTAGGCTTTTTAGTGGTATGAGTGGGTTAAAACCTAAGTGCCTTTATCATCTCTGTATATCAAATCAAAGGTGTGGTCTCAACATGTATAATTGAGGCAAGTTCTAGAATAACAAATCAATGTTGACACACTCATAATAAAAAGTGAGCATGAAAGAATGTATGCTCTAAAAGGCTCAAAATCTCACAAAAATTATGGGTATTTGGATGTCAACCTCGTAAATTTCAAACTTCAAAGTAATATTCAGATTTAAGTAGACAACCTAAAAAAATATTAATTCTGAAAAATAGACTTATCATGCTTGATTCTCTAGTATCCTTCAAATTTAATCATCAATGCACAATTATCAATGACTTACTCCAAAACATATCAACAAAGATCATAAATCATAGGAAATTTCATTCTAATCATAATATGAGAGACTTTACTCTTGAACAAGGCATAATTTAGGGATTTTCAAATAATACTATAGTTAACCCCCCCACACTTATGATGTACATTGCCCTTAATGTACAAAGATGGATAATAGCAAAATAATCATAAAAATCATAAGATGGGGAGAGATGTGAAACTTCCTGAATTTTGGATGAAGTCAATGAAAAGAAACCGGATAGGATTGGAGGTGAACGTGGGGAAGCGTCTCGACCCGTTTGAAATTGAATCCTCCAAGCAGCCGGTCTGATTTTATTGTATCCTAAGCTAAATCTAAATATCATAAAGAATAAGAAGAAGAAAATAAAGTAAAGTAAAAAAATAATGAAATGAAAATAAAATTAAAATAAATAAATAAATAAATAATGGAAAATGAAAGACAACTAGAAAAAGGGAGAATGAGGTTTAAATAGAGATGTAGCCCGTGTTTTGGGATTTTGAATTTTAGGCATTCAGGTGAGGTAGCCACAACCGTGTTATAGCTGACACGCTCGTGCTCGACAAATCAGTAACTTCGCACGGGTAGGTAGCACGGGCGCGTTTAGCCCGTGGTATGCAAGTTAGTGAGTTTACATGGTCGTGGGGCACGGGCGTGTGTACCCCGTGCTCAACAAGTCAGTAACCTCGCACGAGTAGTTAGCACGGGCGTGGCCTAGTATCGCAGCCCGTGTTGGGAAAAGAAATTCTTCTCTGGTTGTGCACGGCTACTAGCACGCCCATGGTTCATCCCCTGGCTTCCACACGGCCGCGGGCCGTGTGTCCTAGAAATCTGCTCTTTGGTTAGTTTATGGTTAGGTGCTTAAAAGGAAAAATAAAAGGAAAAAAATAAAAAAATAAAAAATGTAAAAATAGGGTTAGTGCTCGGGTTGCCTCCCGAGAAACGCTCGTTTATAGTCTTAAGCTAGACTTTACCTTTCATTCGTATGGTCATAGTGGTTCGAGGAGGTGAAAATCCTTTCTCACGCGATCAATTCGGTTATGGGTATATAGTTTAAGTCGAGTAATGTTTACCTCAAAAATGTCAAATTTAGGATTGCTTACCTCGACTGTGCCGTACAGGAAAACATTAAGTACCTCAAAAGTGATTTCTTCGTTTGTCTTGAGGTCTGAATTGGTGATTTGATGGTCTTCCTTATTCAACAACACCTAATCCCCTAGTTTGAAGTGATTCGTTGTTCCTATTATCTCGTTTTGGGGCTCCTTCGGTTTCACTTCGTGCGATTCCTGTTCTTTTAGTTTGTCAACCCTAAGGCTTTGTTCCTTATGTATTTCTTCTTTGTTGGCACGAGGTCTAAGATCTAGCTCAGCTAAGTGATTTCGTGATGCTTCCTGTAAAAAAGGTTGAACCAAATAATTATCAATGGAATCAACGTTCGTACCTTTATTACTCGATGTCCTAGCTGAGTCAAGAGCTTGAAGAGTGTTTGTTTCGTCGTCTACACAAAGTGTGAGTTCACCGAATTCTTCCTCTGTGTGGTCTTTCTTTATTGCATCGGGATATGGCACACTAGGTTGGTACTCTGTAATCACCGATTTTGGTAAATCATGGCACACCTCAACCATATCTTCACTTACCACAGGTTCTTCCCTTGGGTTTGGTTCGTCTAACCCTTCACTATCGTAAATGGCTTGATTTTGCTCTCTTGGGTTAGTTTCAGTATTGTTTGGTAGGTGTCCTTGCGGTCGTCCTGACATTAGCTTTGCGAGTTGTTCGACTGCATTAGTGACTTCCTTAACTGACTTAGTAAGCTCCCCGACTCGGTCCTCGTTCCCTTCAATCGATGTTTGTTGGTGTTTCAGTGTCTTGGAAACGAGTATCCATATAGTGGACTTGTTCATTCTCCATGCCATATCCGTAGGATGGGTACTCAGGATTCGCCACGCCTCCTGGATTCGAGTCATAATGCATTACTGGGTGTAACTGCGAGAGACTACACAAACCATCAATCTTTTTATTCATCATCTCTAGCTGGTTAAATAACCTGGTGAACACGTCGAGGTCGAAAACACTGATGGCTTTTGTAGGCGCTGTCCTCATAACTTGCCACTGATAGTTATTTAGTGCCATCTCCTCTCTAAACTAAAATTACTTGTAAAAGAAAAATTAGCAAAGTAAAAAAAATAAAAATAAAACTAATAATAAAAAATAAATTGCAATAAAATAATGGCTAAAGTAATAAAAATAGAGCTTTCTTAATATTTTAGTTCCCTGGCAACGGCGCCAAAAACTTGATCACAATAAATCAAAGCTTTAAATATTTATAACAGAATAATCAAACCTGGAGACTAACTCTGACAACGATATTAAGGCAAGTGTACCTATCGAACAGTAGTATAGCTTAGGCAAGACCGGTTATCGAACCCAAAGGAACTAAAAGTATTATTACTCACTTTCTTTTTATTATTTAGCCTTAAAGTTAGAGTGAAGATTACTTTTTAAACTAAATCGACGACAGCTAAACTAAGGACACAAAGACAAGAAGACGAATTGGAAAATAACTTTGAGGAAAAACTCAGTTGATTTCGATGATACCCTCGGGAAGAATCCACCTAGACTTCTCTTATTATCAAACCTTCAATTATATGATTTCTTTTACTTAGCTTGATCCGTGAGACTCCCTAACCTATATTAAACCCTCTCTAGAGGCGAATAACATCTAACCCTAGGTTAATTAGTGGAACTCTCGTTCGCTTATAATAACCCCCTAGGACAGTAGTAAATCAATCAATGGACTCCCATATTAGGTTTCACCCTAATCCGGCAAAATCTCGAAACCCTATCTCTAGGCGTTCGATCAACTCCGCTTAATTATGTTAGATCTTCTCTTAGGCAGGGTCTATTCCTCCTCCACCTAAGCACATTAGATTTGGATTAAGCCACATAATTAAGAACAAACTAAGTAATTTATCATATAACTTAAAAATCAAATAATAAAATCCATCTAGATTTCATCCCCTTCAGGTATCTGAGAGGTTTAGTTCATAATGAATAAACAAACCATCGCAAGAGAAAAGATAAAACAAAACATAGGAAAAACCCTAAAACCCCCTGAAGGAATCGAAAGATAATTCCGCTGTCTTGAGTATAACTCCGGCTTCTTGGGATGGATCAACTGGTTATCCTCGGGTTATTCCCTAACTCTGACCTTCTCGGCTTGGCTCATTGGCCTCGCTTTCGCTCCCTTTAACAGGTGATACTTGGGGGTTATTTATAGGCTCTTGGAACGCGATTCTTTCTCCCTAAGTATCCTTTTCCGACCAAAATTGCTCTTTCCAGCGACAGAGGCACGGCTATGGCGTACGCCCGTGTGAATCGACACCTGACCATGTTCAGATTTCTCTTGAGGCACGGCCGTGTGTGATGGAGTTGAGGCCATGCTCTAGGTGTTCGTCGAGGCACGACCGTGTGTGCTTTGGGCCAAGCCGTGTCGATTTCGTGCTAAGGCCCATTTACTCCGTTTTAGGCCTATTTTGTGTTCTTTTCATCCTTGGGTGCTTTCCTGGGTATAAGACATGAAAAGAAAGAATTAAAAGCACCTTTTTATATAAAACAAGGGATAAATCGTCCAAAAGCATATTAAATGTGGGTCTAAAATATGTTACTTTTATGGTTTATCACCATACCTTGTTTTGAATGCCATCTTCAACGCATTTGACTCCCTTTCTTTGAGTTGGCAGTAACCAGATCACAAATCTATCTTTGAGAATACTGCAGCACTCTGAAACTTGTTGAGTAGGTCGTCAATTTTTGGTAAAGGGTACTTTTTTTTACAGTCAATTTGTTCAACTACCTGTAGTCGATTCATATCCTTAAGCTTTCATCTTTATTTGCAAGCAACACTAGCGAAATTGTAGTCCCAAAACCACTATTTCCAACACCACTGGAAGCGAGCTATTACAACTTCTTAATACGGAGTTTACCCAGATCTTCTTACTTCAGGATACTATTTATACATGCCTATAACATATAACTTGGATTCGCCACCTATTTTGGCGCACTCTAGCTTCACTGTTCATTTCTTGTCACAATGTGGAGCTCACCAATTCATTTACATACAGTGCCTTTTTTCAAAGTTCGTTGGATATTTAGTTCTTTCTACTTGTCTCATAAGTTATCTCTTATACTTACTATACCTCAGAGCCCTATCCTTACCTTACCTTCAGAGTATCGTTCTTGACATTCTTTTCTAATTCTATACATGCCATTTTTTCAAAATTTTTTGTTAAGGTATCCTTTGTATTCACCACGAAGGCTTCCTTTATAGAGTTCCCTTAGATTTTGTGGGAAAACTAGGAGATTGGGTTAGGTAAGCATTGTCACTTGTTAAAGTCCATAGTAGGGGGATAAGGAGTATATATCTAGTAAGGGAGTAGGCATTTCAGATGACTTTTCTTACTACTCTACATTTTTTTCCTTTCTTCTAACCAAAGTACTCTCTTATCATTTGTTAAGCTAGAGCTAATATTCATTATCTAGGGGATGGTTCAACCTTTTGTTAAGTCTTATAGCTCTATATGTTACTATTATTAAAGAGTAAGGATGTCAAAGGGGTAAGAACTGTATGGTAGGAGTGGAAGGCCCTGCTTGGCAGTCGCATGCATTTGAATGATAGAAAACTATATGTAATCGGGATACTAATGGGAATTTTACGATCTTTTAAGCAACTATTGATGCTGCATTGGGAAGGACAATTGAAACAAAAGCTCTAGGTCGAGATAGAGGTAGAGGTGAATCACTGAACTTGTCTCCTGTGCGTTATGTTATCGTATTCCTTGTATGATCATCATACACTTAGATAAGCATGTATTCTTGAGAAGTTGTAGTATGTACGCTTGTTTATGTGTTACTTGTGAAGCATCTATATGTATGAATTGACGTGTATGAAATGTTGCATAGTAATGACGATGTGTAGCAAGCGTATATGAGACTTTATGTATTGGGAAGAAAGGTTTGGTTAAGAATATGAGTGAAATCTATGTAAATGTGTTCATTATGTCTTTTGAGTGATGCATGACAATATGTGTTGGCAGTAATGGGGTTCAGGCAAAGTGTCAAAAAATATGTGATATGATAATGGACTTCGCGGTGGTGCTTTGATGACATCCATCAGGACAGTAAACACGAAAGCCATTATGGCAAGTATGTAGTTCACCAGGACCGTAAACACAAGGTCCACCGAGACAGTAAACAAGAGAAAAGGCCAGTGTGGCAATTATGTGAAAAGGACAAGACTATGATATATTTTGGAAATGGCGAATGAGCCGCATTTGTCTTTTAGAGTTACTGTGTATCCCTGGGGCGATGATGGGTAAACATTAAATGATGCTCAGTTTAGGAAAATCCATATCCCAAACACAACAGGTAACTGGAAAGCCTTCATGGCATATTATCTAGAAAGCCTTTGTGGAATATTAACTGGAAAGCCTTTGTGGCATATTATCTGGAAAGCCTATACGATAAATTTCATAACGCCTAAGTGGTGAGTTGTTATTTCACCTTTTTGGTGAAATTTGGGTATGTCTTTGGGGCATTTTTTGAAAGAATTCTAGATGGCATACCTGACTGATAAGCCTGCCATTCGCCATCCATCGAGATAGAAAGCTTTGTGTATGTAGAATTACAAGTGATGTATGGGTTTGCCAAATATGGGAATTCTCTTATTAGGTACCAAAGTCATTTGAGATTCTATTTAATGATCTAAGACATTGGGTTTATTAGAATAAGTTCATTTTTTGGACTGATTTAAAGATACGATGTGACTGGCAGACGCTAGAGCTAGTATAAGAATCCGTCGAGAGTATCATATGTATGCATACCAGTTTGAGAATTGTACTAAACTTCTATCCTCAAAATGACTGTGATATAGGATCTACTATAAGGTGTGAAGTATGTAATTCGCCAATTGAGTGGAACATGTACAATGTGGTCGAGTTGGATATTGAAGTATAATTATCTACCAAGAATCAAATTCTATTCAAGGAATTCCATAATTTGCAAGGAAGTCCAGATATCTTAATTTGAGGAATTCAACATCATCGTTTAAAGGTAAAGCTGGTTGAGACTCATTAAGTTCCATTGAACTTATAGGTGTTTATTTGTAATGTAGGCTTTTAGGATTAAGCCAGTTCACCAGAGGGGACCAAGCTAGGAACGCGCCTTGGTGTCTGCTCGTAAGGCAATATTATGCATATAGAGAAGAACTTTTGGAAATATGGCTAATAGTGTTTTTAAGCCACTATTAAGTCTGTTTTTATTTTATGATTTAAGTTGTAATGTCTTATACTAGTATTTGATAAACTGTAGTAAATTATAAATGTTCCAATCAAAATCTTGGACTTAGAAAATAAATAAGAGATATGTTAAGAAGGATATTTGCCAATTTTAATTTTTTTTGTTAAGTATGTAAGCATTGTGACACCTCATATTCGAATCCGGTAAATCGGGTTGAAACACCCCAAACCCGGCCCACGAGCCGTGACCGGATCTTGTATGTTCCTCAAGTAAACCGGTTCAAAATTCTTTTGTTACTTTGGAAAACTGTGTGTTTTGAAAGAAAGTTTGTTTTGGGTTGGGCTTGAGTTGAAAATGAGTTTATTTGAGGTGACAAAATATTTAGAGTTTATTCGAAAATAAATTTCACTTGATCTTTAATTAATAAAAATTTGTACCGTAATAAATAAAGGAAAAATAAAGTAGTTCAACTATGGCCTTATTACATCAAATAATTCCCAAAAATGAATTAAAGTGCTTAAATAAAATAAAAGTCCAAATAATAAAATTTTCCTTGCTGTGCATGGCCACCTTTAAGCTCCTGCCGACCCGGTCCATTACTGATCATCACCTGGAAGAAAAAGTCCCCCAACGGGGTGAGTCAAACAGACTCAATGTGTACACAAACACTAAGTCTTAACATTTCAGGCATGCATTATCATATCACATACATATTCAAATAACAGGCAAAAATAATGATGCAACCCAAACCCAAACCTATTAAGCCATCCGCTACACTCCCCCGTACCAACCTGTACACCGTGGGGACTACTAAGTCGACCCTCCTTCCGCTACACTCCATATCGCGGTCTTAGGTCACCGCATTCGTGGTCTTAGGTCACCACGTTCAGATTACTGTGGTCTTAGGTCACCACATTCAGATTACTGTGGTCTTAGGTCACCACATTCAGATATCACGGTCTTAGGTCACCGTGTTCGTGGTCTTAGGTCACCACATTCACTTCCCCTTTTCATATAACCCGAATGCCCCATATCATACATATCATGCACATCATGCCTTAATTCACATTTTTATCACTTTTTCACATGTTACAAATAACATATATTCATAATCCTAGTAGGAGTAGGAAACGTACCTGAGTACTTTGTACCCTTGCATGGTACTTTAGCCATAATTCACATTCTTAATAACACATTTAATTTAAAACATAGCCATGAACATATTAAAGCTTAGGGTAGGGTACACACCTGATTCACTTAGCAGTTCACTTAAATCCCAAAAAGCTTGATCTAATGCCTTAGATCTCAATTCCTACATTCGGCCAACCTTAATATATTAGCATAAAGCCTATTCAGCTATAAAACCAAATCCTAGTAGGATTTGTACACTTAATACCTATCTTGTTGCCGATTGGGACACCAACAAATCCCGAAATCTTTGCTTTATTTCTCCTTGTATTCGGCCAGGCATTGAATCAATTAACTTGGTTAGTTTTCGGCTCTTGAACATTTAAAGAACAGATCTAAATACTAATCTAGGCCTTAGCCGAATATACATAGATGCTTACCTTCCAAATCTTAAATCCCGAAATTGATCTTTGCTTCCTTAATGCTATCGAAAACCCTATAGACAAATGTTAGAGTTTGATCTAACATTAAAACACTATAGAATGGCCTATGGCTGTATCTTATATTCGCTTACCTTGAATGTTGAAATCCCGGAGATCTCCTTCTCTAATCGACACCACCTAAATCCCGAAATTCCCTTCCATAGTTTCGGCCAAAACACAATATGAGGGATTAGTCCCTGAATTTCGACAGGCTTAAAAAGGAAAGAAAGGAAACCGAATCTAGATCTTACCCTTATTTGGAGAAATCAATTGTACCTTCACTTCAACCTTCAGAGATTCGGCTATGGCTAAATGATGCTCTTACAACTTTCAGCTTTTGGAGGGATTAGAAAGAAAAGAGAAGGAAGAATAAAGATGGAGGATTCGGCTAGAACACAAGGTATTTCGGCTTGGCAAAAATAAAAGAAGAAGAAGATTTGGTGAAGAGAATTCGGCAGAGGCTTCCAAAGAACAGAAAATAATACAGAATGGCCTCTCTTTTCCTTTTATAACCGAAATTACTAGGCTAGAGTCCCTTACTTGGCCACCACTCTTCTATTTTGATAACTTTATCCCTTGATTTATCACTTTAATTATCAACAAAACTTAATCCAATATTTATCTCTTATCTCCTAATAAAAATAATACTAATAATAATCCTCTTTTATCTCTTCCTTATCTATCAAAATAAAAGAAATAATATCCACATTTATCACCCCTTTTAGCCGAATTTTAATAAGAATAAAACCTGATCTTAAACTCCTCCCAAAGACTCCCCAAGCCGTCCATCTCTTCCTCTTGTTGCCGCAAAAATAAAAGCTTTCTTCTGCTTCCTAAGTGATTCGAACCCTGGCCCAATTGCACATGTAGGTGGCGTCACATGCTAAGCCTTTAAGTGGCATTTCCAGGCCACTTTTACAAGCCCAATTTCATGTCATATTTCCTCCATAAATTTTCTTAAGGCCACCTTGCCTTATTTTCCTCTTTTTAAACTTTAAAACTTATCATTTCCTTACATTTCCAAGTTTCCAAAAATGTTCGTTTGCCTCCTTTAAACTTAACATTTCTTACATTTCCAAGTTTCCAGAAATGTTCACTTTCCTCTTTTGAAACTTAACATTTCTAAATCATTTCCAAGTTTCCAAAAATGTTCATAATACATTCATAACACATAAGACATGCCATTTCGTATACTTAAACCGAAAATGCATAGGCCCTTTTCAGGATGTTACACGGGTCGAGTATAAATCATTACAAAATTAATTCTGAATTCGTTTGTGAATTAATTCACTTGTGATTATCATGGTCTGATTTACCTAAATCCTGAGTTAGTCACTGACCATGCATATGTAACTCATGCGCTTTAATATAAGTGGAAGCTTATGCTCTAAAGATAATCGAACTCATAGCCGATATGTTGGGTACATGACTTGTGTATGACTTGGCTTTACTAACAACAATAGAATTCATAGCTCGATTAAAGAGTTAACTATATCCTCTCATTGGCATTGTGTGGATTGATAAATATACAACGTGGCCACTAGTTGCTTATTCTCAAACAAGCAATTTATCTCAGTTATTTGTTGACAGTGATCATATTAATCATTAAGCAAACACAATGGTGATAATGAGATAAAGTAAGATTGTATTGATTGAATGGATTTAACTCAAAGGAATCAAGGATATCCAACACACACATGAAAAGATCATTGGACAAAGTAGTGGAATGAATTGCTTTCATAAATAGTATACAATAAGGAGTTTTCAATCATGGTACTTCCTGTGGATTGATTCCATGATTAAGTAAATTGTGAATTATTGAAACAATGCTTCTGGATATAGTTGCAATTACTCGAACCTAATTAATATGTCTGATTGGTCCCTCCGCTAGCTCAACAAAAGCTCGATCAGACTGCATTTGAATCAAAAGGAAATTCTATGACTTTGGAAATAATTTAATTGAGATGAATTATTAGATGTGGAATTAAATTAGTCAATCGTGAGAATTGTTTAACTAGAAATCTTGATTAAAGAATTTTCTTCAAAAATTAATTTGGAAAATCTTAATTATTTTTTGGGAAATTCATTTTGATCAAGTAAAATTAAATTAATCAAATAAATTAAAATAAATATGATATTTTTGTAAATTAATTTTCAAGTCAGACAATTGGCTCAATAGGTAATTGAATTTGAAAATTGGACCTAAAATCGAAAATTGGGCTTGTGAACTCAAAACCAAGATCGAGACTCAAAAACTAGTCGAATCGGGCTTGGTATGTGAAACTAGGCCGATGATCCAACCGGTGGCTGGATCAGACTAGTTGGGCCGTCACTGGTCCAAACCGAACTTGCAACAGCCAAATCGGCTCGGGGTGCCATGAAGATGCCGCACCTGCGATGACACCATCAGATACGATGGTGCTTGCGGCAGCGATGACAACATTTTGGAGGCTAGCGGTGGTGCTTCAACAATTGAGTAGTAGAGGAATCACACTCCTAATAGGACTCTACCAGATAATTTGATTTCAGATAAACTACTCCAACAATAATATTATTTTAATAATTTTAATATTAAATTTAATTTAATACGTACCTTGATATTTGATATTTAATTTACTTTAATAATAAATTTATTATCTTAATATTAAATTAAATTTAATATTTATCTTGTAGATAAGTATTCTATTAGTTAAATAAATTTCATATTAAATTTAATCTAATATTTATCTTGATAAGTATTATATTAATTTAATATTAAAGGGATTAAGTTTAATGATATTTGAACTCTCTAAACTCTCCCTATATAAAGAGAGTCATGGGCCATTATTTTTCACACACTTGGATTCAAGAGAAAGTTGTTGTAACAATCCATTTTTCAGTGGTACTGGAAACGGTGGTTTCAGAATCTTGCATTCTGATTATCGAGTCAATAAATATTATTTAATAATATTTATGAGTTTATTATAGTGCTATATTGGATTTAAATCTAATATATTTTTTAATTAGACAGTTAGTTAAAGTACAAGTGGTATGACTCTAAAGTCAGTAGTTTTGGAAATTGAGGTATAGAGACCCTATTTCTGTAAACTGAACTCATAAATATTTTTACTAAATATTTATAGAGTTATTATATAGGTGAATTGAATTTTGGATAAGTAATTTTATTGAACGGATAGTAATTAAGTTATAAGAACTAACTCGTAAAAACCGTAAAAGTTAATCACTATTAAATTTATTAGTTAAAAAGGTCTAAAAGGTAAATATTAAAGTTTAAAGTGGCAATTTACCAATTTTTAAGTATTGTGGACGCTTAGTGCATGTGAACAAAAGAATTATGTTAATATTAAAGTTAATTTATTAATAAAATATGTTAAAGTAAATAAAACATAAAAGAAAAAAAAATTAAAAAGCCATTCATTATGTTTTTAAAGGTCGAACTACCATTTTTAAAGTTTACAAATTTTGCCAAGCTCTCATCCTGCATAGTGAGTGATTCTAAATTTGTTTTTTCGTAAATTTTATGTTTTTGAGATTGTGGTAATTTGATTTAACTAAATCGTATGTCAGGTTTTAAAACTGTTAAAGTTTATAAATATTGTCAGTTTTCAAAACTATTAAAGTTTATAAATATTATCATTGTTGAATCTTTAAGTTTTTGGTGTTAAATGATTAGATTTAAAGTCTAGATATGAAAAAAGACTAGTTTATAAAGTGAAAGTTGTTAGTTTGAGCATAAAGACTGAAGTGTAAATATTTAGAAATTGACATGAAATTTCTATAATTATTGAATTTAGAGGGCTGTATAGTGATGAAATTGAAATCAGATTGTAAAATGAAGGTTAAATGTGAAAATCATGATAGTTTCGATTTTAGGGCTAAATTAAATAAAATGAAAAAGTTTAGAGGGCTTTTGAATAATAAAATCAAATTGATATATGCTTATAATATAATGATATAAGATGTTTGCAATTGATAAATTGAATTGAATTATTACATAGATTTGAAATTGGACCAAATTGAAGATAATTGGGTAAATAGCAAAATTTTTTTATTAGTACTTAAAGAGTTTTTGTTTGTTGTCTTGACCAAGTAAGTTCATATGGAATGCTTGTGTTAAATCGTTATGTAATTAAAGTTATAATTGTAAAAATGTTTAATTAAAATGTTGATTGTTTACAATTTGGTACTAAAAAGTGAGATAGAGGATTAAATTGAATAGAATTGAAAATAGTGTAATTCGATAAATTAAGGAATTGACCTTGAATTGGACTGAAATAGGATATACTATGTGATAACTGATAATTTGATACAGTGAGTTGAATTGATTTGATTCGTATCGATTGATAGTGGCAAAGACCTAAGTGAATATATGTGAAAATATTATATATTATTGTAAGTGTGAACTTGAATCAGTATTGTTTTTTAATATGTTAGCATATTTGAGAATTGATGATTGGTTGATGAAATTATGAAATGAAATTGAGAAATTGTTACCCTATTAATTGTTTGGGCAGGGTCGGATATAGTTGGCATGCTATAGGACAGAAAGAGTTCAGGGTTACTTCGACTATGTGTCGATGAGGCATTGGGTGCCAAATTACTTTGGTTATACTAATGAGACACTAGGTGCCAAACACATTGTTGAGCGCTGGGCGCAAACTATTTACTTCGGCATTGTCCGATGAGGCACTGGGTGCCAAACTGGTGTGATTGGTTGGATCTGTGTATCCGTTCAAGCCCAAATTAGGTTAATAGGGATATAAAATGTAAGTTGGATAATTTATATGTAACAACCCGAAAGTTGGTGGCGTTGGAAAGTGTGGTTTTGGGACCCCATTTTTGTAAACCAAACTCGTAAATATTTTTATTAAATATTTATGGAGTTTTATTAAAAGTGAATTGAATTTCGTTCGAGTAATTTTATCAAATTAAGGATTAATTTAGGTTTAGGGACTCAATTCTAAAATTGGTAAAAATTCAATTGCTATAGGATTTATGATTCAATCTTAGGCTAAGGAATAAAGTGGTAATTATACCACTATATAATTGGAACTGGATGGTGGTGGTAAGTTTTATAATGTTATATGTTATAAAATTAGAATAAATAAATATATTATAAAACATAAATGAATATAGTAAAATAAAACTTAGTGGGAAAAATCAAAACATCTTCATTCTTTCTTCATGCGAACCGAAACCAAGGGTAGAGAGGAAAAGAACATTCAACTAAGGGATCAAAATTTTCCAAGTTTGGGCTAGCTTGTAATTTTTATGTTTTTGGAATCCCGGGAGCTTGAGCTAGCTAAACCATGTATTTTTTGGTGTTGTTAAAGATTAAGAATGTTGTCATTGTTGAATAGTTGAAGTTTTAGGTACCAATTTGATAGATTTTAAGTTTAGAATTGAAAAAGGACTAAATTGTAAACTAAATTAATAGTTTTGTTCAATAGGGACTAGAATGCACAAAAATTGAAATTTGTGGTAGAAATGATAAATAGAAAGTTCAATTAAGACTATAGTGAAACCGACATGATAGATTGAGGCTCGATTTGAAAGTTATGCCAGTCTCGGTTTTAGTGACTAAATTGAATAAAATGCAAAAGTTACATAAATTAGCAATTGAATGTGAAACATGTTGTGTATTGATAATTTTGTATGTTTCTCTTAATCTATAGCTAACGTCAACTCGGATTCCTTATAAAAGAAAGGAAAAGAAAAAAAATTATTGACGAATAGCTTGAAGTTTATGGTTTGTGTTTTTATAATCCAAACTATCTCAATTGTTGCATTTATGAATTACATTGTATTGTAAGTGACCGCCTCTAGACGTACAAATGTCCAGAGTAAGAAACCTGCACAAAAGATATGAAATAAAAGGTATCCACAAGTATACAGGTCAGGTTGTAATATAGTTACAACGAAGTAAGGGAGTACTCAGAGGATCGTACCCAAGTGAGGTGAGTACTAAATTAATCCTAATCTAAACACCAATATATCTAATTAGTACTGCAAATAAGTTATATTACGAATAAACATAAAGAGAGATTTTTTGGGGGTTTTAATAATAATAAAGAAAATAATAGAAATAAAGAAACTTTGGGAAACAAAAGATGTAAACTGAATTATAACCAACTTTCGCTTCAGGTTCTATTCAATCAGCTAGTCATCACCCTAGCAGGATCTCTCAATCTTCCACTAAAATGATGAGTCAGCAAGAACTACTTATCTCTCGACCTCACAGTCCAGACCGGTTCGGGGCTAAGGTATTCATAGATAGGTCATACCAATTTTGGGTTAATTCCTGCCTAAATGACTTCCTAAGATTGTCAAACCTATTGTTTAAGTTCTTCTTGTAATATCCCGGGTTAGGGGGCTATTTTGGTGTTGCAGGATATTGCATGCTTGTAGTGTGCTGTGTTGCTATTTTTATGTCTTAGGGGCTTAATTATAGCCTAGGTGTATGCCTGAGTAAATTAGGAAATTTTAGTTTTTGAGCTAAGGTATTAGGAGCTGAGGAAGCTGGGGCTTTTAAATTTATTTTGGGAGTTTGTTAGCACAAGAAACAAGTTGGTGGAGTGGCAATGTAGGCGCCACTAAGGCTTGGAGTGGGTAACGCCTAAAGCAAGGTGGAGGCCTTGTGTTCGAGCTGCGGAGTGGCCATTTTTTGGCACTCTTTTTGGACGGCATGGAGGAAGAGGTTGGGAGCAACTTGAATTCCTCCTATGACTTGGTCTCCACTTTCAAATGGAAGGTGTGGAGTGAAGATAGGAGTGTGACTTGGTCCACTCAATTCAAATGAGTGTATGGGAGCTTTTGGGGGGATATGGCCGAAAATTTGGGGCTTGGAATGGGGGAAAGTGGACGGCATAGTGGGAAGAGGTGCTAGCCGAATTTCATTTTGCATTTTTGGCATATTGGGGTGTAATTTCGGTCTTTGGAATATCAAGCAAAAAAAAAAAAAAAAGTCTCTTCTTGGGGTCATTTGTAGCCGAATGTTCTAAGGGTATTCTTCATTTTCTTTGTTCGGTTTTACATCTTTTGAAACTTAAAGACCAAACCTCAACAAGCTGCCGAAAGTTTGCATCATTGGTTCCTAGAGTACATTGTAGCCGAATACCCCTTTCCATCTTTCTTTTTCCTTTCAATCTTGCAAGCCGAAACTACTTCTTCTTTGCTTTTAATTGTCTTCTTCCTCTTTGCTTGGAACCTTTGTAGCCGAATCTTACCCAAGACATTTCTTCATCTATTTCTTGTCTTTCCAAAGCCGAAGGTACCCTCCCTCTATTCTCTCTGTATTTCTTTCTTCTCCTCAATTGCCTGTTGCCGAAACTTTCTTCCAAGAGCACTTGGTTACCGTAACCCCTATTTTCCTCTTATTCCTATTCTTTCTCTTCTACTTTTCAAAAACCGAATTTGGGGGTGGGTAAAACTTGGTAGCCGAATCTATCTCCTCTCCTAGAAGTCCTGGTTTGGCCGAATTTTGGGTGTTGGTAAGTGATTGGCCGAATGGCCACCTCCCTTCTCTCTTACACTTTGTTGATGTTGGTTTGCTTAAGGGCCGAATATGGTGATTTTGGAAGAGTATTAATCTCTTTGTTATAGGTCATCTGGATTTTGGATTCAATCAGGTGGAGCTTTCGTTCTTGGATTAACCGATTGGTAAGTGAGGGGTAAGTAATTGGAATGTTATTGTGAGTTCAATCCTTAGACTTCGGTTAAGATTATTCAAGTGTTTTAACAGTTCTCTTTTTAGGGGTGACCGATTATCAAAGGGGCTAGTAGTTGGTTCGGGTTTGGTAGGAAACCAAACATTCGCAAGGTAGGGGTTCAAGCATTAACCCTTTTGGTCTATGTGGTTGTTGGCCGAATGTCATAGTGCCTAATTCTATATTGGCCGATTGTAGGAGCTAGTCATCGAAGGGACCTAGATCGCTTTGGTTGGGATTTCTAGACTCGTATTACCAGGTGTGTAACTAACACACCCTCTACTTAGTGATGTTCTTGATAAACCTGATTGCTTAATAAGATTATAAACAGTATGATGGACAAATGAGTACCCAAATGGGGTATGTGTACGATTCGGGTAAGTCTGTTCTATTATGAGTACTATTGATGAAGCATGATATCATGATTTATGTTATGCATGTTATGAGATGTAATGCTTGGTATGTTGGCATGATATGCATGGTTAGTATGAGATGCATAATCCCATGAGTATGATATGTGTGGGTGATACGAGAGGAGGGAGCAGTGATATATTGTGCTGACGAGCACCAGTGCTTTGGTAGCACAACTTTGTGACTTTGGGTCACCAGAGGTTTGGCACCTCCAGAGGTTTGGTACCTCAGCGTCTCGTCCCAGTGGCTCAGTACCACAGTGGGTTGGCCCCACAGATGATTATACGGGATTGACGCCAGTGTTTTGGTAACACACGATGGGTTGGCCCCATCACCAGATTTGTGACTACGGTCACCAGTGCTTTGGTAGCACACTGTGTCTTTGGGACACCAGAGGTTTGGCACCTCATTGCGACTTGTCCCTGTGGTTTGACCACCGTGGGTTGGCCCCACTTGAGATATGGGATCGTCTGCTAGTGATTTGGTATCACACGATGGGTTGGCCCCATCAACATTGGATTTGTGACTTCGGTCACCAGTGCTTTGGTAGCACAATTGTGTCTTTGGGACACCAGTGCTTTGGTAGCACATAGACAGATAATGTGTCTTTGGGACACCAGTGCTTTGGGAGCACATTGTGACTATATGTCACCAGTGGTTTGGCACCACCAGTGGTTTGGTACCACACGGGGTAGAAAAGGAGATACGGATGGTTAGGATCGGGTTGCATTGATTATATTGCTATGTATGATGTGTGTTAGCATGTTGTTTCTTCGGGAGCGGGATTTACACACTGAGTCACTCGACTCACCCTCTCCTTTGACATTTCAGGTGACTCGTAGACGCGGACTTGGAGCCGGGATGGACTCGGGAAGCACATGCCATGCCGAATAAAGTTTTTACTCAGACTCTATAACCTTTGGTACTTTAGCTTATTACTTTAAATTGGGTTTTATTTCGGATTGTAAAAGGCCTTTTAAGTTATGTTTTATGCTGTCTATGTTTTAAGTTGATTTTGATATGCCTTAACAAAATAACTCGGAATAAATTTTACTAAAATTTGGAAAGATAATGTTTTCAAACTATAACGCAATGTGTTTTTTTACTATACCATCGGGTATCACACTAATTCTTTTGATAAACAAATTCAACTGGTTTCCAATTCTAACTTGTAATTCACCTAAGTTTAAAAGTATTTTATGTATCACTAAGAAACTAATGAGGTCTTCAATGGCTTAAACTCGTTTTAACTACAAATTCTAGCTAAGTTTTCAAAATCCCCGGGTTTCAAATACATCAACTGTTTTTCAAACTAGACTACTCAAATTTGTTTCAAACACACTGTGTTTTCACTCAGCTTTTAAACGAAAAATCTAGTTTTTCCGAAACGTTTTTCCCCGTAGCATACCAGATTCGGACGTGGTGTCTTGTCCGGGTTTGGGGTGTTACAATTATGGTATCAGAGCCAAGTTCAAAGGCTCGGCTGTGGGCCTGAGGCCCCAAATGGTTTTCAAAAGTCTGTTTAAATGTTTGTTTGAAAGTATGGTTTTGAAAGGCATGGCACCGAGTCTCCGGCACCAGTTCGCCCAGGTAAGTACCCCGTACTATTACTTATGATTTGATTGGAAATGATATGATTTGATGATTAGCAGTAGTATGCTACTTTAGAGATTGAAACTGATAGGATTCTGTGAACTTGCGAAAACAAATCCTCTTTAATGTTCATAAGACTTGCCTTTAAACAAGTGGAATAAACACTGATGCATAAAATTCTTAATCAGATACGTAGAAAGATTTGACATGAGCACTCGAGGCGGACGTGGTCGTAATACTCGTGGTAGAGGTAGGGGTAGGATGACGGTTTCTGAGCCCGTAGGATCTGGGCAGGGTTCAGAAAATGAGATACCGGTTCCGCCACCAGCTGGAGGTGGTGAGTTCCAAGATCAGACCGGGGATGATGCAGTGTCACAGGCGATGCTGCGAGTGTTGGAAAGGGTAGCTGGGGCAGGTGGTGGTGCAGGAGTTAGGAAATCAGTTCCTGAGCGACTCCGGGCTAACGGGGCCGAATTCTTTCGAGGTGTATCTGGTGTTGCTCCTAGCACTGCTGAATATTGGCTGGAGGCAACTGAGCGGATCATGGATGATCTGGACTTGACGGCTGAAGAGAAGCTGAAGGGTATTGTCTCGCTTCTCCGGGATGAGTCCTATCAATGGTGGCTCACGGTGCGAGACAGTGTGGCAGCAGAGGATTTGACATGGGACTATTTCAGGGCTGCTTATCAAAAGAAATATATCGGAGCTAGTTACATTGACTCCTAGAGAAAGGCATTTCTGAGGCTTGTTCAGGGGAGTAAATCTGTTGCGGAGTACGAGGCTGAGTTCCTGAAGCTGAGTAGGTATGCCAGAGGCATTGTAGCCACTGAGCATGAGAGGTGTGTTCGTTTCGAGGATGGTCTGCGAGACGAGTTGAGGCTGCTGATTGCTCCTCAGCAGGAGCGCGAGTTTGCTGTCTTAGTTGAGAAGGCTAAGGTAGCCGAGGGTGTCAAAGAATCAGTAAGACAGAGTATGGACAGGAGTAGGCTTAAGAGGAGCTTTGGGTCTTCTGGTTCGTCGGGTAATCCGCAGAAGAGGGCTAGACCGAGTGGGCAGAATCAGTCTGCGAGATTTGTTGCTGCTAGGCAGGGACCGCCGCAGTGTAATCAGTGTGGGAAATCTCATTGGGGTGGTTGTTGGACTGGAGGTAAAGGTTGCTTTGAGTGTGGTTCTCTGGAGCATCGCATTAGGGATTGTCCGCGTAGGATGGCCAGGATTCAGTCTGAGAGTCAGGGCCGTAATCAGTCCAGAGGTGATGGACCACCACCGCAGAGGGGCCGTGGTAATGGCAGAGGTGGTTATGGATCTGGTCGGGGTCGTGGAGCACCGGGCAGAGGTGCGGGTAGTTCTGATGCTAGACAGCCTGGATTGGTGTATGCGGCGAGGCGCCGAGAGGAGGGCGACGCACCGGACGTCATAACCGGTACGTTCTTGATTTTTGGTACTCCTTATACTGCTTTAATTGATGTGGGTTCTACGCACTCTTATGTTGCCAGTAGTATAGTAGAGACAATGGATTTAGACTCTGAGATATCTTCTAGGCAGATGACTGTGATTAGTCCTCTAGGTCACTCTGTAGTAGTAGATAAACTGTTTAGAGAGGTACCCCTAGAACTCCAAGGGGTAGTGTTTGCTGCCGATCTGATGGAACTGCCGTTTGGGGAGTTCGATTTGATTCTTGGGATGGATTGGCTAGTTAAGTACCAGGCGAGGTTGGATTGCGCGGCCAAGCGCATGGTTCTTAAGTCGGGTGATGGTGTAGAGGTGGCCATGATAGGTAATAGGAGAGATTACTTATCAAATGTGGTATCTGCTTTGAAAGCAGAGAAGATGGTCAGGAAGGGCTGTGAAGCGTATGTGGTTCATGTGTATGCCTTGGAGGCTAAAGAGTCTGCTGTTGAGAAGGTTCGTACTGTTAAGGAATTTGCTGATGTGTTTCCTGAGGAGCTTCCGGGTTTGCCGCCAGATCGAGAGGTAGAGTTCGGGATTGATCTGTTACCCGGGACTGCGCCAGTGTCTATTGCTCCGTATAGGATGGCACCAAAGGAATTGGTGGAGCTTAAGGCTCAGATCCAGGAGTTATTGGATCGAGGTTTTATTAGGCCAAGTGTGTCGCCGTGGGGTGCGCCGGTACTCTTCGTTAAGAAGAAAGATGGTACAATGCGGATGTGCATAGACTACCGCCAGTTGAACAAGCTGACGATTAAAAACAAGTATCCGTTGCCGCGGATAGATGACTTGTTTGATCAGCTGAAGGGTGCTGCGGTATTCTCTAAGATTGATCTGAGGTCTGGGTACCATCAGTTGAAGGTTAAGGAGGCTGATATCCATAAAACAGCGTTTCGGACTCGGTATGGGCACTACGAATTTCTGGTAATGCCATTCGGGTTGACTAACGCACCGGCAGCGTTTATGGATATGATGAATAGAGTGTTTCAGCAGTACCTAGATCAGTTCGTCGTGGTTTTCATAGACGACATCTTAGTGTACTCAAGGACAGAGGAAGAGCATGATGCGCATTTGAGGGTGGTGCTGCAGATTCTGAGGGAAAAGCAACTCTATGCTAAGTTTAGTAAGTGTGAGTTCTGGCTTAGAGAAGTGACGTTCTTGGGTCATGTAGTGTCAGCGGAGGGGATTCGGGTAGATCCTCGCAAGATTGAGGCAGTTCTGGATTGGAAGCCACCTAGGTCAGTGGCTGAGATTCGTAGTTTTCTGGGTTTGGCCGGATATTACCGAAGGTTTGTTGAGGGTTTCTCGTTGATAGCAGCGCCGATGACTAAGTTGTTAAGGAAAGAGGTTCCGTTTGTATGGACTGAGAAACAGCAGGAGAGCTTCGATAAGTTAAAGAAGATCTTGACTGAGGCTCCGGTTCTAATTCAACCTGAGGCTGGTAAGGAATACACAGTCTACTGCGATGCATCACATACAGGTTTGGGTTGTGTGTTGATGCAGGAAGGTAAGGTTGTGGCTTACGCTTCTAGGCAGCTGAGGCCACATGAGGTCAACTATCCGACGCACGATTTGGAGCTAGCGGCTGTAGTTTTTGCCTTAAAGATTTGGAGGCACTACTTATATGGAGAGAGATCGATAGTCTACACGGATCATAAGAGTCTGAAGTATCTTCTGACTCAAAAGGATTTGAATTTGAGGCAGCGTAGATGGGTTGAATTGCTGAAGGATTATGACTGTTCTATTGAGTATCATCCGGGCAAGGCTAACGTGGTGGCAGACGCATTGAGCCGTAAGGTTGTTTCGGACTTAAGAGCATTGTTTGCCCATTTGAGCTTGTATGACGACGGGAGTATTTTGGCAGAGCTGCAGGTTAAGCCTACTTGGGTTGAGCAGATCAGAGAGAAACAGTTAGGGGATGAGGTTCTGAGTGCACGAAGGTTGCAAGTGCAGAATGGTGGTTTGGAGGGTTACAGCTTGTCTAGTGATGAGGTGTTGTGTTTCCAGGGTAAGGCTTGTATGCCTAAAGATGTTGAGCTGAGGCAGAAGATTCTTCAGGATGCACATAGCAGTCCTCATGCTATGCATCCTGGAGGTAGCAAGATGTATAAGGATCTTAGAGAGCAGTTTTGGTGGCCTGGTCTGAAGAAAGAGGTGACAGAGTTTGTTGGGAAGTGTCTGACTTGTCAGCAGGTCAAGGCTGAACATCAGTTGCCGTCGGGTTTGCTTCAGCCTGTGAAGATTCCTCAGTGGAAGTGGGAAAAGATAACCATGGATTTTGTCAGTGGGTTACCACTTACGCCAAGCAAGAAGGATTCAGTTTGGGTAGTGGTGGATCGTCTGACTAAATCAGCTCACTTCATTCCGGTGAGGGTTGACTACTCACTTCAGAAGCTAGCGAAGCTGTATGTTTCAGAGATAGTGAGGTTGCACGGTGTACCAGTTTCGATAATCTCGGATAGGGATCCCAGGTTTACTTCAAGGTTCTGGAAAGCATTGCATCAGGCTCTGGGTACTCGTTTGGATTTCAGCACGGCTTTTCACCCGCAGTCTGACGGGCAATCAGAAAGGGTTATTCAGATCTTAGAAGACATGCTGAGAGGTTGTGTCTTGGATTTCAGGGGCAGTTGGGAGGAGTTCCTACCATTAGCTGAGTTTGCCTACAACAACAGTTACCAAGCGAGCATTAAGATGGCACCGTATGAGGCATTGTATGGCAGGAAGTGTCGCTCACCTACGTGTTGGACAGAGTTAGGTGAACGTCAGTTGTTGGGACCCGAGTTGGTAGCTGAGACTGAGGACAAGGTTAAGTTGATTCAGGCTCGTTTAAAGGAAGCTTCGGACCGGCAGAAGTCTTATGCCGATCTTAAGCGAAGAGATATAGAGTTTGCTATTGGGGATCGAGTTTTTCTGAAGGTCTCGCCTTGGAAGAAGGTGCTGAGGTTCGGGAAGAAAGGCAAGCTAAGTCCGAGGTTCATTGGGCCGTATAAGGTGTTGAGGCGAGTTGGACCAGTAGCGTATCAGCTTGAGTTGCCAGCAGAGCTTAGTCAGATTCACGACGTTTTTCACGTTTCGATGCTTCGGAGGTATCGTTCGGATCCGTCTCATGTGGTAGCAGTGGAAGAGATCGAGGTAAATCCAGACTTGACTATGGAGGAGGAACCTGTGCAGATTCTTGATCGGGATGTGAAGGTTCTGCGTAGGAAATCTGTGCCTTTGGTTAAGGTACTTTGGCGGAATCATGGCGTAGAAGAAGCGACGTGGGAACCCGAGGATACGATGAGACAACAATACCCGCAACTCTTTTGACCAGGTAATTTCGAGGCCGAAATTATTCTTTAAGGGGGGTAGAACTGTAATATCCCGGGTTAGGGGGCTATTTTGGTGTTGCAGGATATTGCATGCTTGTAGTGTGCTGTGTTGCTATTTTTATGTCTTAGGGGCTTAATTATAGCCTAGGTGTATGCCTGAGTAAATTAGGAAATTTTAGTTTTTGAGCTAAGGTATTAGGAGCTGAGGAAGCTGGGGCTTTTAAATTTATTTTGGGAGTTTGTTAGCACAAGAAACAAGTTGGTGGAGTGGCAATGTAGGCGCCACTAAGGCTTGGAGTGGGTAACGCCTAAAGCAAGGTGGAGGCCTTGTGTTCGAGCTGCGGAGTGGCCATTTTTTGGCACTCTTTTTGGACGGCATGGAGGAAGAGGTTGGGAGCAACTTGAATTCCTCCTATGACTTGGTCTCCACTTTCAAATGGAAGGTGTGGAGTGAAGATAGGAGTGTGACTTGGTCCACTCAATTCAAATGAGTGTATGGGAGCTTTTGGGGGGATATGGCCGAAAATTTGGGGCTTGGAATGGGGGAAAGTGGACGGCATAGTGGGAAGAGGTGCTAGCCGAATTTCATTTTGCATTTTTGGCATATTGGGGTGTAATTTCGGTCTTTGGAATATCAAGCAAAAAAAAAAAAAGTCTCTTCTTGGGGTCATTTGTAGCCGAATGTTCTAAGGGTATTCTTCATTTTCTTTGTTCGGTTTTACATCTTTTGAAACTTAAAGACCAAACCTCAACAAGCTGCCGAAAGTTTGCATCATTGGTTCCTAGAGTACATTGTAGCCGAATACCCCTTTCCATCTTTCTTTTTCCTTTCAATCTTGCAAGCCGAAACTACTTCTTCTTTGCTTTTAATTGTCTTCTTCCTCTTTGCTTGGAACCTTTGTAGCCGAATCTTACCCAAGACATTTCTTCATCTATTTCTTGTCTTTCCAAAGCCGAAGGTACCCTCCCTCTATTCTCTCTGTATTTCTTTCTTCTCCTCAATTGCCTGTTGCCGAAACTTTCTTCCAAGAGCACTTGGTTACCGTAACCCCTATTTTCCTCTTATTCCTATTCTTTCTCTTCTACTTTTCAAAAACCGAATTTGGGGGTGGGTAAAACTTGGTAGCCGAATCTATCTCCTCTCCTAGAAGTCCTGGTTTGGCCGAATTTTGGGTGTTGGTAAGTGATTGGCCGAATGGCCACCTCCCTTCTCTCTTACACTTTGTTGATGTTGGTTTGCTTAAGGGCCGAATATGGTGATTTTGGAAGAGTATTAATCTCTTTGTTATAGGTCATCTGGATTTTGGATTCAATCAGGTGGAGCTTTCGTTCTTGGATTAACCGATTGGTAAGTGAGGGGTAAGTAATTGGAATGTTATTGTGAGTTCAATCCTTAGACTTCGGTTAAGATTATTCAAGTGTTTTAACAGTTCTCTTTTTAGGGGTGACCGATTATCAAAGGGGCTAGTAGTTGGTTCGGGTTTGGTAGGAAACCAAACATTCGCAAGGTAGGGGTTCAAGCATTAACCCTTTTGGTCTATGTGGTTGTTGGCCGAATGTCATAGTGCCTAATTCTATATTGGCCGATTGTAGGAGCTAGTCATCGAAGGGACCTAGATCGCTTTGGTTGGGATTTCTAGACTCGTATTACCAGGTGTGTAACTAACACACCCTCTACTTAGTGATGTTCTTGATAAACCTGATTGCTTAATAAGATTATAAACAGTATGATGGACAAATGAGTACCCAAATGGGGTATGTGTACGATTCGGGTAAGTCTGTTCTATTATGAGTACTATTGATGAAGCATGATATCATGATTTATGTTATGCATGTTATGAGATGTAATGCTTGGTATGTTGGCATGATATGCATGGTTAGTATGAGATGCATAATCCCATGAGTATGATATGTGTGGGTGATACGAGAGGAGGGAGCAGTGATATATTGTGCTGACGAGCACCAGTGCTTTGGTAGCACAACTTTGTGACTTTGGGTCACCAGAGGTTTGGCACCTCCAGAGGTTTGGTACCTCAGCATCTCGTCCCAGTGGCTCAGTACCACAGTGGGTTGGCCCCACAGATGATTATACGGGATTGACGCCAGTGTTTTGGTAACACACGATGGGTTGGCCCCATCACCAGATTTGTGACTACGGTCACCAGTGCTTTGGTAGCACACTGTGTCTTTGGGACACCAGAGGTTTGGCACCTCATTGCGACTTGTCCCTGTGGTTTGACCACCGTGGGTTGGCCCCACTTGAGATATGGGATCGTCTGCTAGTGATTTGGTATCACACGATGGGTTGGCCCCATCAACATTGGATTTGTGACTTCGGTCACCAGTGCTTTGGTAGCACAATTGTGTCTTTGGGACACCAGTGCTTTGGTAGCACATAGACAGATAATGTGTCTTTGGGACACCAGTGCTTTGGGAGCACATTGTGACTATATGTCACCAGTGGTTTGGCACCACCAGTGGTTTGGTACCACACGGGGTAGAAAAGGAGATACGGATGGTTAGGATCGGGTTGCATTGATTATATTGCTATGTATGATGTGTGTTAGCATGTTGTTTCTTCGGGAGCGGGATTTACACACTGAGTCACTCGACTCACCCTCTCCTTTGACATTTCAGGTGACTCGTAGACGCGGACTTGGAGCCGGGATGGACTCGGGAAGCACATGCCATGCCGAATAAAGTTTTTACTCAGACTCTATAACTTTTGGTACTTTAGCTTATTACTTTAAATTGGGTTTTATTTCGGATTGTAAAAGGCCTTTTAAGTTATGTTTTATGCTGTCTATGTTTTAAGTTGATTTTGATATGCCTTAACAAAATAACTCGGAATAAATTTTACTAAAATTTGGAAAGATAATGTTTTCAAACTATAACGCAATGTGTTTTTTTACTATACCATCGGGTATCACACTAATTCTTTTGATAAACAAATTCAACTGGTTTCCAATTCTAACTTGTAATTCACCTAAGTTTAAAAGTATTTTATGTATCACTAAGAAACTAATGAGGTCTTCAGTGGCTTAAACTCGTTTTAACTACAAATTCTAGCTAAGTTTTCAAAATCCCCGGGTTTCAAATACATCAACTGTTTTTCAAACTAGACTACTCAAATTTGTTTCAAACACACTGTGTTTTCACTCAGCTTTTAAACGAAAAATCTAGTTTTTCCGAAACGTTTTTCCCCGTAGCATACCAGATTCGGACGTGGTGTCTTGTCCGGGTTTGGGGTGTTACACTTCTTCTCCCAATCAGCTGATCTGTTAAGAAAACCTTACACAACAATTAATTAGTCATACCCTCACTCGCTAATCCCTTATAAGAGGATTAGTTCCTCATGGATTTCATAAATGCAATAAACTTGATGTAAAAGATAAACATGAATAACAAATCAAGAGAAAAGGTTTAAGAGAATCCTGAATTGTATTTGAATGCAGTGTAGAATCCACAAAGTGTTGATTGAGTCTACAAGTTATGTAACACCCTAAAATTCAAGTATCAATTTATTGCATGTTTTGGTGTTTAGATTAGGAAGAAGAAAAAAATTTATTATTTCTATTCGTGTTTATTAAAGTCCTGAAGAAGAGTATAGAAATATTAGGGTATAGAATAAATTTTTAGTTTGAGAATTTATTGAAGTGGAGCTAGTGGCATTGACACTTAATTTAATTAAAGTGTCAAAGTGTAGCATAAGATGAGTAATGGCAAGGTGGTGTTGGGGCATGGGTTAAAGCATGAGGGGAGTGGTTCGAATCCCTTGGCTGGCATTTTGACAACTTTTATTTTGCTCTTCTAAGGTAAGTGTCGGCCAAGCTCATTTATGGAAAGTGTTGACCTTGTTATTTTTGGTTAGTAGAATAAAGGATTAAGGAAAGTGTTAACATATGGTATGGAATCAAGAACTTATGGAAAGATATGGAGACATAGGGCAAGTATCAAGGAGAGTGTTTTGGAAACAAATTCATGGTCATTTGACCAATGAATTTGGACGGCAATATGGCTAGGGGGAGGTTGGCCGAATTTTGCTAGTAGATTGGTAAGGGTTAGGAGTTTTCTTTTGGTCATTTTTTTGTTTTTGTGCAAAGTTTTGCAACTTTTCTCTCAACCTCTTTTCCTTTAGCCGAATTTGATCCTTGGTAAGCCTTGATTATTTTGACCAATTGGTCATTTTTGCTTTTCACTTTAGTGTTCAATTTTGTGCCTTTCTAGTGCCGATTCTACCAACACAAAAAGGCCATTCTTTTTCTTTTCTTCTTCCCATTGCCGAATATACATCTCTCTCAAAACTCATCTCTTTCTTCTTTCTCTTTTATTCTCTTTGAAAATTTAAACAACATCATCATCATCCTTCTCTTATCTTTTATTCTTGACACTTATAATTTCTCCATTATTTTCTCTCATGGCCGAATATTGATGTACCCATAGCCGAATCATTTTTCTATTTCCCTTTGGTTATATAGCCGAATCCTCTATCTTTCTCAAACATCATTCTCAATCATTCCTTTTCAATCGTGGACGTTAGGTAAGAGTTCTTTTAGTTAATTTTTATTTTGGCCGAATATTGATGGTGGTAAGAGGATTTTATTAGATCGAAATTATGGTTCATCCTATTAACGTTTTTATTTATTATACTTTAGTGCGATGACGGAAGATCGGAAACTCAAGAGTTCATGGGTATCTTAGAACGTGGAATCGAATTAAGGTGTTAAGGGAACTTTTGGTTGATTCTCTTATTGTGGTTCAAGGACCTTTGTAGTAAGGAAATATATCCTTAAAAACTCTTAGTCATATTTTTACGATATAATATTAGATTGGTTAACGATCTTTTGTCTTTGAAGACAATCAAAATAGGGAAGAAAAGGGCGGTGTTTAGTTTTCGGAAGAAGGGAGGTTCCGTTATTCCCCCTAAGTATAAGCAAAGGGCTATTTCGGGAATCCAGGATTTTCCACCGGGTTGCGGACGTTCAACCGAGGAAAATCAATTGTTTGAAGTAGTTCGTACTCCCGAACCATTATTTGTTCGTGGATTTGCTTCTGTTAACGAACCATCAATCGGGGAGAAACCGCAAGTGGAAGTATTTCGAAAATCCGAGGGTAAAATTTTAGATCGTTATGTTTAGATTGGCTTTATTATTAGATTATAGTGATCTAATTATCGTGATACGTATAGGTGTTGACGAGCGGGAAAGTCTAGTTCTCACAATAACCAGGTGTGTAACTTCACACTCATTTTCGGGTTAGATACCTAATCATAAGTACTGTGATAAAATCGTGAAAATGGTAAAATCGGAAATTATGTAGTATTTGATACTTTTGTGAAAATACATGAAAACGGTTAAAACCGAGAAAAATACGAAAAAACTGCTAGATTGACATATTGGGCTGAAAAACTTGCTAGATCGTTAAATTGGGTCAAAAATCTGTTAGATTGTTAAATTGGGCCAAAAATATTCTAGTTCGATATATGGACCAGAGTCCGCTAATTTGTTTAATGGGCAAAATACTAAATTGTTTTATGGGCCCAAATGAAATGTTTAATTATAGACCCAATTGATGTTATAGATTATTTGATAAATTGTTATATGGCTATATTTTGTTATACACGCATGATTGCATGGGGCGGGGTATTTGATGAAGAGAAGAATGGCCTGTTGCCAAAAATCTAGTTCGGTGGCTCTGCCACAAATTTCGGCTTAATGCCTCTAGTTCGGTGGCTCTGCCACTAATTTTGGCTTAATGCATCTAGTTCGGTGGCTTAGCCACAAATTTTGGCTTAATGCCTCTAGTTCGGTGGCTCTGCCACAAATTTGGCTAAATGCCTCTAGTTCGGTGACAATGTCACAATCTAGTTCGGTAGTGCACTACAATATTATTTAAAGGCTTAATGCCTATGATTGGTGTGTTTGGCGGGGTGGGTTGACTTGATCCCCACAGGTGTGTTGGTTGGTACGGGGGTGTGTAGCGGATGGATACTAGGCTTGGTTGGGAAACTCATTTTACATGCATTTTATTTTATTTTACTTTATGTTGTATTGTTGAATTCTGCAAATGGGCTCAAGCCCAACATAATATCTTGACGATCTGGCCAATAATGGTGGTAAGTGAGTTGCACACTGAGTTCCTTGTAACTCACCCAATTTTATTAACCTTTTCAGGTAATGGAAATTGATGTGGACTTGGGCCGGGGATGACTTGGTGGAGGCCATACTACGAACTTGGGTTTTATAAACTATGAACTTTATTTAAGTTATTATTTTAATTACTATTGTGGGTTTGATGTAATAAGGCCTCTTATTATGTTTTTATGGATTTTATTGTGTGGATGGATTTAAATTTCGTTTTAAGACTCTTATTATGGGCTTATGTTAAATCTATATGGTTTTCTTAAAAACTTTGTGTTTTATAACATTTTGAACACCTAAATTACTCTTTTAAATTCTTTCAAAATTATCTTAAGGTTTCGACAAATATATTTTTGAATAATAAGATTTTCAAACAAGTATTTTCTTTAATCATCAAATTTTTGAAACATCGTACTAAATTTTTATAAAACTCTATTTCCAAAAGGTTTTGTGGTAATGTTTTACTTTATTCGCGAGAGAATTAAATGAATTTTCGGTTGGTGTGACAAACCAAATCTCGTCTAAACGCATAGACCTGGTTTGGGGTGCTACATTTAATGGTATCAGAGCCCAGTTTCAAAACTCGGCTGTGGTTTGGGTTCAACAATGAAATCTGTTTGAAAAACAATTTAAATTTCTAGACTTTTTGATTTAAAGGTAGTATGGCACCATGAGCATCCCGCGCCAAGTCAAGTAAGTATCTGTATACTGATTGTTTATTATTATTATTATGATATGATCATAAGAAACACTCTAGAACTTCTAGTTTTAGGTGTTGAAAACCGTAGAGATTGAGACAATAGGATATGGTTGCGAAAACAACTCTATCTCTTTTATATCATAAAACATCGTTAATAAACAACTGAAATAGTAATCTGATTCATAAAACTCTTAATCAGATTAAATCGAATTAGTCGTTATGAGCACGAGAGGACGTGGTCGTGGACGCGGTAGACGTGGCCGTGGTAGAGGACGAGGTGTTAGGGGCGCAACTGAAGCGCCGGGTCAGATGCCGGAAATGGATGCACCTGCGTCACTCGAGAGTGAGACGGGATCACATGATCATATGGATGAAGATAACGCTGTTACACGAGCAATGCTGCGAGTCCTTGAAAGGGTCGCTGGAGCTAGAACTGGGCCAACAGCTCGTGGGTCAATATCGGAACGATTGAAATCAAGTGGTGCTGAGGTTTTCAGAGGTGTCTCTGGTGTAGCTCCCAATGTCGCTGAATATTGGCTTGAGGCAGTGGAGCGAATTATGGACGATCTTGAGTGCACTGTGGAACAAAATCTAAGAGGAGCAGTATCTTTGTTAAGGGACGAAGCATACCAATGGTGGCTTACCGTCCGAGAAGGCACTGAAGCTACATTAGTTAATTGGGAATTCTTCAAAGCTTCCTTTCAAGGGAAATATGTGGGAACAAGTTATGTGGATGACCGAAGGAAGGAATTCTTGAACCTAGTTCAAGGAAATAAGACGGTGGCAGCATATGAGGCTGAATTCTTACGTTTGAGTCGCTACGCTCGAACTATAGTGGCAACGGACCATGAGCATTGTGTACGCTTTGAGGATGGCTTGAAAGATGAGTTGCGGGTTCTGGTAGCCCCACAACAAGTTAGAACTTTTGCCACGCTTGTGGAAAAGGCCAAGATAGCTGAAGAGGCTAAGAACTCGGAACGTCAGAATTGGGAGCAAGTTCGAAGCAAGAGAGATATAAAGTATTCGGGTTCTTCAAAAAGGTTTACGAAGAGGCCTCGGAATGAGGAGCCAGCTCAAGGTAGAACACCTGTAGCTGTTAATCAGAGTCGAGACTGTGCTGAATGTGGAAAAAGGCATTCTGGAGAATGCTGGAGGAAAACGGGTGCTTGCTATAAATGTGGTTCAATGGATCATCAATATAGGAGTTGCCCTCGATGTATGAATACAACTCAGGAAGTTCGTACTACTGATGCACCACTGACAAGAGGGGCTCAGCAACCACCGAGAGGTCGTGGACCAGGTCGTGGTGGTAATGGGGCTGGACGTGGTCAAGGTGTAGCGGGTCGAGGCAATGGTCCTAGAGGCAACACGGATGGAAGACAGCCAGGATTGGTGTATGCAGTCAGACGCTGCGAGGATGGTAATGCACCTGATGTGATAACTGGTACGTTCTTCATCTCTGATGTACCTGTTATTGCCTTGATAGATATTGGTTCTACCCACTGATATGTTGCTAGCACCATATCTGGCAACTTGAATTTAGAATCTGAAATTTCCGATAGGGAGATGAGGGTAATTAGTCCTTTGGGACAGTCGGTGTTGGTTAATAAACTGTTTAAAGACGTGCCCTTAGAAATTCAAGGAGAAACATTCCTGGCGAATTTGATGGAATTGCCTTTTGGCAAATTCGATATCATTTTGGGCATGGATTGGTTGGTTAAGCACCGAGCGCAATTGGATTGTGCCGAAAAGGGGATGTTAATAAGAACCGTGGAGGATAAGGAGATAGTTATGATAGGCGAGCGGAGGAATTACTTGGCAAACGTGATTTTTGCGTTAAAGGCAGAAAAGTTGGTGCGAAAAGGGTATGGAGCATTTTTGGCATTTATTAGTGCTTTAGATGCTAAAGAGTTATCAGTGGAAGATGTGAGTACGGTGAAGGAGTTTCTTGGGTTTGGCTGGTTACTATAGACGCTTTGTTGAGGGGTTTTCGTTGATTGCTGCACCCCTAACTAAGCTTTTGCGTAAGGGAGTACCGTTTATATGGTCTGATAAACAGCAAGAAAGTTTCGAGAAATTAAAGAAGATTTTGACGGAAGCGCCGGTATTGATTCAGCCTGAGTCTGGAAAGGAGTTTACAGTTTATTGTGATGCGTCACATACGGGATTAGGTTGCGTATTGATGCAAAGTGGGAAAGTGGTAGCTTATGCTTCTCGCCAGCTGCGACCGCATGAAGTGAACTACCCTACTCATGACTTGGAGCTAGCAGCGGTAGTGTTTGCTTTGAAGATTTGGAGGCATTACCTTTATGGTGAAAAGTCTATCATCTATACGGATCACAAGAGTCTTAAGTATCTCCTTACTCAGAAGGATTTAAACTTGAGACAGCGAAGATGGGTGGAGTTGTTAAAGGACTATGATTTCTCAATCGAGTATCATCCGGGAAAGGCTAATGTGGTAGTAGACGCGTTAAGTCGTAAGGTGGTATCTGATTTGAGAGCAATGTTTGCCCATTTGAGTTTGTATGAGGATGGTAGTTTGATGGTGAAACTTCAGGTTAAGCCTCTGTGGTTAGAGCAAATCAAGGAAAAACAAATATTAGATGAGAAGTTGGGACCTTTACTTCAACAAGTTGAAAATGGTAGAATAGAGGATTTTGGTATTAATTCGGAAGGTGTGTTGTGTTTTCGAGGAAGAGTTTGTATGCCTAGAGACCCAGATCTGAGGCAAATGATTTTGAGGGAGGCGCATAGTAGCCCTTATGCTATGCATCCCGGAGGAAATAAGATGTATCGGGATCTTCGTGAACAGTATTGGTGGCCTGGGTTGAAGCGTGAGATTTCAGAGTTTGTTGGAAAATGTTTAACTTGTCAGCAAGTGAAGGCGGAACATCAATTGCCGTCAAGTCTTTTGCAGCCGGTTAAGATTCCTCTTTGGAAATGGGAGCGGATAACAATGGATTTTGTTAGTGGGTTACCTTTAACACCTACTAAGAAAAATTCTGTTTGGGTAATTGTTGATCGTTTGACGAAGACTGCTCATTTCCTACCAGTTCGTACGGATTATTCGTTACAGAAGTTGGCTAAGCTGTATGTATCTGAAATCGTGAGGTTGAATGGGGTACCCATATCTATTATATCGGATAGGGATCCTAGGTTTACATCACGATTTTGGAAAGCTTTGCATGAAGCTCTAGGAACAAAGCTTAACTTCAGTACGGCTTTTCATCCTCAGTCAGATGGTCAGTCGGAGAGAGTGATTCAGATTCTGGAAGACATGTTAAGGGGATGTGTAATTGACTTCAAAGGTAGTTGGGAGGATTTTCTACCGCTAGCAGAATTTGCGTATAACAATAGCTATCAGTCTAGCATTCAGATGGCACCCTACGAGGCATTATATGATCGTAAGTGTCGTTCTCCTATCTGTTAGACTGAGTTGGGCGATCGGCAGATGTTAGGACCTGAGATGATTTCTGAAACGGAAGAGAAAGTAAAGGCTATTCGAGCACGGTTAAAGGAAGCTTCGGATAGACAGAAGTCGTATGCAGATCTGAAGCGTAAGGATATCGAGTATGCTGTGGGGGATCAAGTTTTCTTGAAGGTCTCACCTTGGAAGAAGATTTTCAGGTTTGGGAAGAAGGGCAAGTTGAGTCCTAGATATATTGGACCATACCGTGTGGTGAAGCGAGTTGGTCCAGTGGCCTATCAGATCGAATTACCTCCGGAGTTGAGCCAAATTCATAATGTTTTTCATGTTTCCATGCTGAGGCGCTATAGATCATATCCTTCGCACATAGTACCGTAGAAGAAGTGGAGTTGAATTCAGACTTGTCTTTTGAGGAAGAACCAGTGGAAATCTTAGACCGAGATGTTAAGGTGCTAAGAAAGAAAACTGTGCCATTGGTCAAAGTGTTATGGCGTAATCATGGAGTGGAGGAAGCTACGTGGGAGCCTGAGGATGCAATTCGGCAACAATACCCTCACCTTTTTCAATCAGGTAAATTTCGAGGACGAAATTTTCTTTAAGGAGGGTAGAGTTGTAACACCCTAAAATTCAAGTATCAATTTATTGAATGTTTTGGTGTTTTGATTAGGAAGAAAAAAAATTTATTATTTCTATTCGTGTTTATTAAAGTCCTGAAGAAGAGTATAGAAATATTAGGGTATAGAATAAATTTTTAGTTTGAGAATTTATTGAAGTGGAGCTAGTGGCATTGACACTTAATTTAATTAAAGTGTCAAAGTGTAGCATAAGATGAGTAATGGCAAGGTGGTGTTGGGGCATGGGTTAAAGCATGAGGGGAGTGGTTCGAATCCCTTGGATGGTATTTTGACAACTTTTATTTTGCTCTTCTATGGTAAGTGTCGGCCAAGCTCATTTATGGAAAGTGTTGACCTTGTTATTTTTGGTTAGTAGAATAAAGGATTAAGGAAAGTGTTAACATATGGTATGGAATCAAGAACTTATGGAAAGATATGGAGACATAGGGCAAGTATCAAGGAGAGTGTTTTGGAAACAAATTCATGGTCATTTGACCAATGAATTTGGATGGCAATATGGCTAGGGGGAGGTTGGCCGAATTTTGCTAGTAGATTGGTAAGGGTTAGGAGTTTTCTTTTGGTCATTTTTTTGTTTTTGTGCAAAGTTTTGCAACTTTTCTCTCAACCTCTTTTCCTTTAGCCGAATTTGATCCTTGGTAAGCCTTGATTATTTTGACCAATTGGTCATTTTTGCTTTTCACTTTAGTGTTCAATTTTGTGCCTTTCTAGTGCCGATTCTACCAACACAAAAAGGCCATTCTTTTTCTTTTCTTCTTCCCATTGCCGAATATACATCTCTCTCAAAACTCATCTCTTTCTTCTTTCTCTTTTATTCTCTTTGAAAATTTAAACAACATCATCATCATCCTTCTCTTATCTTTATTCTTGACACTTATAATTTCTCCATTATTTTCTCTCATGGCCGAATATTGATGTACCCATAGCTGAATCATTTTTCTATTTCCCTTTGGTTATATAGCCGAATCCTCTATCTTTCTCAAACATCATTCTCAATCATTCCTTTTCAATCGTGGACGTTAGGTAAGAGTTCTTTTAGTTAATTTTTATTTTGGCCGAATATTGATGGTGGTAAGAGGATTTTATTGGATCGAAATTATGGTTCATCCTATTAACGTTTTTATTTATTATACTTTAGTACGATAACGGAAGATCGGAAAATCAAGAGTTCATGGGTATCTTAGAACGTGGAATCGAATTAAGGTGTTAAGGGAACTTTTGGTTGATTCTCTTATTGTGGTTCAAGGACCTTTGTAGTAAGGAAATATATCCTTAAAAACTCTTAGTCATATTTTTACGATATAATATTAGATTGGTTAACGATCTTTTGTCTTTGAAGACAATCAAAATAGGGAATAAAAGGGCGGTGTTTAGTTTTCGGAAGAAGGGAGGTTCCGTTATTCCCCCTAAGTATAAGCAAAGGGCTATTTCGGGAATCCGGGATTTTCCACCGGGTTGCGGACGTTCAACCGAGGAAAATCAATTGTTTGAAGTAGTTCGTACTCCCGAACCATTATTTGTTCGTGGATTTGCTTCGGTTAACGAACCATCAATCGGGGAGAAACCGCAAGTGGAAGTATTTCGAAAATCCGAGGGTAAAATTTTAGATCGTTATGTTTAGATTGGTTTTATTATTAGATTATAGTGATCTAATTATCGTGATACGTATAGGTGTTGACGAGCGGGAAAGTCTAGTTCTCACAATAACCAGGTGTGTAACTTCACACTCATTTTCGGGTTAGATACCTAATCATAAGTACTGTGATAAAATCGTGAAAATGGTAAAATCGGAAATTATGTAGTATTTGATACTTTTGTGAAAATACATGAAAACGGTTAAAACCGAGAAAAATACGAAAAAACTGCTAGATTGACGTATTGGGCTGAAAAACTTGCTAGATCGTTGAATTGGGTCAAAAATCTGTTAGATTGTTAAATTGGGCCAAAAATATTCTAGTTCGATATATGGACCAGAGTCCGCTAATTTGTTTAATGGGCAAAATACTAAATTGTTTTATGGGCCCAAATGAAATGTTTAATTATAGACCCAATTGATGTTATAGATTATTTGATAAATTGTTATATGGCTACATTTTGTTATACACGCATGATTGCATGGGGCGGGGTATTTGATGAAGAGAAGAATGGCCTGTTGCCAAAAATCTAGTTCGGTGGCTCTGCCACAAATTTCGGCTTAATGCCTCTAGCTCGGTGGCTCTGCCACTAATTTTGGCTTAATGCATCTAGTTCGGTGGCTCAGCCACAAATTTTGGCTTAATGCCTCTAGTTCGGTGGCTCTGCCACAAATTTGGCTAAATGCCTCTAGTTCGGTGACAATGTCACAATCTAGTTCGGTAGTGCACTACAATATTATTTAAAGGCTTAATGCCTATGATTGGTGTGTTTGGCGGGGTGGGTTGACTTGATCCCCACAGGTGTGTTGGTTGGTACGGGGGTGTGTAGCGGATGGATACTAGGCTTGGTTGGGAAACTCATTTTACATGCATTTTATTTTATTTTACTTTATGTTGTATTGTTGAATTCTGCAAATGGGCTCAAGCCCAACATAATATCTTGACGATCTGGCCCAATAATGGTGGTAAGTGAGTTGCACACTGAGTTCCTTGTAACTCACCCAATTTTATTAACCTTTTCAGGTGATGGAAATTGATGTGGACTTGGGCCGGGGATGACTTGGTGGAGGCCATACTACGAACTTGGGTTTTATAAACTATGAACTTTATTTAAGTTATTATTTTAATTACTATTGTGGGTTTGATGTAATAAGGCCTCTTATTATGTTTTTATGGATTTTATTGTGTGGATGGATTTAAATTTCGTTTTAAGACTCTTATTATGGGCTTATGTTAAATCTATATGGTTTTCTTAAAAACTTTGTGTTTTATAACATTTTGAACACCTAAATTACTCTTTTAAATTCTTTCAAAATTATCTTAAGGTTTCGACAAATATATTTTTGAATAATAAGATTTTCAAACAAGTATTTTCTTTAATCATCAAATTTTCGAAACATCGTACTAAATTTTTATAAAACTCTATTTCCAAAAGGTTTTGTGGTAATGTTTTACTTTATGCGCGAGAGAATTAAATGAATTTTCGGTTGGTGTGACAAACCAAATCTCGTCTAAACGCATAGACCTGGTTTGGGGTGCTACATTTAATGGTATCAGAGCCCAGTTTCAAAACTCGACTGTGGTTTGGGTTCAACAATGAAATCTCTTTGAAAAACAATTTAAATTTCTAGACTTTTTGATTTAAAGGTAGTATGGCACCATGAGCATCCCGCGCCAAGTCAAGTAAGTATCTGTATACTGATTGTTTATTATTATTATTATGATATGATCATAAGAAACACTCTAGAACTTCTAGTTTTAGGTGTTGAAAACCGTAGAGATTGAGACAATAGGATATGGTTGCGAAAACAACTCTATCTCTTTTATATCATAAAACATCGTTAATAAACAACTGAAATAGTAATCTGATTCATAAAACTCTTAATCAGATTAAATCGAATTAGTCGTTATGAGCACGAGAGGACGTGGTCGTGGACGCGGTAGACGTGGCCGTGGTAGAGGACGAGGTGTTAGGGGCGCAACTGAAGCGCCGGGTCAGATGCCGGAAATGGATGCACCTGCGTCACTCGAGAGTGAGACGGGATCACATGATCATATGGATGAAGATAACGCTGTGACACGAGCAATGCTGCGAGTCCTTGAAAGGGTCGCTGGAGCTAGAACTGGGCCAACAGCTCGTGGGTCAATATCGGAACGATTGAAATCAAGTGGTGCTGAGGTTTTCAGAGGTGTCTCTGGTGTAGCTCCCAATGTCGCTGAATATTGGCTTGAGGCAGTGGAGCGAATTATGGACGATCTTGAGTGCACTGTGGAACAAAAGCTAAGAGGAGCAGTATCTTTGTTAAGGGACGAAGCATACCAATGGTGGCTTACCGTCCGAGAAGGCACTGAAGCTACATTAGTTAATTGGGAATTCTTCAAAGCTTCCTTTCAAGGGAAATATGTGGGAACAAGTTATGTGGATGACCGAAGGAAGGAATTCTTGAACCTAGTTCAAGGAAATAAGTCGGTGGCAGCATATGAGGCTGAATTCTTACGTTTGAGTCGCTACGCTCGAACTATAGTGGCAACGGACCATGAGCATTGTGTACGCTTTGAGGATGGCTTGAAAGATGAGTTGCGGGTTCTGGTAGCCCCACAACAAGTTAGAACTTTTGCCACGCTTGTGGAAAAGGCCAAGATAGCTGAAGAGGCTAAGAACTCGGAACGTCAGAATTGGGAGCAAGTTCGAAGCAAGAGAGATATAAAGTATTCGGGTTCTTCAAAAAGGTTTACGAAGAGGCCTCGGAATGAGGAGCCAGCTCAAGGTAGAACACCTGTAGCTGTTAATCAGAGTCGAGACTGTGCTGCATGTGGAAAAAGGCATTCTGGAGAATGCTGGAGGAAAACGGGTGCTTGCTATAAATGTGGTTCAATGGATCATCAATATAGGAGTTGCCCTCGACGTATGAATACAACTCAGGAAGTTCGTACTACTGATGCACCACTGACAAGAGGGGCTCAGCAACCACCGAGAGGTCGTGGACCAGGTCGTGGTGGTAATGGGGCTGGACGTGGTCAAGGTGTAGCGGGTCGAGGCAATGGTCCTAGAGGCAACACGGATGGAAGACAGCCAGGATTGGTGTATGCAGTCAGACGCTGCGAGGATGGCAATGCACCTGATGTGATAACTGGTACGTTCTTCATCTCTGATGTACCTGTTATTGCCTTGATAGATATTGGTTCTACCCACTGATATGTTGCTAGCACCATATCTGGCAACTTGAATTTAGAATCTGAAATTTCTGATAGGGAGATGAGGGTAATTAGTCCTTTGGGACAGTCGGTGTTGGTTAATAAACTGTTTAAAGACGTGCCCTTAGAAATTCAAGGAGAAACATTCCTGGCGAATTTGATGGAATTGCCTTTTGGCAAATTCGATATCATTTTGGGCATGGATTGGTTGGTTAAGCACCGAGCGCAATTGGATTGTGCCGAAAAGGGGATGTTAATAAGAACCGTGGAGGATAAGGAGATAGTTATGATAGGCGAGCGGAGGAATTACTTGGCAAACGTGATTTTTGCGTTAAAGGCAGAAAGTTGGTGCGAAAAGGGTATGGAGCATTTTTGGCATTTATTAGTGCTTTAGATGCTAAAGAGTTATCAGTGGAAGATGTGAGTACGGTGAAGGAGTTTCTTGGGTTTGGCTGGTTACTATAGACGCTTTGTTGAGGGGTTTTCGTTGATTGCTGCACCCCTAACTAAGCTTTTGCGTAAGGGAGTACCGTTTATATGGTCTGATAAACAGCAAGAAAGTTTCGAGAAATTAAAGAAGATTTTGACGGAAGCGCCGGTATTGATTCAGCCTGAGTCTGGAAAGGAGTTTACAGTTTATTGTGATGCGTCACATACGGGATTAGGTTGCGTATTGATGCAAAGTGGGAAAGTGGTAGCTTATGCTTCTCGCCAGCTGCGACCGCATGAAGTGAACTACCCTACTCATGACTTGGAGCTAGCAGCGGTAGTGTTTGCTTTGAAGATTTGGAGGCATTACCTTTATGGTGAAAAGTCTATCATCTATACGGATCACAAGAGTCTTAAGTATCTCCTTACTCAGAAGGATTTAAACTTGAGACAGCGAAGATGGGTGGAGCTGTTAAAGGACTATGATTTCTCAATCGAGTATCATCCGGGAAAGGCTAATGTGGTAGTAGACGCGTTAAGTCGTAAGGTGGTATCTGATTTGAGAGCAATGTTTGCCCATTTGAGTTTGTATGAGGATGGTAGTTTGATGGCGAAACTTCAGGTTAAGCCTCTGTGGTTAGAGCAAATCAAGGAAAAGCAAATATTAGATGAGAAGTTGGGACCTTTACTTCAACAAGTTGAAAATGGTAGAATAGAGGATTTTGGTATTAATTCGGAAGGTGTGTTGTGTTTTCGAGGAAGAGTTTGTATGCCTAGAGACCCAGATCTGAGGCAAATGATTTTGAGGGAGGCGCATAGTAGCCCTTATGCTATGCATCCCGGAGGAAATAAGATGTATCGGGATCTTCGTGAACAGTATTGGTGGCCTGGTTTGAAGCGTGAGATTTCAGAGTTTGTTGGAAAATGTTTAACTTGTCAGCAAGTGAAGGCGGAACATCAATTGCCGTCAAGTCTTTTGCAGCCGGTTAAGATTCCTCTTTGGAAATGGGAGCGGATAACAATGGATTTTGTTAGTGGGTTACCTTTAACACCTACTAAGAAAAATTCTGTTTGGGTAATTGTTGATCGTTTGACGAAGACTGCTCATTTCCTACCAGTTCGTACGGATTATTCGTTACAGAAGTTGGCTAAGCTGTATGTATCTGAAATCGTGAGGTTGAATGGGGTACCCATATCTATTATATCGGATAGGGATCCTAGGTTTACATCACGATTTTGGAAAGCTTTGCATGAAGCTCTAGGAACAAAGCTTAACTTCAGTACGGCTTTTCATCCTCAGTTAGATGGTCAGTCGGAGAGAGTGATTCAGATTCTGGAAGACATGTTAAGGGGATGTGTAATTGACTTCAAAGGTAGTTGGGAGGATTTTCTACCGCTAGCAGAATTTGCGTATAACAATAGCTATCAGTCTAGCATTCAGATGGCACCCTACGAGGCATTATATGATCGTAAGTGTCGTTCTCCTATCTGTTAGACTGAGTTGGGCGATCGGCAGATGTTAGGACCTGAGATGATTTCTGAAACGGAAGAGAAAGTAAAGGCTATTCGAGCACGGTTAAAGGAAGCTTCGGATAGACAGAAGTCGTATGCAGATCTGAAGCGTAAGGATATCGAGTATGCTGTGGGGGATCAAGTTTTCTTGAAGGTCTCACCTTGGAAGAAGATTTTCAGGTTTGGGAAGAAGGGCAAGTTGAGTCCTAGATATATTGGACCATACCGTGTGGTGAAGCGAGTTGGTCCAGTGGCCTATCAGATCGAATTACCTCCGGAGTTGAGCCAAATTCATAATGTTTTTCATGTTTCCATGCTGAGGCGCTATAGATCATATCCTTCGCACATAGTACCGGTAGAAGAAGTGGAGTTGAATTCAGACTTGTCTTTTGAGGAAGAACCAGTGGAAATCTTAGACCGAGATGTTAAGGTGCTAAGAAAGAAAACTGTGCCATTGGTCAAAGTGTTATGGCGTAATCATGGAGTGGAGGAAGCTACGTGGGAGCCTGAGGATGCAATTCGGCAACAATACCCTCACCTTTTTCAATCAGGTAAATTTCGAGGACGAAATTTTCTTTAAGGAGGGTAGAGTTGTAACACCCTAAAATTCAAGTATCAATTTATTGAATGTTTTGGTGTTTAGATTAGGAAGAAAAAAAAATTTATTATTTCTATTCGTGTTTATTAAAGTCCTGAAGAAGAGTATAGAAATATTAGGGTATAGAATAAATTTTTAGTTTGAGAATTTATTGAAGTGGAGCTAGTGGCATTGACACTTAATTTAATTAAAGTGTCAAAGTGTAGCATAAGATGAGTAATGGCAAGGTGGTGTTGGGGCATGGGTTAAAGCATGAGGGGAGTGGTTCGAATCCCTTGGATGGTATTTTGACAACTTTTATTTTGCTCTTCTATGGTAAGTGTCGGCCAAGCTCATTTATGGAAAGTGTTGACCTTGTTATTTTTGGTTAGTAGAATAAAGGATTAAGGAAAGTGTTAACATATGGTATGGAATCAAGAACTTATGGAAAGATATGGAGACATAGGGCAAGTATCAAGGAGAGTGTTTTGGAAACAAATTCATGGTCATTTGACCAATGAATTTGGATGGCAATATGGCTAGGGGGAGGTTGGCCGAATTTTGCTAGTAGATTGGTAAGGGTTAGGAGTTTTCTTTTGGTCATTTTTTTGTTTTTGTGCAAAGTTTTGCAACTTTTCTCTCAACCTCTTTTCCTTTAGCCGAATTTGATCCTTGGTAAGCCTTGATTATTTTGACCAATTGGTCATTTTTGCTTTTCACTTTAGTGTTCAATTTTGTGCCTTTCTAGTGCCGATTCTACCAACACAAAAAGGCCATTCTTTTTCTTTTCTTCTTCCCATTGCCGAATATACATCTCTCTCAAAACTCATCTCTTTCTTCTTTCTCTTTTATTCTCTTTGAAAATTTAAACAACATCATCATCATCCTTCTCTTATCTTTTATTCTTGACACTTATAATTTCTCCATTATTTTCTCTCATGGCCGAATATTGATGTACCCATAGCTGAATCATTTTTCTATTTCCCTTTGGTTATATAGCCGAATCCTTTATCTTTCTCAAACATCATTCTCAATCATTCCTTTTCAATCGTGGACGTTAGGTAAGAGTTCTTTTAGTTAATTTTTATTTTGGCCGAATATTGATGGTGGTAAGAGGATTTTATTGGATCGAAATTATGGTTCATCCTATTAACATTTTTATTTATTATACTTTAGTGCGATAACGGAAGATCGGAAAATCAAGAGTTCATGGGTATCTTAGAACGTGGAATCGAATTAAGGTGTTAAGGGAACTTTTGGTTGATTCTCTTATTGTGGTTCAAGGACCTTTGTAGTAAGGAAATATATCCTTAAAAACTCTTAGTCATATTTTTACGATATAATATTAGATTGGTTAACGATCTTTTGTCTTTGAAGACAATCAAAATAGGGAATAAAAGGGCGGTGTTTAGTTTTCGGAAGAAGGGAGGTTCCGTTATTCCCCCTAAGTATAAGCAAAGGGCTATTTCGGGAATCCGGGATTTTCCACCGGGTTGCGGACGTTCAACCGAGGAAAATCAATTGTTTGAAGTAGTTCGTACTCCCGAACCATTATTTGTTCGTGGATTTGCTTCGGTTAACGAACCATCAATCGGGGAGAAACCGCAAGTGGAAGTATTTCGAAAATCCGAGGGTAAAATTTTAGATCGTTATGTTTAGATTGGTTTTATTATTAGATTATAGTGATCTAATTATCGTGATACGTATAGGTGTTGACGAGCGGGAAAGTCTAGTTCTCACAATAACCAGGTGTGTAACTTCACACTCATTTTCGGGTTAGATACCTAATCATAAGTACTGTGATAAAATCGTGAAAATGGTAAAATCGGAAATTATGTAGTATTTGATACTTTTGTGAAAATACATGAAAACGGTTAAAACCGAGAAAAATACGAAAAAACTGCTAGATTGACGTATTGGGCTGAAAACTTGCTAGATCGTTGAATTGGGTCAAAAATCTGTTAGATTGTTAAATTGGGCCAAAAATATTCTAGTTCGATATATGGACCAGAGTCCGCTAATTTGTTTAATGGGCAAAATACTAAATTGTTTTATGGGCCCAAATGAAATGTTTAATTATAGACCCAATTGATGTTATAGATTATTTGATAAATTGTTATATGGCTACATTTTGTTATACACGCATGATTGCATGGGGCGGGGTATTTGATGAAGAGAAGAATGGCCTGTTGCCAAAATCTAGTTCGGTGGCTCTGCCACAAATTTCGGCTTAATGCCTCTAGCTCGGTGGCTCTGCCACTAATTTTGGCTTAATGCATCTAGTTCGGTGGCTCAGCCACAAATTTTGGCTTAATGCCTCTAGTTCGGTGGCTCTGCCACAAATTTGGCTAAATGCCTCTAGTTCGGTGACAATGTCACAATCTAGTTCGGTAGTGCACTACAATATTATTTAAAGGCTTAATGCCTATGATTGGTGTGTTTGGCGGGGTGGGTTGACTTGATCCCCACAGGTGTGTTGGTTGGTACGGGGGTGTGTAGCGGATGGATACTAGGCTTGGTTGGGAAACTCATTTTACATGCATTTTATTTTATTTTACTTTATGTTGTATTGTTGAATTCTGCAAATGGGCTCAAGCCCAACATAATATCTTGACGATCTGGCCCAATAATGGTGGTAAGTGAGTTGCACACTGAGTTCCTTGTAACTCACCCAATTTTATTAACCTTTTCAGGTGATGGAAATTGATGTGGACTTGGGCCGGGGATGACTTGGTGGAGGCCATACTACGAACTTGGGTTTTATAAACTATGAACTTTATTTAAGTTATTATTTTAATTACTATTGTGGGTTTGATGTAATAAGGCCTCTTATTATGTTTTTATGGATTTTATTGTGTGGATGGATTTAAATTTCGTTTTAAGACTCTTATTATGGGCTTATGTTAAATCTATATATCCTTAAAAACTCTTAGTCATATTTTTACGATATAATATTAGATTGGTTAACGATCTTTTGTCTTTGAAGACAATCAAAATAGGGAATAAAAGGGCGGTGTTTAGTTTTCGGAAGAAGGGAGGTTCCGTTATTCCCCCTAAGTATAAGCAAATGGCTATTTCGGGAATCCGGGATTTTCCATCGGGTTGCGGACGTTCAACCGAGGAAAATCAATTGTTTGAAGTAGTTCGTACTCCCGAACCATTATTTGTTCGTGGATTTGCTTCGGTTAACGAACCATCAATCGGGGAGAAACCGCAAGTGGAAGTATTTCGAAAATCCGAGGGTAAAATTTTAGATCGTTATGTTTAGATTGGTTTTATTATTAGATTATAGTGATCTAATTATCGTGATACGTATAGGTGTTGACGAGCGGGAAAGTCTATTTCTCACAATAACCAGGTGTGTAACTTCACACTCAATTTCAGGTTAGATACCTAATCATAAGTACTGTGATAAAATCGTGAAAATGGTAAAATCGGAAATTATGTAGTATTTGATACTTTTGTGAAAATACATGAAAACGGTTAAAACCGAGAAAATACGAAAAAACTGCTAGATTGACATATTGGGCTAAAAAACTTGCTAGATCATTAAATTGGGTCAAAAATCTGTTAGATTGTTAAATTGGGCCAAAAATATTCTAGTTCGATAAATGGGCCAAAAATATTCTAGTTCGATATATGGACCAGAGTCCGCTAATTTGTTTAATGGGCAAAATACTAAATTGTTTTATGGGCCCAAATGAAATGGTTAATTATAGACCCAATTGATGTTATAGATTATTTGATAAATTGTTATATGGCTATATTTTGTTATACACGCATGATTGCATGGGACGGGGTATTTGATGAAGAGAAGAATGGCCTGTTGCCAAAAATCTAGTTCGGTGGCTCTACCACAAATTTCGGCTTAATGCCTCTAGTTCGGTGGCTCTGCCACTAATTTTGGCTTAATGCCTCTAGTTTGGTGGCTCTGCCACAAATTTGGCTAAATGCCTCTAGTTCGGTGACAATGTCACAATCTAGTTCGGTAGTGCACTACAATATTATTTAAAGGCTTAATGCCTATGATTGGTGTGTTTGGCGGGGTAGGTTGACTTGATCCCCACAGGTGTGTTGGTTGGTATGGGGGTGTGTAGCGGATGGATACTAGGCTTGGTTGGGAAACTCATTTTACATGCATTTTATTTTATTTTACTTTATGTTGTATTGTTGAATTCTGCAAATGGGCTCAAGCCCAACATAATATCTTGACGATCTGGCCCAATAATGGTGGTAAGTGAGTTGCACACTGAGTTCCTTGTAACTCACCCAATTTTATTAACCTTTTCAGGTAATGGAAATTGATGTGGACTTGGGCCGGGGATGACTTGGTGGAGGCCATACTACGAACTTGGGTTTTATAAACTATGAACTTTATTTAAGTTATTATTTTAATTACTATTATGGGTTTGATGTAATAAGGCCTCTTATTATGTTTTTATGGATTTTATTGTGTGGATGGATTTAAATTTCGTTTTAAGACTCTTATTATGGGCTTATGTTAAATCTATATGGTTTTCTTAAAAACTTTGTGTTTTATAACATTTTGAACACCTAAATTACTCTTTTAAATTCTTTCAAAATTATCTTAAGGTTTCGACAAATATATTTTTGAATAATAATATTTTCAAACAAGTATTTTCTTTAATCATTTCAAAACATCGTACTAAATTTTTATTAAACTCTATTTCCAAAAGATTTTGTGGTAATGTTTTACTTTATTCGTGAGAGAATTAAATGAATTTTCGGTTGGTGTGACAAACCAAATCTCGTCTAAACGCATAGACCTGGTTTGGGGTGTTACAAGTTAGATCTCTAAACAAACACAAAGATAAAAACTAGAAGTAACCTAAAACCTAAAAAAAGGGGAAAAACTGAAATTACAAAGAAAATTCTAAACTATGAAAAATGTTCATAACAAGTGTTAAATGAGCCTATTTATAGATTCAAGGTTGTCGTCGTCCTCAACCCTAGGTCAGTTGATGCTCTTGTATTAAATATTTGATTGTGAAGATTAAAATGCCCCTGGCTCATAAGTGTTTCTCGTATAGGACCAATGTCTCGACATCAAAGGTAGTATACTCAGCTTTTGGGTGGTTTCATGGGTGTGTCACGAAATCCCTTGGCTATGTCACGACACCGAAGCTAGTCTTGGAATTCTTATACTTTGCTCCCCATGTTGTTACATCAAACTCCCTATGTTGCAACACAACAACCAATATTGAGTTTGTACGCCCTCTGATGGTATCCTGCACACGCACTACGTATGTTAGCTCACCCTTAGGCCTCATTCGACCCCTAAGGTCAATAAAAGACTCAAATCACACTTTTTATTGAATGTAAATGAAACTATGAAAACTTAATTAAAACAAAATGAAAGTTCTTGTATCTAAGCTCCTCAAGTGCGAAAATTAGTTTAATCTACTACATCGAATTACGACAGACCAGTAAGTTTATAAGGTGAGTTGTAATTGGTTCAATGAGCTGAAATGAATTGATATGAATTGGTTGTCTATAATAAGGACTGAACTGGATAGATTCAAAACTATTGTGTACAATTTTTAAATGTAAAATGGTATTAATGTTATGGTGAGTATGCTGTCAAATATAAGAATTGTTGATTGGTTGATTGGGACTATGATATGGAAATTGAGAATCGATTATAAATGAATGATAGAAACTTGTTACTCTAATAATTGTTCAGGTAGGGTTAGGTATAATTGTCATGTCATAGGATAAGAAGAGTTCAAGGTTATATGACCACGTATCGGGGAGTGTGACCGCCTTCGGATCTACCAACGTCCAAAGTGTGAATATTACAACTAAAGATGTAATAATGAGGTGGTGTCCCCAAGTATACAGGTCAAACTGTAATATATTTTTTACAATGAAGTAAGTGAGTACTTTGAGGATTATACCCAAGGGATGTGAGTACTAAATTATTGTTAACCTAAAGGCAAATAGAATTAATTAGTAATCTAAATAAATTATATTACGAATAAACTAAAATAAAAGATTTTTTAGGTTTTTATAAATAAAGAAATACAAATTACATAAAAGAGTGAACTTCATGTGTAACACCCCAAACCCGGCCCATTCACTACGACCGAATTTGAAATGCCACTGTGGAAAACGTTTGGAAATAATCTGACTTGTAGGTAAAGTATATAAAAACTTATTGTCTTTAGGAAAGAAAACCTTGTGTATTTAAAATTTCGAAATAAATTAAGTAGTTACAAAATTCCCGGATTAAAACTTTATTGTATATACTTAAGAAAAATAAAATCACTTGCAATTAATATTTAAATTGTCAATCCATAATAGAACATAAAAATAAAGATACTTAAAGAAAATACTTAAATACTTTAATGGGCCTTAATACAATAAACACTTAATCAAAATACTGAAACTATAAATACTTAATTAATTAAAATATCTTCTGCATGGGCCACCTCGTATCCACTCCAACCCGGTCCGATCATCATATCACCTGCGATGTTTGATAAAATATTTGGGTGAGTCATACATACTCACTGTGTAACTAATCCACTGAATTCCACCCACATGTTAACCACATATTAACCCATAAATCAAATGACAAGATATCATGTTCACAATTTAACACATTCTGGGCTTGGCCCATATTCATAACACTTAACGGGTAACAGGGTAATTAACCACAAAATCTCCACATACTGGGCTTAGCCCATTTCTTATTCAAATCCACCTTCACATACTGGGCTTGGCCCAGTTCCACATTAATCCACATATCAATTGGGCTTGGCCCACATTCATATTAAATTCACATATTAGATACAATTATGCAAAGTGTACCCAACCCAAACCTAGGGTCCATCCTCTACACACCCCCGTATCCAGCCTACCACACACCAGGGGATTAACAAATCACCCTCTCCTTTTCACTCCAAAGGCAATCAATGCCGTCCACGTGTAATTAAGCACAATAATTCACAATGCGACCTCAGTCAGCGCCAATCCACGATGTAGCCGTAGCTAACACCAAAACCACGATGGGACACATAGTCACTCATCAACCACGATATAGCACAAAGCTTATATCAATCACGATGAGGCACAGAGCTACTCATCAAGCCACGCGAACTAAATTGCAATTAATCCACAATGTGACCTCAGTCAACGTCAATCCACGATGTAGCTCAAGGCTAACATCAAACCACGTACTCGAAGTACACCCGTACCTTCTTTCATATCCCACCCATGCACATGCACATGTAATAATGGTATAATAATAAATGCATGCACATATTATTAAGGCAGACAATCATATTTCTATAGGCATTGTCACATTCACATCGGCACTGTCACATTCTTATCAACAGATAATACTAACCTGATTATCGTTATACCCCTTTTAGGGTAATCACCACATAACTGCCACTGCACTGATTAGCACATAAATCACACATGCAAATATAGCAAAAACCCAGAAAACGGTGGGTTAATCACACACCTGATCACTTGTAGAACAACGCTTTCAAGATCGACGCTATCACTAAGTGATACTACGGCTATCTGCCTATTTTGCTGCTCTGACGCTGGTCCACACCCCGGTGGCCAATCCCGAACCGCTGAGACAGATCTTTTCTTAAACTTCGGGATAGGGACTTTCCCTTTACCTTCTTGACCGGCATCCATGTCCATTAATGATATCTTAATCAGAACCAAACGGTTAACTAATAACATCATAATCTAAATATACCAAATTTAACTATACCTACTAAATATTCTTACCAACAAATCGAATCCCGGAAGCTTCGCTTACTATAGTCGTTCCGCCCCTAAAGACCATAATCCAAATCGGTCAACATTATTACACTAAATATGGCCTATGGCCGAATAGTACAAGCCTCCTTACCTTACTTACCGAAAATCCCGAATCACCACTTAACTATGTAGCTGTCGAAAACCCTATATTCCATATGTTAAAATCGGCTAAAACATAATTTCAACAATAATGGCCCTTGGCCGAATATTACCAATTGCTTACCTTAATCTCTGCAAATCCCGAAAGACTCCTTTTAATGCTCCCAACGCACCAATGGCACCTTTGGCTTCTAAAACTTGCAACAAGGAAGAGAGAGTGAGGCCACTATGGGATTCGGCTATGGCTTCTAAATGGCAAGGGGTTATTCGGCTATCCAAGAAAATATGTAGAATTAAAGTTGAAGAAAAGAGAATGAATAGGGAGAAGAAGTGAGAAGCAATTCGGCTCAAAGAGAGAGAATTAGAGGAACAATTTTCGGCCAAGGAAAATAAAATGAAGAAAAGAATAGCTAAAGGATGGTCACCCCTATTTATACTACTCAAATTCGGCAATCCTACCTCTTCTCAAATTCCACTTCCTTCTCCTATAATAACTCTTGAACACATATTCAAAAAAAATAAATCTATAGTTATCTTATATCCATTAACTTAAAATAAATCCACCTTTACCACCTTAATTAATAAAATAAAATTTATCCATCATTAATCCTTTATCAAACTCTTAAATCATCTCTTATCTACCTATAAAAGAATAAAACAATAATAATCTTCTATCTACTAACCTAAACTAAAAACAAATAAATTAACAATTATCCTACTCCAGCCGAATTTTAAAAGGATAAATGAGCTTAATCCTCTTTCAATTAAAAGTCTAATTGCCGTCCAATGCTTCTTTCTCTCTTGGCGCCAAAAGCCAAAATTAAAACACCCAACTGCTGCTCACACGACTTGAACCCGAGACCTACCGAAACCCTTAACTGCAGGTAACGCCCCAGCCACTCTGCCATGGCGCGGTTTGTGATATGATTCACCCAAAACTTCTTTTAAGACCTACCTAGCCCAAGCGCCTTCTTGCCGCACAAAAATAAAAGGCCCTTTCTCATTTCCTTCGCAACTCGAACTCAAGACCTGCTGGAGCCTCACTACTGCAAGCCACATATAGCGCTCCAAGCCACTCTACCACTCCGACTTTCATGTCCGTAAACCTTGCCATTTATTTTTAAGGCCTTCCTAGCCCAATTTCACTTGTTGATGCAAAAAGGGAAAATAAAACACTCCCATGCCGCCAACGGAATTCGAACCAAGGCCCTTGCCCAGGCGTCATTCCAGGCCCTTAAGTGGCGCCCTTAAGCCACTTTACCAAGCCCCTTTTTATGTCCAAACACGCCTAAGGTTTTCCTTAAAGTCTCCCTGGCCTTGCTCCCCTTCCAGACGCAAAAAGAAAAGCCCATTGCTTCCCACGCTGCTCGAACCCTGTCCACCTAGCACCTTGAGGCGTCACTCCCCTAAGCACTAAGTGGCGCCTCCTAGCCAATTTACCACTTGGATTTCTTGTGTCCTAAACTCCAGAAAATTTTCTTTAAGGCCTCCTTGCCTAGTTTCCCCTTTTTACTTAAAATTCCAATATTTTCCAAAGTTTTTCCCCTTCCATCCTAGAGTTTCCAAAGGCCCTCAAACACCTCCAAACACCCTCACTGAGCCCACTAACACATGACTTATGCACTAAATGCATAACCCCTAATCTAGGATGTTACGGTTCTACCCTCCTTAAAAATAATTTCGTCCTCGAAATTACTTACTAACGAATAATCCTACTCATCACACTACGCTTCCGATGCGCACTCTGATCTTAATAAAACTAACACATTCCTTAGATACTACTTCAAGATTCGCATTCAAAGTTCCTTACACTTCATTAGCATACAACACGAACTAGCTTATAACAGCCAAGGCAATAAAGAGATTCCAGGATTAGGAAACATACCCGCTATCTCATTTCGCATCTGAACCTTCAGCACCTCTTTTCGGCTTTCCACGACCTTGGCCTCGAGCCCTATCCATCACTTGAGGACAATTCCTAACCAAATGAGCCTTAGATCCACATTGAAAACATCCTTTACTATTACCCCAACATTCTCCTGTGTGAGCTCTCCCACACTGAGCACATAGACGACTCCGATTCTCAGAATCTGGCACAGGTGCACGTACAGAATTCTTGGTCCTTGGTCTTTTCCGAACATCTTCAAACGATGCTGACGGTCCAAAACTTCTCTTATTCCTTTCCTTATCTCGGTTCTCTCTTACAGTCCTCTTAACTTCCTCAGTGATCTGAGCTTTCTCCACTAGAATGGCGAAGTCTCTTTCTCTGTGCGGAGCAATCAACTCTCGCAACTCATCTCGTAGCCCATCTTCGAACCGGACACACCTTTCGTAATCAGTAGCCACGATCCCTTTGGCATACTGACTTAGCCGCCCAAATTCTGCTTCATATTCCGCTACCGACATACTTCCTTGTACCAAGTTAAGAAACGCCTTCCTCTGCGAGTCTAAGTAGCTAGCTCCAACGTACTTCCCTTCAAACTTAAGCTTAAAATATTCCCAATCCACTCGATCTGCCGGAACACCTTGCCTGACAGTGAGCCACCATCAATAAGCTTCATCTCGGAGCAACGAGACATCACCTTTCAGCTTTTCCTCGGAAGTACAGTCCAAATCGTCCATGATCCTTTCGACTGCCTCCAACCAATACTCCTCTACATTCGGAGCTACTCCCGATACTCCTCTAAAAACTTCAGCTCCGTTTGACCTAAGCCTTTCCGATACTGACTTCCGTGTTCCACTTCTCATACTGGCTCCTGCCACTCACTCTAGCACTCGTAACATGGCCCGCGATACTGCGTCATCTTCTCCCGTCTGATCTTGATCCTCCGCGCCCACTGCTGGCGGTGGCACATCGTTTTCTGACCCATGGCCAGACCCTACTGGTTCCGATACTGCCATTCTACCTCTACTGCGTCCACGACGACCACGTCCCCTAGAACTCATTTCTAACGTCGTGATTTATCTGATTAACAAGTTTTATGCATCAGACCTTTGTTCCACTTATTAATCACGAACAATTTTATGAAATAAAGATATTTAGAAGTAGTTCTTTCGATCACACAAAGGTTCAGTTCAAGTTCGCTATTCTAATTCAGAGAGTCACATTCACGTTCATAAACAGAGACACATTCATTCATCAACAAGAACACATTCATTCAGTGGTATCTACCACACACATTCACTACTCAGACATTTCTCCCCGTTTCTATCCCCGGGGTATTTTCGTCATTTGTCCTACAGGGGTATTTTGGTAATAAATCAGGATCAATTTGAAAATCTTTATAAACCAAAGGTATTTCAAAAACTCGGGGTAAGCTTGAAAATTTGTTTTACAAATCAAGTATTTATCATATAGTTCAGAAAATAATAACAAGATCCGTCTTAGGTTTATCCCCCTCAGGTATTTGAGGGTTTAGTTCATAATAATAAAAGAATACATCTCAAGAGGCCGGAGTTATACTCAAGACGGATGATCTTCCCTTCAATTCCTTCAGGGGTTTTAGGGTTTTTTTAAATTTCAGAGGCATTTCGATAGTTTTGAAATTTGAGGGTATTTCGGTAATTCTAAAATCCGGGGGTACTTTGGTAATTCTTCAAACCAGGGTCATTTTGGTCATTTTGCAAAACAAAGGTAATTTGGTAATTTTACAAGTCAGGGGTATTTTAGTAAATTTCCAAATCTGGGTATCTTAACATTTTGCAAAAATAGAATTTTCTGATATTTTTGTAAAGTAAGAATATTTCAATAAAAGTCGAGGGAAATTTGAATTTTTTTTTCAAACCAAGGGCGTTTTAGTAATTTTACAACCAGGGGTATTTTCGTAATTTTTCAAATTGGAAATTTTTAGAAAATTTTCCAAGATAAATAATTTTCACAATTTAAAAGGGTAGTTTGTTGATTTCTAAAGCTGGGTTTTTTTTTATTAAAACGGTAAGGCTAGTCCCTTTCGGGTTTTAATTATTGGGTTTAGTCGATGACTAAGTCCTCTTGGTTAGGGTGAACGATTACTACGCACCAGGTAGGATTCGAGTAAAGAGGAGGTGAGTCACTAGGACTACTTGAATACCAAGCTCTTACTGAAGCCACTCCTAGACATGCGCACAACAGTTACCACACCTTAACTCGGCGACTTAGTCACAGGTTTGTTTAATGGTCCTTAAGTCTTATGTACTTGTGTTTGAGTAGACTAGTCCTAGGGTTCAACAGATCCTAGTTCACTAATCTACGTTCCCATAAAAGCCCATACATTTCACATATTCAAATCACTTCAGAAGTTAGAAGTACTTACCCGGTGGACGTCGGGCCGGAGATACAGGTGCCATGCCAGAATAACCTGAAAAATTTCTTAAAAGTCCATATTTTTGAAAAGCCCATTTTTGAAAATGTTTTTGGGCCCAAAACCGTCAAAGCCGAGTTATGAACCGAGCCTGATACCAAACTATAACACCCCAAACCCGGCCCATTCACTATGACCGAATTTGAAATGCCACTGCGAAAAACGTTTGGAAATAATCTGACTTGTAGGTAAAGTATATAAAAACTTATTGTCTTTAGGAAAGAAAACCTTGTGTATTTAAAATTTCGAAATAAATTAAGTAGTTACAAAATTCCCGGATTAAAACTTTATTGTATATACTTAAGAAAAATAAAATCACTTGCAATTAATATTTAAATTGTCAATCCATAATAGAACATAAAAATAAAGATACTTAAAGAAAATACTTAAATACTTTAATGGGCCTTAATACAATAAACACTTAATCAAAATACTGAAACTATAAATACTTAATTAATTAAAATATCTTCTGCATGGGCCACCTCGTATCCACTCCAACCCAGTCCGATCATCATATCACCTGCGATGTTTGATAAAATATTTGGGTGAGTCATACAGACTCAGTGTGTAACTAATCCACTGAATTCCACCCACATGTTAACCACATATTAACCCATAAATCAAATGACAAGATATCATGTTCACAATTTAACACATTCTGGGCTTGGCCCATATTCATAACACTTAACGGGTAACAGGGTAATTAACCACAAAATCTCCACATACTGGGCTTAGCCCATTTCTTATTCAAATCCACCTTCACATACTGGGCTTGGCCCAGTTCCACATTAATCCACATATCAATTGGGCTTGGCCCACATTCATATTAAATTCACATATTAGATACAGTTATGCAAAGTGTACCCAACCCAAACCTAGGGTCCATCCTCTACACATCTCCGTATCCAGCCTACCACACACCAGGGGATTCACAAATCACCCTCTCCTTTTCACTCCAAAGGTAATCAATGCCGTCCACGTGCAATTAAGCACAATAATCCACAACGCGACCTCAGTCAGCGCCAATCCACGATGTAGCCATAGCTAACACCAAAACCACGATGGGACACATAGTCATTCATCAACCACGATATAGCACAAAGCTTATATCAACCACGATGAGGCACAGAGCTACTCATCAAGCCACGCGAACTAAATCGCAATTAATCAACAACGTGACCTCAGTCAATGTCAATCCACGATGTAGCTCAAGGCTAACATCAAACCACATACTCGAAGTACACCTGTACCTTCTTTCATATCCCACCCATGCACATACACATGTACTAAGGGCATAATAATAAATGCATGCACATGTTATTAAGGTAGACAATCATATTTCTATAGGCATTGTCACATTCACATCGGCACTGTCACATTCTTATCAACAGATAATACTAACCTGATTATCGTTATGCCCCTTTTAGGGTAATCACCACATAACTGCCACTGCACTGATTAGCACATAAATCACACATGCAAATATAACAAAAACCCGGAAAACGGTGGGTTAATCACACACCTAGTCACTTATAGAACTACGCTTTCAAGATCGACGCTATCACTAAGTGATACTACGGCTATCTGCCTATTTTGCTGCTCTGACGCTGGTCCACACCCCGGTGGCCAATCCCGAACCGCTGAGACAGATCTTTTCTTAAACTTCGGGATAGGGACTTTCCCTTTACCTTCTTGACCGGCATCCATGTCCATTAATGATATCTTAATCAGAACCAAACGGTTAACTGATAACATCATAATCTAAATATACCAAATTTAACTATACTTACTAAATATTCTTACCAACGAATCGAATCCCGGAAGCTTCGCTTACTATAGTCGTTCCGACCCTAAAGACCATAATCCAAATCGGTCAACATTATTACACTAAATATGGCCTATGGCCGAATAGTACAAACCTCCTTACCTTACTTACCGAAAATCCCGAATCACCACTTAACTATGTAGCTGTCGAAAACCCTATATTCCATATGTTAAAATCGGCTAAAACATAATTTCAACAATAATGGCCCTTGGCCGAATATTACCAATTGCTTACCTTAATCTTTGCAAATCTCGAAAGACTCCTTTTAATGCTCCCAACGCACCAATGGCACCTCTGGCTTTTAAAACTTGCAACAAAGAAGAGTGAGTGAGGCCACTATGGGATTCGGCTATGGCTTCTAAATGGCAAGGGGTTATTCGGCTATCCAAGAAAATATGTAGAATTAAAGTTGAAGAAAAGAGAAAGAATAGGGAGAAGACGTGAGAAGCAATTCGGCTCAAAGAGAGAGAATTAGAGGAACAATTTTCGGCCAAGGAAAATAAAATAAAGAAAAGAATAGCTAAAGGATGGTCACCCCTATTTATACTACTCAAATTCGGCAATCCTACCTCTTCTCAAATTCCACTTCCTTCTCCTATAATAACTCTTGAACACATATTCAAAAAAAAATAAATCTATAGTTAACTTATATCCATCAACTTAAAATAAATCTACCTTTATCACCTTAATTAATAAAATAAAATTTATCCATCATTAATCCTTTATCAAACTCTTAAATCATCTCTTATCTACCTATAAAAGAATAAAACAATAATAATCTTCTATCCACTAATCTAAACTAAAAATAAATAAATTAACAAATATCCTACTCCAGCCGAACTTTAAAAGGATAAATGAGCTTAATCCTCTTTCAATTAAAAGTCTAATTGCCGTCCAATGCTTCTTTCTCTCTTGGCGCCAAAAGCCAAAATTAAAACACCCAACTGCTGCTCACACAACTTGAACCCGAGACCTACCGAAACCCTTAACTGCAGGTAATGCCCTAGCCACTCTGCCATGGCACGATTTGTGATATGATTCACCCAAAACTTCTTTTAAGACCTACCTAGCCCAAGCGCCTTCTTGCCGCACAAAAATAAAAGGCCCTTTCTCACTTCCTTCGCAACTCGAACTCAAGACCTGCTGGAGCCTCACTGCCGTAAGCCACATATAGCGCTCCAAGCCACTTTACCACTCCGACTTTCATGTCCGTAAACCTTGCCATTTATTTTTAAGGCCTTCCTAGCCCAATTTCACTTGTTGATGCAAAAAGGGAAAATAAAACACTCCCATGCCGCCAATGGGATTCGAACCAAGGCCCTTGCCCAGGCGTCATTCTAGGCCCTTAAGTGGCGGCCTTAAGCCAGTTTACCAAGCCCCTTTTTATGTCCAAACACGCCTAAGGTTTTCCTTAAAGTCTCCCTGGCCTTGCTCCCCTTCCAGACGCAAAAAGAAAAGCCCATTGCTTCCCACGCTACTCGAACCCTGTCCACCTAGCACCTTGAGGCGTCACTCCCCTAAGCACTAAGTGGCGCCTCCTAGCCAATTTACCACTTGGATTTCTTGTGTCCTAAACTCCAGAAAAATTCCTTTAAGGCCTCCTTGCCTAGTTTCCCCTTTTTACTTAAAATTCCAATATTTTCCAAAGTTTTTCCCCTTCCATCCTAGAGTTTCCAAAGGCCCTCAAACACCTCCAAACACCCTCACTGAGCCCACTAACACATGAATTATGCACTAAATGCATAACCCCTAATCTAGGATGTTACATCATGAAACTAATATGTAAAAAAATCAAATCTAGGCCTGGGTGATTAGCTCGCTTCGGTGGTCATGAGTACATCCTATTTCGGGTTTCTATTCAATTAACTAGTCGTTACCCTTGAAGGATCTCTCGATTTTCCACTAAACTAACGAGTCGATAGGAAATACTTATATCTCGACCTCATAGTTCAAACCGGTTCGGGGCTAAGGTGTTCACAGATAGACCATACCAATTTTGGGTTATTTCCCACCTAAATGACTTCATACGGTTCTCAAGCCTAATGTTTACATTCTTCATCTCCCCAATAGTTGATCCGCTAAGAAAACCCTACATAAAAATTAATTAATCACACCTCCACTCACTAACCCCCATAAAAGAATTAGTTCCTCATGGAATGCATAAACACAATAAACTTGATAAATAAGATATGCATAAAGAATAGATCAAGAATAACGTTTAAGAGAATCCTGATTGTATTTGATTGATGAAATTACACAAATCCACAATAGTTTGATTGCGTCTACAAATCAAGTTCTCCAAAGAACACGAATGGAAATAACTTGAAAAGAAATCTAAAGCCTAAAAGAAAGAAAAACTGAAAATTAAATTATAGGGAAAAACTGAGAATCTTAAAACTCCCCCTAATAAGTGTTAAATGAGCCTATTTATAGAATTAGGGTTAGTCGTCATCCTTAACCCTAGGTTTCCTCATGTTTGCATGTTAATTTTGATTGTGCGAACCAAAATGCTCTTCACTCGTAATTGTTCCCATACAAGGTCGGTGTCACGATACCTTAGTGCCTATGTTGTGATATCGAAGGTAGTATACTCTATTCTAAGTTTGACTGCAAGGGTGTGTCGTGACACCAAAGACAGTCTTGACATATTTGTATTCTGCTCCCTATTTTGCAACACGGTGATCGACCTTAAGCTATTTTGCTTTTGAATGATGTCCTACATACTCACTTAGTTTGTTAGCTCACCCTTAGGCCTTATTCGACCCCTAATGTCATAAAATGATTCAATTTACACTTTTTATTGAATTAAACAAAAATAGAAAAACTAACTAAAACATAATGAAATTGCTTGTATTCAAGCTCTGTAAGTATGAAATCTAATTTAATCTGCTACACTAAATTATGGTAGATCAAACTCTCCCACACTTAATTCATTGCTTATCCTCAAGCAAGGTAAGATAAAAATAAAAAGTTAAAGATGACCCTTAAGAAAGTATAGTACAAAGATTAGTTTCGGAGTACATAACTAGGCATTTTAAAATTACACATAATCTTGGCACGATATATATATGACTTACCACTTTCAATATCAAACAACTAAGTTCAATATACTACAAAGTATAAAAACAGTAAGGTCCTCAAATTTAGGTATCCATCAGTAAATTATACAGGCAATTTGATTATCCTAGTAGAATACAAATAGTCGTTACTATAATTACCTAATGTAACGTTAATTCATTAATAGATATACCTAGATCACATAAGGCTTTTCGGCTTGTAATGTTCTAAGGCTTGGGACAAGTATGGAAATAAAAAATAAGGAGCATCAAAACAATTTCAAGCACAAAACTAGTTTGACACAACATAATGTTCCCTATTCTTCACCCTTAATAACCCTTACCCACTCACCACTTTAATTCTCCTTCTCAGCTTCCTTATTTCTCCATATAGGATGTCATAGTATAATAAAGCAACTACGGCTAGCTCATGAGTTTTTGTGCACTAATGAATAAGTTTTTTGTCTTTGTTACCTTTGATCTTTTTTAATACATCTCACTCATAATGCTTTTGTTTTTCACGTACTTTTTCTACTCATTTTGACTTTTTCTGAATTTTTCTTTTGTTTCGCACAGATTGGCTAACCTTTAATCACTATATCACGCTACTTCTTCCTATTTCACTCTTATGTTACAAAAGTTTCCATGATGTTGCTACTTAACCCTCAATAATGTCTAAATTCGTGTAATTTAAGACCAAAGGAAAAGGGTAAGTACAAATTAATGTTTTGGCTCGGGTTTTGCATGAATGTTCATCAAGAAGAGTTTTCTAGCTCAAAAATAGGTACTAAAGATTGATAAATAGGGTTAGCTTTTTGGCTCTGGGCATATACCAAACAATGCCTTAGGTCATCTCTAGGTATCTCAATATTCATAAATTTAATCAATCAAACAATCACAATTTCAACTATTTATAATACATACTAGCATGCTTGTTTCCCTGTATTCTATATATCATTTGGTTTATTCAATTACTCAAAACTTATTTGCAGTGTACTATATGGAACTTAGTAGTCTAATGATATTAGATAAAAAATTGAAAATTATTTACTATCATGCCAAATTTATAGTAAACACAATCAACCTATATATATGCTCCTAACCAATCACTTGAATTTCTACAAGCTCAAGCACACAATTGACAATAAAAATTAAAAGAACAGCATTAGAGTCAAAAACAAATTTCCTATGTTACCCCCACACTTTAGATAGCTCATTGTCCCTAATGTGCAACCCTAAATAGATAAGGAAAGAAGTTACCCAATTACTCATGATATTGTAACAGTCTAATGGTGGGTGTTTCCTTCCTTGTTCGTTATAAGGTCAAAATTGTTGGGCTTCATTGATCGCTGAAATCAGAGCTTTAAAATTTTATAAAAGAATGATCCAACCTAGGGACTAACTCTGACAACGATTAAAGGCAAGTGTACCTATCGAACAATAGTATAGCTTAGGCAAGACCGGATTATCGAACCCAAAGGAACTAAAAGTATTACTACTAACTTTCTTTTTATTATTTAACCTTAAAATTAGAGTGAAGATTGTTTTTAAACTAAATTGACAAGAACTAAACTAAGAATACAAAGACAAAAAGGACGAATTGGAAAATAACTTGAAGAAAACTCAATTGATCACAACGACACCCTCAGGAAGAATCCACCTAGACTTCACTTGTTATCTAAACCTTCATTATATGATCTCTTTACTTAGTTTGATCCGTAAGACTCCCTAACCTATATTAAACCCTCTCTCGAGGCGAATAACGTCTAACCCTAGGTTAATTAGTGGAACTCTCGTTCGCTTATAATAACCCCAGGATAGCAGTAAAACAATCAATGGATTCCCATATTAGGTTTCACCCTAATACGACAAAATCTCGTAACCCTATCTCTAGGGGTTCAATCAACTCTGCTTAATTATGTTAGATCTTCTCTTAGGTAGGGTCTATTCCTCCTCCACCTAAGCACATTAGATTTGGATTAAGCAACATAATTAAAAACAAACTAAGTAATTCATCATATAACTTAAAAAATCAATTTAACAAGATTCGTCTAGGTTTCATCCCCTTCAGGTATCTGAGGGGTTTAGTTCATATTGAATAAAGAAAACATCGCAAGAGAAAAGATAAAACAAAACATAAGAAAATCCTAAAACCCCCTGAAGGAATTCAAGGAGAATTCCGCCGTCTTGAGTATAACTTCGGCTTCTTGGGATGGATCAACTGGTTATCCTCATGTTATTTCCTAACTCTGACCTTCTCGGCTTGGCTCCTTGGCCTAGCTTTCGATGCCTTTCAAAGGTGGTACTCGAGGGATATATATAGGCTCCTGGAATGTGATTCTTTCTCCCTAAGTATCCTTTTCCGACTGAAATTGCTCTTTCCAGCGACAGAGGCACGGCCATGTCACACCCCCGTGTGTATCGAGACCAGATCGTGTTTGGACTTCTAAAGTGAGGCACGACTGTGTGAGGCGGAGTTGAGGCCGTGCTCTAGGTGTTCGTCGAGGCGACCGTGCGAGCTATGGGCCAGGCCGTGTCAATTTCATGCTAAGGCCCATTTACTCCATTTTAGGCCTGTTTTGTGTTCTTTTCATCCTCGGGTGCTTTTCTGGGTCTAAGGCATGAAAAGAAAGGATTACAAGCACCTTTTTATACAAATCAAGGAATAAATCATCAAAAGGTAAGCTAAATGTAGGATTAAAATATGTTACTTTTACGGTTTATCAAATACCCCCACACTTAAGCTTTTGCTTGTCCTCAAGCAAAGTTCTCAATTTACAATTAAAACGAACATTCCATGATTCCAATTCCTATCAACAATGCCTTATCATAATTCATAGATAATTCATACATTGATAATTCAATTCAAAGAGTCCTAAGGATTAAACGAGATAAGTCATGATTTTGTACCTTGAAAACATAAGTGCCTTTCTTTATTTAAATGACTACCTTTTCAATTCAAAACCGACAAGGATTGATGTCCTCACTAAGGTTTCACTCAAATCACTCTAAAATGTTTAAGGTTCAGGAAAAGATCGCTCATAAGTCGAACCTTAAAAGTTAATCCCATAGGCTTGCCTGAAAATCAAATCTCCACCACTGTAATATGAGATGATAAACAGATCCAAAGGTCTTTCTTAGGGTTGTAACTGGGCTAGGGTTAAAGGTGTGGTTAAAGGCTGAAATTAGAAGGTTAGAATCGAGATCGAATTGACGAGTACCTACCTATAAAACAACGAAATATTATTCATTGAAAAGTAATAATCCTACTAATACGAGCTTCTCTTTTGAAATTAGACTTTGATTTGGTAAGCTCACTACTAATATTGAATACTTTGAATTTTTTTTTTTAAAACAAACTAAGTAATACATAATTTAAATATCAGAATAATAAACTTCGATAACTGATCATGTAATATCCCGGGTTAGGGGTTATCTTGTTATGGCTTTGTTTGCATGTGTTTGAGTTGCTATGTTGTTGTTTGTGTGGTTTCGGGGTGTAGTTGTAAGCTAGGTGTGAGCCGGAGAGGTAGGAAAAATTTTAGTTTTTGGGCTTAGGTGAGAGGAGCTGAGGAAGCTGGGGTTTAAAGGTTTTATTTGGTGGATTTTAGCACAAGAATTGAGCTGGTGGAGTGGCAAGCTAGACGCCACTAAGGGCTTGAGAGTGTGACGCCACTTGCAGGGAGGAGGTCCTGTGTTCGAGCTGCGGAGTGGCCACATTTTTTGCTTCCATTTTGATAGAATGGAGGGGAGAAGTTGGAGGCAGTTCAAACTTTGCCTTGGACCAGGTCAACCCATTTGAATGGTGGGTGGAGAGTGATTTTAGGAGGTTGACTAGTTCAACAACTTTGAACTAGTGGAGGTGAATGCTTGGAGGGTGGTGGCCGAATCTTGGGGGAGAGTTTGGGGGAGTGGACGGATTTGGGGAGTGGGATTGCCGAAATTCAATAGGCAATTTTGTGCATTTTCGGCCAAAAGCAACTTGTAAGTCAAATTCTCTTTTTCCAAAAGCAAGTCAAAATTCCCAAAGAGTTTTCTCTCATTTTCCTTACTTCTTGGAACCGAAAGTCCAAACACTTAGTTTGCCGAAAGTTTGCTTTGTTTTCTTGATTTTGTGCTTGTGGCCGAATGCTCCATTCCACTTCTTCTTTCTTTTTCATTTGAGTAAGCCGAAAATAGAACTCTCTTCTTCCCATATTTGCTTTCTTTGTTGAATTTTGATAGCCGAAACTTTCACCTCCCAAACACCTTCACCATTTCTCTTCTTTCTCAAAACCGAAAGTACATCCTCTATCCATCTTTTATTTTTCTTTCTTTTCCTAAATGTTATTGCCGTTTTCTCTATTTCTTCTTACCTTTACTCTTATTTCTTTTTCACACTAAGCCGAACATAGGGGTGTTAAACACCAAGGGCCGAATATTCTTCTTCTTCTTGTTCAAAGTGTTAGCCGAATCTCTCCCCTCTTCTAGTGGTTCTTGGTCGAATTTTGGTGTGGTATGAATCTCTTCTAGCCATGGTTCTAGTTGGGTTAAGAGGAAGGTAAGTATAGGGCCGAATGGCTATTTCTTTTCTCCTGTGTTCCTGTCGATTTTGATTTGGTTAGGAACCGATTGTGGTGATTGGTGAAAGGAGTTAACCTTTTAGTGTTGAACCGATTTCTTTAGGGGCATCCGGGATTGGGAAGCAGTCAAGTGGAGCCTTCTGTCTTTGTTAACCTAGTGGTAAGTGGTGGTAAGGGCTGGTTCTATTAGTTCATTCTTTTAGTTTCGTTAAGACAAGTGTTCAAAGGATTAACTGTTTTCTTTCAGGGTGTGGCCGATTGATTTAGGAACCATCGGTTGGTTCGAGATTTGCTAGGAAACCAAATCAAGGGTAAGGTAAGGGTTAAGCGTTAAACCCTCTTGATTTGTTGGTCTTGGCCGAATGGTATAAGTGACTAACCTATGTTTGGCCGATTATAGGAGCAAGGTTGTAGAGGCTATCGAGGGTCTTAGATCGGTTCTTTGGTTAAAGCTTGTGTTCGAACAGGTGTGTAAACTAACACACTATCTACTTAGTGATATGCTTAATAACCTGTTTGCCTATTAAGATCAAAACAATATGGTTGATGGATATGGTACCCAGAAAGGGGTATGTGCACGGATTCGGGTAAGTCCGTTTCATTACGAGCTTTGTTAGTGATATGTGATGTCATGACTTATTAAGTATGTGTCCTGTGATACACTATGATATTTGTTTAGCATGATTCGCATGACTTGCATAATTTGTATCAGTATGACATGTTTGGGTGATATGAGAGGAGGGGGAAATATGATATCCGTGTCTTTGGGACACCAGAGGTTTGGCACCTCCAGTGGTTTGGTACCACAGATGATATTTTGTGACTTTGGGTCACCAGAGGTTTGGCACCTCAGCGTCTCGTCCCAGTGGCTTAGCACCACAGTGGGTTGGCCCCACAGTTGATTATACGAGATTGACGCCAGTGATTTGGTATCACACGATGGGTTGGCCCCATCATACGATTCGTGACTGCGGTCACCAGTGATTTGGTATCACACTTGTGTCTTTGGGACACCAGAGGTTTGGCACCTCATCGCGACTCGTCCCTGTGGTTAACACCACCGTGGGTTGGCCCCACTTGAGAGATACGGGATTGTCGCCAGTGATTTGGTATCACACGTGGGTTGGCCCCACAGATGGTTTATTCGTGACTTTGGGTCACCAGTGGTTTGGCACCACCAGTGGTTTGGTACCACACGGGGTAGAAAAGGTGTTTCGGATGGTTAGGATCGGGTGCATTAATTGTATTGCTTTGTTATGATGTGTGTTAGCATGTTGTATTATCGAGAGCGGGATTTATGCACTGAGTCTTGCGACTCACCTTCTCCTTTGACATTTCAGGTGACACTTAGACGCGGACACGGAGCCGAGATGGAGTCGAGGTGCTCATGCCATGAATAATTACGGATTTGCTCTGACTTATAAAATTTGGTACTTTAGTTTATCTATTTCTATTTGGTTTTTATTTTGGATTGTAAACGGCCTTTAAAATTTTGTTTCGCTATATTTATGCTTAAAGTAGATTTTTAATATGCCTTAACAAATTAATTTGGTTAAAATTTGCTAGAACTTGGAACGATAAAGATTTCAAAACTACAAAGCGGTATGTTTTAAACTATACCATCGGGTATCACACTGTAACTTGAAATAAATGAAACTCAAATGTTTTCCAAACTGGAACTCATCTTCTACTAAGTCAAAATGTTTTAAGTAACAATGGGAAACTACTTGAATTTCTAAAATGAGATAAACTTGTTTTACTTACATTTCTGACTAAGTTTTCAAAATTCCCGGGTTTTCAAATACACCATCGGTTTTTAATCAAGCATGCCCAAGTCTTCTTCAAGTACACTATATAGCGAAGTGTCTTTATCAAACTTTCAAACAGAAACCTATCTTCTCAAAATTTCGTTTTTCCTCGTAACATACCAAATTCGGTCGTGGTGTGTTGACCGGGTTTGGGGTGTTACAGATCAAATCAAATCTTGATTAAGGGATAGTCAAAAGAAAGGGTAGTAATCAAATACAAAGGGGCTTTTGGGTTAATATTAGTAGGTAAGTCAATAAAAAGGGTTTTGTTAGGCTCAACGGGGTTCACTAGGGGTTAATTGTAAAGGTAGGCTATTTAGTGGTGTAAATGGGCTAAAACCTAGGTGCCTTTATCATTTCTGTAATATCGAATAAAAAATGTGGTCTCAACATGCATAAATGAGGCAAGTTCTAGAATAACAATTCATAGTTGACACACTCATAATCAAAAAATGAGCATGAAAAAGAATATATGCTTTATAAGGTTCAAACACTCACAAAAATTATGGGTGTTTTGACATTATCCTTGTAAAATTTCAAATTTCAAGGTAGTATTCAAATTTAGGTCAACAACCTAGCAAAGTTTTAATTCTTGAAAAATAGTCTTATCATGCTTAATTCTCTAGTATTCTTTAATTTCAATTATCAATGCACAATTAACTATGACTTATTTTAAAACATGTTAATAAAAATTACAAATCATCAAAAATTTCATTCTAATTAGTAATATGAAAACTTTGCATAAAGACAAGACTAAATCAGGGATTTGAGAATAATGAAAAACAATTTGGCACTTTTATTCCACTTTTACCCTCAGGGATTTGAGAATAATGCAAAAAGTTAGGTATGTTTACCCCTCCACACATAAGATGTACATTGCCCTCAATGTACAAAGATAGATATTTTTATAGAAATCAAAAGTGAGGGTGAGAGGTACTCCCTATATTCTTGGGTGGGTTTAGTGGAGGATGTGGTACCTACGGCGAAGGCGTCAGTATGGTGGTGGCGTTAGTTCCCGAGCTCTGTGCTAGATGAAGAAATTGGGGAACTCTTGAAGGATTAGCCAGGGATTATTAAGACATAGTTAAGCTGAACTAAATATAAAATGAAAATTAAGAAAGAAAAAGTAAAGGAGACTAAGAAGGAAAACGAAAATAAAGGAAAAGAAGAATGGACCGGAGAGTCCTTATTGGATGATGGATCGCAAGGTGGGTGTGACTTCTAGGGCTATGAAGGTGGTGGTGGTGATGAGAGTGGTGTAGTCATTTTAGTGGTCGACGTGATTCCCTAGCAGCTTGGCAAACCTGACACTAAGAAACTAAAAGAAGAGTAAATGAAAAGAGCAGTTGAGAAACTTAGATAAGGAAAATAAAGAAGAAGAGAAACAAAAAGGAAAAATAAATTGGTCTCAAAGACCCTTGGCTTGGTGTTGAGACGAAGCATGGTGTTGGCTTTGCTCAAGGATCTAGAGCCTTAATAAGTGGAGAATCTGAGATGGGTGATAGTGAAAAGCAAAGAAAATGATGAAGGGATCAGGTGGGAGGAAGAGGAAGTGGAGAGGGGTTTAAATAGAGGTTTAAATTTAGTGCTGTTCCACGGCTGTGGTCCTGGGGTGTGTCGATTTACACGGCCATCTCGCACGGCCGTGTTGTGGAGTGTGTTGGTCGCCCCATGCCCGTGCGTCGGATCCACACGCCTGTGTTCGACAAGTCAGTAGCATCACACGGTTGGTGGGAACAGGCGTGTTCTGTCGGTGGTGTGGAAGTCAGTAGCTTCACACAGTTGAGAGGCACAGCCGTGCCCTTCTGTCGGTGCTCGTGGGGGGTGGTTGGATCCGTGACGTTGGGGGGTGGTTGGACTAAATTGCACGGCCTCTGCCTTGTCAGTGTGCCCGGAAACGGCGCCAAAAACTTGATCGCTGAAATCAGAGCTTTAAAATTTTATAAAAGAATGATCAAACCTGGAGACTAACTCTGACAACAATTAAAGGCAAATGTACCTATCGAACAGTAGTATAGCTTAGGCAAGACCGGATTATCGAACCCAAAGGAACTAAAAGTATTAATACTAACTTTCTTTTTATTATTTAACCTCAAAATTGGAGTGAAGATTGTTTTTAAACTAAATTGACAAGAACTAAACTAAGAATACAAAGAAAAAAAGGATGAATTGGAAAAAAACTTGAAGAAAACTCAATTGATCACAACGACACCCTCAGGAAGAATCCACCTAGACTTCACTTGTTAGCTAACCCTTAATTATATGATCTCTTTACTTAGCTTGATTGTAACACCCCAAACCCGGACAAGACACCACGTCCGAATTTGGTATGCTACGGGGAAAAACATTTTGGAAAACTAGATTTCTCGTTTAAAAGCTGAGTGAAAGCACAGTGTGTTTGAAACAAATTTGAGCAGTCTTGTTTGAAAAACAGTTGATGTATTTGAAATCCAGGGATTTTGAAAACTTTGCCAGAATTTGTAGTTAAAACGAGTTATTACCATTTAAAACCTTATTAGTTTCTGAGTGATACAGAAAACACTTGTAACCTTAGAAGAATTACAAGTTTGGATTTAAAACCATTTGTATTTGTTCATCAAAAAACTTTGTGTGATGCCCGATGGTATGGTTTAAAAACACGTTGCGTTATAGTTTGGAAAACATTATCTTTCCAGGTTTTAGTAAAATTTATACCGGCTTATTTTTGTTAAGGCATATTAAAATCAGCTTAAAATATAAACATCATAAAACATAACTGAAAAGGCCTTTTACAATCCGAAATAAAACCCAATTTAAAGTAATAAACTAAAGTACCCAAATAGTAGAGTCCGAGTGAACTTTATTAAAGCATGGCATGTGCACCCCGAGTCCATCCCGGCTCCAAGTCCGCGTCTACGAGTCACCTGAAAAGTCAAAGGAGAGGGTGAGTCGAGTGACTCAGTGTGTAAATCCCGCTCCCGAGGAAACAACATACTAACACACATCATACATAGCAACATGACTAATGCAACCCGATCCTAACCATCCATATCGCCTCATCTACCCCGTGTGGTACCAAACCACTGGTGGTGCCAAACCACTGGTGACATATAGTCACAATGTGCTACCAAAGCACTGGTGTCCCAAAGACACAATATCCGTCAATGTGCTACCAAAGCACTGGTGTCCCAAAGACACATTTGTGCTACCAAAGCACTGGTGACCGAAGTCACAAATCCAATGATGATGGGGCCAACCCATCGTGTGTTACCAAAACACTAGCAGACGATCCCATATCTCAAGTGGGGCCAACCCACGGTGGTCAAACCACAGGGACAAGTCGCAATGAGGTGCCAAACCTCTGGTGTCCCAAAGACACAATGTGCTACCAAAGCACTGGTGACCGTAGTCACAAATCTGGTGATGGGGCCAACCCATCGTGTGTTACCAAAACACTGGCGTCAATCCCGAATAATCATCTGTGGGGCCAACCCACTGTGGTACTAAGCCACTGGGACGAGACGCTGAGGTACCAAACCTCTGGAGGTGCCAAACCTCTGGTGACCCAAAGTCACAAAGTGTGCTACCAAAGCACTGGTGCTCGTCAGCACAAAATATCATACTCCCTCCTCTCATATCACCCATCAACATGCCAAACTCATGTAATCATGCATATCATACTATCATGCCAATGTGTCTAATCTCATACCCCAGGTCATATATTACCACAACCATGATATCATATAAATCATCAATAGATATTATAACAATAACGATACTGACTTACCCGAGTCCAGAATCATACCCATAAGGGTATCATAACAGTCACCACTGTTTCATTATACATCACACAGATTATTAAACATATTACTAAATATAAGTGTGTTAGTAAACACACCTGATAGTACGAGTCTAAAATCCAACGAGAACGATCTAAGCCCCTCGATTACAAGGTCCTACAATCGGCCAAACATAGGGGTTAGGCAACACTAACATTCGGCCAACAACCAATTAACCAAAAGGGTAGAAAAATCCATCCCTTACCTTCACTTGGTTTGGTTTCCTACCAAACCCGAACCACAGTGGTACTTCTACCCACAATCGGTCACACCTTCACAAGAGAACGGTTAATCATTTACAACTCCTGATTAAACGCAATTAAAAGAATGAACTAACAACCCAATTGCTTACCCCCAACTTACCAATCGGTTACAAAAGAATGATGGTTCCTTGCTTGCTTCACACTTCCAAAGTCCCTAAAACAAAGAGATTAATACCCTTCCATCATAACCATAATCGGCCCTTAAACAACACACAGCCAAATAAAGAACCAAAAGAGGGAGATATGGCCATTCGGCCTAGAGCTTACCAATACCAACGATTAAGGCAAAGCTTCCAAACACCACTGATATTCGGCCACTAGGACTTCTAGGAGGAAAGGGAAATATTCGGTTATGTTGGGAACAAATAAAAAGAAGAAATCGGCACTAGTTATCTAACACTCTGCTTTCGGTTTTGGGGAATAGCCAAAATGAAAAAGAACAGAGTTTCGGCAACAATGCTTAGAAAAAGAAAATGAAGTTTGAGAAGTAAGGTGATGGTAGTTTCGGCACCCAAGAAATGGACAAGAAGAATGGAGAAATCGGTTGGGGAAATGGTGAGTTTCGGCACTAGTGCTTTTCAAGAAGAGAGAAGAAAATGAAGAGGGTTTTGGAGGATGGGTTTCGGCTACCAAGGTTTCAAACACACGAAAAGAAAGTTGAGAGAAACAAACAATTTCGGTCAAAGAGAAAATGAGAGAAAAGCCTTAGAGTTTCGGTTTGTTTTGACAAAAAGAAAGAAAACAAAAGTGTGGCCTTACCAAAAGAGTTTGTGACCGAAAATGCCAAAAAGCCAAAATGAAATTCGGCTAGCACCTTCTCCCCACTATGCCGTCCACTTCCCCCCATTCCAAGCCCCAAATATTCGGCCATACCCCTCAAAACACTCACAACCACACCTTCAAATTAGTATGACCAAGTCTTCCTCCACTATTTACTCCCCACCTTCCATTTGAACGGTTTGACCAAGTCCAAGGTAGAATTTGATTTGCCTTCTACCACTTCCTCTATGCCGTCCCAAAAAGAGCCAAAATGGGAACTCTGCAGCTTGAACTCTGGATCACCACCCATCTGCATGTGACGCCATACCAACTCCCTCTTGCCACTCTTGCCACCTCCTTATTTGTGCAATAAAACCACAAAAATAATTCTTAAACCCCAGCTTCCTCAGCTCCCTTCACCTAATACCCAAAACCAACATTTTTCTAATTTACTCAGGCATACCCCTAAGCTACACTTAAGCCCCTAAAACATAAAAATAGCAACATAGCACACTACAAACATGCAATAACATGCAACATCGAAATAGCCCCCTAACCCGGGATATTACAGTTCTACCCCCCTTAAAATAATTTCGGCCTCGAAATTACCTGGTCAAAAGAGTTGCGGGTATTGCTGTCTCATCATATCCTCGGGTTCCCACGTCGCTTCTTCCACGCCATGATTCCGCCAAAGTACCTTAACCAACGGCACAGTCTTCCTACGCAGAACCTTCACATCCCGATCAAGAATCTGCACAGGCTCTTCTTCCATAGTCAAGTCTGGATTTACCTCGATCTCTTCCACTGCTACCACATGCGACGGATCTGAACGATACCTCCGAAGCATTGAAACGTGAAAAACATCGTGAATCTGCCTAAGCTCTGCTGGCAACTCAAGCTGATACGCTACTGGTCCAACTCGTCTCAAAACCTTATACGGCCCAATGAACCTCGGACTAAGCTTGCCTTTCTTCCCGAACCTCAGAACCTTCTTCCAAGGCGAGACCTTCAGAAACACTCGATCCCCAACGGCAAACTCTATATCTCTTCGCTTAAGATCGGCATAAGACTTCTGCCGGTCCGAAGCTTCCCTCAATCTAGCTTGAATCAACTTAACCTTGTCTTCAGTCTCAGCTACCAACTCGGGTCCCAATAACTGGCGTTCACCTAACTCCGTCCAACACGTAGGTGAGCGACACTTCCTGCCATATAACGCCTCATACGGTGCCATCTTGATGCTCGCTTGGTAACTGTTGTTGTAGGCAAACTCAGCTAACGGTAGAAACTCCTCCCAACTACCCCTGAAGTCCAGGACACAACCTCTCAGCATGTCTTCTAAGATCTGAATGACCCTTTCTGATTGTCCGTCGGACTGCGGGTGAAAAGCCGTGCTGAAATCCAAACGAGTACCCAAAGCCTGATGCAATGCCTTCCAGAACCTTGACGTAAACCTGGGATCCCTATCCGAGATTATCGAAGCTGGCACCCCGTGCAACCTTACTATCTCTGAAACATACAGCTTCGCTAGCTTCTGGAGCGAGTAGTCAACCCTCACCGGAATAAAGTGAGCTGATTTAGTCAGACGATCCACCACTACCCAAACTGAATCCTTCTTGCTTGGCGTAAGCGGTAACCCACTGACAAAATCCATGGTTATCCTTTCCCACTTCCACTGCGGAATCTTCACAGGCTGAAGCAAACCCGACGGCAACTGATGTTCAGCCTTGACCTGCTGACAAGTCAGACATCTTCCAACAAACTCTGTTACCTCTTTCTTCAAACCAGGCCACCAAAACTGCTCTCTAAGATCCTTATACAACTTGCTACCTCCAGGATGCATAGCATGAGGACTGCTATGTGCGTCCTGAAGAATCTTCTGCCTTAGCTCAACATCTTTAGGCATACAAGCCTTACCCTGAAAACACAGAACCTCATCACCAGACAAGCTGTAACCCTCCAAACCACCATTCTGCACTTGTAACCTTCGCGCACTCAGAACCTCATCCACTAACTGTTTCTCTCTGATCTGCTCAACCCAAGTAGGTTTAACCTGCAGCTCTGCCAAAATACTCCCGTCGTCGTACAAGCTCAAATGGGCAAACAAAGCTCTCAAGTCCGAAACAACCTTACGGCTTAACGCGTCTGCTACCACGTTAGCCTTGCCCGGATGATACTCAATCGAGCAGTCGTAATCTTTCAGCAACTCAACCCATCTGCGCTGCCTCAAATTTAAATCCTTCTGAGTCAGTAGATACTTCAGACTCTTATGATCCGTGTAGACTATCGATCTCTCTCCATATAAGTAGTGCCTCCAAATCTTTAAGGCGAAAACTACAGCCGCTAGCTCCAAATCGTGCGTCGGATAGTTGACCTCATGTGGCCTCAGCTGCCTAGAAGCGTAAGCCACAACCTTACCTTCTTGCATCAGCACACAACCCAGACCCGTATGTGATGCATCGCAGTAGACTGTGTATTCCTTACCAGCCTCAGGTTGAATTAGAACCGGAGCCTCAGTCAAAATCTTCTTTAACTTGTCAAAGCTTTCCTGTTGTTTCCCAGTCCATACAAACGGAACCTCTTTCCTTAATAACTTGGTCATCGGCGCTGCTATCAACGAGAAACCCTCAACAAACCTTCGGTAGTATCCGGCCAAACCCAAAAAACTACGAACCTCAGCCACTGACCTAGGTGGCTTCCAGTCCAAAACAGCCTCAATCTTACGAGGATCTACTCGAATCCCCTCTGCTGACACTACATGACCCAAGAACGTCACTTCTCTAAGCCAGAACTCGCACTTACTGAACTTAGCATAGAGTTGCTTTTCCCTCAAAATCTGCAGCACCACCCTCAAATGCTTATCATGCTCTTCCTCCGTCCTTGAGTACACTAAAATATCGTCTATGAAAACCACCACGAACTGGTCTAGATACTGCTGAAACACCCTGTTCATCATATCCATAAACGCTGCCGGTGCGTTAGTCAACCCGAACGGCATTACCAGGAATTCGTAGTGCCCATACCGAGTCCGAAACGCCGTCTTATGGATATCAGCCTCCTTAACCTTTAGCTGATGGTACCCAGACCTCAGATCAATCTTAGAGAATACCGCAGCACCCTTCAGCTGATCAAACAAGTCATCTATCCGTGGCAACGGATACTTGTTTTTAATCGTCAGCTTGTTCAACTGGCGGTAGTCTATGCACATCCGCATCGTGCCATCTTTCTTCTTGACAAAAAGAACTGGCGCACCCCACGGCGAAACACTTGGCCTGATAAAACCTCGATCCAATAACTCCTGGATCTGAGCCTTAAGCTCCACCAATTCCTTTGGTGCCATCCTATACGGAGCAATAGACACTGGCGCAGTCCCGGGTAACAGATCAATCCCAAACTCTACCTCTCGATCTGGCGGCAGACCCGGAAGCTCTTCAGGAAACACATCAGCAAATTCCTTAACAGTACGAACCTCCTCAACAGCAGACCCTTTAGCCTCCAAGGCATACACATGAACCACATACGCATCACAACCTTTCCTGACCATCTTCTCCGCTTTCAGAGCAGATACCACATTTGACAAGTAATCTCTCCTATTACCTATCATAGCCACCTCATCACCATCAACCGTCTTAAGAACCATGCGCTTAGCCGCGCAATCCAACCTCGCCTGGTACTTGACCAGCCAATCCATCCCGAGAATCAAATCGAACTCCCCAAACGGCAGTTCCATCAGATCAGCAGCAAACACTACCCCTTGGAGTTCTAGGGGTACCTCTCTAAACAGTTTATCTACCACTACAGAGTGACCTAGAGGGCTAATCACAGTCATCTGCCTAGAAGTTATCTCAGAGTCTAAGTCCATTGTCTCTACTATACTACTGGCAACATAAGAGTGCGTAGAACCCACATCAATTAAAGCAGTATAAGGAGTACCAAAAATCAAAAACGTACCGGTTATGACGTCCGGTGCGTCGCCCTCCTCTCGGCGCCTCGCCGCATATACCAATCCAGGCTGTCTGGTATCAGAACTACCCGCACCTCTGCCCGGTGCTCCACGGCCCCGACCAGATCCATAACCACCTCTGCCATTACCACGGCCTCTCTGCGGTGGCGGTCCATTACCTCTGAACTGATTACGGCCCTGACTCTCAGACTGAACCCTGGCCATCCTACGCGGACAATCCCTAATGCGATGCTCCAGAGAACCACACTCGAAGCATCCCTTACCTCCAGTCCAACAGCCACCCCAATGAGATTTCCCACACTGATTACACTGCGGTGGTCCCTGCCTAGCAGCAACAAACCTAGCAGACTGATTCTGCCCACTCGGTCTAGCCCTCTTCTGCGGATTACCAGACGAACCAGAAGACCCAAAGCTCCTCTTAAGCCTACTCCTGTCCATACTCTGCCTCACTGACTCCTTAACACCCTCAGCCACCTTTGCTTTCTCAACCAAGACAGCAAACTCGCGCTCCTGCTGTGGAGCAATCAGCAGCCTCAACTCGTCTCGGAGACCATCCTCGAAACGAACGCACCTCTCATGCTCAGTGGCTACAATGCCTCTGGCATACCTACTCAGCTTCAGGAACTCAGCCTCGTACTCAGCAACAGATTTACTCCCCTGAACAAGCCTCAGAAACGCCTTCCTCTGGGAGTCGATGTAACTAGCCCCGATGTATTTCTTTTGATATGCAGCTCTGAAGTAATCCCATGTCAGATCCTCTGCAGCCACACTGTCTCGCACCGTGAGCCACCACTGGTATGACTCATCCCGGAGAAGAGATACGATACCCTTCAGCTTCTCTTCAGTTGTCAGGTCCAGATCGTCCATGATCCGCTCAGTTGCCTCCAGCCAATATTCAGCAGTGCTAGGAGCAACACCAGATACCCCTCGAAAGAATTCAGCCCCATTAGCCCGGAGTCGCTCAGGAACTGATTTCCTAACTCCTGCACCACCACCTGCCCCAGCTACCCTTTCCAACACTCGCAGCATCGCCTGTGACACTGCGTCGTCTCCAGTCTGATCTTGGAACTCACCACCTCCAGCTGGTGGCGGAACCGGTACCTCGTTTTCTGAACCCTGCCCAGATCCTACGAGCTCAGAAACCGTCATTCTACCCCTACCTCTACCGCGAGTATTACGACCACGTCCACCTCGAGTGCTCATGCCTAATCTTTCTATGTATCTGATTAGAGAATTTTATGCATCAGTGTTTATTCCACTTGTTTAAAAAACAAGTCTTATGAATATTTAAAGAGGATTTGTTCTCGGAAGTTCACAGAATCCTATCAGTTTCAATCTCTAAGGTAGCACACTATTGCTATCATCAAATCATATAACATCCAATCAAATCACAGAGAATAGTTCGGGGTACTTACCTGGGCGAACTGGTGCCGGAGACTCGGTGCCATGCCTTTCAAACCATACTTTCAAAACAAATACTTAAACAGACTTTTGAAACCATTTTGGGCCTCAGGCCCACAGCCGAGCCTTTGAACTTGGCTCTGATACCACAAATGTAACACCCCAAACCCGGACAAGACACCACGTCCGAATTTGGTATGCTACGGGGAAAAACATTTTGGAAAACTAGATTTCTCGTTTAAAAGCTGAGTGAAAGCACAGTGTGTTTGAAACAAATTTGAGCAGTCTTGTTTGAAAAACAGTTGATGTATTTGAAATCCAGGGATTTTGAAAACTTTGCCAGAATTTGTAGTTAAAACGAGTTATTACCATTTAAAACCTTATTAGTTTCTGAGTGATACAGAAAACACTTGTAACCTTAGAAGAATTACAAGTTTGGATTTAAAACCATTTGTATTTGTTCATCAAAAAAACTTTGTGTGATGCCCGATGGTATGGTTTAAAAACACGTTGCGTTATAGTTTGGAAAACATTATCTTTCCAGGTTTTAGTAAAATTTATACCGGCTTATTTTTGTTAAGGCATATTAAAATCAGCTTAAAATATAAACATCATAAAACATAACTGAAAAGGCCTTTTACAATCCGAAATAAAACCCAATTTAAAGTAATAAACTAAAGTACCCAAATAGTAGAGTCCGAGTGAACTTTATTAAAGCATGGCATGTGCACCCCGAGTCCATCCCGGCTCCAAGTCCGCGTCTACGAGTCACCTGAAAAGTCAAAGGAGAGGGTGAGTCGAGTGACTCAGTGTGTAAATCCCGCTCCCGAGGAAACAACATACTAACACACATCATACATAGCAACATGACTAATGCAACCCGATCCTAACCATCCATATCGCCTCATCTACCCCGTGTGGTACCAAACCACTGGTGGTGCCAAACCACTGGTGACATATAGTCACAATGTGCTACCAAAGCACTGGTGTCCCAAAGACACAATATCCGTCAATGTGCTACCAAAGCACTGGTGTCCCAAAGACACATTTGTGCTACCAAAGCACTGGTGACCGAAGTCACAAATCCAATGATGATGGGGCCAACCCATCGTGTGTTACCAAAACACTAGCAGACGATCCCATATCTCAAGTGGGGCCAACCCACGGTGGTCAAACCACAGGGACAAGTCGCAATGAGGTGCCAAACCTCTGGTGTCCCAAAGACACAATGTGCTACCAAAGCACTGGTGACCGTAGTCACAAATCTGGTGATGGGGCCAACCCATCGTGTGTTACCAAAACACTGGCGTCAATCCCGAATAATCATCTGTGGGGCCAACCCACTGTGGTACTAAGCCACTGGGACGAGACGCTGAGGTACCAAACCTCTGGAGGTGCCAAACCTCTGGTGACCCAAAGTCACAAAGTGTGCTACCAAAGCACTGGTGCTCGTCAGCACAAAATATCATACTCCCTCCTCTCATATCACCCATCAACATGCCAAACTCATGTAATCATGCATATCATACTATCATGCCAATGTGTCTAATCTCATACCCCAGGTCATATATTACCACAACCATGATATCATATAAATCATCAATAGATATTATAACAATAACGATACTGACTTACCCGAGTCCAGAATCATACCCATAAGGGTATCATAACAGTCACCACTGTTTCATTATACATCACACAGATTATTAAACATATTACTAAATATAAGTGTGTTAGTAAACACACCTGATAGTACGAGTCTAAAATCCAACGAGAACGATCTAAGCCCCTCGATTACAAGGTCCTACAATCAGCCAAACATAGGGGTTAGGCAACACTAACATTCGGCCAACAACCAATTAACCAAAAGGGTAGAAAAATCCATCCCTTACCTTCACTTGGTTTGGTTTCCTACCAAACCCGAACCACAGTGGTACTTCTACCCACAATCGGTCACACCTTCACAAGAGAACGGTTAATCATTTACAACTCCTGATTAAACGCAATTAAAAGAATGAACTAACAACCCAATTGCTTACCCCCAACTTACCAATCGGTTACAAAAGAATGATGGTTCCTTGCTTGCTTCACACTTCCAAAGTCCCTAAAACAAAGAGATTAATACCCTTCCATCATAACCATAATCGGCCCTTAAACAACACACAGCCAAATAAAGAACCAAAAGAGGGAGATATGGCCATTCGGCCTAGAGCTTACCAATACCAACGATTAAGGCAAAGCTTCCAAACACCACTGATATTCGGCCACTAGGACTTCTAGGAGGAAAGGGAAATATTCGGTTATGTTGGGAACAAATAAAAAGAAGAAATCGGCACTAGTTATCTAACACTCTGCTTTCGGTTTTGGGGGAATAGCCAAAATGAAAAAGAACAGAGTTTCGGCAACAATGCTTAGAAAAAGAAAATAAAGTTTGAGAAGTAAGGTGATGGTAGTTTCGGCACCCAAGAAATGGACAAGAAGAATGGAGAAATCGGTTGGGGAAATGGTGAGTTTCGGCACTAGTGCTTTTCAAGAAGAGAGAAGAAAATGAAGAGGGTTTTGGAGGATGGGTTTCGGCTACCAAGGTTTCAAACACACGAAAAGAAAGTTGAGAGAAACAAACAATTTTGGTCAAAGAGAAAAATGAGAGAAAAGCCTTAGAGTTTCGGTTTGTTTTGACAAAAAGAAAGAAAACAAAAGTGTGGCCTTACCAAAAGAGTTTGTGACCGAAAATGCCAAAAAGCCAAAATGAAATTCGGCTAGCACCTTCTCCCCACTATGCCGTCCACTTCCCCCCATTCCAAGCCCCAAATATTCGGCCATACCCCTCAAAACACTCACAACCACACCTTCAAATTAGTATGACCAAGTCTTCCTCCACTATTTACTCCCCACCTTCCATTTGAACGGTTTGACCAAGTCCAAGGTAGAATTTGATTTGCCTTCTACCACTTCCTCTATGCCGTCCCAAAAAGAGCCAAAATGGGAACTCTGCAGCTTGAACTCTGGATCACCACCCATCTGCATGTGACGCCATACCAACTCCCTCTTGCCACTCTTGCCACCTCCTTATTTGTGCAATAAAACCACAAAAATAATTCTTAAACCCCAGCTTCCTCAGCTCCCTTCACCTAATACCCAAAACCAACATTTTTCTAATTTACTCAGGCATACCCCTAAGCTACACTTAAGCCCCTAAAACATAAAAATAGCAACATAGCACACTACAAACATGCAATAACATGCAACATCGAAATAGCCCCCTAACCCGGGATATTACATTGATCCGTAAGACTCCCTAACCTATATTAAACCCTCTCTTGAGGCGAATAACGTCTAACCCTATGTTAATTCATAGATAATCCATACATGGATAATTCAATTCAAAGAGTCCTAAGGGTTAAACGAGATAAGTCATGATTTTGTACCTTGAAAACATAAGTGCCTTTCTTTATTTAAATGGCTACCTTTTCAATTCAAAACTGATAAGGATTGATGTCCTCACTAAGGTTTCACTCAAATCACTCTAAAGTGTTTAAGGTTCAGGAAAAGATCGCTCATAAGTCGAACCTTAAAAGTTAATCCCATAGGCTTGCCTGAAAATCAAATCTCCACCACAGTGAGATGATAAATAGATCAAAAGGTCTTTGTTAGGGTTGTAACGGGGCTAGGGTTAAAGGTGTGGTTAAAGGCTGAAATTAGAAGGTTAAAATCGAGATCGAATTGATGAGTACCTACCTAAAAAACAACGAAATATTATTCATTGAAAAGTAATAATCCTACTAATACGAGCTTCTCTTTTGAAATTAGACTTTGATTTGGTAACCTCACTACTAATATTGAATACTTTGAAATATTTTTTTTAAACAAACTAAGTAATACATAATTTAAATATCAGAATAATAAACTTCCATAACTGATCAAATCAAATCTTGATTAAGGGATAGTCAAAAGAAAGGGTAGTAATCAAATACAAAGGGGCTTTTGGGTTAATATTAGTAGGTAAGTCAATAAAAAGGGTTTTTTTAGGCTCAACGGGGTTCACTAGGGGTTAATTGTAAAGGTAGGCTATTTAGTGGTGTAAATGGGCTAAAACCTAGGTGCCTTTATCATCTTTGTAATATCGAATAAAAAATGTGGTCTCAACATGCATAAACGAGGCAAGTTCTAGAATAACAATTCATAGTTGACACACTCATAATCAAAAAATGAGCATGAAAAAGAATATATGCTTTATAAGGTTCAAATACTCACAAAAATTATGGGTGTTTTGACATTATCCTTGTGAATTTCAAATTTCAAGGTAGTATTCAAATTTAGGTCAACAACCTAGCAAAGTTTTAATTCTTGAAAAATAGACTTATCATGCTTAATTCTCTAGTATTCTTCAATTTCAATTATCAATGCACAATTAACTATGACTTATTTTAAAACATGTTAATAAAAATTACAAATCATCAAAAATTTCATTCTAATTAGTAATATGAAAACTTTGCATAAAGATAAGACTAAATCAGGGATTTGAGAATAATGAAAAACATTTTGCCACTTTTATTCCACTTTTACCCTCAGGGATTTGAGAATAATGCAAAAAGTTAGGTATGTTTTGAAACACCCCAAACCCGGCCCACGAGCCTTGACCGGATCTGGTATGTTCCTCGATGTAAACCGGTCCAACATTCTTTTGTTAATTAGGAAAAACTTGTGTGTTTTGTAAGAAAGATTGGTTTGGGTTGGGCTTGAGTTGAAAACAAGTTTATTTTATTAAAAAGCTTTCCCTTTAGGTGACAAAACGTTTAGGGTTTGTTTTAAAATAAATTTACTTAAACTTTACGTGATAACAATTCGTACATAATAATTAAGAGTAAAATAAAGTACTTCAACTATGGCCTTATTACATCAAAATAATTCCCAAAATTTAAATTCAAAATACTTAAAATGAAATAGTCCGAATAAAAATGAATTTCTTGCTGAGCATGGCCATCCCTAAGCTTCTGCCGGCCCGGTCCATCACTGATCGTCACCTGGAAGAAAAAGTTCCCCAACGGGGTGAGTCAAATAGACTCAATGTGTAACCAACACTAAAATTTAATAATTCAGGCATACATTATCATACGTGTTCATATAACAGATAGAAAAAGTAATGCAACCCGAACCCAAACCTATATACCATCCGCTACACATCACCCGTACCAACCTGCACACTGTGGGGACTACTAAGTCAACCCTCCATCCGCTACACACCATCGAAGGCAGTCGCTGCAGTCGACGTGCTCATCGCCCTTATAAAATTCGTGGCATAGCCACCATATACATATTTTGTGTCAAGAGAAACCACATTCAGATATCGTGGTCTTAGGTCACCACATTCACTTCCCCTTTTCATATAACCCATATGCCCCATAACATACATATCATACATTAACATACCAAATTCTTATTTCACATTCTTGTAATTTCATATGTGTGTCATAACAGATATTTAACGTAATCCTAGTAGAAGTAGGAAACGTACCTGAGTACTTTGTACCATAACATGGTACCTTAGCCATATTCATATTCACATTCTTATACACATACTTATATAAAATAGTGCCATGAATCTTATTAAAAGATAGCGTGGATACTCACCTGATTAACTTAGCAGTTCTCTTAAATCCCGAAAAGCTTGATTTAATGCCTTAGATCTCAATTCCTACATTCGGCCAACCTTAATATGTTAGCATAAAGCCTATTCGGCTACAAAACCAAATCCTAGTAGGATTTGTACACTTAAAACCTACTTTGCTGCCGATTGACTTAAGAACCAAATCCCGAAACTTTGTTGTATTCCTTTTTGTATTCGACCAAACATTAAATCACATCACAGGTTAGTTTCGGCTTTTTAAACAATTATGAAATAGATCTAGATATCAAAACAGGCCTTGGCCGAACATACCTATGTGCTTACCTTCCAAATCTTAAATCCCGGAATTGATCTTTTGTCTTAGGTGTCTGTCGAAATCCCTATAACCACATGTTAGATTGATTTCTAACACTTAATCACTATTAAATGGCCTATGGCCGAAATCAGATGTGCTTACCTTGATCCTTAAATCCTGAAATAGTCGACTTGGACAAATCCCGAAAGGTACTTCCCTTGTAATCGACAACCAATAATTCCCGAAACCTTTTTCCAAAGTTTCAGCCAAGATCATTAAGGTTAGTTCTATCACTCGAATATAAAGAAAAGGAATGATCAAAACAATAATCAACCCTTACCCCCTTTATGGAAGTCGACAGCACTTCTTCTTGATGCCACTTGAGATATTCGGCTATAGGCTGAGAAGAACTTGATTTCGGCTTCCTTGAATAATCGATTAAGGCCTTGAAAAGGCTTACTTCCGGCTTTTGGATGGTATAAGGAAATCGGCTAGAACACAAAGGTATTTCGGCTTGATAGATTAAGAAAAAGAAAAGAGAATGAGTAATGGTTTTGAAGAGAAAAGAGTAGACGGTAGGGAGGCCAAAGTATTCAATGAAATTCGGCTATGAGCTCTTGTGTATTCGGCTTCAAGGAGAAGAATGAGGGAGGAAGGAATTTCGGTAGAGACTTCAAAAGAAAAGAAAAGAAAATACAAAGAATAGCCTTGCTTTTCCTTCTTAGCCGAAAATACTACCTAAGGAGTCCCTTAATCGGCCAACTCTCCATAATTTGATAACTTTATCACTTTAATTATCATTTAATTCAATAATAGAATTAATCCCTCGATTATCTCTTATCTCTTAAAAAAATACCAATAATAATACATCATTTATCCATCATTTATCCATCTATTTGCCGAATTTCAACAACAATAAAACACCTCCCTATAGAGCCTTAATGCCGTCCACTTCTCTAAATGCCGAAAAATAAAAGCTTTATTTTGCTTCCTAAGTGACTCGAACACAAGCCCTCCTTGCACTGTGTATGGCGTCACTTACTTGGCTTTAAGTGGTGCCTCCTTGCCACTTTTCCAAGCCCGTTCTTGTGTCAAATTTCTTCTATTAATTTTCTTAAGGCCACCTTGCCTTAGTTTCCTCTTTTAAACTTTTGAAACTTAACATTTTCTAAGACATTTCCTTACATTTCCAAGTTTCCAAAAATGTTCACTTTCCTCTTTTGAAACTTAACATTTCTCAATCATTTCCTTACATTTCCAAGTTTCCAAAAATGTTCATAATACATTCATAACACATAAGACATGCCATTTCGTATAATTAAATCAAAAATGCATAGGCCCATTCTCAGGATGTTACATGTTTACCCCTCCACACTTAAGATGTACATTGCCCTCAATGTACAAAGATAGATATTTTTATAGAAATCAAAAGTGAGGGTGAGAGGTACTCCCTATATTCTTGGGTGGGTTTAGTGGAGGATGTGGTACCTACGGCGAAGGCGTCGGTATGGTGGTGGCGTTCGTTCCCGAGCTCTGTGCTAGATGAAGAAATTGGGGAACTCTTGAAGGATTAGCCAGGGGTTATTAAGACATAGTTAAGCTGAACTAAATATAAAATGAAAATTAAGAAAAAAAAAGTAAAAGAGACTAAGAAGGAAAACGAAAATAAAGGAAAAGAAGAATGGACCGAAGAGTCCTTATTGGAGGATGGTTCGCAAGGTGGGTGTGACTTCTAGGGCTGTGAAGGTGGTGGTGGTGATGAGAGTGGTGCAGTAATTTTGGTGGTCGGCGTGATTCCCCAGCAGCCTGGCAAACCTGACACTAAGAAACTAAAAGAAAAGTAAATGAAAAGAGCAGTTGAGAAACTTAGATAAGGAAAATAAAGAAGAAGAGAAACAAAAAGGAAAAATAAATTGGTCTCAAAGACCCTTGGCTTAGTGTTGAGACGAAGTTGCCAGCATGAGCTCATGTTGATCGTTCTTTGAGGAATCTATGCTCATCTTCTTTCTCTTCTTCGGCATGGTGTTGGCTTTGCTCAAGGATCTAGAGCCTTAGTAAGTGGAGAATCTGAGATAGATGAGAGTGAAAAGCAAAGAAAATGATGAAGGGATCAGGTGGGAGGAAGAGGAAGTGGTGAGGGGTTTAAATAGAGGTTTAAATTTAGTGCTGTTCCACGGCCGTGGTCCTGGGGTGTGTCGATTTACACGGTCATCTCGCACGGTCGTGTTGTGGAGTGTGTTGGTCGCCCCATGCCCTTTCGTTAGATCCGCACGCCTGTGTTCGACAAATCAGTAGCTTCACACGGTTGGTGGGCACGGGCGTGTTCTGCCGGTGGTGTGGAAATCAGTAGCTTCACACGGTTGAGAGGCACAGCCGTGCCCTTCTGTCAGTGCTCGTGGGGGTGGTTGGATCCGTGACGTTGGGGGGTGGTTGGACTGAATTGCACGGCCTCTGCCTTGTCAGTGTGCCCGGAAATGGCGCCAAAAACTTGATCGCTGAAATCAGAGCTTTAAAATTTTATAAAAGAATGATCAAACCTGGAGACTAACTTTGACAACGATTAAAGGCAAATGTACATATTGAACAGTAGTATAGCTTAGGCAAGATCAGATTATCGAACCCAAAGGAACTAAAAGTATTAATACTAACTTTCTTTTTATTATTTAACCTCAAAATTGAAGTGAAGATTATTTTTAAACTAAATTGACAAGAACTAAACTAAGAATACAAAGACAAAAAGGATGAATTAGAAACAAACTTGAAGAAACTCAATTGATCACAACGACACCCTCAGGAAGAATCCACCTAGACTTCACTTGTTATCTAACCCTTAATTATATGATCTCTTTACTTAGCTTGGTCCATAAGACTCCCTAACCTATATTAAACCCTTTCTCAAAGCGAATAATGTCTAACCCTAGGTTAATTAGTGGAACTCTCGTTCGCTTATAATAACCCCCCAGGATAGCAGTAAATCGATCAATGGATTCCTATATTAGGTTTCACCCTAATCCAGTAAAATCTCGCAACCCTATCTCTAGGCATTCGATCAACTCCGCTTAATTATGTTAGATCTTCTCTTAGGCAGGGTCTATTCCTCCTCCATCTAAGCACATTAGATTTGGATTAAGCAACATAATTAAGAACAAACTAAGTAATTCATCATATAACTTAAAAAATCAATTTAACAAGATTCGTCTAGGTTTCATCCCCTTCATGTATTTGAGGGGTTTAGTTCATAATGAATAAAGAAAACATCGCAAGAGAAAAGCTAAAACAAAACATAAGAAATTCCTAAAACCCCCTGAAGGAATTGAAGGAGAATTCCACCGTCTTGAGTATAACCCCGGCTTCTTGGGATGGCTCAACTGGCTATCCTCGTGTTATTTCCTAACTCTGACCTTCTCAGCTTGGCTCCTTGGCCTAGCTTTCGATGCCTTTCAAAGGTGGTACTTGAGGGATATATATAGGCTCCTGGAATGCGATTCTTTCTCCCTAAGTATCCTTTTCCGACTGAAATTGCTCTTTCCAGCGATAGAGGCACGGCCATGTCACACGCCCGTGTGTATCGAAACTAGACCGTGTTTGGACTTCTAAAGTGAGGCACGACCGTGTGAGGCGGAGTTGAGGCCGTGCTCTAGGTGTTCGTCGAGGCACGGCCGTGCGAGCTATGGGCCAGGCCATGTCAATTTCATGCTAAGGCCCATTTACTCCGTTTTAGGCCTATTTTGTGTTCTTTTCATCCTCGGGTGCTTTCCTGGGTCTAAGACATGAAAAGAAAGGATTACAAGCACCTTTTTATATAAATCAAGGAATAAATCATCAAAAGGTAAGCTAAATGTGGGATTAAAATATGTTACTTTTACGGTTTATCATTCATTCATGTGGGGTTCCCACAGTGAAAACAAAACAAATATATAAAGATCTATTGTTAATCCTACTCCTAAAGCGATAAACTAAAAATTACCTAAGTTAATTACAGTCCCAAAAATAAAAGTTTTAGTCAATCATCCTCCTCATCAAAATCCATTTCATCCCCTTCACTTTTTCATTCTCTTTATTTTCTCTTTCCTCGCTCCTTTACTCTTCCTCTTCGTTATGGGTTTGCATTGGCCAAACATGTTTAATAGGTAATTAGGTATTCTCATGTTGTTCCGTCATGTAAATTCTTGAAGGACTGGGCATGTTTCTTGCATCCATTTTATCATTCTATCTATTTTTTCTCTACTACTGTTGCCCATTTCTTTCCTATATGTCAATTTTTCTTTTCGCTTGAGCAAAGTCAGGGTGCCTATCTTTTCTTTTCTCCTCTAGTTCTAATATATAAATTGTTTTCATTGAAGCTCAACGTATTGGGTATACATAAAATCATCTATTAAGCTCCTCATTGGCCTCATGAATTGATCGTTTTCTTCTATTGGAACATTTGCGTTCTTACAAAGTATTGTCATGAGGTGGGGAAAGAAAATCCCGACCTTCTGGCCACTAATACATCTCTTAATACTTTGATGGATCCATTCCCCAATGCATGTCTTTTTTTTTGTGAAATTCCATATAACAAAATAGCTCAGAATGTATTGACATTATAACCATTAAAAGTAGGTGTGATTCTTGTGCAAATAAATTCATCTACATTTTAGCTATCGGAAACACTATGGCTTGATTGAAATTGATCAAAAGTCCTGTATATGGTTGGTATTTCCATTCCTCTGAATTTTTATTTAAGTATTTTACGATGCTTTCCATCTCAATATCTTTAAAGCCCGTTAAATCAGTTTCATAATATGGGGCATCGTAATATTTATAATTTTTTTGGGGCGAATGGGACATCCTTACCCCTTACTATTACTGTCTTCCACATGACACCATGTGGTCTCCGGGTTTCTTCGTCCCTAAGAGTTATATAAAATTCTTGGACGAGTAGGATAATAGTGTTTTATTTTGTGATTATGCAAAAGTACTCCTATCTATGGTACCGGACTAGTGAGCAAAAAAAAAAAACCATTAACGGCTCGAATCCTCTTTCCTGAATAAATGTTTTACCATGTAATTCAAGGAAATATTTTTCAGCATTAAGGTTTCGAAATTTCAAAGGATTCAAAACCACTGGTGGTTCTTGGGTATTAGTCTTTCTAGACTTCCTAAGTGACATCTTCAACACTTTAAAGTTAGATACTAAATAATAAAAATCAAGCAATAATCAATAGAACAGAAAGAACAATATAGGAACTCTTAACCTTGACTTTAAATTCTTTGTTGTTTCTCTCTAAAGATTGTTGTGACATCCCTTTGTAATTCTTAATATTTAGCCTGCTCTAGAAAAACAAAGAAAAAGAGGGAATTGCAGCACAATGACAAAGAATAGAAGGGTTTTAGGGTTTTAGCATTTTTGTAAGGTTTAGAGAGGATTAAAATGGTAAGAGAGGTTTAGATTTTAATTAAAAGTGTTTTTGGGTTTTAAAATAGGGTTTTTAAGTTTAAACTCAGGTAAAAATTAGGTTTAATGTTAGTGGTTTGTGTGCTAGGTCAGGTCAGCCTTACAAAAAATTGAAGGGATGCCACAACTCAGGGGTTTCATGTCGTGACACCTCTGACAAGATGCCGATGTCAACACACACTCTGAATGTAACAGCCCGATTTTGGGGCTAGTCGGAACAGTGGTTCTGGAACCACTAATCTAAGGTCAGAGAATTTTTTTAATATTATTTTATGTGTTATAGCATGATTATATGAGTGCATGAAAATTTTGGTGAAATAATTTTAGCAATTTTATGCTTAATTTTGAAAAGGGACTAAATCGCATAGAAGGTGAAATTTGTGTTCTACTAATTAGAAGTGTCATATAGCTAGAGAACCTTAATTTAAAGGTCCTTAATGTGCAAATAGACCTTTAAGAGAGTGATGGCTGGCCATAGAGACAAGGAAATGAAATTGTCAAAGGTTAGGCGAGGTTTTGGTGATAAATTTAACTAGAAATAAAATAAAATAAAGAGAAAAAGATATCACCTTTTCATCTTCCTTCTCTCCACCGAAAATATCAGCAAAAAATAAGGGTTTTGGAAGCTTGAAATTTTAGCAACTCTTCACCCTTGCAAGTAAGTGATTTTAATGGCCATTCTTGATAATTTTTGTACTTTTGTAGCATAATCTAACTAAAAGGGGACTATTTTGCAAAATGATTGATAGTCTAGAGATTTACCATGAGAGGATTTGTGATGTTTGCTGAGTATTTATGGAAGAAAATGAATCTTGGATGTTAAATAGACAACTTTTGTGAAAGGGGTTTTCATGAAAACACCTAAAAGGACTATTTTGTGAAGTTTATAAAATAGGTTGTAAATGTGTGAAATAATTGAAAATTGTAAGTTGCTATAAAAGTAATAAAGGTTCAGCTAGGCTTGTTAAAGGAGGAAATTTGATTAAAATCATTTTACGAGCCTAGGGGCAAAATGGTAATTTTGCCCAGGTATGAATTATAGATTGTCTTGATTAATGTAGTGATTAAATAAGTGAATTTGTCATTATAGATCAAGAAAAACGGAGTCTGGACCCAGACCGGGGGAAGACCAAGCTAGTAGACTAATTCAATCTAGTTGCCCACTTTTTGTATACCGAGGTAAGTTGTACATAAATAATACAACTTTATTATTATTATGTATTGAAAAATTATGAGAGCCAGTGTAAGACCATGTCTGGTTCATGGCATCGGAGTTGATATGTGTGCTAGTGTAAGACCATGTCTGGGACATGGCATTGGCCTCGACATGTGAGCCAGTATAAGACCATCGGCATTTTACCCTCTTGTGTGAGGCTTATCGGATATCCTTTAGTATTTCAAATGATTCCATGGGTTATTTAAAGCTTATGATAAAGATATGAAAGGATATAATCATGTTGTGAGTGGTACAGGTTCTTACTCGAAACTCATGAGATATGAGCTTAGTTATGATACCTTAATGGTAAGGATGAAATTGAGTAAGTTCTATCTATGAGAATGATTTCGGGACGATCTTGTAATCTTTGGCTTATACTTGTGATGTGTAAATATGTAGTAAATCTACCATTGCTAAATCAAGAATGTTGTGTTGGTTTATAATATGTTATGTGTTTAAAGATGCATAGTTGATGTTGTTACTTATTTACATGCAACTTACTAAGCTTTATGCTTACTCCCTCTCTTTTCTCTTTTCTTGTAGTATCGCAAAGCTAGCTTGGGGATCGAAGGACATTGGAGCTTGATTCACACTATCAAGCTATTCTTTTAAGCATAGTAAAGTTTGATTATTTTGGGTATGGCATGTATAGGAACTTGCTCATTTTGTTATATGTCATATTGTTTAGCCAATGTGTTGGCTATTAATGTTCCTAATTTCATTTTGTAAATGGCCATTAGAATTGGCCAATACTAGTTAAGTTATATCTATTCAATTATGATGAAATTCACGAAGTGCAAGCTTGCGCAATTGAATGAGTAATGTGTAAAGTATATGCATGATGAACGCAGTGTGAAATTAAGGTGTGGATGTCTTCATTGTGGATATTAAAGGTGCATTATTGTTATGCTATGTGTCGCAGGAAATGGTATAAGTGTGGTTGCTTTTCAGGGTGGCAAAAGGCTTGGTAAATAGCCTTATATTTGTCCACATGAGTAGACACATGGGCGTGTGTCAAGGCAGTGTGTGACACACGGTCAGCCCTGTGGGCGTGTTGATAGGCTGTGTGTCCTATGCATAAAAATTTAGCAAAATAGAATTCCCAGTAGTAAACACACGGGTAGAGACACGGTCGTGTTTCTTAACCGTGTGTAGGACACGACCTCAGGACATAGGGGTGCCAAGGCCATGTGAAGCCTGCACATTAATTGCGAGAATTAAATTAGCCACACGGCCTAGCACATGGGCATGTGACTCGGCTATGTGACCCTAAATGTCTGCTGACGTCATAAACAGAATGTCAAGGTTTTCACACACAAGTTAAGACACGGGCGTGTCATGGCCGTGTGAGGGACACGGGCCATAGACACGGGCGTGTGCCAGGCCGTGTCAAAGCCCCTGTAGGTTCGAAAGGAAAAAAATAAAATCCTCATGGACTAGGGACATGGGCGTGTGTGACCACACGGCCTGTCCACATGGGCGTGCTCCTTTTCACGCGGGTGTGTGGGCCTATTTTGAGTAACAATTTTCTAAGTATTCGTAAGCTTCTGGTTCAGTCCCGAACCACTCTATATGTATGTTTCGGGTCTCGTAGGCCCATAAGAGGGACGTTATGAACATGAATGAAAAGTTTTAAGTTGGAATGAAAATTTATGGCCTGATTTTGTATGATTAAGTATGTTGACTTGACCGTTGGGTCGTTTTTATCAAAAAAAGTATCTTAAGTCCGATAATGCCTCGTACCCGGTTCTGGCGTCGAATACGGGTAAGGGGTGTTTCACTGAATTTTCTGAGCCATGGGATATCTTGCTACCTGTGTCGTGACACAGAGGTGTTGTGTAATGATATCAAGCTGATTTGCTAGATTTCTTGAATCTAGCTTCGGTGTTACGACCCGGAGGTGCCGTGTTGCGACACCAACTCTATTTCAACCCTAATTCTCAATTTTCAAAGTGTTTCAATTTATATTATACAATAATAAAAATTAGTTTCTAAACTACTTTTTAGTTATAAATGCAATAATATACACAGTTTTTAGTTTAGTTTGGAAATGTTTAAGTTTTTCTGTCAGATTCATATGTCAGCTCTATTAGTGTACAAATGGATACTCTTTTGGTTCTGTTTCTATTAGTATTTGTCAAACATTCACCATGCCACTCTACCTTTCTCTGTTTGCCTTGCTCTCTAAATCTTCACTTTCATCCTGCACTTATCACAAAAAAATGCCCTTTCTGGCTCATGGTAGTTAGGGATTTTTACACATATTTCAAAACATTGTTTCCCTATTGTTGCCCTATTTACCTCATTCTATTGGTGGCCACATTTAAAAGTCTTGGTTCACAGTCCTCTTTGAAATCCAAACTTACAAAGTCTACAGGGATGATAAAATTTTGCACCTTAACCAACACATCTTCAAGTACTCCATTTGGTTATACTGGAGACATGTCTACTAATTATATTGTAATCTGTGAATTTTTAAGCTCCCCTTACCCAAGCTTTTCATATATAGATAACGGCATTAAATTAATACTAGCTCCTAAGTCACATAGAGCCTTACTATAGTGAAAGTTCTCTATCTTTATTGGGATTGTAAAACTCCCTGGGTCTTTTAATTTTGGAGGCATCAGTTTAGATATAATTGCACTACATGAGGCGTTTACATTAACTTGCTCTCCAGTTTCTATTTTTATACGCCAAGACATAATTTATTTTAAATACTTGGCGCATTTAGGAAATTTTTCAATTAAATCAATTAGAGGAAAATTAACATTTAGAAATTTGAATAAGTTTAGAAAACTTACAAATTCTGCCCCATTTCGTCTTTGTTTTTCTTCTAACCGTGAAGGGAATAGTACCCTTGTCAGTGCAGGTTCCTTGATTGGCTATTCCTCCTTCCCAACTGTTAGCTCGGCTAACTCCTCTTGTTCAGGTTTACCCTTAGCTTGTTGGGGGTCCTCTTGAAGATTGTCGGTATCCCCTTTGTTCTTCTCTAGAGTTGGGTTCTCTGGGTTGCTCAGTACTTGGCCAGAGTAAAGCGCAATTACTTTCACTTGCTCATCTTTTCTCTAAGGATTATTCTCATTGTTGCTAGGGATTTTGGTGCCAATTTTTCTTTTGATGTCTTCTATCATGCTCATTAATTGGCTCATCTGGTCTTCAAGCTTTGTCAATGTTTTTTGTTGTATTGGTGCATTCAGTTTGCACTTGTTTTACTTCAGTCCTTATTGATTGCATCTCCCTCTTGATCTGATCCAAACATTGACCACATATAGTATGGTCATTTGGGTTGGCCCTTTCCTGAGGTTTCTGTAAATAAGGAGGTTGATAAGTATTATTTTTGGAAAAATTAGAGTTACTACCTCCTCCCTGGTTTATGCCCCATCTCAGATTTGGGTGATCTCTCCAACTGAGATTATAAGTGTTTGGATATGGGTTTCCACCCCTATTCCCAATGCATTTCATGTCCTCAATTGGATTATTAAGATAATGGATGAGAGGTTTATGTCTTCCGAACGTCAACAACACACTAGCTGTAGAGTCTATGCAGTTAAGTCTATAAAAATTTTGTTCATATCTATCATCTTCCTGGAAAACTTTTACTATTGATGGTCTCTGGCCATAACTAAATCTTTGATTTGGCCTCTTACAAGAATTCATTGGAATGTTTTCGATTAGACCATACACATCCTTTATGTTATGTTCATTAGGGCTCCTCCTACGGCTTCATCTAGTCCTGAACATGCATGTGCATCCAACCCGTTGTAAAACATCTGTAATCTCAGGCACTCTAGTAGACCATGGTGTGGGCATATTTTTATCTACATTTTAAAATGTTTCTAGGCTTCGTGAAAGGCTTTTCCTTTTAGCTACTTAAAGGTAGCAATCTCTTTTCTTAGTTGGACTATCTTACTGATTGGAAAGAACTTCTGTAGAAACTTCTCTGCAAGTTCATTCCATGTCGTGATGGATCCTGGTGCCTGCGAGTCTAACCAAGTAAACACATTATCAATCAAGGAGAAGGGGAATTGCCGAAGACGAATAGCATCATCAATGACCCCGTTATACTTGAACGTATCACAAAGCTGAAGGAACCATTTTAGATGCTAATTTGGGTCCTCCGTCATGATGCCTCTGAACTGTAAATTGTTTTGAAACATCTAGATCATGGCCAATTTCATCTCGAAGTTATTTTTCGTAATGATTGGTCTTGTGAGGTTGCCTTGAACCATATCTAGATTCGATAGTGCATGATCCTTTAGGGTTCTTTCTTCTCATGCCATCTGTTGGTTTAACGGTAATTGCTGTAACACCCCTAACCCGTATCCGTCACCAGAGTAGGGTTATGAGGTATTACCGATAAATTCATAACATATAGCATACATTTATCGAACATAAAGCATTCATTCTCATAAATCATTCAAAACAATTACATTGTCCCTTATAAGGGCCTACGAGGCCTTAAAAATGCTTTAGAAGTGGTTCGGGACAAAACCGATAACATACGAAAATTTTTGGAAACTTAGAAAAAATTTCAACAATAGACCATGTGCCTCACATGGCTCCAGACATGCCCGTGTCTCAGGCCATGTGGAAACAGGGCATACATACTGACTTGGGTCACAAGGCCAACCACACGCCCGTGTGTCTAGCCCATCTGCCCTTCGAAGTGGCCACACACGCCCGTGTGCTAGGCTGTCTGCCAATTAGGGGGATATACTGACTTGTACCACACGGCTAGTCGCACGCCCGTGTGGAGCATACTAACTTCAATTCAATTTCAAAACCAGGGGACACACTGCCGTGTAACATGAACGTGTGTCACACATGGCTAAGACACACGCCTGTGTCTCTGCCCGTGTACACAAAAATAGGCCATTTGCAAGGGAAATTTGCCACCCCAAGTTCAATGTACCTACATAAGGCAAAATGGCACCATTTCATCATACAATTAGGCAACCAAAATCATCAATCAAATGCACAATACATACCATTATAATTTCATCTATTCCAATTCTCAAATCACTACCATTTACTTAGCCAAATACATGCCAAAACAATATCAAACTGTAACACCCCTAACCAGTATCCGTCGCCAGAGTACGGTTACGAGGTATTACCGATCAAGTCATAACATATAGCATACATTTATCAAACATAAAGCATAAAGCATTCATTCTCATAAATCATTCAACACAATTACATTGTCCCTTATAAGGTCCTACGAGGCCTTAAACATGCTTTAGAAGTGATTCGGGACTAAACCGATAACATATGAAAATTTTTTGGAAAAACTTAGAAAAATTTCAACTATATAGGGGTCACACGCCCCTTGTGAATAGACCATGTGCCTCACAGGGCTCTAGAAAAGCCCGTTTGTTAGGCCGTGTGGAAATAGGGCATACATATTGACTTGGGTCACACGGCCAACCACACGCCCGTGTGTCTAGCCCTTGTGCCCTTCGAAGTGGCCACACATGATCGTGTACCAGACCGTGTGCTAGGCCATGCCAAACCTATAAGGTATACTGACTCTTACAACACGGCCAAGTCACACGCCCGTGTGCTAGGCCGTGTGCCAATTAGGGGGTATACTGACTTGTACCACACGGCCAGTCACACAACCGTGTGTGAGACCGTGTGGAGCATACTGACTTCAATTCAATTTCAACTCCAGGGGATACACGGCAATCTAACATGATCGTGTGTCACATACGGATGTGACACACGCTCGTGTCTCTACCTGTGTGGATAAAAATAGGCCATTTGCAAGGCCAATTTCCCATCCCAACTTCAATGTACCTACACAAGGCAAAATGGTACCATTTCATCATACAATTAGGTAGCCAAAATCATCAACCAAATGCATAATCCATACCATTATAATTTCATCTATTCTAATTCTCAAATCACTACCATGTACTTAGCCAAATACATGCCAAAATAATATCAAACAATATGGTTCGTTTACCATAATTCACATAATTATTATAACTTCCATAATGTCTTGGTTACAACCATGCCAAAACAAACCAAAATAAGCCATCACTCATTGCTATATATATACAAACCAAAACATATACATTTACAAGTCATTTCTAGTAGCCAAACACACATCAATGTTAACATCATTTACAAGCCAAATCTCATGGCTATGATCACAACCAAAATACCACATCTAGCCTATACATGCCATATACCATAAATGTATAATTCAAAAGTACCAACATAGATGTTTGATAGTGCGATGATGTTCCCAATGACTCTCGGATCCGAGCTAGCCTTGATTCACTATAAAACATAGAAAATAACACGAAGTAAGCTTCATAGCTTAGTAAGCTCGTATGTGAATAACTTATTTCATCGAATAAATGCAAATCAACCAATTGCACATGACAAAACCATATATACATTAACTACAAACCTTTCTCATGTCTCAAAACATGATCAAATACAAACTCATCAAAACTTTCACTATTTAATACTCGAATAGGTTCTGCACGTACCTGTATCGCCTCATACTAACCTATTCTCAACTACATCATTTGTTTACCCATTGAACCATTCAGATTAGAAATCAGATACTCAGGAGTCTCGTATGATAAGTACCTATACCATGGCCCGTAGCCAAATCAAGGTAACGTATCCGAAGAACTATTATCATGGCCCGAAGCCAAATAATCCGATATGCATACCACGAAGCCAAATCATCCGATATGCATGGCCTGAAGCCAAATCAGTAAAATATGCACCCGAAGTGCTAATATCCTGGCCCAAAGCCAAATCAACGTATCACCGATTGACATATCAATAGTATCCAAAACTATTCTTAAGGTTCAACTGAGCTTCCACACTTTTCATTTCTATCATCGAATGCATCTGTAAAGTCGTTTTCACAATTCATACATTATCCATAATCTCGTTTTAACAATTTGTGCAATATTAAAGCATTTTAACATACATTTATAATGTAACCATCACATACAAACTTACCTCGTATTTAGAATTGACGGGTCGGGTCGACTACTTGATAACCTTGCTTTTCCCTCGATCTAAATCCAAATTCTTTCTTTTTTGATCTATATGAATTCAAAATTAACTTATTTATTCATATACTCATTCAATTAATCCAAAAATACACATTTGGGCATTTTTACACATTAGCCCTTAAACTTTCGCATTTAATAAATTTAGTCCCTATTTCAACAAATACACAAAATTCACACAATTCAACAAAACCGTGCTTGGCCGAATTATATATAGGTCCCTAGCAGTCCAAAATTTTCATTTCTTTCACATTTCAACCACCCAATTTGCACATTCCACAATTTAATCCCTTTTCTGCATTTTCATCAAAAATCACTAAAAAAACATGTAAAACTATCATCAAGCTTTCATATTTCAACATTAAACATCAAAGAACACATAGATTCAACAATGGAAACTCTCAAAATCTTTAACAGTTTTGAAATTAAAGGTATGGGCTAGCTAGATTGAGCTGCAACGATCTCAAAAATGTAAAAATCATCAAAAATGAACTTACTAATTGGCTTCAATGTGATCAAACCTTCAAGGTGTTTCCATGGCTTTTCCAAGCCCTAAATTTTCAGCTATAAAGATGATATTGGGTTAAAGTTATTTTATTATTATTATTTAAGCCTTTCATAACCAAATTACAAGTTTTAAGCCTTTCATAAGCAAATTACAAATTTAACCTTTATAAATTCATTAAAATTTCACTTAAAAGATGTCCATAAAAGTCCACTAACACTAAAAATGGAATATTTACCACATAAGGACCTTACCTTTAAGGTTCTATAGCTATTTGACACTTTAGGTAATAGAACTCAAGTTTTACATTTTACGCGATTTAGTCTTTTTTATCAAATTAACCAAGCAATCGATAAAATTAGCTCACGAAATTCCACACATATCAAATAACATGCTGTAAATATCAAAAACAATATTAAAATAATTTTTTGACATCAGATTTGTGGTTCCAAAACCACTGTTCTGATTTAGCTAAAATCGAGCTGTTACAACTCTCCCTACATTAGGGATTTTCGTCCCCGAAAATCTTACCAGTGAATAGGTTCGGGTATTGTTTACTCATAGCAACCTCGAGTTCCCATGTAGCTTCTTCAACCCCGTGTCGATACCATAATACTTTCACTAATGCGATTCTCTTATTTCTCAGCTCTTTGATCTCATGAGCTAATATTCGAATCGATTCTTCAGCATATGATAGATCAGACTACATTTCAACCTCAGACGGGGAAATGACATGTGAAGGGTCGGATCAGTATTGTCGAAGCATTGAAACATGAAACACATTATGAATTTTCTCTAACTCAGACAGTAAAAATAGTCGACATGCCAGTGGCCCAACTCGCTCAATAATCTCATACGGTCCGATGAATCGCGGACTCAATTTCCCTTTCCGACCAAACCGCAATATCGTTTTCCACGGCGACACTTTCAAAAAAACTTTATCCCCGATCTGGAAATCAATATCTTTCCGTTTCAAGTCTGCGTACGATTTCTGTCGATCCAAAGCTGCTTTCAAACTATCACAAATTACTTTCACTTTTTCTTTAGTCTCTCTGATCAGATCAACCCCGTGAATCTTATTTTCGCTAAGCTTAGTCCAGTACAACGGTGTTCTACATTTACGACTGTATAGAGCTTCGTAAGGTGCCGTCTTTATACTCGATTGGATGCTATTATTGTAAGCAAATTCAATCAGTGGTAGATATTTCTCCCAGCTACCTTCAAACTCAAGAATGCAAGAACACAACATATCCTCAAGTATCTGAATAACTCGTTTGGATTGATCATTCGCTTACGGGTGAAACGCAGTGCTAAAATGCAACTTTGAACCCAAAGCTTCTTGTAATTTCTTCCAAAATCGCGAAGTAAATCTTGGATCTCTATCCAAAACAATAGATAGGGGAACACAATGTAATCTCACAATTTCGGATTATACAACTCAGCTAATTTATCAAGCGAAAAATCTATACGTACAGGAATGAAATAAGCTGATTTCATCAATCTGTCAACAACAACCCAGATTGCATCTTTCTTTTTCAGAGATAAGGGCAAACCCAATACTAAATCTATTGTTACTCTATCCCACTTTCACTCAGGAATCATAATAGGCTGTAATAAACCTGACGGCACTTGATGCTCAGCTTTGACTTGCTGAAAAATCAAACATTTCGAAACAAATTCTTAGATAACTCGTTTCATGTCGTGTCACCAATAAAGCTGCTTCAAATTGTTATACAATTTCCTGCTTCCCGGATGTACTGATAAACAACTATTATGTGCTTCGTTTAGAATCTTCTGAATGAGCTCAGAATTTCTTGGTACACATATTCTATCACGAAACATCAAACAATCATCAGGCCCAATTCAAAACTCTGAATCAGAATTCGACTCACACTGAGCTCATTTTGCTTGCAATTCATTATCAAGATTTTGAGCCTCACAAATCTGTTGTAGAAATAACAGTCTCGCTTTCAATTCGGTTACTATCGAACCGTCGTCAGACAAAGCTAATTGTGTGTTCAAATCACGTAAAACAAATAAAGACTTTCAGCTCAAAGCATCAACAACTACGTTCCCTTTCCCTGGATGATAATCAATCACTAATTCATAGTCTTTTAGCAATTCTAGCCAACTCCGCTATCGCAAATCCAAATCTTTCTTAGTCATCAAATATTTCAAGCTTTTGTGGTCGGTATAAATATGGCATTTCTCACCAAATAAGTAATGACGCCAAATTGTCAATACGAACACTATCGCGGCTAACTCTAGATCATGCATCGGATAATTCTTTTCATGCGGCTTCAACTGTCTCGAGGCATAGGCTACAACTTTGCCTTCCTGCATCAAAACACAACCTAGGCCATTTAATGATGCATCACTGAAAACTACAAATTCTTTACCCGACTCAGGCTAAACTAACACTGGTGCCTCTGTCAGTAATGCTTTCAACTGCTCGAAATTCTGTTGACACTCATCTGACCACTCAAATTTAACATCTTTTTGAAGCAATCGTGTCATCAGAGTCGCAATCATCGAGAAGCCTTTCACAAATCTTCTATAATAGTCAGATTGTCCCAGAAAACTACGGACTTTGGATACATTTCTAGGAGGTTCCAATCTATAATCACAGAAATTTTGCTCGGGTCAACTCGGATAACTGCGGGTGAAACTATATGTCCTAGAAAACCAACCTCTCGTAGCCAAAACTCACATTTGCTGAACTTTGCAAACAATTGTTTATCTCTCAAAGTTTGTAACATGATTTTCAAATGCTCAGCATGCTCAGATTCATCACGAGAGTAAATCAAAATGTCATCAATAAACACAAATATGAATCTGTCTAAGTACGGCCTGAAAATTCAATTAATCAAGTCCATAAAAATTGTAACAGTCTAAATTTGACCCTAATCGAAACGGTGATTTCGGGACCACGAATCTGAGTCAGTAGAATATTTTAATATTTTATATTGAGTTTATGATCTATGATAGAGCATGTGTTAAAATTTGGTGAGTCAATTTGCTTATTGGTGTGCTAAATTTAACAAAAAGGATTGAATAGATAAGTAGTAAAAGTAGTGTGCATGGAATTAAATAGGTAATTGAATTGTTTTATTTAATGCAAGGGCTTGCATGTCAAATTTCCACTTTTTATGTAAGTGGACGGCAATGATGATGGGGGAGGATTTCTTTTATTATTTTATAATGTTAAAGTTATATTTTATGAAGGATAATATGAATTATATGGTATAATAAAATAACCATAAAGAAAAAAAATTCATTTTCTCTTCCTTTGTTTCATCTTCTTCACCGAAATTCTCTTCAAAGAAAGGAAGAAATCCATCCTCCCTCATTTGGCCTTGCATGTGGTGTTAAGGTGAGAATTTCAGTTTTAAATTAGAAAAATTATGTGTAAATGGGTGGGTTATCTTGAGCATTGCCGAAAGCATGCCAAAATTTTGGATGTTAGGCATGATGAGATTCGGCCATGGGAGATAATTTATAACATGTTGTGTTAATGAATTTAGATGAAATGGAAAGAAGTAGTTTAAGCCTGTAGGAAGATTGTTTTAATTTATGCATGATGATGCCCTTATATTCGGCCGAATGTTGAGATGACCATTCATGAATTTTTCTCTTGTTTTGATGTTCGGTTATATATATATTGTGTAATTGGCCATGGATGAATGGTTATATTTAGATATGTTTATTGGGTGAATTAAGTACGAAGAGTCAATTGCCTAAATTAAATAGTGGAAGGGTTAAAATGATAGAAGGAAGGTTTATGGAGACTCGTAGGGATCTAGTGACCATTCGGCCATTGAGGAGAAATCTCAATTAGTTGTATTTTGCATTGTGGTGCATTACGGATTAAATTGAATAGTTTGTAAAGGTCAAGGGTAAATTGGTAAATTGCATGATTTTGTATATTTGTATTTAATTGAATGGATATGTAGTTAAAAAGGGTTCAATTTGATATTCTAGATCAAGATCATAAAGAACCGAGTTGTGGATTGGGGAAAAACGCAAGTTCATGGATAACCGGTCTTCGTCGTCCGACGAAATCCGAGGTAAGTCCTTAAGCAAGTGTATGATGAAAAAAATTAATTATGAATGTATTAAATGATTATATTTGACAAATTTGGGTATAAATCTATGTGATAGCCGAATGTGGTAGTATGTGTTTATTGGATTGACTTTATTTCGTTTAAAGTAATATGAATATGTAAATTTGGTTTGATATCTGAAATAGATATGAAGTTTATGAAATGTTTGTGAATTTAGCACTAAGAAATGTGAAACGAATGATTAATAGTGGTGTACTATTTCGGGCTTATTGCCTAGCAGGCCTTGTGCTGGTGTACTATTTCGGGTTTATTGCCTAACAGGCCTTGTGCCGGTGTACTATTTCGGGCTTATTGCCCAGCAGGCTAAATGCCGGTGTTCAAATTTCAGACTTCAGGTCTAGCAGGCTTAAGGCCAGTGAAATGCTATAAACGGAGAATTCGAAAATTTAACTAAGGTGACACACATATGCAGTGCTATGTGCTGAAAGCTCGGGTAAGAGTTGGCCTACTATATTAGCAGAGAATAAAGTAAGTTAATTTATTTTCGTTTTAGTTAAGTACGATGTGATGAAGTGGATGACTCTATAATTATGTTTCTTTGTAATGATGATGCTCATCATTAATGTGAATGAATATTATATGCGTATGGAATTGATATATATACATATATATATATACAAATATACATATATGCTTATTACATTGAAGACTCGGTTACAAATGGAAAGATCAATGGTAAAAGAGTTTGAAAGGGTTTGCATATATGTATAAGTAGACATATGAGATTGATTTTTAAGATGTGTTCATGTGACTTGGAATATACGGTTAAATACAATAATTATGAGTTTTTGATATTATATGTTCAAGTTGATATAGTTATAATATTTAAATTATGGGAATAACTAGTATTCGACTATGTACATTGTTTTTACATATTGAAGAATTTATGTTCAATATTATAAGCCTGAAGACTTAATATGTTTGAGGGTATGATCCTTAATATTTATATTTGCTTGAGACTTACTAAGCTAGTGAGCTTACTTTGTGTGTTCATTGTTCGTTTTATAGATTTTAGTCATGCTACGGGCTCGAAGGATCGTTGGTGAAGTCAACCACACTATCATCCCATTTTGGTACTTTTAAGCTAGTTATTTTTGAATCAAAGGCATGTATAGGCTAGCTAAATGTTGGAATGATGTTATGTTTATATGTATATAAAATAGCCATGCGAAAATGGCTTAAACATACATTATAAGTTTGGTTTCTATTTGTTTTTGATAATGTGGTTACAGTGTTCGGATTCAACAGTTTGGTCATGGTTGTTTCTTTACTTTAATCTTATGCATTCTATATGATTACTTGCGTGTAAAACCAACGTTTGTGTTAAATTAGTCAGGTGGATTGGCATTTAAGTTAATCTTCGCATGTCTAAGTCAAGGTAGATATATGCTAGTTGAGTATTATTCGGGAATTGTATAAACGTGACAACTTCAATCAATTTGTTAAGTAGGAATTATGTGAGTAATGCATGTATGTGTATTCGGCCAAAGCTAGGTGATAGTTGCAAATGTAGTTAACATGTTTAATGAATTATTTGTTTAGGCTCATAGTCGAATATAGAAGATGTTTATAACTATGATATATAAATATTTTGCTTGTGAAGTCACTTATTAAATTTGAGTACATGAAATTACCAAACTTGGTTTGTGCTAGGGAATCAACATGAAATGTTGTAAATGAGGTCTTGTATATTCGGCCAAATTATAAGCATGTATGTGTTGTGTAATAAGTTGCATATTTTCGGTTATGTGGAAATAGGTTTATGCCTTATGAAATAGGTATTAATAGGAAGTATATTGCATGAAATCTGTATTGTTAAGTGACAATGTTGTAGTATACATTGTTTAGTCATTTTAAGTTCATCGATGATTATATTGTATATGACTTAGATTGATGTATCAAGTATGTGTTACACATGTGAAATTGTTTGTTTATTATTATTAAAACATTGATAAAGATGAACGATTAAGTTTCAATCGAGTGAACTGAAGTTTTTAACTTACATGGTAACACCCGTAACCCTAATTTGGCAACGAACATGGGTTAAGGGTGTTACATTTAATTTGGTATCAGAGCTTATGGTTTAGTCGATTCTAGGACTACCGTAGCACGTGTGAGTCTAGCTATACATGCCTTAAATTATAATACGATAGTGTGGTGACTTCTGACATCTGAAATGTGTTATATATAGTTAATGGACTCCGGCAGAGCCGTAGCTGATGATGTTGAGAGCGTAGCGCCTGATCTTGCTCATGGGTCAGCGCCGATAGACTCTCGATCTGTTTCGAGTAGCCATGAGGGGGAGGCTAAGTAAGCCTTCTACTAGATGATGAACGAATGATTTACTCCATATATCTGGACTAACCCGACTGGCAACAACCTCCACCCCCGAATAATCCAACTCCGATACCTATGGTACCTCCGATAGTAAATTCGATTAGATTGGACAGACATCCTGTAGCTAAAATCAGGAAACACAAAGTCGAAGAGTTTAAAACTAATGACGATAATGGTGCAAAACGAACTGAGCTGTGGTTTGATAATACTATTCGAGTGTTCGATAGTTATCATGTACTCCAAGGAAGGTTTAAAAAGTGCAATATCACTATTGAGGGACACCACACTAGTGGAATACACTAGTATTGGTGGACTCGAAAGAGAAAGTGATTTGGGAATTCTTCCAGACTGAGTTCCATAAGAAAGATATCAGTTAAAGATTCTTGAATTAAAACAGGGTCGAATGACTATTTCTGAGTATGAACTAGAGTTTGTGAGATTGAGTTAGTATGCATGAGAATGTATACCCTCCGAAGCTATAATGTGCAAAAGATTTGAAGATGGCCTAAAAAAAATATAAAAAAATATATTCGGTTGCTAGTTGAGAGTTTGAAAATAGAAGAGTTCGTTGTACTCGTTGACCGAGCTTACAAGCTGAGGCATCCGAGAAGTTGTAGATTTAATGACAAAGCTTGCTTCAGATGTGGATCGCTTGATCATTTTATTCGAGATTGTCCTGAGTCTGTCAAGCCAGAGATTGTTCGGAATTTGAGATCTGATAGTGTACTTGTGAGAGGTAGATCTTGAAAGAATGTAAGAAACATCAACTGTAACATCCCCAAACCCGGTCCACTCACTATGACCGAATCTGGTTATGTTAGTGCGGAAAAGTCGGTGGAAAATCTATTTAACTTAGAAAAATTTAGTAAAACTTGCTAACTTTTTGAAAATTACCTGTTTATTTAAACCTATGATTAAAACTTTGTTATTAAAATATACTCATACTAAAAGATTAATATATACAAGCCAAATTGAATAAGTAGGTTGGAAAAATATAATCATCTTCACATAGTGTTTCAAATTCTTCAAACCATAATAAATACTAATAAAATAATAACAAAAATAAATAAGAGTCGAAAGGCCTTTATTACATATTCTATTTAAACCCAAATACTTAAAGTAAGCCTAAAACATTTAATCTCTTCTTCTGCATGGGCCACCATGTGTCCACTCCAACCCGGTCCGACCGACATGTCACCTGCGATTCTTAAAAAGTTGGGTGAGTCATACAGACTCAGTGTGTAACTAAACCATCGAAATCCACCCACATGCTAACCACATAACATCCCAATTATCAAATGCAACATGCAAGTATAATTATTTAGACATTACCACAATCTGGGCTTGGCCCACCTTCAAATTATAACAAATACTGGACTAGGCCCTTTTCACATTAATCCACTGATCACTAGGTTTGGCCCATGTCCACGTATGTCCCCAAAACATACCTATTCATTGGGCTTGGCCCATTTTCATATTATTTCATAAACGGAATAATGCAATCATGAAACCCACCCAAACCTAGGGTCCATCTGCTACACACCCCCTTATCCAGCCTACCACACACCAGGGGACTATCGAGTCACCCTCTCCTTTTCCCTCCAAAAAGGCAACCAATGCCATCAATGATGTAGCATATAGCTAACATCAAACCACGATGGAGCACACAGCAATCCATCAAGCCACGATATGGCATAAGCCGATATCAATCAAGGTAACCATGCGAACTAAATCGCAAAGATCCACAACGCGACCTCAGTCAGCGCCAATCCACGATGTAGCACAAAGCTGACATCAACCGCGTACTCGAAGTACACTCGTACCTTCTTTTCATAACCCACCCATGCTCATGCCACATAAAATATAATCGTGATAATGCATGCACATGCTTATTAATATCCATAAACATACTCATAAACAAATAATCACATTGCAACAGGTCCGATACTAACCTGATCATCGCTATACCCCTAAAGGGTACCATTTTCACATTTAATTGTACTTATTAGCATCATACAACATAAGCAGATATATTCAAATCCCGGAAACAATGGTTTAACTACACACCTTAAAACCCGGAGCTCTAAACCCTCGATCCCGACGCTATCGACTAGCGAGACTACCGCTATCTACCTATAGCTATCTCCTGCCGCTGGCCCACACCCCGGTGGCCAATCCTGAACTGCTGAAACCGCTCTTTTCTTGAACTTCGGAATAGAGACCTTCCCTTGCCTACTCGGACTGGTTGTGGCCTCCATAAAAAACTTAATCAGGTAAACAGGTTAACCCCCAAAACACCACTTAAGCATTTAACCTTAATAAATATCCTTACCACCACTTGATCAAACTGACTGCTACAAACGGAGGCTTGGCCAACCACTAAAACCCAGAGTATCTCAGTTACGGAACCCGAAAAGATCTAAGTTAACATTCGGCCCAAGTGCTATCAAGTTGAGAGAAAGAAATTCGGCAAAGGGGTGATGGATGTAGATTCGGCTATTATTTAAATCAAGGGGTAGGGAACATTGGTTTCAGCCAAATAGAGGAGAAAGAAAGGTGTGGGGTGTACTTTCGGTTTTGAAGTGAAAAGGAAGGGAAATAGGGAGAGTGAAGGGTTCGGCCACTTGGAAAAAAAATGTAAGAGAAGAAGAACAACAAGCTTTGGAGAAAAGGTTTCGGCAACCAAGGAAATGGGGAACAATATTCGGCAAGGGAGAGAAGGCAGATGGTGAATGAATAATGAGCACCTCCCCCCCTATTTATACTAAAAGGCCAAGCTCCAACCCCCCAAAAATAATCCTCAAAATTCTCCTAAAATACCTCCCTTCCACCCATTCAAAAAGTTTGAATGAGTCAAACTTTTACCTAGCCAAATTCAAAAAAATTGACCAAGTCTTCTCCACCTTTTAAGCCTTTCAAACCGTCCATCCACCCCACCAAGATGACGCAAAAACAATGCCCATATGCTACTCTTGCGAATCGAACCTGAGCCCCTTCCCCCCTGCAAATGGCGTCACACACACAAGGCCTTAGTGGAGCCTATCCTGCCACTCCACCAGCTCCTTTCTTGTGACATAAACTCCCAAATAATTCTCTTAAGACACCCCTCGCCCAGCTCCCCTTTTTAGCCCCTAAAACTAAAAATTTTCTAAGACAACCTACCACCACCTAGGGTTCTCAGGACTCCTAAAACTTACCCAACCACACACTAGAGTGTGCCAACACCCGAGCTAAGCACCCAAATGCCTAACCCCTAAAACCAGGGTATTACAATTCTACCCTCCTTAAAATAATTTCGTCCTCGAAATTACTTGTCTAAACTAACAGTCCAATTCCTCCCGCTACGCTATGGCTGCGCACTCTGATCTTAAAGAGCTAACATACCTCCCAATCATAGCCTCTAAGTTCGCACTCAAAATTCAAAGCAACTCAGAAAAGAGCTATTCCCACGAGCAAGCAAAGCAATTAAAGCATGCACCAAAGCAGAGGAGCTTACCCGATATCACCTCCTTGGTTGATTCTGACTGGAACCATTCCCTCCATGGCTTGAACCATGACCCCTCGTTGATCGAGGACAGTTCTTAACCAGATGTGCCTTAGATCCGCACCGAAAGCATGTTTTACTATTCCCCCAACACTCTCCTGTGTGAGGTCTTCCACATCGAGCACAGAGACAATTCTGATTCTCAGCAACTGGCACGGGTGTATGTACCGTATTCCCAACTCTCGGTCTTTTCTGAGCATCTCCAAACGATGCTGACCATCCAACACTTCTCTTATTCTCGTTCCTATTCTTTCCTCGGTTTTCCCTTACCGTCCTCTTAACTTCTTTGGCTATACGAGCTTTCTCCACTAGCACCGCGAAGTCTCTTTCCCTCTGCGGAGCGATCAGCACTCGAAGTTCATCTCGCAATCCGTCTTCAAACCGGACGCACCTCTCATAGTCAGTGGCCACAATTCCCTTAGCATACTGACTTAGCCGTACAAACTCTGCTTCGTATTCCGCTATCGACTTATTTCCTTGCACCAGATTTAGAAACGCCTTCCTTTGCGCATCTAAGTAGCTTGCTCCAACGTATTTTCCTTCAAACTTTTCCTTAAAGTAATCCCAATCCAATCGATCTGCTGGTACACCTTGTTTGACAGTGAGCCACCATCGATAAGCCTCATCCCGTAGTAGCGAAACAGCACCTTTCAACTTCTCCTCTGGGGCACAATCCAAGTCGTCCATAATTCTCTCGACTCCTTCTAGCCAATACTCCGCTACGTTCGGAGCCGTTCCCGACACTCCTCTAAAAACTTCAGCCCCGTTCGACCTAAGTCTCTCGGACACTGACTTCCGAGCTCCATTTCCCCTACTAGCTCTTGCCACTTGCTGAAGCACGCGTAACATAGCCTGCGACACTGTGTCCTCTTCACTTATCGGATCTTGTTCCTCTACATCCACTGCTGGCGGCACTTCGCTTTCTGACCCATAGCCAGACCCTACTGGTTCCGAAGCTGTCATTCTACCTCTACCGCGTCCCCTAGAACTCATCTCTAGCGCTTCGATTTAATCTGTTTAGAAAGTTTTATGAATTAGAAATTATTGTTTCACTATTTTATTCACGAGCAATTTTATGCAATGAAGGTTTCGAGAGTAGTTCTTTCGAGCAATCAAGTTTCCTTTTCCTACCCAGGGGTAATTTCGTCATTTTTCCTAAAGAGATATTTCGGTAATAACTCAGGGTCAATTTTGAAAATAGTTTTTCCAACTTAGAGATTTTTCAAAATTTGCAAATCTCAAGAGTCATCTTGAAAATTTTGTTTCTCAAACGAAGTGTGTTACAAAAATTTCAGAAAGTAGGGTCATTTTCGTAATTTTGGAAATCATGGGCATTTTCGTAAATTCTCAAAATCGAGATATCACCACATTTTACAAAATAGAATTTTCTGATATTTAGTAAAGTAGGAATATTTCAGTAGAAGTTGAGAGAAATTTGAAAATTTAGAAACCAAGGGCATTTCGGTAATTTTGTCAACTAGGGGTATTTTCGTAAATTTCCACAAGTTAGAGTATCCTAATATTTTGAAAACTCGGATTTTAGTATTTTGCAAGGTAAAGAGCATTTTATCAAAATTTGAGGGTAGTACAGTAATTTTGCAATACAGGGGCATTTTGGTAATTTTGCCACTAAGGGCATTTTGGTAATTTTGTAAATCGAAAGAAAAACGTCCTTCAAAATCAGATTTAAGGTTTCACAAACCAGAGGGGTAAATTTGAAAATTTAAAAACAGGGAATTTAGGAAACAGCAAGGCTAATTCCCTTTCGGGTTTTAATAACCGGTTTAGCCTATGAACAAGTCCTCTTGGTTAAGGTGAACCGTAGCTACGCACCAGGTAGGATTCGAGTAAAGAGGAGGTGAGTCGCTAGGACCGCTTAAATACCAAGCTCTTACTGAATGCCACTCCTAGACATGCGTGCAGTGGTTACCACACCTTAACTCGGCGACTTACTTCGCAGGTTTGTTTAAGAGCTTTAAGTTTTATGCAAGTGTTTGAGTAGACTAATCCTAGGGTCCAATAGCCTTAATATTCTAAACTACGAGCCCAACTAAGCCCATAACATTTCATAATAACAAATCACTTCCAAAGTTCGAAGTACTTACCTGGGGGACTTCGGGTCGGAGGTACAGGTGCCATGCCAAAAAAAACCTGAAAAAGTTTCTTAAAAGCCCATATTTTTGAAAAACCCATTTTTGAAAATGTTTGTGGGCCCAAAACCCTCAAAGCCGAGTTTTGAACCGGGCTCTGATACCAAACTGTAACATCCCCAAACCCGGTCCACTCACTATGACCGAATCTGGTTATGTTAGTGCGGAAAAGTCGGTGGAAAATCTATTTAACTTAGAAAAATTTAGTAAAACTTGCTAACTTTTGAAAATTACCTGTTTATTTAAACCTATGATTAAAACTTTGTTATTAAAATATACTCATACTAAAAGATTAATATATACAAGCCAAATTGAATAAGTAGGTTGGAAAAATATAATCATCTTCACATAGTGTTTCAAATTCTTCAAACCATAATAAATACTAATAAAATAATAACAAAAATAAATAAGAGTCGAAAGGCCTTTATTACATATTCTATTTAAACCCAAATACTTAAAGTAAGCCTAAAACATTTAATCTCTTCTTCTGCATGGGCCACCATGTGTCCACTCCAACCCGGTCCGACCGACATGTCACCTGCGATGCTTAAAAAGTTGGGTGAGTCATACAGACTCAGTGTGTAACTAAACCATCGAAATCCACCCACATGCTAACCACATAACATCCCAATTATCAAATGCAACATGCAAGTATAATTATTTAGACATTACCACAATCTGGGCTTGGCCCACCTTCAAATTATAACAAATACTGGACTAGGCCCTTTTCACATTAGTCCACTGATCACTGGGTTTGGCCCATGTCCACGTATGTCCCCAAAACATACCTATTCATTGGGCTTGGCCCATTTTCATATTATTTCATAAACGGAATAATGCAATCATGAAACCCACCCAAACCTAGGTTCCATCCGCTACACACCCCCTTATCCAGCCTACCACACACCAGGGGACTATCGAGTCACCCTCTCCTTTTCCCTCCAAAAAGGCAACCAATGCCATCCATGATGTAGCATATAGCTAACATCAAACCACGATGGAGCACACAGCAATCCATCAAGCCACGATATGGCATAAGCCGATATCAATCAAGGTAACCACGCGAACTAAATCGCAAAGATCCACAACGCGACCTCAGTCAGCGCCAATCCACGATGTAGCACAAAGCTGACATCAACCGCGTACTCGAAGTACACCCGTACCTTCTTTTCATAACCCACCCATGCTCATGCCACATAAAATATAATCGTGATAATGCATGCACATGCTTATTAATATCCATAAACATACTCATAAACAAATAATCACATTGCAACAGGTCCGATACTAACCTGATCATTGCTATACCCCTTAAGGGTACCATTTTCACATTTAATTGTACTTATTAGCATCATACAACATAAGCAGATATATTCAAATCCCGGAAACAATGGTTTAACTACACACCTTAAAACCTGGAGCTCTAAACCCTCGATCCCGACGCTATCGACTAGCGAGACTACCGCTATCTACCTATAGCTATCTCCTGCCACTGGCCCACACCCCGGTGGCCAATCCCGAACTGCTGAAACCGCTCTTTTCTTGAACTTCGGAATAGAGACCTTCCCTTGCCTACTCGGACTGGTTGTGGCCTCCATAAAAAACTTAATCAGGTAAACAGGTTAACCCCCAAAACACCACTTAAGCATTTAACCTTAATAAACATCCTTACCACCACTTGATCAAACTGACTGCTACAAACGGAGGCTTGGCCAACCACTAAAACCCCAGAGTATCTCAGTCACGGAACCCGAAAAGATCTAAGTTAACATTCGGCCCAAGTGCTATCAAGTTGAGAGAAAGAAATTCGGCAAAGGGGTGATGGATGTAGATTCGGCTATTAATTAAATCAAGGGGTAGGGAACATTGGTTTTAGCCAAAGAGAGGAGAAAGAAAGGTGTGGGGTGTACTTTCGGTTTTGAAGTGAAAAGGAAGGGAAATAGGGAGAGTGAAGGGTTCGGCCACTTGGAAAAAAAATGTGAGAGAAGAAGAACAACAAGCTTTGGAGAAAAGGTTTCGGCAACCAAGGAAATGGGGAACAATATTCGGCAAGGGAGAGAAGGCAGATGGTGAATGAATAATGAGCACCTCCCCCCCTATTTATACTAAAAGGCCAAGCTCCAACCCCCCAAAAATAATCCTCAAAATTCTCCTAAAATACCTCCCTTCCACCCATTCAAAAAGTTTGAATGAGTCAAACTTTTACCTAGCCAAATTCAAAAAAATTGACCAAGTCTTCTCCACCTTTTATGCCTTTCAAACCGTCCATCCACCCCACCAAGATGACGCAAAAACAATGCCCATATGCTGCTCTTGCGAATCGAACCTGAGCCCCTTCCCCCCTGCAAATGGCGTCACACACACAATGCCTTAGTGGCGCCTATCCTGCCACTCCACCAACTCCTTTCTTATGACATAAACTCCCAAATAATTCTCTTAAGACACCCCTCGCCCAGCTCCCCTTTTTAGCCCCTAAAACTAAAAATTTTCTAAGACAACCTACCACCACCTAGGGTTCTCAAGACTCCTAAAACTTACCCAACCACATACTAGAGTGTGCCAACACCCGAGCTAAGCACCCAAATGCCTAACCCCTAAAACCAGGGTGTTACATCAGTGGTAGTCAGAGAACTATGAGAGACAGTATTGTCAGATACAAAGCTAGAGTGCCTGTCAGTGTGTATGTTATCCAAGCTTGAGAGAAGCTTCATCATTTGATATAATAACTGGTATTTTTACTCTTTTTGGTACTTCTGTAATTGCTTTGATAAACCTTGGTTCTACACATTCATACATGTGCATGAACTTAGTATTCATTAAGACTTTGCCTGTAGAATCTATTGAGTTTGCCATAAAAGCATTGAACTCTTTAGGTAAAAGTGTTTTGGTTGATTATATATGCAAGAACTTTCCGTTAATGTTTTGAGATATCTGTTTCCCTGTTGATCTGATGCTCTTGCCATCTAATAAATTCTATATTATTCTGGGTATGGATTGGTTATTTGTGCATGATGCTTTTGCTAATTGCAAAAGATAGGTGATAAATTTGAGATGTCCGAATAATGAGATTGTAAGGATTGAGTCGGATGATTTGAATGGATTGCCTGCTGTAATATCAATATCGAAAGCTAAGAATTATGTGAAAAAGAGTTGTGAAGCATATTTTACTTATGTGATTGACTCAAGAATATCTGAGAAGAAAGTTGAATCAGTGCCTATTGTTGTGGGTTTTCTGATGTTTTTCTTGAAGAGTTACCGGGTTGGCCTCTGATTCGTGAAGTCAAATTTGTTATTGATTTGTTGTGGTATTTGTAGATGACATCTTGATTTACTCACGTGATAAAAAGGAGCATGCTGAACATTTGAGAATTTTGTTGCAAACTTTGAGAGAAAAACAATTATACACAAAATTTAGCAAATGTAAATCCTGATTGTATAAAATTAGTCTTCTGGGACATATTGTGTCAGCTTCTGGAATCCTAGTAGATCCGAGTAAGATCTCTACTATTTTGAGTTGGAAACCTCCGAAGAATGTGTCTGAAGTTCGTAGTTCTATGGGCTTAACTAGTTATTACCGTAAATTTATAAAAAGAATCTTCAGCGATAGCTACTCCGTTGACTAGACTGCTTCAGAAAGATGTTAGATTATCATCTGGGTAAAACAAACGTTGTTATTGATGCGTTGAGTAGAAAGTCATTGTTTGCATTACGTGCTTTGAATGCATAGTTAGACTTGTGTTATGATAGTTTTGTAGTAGAGGAATTGAGAACAAAACCGTTGTTTTTACAACAGCTATATGAAGCTCAGAAGTCTGATAATGAATTGCTAGCGGAATGAGCTCAGTGTGAAATTAATTTTGAATCTGAATTTTAAATTATGGATGATTGTTTTAAATATCGGGATAGTATCTGTGTTCTGAGAAATCCAGAGTAAATTAAATTGATTTTGAATGAAGCACATAATAGTTGTTTATCTGTTCATCTGGGAAGTACAAGAATGTACCATGATCTGAATCAATACTACTGGTGGTCTGGTATGAAACGAGATATTTCTGACTTTGTTTTGAAATGCTTAGTTGTCAGCAAGTGCAAGCTGAACATCAAGTTCCGTCTAAATTTCTACATCCTATTTTGGTTCCTGAGTGGAAATGAGATAGAGTAACAATAGACTTTGTTTCTGAATGGGCTTGACTCCAAAAAAAAAAAAAAGAAAGATGTGATTTGCGCCGTAGTTGACTGATTAACTAAATCTACCCATTTCGTCTCGGTAAGATCTGATTTTTCACTAGAAAGATTGGACGAGTTTATTATTACTAAAGTTGTGAGACTGCATGGGGTGCCACTATCTATTGTGTTAGATAAAGATCCGAGATTTGCATAACGATTCAGGAAGAAATAGCAAGAAGCTTTGGGCACAAAATTACATTTCAGTACAATCTTTCATTCGCAAACAGATGGTCAATCTAAACGAACTATTCATATTTTTGAAGGTATGTTAATGTGCTGTGTACTAGAGTTTTATGGTTCAGGGGAATAGTACCTATCATTGATTGAATTTACGTATAATAATAATTTTCAGACGAGTATTGAAATGGCACCATATGAAGCTTTGTACGGACATAAAAGTTGTACACCTCTTTACTAGACTGAACTTAGTGAGAATAAGTTACACGAGGTTGATTTGATAAAAGATACAGAACAGAAAGTGAAATTGATCCGAGATTGTTTGAAAGCAGCATCTGATCTTCAGAAGTCCTATGCAGACTTGAAATAAAAAGATATAGAATTTGAGACCGACGACAAAGTATTTCATGTTTCAATGTTTCATAGATATCGATCCGATCCGTCGCATGTGAGTGCTCCGTCTGAGATTGAAATCCAATCCAATATGACGTACGAGGAGGAATAAATCCGTATTTTAGCTTGGGAAATGAAAGAGTTGAGAAACAAGAAAATTCCGTTAGTAAAAGTGTTATGGAATCGGCACGGAGTTGAGAGGCTACGTGGGAGTCTGAAGACTCAATGAGGCAACAATACCCAACTTTGTTTAACAGTAAGATTTTCAGGGACGAAAATCCCTAAGGGGGTAAAGTTGTAACAGTCTGAATTTGACCCTAATCGGAACAGTGATTTCGGGACCACGAATCTGAGTCAGTAGAATATTTTAATATTTTATATTGAGTTTATGATCTATGATAGAGCATGTGTTAAAATTTGGTGAGTCAATTTGCTTATTGGTGTGCTAAATTTAACAAAAAGGATTGAATAGATAAGTAGTAAAAGTAGTGTGCATGGAATTAAATAGGTAATTGAATTGTTTTATTTAATGCAAGGGCTTGCATGTCAAATTTCCACTTTTTATGTAAGTGGACGGCAATGATGATGGGGGAGGATTTCTTTTATTATTTTATAATGTTAAAGTTATATTTTATGAAGGATAATATGAATTATATGGTATAATAAAATAACCATAAAGAAAAAAATTCATTTTCTCTTCCTTTGTTTCATCTTCTTCACCGAAATTCTCTTCAAAGAAAGGAAGAAATCTATCCTCCCTCATTCGGCCTTGCATGTGGTGTTAAGGTGAGAATTTGAGTTTTAAATTAGAAAAATTATGTGTAAATGGGTGGGTTATCTTGAGCATTGCCGAAAGCATGCCAAAATTTTGGATGTTAGGCATGATGAGATTCGGCCATGGGAGATAATTTATAACTTGTTGTGTTAATGAATTTAGATGAAATGGAAAGAAGTAGTTTAAGATTGTAGGAAGATTGTTTTAATTTATGCATGATGATGCCCTTATATTCGGCCGAATGTTGAGATGACCATTCATGAATTTTTCTCTTGCTTTGATGTTCGGTTATATATATATAGTGTAATTGGCCATGGATGAATGGTTATATTTAGATATGGTTATTGGGTGAATTAAGTACGAAGAGTCAATTGCCTAAATTAAATAGTGGAAGGGTTAAAATGATAGAAGGAAGGTTTATGGAGACTCGTAGGGACCTAGTGACCATTCGGCCATTGAGGAGAAATCTCAATTAGTTGTATTTTGCATTGTGGTGCATTACGGATTAAAATGAATAGGTTGTAAAGGTCAAGGGTAAATTGGTAAATTGCATGATTTTGTATATTTGTATTTAATTGAATGGAAATGTAGTTAAAAAGGGTTCAATTTGATATTCTAGATCAAGATCATAAAGAACCGGGTTGTGGATTGGGGAAAAACGCAAGTTCACGGATAACCGGTCTTCGTCGTCCGACGAAATCCAAGGTAAGTCCTTAAGCAAGTGTATGATGAAAAAAATTAATTATGATTATATTATCTGATTATATTTGACAAATTTGGGTATAAATCTATGTGATAGCCGAATGTGGTAGTATGTGTTTATTGGATTGACTTTATTTCGTTTAAAGTAATGTGAATATGTAAATTTGGTTTGATATCTGAAATAGATATGAAGTTTATGAAATGTTTGTGAATTTAGCACTAAGAATTGTGAAACGAATGATTAATAGTGGTGTACTATTTCGGGCTTATTGCCTAGCAGGCCTTGTGCCGGTGTACTATTTTGGGCTTATTGCCTAGCAGGCCTTGTGCCGGTGTACTATTTCGGGCTTATTGCCCAGCAGGCTAAATATCAGTGTTCAAATTTCAGACTTCAGGTCTAGCAGGCTTAAGGCCAGTGAAATGCTATAAACGGAGAATTCGAAAATTTAACTAAGGTGACACACATATGCAGTGCTATGTGTTGAAAGCTCGGGTAAGAGTTGGCCTACTATATTAGCAGAGAATAAAGTAAGTTAATTTATTTTCGTTTTAGTTAAGTACGATGTGATGAAGTGGATGACTCTATAATTATGTTTCTTTGTAATGATGATGCTCATCATTAATGTGAATGAATATTATATGCGTATGGAATTGATAAATATACATATATATATATACAAATATACATATATGCTTATTGCATTGAAGACTCGGTTACAAATGGAAAGATCAATGGTAAAAGAGTTTGAAAGGGTTTGCATGTAACATCCCCAAACCCGGCCCATTCACTACGACCGAATCTGGTTATGTTAGTGCGAAAAGACGGTTGAAAAACTTTTGCCTTGGAATAAACATGGAAATATTCTAACTTTTGAGTATAGTGTTTATTGGGAAAAGTATAAGTAAATCTTTTGTCGTTATAAAATATTATAAAAAACCCAAAATTAAACTTTAGCATATAAGCATGCTGTTTAAAATGAAATCATCCTTCACAAAGTATTTGATTTAAACAAACCATATTAAAATTAATAATAAAGTAATTCCTAAAATAAATGAACAACAAAAAGGCCTTATTACACCAATATTTAATTGATCAAACACTTGAGGCCCTTGGCCGAACATTATCCTTACCACCTTCTTACCGAGTTCGATTGCGGAAACTTGACTGAATACAACAAATCCCCAAAGTGCCTTCACTAACCGATTGCAAACCGAGGCCCGAAGAGATACTTCCAATATTCGGCAAAGGTACGCTAATTAGAAAAGGGATTTTGGCTCAGAGGTAAGGTGTAGGTTCGGCTTTGCAAAGCTATAAGACCAAGAAGTAGATGCTAAGGTGCTTCCAAAAGGTGTTGCGGCAATCAGAGAAATGAGGAGAGTTTATGGTCTACCAACGAGTGAAATGGATAAGAAAAATGGAAAGAGAAAGGGACTTGAAGTTTCGGCTTAGATGAATAAGTGAGAGAGAGAGGCGTTTTGGTGAGGTTGAGGTATGAGGAGGAAATGAAAATGGAGGCTAAAAGGAAAGGCTAAAATTCGGCAAGGGAGAGAAAGCCAAAATGATGAATGAATAATGAGCACCTCCCCCCCTATTTATACTAAAAAGCCAAGCTCCAACCCCCCAAAAATAATCCCTAAAATTCTCCTAAAATACCTCTCCACCATCCATTCAAAATAGTTTGAATGGGTCAAACCTTCTAGCCAAAATTTAAAAAAAAATTGACCAAGTCTTCTCCACCTTTTAAGCCTTTCAAACCGTCCATCCACCCCCACCAAGATGACGCAAAAACAAAGCCCCAAATGCTGCCCTTGCGATTCGAACCTGAGCCCCTTCCCCCTGCAAATGGCGTCATACACACAAGGCCTTAGTGGCGCCCATCCTGCCACTCCACCAGCTCCTTTCTTGTGACATAAACTCCCAAATAATTCTCTTAAGTCCCCTCTTTGCCAAGCTCCCCCCTTTCAACACTAAAAACCAAAAATTTTCTAAGGCATTGCCCCACCTTCTAGGGTTCTCAGGACCCCTAAAACTCACCCAACCACACACTGAAGTGTGCCAACACCCGAACTAAGCACCAAAAATCTAACCCCTAAAACCAGGGTGTTACAATTCTACCCTCCTTAAAATAATTTCGTCCTCGAAATTACTTGTCTAGACTAACCATCCAATTTCTCCCACTACACTATAGCTACGCACTCTGATCTTTAAAGAGCTAACATACTATTAGGCATGGATTCTAACATACTCAAGGTTCCAACTACTTTACGAGCAACAGATCAAACAATCACCAAAACGAACAAAACCACAAAGAGCATTCCGGACTTAAGGAACTTACCAGTTGACCCATCAGGCACATCATTATCCTCTCTCTGACGAACTGCATAAACCAGTCCTGGCTGCCTTGCCTCAGTGGCACCATTACCGCGGTCTACTACTCCACGACCTCGGCCGGAACCATTTCCTCCACGGTTCGAACCACGACCTCTCGTCGCTTGCTGACCTTCTCTGCCTGGTTGCACATAACCTTGACTCACTGTCTGAGTCCTATTCGGGTTCTGGGGACAATCCTTAATCAGATGAGTCTTGGACTTACATCTGAAGCACTCCCGAACTCGATTCCAGCACCCGCCAATATGATACCTTCCGCACTGCGCACACGGATGATCTGGATTTCCGGCGACCGGCTTAGCAATATGAACAGGAGTCTCAACCCTTGGTCTTTTCTGGACCCTCTCAACCACTTCTGGCGATCCAACACTTCTCTTATCACGGTTCCTTTCCCTATTGAGCCTCTCAGCCTTCTTGACCTCCTCAGCTATTCGAGCTTTCTCCACTAAAACGGCGAAGTCTCTTTCCTGATGCGGAGCAATCAAAACTCGCAACTCATCCCGCAGACCATCTTCAAATCTAACGCATCTCTCATAATCCGTTGCCACGATGCCCCGAGCATACCGGCTCAAACGCAGAAACTCAGCTTCGTACTCCGCTATCGACTTGTTTCCTTGCACCAAGTTAAGGAACGCCTTCCTCTGAGCATCAACATAGCTTGCTCCGACATACTTCCCTTCAAACTTGATCTTAAAATAACCCTAGTCCACTCGATCCGCAGGGGTACTTTCCTTAACCGTGAGCCACCACTGGTAGGCCTCATCCCGTAGCAACGAAACAACTCCCTTAAGCTTCTCCTCAGCAGTCAAGTCTAAGTCGTCCATAATCCTTTCAACAGCCTCAAGCCAGTATTCTGCCACGTTCGGAGCTACCCCAGACACTCCTCTGAAAACCTCGGCTCCATTCGCCCTAAGCCTTTCGGGCACTGACTTCCGATTCCTATTGCCCATATTGGCTCCTGCCACTCGTTCGAGCATTCGCAGCACAGCTTGTGACACTGCGTCGTCTCCTCCAGTCTGATCCTGCTGTTCAACCTCAACAGCTGGTGGCGGAGCATCGCTTTCTGACCCATGGCGTGACCCAACCGGTTCCGATACTGACATCCTGCCTCTGCCACGTCCACGAGTATTGCGACCACGCCCCCTAGAGCTCATATCTAGCGCCTCGACTTAGTCTGTTTAGAAAGTTTTATGCATTAGAAATTCTTGTTTCACTGTTTTATCCACGAGCAATTTTATGGAAAGGAGTTTCCGAGAGTAGTTCTTTCTAGCAATCAAAGTTTCATTCCCTACCCAGGGGTAATTCCGTCATTTTCCTATAGGGGTATATAGGTAATAACTCTGGGTCAATTTTTGAAATTAGTTTTCCAACTTAAAGATATTTCAAAATTCACAAAATCTCAGGGTCATCTTGAAAATTTTGTTCAAACCGGAGGTATCGCAAAAATTTCAGAAATCAGGGTTATTTTTGTAATTTTTTGAAATCATGGGCATTTTCGTAAATTCTCAAAATCGAGATATCACAATATTTCACAAAATAAGATTTTCTGATACTTGATAAAATAGGAATATTTCCATAAGAGTCGAAAGAAATTTGAAAATTTAGAAACCAAGGGCGTTTTGGTAATTTTATCAACCAGGGGTATTATCGTAAATTTCCCCAAACCAGAGTATCTTAATATGTAAAACTCGAGATTTTGGTATTTTGTAAAGTAAAACCATTTTAACAAAAGTTGAGGGTAGTACGGTAATTTTATAACACAAGGGCTTTTTTGTAATTTTGCCACTAGGGGCATTTTGGTAATTTTATAAATTGAGAAAACATCTTTCAAAATCTGATTTAGAGTTTTACAAACAAAAGGGGTAAAGTTAAAATTTTAAAACAGAAGGTTTAAAAAAAACAGCAAGGCTATTTCCCTTTCGGGTTTTAATAACTGGTTTAGCCTATGAGCAAGTCCTCTTGGTTAAGGTGAACCGTAGCTACGCACCAGGTAGGATTCAAGTAAAGAGGAGGTGAGTCGCTAGGACTGCTTAAATACCAAGCTCTTACTGAATGCCACTCCTAGACATGCGTACAGTGGTTACCACACCTTAACTCGGCGACTTACTTCACAGGTTTGTTTATTAGGCACTTTAAATCTTATACACGTGTTTGAGTAGTCTAGTCCTAGGGTCCAACAGATCCTATTATTCTATTCTACGAGCCCAAACTAAGCCCAAATCAAAGCCCATAATAAATCACACAAACAAAAACACTTCAAGAGCTAGAAGTACTTACCTGGTGGACTTCGGGCCGGAGACACAGGTGCCATGCCGGAGTAACCTGAAAACTTTTTTATAAAAGCCTATTTTTTCCAAATAGTCCATTTTGAAACTTGTTTCGGGCCCAAAAACCCTCAAAGCCGAGTTTTGAACCGAGCTCTGATACCAAACTGTAACATCCCCAAACCCGGCCCATTCACTACGACCGAATTTGGTTATGTTAGTGCGAAAAGACGGTTGAAAAACTTTGCCTTGGAATAAACATGGAAATATTCTAACTTTTGAGTATAGTGTTTATTGGGAAAAGTATAAGTAAATCTTTTGTCGTTATAAAATATTATAAAAAACCCAAAATTAAACTTTAGCATATAAGCATGCTGTTTAAAATGAAATCATCCTTCACAAAGTATTTGATTTAAACAAACCATATTAAAATTAATAATAAAGTAATTCCTAAAATAAATGAACAACAAAAGGCCTTATTACACCAATATTTAATAGATCAAATACTTAGTATAAATAAACTAAAAAAAAATATTTGAATTCTTCTTTCTGCATGGGCCACCTCGTGTCCTCTCCGAACCCGATCCAACTACGCGTCACCTGAAATGGTTAATGAAAGAGTGAGTCCACTGACTCAGTGCATAACCACAACACATATTTCCATCCGTATGGGCTTGGCCCATACCCACACAGCCATCGAAACAAATCATGCAAGAATGCATCTCAGCCCAACCCATTGTCCAACCGTACACCAACCTTAGCGGACTCCCCGCCCAAGGCAGTGGCTAATCCACCGATCACATTGTGATCCATTACATCTTACCTTGGCAAGCTCGCTGCTCAAGGCCGTGGCTGAGCCACCGATCAACCCAAGTGATCCAATATCGTAATCTGTCTACGGTGATGCACATAGCAATCAACCGCCGAGATGGGCACCGAGCCAACACCTTCCTTGAGGTAGCACACAGCAAATCCCCAAGCGCTAATGTAGTCGAAGCGTAGCACACAGCAAATCCCCAAGCGCTAATGTAGTCGAAGCTATCATTAGACCACGTACACCTTGTGTACACTTCCTTCTTCATCGAATCAAGCCCAAACCCCATGCAACTATATATATATGCAACATGTTAAGCCATCATATCACATAAGTATATAAATATTTATACATACATAAATACATCACAAATAAACTTACCATCACCAGTTCTCATCACTTATGCCATTATAAACGGCTTCCACACATAATACACATGTAACAAGTTAGCAACCAAAACCACAGAAATAGTGCGATGATTACGCACCTTAGAAATACAACCGATCCAATCCCAAAATGCTGCTTGACTAACTCTCTGCCGAAACACCACCTTAACCAACCCATAATAATACCATATTAGAATTGGCCCAAAACTTAGAAACATAACACTTGAGGCCCTTGGCCGAACATTATCCTTACCACCTTCTTACCGAGTTCGATTGCGGAAACTTGACTGAATACAACAAATCCCCAAAGTGCCTTCACTAACCGATTGCAAACCGAGGTCCGAAGAGATACTTCCAATATTCGGCAAAGGTACGCTAATTAGAAAAGGGATTTTGGCTCAGAGGTAAGGTGTAGGTTCGGCTTTGCAAAGCTATAAGACCAAGAAGTAGATGCTAAGGTGCTTCCAAAAGGTGTTGCGGCAATCAGAGAAATGAGGAGAGTTTATGGTCTACCAACGAGTGAAATGGATAAGAAAAATGGAAAGAGAAAGGGACTTGAAGTTTCGGCTCAGATGAATAAGTGAGAGAGAGAGGCGTTTTGGTGAGGTTGAGGTATGAGGAGGAAATGAAAATGGAGGCTAAAAGGAAAGGCTAAAATTCGGCAAGGGAGAGAAAGCCAAAATGATGAATGAATAATGAGCACCTCCCCCCCCTATTTATACTAAAAAGCCAAGCTCCAACCCCCAAAAATAATCCCTAAAATTCTCCTAAAATACCTCCCCACCATCCATTCAAAATAGTTTGAATGGGTCAAACCTTCTAGCCAAAATTTAAAAAAAAATTGACCAAGTCTTCTCCACCTTTTAAGCCTTTCAAACCGTCCATCCACCCCCACCAAGATGACGCAAAAACAAAGCCCCAAATGCTGCCCTTGCGATTCGAACCTGAGCCCCTTCCCCCTGCAAATGGCGTCATACACACAAGGCCTTAGTAGCGCCCATCCTGCCACTCCACCAGCTCCTTTCTTGTGACATAAACTCCCAAATAATTCTCTTAAGTCCCCTCTTTGCCAAGCTCCCCCCCTTTCAACACTAAAAACCAAAAATTTTCTAAGGCATTGCCCCACCTTCTAGGGTTCTCAGGACCCCTAAAACTCACCCAACCACACACTGAAGTGTGCCAACACCCGAACTAAGCACCAAAAATCTAACCCCTAAAACCAGGGTGTTACATTGCATATATGTATAAATAGACATATGAGATTGATTTTTAAGATGTGTTCATGTACTTGGAATATACGGTTAAATACAATAATTATGAGTTTTTGATATTATATGTTCAAGTTGATATAGTTATAATATTTAAATTATGGGAATAACTAGTATTCGGCTATGTACATTGTTTTTACATATTGAAGAATTTATGTTCAATATTATAAGCCTGAAGACTTAATATGTTTGAGTGTATGATCCTTAATATTTATATTTGCTTGAGACTTACTAAGCTAGTGAGCTTACTTTGTGTGTTCATTGTTCGTTTTATAGATTTTAGTCATGCTACGGGCTCGAAGGATCGTTGGTGAAGTCAACCACACTATCATCCCATTTTGGTACTTTTAAGCTAGTTATTTTTGAATCAAAGGCATGAATAGGCTAGCTAAATGTTGGAATGATGTTATGTTTATATGTATATAAAATAGCCATGCGAAAATGGCTTAAACATACATTATAAGTTTGGTTTCTATTTGTTTTTGAAAATGTGATTACAGTGTTCGGATTCAACAGTTTGGTCATGGTTGTTTCTTTACTTTAATCTTATGCATTCTATATGATTACTTGCGTGCAAAACCAACATTTGTGTTAAATTAGTCAGGTGGATTGGCATCTAAGTTAATCTTCGCATGCCTAAGTCAAGGTAGATATATGCTAGTTGAGTATTATTCAGGAATTGTATAAACGTGACAACTTCAATCAATTCGTTAAGTAGGAATTATGTGAGTAATGCATGTATGTGTATTCGGCCAAAGCTAGGTGATAGTTGCAAATGTAGTTAACATGTTTAATGAATTATTTGTTTAGGCTCATAGTCGAATATAGAAGATGTTTATAACTATGATATATAAATATTTTGCTTGTGAAGTCACTTATTAAATTTGAGTACATGAAATTACCAAACTTGGTTTGTGCTAGGGAATCAACATGAAATGTTGTAAATGAGGTCTTGTATATTCGGCCAAATTATAAGCATGTATGTGTTGTGTAATAAGTTGCATATTTTCGGTTATGTGGAAATAGGTTTATGCCTTATGAAATAGGTATTAATAGGAAGTATATTGCATGAAATCTTTATTGTTAAGTGACAATGTTGTAGTATACATTGTTTAGTCATTTTAAGTTCATCGATGATTATATTGTATATGACAGATTGATGTATCAAGTATGTGTTACACATGTGAAATTGTTTGTTTATTCTTATTAAAACATTGATAAAGATGAACGATTAAGTTTCAATCGAGTGAACTGAAGTTTTTAACTTACATGGTAACACCCGTAACCCTAATTCGGCAATGAACATGGGTTAAGGGTGTTACAAAAATAGCAGGTGAATTTGTTTGTCCGAAAGGCATAACAAGAAATTCGTAATATCCGTACCTTGTTCAAAATGCAATCTTTGGCACATCTGTGTCTTTAACTCGCAACTAGCAATAACTCGATCTCAAATCAATTTTTGAAAACACTGTTGCCCCTTTTAACTGATCAAACAAATCATCTATTCATGGCAAAGGGTATTTATTCTTGATCGTCACTTTGTTGAGCTGTCGATAGTCTATACGCATTCTCATCTACCATCTTTCTTTTTTCACAAATGACACTGGTGCACCCCAGGGAGAGAAACTCGGTCTAACAAAACTTCTATCTGTCAACTCTTGCAACTAAGCTTTCAATTCTTTTAACTCTGTCGGAGTCATTTTGTACGGAGCTATCGATATCGACATTGTTCCCGGTACTAATTCAATACCAAACCCAACCTCTCTGATAAGTGGTAAACCCGGTTAATCTTCAGGAAATACATCTGAATACTCACACATAACTGGTACTAATTCAATCTTTATTTCTGTCACTTTCGTATCAAGTACGTAAGCAAGAAAAGCTTCACACCTCTTTCTCACAAATCTCTGAGCTAGCATGGACAAGATCACAACTAGCAAATTATTCAGATCATTAAATTCTATTCTTATAGTATCATTATTCTAAAATTTTAGTTTAATTGTCTTTCGTCTAGAATTCATTATAGCACCATGCAATGTTAGCTAATCCATACCCAAAATCACATCAAATTCATTGAATGGCAACAACATCAAATTAGTCAAAAAACAGAAATCCCGATTCATTAATGGACAATTCTTGCAGACTTTGTCAACCAAAACACATTTGCCTAAGGGGTTCGATACTCTAATCACAAATTCAGTAGACTCTACAGGCAAAGTCTTACTAAATACAAAATTCAAACATATATAAGAATGAGTTGATCCTGGATCTATCAATGCAATCACATTAGTATCATAAAGAGTGAAAGTACCGATGATAACATCTGGAGACGACGCTTCTTCACGAGCGCAAATAGTGTAAGCTTTAGCGAGTGCTCTGGCCTCGGATCTCACAGCTGAATCTTTTGTCGCCCCTCTATTACCACTTACATTTCTGACAATTCTAGGTGGTCTACCTCTATTGACGTGTTACTTGGTCTCACATTCTGAACTTTATCTTTCTCATCCAACTCAGGGCAATCTCAGATGAAGTGATATAGTGAACCACATTTGTAACAAGTTTTATTACTTTTACTCCAGCATTCTCCAAAATGTCGTCTCCCACACTGCTGACACTCGGGTTTGTTGTCTCTCACAGTGCCAACACTCAATACTGATGTAACTTGAGCTTTAATACCTGAGTATTGTTTTCTACGATCTCTGTTCGAATATTTGTTTGAAGCATTTAGGCGAGCGTATGAATCTCTGGATTTCTTTGATAAAGAATGATACGGCTTACTCATCAATCTTTTTCTCGAGTCCCTAACTTCTGAATCTACTTTTCTCTTTTCTTTGCTAATATCCTCGGCCTTACAAGCCCTTTCAACCAGAACGATAAATTCTTTCAACTCTAGAATTCCGACTAGCAGTTTTATATCTTTGTTCAACCCGTCAACGAATTGCTTACACATAATCTCTTCGGTAGAAACATGCTCCCTGGAATACTTACTCAACCATACAAATTCTCTTTCATACTCAGTTACAGTCATTCGACCTTGTTTTAATTCTAGAAACGCTTTGTGCTTTTGATCAAGAAATCTTTAACTAATGTATTTCTTTTGACATTTAGATTGAAAGAACTCCCAAGTAACCCATTCTTTTGAAACCATAGATATCAACATGTTCCACCATTGATACTGTAACACCCCAAACCCTGCCCAAAAGTTAGGCCCGAATCTGGCGTGTCACATTGAAGTGTTTTTCGAAAACCATGTTTTCATTGAAAACCCTCCTTAATCTTTAAAAACTAAAGTCTCAGTTTGTGTTCGTTCAATTTCAAAACGTGGTTCATTGAAAAGTTAATCACTTTTAAAAACGTTATTAACTTCGTTAAAAATCTCTTTTAGTTGCTGAAGCTAATTTAAGGTAAAGAATTTTAAAACGTATGTTTTTAAAAACAGTAATTGGGTTGAAAACTCGTCTACTTCTAACAGATATAAAACGTAACAAAATCCCAAATTCAGATTTAAATCCAGAGAGGCCTTATTATAGAAATTAAAACCCAAAGCAGAATTTAAAACATATATAAAGTCCAAAACATAACAGTCGCAGTCATGTGGTCACCTCCGAGTCCCTCGCAGCACCGATCCTCCTAACGCTAGGGATTACTTGCACAGTTAAAAACGAGGTGAGTTTACGAAAACTCAGTGTGTAATCCCCTTACTAGAGTAATAGTCAGTATACAAAAAAGGAAACCAAAACAGTCTGGGCCAAAGCTCTTTAACTGTAACAGTACTGTCCAGTTCAGAGCATACGTGGGCCAATGCCCACTATAATATCATTTGGGTCACAGCCCATAACAGAATCAATTTAGCCTAGCCCAAACCAATAACAGAACAATTGGCCTAAGCCCAGTACAATGACAGATCTCATAAATAGATATGCAACAGTATAAGGATGCAACCCACCCTGATCCAGCCAACACACCACCCGTACCAACCTTACACTTACGTGGGGATAAAATTGACCCACCCAGCCAACACTCTAAGCTTAGCACCGATTGCGGCACTGAGTCAATAGAACGGCTCGGTGCCGTGGACAGAACTGCTAAAAGCCATAAACATAATGGTTATAAACCATAATCAGGATGGCACAGAGCCATAATCAGTATGGCACAAAGCTATCGGTAACTGTAATAAGTTTGGCACATAGCCATCAGGGACGGTAATATAATCAGCATACAGCCACAGGTAATTATGATCGACACAAAGTCATCAATATATATGTTAGGCACATAGCCACGGGTAAATACGATTGGCACAAAGCCATAATCAAGATGGCACAGAGCCATATTTAGGTTGGCACAGAGCCAAAATCAAATTACGCGGCTTTAAGTCGTCCGTCGGTCCACAGTCATCTCATGCGACCCGTGCGACCTTAACATATCAATACTGGATCCACAGTCGTCTCATGCGACCCATGCGACCCTGTCAGAACTTCCTCCGTATCAATGTCCCAACCCCATACAATATGTCGTGTATGTCACGCTCAATTATTACACGTGTATGCAAAGTGGCCATGCTCAGTAACAGTCATTTAGACATATATTAAAAGCATATTAGTCATAGAACCACCGTCAAGTTAGTTAAAACACAGTCATTTAGTTAAAACACAGTCATACAATCCTAGTCAAATCATAGCACAAGTCCGTCATTTACCCACAAGGGCAAAACAGTCATTTAGCCTCTTGGGGCATTTAGTTAATTTCACAAATCGGGGGTATTTTAGTTATTTCACAATCCGAGGGTATTTCGATAATTTTACAAATCGGGGGTATTTCGGTAATTTCACAATCTGAGGGTATTTTAGTAATTTTATAAATCAGGGGTATTTTGGTAATTTCACAAATCGAGGTTATTTTGGTAATTTTCACAATTTGAGGGTATTTTGGTAATTTTACAAATCGGGGGTATTTTGATAATTTTACAATCCGAGAGTATTTCGGTAATTTTACAAATCGGGGCCTCAGCGACCCAACAAAAGGTCCATCGCCGCCTCGAGCAACTTAAGTAACCTAAACAGTCCTAATGTTGTAAATGGGCCTAAGGCCCAATACTCGGCCCAAGGGGGTCCACACATTCGTGTGGCCCATTCAGCCCAGGAACAACCATAGTTATGCAAACGTCACAGCCCAAACAACACTTACCACATCACATACATTTTATTCATATGGGCCCACAAGCCCATTAGGCCCACACAGCCCATTTCGATCCAACGAGGCCCAGAACAGCCCAGACCACGAGAGCGCTCGTGATGGCCTCTACAGACTAACGCCCATGTTCGTGGGCTCGGCTCATCACACGCATGATCGGACGCTCGTGTGGCATCATATGCCATATTTCTGGCTTTTCGGCATTTTGCCGATCTACAGTCATAGCAGAGTAAACAACACATACTTTCAGCTTTTCAGTCGTTCATCGAATACCGTATACAAATACACACCTGTTCGTAAAGCTAGCTAAGATCCACGCTCTCTAAATCCTATAATCAACCAAAATATCGTATCAGATTTACAATCAATAAGGTTAATAATTGTCCAAGCCCCAAACGACAATCCATACTTACCTTGACTGATCGCTAATCGGTTTAATTCCCTTAGATCACAGGGTAGAGTTGATCACACACCTCTTTGACGATAACTGCATTACAAATACAACCTATCAACCATAATGGACTAAAACCATGGTTTGGCACACATTAGTCTAAAAGAAGTACACACAACCCTTCCCCCAAAAAGGGGAAAGTAACATTCAGCCAACCACTTGAGAAATTCCAAGCCTTCAACTTTACCTTTGATCTCGAGATGAGCGAACGGTTTGCACTCCTCGTGGAATTCTATGAACCGAAAGCACTACCAAGCATAAGGAGGGAAAGAGAATCGGCCAACAGAGAACATAAAAGAAAAGAGCATACGTTTAAGAAGGGAGTTTGGACATATCGAAGGAATACAAAAACAAGAAGAAATCTAGTAACTCACTATTTTCTAAAGCCACTCCCAAATTGGAACTGATCAAAGAAGAATGAGATAGAAATTGGTAACAGAATCAAGACATTGTAGGGGAGGAGAGATCAAAAACAATCGATCAAGAAGAGATGAGAGATGAGATGAGAGAAACAGAAAAGGTTCGGCAAGAAGGGAAGAAGAAGATTGACAGACCAAAACCGAAAAAGAAGAGGGGGAAAGATAATGATATATTCGGCAGTAAAGGACAATTCCCCAAATGGTCAATTACCCCAACCTAAAATACTACACTCAAACTCCCAATCCTGAAACTCTGAGTAGTCCCCACTGAAATTCAGCATAATACACCCATTACATACCAAATTTCTTCTTTTTCTCCCCAAAATCCTCAACCAACAACCCCTTTATCCAAATCCTCCAAAACCCTCATAAAATCACTCCATAAATCCCTCAAAGACTAATTCAAACACCCCAACAACTTCGTCCAAAACCAAGTCAACAACCACCCCAGGAGAGTTTTAATACAACTCTACCTCTCTCACCTTAAGGAAATAAAATAAAATCCCTTTGCATCCCATGCGATTCAAACTCAAAATCCCCTTGCCACCATAATGATGCCACTACCACTAGATCACCAACCCTTCTTGTGTCATGATTTCCCCAACAATATTCTTAAAGCCTACTTACTTACATCCAGAGTTTTATTCACCTAAAACCAAAATTTTTCTAAAGCTTAGGTTTGAACCCAAGACTTCTCCAATACTTCTCAGGACCCTCAACCACCAAAGCAGACATACTTTGATGTTATTCACGTGCACAACTAAATCTCAATTCCTCCGGCACACGAAGCCCATTTCTTCTAGGCCTAAAATTCAGGGCGTTACAAATACACGGTGTCTCTCAGCAAAGATATAGCACATTTAATACATTCATCAGGAGTACAAGACATGTAACACCACAAACCCAGTCTAAACGTTACGACCAGATCTAGTATGTCACCAGGGAAGGTTGTAAAAGAATAAGGTTTTGGTTTTAGCAAATATTGACGTTTTGAAAACAACGATTTGCAGTTTAGGAAAAATTTTCGAATTTAAGTTAATCGTTCATTTGTTATTCATTGGTATTTTAGAAAAACCGGTTGGTTATGTTATTTAGGTTTTGAAAACTCCAACTTAATTACCATGTTTGAAAACGCATAATAGTGTCATATCAACATTTAGTGATTGAATAAAATCCTGAAAATAAAAATATTAGGAAGGCCTTATTACATGATGAAATTCCAAAAATAAATAACTTAAAATAAATCAAGTCTATTGAGGAGAAAAAAAAACATTTCATGGCCTCCACGAGTCTGCCTCGGCTCCCATATCCACCATCTACTGATTACATGCAAGATTAAGCAGAGGGGTGAGTCACCAAGACTCAGTGTGTAAATCCCCTTATGTCACACCTATGGCTTTAAGCCCACAATCGCATAATGGGCCTCAGCCCACTTAGAATTTCATACATAATCATGAATGCAAAACGTGTCCCAACCTAACCTAGTTTTTCCATCCTCTACACACCCCCGTACCAGCCCATCACACCGTGGGGATTTCCACAATCAACCCTCCATCCGCTACACACCTCATACGTGCCATAAGACCACTTGTGGTTCTAGACCACCGTGATACCAGATCACTGTGACAAAGTCACTAACAATGTACGTGGGGCCAACCCACCGTGGTAACAACCACTGTGACAATCCCTGATGAATATACGTGGGGCCAACCCACTGTGGTAACAACCACTGGGACGAGTCACTAATCATGTATAATCGTGGTATTAAACCATCGTGGCACCAAGCCACCGAGACATGGTCACTATTATCAAGCATACATACGTAGGGCTAACCCACCGTGGTACCAAACCACCGTGACAGTCTTAAATACTTCCCCTTTAACATTATTTCCGAACCCATGCAGAATAAACGATCATATGAATGCACATGCTCTCATTTACAAAGACAGATTTCAATATTCATTTCATAGCCATTAGGAGATTAATAGAGTCACTTACCTGATATCTCCAGCTTACCCACAAGGGTTTTATGACTGCCTTTTAGTCATTTCGGCTTTTCAGCCTATACACATAATATCACAGAAAATTAATAGAGTGTGAAGTTTTACACACCTGATAACACGCAATATAATACTCTCTATGTCGACACTATCGATAGCAGAAACGACTGTTATCTGTCTACTCTTCTGTTCCGAAACCGATCCACAACTCGGTGGCCAATCTCGAACAGCAGATACCGTGCGCTTTTTGAACTTAGGGGCTGGGAGTACGGGTCCAACCCCTTCCTTCGATTGGCTGGCATTTGAATCCATGAAACGTTCTTGTCAGAAGATACTATAATGAGATGACGGCTGTTTAATAAAGCATGGATTAAGGTCAGCGAATAACGAAAAGAGAACCTAAACGAATTACTAGAGAGCAAACCCCTTACCTTGAGATCCCGAATGGAGAGATAGGAGATTAATAGAGTGACTGATTCTTAGACTTGGAATTCAAATACTTCGGCTATCAAGGTTTCCCAGAATAGGCAGCCCCAAAGAAGAAAGAATAAGAAAGAGTATGAGTCAAAATAATAACATCAACAAGCCAATTAGCCATTCGGCTTTGGCTACCACAACCGAAAGAAGATCAAGAAATAGTGACAGAGTCCCTCTTACTTTAACAAACCAAATCGATTAGAGATCTGAAGCAGATCTCTATCACCTTGTTCCACGTAATAAGCTAACACTGATAATATCCCTAAGAGAAGAAAAGAGAAACAACATTCAGAGGTTCGGCATAGAGAGAAGATTCGGCCTTGACAAGAGAGAAAATAAAAGGGAACGATTAACTACTTACCAACGGATCTCTGAAATCAAAATCGAAGGAAAAAGTGATCGGTAGCAAGGGGCTTAATTTCGGCCAAGACAACTACTGGCTAGAAAAGAAAAAGAAAATGATGAGACAAGAATGTTCGGCTTTAGCAGGCAAATAGAGAAGGAGATTAAAGTAACAAGGCATTTCGGCTTTGAACAATATGAGAAAGAACCGAAAGAGGAAACTTCAAGGTATAGGTTGATAGTTCGGCTTTAGATGACAATAAGGGGAAATAGGGTTTCGGTTTAAAGAGAAGAGTAGAGAAGAAAAAGATAAGAAAATGGTCAAGAGGGAGTATGAGTGGGGAGAAAAGTTATTTGGTAGAGGCTCAAAAAGATTTCGGTTTAAGAGGGGAAGAGAAGGAGAATGGGAAACACAATGAAGATGGTGAGTAAAATGAAGTTAAGGTGCGGCTTAAGTGTATTAGGTGAAAAAGAGAAAGTGAAGAAAGAGTGCCCCAAAGGTCTCTTCCAATTCGGCTAAAGAGAAAAAAGAAAGAGAGAGATGAAAGTTGATTAAACACATTCGGCACCCAAGGGATATGAACCCGAAGATAAGGTAACGAAAGAGAGCTCCCAAAAAGTTTTTAGCACCACACAGCAACCACCTCCTCTAAATCGAATTTGTTCCAAAAAAAAACACCCAAAAGGAAACCTAAGACCTCTAAAGCATTTCGGCACACACACCCCCTAACCCAAAACCGAAATTCCCCCTATCAACCTTCAAAATTCGGTCAACAAGCTCCCAACAAGCCACCCTTCCTTAATTCACTCCTACATTCACTCCCATTCAATCATTTGAAAATTTTTGAACCATTCAAATCCCACTTTCTTCTCTTAGCCTACCAGTCAAAAATTTTGACCAATTCAACATCCACTCTTCAAGGCTCCTAGCCAATTCCACACTACTCCTTTTGACGCCAAAAAGGGTTCTCAAAATGTGAACTGCGTGACTCGAACCTGCTCCTTCCCTGCTTCCTGTGGCGTCACCCTCCTGCCTCCTAAGTGGCGCCCCTTTGCCACTTTACTAACACATTTCTTGTGTCATCAAACCCACACTATACCACTTAAACCCTGCCTCAACTAGCTCTCCCCTAAAGTGCCCAAAAATTAAATTTTTGACCACAGCTTCGGCTTAACCCCGAGCCTTTCCTGGACCCCCAAACACACCAAATTAACACACTCAGCATGGCAAACACACAGAAACATGATAAATGTAAGCCCCTAATTCAGGATGTTACAGTTCTACCCCCTTAAAGAAATTTCAGCCTCGAAATTACCTAGTCAAAAGAGATGAGGGTATTGCTGCCACATTGCATCCTCTGGTTCCCACGTAGCTTCCTCTGAACCGTGGTTTCGCCACAAAACCTTCACCAATGGAACCGTCTTTCTTCGCAATACCTTAACATCACGTTCCAAGATCAGCACTGGTTCTTCTTTAAAAGATAGATCAGGCCTTACTTCAATTTCTTCCACTGGTACAACATGAGATGGATCCGAACGGTTGCGTCTTAACATCGAAACGTGAAACACATCATGGATCTGACTTAACTCTGAAGGTAGCTCGAGCTGATAGGCTACTGGTCCCACACGCTTTAACACACGATAAGGCCCGATGAACCTGGGGCTTAGCTTACCCTTCCGTCCAAACCTTAATACTTTCTTCCACGGTGAAACTTTTAAGAAAACTCGATCACCAACTGCAAATTCTTTGTCCTTACGCTTTAGATCGGCATAGGATTTCTGCCTGTCCGAAGCTTCCTTCAATCGAGTCTGAATTAACTTAACCTTGTCTTTCGTTTCAAAAACCAATTCCGGGCCCAACAACTGATGCTCACCCAACTCTGTCCAACAAGTAGGAGTGCGACACTTCCGACCATACAACGCCTCATACGGTGCCATCTGAATACTAGATTGATAGCTGTTGAATTCTGCCAATGGTAGAAATTCTTCTCAACTACCCCTGAAGCTAATGACGCAGCCTCTTAACATATCTTCCAAGATCTGAATTACTCTCTCCGACTGTCCGTCCGTCTATTGATGAAACGCCGTACTGAAATCCAATCTAGTACCCAACGCTTGATGCAACGCCTTCCAGAACTTTGACGTAAACCTAGGGTCTCTGTCCAATATGATAGACACAGGTACCCCATGCAACCTCAGAATTTCCGCTACATACAGCTTAGCTAATTTCTGTAGAGGGTAGTCAACACGAACCAGTATAAAATGAGCGGACTTCGTCAGTAAATCAAAAATTACCCACACCGAATCTTTCTTAGTGGGCGTAAGGGGTAGCCCACTAAAAAAGTCCATCGTGATCCTTTCCCACTTCCACTGCAGAATCTTCACCGGCTGCAACAACCCCGAAGGCAACTGGTGTTCTGCTTTTACCTGCTGACACGTCAAACCTTTACTCACAAATTCGGTTATCTCTCGCTTCAGACCTGGCCACCAAAACTGTTCTCGCAAATCTCGATACATCTTACTTCCTCCAGGATGCATAGCATATGGGCTGCTATGCGCCTCCTGTAAAATCTTACGTCTCAACTCAAGATCCTTTGGCATGCAAGTCTTCCCTTAAAAACATAATACCCCATCACTATTTACCTTGAAATCCGTTATCTCACCATTTGTTCCCAACTGAAACTTTGACTTTAACAACTCATCAGCCCACTGCTTCTCTTTAATCCGACTGACCCAAGAAGGATTCACTTAAATTTCAGCTAATAAGCTTCCATCATCGTATACACTGAGGTGAGCAAACATTGCTCTCAAGTCAAAGATCACCCTACGACTTAATGCATCCGCCACTACGTTAGCTTTACCCGGATGGTATTCAATTGAGCAGTCGTAATCTTTTAACAACTCGATCCACCTTCGCTGCCTTAAATTTAACTCCTTCTGGGTAAGGAGATATTTTAGGCTCTTGTGATCTGTATAAATAACGGACTTCTCCCCATACAGATAATGCCTCCAACTTTTCAGAGCAAACACTACTGCCACCAATTCCAAATCATGCGTGGGATAATTCAACTCATGCGGTCTCAACTGCCGAGACGCGCTACCACTTTCCCATCCTGCATCAGCACACATCCTAAGCCTATGTGCGACGCATCATAATAAACTGCAAACTCTTTCCCAGCCTCAAGTTGTATCAACACCAGAGCCTCCGTCAAAATCCTTTGCAGCCTTTCAAAACTCTCCTGTTGCTTATCAGACCAAACAAATGGAACCCCTTTCCACAACAACTTGGTTAATGGTGCCGTAATTAAAGAGAACCCTTCCACAAACCTTCTATAATACCCAGCCAGACCAAGAAAACTCCTGATTTCTGCCACAAATTTAGGTGGCTTCCACTCCAACACGGCCTCAATTTTCCGGGGATCAACCCTAATCCACTCAGTAGACACTACATGGCCCAAAAAGGTAACTTCTCTCAGCCAGAATTCACACTTACTAAATTTGGCGAACAATTGCTTCTCCCTCAGGATTTGTAAAACCACTCAAAAAATGCGAATCATGCTCCTCCTCTGACTTTGAATAAACCAGGATATCGTCTATAAATACCATGACGAATCGATCCAGATAGGGTTGGAAAACCCAGTTCATCATGTCCATAAACGCTGCTGGTGCATTGGTCAACCCGAACGACATTACTAGGAATTCGTAGTGACCATAGCGAGTACGAAATGCCATTTTATGAATATCCACCTCCTTGACTCTAAGCTGATGATATCCCTATCTTAGATCTACCTTCGAGAAGGCTGAAGCCCCCTTGAGCTGATCGAATAGATCGTCAATCCTTGGCAACGGGTACTTATTCTTGATAGTCAACTTATTCAACTGATGGTAGTCAATGCACATACGTATTTATGTTGGTAACTTATTTATTTTTATTAAAATGCATTTTAATACGTATAGTCAATGCACATACGTATCAATGCACATACGTATTTATTTTTAATGAAATGCTTGATGATAACTTATTTATTCATCCACTCATTCAATTAATCCAAAAATACACATTTGGGCATTTTTACACATTAGCCCCTAAACTTTCACATTTAATCAATTTAGCCCCTATTTCAACAAATACACAAAATTCACACAATTCAACAAAACCCGTGCTTGGCCGAATTATATATAGGTCCCTAGCAGTCCAAAACTTTCATTTCTTTCACATTTCAACCACCCAATTTGCACATTTCAGAATTTAATCCCTATTATCCATTTTCATTAAAAATTACTTAAAAAAACATGAAAAATTATCATCAAGCTTTCATATTTCAACATTAAACATCAAATAACACATAGATTCAACAATGTCAACTTTTAAAGTCTTTCACAGTTTTGAAATTAAAGGTATGGGCTAGCTAGACTGAGCTGCAACGATCTCAAAAGCATAAAAATCTTCAAAAACCGAACAAAATCGAACTTACTAATTGGCTTCAATGAGACCGAACCTTCATGGTGTTTCCATGGCTTTTCCAAGCCCTAAATTTTCTGCTATAAAGATGATAATGGGTTAAAATTATTTTGTTTTATTATTTAAGCCTTTAATAACCAAATTACAAGTTTAACCTTTATAAATTCATTAAAATTTCACTTAAAAGATGTCCATAAAAGTCCACTAACACTAAAAATGGTATATTTACCACATAAGGACCTTAACTTTAAGGTTCTATAGCTATTTGACACCTTTAGCTAATAGAACTCAAGTTTTACGTTTTACGCGATTTAGTCTTTTTTTATCAAATTAACCAACCAATCGATAAAATTAGCTCACGAAATTTTCACACATATCAAATAACATGCTGTAAATACTGAAAATAATATTAAAATAATTTTTTAACATCAGATTTGTAGTTCTGAAACCAATGTTCCGATTTAGCTAAAACCGAGCTGTTACACAAACAATATGGTTCATTTACCATAATTCACACATACATATCTTACCCTATAAATAACCAACACAACATCTAAAATCATACCTCATCAAGGCATTTCTCAATCATTTATACTCCATAAATCAATTAACCATTTGAGCAACTATAAAACCATAATCACATTCATACCAAACATACCAAAATAAGCCAACACTCATGGCTATATATACACTGTAACACCCCAAACCCGCCTAGAAGTTAGGCCCGAATCTGGCCTGTCACATTGAAGTGTTTCTCGAAAACTGTGTTTTCATTTGCGCTCGTTTATTTTCAAACGTGGTTTATAAAAAAACTATTCCCTTTTCAAAATGTTATTAACCACTTAGTAAAATCTTTTTCATTTGCGAAAGCTTAATTAAAAAGAATGATTTATGGAAACATGATATCTTAAAATTGGGTTGCAGAAACGTAGGGTTTGAAAGCAGTTATTGTTTTGGAAATCGTATTCCATTTTAAGCAGTTAGAAAACATCTTAAATAAATATTACAAATAAGAAGTTAAAAATAGCGAGGCCTTATTACAACCCAAATCAAATATTTAAAAGTAAATAGTCAAAACAGAAAGCATAAGCAGTGTGTGGTCTTCTCCGAGTCCTTCGCAGCTCCGATCCGTCTAAGGCTGAGGATTACCTACACAGTTAAAAATGGGGTGAGTTTATGAAAACTCAGTGTGTAATACCCTTACTAGAGTAACAATTAGTATACAGAAATAGAACCTGAAATAGTCTGGGCCAAAGCCCTTTAAGAGTAACAGTAAAGTCAGTTCAAAGCATACGTGAGTCAAAGCGCACTACAATATCATTTGGGTCACAGCCCATAACAGAATTAATTGGGCCTAGCCCAACCAATATTAGAGCAAGTGGCCTAAGCCCCGTACAGTGACAGATCTCAAAAAAGGATATGCAACAGTATGAGGATGCATCCCACCCCGATCCAGCCAACACACCACCCGTACCAACCAACACACCTTGTGGGGACCAAGTCAACCCACCCAGCCAGCACACCAATAATGCAGTCTAACTGCTAATAATAATGCAACAAAGCTACCAGTAACAGTAAACGTGGCTGAGCCACCAGAATCAGTATACGTAGCAAAACCACTAAATCAATAAATCGTGGCATAGCCACCAGTACAGTACTTCTTCCAAAAAACAAAAGTCCCAACCCCATGCAATATGTCGTGTATGTCCTGCTAAATCATTACATGTGTATGCAAAATGGCCATGCTTAGTAAAAGTCATTTCAACACATATTAAAAACATATCAGTCACACGACCACAGTCAAATCAGTAAAACACAGTCATCCAATCACAGTCAAATTAGTCAAATCATAGCACAAGTCAGTCATTTACGCACAAGGGCAAAACAGTCATCTCACCCTATAAGGGTATTTTGATAATTCTACCCTATAGGGGTAATTCAGTAATTCTACCCTACAAGGGTAACTCAGTAATTCTACTCTACAGGGTGTTTTGGTAATTTCGTAAACTGAGGGTATTTTGATACTTTCACAAATCAATGGTATTCCGGTAATTTTGCAATTTGAGGGTATTTTGGTAATTTTGCAAATTGAGGGTATTTCGATAATTTCCCAAATTAGGGGTATTTCAGTAATTTGTAAACCAAGGGTATTTCAGTAATTTGTAAACGAAGTGTATTTCAGTAATTTGTAAATCAAGGGTATTTCAGTAATTTGTAAACCAAGGGTTTTTCAGCAATTTCATAAATCAGAGGTGTTTTGGTAATTTTCTAAATCAGGGGTATTTCGGTAAATTTCCAAATTAGGGGTATTATAGTAATTTTACCCTTCGAGGGTATTCCTGTAATATTATGACCTCCTAGAAGGTCTACAATCGCCTCAAGTGACTTAAGAAACCTAATTCGACTTAACGGTGAAAATGGGCCTGAGGCCCATTACCTTGCCCAAGTGGGCCCACACACTCGTGTGGCCCATTTAGCCCAGAAGCAACCACAGCTATAAGACAACACAGCCAAAATTAATAACTTGTCACATTACAAACATTTCATCTGTGTGGGTCCACAAGCCCATTGGGCCCACATGGCCCCCTTTCAGCCTTACGCGGCCCAAAGCACCTAATTCGTGTGCGCGACATGATAAGCCTATCCACTTCCCATTTAACAGTCTAACTTGCATTCACGGGCCCTACGGCCCATTGGGCCCATTGAAGCCCAAGTGACCCACTACGGCCCAAGCCCATGAATTTGTTCATGGTGGCCTTTCTCATCACACGCTCACACTCCGCGAGCTCAGTTCATTACACGCGCGATCGCACGCTCGTATGGCATCGCTTGCCAATATTTCAGCTCTTCGGCATAACGCCGATCAATATTCAAGATAATACAATATGCGCACCTTCAGCTTTTCAACCGATTAACAATCAGAATAGTGTATACGGATACACACCTTATCATGTAGAGTACTAAATAATCACGAGTGCCGTCACCTGCACTAGAGTGATCAACTGCAATTTGCCCAGTTAAACCAAAGTATTCTAAACAGAGATAATTGTAACATCTGGGATTTAGGGGCTTTGCATTTGTTGTGTTTGCATGGTTGGATATGTTTTACTTGATGTGTGTGAATGTTTGAGGATCCCATGAAGGCCCAGGGATAAGCTGAAACTTTGGTGAAATTTTAATTCTTAGCATTTTTAGGGCAAGCTGGTTAAGGGCAAGTGTTATGGAGTGTTGCTGGTGTATGTTGACACAAAAAGGAGAATGGTGGAGTGGTAAGTGACGCCATCTTGGGTGCATGAGGGGAGTGGCGTCAGGAAGGAGGTAGCTGAGGGAAAGGGTTCAAGTCACGTTAGCAGCTTTTGGAGGTTTCTTTTTGCGTTAGGGAGCTAGGGTGATGGCTTTTAGTTGGACTCTTCAGGGTGGTTGGTGGAAGGAGTCAACTGATTTGAAATGAGTGGCTAAAAGGTGTTAAGGGAATTTGAATTGGTCTACTAATTCAAACTGGTGAATGGGAGTAAAAGTAGGAGGGAAAGAAGGAATTTGATAGCTAGTGGAATTGTTGGCCAAAAGTAGAGTGCTTGATGAGGGGGATTTCAGTTTTGTGTGTTTAGTGTTGGGAGTGCCGAATTTTGGTAGCCATTTGGGAGCTCTGTCGATTCTTTTGGTGACCCTATTCTCTTGAAGCCGAAATTTTGGTTAAGAGCATTCATTCTTTTCATTTCAAATGATCAATAGCCGAAACTAAGTAAACCTGGTGAGCATATCTCTTTCATTTTTTCTTTCCTACTCATATTTTATAGCTCTAGCTGAAATCACTGTTCTCCCCTCTCTTTTCTATTTCTTTTTCCTCTCAAAAACTTCTCTCTTGCCGAATCCTATTGATCCCCATTGTTGTGATTCTTGTTTCCTTTTCCATTCACTAAAAGCTGAAACTACACCCTATTTTCCCTCTTAGCCGAAACCTTTAAGTCTCAGCATTACTTCTTTTTTGTTTTTTCCCTGAATTATTCACCATAGCTGAATTCTTATTTTAGAGTCTGGTAAGTTCTTCGTTATTTTTTCTCTTTTCTCTTTTCTTTTTCTTTTCCCTCTAGGTCGAATCGTTTTCTAAATCTCTCTTTGGGCTTGTTTTTCATTCTTCTTCCCTTGTAACCAAATCTTCTCCGCTTTGGCTGGTTGTGCTGAAACTTGGAGATAATCGGAGGTGAGTAGATGATGTTGGTATTTTGGCCGAATAGTGGAAGGGGGTTCATATTCCCTGTTTGGCCGAAAGGCCACCTCCTTTAACCCATTCCTTTTTAGCCGAATCTCATTTGGTATTTGTGTAGGTGTGCAATCAACGTTTTAACCCAAGTCCGCTAATTTCGGGATTCAATCGACTTAGGTAAGAAGATTCATCCTAGTCGTTCTATTATTCGATTTATCTTCTATCTGTCGTTTTAACCTTGTTGGGTGGATACTCAAATCATATCTCTCGTAGTGAGTTTTTGACCGAGGCTTTTGATGGATGCAAGAAATACGTAGTTTGGAGAGGGAAGCAAACCTTCGGGTTCGATCCCTAAGTTCAAGAAGTGAGCGGTGTCTGCTGTTCGTGATTGGCCACCAGGTTGTGGGCCAGCCTCCGAGCAGAATAGTAGACAGATAGCCGTGATTCCCGCTAGTGATAGCAGCATCATAGATAGCTTAGTGTTGCACGTAATCAGGTGTGTAACTTCTCACACCATAGCTTTGTTTGTTGATTTGTATATATATGTATATATATATATTGTTAAATGCCGAAACCTCGGGATCGGCTTTTGGGGTTACCCATGGAGGGTGTATACGAAACATCAGGTTAGTGACTTCTGTTCTGATAAAGTTAGTGGTTATAATGAAATATTTCAACCTATGTTATGAGTATTCTGTACATGCATGCTGAAATCTGTTGCATCCATACATCAGTAATTTATGCTTGCATGGGGTTGGGAATATGTTATTAAAGGGGAAGCGTTCTGGTGGCTCTGCCACGATCTGTTGTAGTGGCTCTGCCACGATCTGTTCTGGTGACTATGTCACAATTCTGACGATAAGCAGCTAACTGCTGCATGACTGCCATCGATGGTGTGTAGTGGTGAGGGTTGATTGTAGAAATCCCCATTGGTGTGATTGGCAGGTACGGGTGGTGTGTAGCGGATGGAAACTTAGGTTGGGATTGGGTTCTGCATCATTTTGGATATATGTTGTTCTGCTACTCTGTTCTGTAGGGCTAAGGCCCAATTTGATGGTGCATGAGTGTTGCACACTGAGTCCTGTGACTCACTTTGTTGTTTAACATCTTTTCAGGTAGCACATAGTGCAACAGACCGGGCCAGAGAGGAGTACGAGGTGGCCATGCATGGTTTTATTTTGCTTCAGTAAAGAAATTTACTTAGTTCTAATAACTGGTTTTGTTTTCACATTGTAATAAGGCCACTATTAATCGAGTTTTAATTTTGGATTTTAAGTTTTAGACACTCAAGTTATATGATCAACTGAAATAAAGATATGTTTTAAAAGAAAACAGAAAGGCAACGAGGCTTTCATGCAACTAAATTATTAAGTAAATTACTGTCTTTTGCAACAAAACCTTCGTAACTTAAACGGATAACATGGGTTTTAAAAAGTCACTTGATTTTTAAACTTGGCAAACGAAACTAGGTTAACATAAAATTACTCAGTTTTCTAAATAAACATTGAACTCGAAAACCCAACAGAAGAAGAAAACTGAATTTTTCCTTAAGAACGCACTATGTTTTATAAACTCTTCTTAGTGACATGCCAGATCCGGTCGTGGTGATTGGGCCGAATTTGGGGTGTTACAATAATTATGCGAATGGGCCTAGGGCCCATTCTCAGCCCAAATAGGCCTACACGCTCGTGTGGCCCATTTAGCCCAAATCTAGCCACATATAGGAGATTCACATAGACCAGTCCATTATCTACTACACAATCATACAATTTATCCACATGGGCCCTTTCGGCCCATCATGGCCCAAACAGCCTAAACCCACAAGAACACTCATGATGGCCTCAACTATCGCGTCGAAGCTCCCACACGTGCGCTCGCACGCTCGTGTGGCTACCATCACCGGGTGCCAGGCATTTCGAAATTTGCCGCTCTACAGCTAGAGTAGTGTGAAATACACAGCTTATAGGAATCTGGAGTTGATCCGCGCTCCGACCACTCCTATGCCCAACGCCAAGCAAGGTATCCTTACTCTCCTCATATATTGCTCTATTTAAAGTCAGCTTCTCGCCTACTCTCATGCTAGCTTCCTGATGTGGGATCCCTCCTTCAGCAGAGTTTAATTCCAACACAAACTCTGGCCGTCCCAACTTAGCAAAATAAATATCCCTTTTTGCCTGCAATGGGATTCGAACCCTTGCCCTCTCCTATGCTCCAGACGCTACATGCCACCACAACACAAGCTCCTTTTGTGACTTAAAGCATTCGCAACTAAATATAAGTATATTGGCCAAAGTCTAAGTTCATTTAAAAAGAAATCAAAATAAATTGCAAGAGCCAAGACTTGAACCTTGGACCCCTTGCTTCCTCTATGGCGTCACCTCCTTGTCTCCCATGTGGCACCATTTGCCACTAGACCACAACTCCTTTTGTGTCATTTTTCTCCATATTTTATTCTTCAAGCCTACTTACTAACTCCCAGGGTTTTATTCACCTAAAACCAAAATTTTCCTAAAGTCCAGGTTTGATCCCGGGACTACATGGAAGCCCCCTAACCTTCCAAAATCACTCACTTGACAGGTCCAACTTGCATTAGTGCCGTTCTCTTATTCTCAAAAAATTTAAATGCTCCCCTGCCCAAGGCCCAATAGGTCCAATTCTACTAGGCCCAAATTCGGGGCGTTACATACAAACCAAAACATATACATTTACAAGCCATATCTCATGGCTATAGTCACAACCAAAATACCACATCTAACATATACATGCCATATACCATAAATGTATAATTCAAAAGTACCAACATAGATGTTTGATAGTGCGATGATGTTCCCGACGACTCCCGGATCCGAGCTAGCCTTGATTCACTATAAAACATAGAAAAATAACATGAAGTAAGCTTCATAGCTTAGTAAGCTCGTATGTGAATAACTTATTTCATCGAATAAATGCAAATCAACCAATTACACATGACAAAACCATATACACATTAACTACAAACCTTTCTCATGTCTCAAAACATGATCAAATACAAACTCATCGAACTTTCACTATTTAATACTCGAATAGGTTCGGTACGTACATGTATCGCCCCGTACTAACCTCTTTCTCAACCATATCATTCTTTTACCCGTTGAACCATTCAAAATTGAAATCGAATACTCAGGAGTCTCGTACGATAAGTACCTATACCATGGCCCGTAGCCAAATCAAGGTAACTTATCCGAAGAACTATTATCATAGCCCGAAGCCAAATCATCCGATATGCAAAATCGAAGCCAAATCAGTAAAATATGCACCCAAAGTGCTAATGTCATGGCTCAAAGCCAACTCAACGTATCACTTACTGACATGTCAATAGTATCCAAACTATTCATAAGGTTCAACCGAGCTTTCACACTTTTCATTTGTATCATCGAATGCATCCGTAAAGTCGTTTTCGCAATTCATACATTATCCATAATCCCGTTTTAACAATTTATGCAATATAAAAGCATTTTAACAGACATTTATGATGTAATCATCACATACGAACTTACCTCGTATTCGAAATTGACGGATCGGGTCGACTACTCGATAACCTAGCTTTTCCCCCGGTCTGAATCTGAATTCTTTCTTTCTTGATCTATATGAATTCAAAATTAACTTATTTATTCATTTACTCATTCAATTATTCCAAAAATACACATTTGGGCATTTTTACACATTAGCCCCTAAACTTTTGCATTTAATCAATTTAGTCCCTATTTCATAATACACAAAATTCACACAATTCAACAAAACCCATGCTTGGCCGAATTATATATAGGTCCCTAGCAGTCCAAAACTTTCATTTATTTCACATTTCAACCACACAATTTCATGGCATGTATATGTTAGATGTATATGGCATTATACATTTATTTCACTTTTGAATTATACATTTATGGTATATGGCATGTATATGTTATATGGCCTATTATACATTTATGGTATATGGCCTATTATACAATTTCATCAAAAATCATTTAACAAAACATGTAAAATTATCATCAAGCTTTCATATTTCAACATTAAACATCAAAGAACACATAGATTCAACAATGGCAACTCTCAAAATCTTTAACAGTTTCAAAATTAAAGGTACGGGCTAGCTAGATTGAGCTGCAATGATTACAAAAACATAGAAATCATCAAAAACCAAGCTAAAATCGTACCTTAATCAAGCTAGGAGTGTGCCGAACCTTAGAAAGCTTCAAACCTTTTTTTTTTCTTTTTCTATTTTTAGTTGCTAAAAAGATTAATGAAATGAATTTTGGCTTTGTTTAATTAAATTATAACTTAATTACTAATTTACCATAATAACCTTTATTATAAACATATAAAAACATATAATGGATGGCCATAATTGTCCACTTACACTAATCATGGGCTAAATAACATTATAAGGACCTTTGATTTATTAAATCATAGCAATTAAACATCTTTAACAAGTAGAATGCAACTTTTGCATTTTACGAGATTTAATCCTTTTTATCAAATTAACTAACCAATCGATAAAATTAGCTCACAGAATTTTCACACATATCAAATAACAAGTTGTCAATATCGAAAATAATATTAAAATAATTTTCTAACATCAGATTTGTGGTTCCAAAACCGCTGTTCCGATTAGCTAAAATTGGGTTGTTACAATTGTGGTGATGATGGTCGTAAGTCTTGAATGTTAGGTTCGTTAATTTTGTTGAATAGTGGATTGTCTCGTGGTGGATTGCCTGCAACATGTGGTTGGTTCTGCATCTACTGTTATTGCTATTACTGTCGATGGTTTCTATGTATTAGTCTTTCTAGATTAGTGTTTAGATCTATAGGTGTTCCCTTAACTACGAGTCGTGTAACACCCTTTACCCGTATTCAATGCCGGAACAGGGTTTGAGGAATTACCGAACATAAACACAAACAAAAATACATTTTCTGAGTCATAAATTTCCATCCAAATTAAAAACTTTTCATACACATTCATATCGTCCCTAAAACGAGCCTAAGAGGCTCAATACATGCTTTGGAAGTGGTTCGGGATTGAACTGAGAACTTTTAGAAAATTTTACAAAACTCAGAAAGTTTTTCATGAGACACGCCTGTGCGATAGGCCGTGTTCAAAATAGGGTGCTCTCTGACTTGTGCCACACGCCCGTGACACTGTCCCATGTGCCAGGCCGTGTGGTCGATTTAATTTCCATAAATTTTCATAAAATAGGTGCAGACTTCACACGACCGAGACACATGCCTGTGTCCAAGGTCGTGTAGCACTCACGGCCGAGACACACGCCCGTGTCTCTGCCCGTTTTCTCAATTCTGGACATCCAGTTTTGCAGCAATTAAGGTGCAGGAGACACACAGCCTAGACACATGCCCGTGTGTCTACCCGTGTGGACAACAATAAAGCTATTTACCAAGCCATTTTGCGGCCCTTACTTGTACGTACATACACAACATCATATGGCACCAATCTAAGCATATTACATACAACCAAATCAGCCTCAATCAAGAAATCAACACATTATTCACATGCTACCATCTATCTTACACAAACATCACATGCTTATCAACTCAAATCATATAAATTTCCACATCCATGAAAGGCATCATCATATAAATTGCTCATACCAATTGTAGCCAATTTTCAATGGCCTTATACAAAATGAACTTTCAACCAATATAAGCCAACACATTTGGCCAAATCAATTATGACACATAACAAAATGACCAAGTCCTCTATACATGCCATAACTCAAAATGTAGAATTCATTGGTACCAAAATAATAGTTGATAGTGTGAATAGATCTCCGACGATCTCCAATCCCGAGCTAAGTTGGTGACACTATAAGGCAAGGGAAAGAAAAAGGATTAAGCTATATAGCTTAGTAAGTTCATATGCAAATAATAAACAACATAAACCATGCAATTGCCATGTAAGTAACATACGTATATCAACCTAAATGTCATTAAAACCTCATGAACATAACATACTCAATCACATTCTTACCAATAGTTCATCATATACCCAATTCATTTCCTTTGAGTTTTTCGTACATACCTGTACCAACTCGTAACATAACCACATACTTTCTCGTCTTTGTCATACCCGTTGAACCACTTGGAATACTATCGGATACACGGAAATCTTTGCACATAAGTGCCACATATGTAGCCAATGCTGCCACAAATCTCATAACACATATAAGCTTACTCTCAAGCTATCCTTGGGCCTGCTCACACAAGCTATCAGTCGAGACGTAGCTATGCGGTGCTATTCACACAAGCTGTTAGGTATCCGCAACATATACCGGTATATCTAGCCACCGGTAGCTCATACAGCACCAGCACCCGGGACACATAAATCACATAAACACATGGGTTCCTAGTGACATGTCACTTGTATCCTAATCTATTCCTAAGGTTCAACCAGGATTTCTCTCTTATCGAAACTTTATCGAGTATGCTCATAGGATCAATCATACATTTCATGCAATATTAAAACATTAAAATAAAAATATAACATTGTATTATTTACATACGAACTTACCTTGGTACAAAAATAGTAGAATTTGACCTAATCGTCAATTACTTTGTTTGTCCCCCGGTCCAGGTCCGTCCTCATTTTTCTTGATCTATAATAAAAAAATTTAACTCATTCAATCATCACATTATTCAATTCAGCCCAAAACTCATATTACGGCTCGTAAAATGAAATATGTTCAATTTCTTCAATACACAAGCCTAGTCGAACTATTTTTATGCTCATATCATGTAACACCCCAAACCTGGCCCAAACATTACGACCGAATTTGGTATGCCACAGAGAAAAACTTTTTGAAAATCCCTTTAAGCCTATTAAAATTTTTGATAAAAGATATTGTCTTGTTTTTAAAACGGTTGAGGAGAAAACATTAAATAGTGTTATTTGAAAATATATTAAGTCAGGTTGTTACAGATTCAAGTGTACCCGATGGCACAATAAAACATTTTACGTATTAATTTTTATAAAACATGTGTAACCATTTTTCAAGTCATTAAGTTGTTAAACAATTTATCCAAAACAGATAAAATAACCAAAATATAATTTTAGGAGGCCTTATTACAACTTAAATAAATATAAAACCAAATTTAAATAAATTAAAGTTTTCAAACCAAAGTTCACGTAGAACCCAAATTTATTGCATGGCCTCCTCGAGTTCATCCGGCTCCATATCCGCGATCTCACGAATCACCTGAAATGATAAGGGAGAAGGTGAGTCACCAAGACTCAGTGCATATTCCCTCTCCCGGGTAAATGCCACATTCTTACACAAATTATAACAAAGCAACATATATGTATAATGCACCCAACCTAGCCATCCATAACTCCTTTTCTACCCCGTGTGGTACCAAACCACTTGTGGTGCCAAACCACTGGTGTCCAAAGACACAATTGTGTTACCAAAACAATGGTGACCGAGGTCACAAATCAAGTGATGGGGCCAACCCATCGTGTGATACCAAATCACTGGCAGACGATCCCATATCTCAAAGTGGGGCCAACCCACGGTGGAATTAACCACAGGGACAAGTCGCTATGAGGTGCCAAACCTCTGGTGTCCGAAGACACGAATGTGATACCAAATCACTGGTGGTTCCAAACCACTGGTGCCCGAAGACACAAATCGAATGATGGGGCCAACCCATCGTGTGATACCAAATCACTGGCGTCGATCCCATATCTCAAAAGTGGGGCCAACCCACGGTGGTGTTAACCACAGGGACGAGACGCTATGAGGTGCCAAACCTCTGGAGGTACCAAACCTCTGGTGACCGTAGTCACAATGTGTTACCAAAACACTGGTGTCCGTCGACACGAATATCAATCTTCCCCCTCCTCTCATATTGCCTATACCAATGCAATAGATAACCAAATCATGTTAATACACTTTAATATGAATCATATAATAAATACTATAAATCATAGATCATGTTTTCAATCCACATGTAATAACAACATATCGAAACAGACTTACCCAAATCCTCATTCATACCATCATGGTATCATATCCAAATCTCATCGTTTTTCCCACTTTCATAATGTGATTAGTAATAACACACATATACATACATATATAAACCAAGCTATAAAGTGTGTAAGATACACACCTGATAATAGAGATAACCAAACTTTCTTGCTCATCGACACTCTCAGCATCTCGAACAACATCTATACGTGCTCTCTTCGAACCCATTCTTGATTACTCCAAAATCTAACGTTCACGGAAAGAAGATAATAAACGGAAGATAGAGTCACCAAAAACTTAATCGATTAGAAGACCATCTAAAATGATATAACAAGCATAAAGATCCTTACCCTTTTGACTTACCAACCTTTGATTTGCTAAAGGAATGGCTTAAATCGATTGCTTCCGAAATCCCAATGAGCCCCTTTTTATCTAAAATCGATAGAAGAAAACCAAGGAGAGTCTACCCTTGAATATTCGGCCAAAATATAACTAATAATAAAGTAGAAAATTCGGCTATGGTGAAGTGAAAAAGAAAAGGGACTAGAATGGTAATGGATATTTTAACTTTGAACAAATGAAAAAGAAATGGTATTGAGAAAAAGAAAGATTCGGCCAAGAGAGGATAAAAGAGAATGTGATTAATCAAAAATCAAAAGAAGAAAAGAAAAGAGAAATATGGAAGAAATAAGGTTCGGCCAACACCAATTTTGCCTAAAAGAAAAGTGCACAAAAATCCAATGTTGTTACAGTTTCAAGAGAAAAATGAAAGGAAGAGCAATAGCACTTTTGGTTCAACAAAATGAAGGCTAAAACACAAACATATTTTGCACAAAAGTGCACAATAACATTCGGCCAAAAGAAAGAGTTTTTGGAGAGGAAAAGCAAAATGCAAAAAGATGCACAAAAGAGGAATTGGACAAATATTCCCCCTTAAACCACCTAACAAAATTCGGCCACCCACCTAGACACCCATACCGTCCACATACATGCACTAAATCCTAGGAAAACTTTCCAAAACATCATCCTAAAGTCTAGCCTTATGTCTCCCCAACCTTCCTTAACTTCAAGATTCTTATCCCCAATATCAAGCTTTCCTTAATCATAATTTCAACTTACCAAAATAAATAGTCCAACCAATCATGAATGAGTTTGACCGTCCATCAATGCAAGGATTCAAAAATAAACCTTCAAAAATGCTAAACATGCTACTCGAACCTCTAACCTCAAGCCACCTTTCAAGCTCCTTAACCAACTTGTCACTTATTCCTCTTGTGCTTTAAATGAACACTTAATTAACTTAAGTGTCAAGCTCACTTAATCCACTTCATTAAATAATCCATGCTAAAATTTATTCTAGCTTTCTAAATAAAATCAAGCCTTCACAAGACTATGCTAACACACAAAATTCCTACCCGAGCCAACACAAAAATAATACTCAAATTTTTCCTAAAGCCCAATTCCCAATCGGCCCAATCCTACTAGGCCCAATTTTGGGATGTTACATATCAGCCCATATTTTTGTAACACCCCAAACCCGGCCCATTCGCTATGACCGAATTTGAAATGCCACTACGGAAAACATTTGAAAAACTTCTGACTTAGAGTTAAAAACATAAAAATTTTGTTGTCTTTACTAAAACATTGTGTAATTAAAGTTCCAAATAAAATTAAGTTGTTTAAAATAAAACATTTTCAAATAATAATGTAATCGACAATTTAACTTAAAACATAATAAAAATCCTTAAACACTTAAAATGACCCTTATTACAATAATTAAATAATTAAAATACTAAAACATAAATTGTATAAAGAAAATCCTCTTTTGCATGGGCCACCTCGTATCCACTCCAACCCGGTCCGAGCATCACCTGAAAAGATATCCCACGAGGGGTGAGTCAACAGACTCAATGTGTAACAATACACTAAAAGTCCAATCGATCATACAAGAAAGCCCATTTAAAACACATTTAGCCATAAGACCATAATATAGCAAATCAGATAATCACATGTGCATATGAAATAAAATGCAATCCCGAACCCAACTTAGATATCCATCCGCTACACACCACCCGTACCAACCAATCACACCATGGGGATTACTAAATCGACCCTCCATCCGCTACACACCATCGAAGGCAGTTGCTGCAGTCAACATGCACATCACCCTTATAATCGTGGCATAGCCACCGGATAATTGTGACAGAGTCACCGGATTCATAATATCGTGACCGAAGTCACCGGATTCATAATATCGTGACTGAAGTCACCGGATTCATAATATCGTGACCGAAGTCACCGGATTCATAATATCGTGACCGAAGTCACCGGATTCATAATATCGTGACCGAAGTCACCGGATTCATAATATCGTGACCGAAGTCACCGGATTCATAATATCGTGACCGAAGTCACCGGATAATGTGGTAAAACCACCGGAACACTTCCCCTTTCAATATTTCCCATATGCCCATGCAATAACATATTATTACAATATCATGCCATTTACCTCATAATCATATCAGAATCGGACACATTTCATATTATGCATATAGCATTATTAACGATGGAAATATCATGTCTTGTACATTATCCCAAAATCATAATCAAATATCGAACATGTTTCATATTAAAATCATACATAGTACGAAGGAATAACGTACCTCAATTCATCGTACCATTGAATGGTACCCAAGGCCATAATCATTTATATTTCTTTATAAACACATCTATATTAATAAAGCTATTAATCAATTAGATGTTTAGTATAAGTTACACACCTTGTAAACATAAAGAGCGATAGAACTTTAGGATTTCCGACTCTTGCCTACACGCCGATAGAACCTACATATCACTATGTGAGAAATCAGTTTTCACTAAAAAGATATGGCCTTAGGCCGAATATCATTGTCCCTTACCTTGGATTCTTCAAACTCAAATGATTTCTCCCTAACGTTGACTACAAGAAAACCCTGAAAATCTTCCTTCAAAGGTTTAGCCACGGAGAAATAAGAGAATTAGATTCCTAAAATCGATTAATCTAAAGAAAAATAAAGAAGAAACGATTGATAGAAAAGACCTTACCCGAAACACAATGATCGATTAACCCTCCTACTTGAACTATCAAGAAATTCGGCCTTAACAACTTAAAAGAAAAAGAAAGAAAGAAATGATGAAAAAGTATGGGATGGTTTAGGCTATGAGGAAGAAAGAGAGAAAGAGAATGAAAAAGTAAAAGAAAATAAAAGAGAATGCTTTTGGTGTAACGATAAATTCGGCACTAGAGAGGATAGAAAGAATGGTAAATGTCTTCAAAGATGACAATATTTTGGTTCCAAAAGAAAGTAAGCTTGAGAGGAAAATAAGAAATAAAGATATCAATTTGGTCAAAATGCAAAGGCCAAAACAAAGTAAACTTTTTACCAAATGCCAATAGGCAATTTCGGCTAAGAGAAAAAAAATATTGGACAAAGGAAAAGATGCACAAATGACAACCTTTTTGGTCAACCAAAACCTCCCTAATCCCATACCAAAATTCGGCCAACACATTAGACTAAACAATCCCCCTTTTTCCTCCTTAATTCTTCCCTATCAACCCCATAATTTCCAACACAATTAAACCACCCCCTAAAGCCCCTTATGCCGTCTAGGTTCATGGTCAAATGACCATGGAAAAGCTTCCAAAATAACACCCATTTATCAAGCCTTTTGTCCCCTAAACTTTCCTTATCTATTTGATTCTTTACCATAACTACTAACTTGCCTTTTCCATTTTGTCTACTAACCAAAAATAAAAGAAAAAGTCTTATCCATTCATGATAAGGTTTGACAGTCCATTAATGCAAGGATTCAAAAATAAACCTTCAAAATGCTAAACATGCTACTCGAACCTCTAACCTCAAGCCACCTTTCAAGCTCCTTAACCAACTTGCCACTTACTCCTCTTATGCTTTAAATGAACACTTAAATTAACTTAAGTGTCAAGCTCACTTAATATACTTCATTAAATAAGCCATACTAAATTTTATTCTAGCTTCCTAAATAAAAACAAGCCTTCACAAGACTATGCTAACACACAAAAATTCATACCCGAGCCAACACAAATAATTAGCTGACACACAAATTTTCCTAAAGCCCATGGCCCAATCCTACTAGGCCCAATTTCGGGATGTTACAATTTTTCATCACATCACACTTTTACTACATATTTTATAACTTTTACAAATAGGTCCTTTTTAACATTTTTACCGAAAATCACTTAGCAAAAGTTGTTTATCCAACATCAAATTTGTATAATCTACCATTAAATATCAAAATACACAAATATCTAACATGGTTCAAACCCTAGACCTCAATCATACTTCAAATTAGTACTAAAAATAGGTAGATCGAGTTACAAGGATCTCAAAAATATAAAAATCATTAAAAACGGGGCTAGAACAGACTCACAATCGAGCTTAGAAGCTCGAAAAACCCTAGCTATGTCTTCCTCTTGAAATTTTTGGCCAAAGGGTGGAAGATAAGCAAAATTTGGCTTTTCATTTGATTTTTAATTCATTTATTTAGCCAAATGACCAAAATGCCCCTAACTTAAAACATAAAAATGCTCTTACTTCATGTCCATTTTTGTCCACTAACTTAACCAATGGTCTAATTACCATCTAAGGACCTTCAATTTAAAGTTTCATAGCAATTAGACACCTCTAGCTTTTTACACTTTTTACAATTTAGTCATTTTAACTAAATTAAGTGCCCAAACGTTAAAATTTTTGAACGAAATTTTCACGAAATCGTTTCATAAAATTGTAGACCATAAAAATATAGTAAAAAAATTTTTACTGCGTCAAATTTGTGGTCATAAAACCACTGTTCTGACTAGACCCAAAATCGGGTTGTTACAACTCTCCCCCCTTAGGGATTTTCGTCCTAGAAAATAGGGTTGGGTACTGTTTCCGCATAGCTTCCTCAGGTTCCCATGTAGCCTCTTCAACTCCGTGTCGTTGCCATAAAACTTTAACTAGGGCTATGTTTTTATTTCTCAACTGTTTAACTTCCCGAGCCAAAATCTTGATCGGTTCTTCACCATAAGTCATATCAGGTTGAATCTCAACCTTTGTCGGAGAAATCATCTGTAAAGGGTCTGGTCGATAACGGCGTAACATAGATACATGAAATACATTATGGATCCTTTCCAACTTTTGTATTCAACACATAAGCTAGATAAGCTTCACAACCCTTTCTCACATACCTTTGGGCAGTCATTGAAGAAATCACATTAGGTAACTCACTCGATCTGAATCAATTCAAAGAATTTCACCATTCTCACATTTCAATTCAATAATTTTCCATCTACAGTTCACTACAACATCATGCAGTGTCAACCAATCCATACCCAAAATGACATTAAACTCATCAAATGGCAACAACATCAGGTCAGCCGAAAAACAGTGACCTCGAATCATTAATGGACAATTCTTGCAAACTTTATCAACTAGCATATATTTGCCTAAGGGGTTTGACACTTTAATTACAAATTCAGTAAACTCAACAGGCAATTCTTACTAGCTACCAATTTCATGCAAACATAACAATGAGTCGATCCAAGATCAATCAATGCAACTACATTAGTATTATAGATAAAGAAAGTACCAGTGATAACATCGGGAGATGTTGCTTCTTCGCGGGCATGGATAGCATAGGCTCTAGCAGGTGCACTGGCCTCAGATCTTATAGCTGTATCTTTTGTCACACCTTTACTACTAGCTCTATTTCCCATGTTCCTTGGTGGTCTCCCTTTAGAGGCAGTGTTGCCCAATCTTGCAGTCTGAAACTTATCATTTTCAACCATCTCTGGGCAATCTTTAATAAAGTGGTCGTAAGAGCCACACTTAAAATAAGCTCGATCATACATTCTACATTCACCGGGGTGTCGTCTGCCACAGTGCTGACTTTCAAGCCTACCAGACTTAGCATTACCAACGCTCGCTACTGATGTAGTTTGGGCTTTGGAACCCGAGTATTGATTCGCACGATCTCTGTTGGGATACCCAGCTGAAGCACCCAATCGAACATACAAATCTCTGGATTTCTTAGACTGAGATTGAAATGACTTACTCATCACCCTTTTTCTTACATCTCTAGCCTCAGACTCAACTTTCTTCTTCTCTTTGCTTAACTCTTCAACCTTACAAGCTCGGTCGAATAGCACCACAAATTTCTTCAGCTCAAGAACTCCAACTAACAATCGGATATCCTCGTTCAACCCATCTTCGAACCTTTTACACATAATAGCTCGGTGGAAACACACTCTTGAGCATACTTACTGAGCCTAACAAACTCTTGTTCATACTCGGTTACCGACATTCGCCCCTATTTCAACTCTAAAAACTCCTTGCGTTTCTAATCAATAAACTGTTCACTGATATATTTCTTCCTAAACTCATCTTGGAAGAATTCCCAATTAACCATCTCTCTCGGTACTATTGATACAAGGGTTTTCCACCACTGGTATGTTGAATCTCTCAGTGACACAGCACATTTCAGACATTCATCTAGTGTGCATGACAGTTCATTAAATACCCTGATGGAGTTTTTGAGCTAGAATTCTGCCATTTCAGGATCATCATCGACATTTACTCTAAAATCTTTTCAGTCCCATGCTTTTTGATCTTATCAACCGGAGGCTTGCTCACTCTTACGAATTCCATACCTTGTAGAGCTACGAGAACCAGCTGAGGAATAGGTAGGGGTGGAACGGGTTGAGCATTTGGATTTGTTCGAACAAATTCCGTATACCACTTGTTCATCATGTAGAGGAAGGCTTCCCTACCCCCTTCTGCTCCTCCCTGACTAATAGTGGGAGATCTACTTTCAGAGATCTACTTTCAGACGGTATTGTCCTTTGAGCGAGGGCCAGCACATTACTTTCTACGTCATCAGCTTCAGCTCGATTGGGATCCATTTACTATATGAAAACATATTTTAAAATTGTCAAGAGTCATCACACTATCATAGTTCATTTATGGCATGTATAGCTAGAGTTTCACACATGCTACGTTAGTCTGAGAATCGACTAAACCGTAACTCTGATACCAATAAATGTAACACCCCTTACCCGTATTCAACGCCGAAATAGGATACGAGGCATTACCGGACATAAACACAAGCAAACATACATTTCCGAGTCATAAATTTCCATCCAAATTAAAAACTTTTCATACACATTCATATCGTCCCTAAAATGAGCCTACGAGGCTCGATACAAGCTTTCGAAGTGGTTCGAGAACTGAGAACTTCAGAAAATTTTACAAAACTTAGAAAAATTTTCATGTTACAGGGCTCACATGCCCGTGTGGTCCAAGGGACACGCCCATGTGACCCTAGACACGCCCGTGCTACAAGTCGTGTTCAAAATAGGGTGCTCTCTGTCTTGTGCCACACGGTCATGCCACACGCTCGTGTAATAGGCCATGTGGTCGATTTCATTTCCATAATTTTTCATAATATAGGTGCAAACTTCACACGGCAGAGACACACGCCCGTGTCCAAGGCCGTGTAGCACACACGCCTTGTGTCTCTGCCCGTGACCTCAATTCTGGACATTCAGTTTTGCAACAATTATGGTGTAGGGGACAGACGGCCTAGACACATGGGTGTGTGTCTACCCGTTTGGAAAACAATAAGGCTATTTACCAAGCCATTTTGCCACCCTTACTTGTACATACATACAAAACATCATATGGCACCAATCCAAGCATAGTACATACAACCAAATCAGCCTCAATCAAGAAATTAACACATCATTCACATGCTACCATCTATCATACATAAACATCACATGCTTATCAACTCAAATCACGTAAATTCCCACATCCATGAAAGGCATCATCATATAAATTGCTCATATCAATTATAGCCAATTTTCAATGGCCTTATACAAAATGAATTTTCAACCAATATAAGCCAATACATTTGGCCAAATCAATTATGACACATAACAAAATGACCAAGTCCCCTATACATGCCATAACTCAAAATGTAGAATTCATTGGTACTAAAATAATAGTTGATAGTGTGAATGGATCTCCGACGATCTCCAATCTCGAGCTAACTTGGTGACACTATAAGGTAAGGGAAAGAAAAGGGAGTAAGCTATATAGCTTAGAAAGTTCATATGCAAATAATAAACAACATAAACCATACAATTGCCATGTAAGTAACATATGTTTATCAACCTAAATGTCGTTAAAACCTCATGAACATAACATACTCAATCACACTCTTACCAAAAGTTCATCGTATACCGAATTCATTTCCTTTGAGTTTTTCGTACATACATGTACCAACTCGTAACATAACCACATACTTTATCGTCTTTGTCATACCCGTTGAACCACTTGGAATACTATTGCATACACCGAAATCTTTGCACATAAGTGCCACATATGTAGCCAATGCTACCACAAATCTCATAACACATATAAGCTTGCTCTCAAGCTATCCTCGGGCCTGCTCATACAAGCTGTCAGTCGAGACGTAGTTACGCAGTGCTGCTCACACAAGCTGTCAGGTATCCGCAACATATGCCGATATACCTAGCCATCGGTAGGACGTATAGGACCAGCAGCCGGTATACCCGCAATATGTCACTTGTATCCTAATCTATTCCTAAGGTTCAACCGGGATCTCTCTTGCTGGAACTTCATCAAATATGCTCATAAAAACAATCATACATTTCATGTAATATCAAAACATTAAAATACAAATATAACATTGCATTATTTACATACGAACTTACCTCGGTTCAAAAATAGTAGAATTTGACCTAATCGTCAATTACTTTGTTTTCCCCTCAGTCTAGGTCTGTACCTCGTTTTTCTTGATCTATAATAACAAATTTAACTCATTCAATCATCACATTATTCAATTCAGCCCAAAAATCATATTATGGAAAAATTACATTTTTGCCCCTAAACTTTTGACATTTTATATTTTAGTCCCTAGGCTCGTAAAATGTAATATGTTTAATTTCTTCAATACACAAGCTAGCCGAACTATTTTTATGCTCATACCAGCCCACATTTTTAATCACATCAACCTTTACTACAGATTTTATAACTTTTACAAATAGGTCCTTTTTTACTTTTTAACCGAAAATCACTTAGCAAAAGTTGTTTATCGAACCTCAAATTTGTATAATCTATCTTTAAACATCAAAATAAACAAATATCTAACATAGTTCAAACCCTAGACCTTAATCATACTTCAAATTAGTACTAAAAATAGGTAGATCAAGTTACAAGGATATCAAAAACATAAAAATCACTAAAAATGGGGCTAGAACAGACTTACAATCGAGCTTCGAAGCTTGAAAAACCCTAGCTATGTCTTCCTCTTGAAATTTTTGGCCAAGGGGTGGAAGATGAGCAAAAATTGGCTTTTAATTTGATTTTTCATTCATATAGTTAGCCAAATGACCAAAATGCCCCTAACTTAAAACATAAAAATTCTCTTACTTCATGTCCATTTTTGTCCACTAACTTAACCAATGGCCTAATTACCATATAAGGACCTTCAATTTAAAGTTTCGTAGCAATTAGACACCTCTAGCTTCTAGAACACACATTTTGCACTTTTTAAAATTTAGTCCTTTTAACTAAATTGAGTGCCCAAATGTCAAAATTTTTTAACGAAATTTTCACGAAATCATTTCATAAAACTATAGACCATAAAAATATAATAGAATCAAATTTTACTGTGTCATATTTGTGGTCCCGAAACCACTGTTCTGACTAGACCCAAAATCGGGCTGTTACAAGTCTTACACTAAAACCAAAAAGAAAATAAAAGACCTTAGTGAAAATAAAGTAAAAAAATTGTATACAGAATTTACAAATTTCCTAAGTTATTCTATAAAAACGCAAAAAAAAAATTAAAATTAATCTAATAGCATTGCCTCTATAGAAATAGGGCCAACAACTTGACTACCTCTAGACTTACCAACGTCAAGAATGTGTATATTGCAACTAAAGATGTAAGAATAAGGCGATGTTCGCAAGTATATGAGTCAGTTTGTAATATAGTTTTTACAATGAAGTAGGTGAGTACTCTGAGAATCGTACCTAAGGGAGGCTCGTACTTCAAAAATAAGAGATTTTTAGGTTTTTATAAATAAATAAAAATTTCATAAAAGTGTGAACTTCAGAAAACTAATATCTAAACTCAATCAAATCTAGGCATGGGTGATTAGCTCGCTACGATGGTCATAACAAACTCCTATTTCAGATTTATATTCAATCAACTTGTAACACCCCTCACTCGTATTCACCATCAGAATAGGGTTACGAGGTATTACCGATCAATTCACAACATATAGCGTACATTTATCAAACATAAAACATTCATTCTCATAAATCATTTAAAACAATCACATTGTACCTTATAAGGGCCTACGAGGCCTTAAATATGCTTAAGAAGAGGTTCGGGACTAAACCAAAAACATACAAAATTTTTGGAAAACTTAACAATTTTTCAATCATTCAAGGGTCACACGCCCGTGTGAACAGGCCATGTGCCTCACATGGCTTCAGACACGCCCGTGTCACAGGCCGTGTGAAAACAAGGCATACATACTGACTTGGGTCACACAGCCGAACACACACCCTTATGTCTAGCCCGCGTGCCTTTCGAATTGGCCTCACACGCCCATGTGCCAGGCCGTGTACTAGGCCGTTCCAAACCTGTAGGGTATACTGACTTATGCAACACAGCCAAGTCACACGCCCGTGTGCCATTTAGGGGGTATACTGACTTGTACCACACAACCGATCACACGCCCATGCGTGAGATCGTGTGGAGCATACTGACTTCATTTTAATATCAACACCAAGGGACACACGGACGTGTAACATGACCGTGTGTCACACACAGCTGAGACACACACTCGTGTCTCTGCCCGTGTGGACAAAAAATAGGCTATTTACCAAGCCATTTCGCCACCCCAAATTACCATCCACCTACATAACTCACATGGTACATAATAATAGCATAATTGGACATTCCAAGCAACCAAATCAAGATCAAAACATGCTTTCTCAATATCAACAATGCAAGTATCTAAATACAAAATTAGGCCATTCAAACTCTTACCAAAAACTCATCATCATAATCCATCAATGTGGCTACCATCAAATATGCATTATTTGCCTTATTTCACTAGCATATCAATACTCAAAAAGCTACTATTTCATATAATAATACCTATCATCAACAAGCATCACTATTTCATTCATCAACTCATAACATAAGCCATTTGCACAATTATAAACACAACTCAATCAACCAAAATATGCCAACTTCCTTGGCTATATACAAACTAAACATAGATATTCATAAGCCAACTCAAATGGCTACATCATTCACCAAAATGACTCAAGCCTATACATGCCATATACCAAATATACAAAATTCAAAAGTACCAAATATATGTTCGATAGTGCGATGATGTTCCCGACGACTCCCAGATCTGAGCTAGCCTTGATTCATTATAAAACATAGAAAAATAACACAGAGTAAGCTTCATAGCTTAGTAAGCTTGTATGTGAACAATAAGCAACTATCACCATTCATTCATCATACAAATAATAGTTAATGATATACAACAATTTTATTAAATCCCAAGTTATCAAATGGTCATTCACATAATTTATCAAGGAACTCATCAATTCCATAGTTTTGATACTCAATTCATTACCGAACGTACCTGTACCATCTTGTACTAACCTCATACTCAGCCACATCATTCATTTACCCGTTGAAACAATCAGAATAGAAGTCGGATATTCAAGGACCTCAATCGATAAGTATCTATACCATGGCCCGTAGCCAAATCAAGGTAACTTATCCCGGAGTACCTATACCATGGCCCATACCCAAATCAAGATAACTCCTCTCAAAATATCTATACCATGGCCCGTAGCCAAATCAAGGTATAACTTGCACCTAAAGTGCCGATATCATGGCCCGAAGCCAACTTAATACCCTAATGACATGTCATTAATATCCTAGACTATTCCTAAGGTTCAACAGGGAATTTCCAATACCAAATCATAGTCGAATCATTTCGAATTACTGTCAAATCATTTTCGAATCATGGTCGAACAAGTCCATAGTCTATTATTTACAATTTATGCATAATTAAAGGATTTAAATACAATTATAATATAGCTTGTTACATACGAACATACCTTGAGTACGAAAACAGCGAAATGAGTCAATTACTTGATAATCTGGCCTTTCCCCGATCTAATTCCGGATTCCTCTTTTCTTGATCAATTAAAAGCACAAGTGACCGAATAAACAAAACCTAGCTTTGGCTTTTTCCTTCTTCTCCAATTTCAGCAATATGATGAAGATGATAACAAATTTGTACTTTGTTTTATTTTATTTACCTTTATTTATCAAATACCAAATTTAACCTTAAATTATAACATTTAAAATCACATAAATGTTGTCCATAAAAGTCCACTATCATTTAAAATGGTCTAGTTACCATTTAGGGCCATCATATTTAAAAGCCAAAGTTATTTGACACCTTTAACAAGTGGAATGCAACTTTTTCATTTTACGCGATCAAGTCTTTTTTCTCAAATTGAGCAATTAAACTATAAAATTAGCTCACGAAATTTTTACACATACATGTTATCATGCTATAAACACCAAAAATAATATTAAAATAATTTTCTGACTTCAAATTTCTGGTTTCAAAACCACTGTTTCAATGTAGCTAAAACCGGGCTGTTACAACTCTCCCCCCTTAGGGATTTTCGTCCCTGAAAATCTTACTAGTGAATAGGTTCGGGTATTGTTTTCCCATAGCATCCTCTAGTTCCCATGTACTTCTTCAACTCCATGTCGATGCCATAATACTTTCACTAATGCGATTCTCTTATATCTCAACTCTTTGATCTCACGAGCTAAAATTCAAATCATTTCTTCAGCATACGACATATCAGATTGAATTTTAACCTCGGTCAGAGAAATGACATGTGAAGGGTCGGATCAGTATCGTCAAAGCATCGACACATGAAACACATTATGTATTTTCTCTAACTCAGATGATAAAGATAGTCGATAAGCAACTGGGCCGATTCGCTTAATAATCTCATACGGTCCAATGAATCGCGGATTCAATTTCCCTTTCCGACCAAACAGCTATGTCTTTTTCCACTGCGATACTTTCAAAAACACTTTATCCCTAATCTGGAACTCAATATCTTTTTGTTTCAAGTCTGCATATGATTTCTATCGATCCAAAGCTGCTTTCAAACTGTCACGAATTACTTTCACTTTCCCTTCTGTCTCTCTGATCAGATCAACCCCGTAAATCTTACTTTCGCTAAGCTCAGTCCAGTACAACGGTGTTTGACATTTACGACCGTGTAAAGCTTTTTACGGTGCCATCTTTATACTCAATTGAAAGCTATTATTATAAGCAAATTCAATGAACGGTAGATATTTCTCCCAGCTACCTTCAAACTCATGAATGCAACATCGAAACATATCCTCAAGTATTTAAATAATTCGTTCAGATTGTCTATCCATTTGCGAGTGAAACGCAGTGCTAATTTTCCAAAATCACAAAGTGAATCTTGGATCCCTATCCTAAACAATAGATAATGGCACTCCATACAATCTCACAATTTCAGAAATATACAAGTCAACTAATTTATCAAGCAAGAAATTTGTGAGTACCGGAATGAAATGAGCTGATTTCGTCAATCTGTCAACAACAACCCAGATCGTATCCTTCTTTCTCGGAGATAAAGGCAAACCCGATACAAAGTCCATTGTTACTCTATTCCACTTCCACTCGGGAATCAAAATAGGTTGTTGCAAACCCGATGGTACCTAATGTTCAGCTTTAACTTGCTGACAAATCAAACATTTTGAAACAAATTTTGAGATAACTCGTTTCATACCATGCCACCAATAATGTTGTTTCAAATCGTTATACATTTTCGTGCTTCCCAGATGTACTGATAAACAACTACTGTGTGCTTCATTTAGAATCTTCTGAATAAACTTATAATTTCTTGGTACACATATTCTATCACGAAACATCAAACAGTCATTAGGCCATATTCGAAACTCTGAATCAGAAATCGACTCACATTGAGCTCGTTTTGCTTGCAATTCTAACCTCACAAATCTACTATAGAAATAGTGGTCTCGCTTTCAACTCGGTTACTATCGAACCGTCGTCAGACAAAGCTAATTGTGTTTGCAATGCACACAAAGCAAATAAGGACTTTCAGCTCAAAGCATCAGCAACCACATTAGCTTTCCTTAGATGATAGTCAATCACTAATTCATAGTCTTTTAGTAATTCTAACCATCTTCGCTATTGCAAATTCAAATCTTTATGAGTCATCAGATATTTCAAGTTTTTGTGATCGGTATAAACATGGCATTTCTCACCAAACAGGTAATGGAACCAAATTTTCAATGCGAACATTATCGCGGCTAATTTAAGATCGTGTGTCAGATAATTCTTTTCATGCGGCTTCAACTATCTCGAGGCATAAGCTATAACTCTACCCTCCTGCATCAAAACACAACCTAGGCCATTTAATGATTCATTACTGAAAATTACGAATTCTTTACCCGACTCAGACTGAACTAACATTGGTGCTTCCGTCAATAATGTTTTCAACTGCTCAAAGCTCTGCTGACACTTTTCTGACCACTCAAGTTTAACATCTTTTTGAAGTAATCGTGTCATCGAAGTCGCAATCATCGAGAAACCTTTCACAAATCGTCTATAATAGCCGGATAATCCCAGAAAACTATGGACTTTGGATATATTTCTCAAAGGCTTCAAACATATAATCACAAAAATTTTGCTCGGGTCAACTCGGATAATCGCGGCTAAAACTATATGTCCCAGAAAACCAACCTCGTAGCCAAAACTCACATTTCCTGAACTTTGCAAATAAATGTTTATATACCAAAGTTTGTAATATGATTCTCAAATGCGCAGCATGCTCAGATTCATCACGAGAGTAGATCAAAATGTCATCAATAAACACAACTACAAATTGATCTAAATACAGCCTGAAAATCCAGTTCACCAAGTCCATAAAAATAGCAAGTGCATTTGTTAGTCTGAAAGGCATAACAAGAAATTCGTAATGTTTGTACCTTGTTCTAAATGCAGTCTTTGGCACATTCGAGTCTTTAACTCGCAATTGGTAATAACCCGATCTCAAATCAATTTTCGAAAACACTATTGCCCCTTTTAACTGATCAAACAAATCATCTATTCGTGGAAAAGGGTATTTATTCTTGATCGTCACTTTGTTGAGCTATCGATAGTCTATACACATTCTCATCGTGCCATCTTTCTTTTTCACAAATAACCCCGGTGCACCCCAGTGAGAGAAATTCAATCTAGCAAAACTTCTATCCGTTAATTCTTGCAACTAAGCTTTCAGTTCTTTTAACTCTATTTGGGCTATTCTATATGGAGCTATCGATATCAGCGTTGTTCTCAGTACTAATTCAATACCAAACTCAACTTTTCTGATAGGTGGTAAACCCAGTAACTCTTCAGGAAATACATCTGGATATTCGCACACAACTGGTACTGATTCAATCTTTGTTTCTGTCACATTCGTATCAAGTACATATGTAAGATAAGCTTCACACCCCTTTCTCACTAATCTCTGAGCTAACAGAGACGAGATCACAACTGGCAAACTATTCAGATCTAATAGTCTCATTATTCTGACATTTCAATTCAGTTGTTTTTCGTCTACAATTCACTATAGCATTTGTTAGCCAATCCCTACTCAAAATCACATCAAATTCATCGAATTGTAACAACATCAGATTAGCCGAAAAACAGAAATCCTAATGCATTAACAGACAATTCTTGCAGACTTTGTCAACCAAAACACATTTTCCTAAGGGGTTCGATACTTTAATCACAAATTCAGTAGCTTCTACAGGTAAAGTCTTACTAAATACTAAATTCATGCATATATAAGAATGAGTTGATCCTGGATCTATCAATGCAATCACATTAGTATCAAAGAGAGTAAAAGTACCAGTGATAACATCTAGAGATGGCACTTCTTCGTGAGTGCGAATAGTGTAGGCTCTAGTAGGTGCTCTGGCTTTAGATCTCACAGTAAAGTCTCTCGTCGCCCCTCGGCTACCATTCACACTCCAAGTATTCTTGGTAGTCTTCCTCTAGTCAACCTATTACTTGGTCACACATTCGGAACTTTACTTTTCTTATCCAGCTCAGGGAAATCTCGGATGAAATGATCTAACGAACCACATTTGTAACAAGATTTATTATTTGTATTCCAGCATTCTCTAAAATGTCATCTCCCACTCTGCTGACATTCGGGTTTGATGTCTCGCACATTGCCAACACTCGACACTGATGTATCTTGAGCTTTAGAACCGAAGTATTATTTTCTACGATCTCTACTTGAATATTCATTTGAAGCATTTGGACGAGCATACGAATCTCTGGATTTCTTTGACAAAGATTGATGCGGCTTACTCATTGATCTTCTTCTCGAATCTCTCACTTTTGAATTTGCTTTTCCCTTTTTTTGTTATGATCTTCGGCTTTACAAGCCCTTTCAACCAAAACAGCAAATTCTTTCAACTCTAGAATTTCGACTAGTAGTTTTATATCTTTGTTCAACCCGTCAATGAATCGTTTACACATAATCTCCTCAGTAGACACATACTCTCGAGCATACTTCCTTAACCGTACGAATTCTCTTTCATACTCAGTGACAGTCATGTGACCCTACTTTTATTCCAGAAACTCTTTATACTTTTGATCAAGGAATCGCTGACTTATATATTTCTTTCAGAACTCCATCTAAAAGAATTCCCAAGTAACCCGTTCTTTCGAAACCACAGATATTAACGTGTTCCACCATTGATAAGCGGTGTCTCTCAGCAAAGGTACAACACATTTAATAAATTCATCAGGAGTACAAGACAATTCATCGAATACTCGAATCGTATTTTCGAGCCAAAACTCAGCTCTCTCAGCATCATCATCAATAATAGCCCTAACTTTTCAACCCCATGTTTACGTATCTTATCTACTGGTGGCTTATTCAACCATATCGGATCTACAACTTGAGGAACAACAGGGATTTGTTGAGGAATAGGTGGGGCTGGAGGTTGTTGAACAGCCAGATTTGTCCAGACATACTGAGTGAACCACTCGTTCATCATTTGGAAAAAGGCTTCTGTAGCCTCTCCCTCGTGGCTACTCGTTAGGCCTAGAATCTGATAGCACTTCCCCTTGAGCTGGAGCGGGCTCGTTACATTCTACATCATCAGCTACAGCTCGTTTGGGATCCATTACTATACGAAGCACAATTTAAGCTATCAGGATTCATCACACTATCGCAGAGTATATATGACATGTATAGCTAGACTCTCACACATGCTACGCTAGTCCTAGAATTGACTAAACTGTAGCTCTGATACCAATAAATGTAACACCTTTCACCTGTATTCACCATCAGAATAGGGTTACGAGGTATTACCGAACAATTCACAACATATAGCATACATTTATCAAACATAAAACAGTCATTCTCATAAATAGTTTAAAACAATAACATTGTCCCTTATAAGGGCCTACGAGGCCTTAAATATGCTTTACAAGTGGTTCAAGACTAAACTGATAACATACGAAATACTTGGAAAACTTAGAAATGTTTCAATCATTCAGGGGTCACAAGCCCGTGTGAACAGGCCGTGTGCCTCACACGGCTTCAAACACGCCCGTGTCACAGGCCGTGGGGAAACAGGGCATACATACTAACTTGGGTCACACGGCCGACCACACTCCCATGTGTCTAGCCCACATGCCTTCCAAATTGGCCTCACACGCCCATCGACCAGGCCATGTACTAGGCCGCGCCAAACCAGCAAGGTATACTGACTTATGCAATATGGCCAAGTCACCCGCCCGTGTGCCATTTAGGGGGTATACTAACTTGTGCCACACGTCTGATCACACGCCGTGTGTGAGACCGTGTGGAGCATACTGACTTCATTTTAATATCAACACTAGGGGACCCACGATCGTGTAACAAGACAATGTGTCACACACGGCTGAGACACACGCCCGTGTCTCTACCCGTGTGGACAAAAATAGGACATTTACCAAGCCATTTTGCCACCCCAAATTACCATCCACCTATATAACTCACATGGTACATAATAATAGCATAATTTGACATTCCAAGTAACCAAATCAAGAGCAAAACATGCTTTTTCAATATCAACAATGCAAGTATCTAAATACCAAATTAGGCCATTCAAATTCATACCAAAAACTCATCATAATCCATCAATGTGGCTACCATCAATATGCATTATTTGCCTTATTTCACTACCATATCAATACTCAAAATGCTACTCTTTCATATCATAATACCTATCATCAACAAGCATCACTATTTCATTCATCAACTCATAACATAAGCTGTTTGCACAATTATAAACACAACTCAATCAACCAAAATATGCCAACTTCCTTGGCTATATACAAACTAAAGATAGATATTCATAAGCCAACTCAAATGGCTAAATCATTCACCAAAATGACTCAAGCCTATACATGCCATATACCAAATATACACAATACAAAAGTATCAAATAGATGTTCGATAGTGTGATGATGTTCCCGACGACTTCCGGATCTGAGCTAGCCTTGATTCACTACAAAACATAGAAAAATAACTCACAGTAAGTTTCATAGCTTAGTAAGCTCATATGTGAACAATAAGCAACTATCACCATTCATTCATCAGATAAATAATAGTTAACGATATATAACAATTTTACTAAATCCCAAGTTATCAAATGGTCATTCACATAATTTATCAAGGAACTCATCAATTCAATAGTTTTGATACTTAATTTATTATCGAATGTACCTGTACCATCTCGTACCAACCTCATATTCAACCACATCTTTCATTTACCTGTTGAACCATTTAGAATAGAGTTTAGATATTCAAGGTTCTTAATTGATAAGTACCTATACCATGTCCTATAGCCAAATCAAGGTAACTTATCCCGGAGCACCTATACCATGGCCCATACCCAAATCAAGGTAACTCCTCTTCAAAATATCTATACCATGGCCCGTAGCCAAATCAAGGTATAACTCACACTCGAAGTGTCGATATCATGGCCCGAAGCCAACTTAATACCCTAATGACATGTCATTAATATCCTAGACTATTCTTAAGGTTCAACCGGGAATTTCTAATACCAAATCATAGTCGAATCATTTCAAATTACTACCGAATCGTTGTTGAATCACGGTCGAACAAGTCCGTAGTCTAGCATTTACAATTTATGCATAATCAAAGCATTTAAATACAATTATAATAGAGCTCGTTACATACAAACTTACCTCGAGTACGAAAATGGCGAAATGAGTCAATTACTTAATAATCTGGCCTTTCTCCCAATCTAATTTCAGATTCCTCTTTTCTTGATCAATTAATAGCACAAGTGATCAAATAAAAAAAACCTAGCATTGGCTTTTTTCTTCTTCTCCAATTTCAGCAATATGATGAAGATGATAACAAATTTTTACTTTGTTTTATTTTATTAACCTTTATTTATCAAATACCAAATTTAGTCCTAAATTATAACATTTAAAATCACATAAATGTTGTCCATAAAAGTCTACTATCATTTAAAATGGTCTAATTACCATTTAAGGCCATCATATTTAAAAGCCAAAGCTATTTGACACCTTTAACAAGTAGAATGCAACTTTTGCATTTTACGCGATTAAGTCGTCATCTTAACCCTAGGTTTGTTGACTTTTTGTGTTCATTTTCATTGAACGGACCAAAATGCCCTTTGCTCGTAATTGTTCCCATACATGGTCGGTGTTGCAACACCTTAGTTCTTATGTCATGACATCGAAGGCAATATACTCTGGTCCAAGTTTGGCTATAGGGGTGTGTTGCGACATCCTTTGGCAATGTAGCAACACTAAAGGCAGTCTTGACATTCTTGTATTATGCTCCCTATGTTACGACATTAGGATTTTTATGTTGTAACACGACAACCATCCTTGACTTATTTTGCTTTGAATGATGTCTTGAACAATCACTTAGTCCGTTAGCTCACTTTTAGGCCTCATTTGGCCCCTAGGGTCATAAAAGGACTCAATTTACACTTTTTATTGAGTTAAAACTAAAATATAAAAACTAACTAAAACATAATGAAATTACTTGTATTTGAGATTTTTAAGTATGAAAACTAGTTTAATTTGCTACACTGAATTACGGCAGATCAAAGTGTTGGTCCCCCAATTTTTAGACTATACCGACCAGTGTTGGGCGCATCTATTGTCAATTTTTATCATCCAGTGCAAGGTGAAACTTATTATTTTTGAATTTATCCAACAAGCATTGGGTGCCAAATTGGTGTGTTAGTTGGATCCGTGTATCCGTTCGAGTTCGAGTCAGGTTAATAGGGAAATAAAAATTGGAATTGGAATAGCGATATGTGAAATGAATAGAATTAAATATGGTTATATTCTTTGAATTCATGAGATGGAAATTGAGATGAAATGAAATACTTAATGCTTAATATTTCAAATCATTATGAAATGGAAGTGTTATGCCTTATACAAGTAACTTTTGTTAGATTCGGGTAATGAAACTAAGAAATAGTAAAAGTTTACATGATAATTTGCATCTTATCAATTAATTTTAACTCATGCATTTGAATGAAATATATTATATTTTAATGTTCAAATTTTTAAAATATCATTAAGCTATACTCAGTGTAAGGTTTTATTTTTCGTGCATAGGTTAGGTATTTTTGGTTCGATTGTCAACTTCAGCATCCAGTGGCAATCTCGGACTCAAGTGTTGGTGATGTTTTAGTTAATAATGGCATTTACCAAAGGACTCATTTGTTTATGCTAAGTTATATTTTGGATTTTGTTGGCATTTTGAGAATCATGTGTATATATAAATATATGCTTGTGTCATAGAAATGGTCATGTTAATGTTATCTTGTTGAGTAGTTTGGTATGTATGCTTAATGATTTAAATGGTGAGTAGGTGTTATACCATGAGATGAGTTTGGTACGTAAATAGTAGTGAAAGAAATGAATAGTTTGTGTTGCACTTAAATTAATTTGGTAAGCTTTGGTATATGTCTTTGTGGTTGATATATGAGTTATTTCAAGATGTTGTAAATGGTTAAATGAAGTATGCTAGGTTGATTATGTTGAGGTACCATTCATGGCATATTACTCTAGTTTGAATGTATTATTTTGGTTGATATATGATCAGTCGTAATTTGGTGTAATAGATTAAACTAGTTTTTGCACTTGAGGAGCTTGAATATAAGCATTTTTATTATGTTTTAATTAAGTTTTCTTAGTTTCGTTTACATTCAATAAAAAGTGTAATTTGCGTCTTTTATTGACCTTAGGGTTCGAATGAGGCCTAAGGGTGAGCTAATACACTTTCTGAGTGTGCAGAAGACTATTAGAGGGCGTACCAACTCAATACTGGTTGTTGTGTTGCAACACGGGGAGTTTAATGTTGCAACATAGGGAGTAGAGAGCAAGGATTCCAAGACTACCTTCAATGCTAGGACACAACTACTAAGGTGTCGTGACACCGGTCCTATATGAGAAATACTTACGAGCCAAGGGCATTTTGGTTTGCACAATCATATGTTAAACACAAAAGCATCAGTTGACCTAGGGTTGAGGATGACAACAACCCTAACTCTATAAATAGGCTCAGTTAACACTTGTTATGAATAGTTTTTCATACTGTATAATTTTCTTTATAGTTTCATTTTTTAGTTTTTTCCCTTTTTCTTAAGCTTTAAGTTATTTTCAATTTTTCAATTTTCGGGGGATCTGATTTGTGAAACTTGATAAACTCTTTGTGGATTTCGTGCTTCAAATTTTTACTATATTACAACCTTCTTCGTTGCAACTATATTACAACCTGACTCATATACTTGCAGTAAGAGTTTTACTTCGGATGTTGGTACGTCTAGAGGTGGTCAAGTTGTTGGCATCGTTGCCGGGGCGGCAACGTCACTAGATTGATTTTAATTTTTATAGTTGATAAAATAATTCAAAAATTTTCATTATTGATAAAATTTTATTTTTCTTATTGTTTTTAACATCTTGTATTCTCTTTTTGTGTATGACTCGTAGTAGGCGAACACCTATAGAGCCAACCACAGATCCAGAAAGAATAATTCGTAGGAATTGTCGATAGCAGCAACAACAGCAAATGTAGAACCAAGTGCCTACTATAGGCAATTTACCACCATGAGACAACCCGCTATTTGACAAAATTAATAATAATAACGCAGGAGATCTACAACCACCACCATAGCTACCCGTAAATATACATATGGTGTGCAACGAAAGAACCCTAAGGAACTACTACCAAGACCGGAGATGGTTCAAGGAAGCACAACAAGGCCAGCCATCACTATAACAGACTGATTTAGACCCTAGTCAGAATAGTGGTTTTCGGATCACAATTCTGAGGTCAAAAAAATATTTTAATATTATTTTTAATGTTTACAGTATGTGATTAAGCATGTGTGAAAATTCTATGTGAAAATTTTATCGTTTGTGTGATGAAATGTGAAAAAGGACTTAATCGCATAATGCAAAAGCTATGTGCTAGTTGTTTAAGTGCTTAATTGTCATGGCTTATTAAATAAGAAGTCTTTATGTCGTAATTAGACCCTTGATAGTGGGGATGGACAAAAATGGGCTTATATTAATGGAATTTTAATGTTTTAATCAAAGGTTAAAATGGTAATTGAGTTATTATGTTAATATTGAAAAAAATAAACAATTAGATGGCCATTTCTTATCATCTTTTCACCAAGAATAGAGAAAACAAATAAGGGTTAGAAGCTTTATCACATTCGGCAATTGTTGTTCTTAATCAAGTTATGTTTTGAGCTCGATTTTTTATGATTTTTATGTTTCTGAGATAGTTGCTTCGTGTTCTAACTAGCCAGTGTCTTAATTTTTGAATTTGTTGGTGATTTTGTAAGATGCCATTGATGAATGCTTGAGTTTTGTGATAGTTGATGATGAAACATGAAAGATATGTGATAGATTAACATATTTTATCTTTGAATTTTTGATGAATTTGAGTATTATGGGCTAAATTGTGAAAATGAGAAATTGAAGGACTAAAATCTGAAATAAATGAAATATGTGGGCTTGTATGAGCTAGGGAAAATTTGGCTAAGTAAGAGTATAGTGGAATTATGTATATTTGATGATTTTATGAAATAGGGACTTAAATGTCAAAATATGAAAATGTGAGGGTTATTTTGTAAAATGCCCTAAGTATGTGTGTTTGGATTAAATTCAATGATTTGGTGATTGAATGAGTTGAGTTTAATATTATATAGATCAAGAAAAGAGAAATTTGGATTGAGATCGAGGCAAAGACAAAGTGCTCGATTGATCGATTTGTTTCGTTATTTCTACGTCTGAGGTAAGTTCGTGTATAATACGAATTGTTTAAATCATGTTCATGTTTTATGTAATGAATGAATAAGTGGTTGATGAATTTGTAATTTTATATGTGGATTTGAGAGATGTGGCACTAAGTGTGCATAAATAGAATTGTTATAGTAGTGAACGACACTATGTGTGCGAAATAAAGAAAGTATCGACTATATTGATTGGCACTATGTGTGCGATACCGAGTCAAATTCGGTTTAATGTAAAGGCACTAAGTGTGCGATGATATTAAAGCTTCAGCTAAGAAATTGGCATTAAGTGTGCGAGTAAATTGAATGATTAATTAAGGTTGAATGAATTGTGGTATTGAGCATTAAGTAGCAAAAGTGATCGTTAATTAAGTGTTAGCACATGTATGTACGGAACCTATGTGGTTGATGATATCGTATATGGATAAATGGATGGTTTTGTGAGTAATGACTATGAATGAGATTGTATATCATTGTGAATTGAACCATGTGATAGTCTATTTTATAAATTGATTTATTGAGTTAAATGTGTTGTACGATGAACTTACTACGCTTCCAAGCTTACTGTGTGAAGTGTTTCTCTGTTTACAGTGTCATTAAATCTAGCTCGGATCCGGGGATCATCAGCGACTCAATTACACTATCGGTTATCTATTTTGGTACTTTTGGAAGTTCAAAATTTGGTATATGGCATGTATAGGCTAGTGATTATGGTATGTTTTGAGATGTATAGATCTTGTCATGTAATATGGCTTGATAGATGAATGATCTTAGTTTATGTCTTGGATATGTGAGAATGATGGTTATAATGTGTTTATGTGACTTCGTGTGAATGACCTTTACGATATGTTTTGTTGATATGGAGGTAGTAAGTTTCATGCTACGAATTGGTAAGGATTGAGTGATGTATGGATTATATAATTTTTATGTGAATTTGATATTTTGGGATTGGTATGTTTGAGTTGGAATTAAGTGTGGAAATAAATGATATAGTTGAAGTTTAAAAGGTGCATATTTTGGTATGTTTTGAATGCATTTGGGGTAAGAATTTAGTATGTTTTGATGCTTGTAGGTGTGACCCAAAGTTGGGTGGCAATTTGGCCTTGCAAATGACCTATAATTGCCCACACGGTTGAGCACACGGGTGTGTGTCTCGACCGTGTCCCCTAAGTTTGTATTTTGAAACAAGTCAGACTCGCACACGGGCCAAGCACACGGGCTTGTGACAGGCCGTGTGAAATAAGTCAATGTCGACCACGGGTTAAGCACACAGGCGTGTCTTCGGCCATGTGGACAAGTCAGTAGGTATGTCCTGTTTTGCCATGGCTTGGACACACGGGTGTGTCTGAGGCTGTGTGAGGCACACGGTCTACCCACATAGGCGTGTGACCTCTGTAGCTTTGAAAATGTTAAGTTTTTGGAAAAAAATTTGTATGAGCTCGGTTTAGTCCCGACCCTTTTTTAATGCATGTTTAAGGTCTCGTAGACCTTATTAAGGGACTTAGTGACGTTGATTGATTATGATTTAATAGTACAAACTATGAAGATTAAAGGTTTTGATTTGATCGGTAATACCTCACAACCCTATTCCGGTGACGGATATGGGTTAGGGGTGTTTGTAACACCCCTAACTCGTATCCGTCGCCAGATTAAGGTTACGGGAATTACCGGATAAGTCATAACTTCTTTTCAATCTATTAAATCTTAGCTAAACATCTTTATCAAATAATTCAATTATAAACAGACAAATTACACATATATAATACTTGCTTAATACTTTAATCCAAATCATATACAATATAATCATCAACGAACACAAAATGACCCTGAAATGTACATTACGACAATGTCACACAACAATACCAATTTCATATACCACAATCGACAAGTTGATCTTAATATGTGAAGTTTATAAACAAGTAAACCATTTGTAACTGATTAATAAAGTAATCCCACTTCAAAAGTCAATTCATTTTAATTACTAATGAAAACACACCCTATGATCAAAACTTTATACTATATGGTCAAGATACATAAGTTCATTACATTATCATAAACACAATTAATAGCTTAGCCGAATATACAAGAACATATACATAAGAATTTCATGAACATTGCATAACTTGTATTAAACTTAAATAGAATCAATAGTCAATCAAATCAACTTTTACCTACAGCTAAAGACATATATAGATAGACATATATATATATATATACCTCATATACCTGCTCATTTGTCATATTCGAAATATAAACGTAATTAACTAGTTCATCTAGCACATAAGTTACAATTAAATATTTCTCTTTAGCTTAGCCGAACTCACATGAATATTGCATAACATGTTTCATGTTTCATAAAATAATTAAGGTTAACGCACATACAAAATTTTCAATTGATACCTATCCAATACCCACTTGTCTTCCATGCATAACTTAACTATGACCGTATATAAACATCCATATAATCCTTGCATCATAATAACATAAACATATACAACATTCGATCATTACAATTCATATGTCTCAACCTCAAACTAGCACAAGATAAAAGCCATATTCGAATGGCTATATTACAAATAAAACAAAATCTCCAACCCAAACATGAACGTTATCCATCCTGTATTTATTAAACCCAAAGCACATAGAATCATCTTAGCCGCAAACATACCCTCTATATAACATACATCAACCTAGATATGCATGAACAGGCCAGGGATAAATTTGCCAAGAACCAAGCACATTAAGCATTCAACCATTCACACATATAACTAAGCTTAACTTTCGAAATCCAACCATTATGTCATTGAGCATAAAAACTAAAGTTAACCAAAGGAAATAAGCCTTTTTTGCAAGGCTAGGCTATACCAATATACAAGCCAAAACTCATTGGTTTTACAACTTAGTCTAACCTATACATGCCTTTGATTCAAAAACCAAGAATATATATAAGTACCAAAAAGGGATTGATAGTGTGGTTGATTCCTCTGGCGATCCTTGGAGCCCGTAGCTTGAACGAAATCTATAAAACAGACAATGTGCACACACAAGGTAAGCTCACTAGCTTAGTAAGTCTTAAGCAAAAACATGTTCACATACAATTAATTAAGCATTTTTAAACAACTAACTCATGACATTAAATAAGCATAACTTAACTATATATATATATATATATATATATATATATACACATTACAGCCGAATATGTATATATAATATCCACATATAAAACACCAACTTGTACACATCCATATACCTTTACAAATACCTTTGACTACTTATGCATTCATCTAACCAAATCTTTCTTATCATTTCATTTACTCAATAACATCACATACATACATATATATATATATACATTATATATATACATGTATATTCGTATAACACTTGAGTATGAATAACACATACCTTGTAGCTGAATTAACAAATTCACCTCCACACGCTTAAACATACTTAATTCATTTCATAAATTCATTAGCACATAATCAAATCTTAAAATAGCAACTCACTAGTTAGAACCTACTAATATTACCTCGAAACTCACACACCGGCACTAAGCCTGCTGAACTCAAAGTCCGAAGTCAAAACACCGGCATTTAGCCTGCTAGGTAATAAGCCTAAAATATATCACCAGCACGAAGCCTGCTAGGCATAAAGCCCGATACAGATCACCGGCGCAAGGCCTGCTAGGCTCGAAGCCTGGATATCAATATGATTAATATTTCAGTTCACATTTCATAATGTTAACTTCACAACAACTCATATATCACATATCACATTTATACATCAAACCCAATACATTTATTCACATCACATTAAATAAAATTACAATCAATCCAATTTAGTACCCTTACATTCGGCTACTTCATGGATTCATGCTAAAAATATTCGAATTTCATCATTCATTAGATTCATAAATAATTCTTTAACATATATTCGCTTAAGGACTTACCTCGACTGTCGACGGACCGCGTAAACCGGCTATTCGATAACCTTCATCTTTCCCCGATCCAAATCTGTTTTTCTTTGTTCTTGATCTAAACACATTAAAATTCAGCTCATTCAAGTACATTTCATCTCAATTTAGTCCCTAAGCATATAAATAGTTAAATTACCATTTTACCCCTACTATTTCACATTTTTACAATTTCGTCCTAATTGCACAAAACACAAAATACACAAAATTTCAATATAGTACCTTAGGGCCGAATATTCATAGGGACTATACTAGTCCATATCTTTCATTTATTTTGCATTTTAGCCCCTTAAAAATTCATTTTTGCAATTTAGCCCAACAATACTCAAATTCACCAAAATTTCCAATACAAAATATACTAATCTTTAATATATCTTTAAAATAAAATCATCAAACATCAAAAACTACATAAACAGATCAATGGCCGATTATCAAGCCTGCTTAGATTCAAAAATTTCAACATGGGTAAGCTACCATTTGAAGTAACGATCTTAAAAACGTAAAAATTATCAAAAACCGACTAAAAACTCACCTTTAATTTTAGCCTAGAATTGCCAAAAATCAAAAGGATTCAAAGCTTCTTTCTTTCTCCAATATTCATCCAAGGAAGAATTAAAAGATGATAGCTTATTTTTTTATGTTATTTTAACATATAATATGTTATTTAGCTAATTACTTACTTAACCTTATAATATAAAATTTCATAACATATAACTTAAGGTTATTCTTTTCATAAACCACCCACTAACTTAAAAATGGGTTATTTACCCTTTTAATACCTCATATTAAAAAGCCACTATCATTCTAGCACTTTTCACTATAGTTTGCAACTTTTACATTTTACGCGATTTAGTCCTTTTTCTAAATTAAACACACAAACGATTAATTTTTTTCTACGAAACTTTCACACACATTAATTCACATATAATAAACATAGAATATGTCATTTAAAAGATATTTCATGCTCGGATTCGTTGTCCCGAAACCACCATTCCGATTAGGGTCAAGTTCGGTCTGTTACAACTCTCCCCCCTTTAAGGATTTTCGTCCCGAAAATCTTACCGTTAAACAAAGTCAGATGTTGTTGCCTTATTGAATCCTCAGGCTCCCACGTAGCCTCTTCAACTCCGTGCCTATTCCATAGTACTTTCACTAATGGAATTCTCTTGTTTCTCGACTCTTTCATTTCTCGAGCTAATATATGGATCGGTTCTTCCTCATACGTCATATCGGGTCGGATTTCAATCTCAGAGGGAGCGATTATATGTGAAGGATCTGATCTATATCTACGAAGCATCGAAACGTGAAATACGTTGTGTATCTTTTCTAATTCAGAGGGCAACTTCAATCTATAAGCAACAGGCCTAATACGTTCAGTTATCTCGTACGGTCCGATGAATCTCGGACTTAGTTTGCCTTTCTGACCAAATCAGAGTACCTTTTTCCACGGAGAAACTTTCAAGAATACCCGGTCTCCTACCTGAAACTCAATGTCTTTTCGCTTCGAATCAGCATAGGACTTTTGACGATCCGAAGCAGCTTTCAAACTATCTCTGATAATAGCTACTTTCTGTTCCGTCTCTTTAATCAAATCAATCCCGTATATCTGATTTTCACTTAGTTCGGTCCAGTACAACGGTGTACGACACTTGCGGCCATATAGAGCTTCGTAAGGTGCCATTTTGATACTAGATTGAAAACTGTTATTATAAGCAAATTCAATCAGAGGTAAGTATCTTTCCCACGTACCTTCAAACTCAAGAATGCAACATCTCAACACGTCCTCAAGTATCTGAATGGTTCGTTCAGACTGACCGTCTGTCTGCGGATGAAAAGCTGTACTAAAGTGAAGTTTAGTACCTAAAGCATCCTACAATTTCTTCCAAAATCGCGACGTAAATCTCAGGTCTCTGTCTGAAACAATGGAACTCGGCACACCATGTAATCTCACAATCTGTGATACATACAATTCCGCAAGTTTATCGAGTGAATACTCTGTACGAACAGGCACAAAGTGAGCTGATTTGGTCAGTCTATCTACTATAACCTAAACTGCATCTTTCTTACTCGGTGTCGTAGGCAAATTGGATACAAAATCCATAGTAATTCTATCCCATTTCCATTCAGGTATCATGATTGGCTGAAGTAACCTAGAAGGCACTTGGTGCTCGGCTTTTACTTGCTGACATATTAAACACTTCGAAACAAACTTAGATATATCTCGTTTCATGCCAGGCCACTAATAGAACTATTTGAAATCATTATACATCTTCGTGCTACCCGGATGTAACGACATTTGACTATTATGAGCCTCATTTAAAATCATCTGAATCAAATCCACATTCTTCGAAACACACATTCGGCCTTTGAAATTCAAACAATCATTTGCATCAATTCGAAACTCTGACTCTATATCATTTTAACACTGAACTCGTCTAACAATCAAGTCTTTGTCAATTCTTTATGCATCAAAAATTTGCTGAATAAACATCAGTCTTGCTTTCAACTTTGCTATGATCGAACCATCACCAAATATAACCATATGTGTGTTCAACGCACGAAGAGCAAACAATGATTTTCGACTTAAGGCATCTGCAACAATGTTAGCTTTCCCCGGATGGTAGTCAATCACTAATTCATAGTCTTTCAACAGTTCTAACTATCTGCGTTGTCTCAAGTTCAAATCTTTCTGAGTCATTAAGTACTTTAGACTTTTATGATCTGAATAAATATGACATTTTTCACCGAACAAGTAATGACGCCATATTTTCAAAGCGAAAACAATAGCTGCTAGTTCCAAATCATGAGTCGGATAATTTCTTTCGTGAAGCTTCAATTGTCTAGAAGCGTAGGCTATGACTTTGCCTTCCTGCATCCAAACACAACCCAAACCATTCAAAGAAGCATCACTGTAAACAATAAATTCTTTACCTGATCCAGGCTGAGCTAACACTGGAGCTTCGGTTAAAAGGGCTTTCAACTGATCGAAATTTTTCTGACACTTTTCCGACCATTCGAACTTGATATCTTTCTGTAGTAGCTTTGTCAAAGGTGTAGCTATTATGGAAAAACCTTTGACAAATCGTTTGTAGTATCCCGCAAGTCCAAGAAAGCTTCGAATTTCAGTAACATTCTTTGGTGGCTTCCAATCAAGTATGGCCGATATTTTGTTCGGATCAACCCGAATACCTGATGCTGAAACAACATGACCCAGGAAGCTGACTTCCTTCATCCAGAACTCACACTTACTAAATTTTGCATACAACTGTCGATCTCGCAAAGTTTGTAACACTAATCTCAAATGCTCGGCATGCTCGATTTCATCTTTGGAGTAGATCAGTATATCATCAATAAACACTACTACAATCCGATCCAAAAACTATCTGAAAACCCTATTCATCAGATCCATAAAAATAGCAGGTGCATTAGTAAGTCCAAAAGGCATAACCAGAAATTCAAAATGTCCGTACCTCGTCCGAAATGCAGTCTTTGGCACATTTGTATCTCTGACTCGTAACTAATAATAACCCGATCTCAGATCTATCTTTGAGAACACTGAAGCCCCTTTTAATTGGTCAAGCAAATCATCAATTCAAGGTAACGGGTATTTATTCTTTATTGTCACTTTATTCAGCTGCCGATAATCAATACACATTCGCATAGTCCCGTCTTTCTTTTTCACAAACAGAACTGGTGCATCCCAAGGAGAGAAGCTCAGTCGTGCAAAGCCCCTATCTGTTAATTCTTGCAACTGTGCTTTCAACTATTTCAACTCAGTAGGTGCCATCCGGTACTAATTCTATGCCAAATTCAATCTCTCGAACTGGCGGCAAACCCGGTAATTCTTCAGGAAACACATCTGGGTAATCACCACAACCGGTATAGATTCAATTTGTTTTTCAGACACTTTATTATCCAATACATAGGCCAAATAAGCTTCGCATCCTTTCCTCACACACTTTCGGGCTAGCATCGAGGATATTACGGCAGGTAACCCATTTAAATCACTAGATTCAACTCGAATGGTCTCACTATTCTGAGATTTCAAATCAATGATCTTTCTTTTGTAATTCACCACTGCATCATACAAAGTTAACCAATCCATTCCCAAAATTATATCAAACTCATCGAAGGGCAACAACATTAAATCGGCTGGAAAGCAGGAATCCCGAATCATCAACGGGCAACCTTTACATACTTTATCAACAAGAACACATCTACCCAAAGGGTTGGACACACAGATCACAAAATCAGTAGACTCAACTAGCAGAGTCTTACTGGATACTAGAGTTTCACACACATATGAATGAGTCGAACCATGTTCAATCAATGCAATCACAGTAATATCATAAAGGGTGAAAGTATCGGTGATAACATCTGGGGAAGAAGCATCCTCTCTGGCACGAATAACATATGCTCTATCTGGTGCACGAGCCTTTGATCTAACTGCAGTGTCTTTAGTACCCTTCTGACTGCCACTAACATTTCCCGCATGCCTAGGCGGTCTGCCTCGCACTGACACATTGCTCAGTCTGATGTCTGGACTGTATTCTGCTCGGCTAACATCGGGCACTCTCTGATGAAATGATCTGACGATCCACATTTAAAGCAGAACCGATCACGGAATCTACAACCCCCAGAATGCCATTTTCCACAATGTTTGCACTCAATCCGGTTCTACTGAATATTACCAACACTAGCCATCAAAGTGGCTCGGGAACTCACTGGAGGTCGATCTCGTCTAGGCAGGTCTGAAGTAACTTTATGTCGGTTGGAGTCATCTCTGAACTTCTTAGGCACTGAATGGAAAGTCTTACTCGATGATCTTTTTTTAGTGTCTCTAGCTTCTATTTCAGCCTTTCTTTTCTCTTTTCCGAGCTCTTCAGCTTTGCAAGTTCGCTCGACTAATACCACGAACTCTTTGATTTCAAGAATGCCAACAAGCAACTTTATGTCTTCATTCAGACCGTCTTCAAATCTTTTGCAGATAATGGCTTCAGTTGATATACGCTCTCGGGCATAACGACTCAATCTGACAAACTTTTACTCATATTTCGTCACAGTCATACGACCCTGTTTTAATTCCAGAAATTCCTTCCTTTTCTGATCGATGAACCTCTGGCTAATGTATTTCTTACGGAACTCGATCTGGAAGAAATCTCATGTCACTTTTTCTTTCGGAACCACTGATACTAGTGTATTCCACCAGTGATATGCAATGTCCCGTAATAGAGATATAACATATTTCAGGCATTCATCTGGAGTACAGGATAGCTCATCAAGTACCCGAATAGTGTTACCAAGCCACATCTCAGCCCGCTCTGCATCATCATTATCATTAGCTTTGAATTCTTCGGCCCCATATTTTCTAATTTTATCAATAGGAGGCCTACTAGATCTCATCGGATCTATCATCGGAGGTGCTGAAGGTATCGGAGTTGGATTATTCGGGGGTGGAGGTTGTTGTACAGCAGGGTTAGTCTGAATAAACTGGGTAAACCACTCGTTCATCATCTGGTAGAAGGCTTGTTTAGCCTCCCCCTCGTGGCTACCCGAAATTGGTCGAGAGTCTATTGGAGCTGACCTGCATGTACGGTCAGGCGCTACACACTCTACATCATCCGCTACGGCTCTGTCGGGATCAGGATCCATTTACTATATAAAACACAATTCGGAATGTCAGAATTCACCACACTATCGTACATTCAACTAAGGCATGTATAGCTAGGCTCTTACACGCTACGGTAGTCCTAGAATCGACTAAACCGTAAGCTCTGATACCAATCAAATGTAATACCCCTAACCCGTATCTGTCACCAGATTAGGGTTACGGGCATTACCGGATAAGTCATAACTTCTGTTCACTCGATTAAATCTTAGCTAAACATCTTTATCAAATAATTCAATTATAAACAGACAAATCACACATATATAATACTTGCTTAATACTTTAATCCAAATCATATACAATATAATCATCAACGAACACAAAATGACCCTGGAATGTACATTACGACAATGTCACACAACAATACCAATTTCATATACCACAATCGATAAGTTGATCTTAATATGTGAAGTTTATAAACAAGTAAACCATTTGTAACTGATTAATAAAGTAATCCCACTTCAAAAGTCAATTCTTTTTAATTACTAATGAAAACACACCCTATGATCAAAACTTTATACTATATGGTCAAGATACATAAGTTCATTACATTATCATAAACGCAATTAATAGCTTAGCCGAATAAACAAGAACATATACATAAGAATTTCATGAACATTACATAACCTGTATTAAACTTAAATAGAACCAATACTCAATCAAATCAACTCTACCTACAGCTAAAGACATATATAGATAGACATATATATATATATATATATATATACACCTCATATACCTGCTCATTTGTCATATTCAAATTATATAAACTTAATTAACTAGTTCATCTAGCACATAAGTTACAATTAAATATTTCTCTTTAGCTTAGCCGAACTCACATGAATATTGCATAACATGTTTCATGTTTCATAAAATAATTAAGGTTAACGCACATACAAAATTTTCAATTGATACCTATCCAATACCCACTTGTCTTCCATGCATAACTTAACTATGACCGTATATAAACATCTATATAATCCTTGCATCATAATAACATAAACATATACAACATTCGATCATTACAATTCATATGTCTCAACCTCAAACTAGCACAAGATAAAAGCCATATTCGAATGGCTATATTACTAATAAAAAAAAATCTCCAACCCAAATATGAACGTTATCCATCATGTATTTATTAAACCCAAAGCACATAGAATCATCTTAGCCGCAAACATACCCTCTATATAACATACATCAACCTAGATATGCATGAACAGGCCAGGGATAAATTTGCCAAGAACCAAGCACATTAAGCATTCAACCATTCACACATATAACTAAGCTTAACTTTCGAAATCCAACCATTATGTCATTGAGCATAAAAACTAAAGTTAACCAAAGGAAATAAGCCTTTTTCGCAAGGCTAGGCTATACCAATATACAAGCCAAAACTCATTGGTTTTACAACTTAGTCTAACCTATACATGCCTTTGATTCAAAAACCAAGTATATATATAAGTACCAAAAAGGGATTGATAGTGTGGTTGATTCCTCTGACGATCTTTGGAGCCCGTAGCTTGAACAAAATCTATAAAACAGACAATGTGCACACACAAGGTAAGCTCACTAGCTTAGTAAGTCTTAAGCAAAAACATGTTCACATACAATTAATTAAGCATTTTTAAACAACTAACTCATGACATTAAATAAGCATAACTTAACTATATATATATATATACACACATTACAGTCGCATATGTATATATAATATCCACATATAAAACACCAACTTGTACACATCCATATACCTTTACAAATACCATTGGCTACTTATGCATTCATCTAACCAAATCTTTCTTATCATTTCATTTATTCAATAACATCACATACATACATATATATATATCTATACATTAGATATATACATGTATATTCGTATAACACTTGAGTATGAATAACACATACCTTGTAGCTGAATTAACAAATTCAACTCTACACGCTTAAACATACTTAATTCATTTCATAAATTCATTAGCACATAATCAAATCTTAAAATAGCAACTCACTAGTTAGAACCTGCTAATATTACCTCAAAACTCACACACCGGCACTAAGCCTGCTGAACTCAAAGTCTGAAGTCAAAACACCGGCATTAAGCCTGCTAGGTAATAAGCCTGAAATATATCACCAGCACGAAGCTGCTAGGCATAAAGCCCGATACAGATCACCGGCACAAGGCCTGCTAGGCATAAACCCTGATACAGATCATCGGCACAAGGCCTGCTAGGCTCGAAGCCCGGATATCAATATGATTAATATTTCAATTCACATGTCATAATGTTAACTTCACAACAACTCATATATCACATATCACATTTATACATCAAACCCAATACATTTATTCACATCACATTAAATAAAATTACAATCAATCCAATTTAGTACCCTTACATTCGGCAACTTCATGGATTCATGCTACAAATATTCGAATTTCATCATTCATTAGATTCATAAATAATTCTTTAACATATATTCGCTTAAGGACTTACCTCGACTGTCGATGGACCGTGTAAATCGGCTATTCGATAACCTTCGTCCTTCCCCGATCCAAATCCGTTTTTCTTTGTTCTTGATCTAAACACATTAAAATTCAGCTCATTCAAGTACATTTCATCTCAATTTAGTCCCTAAGCATATAAATAGGTAAATTACCATTTTACCCTACTATTTCACATTTTTACAATTTAGTCCTAATTGCACAAAACACAAAATACACAAAATTTCAATATAGTACCTTAGGGCCGAATATTCATAGAGACTATACTAGTCCATATCTTTCATTTATTTTGTATTTTATCCCCCTCAAAAATTCATTTTTGCAATTTAGCCCAAAAATACTCAAATTCACCAAAATTTCCAATACAAAATATACTAATATTTAGCATATCTTTAAAATAAAATCATCAAACATCAAAAACTACATAAACACATCAATGGCCGAATATCAAGCATTCTTAGATTCAAAAATTTCAAATGGTCGAATATCAAGCATTCTTAGATTCAAAAATTTCAACATGGGTAAGCTACCGTTTGAAGCAACGATCTTAAAAACATAAAAATTATCAAAAACCGACTAAAAACTCACCTTGAATTTTAGCCTAGAATTGCCGAAAATCAAAAGGATTCAAAGCTTCTTTCTTTCTCCAATATTCGGCCAAGGAAGAATTAAAAGATGATAGCTTATTTTTTTTATGTTATTTTAACATATAATATGTTATTTAGCTAATTACTTACTTAATCTTATAATATAAAATTTCATAACATATAACTTAAGGTTATTCTTGTCATAAACCACCCACTAACTTAAAAATGGGTTATTTACCCTTTTAATACCTCATATTAAAAAGCCACTACCATTCTAGTACTTTTCACTATAGTTTGCAACTTTTACATTTTACGCAATTTAGTCCTTTTTCTAAATTAAACACACAAACGATTAAATTTTTCTACGAAACTTTCACACACATTAATTCACATATAATAAACACAGAATATGTCATTTAAAAGAAATTTCAGACTCAGATTCATGGTCCCGAAACCACCGTTACGATTAGGGTCAAGTTCGGTCTGTTACAGTGTTACAATCACGGCTAATAATTTTGAGATCAAACCAACAATGATCTAGAACAATTTGCAGTTTAAAGGTAGAATGACGAAGGATACAACGATGCTATTCATCTTCGATTGTGCCCATTTTGTTTAATACATAATGATTTATCTTGGTTAGATTCGCAGGCACTAGAATCTATCATGACATGGGATGAACTTCCAGGAAAATTCTTTCAAAAGTTCTTCCCTATCAGTAAACTGATCGAATTTCAGAGTCTTAAAAATTTATAAAAAGAATGATCAAGCCTAGAAACTAACTATGACAACTGTAACAGCCCGATTTTGGGCTTAGTCGGAACAGTGGTTTCGGGACCACAAATCTGATGTTGATAAATTTATTTTATTTATATTTTTATGGCCTACAATTTCACGGAATGATTTCGTGAAAATCTCATTCGAAAATTTTGACGTTTGGACACTCAATTTAGTCAAAAGGACTAAATTGTAAAAAGTGCAAAAGTTGAGTTCTACATGTTAGAGGTGTCCAATTGTTATGAAATTTTAAATTGGAGGTCCTTAAATGATAATTAGGCCATTGGTTAAGTTGGTGGAAAAAAATGGGCATGGATGGGTATGTTTCAAAAGATTTTTTTAAGGGGCATTTTCGTAATTTAGTGAATTAAATGAATTAAAAACAAAATTTAAATGCCAAATTTGTCCATCTTCAAGCTTAGGCCGAATTTAACATGTGGGAAGCCATGGATAGGGTTTTCAAGCTTTCCAAGCTTCATGGTAAGTCCATTCTAGCCCCGTTTTTCATGTTCTTTACGTTTTTGGAGTCTCGGTGACTTGATTTAGCTTATTCTAGCAATAATTTAACCTAGGGTTCATATTTGGAAAAAAACCCCATAGGTGAAATGTATTTCTTTTGATGTTTTATGGTAGAATATGAAGCTTAGAATTATGTTAAACAACTTTTACTAAGCGATTTTAAGTGAAAACGAGTAAAACGACATAATCAGCAAAAATACCTAATGTACATAAGTGCATGTTAGAGCAAGAATTTGATGTTGCCATAGAAGGGAAAATGATTAGCATGTTATAAAACATAAGAATAAGGGATGAAGTTTAATTTTCGAGCCTAGGGGAAAAATCATAATTATGCAAAATTTTAGAGGCAAAATTGTAATTTTGCCAAAGTTTGAGTTAGGGACTATTTTGAGTAGTACATTAATAAAATAAGTGAAATGTGATATCTTAGACCCTGAGAAATGAGATTTGGACCTAGAACAGGAGGAAAATCGAAAATCGAGAAAGTTGATAAAATGACCGTTTTGGTATCGAGGTAAGTTCATATGTTTAATAAGAATTTCATTATGCATATTTGAATGATAAATTGATATTTTGGCCATAAATACTATAGTATTGAGTTTCAGATATAATGATTAATGTTCGATAATAATTCGATATTGGAAAGAGAACTTGTATAATTTATATGTTAGACCATATTTTGTATTATGGCTTTGTATGATAACAAGAAATTATTGACTAGCATAGTTTGATGAGAATAAGTTAAGTTGATGATATGATGAGATTTAGAATGTAAGTATGTAAGTTGAGTAGCATTTTATTATTATGCAATTATTGTTATTAGTAATGTTATTATTGGGTTATGCGACTAACCTTGAGAATTTGAGCAAGTATGTTTCAGCTATCACTTGACAAGGCATTGATATCTCAAAGTCCATGGCTATACCATGGCAATTAAGGAAGAATTGACGGAAAAGTCCATGTTCATAACATGGCATTTAAGGAGGAATTGACAGTTAAGGATACCATGTAAGACCATGTAAAGACATGGCATCGACATTGATTAAGGATTCCATGTAAGACCACATCAATGTGTGGCATTGGCACTAAGATAAGGATACCTTGTAAGACTATGTTTGGAACATGGCATTTGGTAAGATAACGATATCATGTAAGACCATGCCAATGCACGACATTGATAAGTTCTATAAGGCAAGGAAATCATGTAAGACCATGTCAAGACATGGCATTAATGAGTTACTGTAAGGCAAAGGTCCCATGTAAGACCATGCAAAGGCATGGCTTTGGTGAGTTCATAAGGCAAGGATACCACGTAAGACCATGTCAAGACATGGCAATGGTAAGTTTAAAAAGGAAAAGGTTCCCGAGTAGTCCAAAGAGTAAGTCAAAGAAATGACAAGGTGAGAACATGAAGAAAGAGTACAGGTATGCATTTAAGGCTTATTTAATATTGAGATTGTAAGTAATTAAGATTATCAGGTATTAAGTAAGTGATGAGTTTTCAGTTATGCTTGTGACACTTTATGACATGATTGGCAATATGCCTATATTATGAAAGAGTACTCATGTGTTAAGTGAGAATGTTACAGGTATGTAAGCAAGCTATTAAGTAAGGTGCCCTTTGTATTCTGAGCCTTTGGTAAGGTTACCGATGAGTTCACCGGAAAATTCGATTAAGTGAAATTATGTGTGGCTTGTAGTCATAAATGTAGGTATATGCATGCGATTGAATGATTGTATTAATTAGAGAACTTGTTGTGAGGATTTGTCTCGTTGAGGCTTTGGTAAGGCTACAAATGAGTAAGTTGAGAAAGTAAGAACTTAGCATTATTTATGCAAGTTATGATAGGTTAGTAGTAAGCTAAATTCATTGCTAATGCTTATTATTTTTACATGTGAACTTAGTAAGCTTTATAAGCTTACCCCCTTTTCTTTCCCATGTTTCAGAGTCCTATTAAACAAGATCGGGCTGAAGGTCGTAGGAGATCACTTCACACTATGAAGCTATCTACGGGTACCTTTATTTGTAAATGATTTAAGTTATGGCATGTATAGGGGCTTGACTAAGTCATTTTGTATATGTGTTAATCAATTTGATTAAACGTATTGCTTCATAACGGTAATAAGGATTATTCTATATTTAGCCAAAGTTGTGGCTCATATTGGTCATGGAGTTATAATGCTTGTGTATGCATGTGTTTGCTAAAAGTTTAAATTATAAGTGAAATTTTGTGGCTTGGGATTTGGTAGAATGTATTGTTAAGTTTGGTAATTCCTCGTACCCAGTTCTGGCGTAGTATACGGGTAAGGGGTGTTACATTTTTTTAACTGTGATAGTGTGACGACTCCCGACCCTGATGTAAATTGTTTTATTAGATAGATGCACACTTAAATTGAGCTAAATTTGATAGTGTAGACAGTGTGTTTATGATGAGTTGAGACTCGTAAAAAGTAAGAATAGTTGTTTTAATGTTTATGTGATGATGAATAAATTGTGGATGGAAATTTCTCTTGAAATATGAAAGATGAGATGAAAGGAAAGTTTATACTATGATAAGTGTTCATGTTTGATTGGCATTTGTATGATGCTATGATGAGTATAACTTCTGAAATTAAGTGAATGTAATGAGTAATTTTACTCGAGATTTATGAATGAAAGTATAAGTGCACTTGTTTGTATAAGATGATAGGAAGGTTGTGTAAAATGAGTATGCATGTTAAGTTACTTGAAACAAAATATATATATTGATGAGTGTTAAGTTATATGCATGAGTATATAAGAGGCAAGTCAGAGGCGTGACAACCTCACCCCCTTCTAATAAGGTATGTTATAAAGAAATTTCATGAAATTTAGACCGAATGGGTTTACAAGTGAAAAACTAAAGAGTTGAATTGTAGATTAATTGACAACGTGATCAGAGTTAGGAATGGTTTAGTAAATGAACACAGTTGCAGAAAAGATGTTAGATTAATATGAATATCATTCGGATTCTAAAATGTTATAGTTAAAGAAAGGTCGGACTCAGCTAATTAACTCATCCAAGCATGAGGCCTAAAGTATGTAATTGCTGGAATTTATTCTGAATTTATTTCTGTTTGCAATTGGAATAATATCATATTAGTAATGACAGAATTAGATAGTGAAATCATGATCGAGATGTATTAATGACTGAATGTAGTGTTTATGGTTGAGAAATTACAGCAATCTCTTTCGACTATTATATGTTTCCATTTACTCTCAGAGGCATATATATCTGCAAGATTTCGAATGAAATTCCTATAGTATAACAATGTCAGCTAAATTTACAAGTAGATGAAAGCATTGTAGTCTATTTGAGCTATGATCGAAATTGCTCTATCTTTTCTGGTTTTCTGCATCATGCACATATAGAAAGTTGACGATAAGGTCCGTATGATGTTAGCGTCCAATTTTACTAGCTATTACTCAATAAAAATAAAGGAAGATTGTGTGGCTTTTGTTAAGATTATTTTTAGTTCTTATGAGTATTTTCTGTGTAGCTCTATGTTTTGAGATTTTGTTATTTCTGTTTCCTTAATAAATTATTGTTCAAAGTATCAGCCATGAGATATCAGTAGGAAATGTTCCATTGATGACAATGGTTTCTTCTTATTATTAAAATGCTTATGATGATTATAAGTTTTGACTTGATGGCGAGAGTACTTTGATACAGTTACCAGAGGTATAAAGATTGTGCTTTTGTATTGGTTGTTATGGAAATTTGTGTTCAAATTTCTTCGATGATCGAGATGTTTGGTTTTCAGCCGGGACATTATCTACTAAAGTAATTGAGAAGTTAGTATTGTTATGGTACTATGATTTTTAAGCTGTATGAGTATTGTGGCATCAGTATAGTTAAGTGCTTCGACGAGTAACAGTTGAAGTAAATTCTATTATTAGTTTAATCTTTCTCTAGATTTGAGAAGAAATTGAAGTTGGCAAAGTGTGAATGATAGGAAGTTCAACTTAGACCTGTGTATTGGTTTTCATTTTCAAATGATCTTGATACATATATCATCGAGTTAAAGATAGAATGTTATGATGTCTAACACAGTGATAATTATCTGTTTATTTAAGAAGTAAGATGTTGAAGATGCCGAGACTATATGAGAAGCTCAAAGTGACTTATGAAATTAGACCTAAATCCATTAACTGGTGAGATTTTCGGGGACGAAAGTCCCCAAAGGGGGGAGAGTTGTAACAGCCCGATTTTGGGCTTAGTCGGAACAGTGGTTTCAGAACCACAAATCCGATGTTGAGAAATTTATTTTATTTATATTTTTATGGTCTACAATTTCATGGAATGATTTCATGAAAATCTCATTCGAAAATTTTGACGTTTAGGAACTCAATTTAGTCAATAGGACTAAATTGTAAAAAGTGCAAAAGTTGAGTTCTACATGTTAGAGGTGTCTAATTGTTATGAAATTATAAATTAGAGGCCCTTAAATGATAATTAGGCCATTGGTTAAGTTGGTGGACAAAAATGGACATGGATGGGTATGTTTCAAAAGATTTTTTTAAGGGGCATTTTCGTAATTTAGTGAATTAAATGAATTAAAAACAAAATTTAAATGCCAAATTTGTCCATCTTCAAGCTTAGGCCGGATTTAACATGTGGGAAGCCATGGATAGGGTTTTCAAGATTTCCAAGCTTCATGATAAGTCCATTCTAGCCCCGTTTTTCATGTTCTTTACGTTTTTGGAGTCTCGGTGACTTGATTTAGCTTATTCTAGCAATAATTTAACCTAGGGTTCATATTTGGAAAAATACCCATAGGTGAAATGTATTTATTTTGATGTTAAACAACTTTTACTAAGCGATTTTAAGTGAAAACGAATAAAATGACATAATCGGCAAAAATACCTAATGTACATAAGTGCATGTTAGAGAAAGAATTTGATGTTACCATAGAAGGGAAAAATGATTAGCATGTTATAAAACATAAGAATAAGGGATGAAGTTTAATTTTCGAGCCTAGGGGCAAAATCATAATTATGCAAAATTTTAGGGGCAAAATTATAATTTTTCCAAAGTTTGAGTTAGGGACTGTTTTGAGTAGTACATTAATTAAATAAGTGAAATGAGATGTCTTAGACCCCGAAAAATGAGATTTGGACCTAGAATGGGAGGAAAATAAAAAATCAAGAAAGTTGGTAAAATGATCGTTTTGGTATCGAGGTAAGTTCATATGTTTAATAAGCATTTAATTATACATATTTGAATGATAAATTGATATTTTGGCCATAAATACTATAGTATTGAGTTTCAGATATAATGATTAATGTTCGATAATAATTCGATATTGGAAAGAGAACTTGTATAATTTATATGCTAGACCATATTTTGTATTATGACTTTGTATGATAACAAGAAAATATTGACTAGCATAGTTTGACGAGAATAAGTTAAGTTGATGATATGATGAGATTTAGAATGTAAGTATGTAAGTTGAGTAGCATTTTATTATTATGCAATTATTGTTATTAGTAATGTTATTATTGAGTTATGCGACTAACCTTAAGAATTTGGGCAAGTATGTTTCAACTATGACTTGACAAGGCATTGATATCTCAAAGTCCATGGCTATACCATGGTAATTAAGGAAGAATTGACGGAAAAGTCCATGTTCATAACATGGCATTTAAGGAGGAATTGACGGATAAGGATACCATGTAAGACCATGTCAAGACATGGAATTGGTAAGGCAAGGATCCCGTGTAAGACCATGTCAAGACATGGCATCGGCATTGATTAAGGACTCCATGTAAGACCACATCAAGATGTGGCATTGGCACTAAGACAAGGATACCATGTAAGACCACGTTTGGAACATGGCATTTGGTAAGATAACGATATCATGTAAGACCATGCCAAGGCATGGCATTGATAAGTTCTATAGGGCAAGCAAGTCATGTAAGACCATGTCAAGACATGCCATTGATGAGTTACTATAAGGCAAAGGTCCCATGTAAGACCATGCAAAGGCATGGCATTGGTGAGTTCATATGGCAAGGATACCACGTAAGACCATGTCAAGACATGGCAATGGTAAGTTCAAAAAGGAAAAGGTTCCCGAGTAGTCCAAAGAGTAAGTCAAAGAAATGAAAAGGTGAGGACATGAAGAAAGAGTACATGTATGAGTACAAGTATGCATTGAAGGCTTATTTAATATTGAGATTGTAAGTAATTGAGATTATAAAGTATTAAGTAAGTAATGAGTTTTCAGTTATGCTTGTGACACTTTATGACATGATTGGCAATGTGCCTATATTATGAAAGAGTATTCTTGTGTTAAGTGAGAATGTTGCAGGTATGTAAGCAAGCTATTAAGTAAGGTGCCCTTTGTATTCTGAGGCTTTGGTAAGGCTACCGATGAGTTCACCGGGAAAATCGATTAAGTGAAATTATGTGTGGCTTGTAGTAATAAGTGTAGGTATATGCATGTGATTGAATGATTGTATCAATTAGAGAACTTGTTGTGAGGATTTGTCTCGTTGAGGCTTTGGTAAGGCTACAAATGAGTAAGTTGAGAAAGTAAGAACTTAGCATTATTTATGCAAGTTATGACAGCTTAGTAGTAAGCTAAATTCATTGCTAATGCTTATTATTTTTACATGTGAACTTATTCATTGCTAATGCTTATTATTTTTACATGTGAACTTAGTAAGCTTTATAAGCTTACCCCGTTTTCTTTCCCATGTTTCAGAGTCATATTAAATAAGCTCGGGCTGAAGGTCGTAGGAGATCGCTTCACACTATCAAGCAATCTATGGGTATCTTTATTTATAAATGATTTAAGTTATGGCATGTATAGGGGCTTAACTAAGTCATTTTGTATATGTGTTAATTAATTTGATTAAATGTTTTGCTTCATAACGGTAATAAGGATTATTCTGTATTTAGCCACGAGTTGTGGCTCATATTAGTCATGGAGTTATAATGCTTGGGTATGCATGTGTTTGTTAAAGTTTAAACTATAAGTGAAATTTTGTGGCTCGGGGTTTGGTAGAATGTATTGTTAAGTCTGGTAATGCCTTGTACCCTGTTCCGGCGTAGTATACGGGTAAGGGGTGTTACAACAATGATTGAGGCAAGCGCACCTATCGAACAGTAGTATAGTTTAGTGGCAAGATCGGATTGTCGAACCCAAAGGAACTAAAAGTACTAATACTAACTTTCTTTTTATTATTTAGCCTAAGAATTAAAGGAATTATTAATTAATCTAAAATTAACAAACTTGTAAGCTAAAGATGCAAAGACAAAGAGAATGAATTGGGGATTAAGAGCACCAAATTCCACAATTCAAGGCTTAAATCATCCAAAAGTATGCTAAATGTGGGATTAAAATATGTTCATATTACGGTTTATCAAATACCCCCACATTTAAGCATTTGCTTGTCCTCAAGCAAAATTCTCAAATCACAATTAAAATAAACTTCCTTGATTCGTAATATTCATCAATAGTGTTCCATCATAATTCAAAGATAATTCGTACATTGATAATTTAAGTAAAAAGGTCCTAAAGATTCAAACAATCAAAGTCATAGTTTTTGTAGCACGAAAAATATAGGCGTTTTCCATTACCTAAATAATCACCTTTGATTCAAAATCGACAAGAGTTGACATCCTCACTAAAGATTCACTCAAATCACTCAAAGTGTTTAAGGTTCAAAACTAAGCACTTAAAAGTCGAACATGAAATGTTAATCCCATAGGCTTGCCTGAAAATAAAATCTCCACCACTGTAAACTGAAATGATACACAAATCAAAAGGTCTATAAAAAGGGTTGTAATGGTGCTTGGGTTAACGGTGTGGATAAAGGCTGAATTAGAAGGTTAGAATCAATATTGAATTGACAATTTACCTAACTAGAAAAAATAAACTAATACTTGAATAATTACACCAATTATAAATTCACTAATAATACGAGCTTCTTCTCAATATGTGGAATTTTAAACGTATAAGCTCACTTGATCTTAGAACTAATAATGAATATACTTCATTTTTTTAAGAACAAATCAATACAATAATAAGAAAGAACTTTAACAACTGAAATATAGAACATAGTTAGGCAACTGCTCAAATCAAATCTCGACAAAAAGGGAGTCAAAGAATGGTGGTAACAAATACAAGATGGGTTTTGGGCTAATATTAGTGGGTGAGTCAATAAAAGGGTTGTTAGGATCAGGGGGTTCACTAAGGGTTAATTGTGAGGGTAGGCTTTTAGTGGAGTAAGTGGGTTAATTCCTAAGTGTCTTTATCATCTCTATATATCAAATCAATTATGTGGTTTTTGACATTATAATCGAAGCAAGTTCTAGAATAACATATCAATGTTGACACACTCATAATCAAAAAGTGCACACAAAAGGGTGTATGCTCTAAAAGGCTCAAAAGCTCACAAAAATTATGGGTTTTTTATATCAACTTTGTAAATTTCAAACTTCAAGGTAATAATTAGATTCAGGTAGACAACCTAACAAAATTTTAATTTTTAAAAATGGGCTTATCATGCTTGATTCTCTAGTCTCCTAAAGTTTAAATCATCACTACACAATTATCAATGACTTAATCCAAAACATTCAAAGAAAATCATGGATCACAGGATATTTCATTCTAGTAGTAATCTGAGAAAATTACTTAAAGACAAGATATCATTCAGGGATTTGAGAATAATGCAGAAAGTTAGGCACTTCCTCGGAATAAATATTCATCCCCCCACACTTAAGATGTGCATTGCCCTCAATGTACAAAGATGTATATGAAATTTAAGAGATAGGGAGAGGTGAAACTTCCTGAATTTGGATGGCTTCCTTGAGTTGGGAGTGTTGTGGTGTGGTGGCCGTCGACAATCTCTGTGCTAGATGAAGAAATTGGGAAGCTCGTGGAGAATTAGCCAGGGAATAATGATAATAATTCAAAATATACTAAATATATATTTAAAGACAAGAAAAATAAAGAGAAAGAAAATAGAAAGTAAAATAAAATTAAAGGAAAAGATTTACTGGTTGTAAAGTCCTTATCGTTAGATGGTTAGCGGGGTGAGTGTGATTTCTAAGGCTGTGGTGTGTGGCTATGGTCGTGGTGTGGTGATTCCCAAGCAGCCTTTAGAACCTAACTCAAAGAAAACAAAATAAAATAGATTAAACTAAGTAAAATAAAATTAAAGAAATTAAAGAAAAGGAAAATAAAGGAGAAGTGAAAATGAAAAGAAAAGTTAAATGGACTCAAAGGTCCTTTTCCTATCGAATTAATGAAGCGGCCGGCATGAACTTATGTAGATCGGTCTCACAAAGGGAGACTGTGCTAGGATCCTTCCGTTTCATCGACATGGATGTGGTTAGATCTAGAGTTAGGGGGAATGAAAAAGAATGAGAATGAAAAAGAAGGGGAGGTGTAAAGGAAGAAGAAGGGTGGGGAGTAGGTAAGAAGGGGAGAGGGGTGGTTTAAATAGAAATTTCAGGTATGGTACGTCTCCGCGCCCGTGTACCATGGGCGTGTCGAGTCACACGACCGTGTCACACGGTCGTGTTATGCTTCGTTCATTTCTCCCACGCCCATGTGCAGGTCACCACGCTAGTGTTGCTAAAATAGTGTCGGCCACGGCCACATCGCACAGCTGTGGTGTTCAGTTGAGGGTCGTGGCTTGAAGATATTTTTCATTCTATTTTGTACTATCTCTGCCATGTCAGTACGTACATCTGTAGCATCCACACGGTCATGGCCACGGCCGTGTGGTATGGAAATTTGCACTTGGTTAGTTTATAGTTAGGTGTTAAAAAAGGAAAAATTAAAGAAACAATAAAAAATGTGAAGATTAATGGGGTTAGTGCTCATGTTGCCTCCCGAGAAGCACTTGTTTATAGTCTTAAGCTAGACTTACCTCTCATTCGCACATTCATGGTGGTTTCAAGAGTTGAAAGTCTTTCCTCATGCTATCAGTCCTTTTATCAGTGTATAGCTCAAGTCGAGTAGCATTTACTTTAAAAGTGCCGAATATAGGATTACTTACCTCGACTATTCAGTATGGGAAAACCTTAAGTACCCTAAAAGAGATTTATTTATTTGTATTAGGGTCAGGAGGAGGTATTCGAGGGTCTTCCTTATCTAACAATACCTGATCTCCGATCTTAAGTTCGTTTGTCCCACAGAATGGTGTTGGTTCTGCTTTGTGTATTCCTAGTTTCTCCTTGAAGTGTGTCTTCCACTCGTCTAGCTCATCGATCTGAAGCCTTCATTCCTCATGAGTTATTTCCTTGTTGGCATGAGGTCTAGGATCTAGCTCAGTTGTGTAGTTCCGTGGTGCTTCCTGCAAAGAAGGTTTAACCGAATGGTTGTTAATAGAATTTATATTCTCACCTTGACTACTCGATGTCCTAGCTGAGTCAAGAGCCTGGAGACTGATAGATTCGTCACCTACGCAAAGTATGAGTTCACCTGCACTGACATCAATTTTAGTCCTAGCAGTTGCTAAAAAGGGTCTTTCTAAAATTAAGGGGATACTATTGTCCTCATCCATGTCTAAAACGAAAAAGTCTACTGGGAATATGAATTTATCAATTTTCACAAGAATATCTTCAATTATACCTGTAGGAATTCTAACAGTTTTATCGGCTAATTGAATGCTTATCCTAGTTTGTTTGGGTTTCCCTAGACCTAGTTGTTTAAACATTTTATAAGGCATAACGTTTATGCTTGCCCCTAAATCGACTAAAGCATTATCAATAGATAAACTACCGATTAAGCATGGAAATGTAAAACTCCTGGATCTTTTAATTTTCATGGTAGTTTATTTTGCAACATTGTTGAGCACGCTGCATTTAGCTCCACATGCGATTCTTCATCTAACTTCCATTTGTTTGTTAAAAGATCTTTTAAAAATTTCCTTGAATCTGCCATCTGCGAAAGAGTTTCAAGAAACGGTAAGTTAATATGTAATTTTTTTAAAAGTTTAAGAAATTTACCGAATTGTTCGTCTGTGTTGTCCTTCTTTATCGCATCAGGATAAGGTATACGAGGTTGGTATTCTTTAATTACCGGTTTTGGCTTCTCGTGACTTACCTCGACCTTACCTTTCTCTACCAAATTCTCTTGGCTTAATTTGGGATCATCTAACCCTTCACTATCATGAGCAGTTATGGCTTGAAGTTGCTCCTTTAGGTTAGTTTCAGTGTTGGCTTAATTTGGTATTCTTAAGTGTTGTCTCGGTGTTTTGAAGACGAGTTTCTGTCACTGCGATGAATTTTGTCAGCCTCTCCTCAAGGTTCGACTACTTTTCCTGTGGGTAGCGCTATTGTTGGAAGTTTGGAGGGGGTTGTTGTCTCTAGTTTCCTTGACCACTCCATGAAAAATTGGGGTGGTTCCTCCAACCTGGATTATAAGTATTACTATAAGGGTTATTTTGAGATTTAAAATTGCTACCCATATAGTGAACTTGCTCATTCTCAGAGCTCAGGTTGTAAGGTGGATATTTTGTGTTGTTCATCCCTCATCTATTCGTATCGCACTGCATGAGTGGATGTACCTGCTAAGAATCACATACGCCATCAATCTTTTTATTTAACAGTTCTACCTGATTTGATAGCATGGTTACTGCGTCAAGGTTGAAAATACTGGCTGCTTTGGTTGGCTTGGTCCTTGTGACTTGCCACTGATAATTATTCAGTGACATCTCTTCAATAAATTCATAAGCAGCCTCAGGTGTTTTCTTATTCAGGGTTCCGCCTGCGGCTGAATCTATCAATTGCCTCGTTGAGGGGTTCACACCAATGTAAAAAGTTTGGACCTGTAGCCACAAGGGTAATCCATGGTGTGGGCACCTTCTTAATAGATCTTTGTATCTCTCCCATGCATCGTAAAGTGTTTCTAAATCCATCTGCACAAAAGAAAAGATATCATTCCTTAACTTGGCCGTTTTAGCCGGCGGAAAATATTTTAATAAAAAATTTTTGGTCATTTGTTCCCATGTAGTGATTGATCCTCGTGGAAGAGAATGCAACCACTGTTTAGCTTTATTCCTCAAAGAAAAGGGAAATAACCGAAGGCGGATGGCATCATCAGAAACGCCATTTATTTTGACAGCATCGCAAAATTCTAGGAAATTTGCCAAGTGATTGTTTGGATCTTCATCATGCAAACCGTCAAACTGAACAAATTGTTGTATCATCTGAATTGTGTTAGGTTTCAGTTCAAAATTATTTGTAGCAATAGCAGGTCTAACAATACTTGACTCAGTTCCTGTTAAATTAGGTTTAGCATAATCATACATAGTTCGAGGAGCATGATTTACGGCCACCTCTAGAGGTAGCGGATTATTCTCAGCCATCTCTTCGGTGGTATTGGTTTCGACTTCTTGCTCTTCTTCTATGTAATTTAAGCTTCGCGTTATCTCTTGACGATTTCTGTGAACAGTACCTTCAATATCACTGTCGTAAATCAGGCGTCCTGTCGGGTTCCTTCTAGTAATAAACTAGAGGTACCTGCTAAGAAATAAAAGAAGGAAAATTAGCAAAGTTAAAAGCAAAATAAAAATAAAAGTAAATTGCAAAATGGCTAAAGTAATAAAAATTGAGCGTTCTTAATATTTTAGTCCCCCGGCAACGGCGCCAAAAACTTGATCGTATGTCAGAGTCTTAAAAATTATAAAAAGAATGATCGAGCCTAGAAACTAACTATGACAACAATTGAGGCAAGCGCACCTATCGAACAGTAGTATAGTTTAGTGACAAGACCGGATTGTCGAACCCAAAGGAACCAAAAGTACTAATAATAACTTTCTTTTTATTATTTAGCCTAAGAATTAAAGGAATTATTAATTAACCTAAAATTAACTAACTATTAAGCTAAAGATGCAAAGACAAAGAGAATGAATTAGGGAGAATACTTGTGAGAAAAACCAATTGATTAAGACAATACTCGAGGGAGAATCCATCTAGACTTCACTTGTTATTTAACTCTGAACCAGACTATTTATTCACTTGACTTGATCCGTAGGATTCCCTAATGTATATTAATACCTCCCTCGAGGCTGCTAACGTCTAACCCTAGATTGATTAATTGAAATCTCTTTCTAATTAAAACCCTTAGAATTGCATTAACGCGATCTATGGACTCCCATATTAGGTTTGACCCTAATCCGGCAGATTTTCATCATTGTAACATCCATAAATTGGGGCCTTTGCATTTTATGTGTTTGCATGCGTATTGTATGGTAGGTGTGTTAGTTTGGATTACTTTAGAGTCTAGGCTCGAGGTTTGGATAGGCCAGAGCCATAGTAGAAATTTTTGTTTTGAGTGCTTGGAAGGGGAGCTGATAGAGCTAGGGGTTAAGTATATTTGGTAGCAAGTTCTGACGCAAGAGGAGCCTTGGGGAGTGGCAAGGGACGCCACTTAAGGCTTGGAGAAGTGACACCACAAGGGGGAGCAAGGGAGCTGAGGTTCGAGCAGCAGAATTCCCCTTTCCGCTTATTATTTTGACGCCAGCACAAGGGAGGAGTTCGGCTCAAAGTGGACTCTGATGGATGAGGTTGGAAGAGGTCAACAGGTTTGAATGTGTGGATGAGAGAGATTTGTGGAGTTTGATGGATTCAAACTCGTTTGAATAAGTGGTTAAGAGAAAAACAATAAGGAAAAGAAGGGGTGGGGTTGTGGAGTGTGTTAGCCGAATTTTGTAGTGGCTAGGAGGTGTTGGGGCATTCGGTTTTAGGGTGTGAAGAGTGTGCTGAAATTTTGGTGTGTGGGTTCCTCCCAATTTCGGGTTTTGGGTGCTAGATAGGGAGGTAGTCGAATTCCCTTTACTCCTTTTCTCTTCATTTTGTTCAAAAACTGAAATCCACATTCTTTTGCCCCATTCGACTTCTTTCTTTTTCTTTCAATTTCTCTAGTGCCGAAATTTGTTCTCTCTTCTCTCAGTCCCTCTCATTATGCTGAAAGCACCAAGAGCTTCTTTCTTTTCTCTCACATTGTACTAAAGCCGAAACCATCACCCTCCCTCTCTATTAACATCTTTTCTTCTTTTCTTATGGATCATAGCCGAATACCCCTTGTCCATATTCTTCTTTTTCACCTCTTCTTTTCTTGTCAGCTGAAAACCTGTTAAAGATTCAACCTTTTCCAAAAATTCTTTAACTCTTTTCTCATCTGCGTTTCTCGCAAAAGACGGATCTCAATTCATAGGCCGCAGTAGATCGATATCATCCATCTATTCCCAATCGGTTTTGGTAAGTGTTGAGGAAGGAGTGTAGCTGTATTCTGTTGATCTCTGGGATTTGTTTGGCTTGTGTTGTAAGCCTAAAGGTTTCAGGAGTGGTCAATTCAGGTAAGAGATTTTATTTCGGGGTTTAGTTTCTTATGGGTGGTTTCACTGCGTTAACCTGATTTAGTGATAAGGTGATATGGATCCTGTTACCAGCCGAACATTAGGAGGGGTCAGATCTGAGACCGCAGCCCCTAAGTTCAAAAGGAGAGCAGTATCTGTAGTTCATGACTGGCCATTTGGGTGTGGACCAGCATCTGAGCAGGAGAGTGGGCAGATCGTGGTGGTGTCGATTGACGACAGCATCAGCGTAGATAGTGTCATATTGCGAGTAATCAGGTATGTAACTTTTACACACTTCGTAGGGTAATATGATTTTGTTATGTGATTTGTTAAATGCCGGAATAATGCCGTAAAATGATGTTTTATGATGTGCTACCCTTATGGGTATAAGCGAGGACTCCGGGTAAGTCCATTCTGATTTGGTTAATATTAAATGCCTCGGTTAAGTTACGTAAGTTATGATATGATATCCTTGTATGTTTCGCATAATATCTATGCCATGAAAAGTATGTTCATTGATGTGGGTATGATGAGAGGAGGGGGAAGGATGATTTAGACTGTCACCAGTGGTGTTGACCACGCAGTGGGTTGGCCCCACTTTACATATATTATTGTGACTAAATCTTGTGGTTTGGACCACCAGTGGTGTTGACCACATATAACTATTTTGTGACTCGTCCCTGTGGCTTGATACCACCGTGGGTTGGCCCCACATAGCGATATGGGATTGTCACCAGTGGTGTTGACCACAAGGTGGGTTGGCCCCACCATAGTATTCGTGACTCCGGTCACCAGTGGTGTTGACCACATATTATTTGTGACTTCGTTCACCAGTGGTGTTGACCACACGTATATGATTTGTGACTCTAGTCAACAGTGGTGTTGACCACATGGGGTAGATACAAGAGTTTCGGATGGTTAGGTTTTGGGTTGCATGACATACATATTGGTTTATGAACTGTGTAAGGGTTATATTTTTGGGATGGGGATTTATGCACTGAGTCTCAGTGACTCACCCCTTCCTTTGCATATTGCAGGTGACTCAAGGTGGCCATGCACATTGTTTTCGGGTTTTGTTTTAAATTACTAATATAGATTTATTTACTTTAAGTTTGATTTTCAGGTTGTAATAAGGCTATTAACTTTTGTTTGGAGTTTATCTATCTGCTTAAATTATCACGAAAAATTTTATATAAGTTAAACAAACCAGCATGCCTAAATAACCTTTAAAATGAATGTTTTCTAGAATTCACAACTTACCGGGTTTTTCTAAAACTTTACCATCGGGTAATGACAAACTAGTAGCATCAATAGGATAACTCGATTTTCCTAAAAACCCAATTGGAAAAGGTTTGGCAACTAGATTAAAACTATTTCGGATCTCCAGTAAAAAAAAATACCAACGGCTTTCTTAAAATAAGAAACAACACACAATTTTCCAACCATGTTTTTACTAAATCGAACAACTCATTTTAAGTAATGACCCCCTCTCCTCAAAAATTAAATTTAGAAAATGCTTCCTTGTTAATCGTTTTCTCCTGTGACATACCAGATTCGGTCGCGATATGTTGACCGGGTTTGGGGTGTTACAATTGTGGTATCAGAGCCAAGTTCAAAAGCTCAGCTGTGGGCTCGAGGCCAAAAATGTTTTAATAATTGGTTTACAAAATGGTTTTAAATAGAAATGCATGATTTTGGGAAGCATGGCACCGAGTCTCCGGCACCGATCCGCCCAGGTAAGTACCCCGAACTACTGTGTACTTGATTATGATGATTGTGATATGATTAATAGTAATAGGAGATTACTTTAGAGATTGAGACCATTGGGCTGCGTGAATTTGCGAAAACAACTACTCCATTAAACTATTCATAAAACTGTGCTGTAATAATAGTGGAATAAGTCTAATTCATAAAATTTCTTAAACCAGATTAATTCGTAAACGCTGGTCATGAGTACCCGAGGACGTGGTCGTAACACACGTGGACGAGGTAGAGGTAGAATGGCTCTGTCTGAGCCAGCTGGGTCTGGCCATGGGTTGGGAAATGATGTACCGCCGCCGCGAGCTGTGGGCGTGGAGTTTCAGGATCAAACAGGGGGTGATGACGCAGTGTCACAGGCGATGCTGCTGGTTCTGGAAAGAGTAGCTGGAGCAGGTGGAGGTATGGGGGCTCAGAAATCTGTGTCAGAACGACTTCGGGCTAATGGAGCTAAGGTATTCAGGGGTGTATCTGGAGTGGCTCCCAATATGGCTGAGTATTGGCTGGAGGTGACAGAACGTATCATAGACGACTTGGACTTTACGGCTGAGGAAAAGCTGAAAGGGATAGTGTCTCTTCTCTGGGATGAATCTTATCAATGGTGGCTCACAGTCCGGAATGGCGCGATAGCTGATGACCTCACCTGGGAGTTCTTTAAGGCAACTTATCAGAAAGAGTATGTTGGGTCTAGTTATATTTTTGCACAACGTAAGGCGTTCTTGAATTTGGTCCAGGGGAATAAGTCGGTATCGGAATATGAGGCGGAGTTCCTTGGGTTGAGTCATTATGCTCAGGGTATTGTGGCTACGAAACACGAGCGCTGTGTCTAGTTCAAAGACGGCCTGAGAGATGAGCTGCGGATGTTGATTGCACCACAGCAGGAGAGGGAATTTTCTGTTTTGGTGGAGAAAGCCAAGATAGCTGAGGGGGTGAAGCAGTCGATAAGACAGAATCAGGATAGACGCTGGAATAAGAGGAGTTCTGGGTCGTCAGGGTCTACTGGGAATCAGCAGAAAAGGTCTAGATTTGACGGGCCGAGTCAAGCTGCAAGGCCTGCTGTTACTGCCCAATGGTCGCCGCGGTGTGGTTAATGTGGGTGTCTCATTTTGGAGAGTGCTGGTCGGGAAAAAAAGGGTGCTTCGAGTGCGGGTCAATGGGGACCGAATAAGAGATTGTGCACGGAGATTAGCTAGGATCCAACCTGAGAGTCAAGGGCATGCTCAGTTCAGAAACGGGGGACAGCAACAGCAGAGAGGACGAGGTTCAGTCAGAGGTGGTAATGGTAATGGACGAGGTCACAGAGCACCGGGCAGAGGTGCTGGGAGCTTAGAGGCAAGACAGCCTGGGTTGGTCTATGCAGCGAGGCGTCGAGAGGAGGGCGACGTACCGAGCGTCATAACCGGTACGTTCTTAATATTTGGACTACCTTATATTGCTTTAATTGATGTTGGTCCGACGCACTCGTATGTTGCTAGTAGCATAGTGGAAACTCTGAACTTAGCCTACGAGATTTCTTCTAGGGAGATGACAGTAATTAGCCCTCTAGGTCACTCTGTAGAAGTAAACAAACTTTATAAGGATGTACCCTTAGAACTCCAAGGGGTAGTGTTTTTGGCTGATCTGATGGAACTACCATTCAGGGAGTTCGATTTGATCCTAGGGATGGACTAGTTAGTGAAGTACCGAGCGAGTTTGGACTGTGCAGCTAAGCGTATGGTATTGAGAACCGTCGAGGGTGAAGAGGTGGTGATGATAGGTAATAGAAGAGATTATCTATCCAATGTTGTGTCCGCACTGAAGGCCAAAAAGATGGTGAGGAAGGGATGTGAGGCGTACATGGTTCATGTTTGTGCATTGGGGGCTAAGGAATCAACGGTAGGGAGTGTCCGAATGGTGAAGGAGTTTTCTGATGTATTTCCAGAGGCGCTTCCAGGTCTGCCTCCAGATCGTGAGGTCGAATTTGGAATAGACTTGTTACCAGGAACCGCGCCAGTGTCTATTGCCCCATATAGGATGGCGCCGAAGGAATTAGTGGAGTTGAAAGCATAGATTTAGGAATTGTTGGACGGGGGTTTTATCCGACCGAGTGTTTCGACTTGGGGAACGCCTGTGCTTTTTGTTAAGAAGAAAGATGGTACGATGCGGATGTGTATAGATTACTGACAGCTGAATAAGTTGACGATCAAGAACAAGTATCCATTACCGAGGATAGACGATCTGTTCGATCAACTTAAGGGTGCATCAGTCTTCTCTAATATTGATTTAAGGTCGGGGTATCATTAGCTCAAGGTAAAGGAGGCCAATATTCATAAGACGGCGTTTCACACTCGTTATGGGCACTACGAATTCTTGGTAATGCCGTTTGGGCTGACCAAATGCACCGGCAGCATTCATGGATATGATGAATCAGGTGTTTCAGCCGTACTTGGACCGGTTTGTAGTAGTATTTAGAGACGACATTTTGGTGTACTCGAGATCGGAGGAAGAACATGATGAACATCTACGTGTGGTTTTACAGATCTTGAGGGAGAAGCAGTTATTCGCAAAGTTTAGCAAATGCGAGTTCTGGTTGAAGGAGGTAACTTTCTTGGGTCATGTGGTGTCAGCTGAGGGAATTAGAGTGGATCCTCGGAAGATTGAGGCGGTGTTGGATTGGAAACCACCTAGGTCGGTAGCAGAAATTCGAAGTTTCCTGGGTTTGGCAGGATATTACAGAAGATTTGTAGAAGGATTTTCTTTGATTGGAGCGCCGTTAACCAAATTGCTGAGGAAAGGAGTTCCGTTTGTATGGTCTGACAAGCAGCAGGAAAGTTTTGACAAGTTGAAGAGGGTTCTGACAGAAGCTCCGATTTTGATTCAGCCTGAGGCAGGGAAGGAATTCACGGTTTACTGTGATGCATCGCATACTGGTCTTGGATGTGTGCTGATGCAAGAGGGTAAGGTAGTGGCGTATGCGTCTCGGCAGTTGAGACCTCACGAAGTAATTACCTGATGCATGATCTAGAGTTGGCTGCAGTGGTTTTCGCCCTGAAAATTTGGAGACATTACCTGTATGGGGAGAAGTCTATCGTCTACACGGACCACAAAAGCTTGAAGTATCTGCTGACACATAAAGAGTTGAATTTGAGGCAGCGGAGGTGGATCGAGTTGTTGAAGGACTACGACTGCTCGATTGAATACCATCCGGGTAATGCTAATTAGTGGCTGACGCATTGAGACGCAAAGTGGTAGCGAATTTGAGAGTGATGTTTGCTCACTTGAGTTTGTACGATGACGGAAGGCTGCTAGCAGAGTTGCAAGTGAGGCCGTCATGGGTTGGTCAGGTTAAGGAGAAGCAGTTGGATGATGAAGTTTTAAGTGCTCGGTGTTTGCAGGTGGAGAATGGTGGTTTGGAGGGTTATAGTGAGGGTGTGCTGTGTTTTCAAGGGAAAGTTTGTATGCCGAAAGACGTTGTGTTAAGGCAGAAGATTCTCCAGGAGGCACATAGCAGTCCATACGCTATGCATCCTGGGGTTAGCAAGATGTATCGGGACTTGAGAGAACAGTTTTGGTGGCCGGGTCTGAAGCGTGAGGTAACGGAATTTGTGAGTAAGTGTCTAACGTGTCAGCAAGTCAAAGCTGAACATCAGGTACCTTCGGGTCTATTACAGCCGATTAAGATTTCGCAGTGGAAGTGGGAAAGGATTACGATGGATTTCGTCACTGGGTTACCCCTTACACCTAGCAAGAAGGATTCAGTATGGGTAATAGTGGATCGTTTGACTAAGTCGGCTCATTTTATACTGGTTAGAGTGGATTACTCACTCCAAAGGTTGGCTAAGTTGTATGTGGCGAAAATAGTGAGATTGCATGGAGTGCCGGTGTCGATTATCTCGGATAGGGATCCTCGTTTCACATCAAGGTTTTGGAAAGCATTGCACCAGGCTTTGGGTACAAGATTGGATTTCAGCAAGGCATTTCATCCGCAATCAGATGGACAGTCGAAAAGGGTAATCCAGATTTTAGAGGATATGCTGAGGGGTTGTGTTTTGGATTTTCAAGGTAGTTGGGAAGAATTTCTATCGCTGGCAGAGTTCGCGTACAACAATAGCTATCAGGCAAGTATCCAGATGGCACCGTATGAAGCATTGTATAGACGGAAGTGTCGCACTCCAACGTGTTGGACAGAGTTGGGTGAGCGTCAGTTGTTGGGTCCAGAGTTAGTGACTAAGACAGAAGATAAGGTTAGGTTGATTCGGGTTCGTCTGAAGGAGGCTTCGGACAGGCAGAAATCTTATGCCGATCTCAAGCGAAAGGATATTGAGTTTGCAGTGGGTGAGAAAGTCTTTCTTAAGGTATCGCCATGGAAGAAGGTGCTGAGGTTTGGTCGGAAGGGCAAGCTGAGCCCTAGGTTCATTGGGCCATATAAAGTATTGAAGCGTGTGGGACCAGTAGCTTACAGCTCGAGTTGCCAGCAGAATTGAGTCAGATTCATGACGTGTTTCATGTTTCAATGCTTAGACGCTATCGATCGGATCCATCGCATGTTGTGCCAGTGGAGGAGATTGAGGTGAGTCCGGATTTGTCCTTCGAGGAAGAACCAGTGCAGATTCTGGATCAGGACATCAAGGTTTTGCGTAGGAAGTCTGTTCCTTTGGTGAAGGTTCATTGGCAGAATCATGGAACGGATGAGTCCATGTGGGAGCCAGAGGATGTGATGCGGCAGCAATACCCTCAACTCTTTTGACCAGGTTATTTCGAGGCAGAAATTATTTTTAAGGGGGGTAGAACTGTAACATCCTAAAATCGGGGCCTTTTCATTTTATGTGTTTGCATGCGTATTGTATGGTAGGTGTGTTAGTTTGGATTACTTTAGGGTCTAGGCTCGAGCTTTGGATAGCCCAGAGCCATAGTAGAAATTTTTGTTTTGAGTGCTTGGAAGGGGAGCTGATAGAGCCAGGGGTTAAGTATATTTGGTAGCAAGTTTTGACGCAAGAGGAGCCTTGGTGAAGTGGCAAGGGATGCCACTTAAGGCTTGGAGAAGTGACGCCACAAGGGGGAGCAAGGGAGCTGAGGTTCGAGCAGCAGAATTCCCCTTTCTGCTTGTTATTTTGACGCCAGCACAAGGGAGGAGTTCGACTCGAAGTGGACTCTGATGGATGAGGTTGGAAGAGGTCAACATGTTTGAATGTGTGGATGAGAGAGATTTGTGGAGTTTGATGGATTCAAACTCGTTTGAATAAGTGGTTAAAAGAAAAACAAGGAGGAAAAGAAGGGATAGGGTTGTGGAGTGTGTTAGCCGAATTTTGTAGTGGCTAGGAGGTGTTGGGGCATTCGGTTTTAGGGTGTGAAGAGTGTGCCAAAATTTTGGTGTGTGGGTTCCTTCCAGTTTTGGGTTTTGGGTGCTAGATAGGGAGGTAGTCGAATTCCCTTTACTCCTTTTCTCTCCATTTTGTTCAGAAACTGAAATCCACATTCTTTTGCCCCATTCGACTTCTTTCTTTTTCTTTCAATTTCTCTAGTGCCGAAATTTGTTCTCTCTTCTCTGAATCCCTCTCATTGTGCCGAAAGCACCAAGAGCTTCTTTCTTTTCTCTCATATTGTACTAAAGCCGAAACCATCACCCTCCCTCTCTATTAACATCTTTTCTTCTTTTCTTTTGGATCATAGACGAATACCCCTTGTCCATATTCTTCTTTTTCACCTCTTCTTTTCTTGTCAGCCGAACACCTGTTAAAGATTCAACCTTTGCCGAAAATTCTTTAACTCTTTTCTCATCTGCTTTTCTCGCAAAAGACGGATCTCGATTCATAGGCCGCGGCAGATTGATATCATCCATCTATTCCCAATCGGTTTTGGTAAGTGTTGAGGAAGGAGTGTAGCCGCATTATGTTGATCTCCGAGATTTGTTTGGCTTGTGTTGTAAGCCTAAAGGTTTCAGGAGTGGTCGATTCAGGTAAGAGATTTTATTTCGGGATTTAGTTTCTTATGGGTGGTTTCACTGCGTTAACCTGATTTAGTGATAAGGTGATATGGATCCTGTTACCAGCCGAACATTAGGGTGGGTCAGATCTGAGACCCCAACCCTAAGTTCAAAAGGAGAGCAGTATCTGCGGTTCGTGACTGGCCACTTGGGTGTGGACCAGCATCTGAGCAGGAGAGTGAGCAGATCGTGGTGGTGTCGATTGACGACAGCATCAGCGTAGATAGTGTCATATTGCGAGTAATCAGGTGTGTAACTCTTACACACTTCGTAGGGTAATATGATTTTGTTATTGATTTGTTAAATGCCGGAATAATGGCGTAAAATGATGTTTTACGATGTGCTACCCTTATGGGTATAAGTGAGGACTCCGGGTAAGTCCATTCTGATTTGGTTAATATTAAATGCCTCGGTTAAGTTGCATAAGTTATGATATGATATCCTTGTATGTTTCGCATAATACCTATGCCATGAAAAGTATGTTCATTGATGTGGGTATGATGAGAGGAGGGGGAAGGATGATTTAGACTGTCACAAGTGGTGTTGACCACGCAGTGGGTTGGCCCCGCTTTACTTATATTATTGTGACTAAGTCTTGTGGTTTTGACCACCAGTGGTGTTGACCACATATAACTATTTTGTGACTCGTCCCTGTGGCTTGATACCACCGTGGGTTGGCCTCACATAGCGATACGGGATTGTCACCAGTGGTGTTGACCACAAGGTGGGTTGGCCCCACCATAGTATTTGTGACTCCAGTCACCAGTGGTGTTGACCACATGATTATTATTTGTGACTTCGTTCACCAGTGGTGTTGACCACACGTATATGATTTGTGACTCCAGTCACCAGTGGTGTTGACCACATGGGGTAGATACAGGAGTTTCGGATGGTTAGGTTTTGGGTTGCATGACATACATATTGATTTATGAACTGTGTAAGGGTTATATTTTTGGGATGGGGATTTATGCACTGAGTCTCGGTGACTCACCCCTTCCTTTGCATATTGCAGGTGACTCGTAAATCGCGGATGCGAAGCTGGGGCAAACTCGAGGTGGCCATGCACATTATTTTCGGGTTTTGTTTTAAATTAATAATATGGATTTATTTACTTTAAGTTTGATTTTCGGGTTGTAATAAGGCCATTAACTTTCGTTTGGAGTTTATCAATCTGCTTAAATTATCACGAAAAATTTTATATAAGTTAAACAAACTGGCATGCCTAAATAACCTTTAAAATGAATGTTTTCTAAAATTCACAACTTACCAGGTTTTTCTAAAACTTTACCATCGGGTAATGACAAACTAGTAGCATCAATAGGATAACTTGGTTTTCCTAAAAACCCAATTGGAAACTGTTTGGCAACTAGATTAAAACTATTTCGGATCTCCAATAAAAAAAAACCAACGGCTTTCTTAAAATAAGAAACAACACACAATTTTCCAACCATTTTTTTACTAAATCAAACAACTCATTTTAAGTAATGACCTCCTCCCCTCAAAAATTAAATTTACAAACTGCTTCCTTAGTAATCATTTTCTCCTGTGACATACCAGATTCGGTCGTGGTATATTGACCGGGTTTGGGGTGTTACAATCATCCTATCTCTAGGGTTGCGATCAGCTCCGCTTAATTATGCTAGATCTACTCTTGGACAGGGTCTATTCCTCCTTTGCCTAAGCACGTCAATACTTGAATCAATATCCTGAAATATCAAATCAAGAATTAAGAACACATAATTAAGAAAAAATCAAGTATTTATCTTTTATTTCAGAAAACAATAACAAGATCCGTCTTAGATTTCATCCCCTTCAGGTATTTGAGGGTTTAGTTCATAATAATAAAAGAATATATCTCAGAAGAAAATATAAAACAAAACATAAGAAAAACCCTAAAACCCCCTGAAGGAAATTGAAGGGAAGATCTTTCGTCTTGAGTATAACTCTGGCTTCTTGAGGTTAATCAACTGGCTTTCTTCAAGTAAATTCCACAATTCTGGCCTCTCTGGCTCGGCTCTTTGGCCTAATTGGACACCCCCTGAAGGTTGGCCTCTAGGGTGTTTATATAGGCTTTTGAAATTGCTTTTTTTGCCTCTAAGTACCATAATCCGAGTAAAATTCCTCTTTGTCACGGTAGGGACACGCCCATGGCACACACCCGTATGAATCGTGGCCAGGTCGTGTTCGGGTCTGTTAAGGAGGCACGATCGTGTGGCTTGGGCCTAGGCCGTGTCGATTTCGTGATTTGTTCCATTTACTCTATTTTAGGCCCGTTTGTAATTCTTTTCATCCTCCGGTGCTCTCCTAAGTATAAAACATGAAAACAAAGGATTAAGAGCACCAAATTCCACAATTCAAGGCTTAAATCATCCAAAAGTATGCTAAATGTGGGATTAAAATATGGTCATATTACGGTTTATCATAAACCAGTTCAACTAAGGAGGGAGATTGTGACTTTTAAAAAATTAAAAGGAGAAAATTTTGATGAAGCTTGGGAGCGTGTTAAAATGCTAATTCAGATATGCCCACACCATAGATTACCTAAATGGTTATGACTGCAAATGTTGTATAATGGGCTGGATGCACATGCATGATCATGATTGGATGGAGCCGCAGGAGGAGCCCTAATGAATAGAACATACGATGATGCGTATGAATTAATAGAGAATATGGCAATGAATTCCTGCCAGTGACCAACGGAACGTTACAGATATGGCCAGAAGCCATCTACGGTAAAAGTTGTTCAAGAAGATGATAGATTCCAACAAATAGTAGACAAACTCAACCATATAGAGTCCTCATCTGGTGTGTCGTTCATATATGGAGGTGAAAAACCTCTCTTCCATTACATTAATAATCCTAAAGAGGGGTGTGAAATACATTAGGAATAGGGGTGGAAACCCTTATTCAAATACTTATAATCCCAAATGGAGAGATCACCTGGACTTGAGATGAGGTGGAAACCATGGAGGAGGTAATAATCCTAACCAAGTTAAAAATGCTAATTATCAACCTCCTTATTTACAGAAGCCTCAAGAAAGGGCCAAACCCAATGACCATATTGTATGTGGTCAATGCTTGGATCGGATCAATGAGGAAATGTAATCAATGAGGACAGATGTGAAACAGGTACAATCTGAGTGCACCAATTCCACAAAAGCATTGACTAAACTAGAAGATCAGATGAGTAAATTGATGAGTATGATGGGAGACATTAAGAGACAAATTGGAATTGGCATTCCTAGTAATACTGAAGATAATCCTCGAAGGGAAGGGAAGGAGCATGTGAAAGCAATTGCACTCCGTTCAGGCAAAGTACTGAGTAGCCTAGGGACCCTAACACATGAGGGAACTTGTAACATCCCTCACCTGTATTCATGGTCAGAATAGGGTTATGAGGTGTTACCGATCAATACATACCATTTAACATACTTAAGTCATACATTTATGCATCCATTCTAATACACCATTCAATCATAATCACATTGTCCCTTATAAGGGCCTACGAGGCCTTAAACATGCTTTAGAAGTGGTTCGGGACTAAACCAATAATATACGAAAATTTTGGAAAACTTAGAAATTTTTCTAACATACAAGGGTCACATGACCGTGTGAACAGGCCGTGTGCCTCACACAGCTCCAGACATGCCAGTGTCCCAGGCCGTGCGAAAACAGGGCATACATACTGACTTGGGTCACACGGCTGACCACACGCCTGTGTGTCTAGCCCGTGTGCCCTTTGAAATGGCCACGCACGCCCGTGTGCTAGGCCATACCAATCCTATAGGGTATACTGACTTATGCAACACAGCCAAGTCACACGCCCGTGTGTTAGGCCGTGTGCCATTTAAGGGGGTATACTGACTTGTGCCACATGCCCTATCACACACCCGTGTGTGAGGCTATGTGGAGCATACTGACTTCAATTCAATTTCAACACCAAAGGACACACGACCATATAACATGACCGTGTGTCACACACTGCTGAGACACACGCCCGTGTCTCTGCCCGTGTGGACAAAAATAGGCCATTTGCAAGGCCAATTTGCCACCATTTTCTCATGCACACCTAACAACCAAAATGGTACCATTTCATCATACAATAGGCAACCAAAATCATCATTCAAATTCATCATTTATACCATATCCAATCCAACCAAATTCAATACTCAAGCCAATGCCAAATACCTATTCAAAATTTATATCATCAAGCGTTCATTCACAAGCACATGACTTGTCAAATTATCAACCTCAATCACACCATATAGATCATTTACCAAACTCAAAATATAACCATTTGAACATCTATAATACCTTAGCCATATTTATACCAAAACATACCAAAATAAGCCATCATTCATGGCTATATATACAAAGCAAACATATTCATTTACAAGCCAATTCTCATGGCTATATTCACAACCAAAGTACTACAACTAGTCTATACATGCCATATACCATATACATAGCTTCAAAAGTACCGAAATAGATGATCGATCGTGCGATGAAATCTCTGACGGTTCCCGGATCCGAGCTAGTTTCGATTATCTATAAGACAGGGAAAGAACACACAAAGTAAGCTTTAAAAACTTAGTAAGCCATATACAAATAAAATTACCACATGAATCAACATCATTTCCATCAATAGGCAAACTATGAATAAGCACATATAAGCTCACAAACCTTTCCCAATATATACATATTCAATATCATAAGTGAATCCATCAAATACTTCCCTTTTCAATACTTGTATGAATCTCGTACGTACTTGAGTCACTTAACTCAATCACACATTCTTTCTCAACTTGAATTTACCTCCTGAACCTTTTGGAATTGTTAAGGATACTCGGAAATCACATATAGCTTGTACAATGCCATATCCCAGATATGGTCTTACATGTTATCACATATCAATGCCGATAGCCCAGCTATGGTCTTACACGAAATCAAATAACGATGCCAATGTCCCAGACATGGTCTTACACGTAATCACATAATGATGCCAATGTCCCAGACATGGTCTTACACATAATCACATCTTGTTAATCCTAATGTCATGACATTTGCATCCTATACTATTCCTAAGGTTTGTACAGGACTTCCGGATATTGTAACCTTGTCGATTCTTGCTCGTATTTGATCATTCAACATGCATAGCAGTTCAATGACAATTAAACATATATAATTCAATTTAAAGACATTTATTTGCATATGAACTTACCTTGTATTCGGGATAGACGGGCTAAATCGACTATTCGATAACCTTTGATTTTCCTCGATCTAAATCTGATTTCTTCCGTTATTGATCTATATACATTCAAAATTAACTCATTTACTCATTAAATCTTTCAATTCAGTCCACAAACACATATTTGGGCATTTTTAGCTTTAGCCCCTAAAGTTCTACATTTTTACAATTTAGTCCTTATTTCACAAATACACAAAATTCATGAAATTTCATTAAACTCAAGCCTAGATGAATTTCATATAGGTCCCTAGCAGCCCAACACTTTTATTTATTTCACATTTCAAGCCCTCAATTTACACTTTTCACAATTAAACCCCTAATAGGCATTTTTACTCAAAATCACTTAACAAAACTTGTATAACTATAAAAAAATATTCATTTTTCATCATAAAACATTCAAAATCTCAAGCATTCATCAATGACACTTCAAAAAATCATTAACAACTTCAAAAATTAAGGCATGGGCTAACTAGAATACAAAGCAACGATCTCAAAAATGTAAAAATCATCAAAAATCGAGTCAAAATGGACTTACATGCTTGAACAACAATGGCCAAACCTTCAAAGCTTTAAAACCCTTATTTTCTTCCTCACATTCAGCTATTGAAGAAGATGATAGCATGAAAATGGCTTTTGTTTTGTTTAATTAAACTTAATTCACAATTTACTATATTAATTTTAATTAATAAACATTTCAATCATCAAATATAAGGCCATCTATGTCAAATTCCACTATCAATGGTCTAACAAAATTATAAGGACCTTTCATTTAATAAATCATAGCAATTAGACACCTTAACAAGTAGAATGCAAGTTTTGCATTTTACGCGATTTAGTCTTTTTTCTCAAATTGAGATATTAAACGATAAAATTAGCTCATGAAATTTTCACACATACATGTTATCATGCTGTAAACACATAAAATAATATTAAAAATAATTTTCTGACATCAGATTGATGGTTCCAAAATCACTAATTTGATTTAGCTAAAATCGAGCTATTACAGAACCAAAGAGAATGCTGAAGATGTTCGAGAAGACCCCCAAGAAGTTGACAAAGAACCGGAACCAAATGAGATAGCCAAGCTGGCAGTTGAGCCAGGAGATGGACCAGTTAAAGATTTCGAACCTGCAAAAGTACCATTCCATTCATGTTGGAATTAAACAAAGACGGGATGAATATGAATTTGTAAGTTTCTTCAACTTAGTTAAAACGTTAACTGTTAACTTGACTCTTATTTATTTGATTGAAAAAGTCCCTAAATACGCTAAATTCTTAAAAGAAATTATGTCCAAGCATAGGAAAATTAAAATAGGAGAGTAAGTTAACATAAGTTCCTCATGTAGTGTGATTATATCTAGACAGGTCCCTCAAAAACTTAAGGACTCGGGAAGCTTTGGAATCCCCATAGAGATAGGGAATATTCACTTTAGTAAAGCCCTATGTGTAACACCCCTAACCCATATCCGTCGCTAGATTGCTACGGGCATCACTAGTTAAGTCACAACTTTTATTCAATCAATTAAATGATAATTAAACATACTTATAAAATGATACAAGTATAAGCAAACGATCACATATGCATAAAACATACTTAATGTACTAAAACTAAGTCATATACGACACAATCATTAACGAACATAAGCTGAACATGCAATGTACATTTTATTAATACCACACAACAATGCAAGTACCATAAACCCATTTACCATGTCTTTATTATTTGATTGAATAAACATTATTCAAATATCATCTTATTATAACTCACTTATAAGGCCGAATACATATAGTTTAAAATTTTATCCCATACGGCCGAATATACTAACACCATACATAATATCATATGCCCGAACATACAAGCTCAATAAACATCTTACAAACACCTATCAACTTGGTCAAATATACAAAGACACATATATGAAATTACAGGTACATAGCTCATACAAAATTCAAATAGATCCAAACAATCAATCGAATCAATGTACACATAAATTCGTTTGCATGCACATAATTTAACCGAAATTAACTATACGGCTTATACATTATTTTGCATTCGCCAACCACTCCAAATTTGGAAATCATTCAAGCATTTTAAATGTGTACACATTACCCTTACAATCGAATCAAGCAACCAACACAAAACTATATATATATATATATATATTCATTATTATCCCTTCACTAGGTTAATTTATAACCATACACCAAGACAGTTTATGCTAAGCATCAAGATTATCAAATGAGCTAATCATAAGCTAATCACATCATTTCCAAATCAAGACATAAAATCAATTTATTAAATTTCCATGCCATATAACATAATTACCTAAATAAGCTCATAATATGACTCATTATGAATATACCACACTAAAATCATGTTCGAGCCATTTTCATATGGCTTATATACACCATCAAAATGACATTCGAATATCAAACTAGCCTATACATGCCTTAAGTTCAAAAGTCTAAACTTTAAAGGTACCAAAGTGAGCCGATAGTGTGAATGACTTCAGTGACGATCCCCTAAGCTCGTAGCTTGATCAAAATCTATAAAACAGAACAATGAACACATAGAGTAAGCTTACTAGCTTAGTAAGTCTTAAGCAATTATAATATTGCATTCAACATTCAAGCTTTTAGAACATTTAGTTTATAACATTGAATATAAGTAATTTAACTTATAAGTTCATTTTGGCCAAATGCCATTACCTTACCTAACTTAACAAAAAACATTTTCTTACCATAAGCATACAAACTTACCAAAACACCTAAATACAATTGATATTCGCATATTCCAAACCAAATAAGTATAACATACACCTTAACCCCATGTAATCAGTCCTACCATATGTAAACATATCCAATCACTTTCACATTAAACATTCACACATATGGCCGAATCTCAAAGGCATAACAAAGCTTAAATTCCAATGTATATATTATACTCATTGTTGGTTAGATCAAATGCATATATTAACATCTCACTGAAATTCTTCAACTACATCACATCTTACTTAATTCAAATAGAAATATAATAACTTACCTTATTCCTAGCAACTATGATAGCTTATACTTAGCCGAGCATTTAACGTATTGCTGTAATTACGTTCCACTTTTTAAATGATTCATGAATTCTCTATTTATAATACATCACCGGCATTAAGCCTGCTAGACCCGAGGTCTGAAATTGATCACCGGCATTTAGCCTGCTAGGCAATAAGCCTGATACGTATCACCGGCACAAGGCCTGCTAGGCTCGAAGCCCTAAATACAATATTATTTCCATCTCATTCACATCACAAGCTGACCAAAATTATATAATAACCATACTTAATTCATATCACATGAACTTATCAATTCAGTTAAAATTTAACACCACTTCATGATAAAATGTCTATCCACATTCGGCTTTCACTAATTTCATAACCTTAATTCAATATGTATTCAAGGTTATAAATGACATTAACGGTATTAAATTGCTTATAGACTTACCTCAAAAATCGTCGGACGATAACAACCGGCTATTCGGGAACTTTTATCTTTCCCCGATCCAAATCTGTTTTTCTTTGTTCTTGATCTAAACACATTCAATTTGAGCTCATTCAAACACATTTCATTTCAATTTAATCCAAGAACACTTAAATGGGCAAATTACCATTTTACACCTGACATTTACAACTTTTACAATTTAGTCCCTATTGCACAAAACACAAAATACACATAATTTAAATGCAATCCTTGAGGGCCGAATCTTCCCTATGCTCCTACAAGTCCCTACATTTCATTTATTTTTCATTTTAACCCCTCAAAAATTTATTTTTGCAATTTAGCCCAAAATGCTCAAATTCATCAAAAATCCAAAGACAAAACATATTAATCTAACACATATGTTTCATAATTCATCCTTAAACAACATAAACAACTAATTATCAACAATAGCTCAACTCAAAATATTCATCAAACTCAAAAATTAAAGCATGGGTCATAAAAATTTTAAGCAACGATCTCAAAAACATAAAAATTATCAAAAACTGAAATCAAACTAACCTTGAATTTGAGATTAGGTGTCGAAAATCAAATGGAACCAAACCCTTGTTCTTTCCTCAACATTCGGCCAAGAAAATAAAAGATGTAATGGCCTTTATTTTGTTTTATTTTAACATATTATGATAACTTTATTACTTTACCAAAATATCCTTTATTACTAAATATTATTAACATATAAAATAAGGACAAAGGTGACTTTAGCCGTCCACTAACATTAATAATGGGTTATTTGCCCTTTTGATGCCTCATATTAAAAAGCCACTATCACATTAGCACCTTTCACTATAGTTTGTAACTTTTGCACTTTACGCGATTAAGTGCTTTTGTTAAATTAAACACACAAACAATCAAATTTTCATACAAAACTTTCACACATTATAATTCACATATAATTAGCACAGAAAATAATATTTAAATATTTTTTGGAATCGAATTAGTGGTCTCGAAACCACCATTCCAATTAGGGTCAAATTCGGACTGTTACAACTACCACCGTTCCGATTAGGGTCAAATTTGGACTGTTACAACTCTCCCCCCTTAGGGATTTTCGTCCCCGAAAATCTTACCGTTAAACAAATTCGGATGTTGTTGCCTCATTGAATCCTCAGGCTTCCACGCAGCCTCTTCTATTCCATGTCGATTCCATAGTACTTCTACTAGCAGAATTTTCTTATTTCTCAACTCTTTCATTTCACGAGCTAAAATATGGATCGGTTCCTCCTCGTATGTCATATCGGATTGAATTTCAATCTCAGACGGAGAAATCATGTGTGACGGATTTGATCGATATCTACGGAGCATCGAAACATGGAATACGTTGTGTATCTTTTCTAATTCAGAGGGCAACTTCAATCTATAAGCAACAGACCTGATACGTTCGATGATCTCATACGGTCCGATGAATCTCGGACTTAATTTGTCTTTTCGACCAAATCGAAGAACTTTCTTCCACGGAGAAACTTTCAAAAATACCCGGTCTCTGATCTGAAACTCAATGTCTGTACATTTCAAATCAGCGTAGGACTTTTGGCGATCCGATGCAGCTTTCAAGCTATCTCTGATTACGGCCACTTTCTGTTCAGTCTCTTTAATCAAATCAACCCCGTGTATCTTGTTTTCACTGAGCTCGGTCCAATACAATGGTGTACGACACTTGCGGCCATATAGAGCTTCGTAAGGTGCCATTTTGATACTAGATTGAAAACTGTTATTATAAGCAAATTCAATCAAAGGTAAGTATCGTTCCCACGTACCTTCAAACTCAAGGATGCAACATCTCAACATATCCTCAAGTATCTGAATGGTTCGTTCAGACTGACCGTCTGTCTGCGGATGAAAAGTTGTGCTAAAGTGTAGTTTAGTACCTAAAGCATCTTACAATTTCTTCCAAAGCCGCGACGTGAATCTCGGGTCTCTGTCTGAAACAATAGAAATTGGCACACCATGTAATCTCACAATTTGGGATACATATAACTCAGCAAGTCTATCGAGCGAAAAATCCGTACGAGCTGGAATAAAATGAGCTGATTTGGTTAGCCTATCTACTATAACCCAAATTGCATCTTTCTTACTCGATGTCGTAGGCAAACCGAATACAAAATCTATAGCAATTCTATCCCATTTCCATTCAGGTATCATAATCGACTGAAGTAACCCAGAAGGCACCTGATGTTTGACTTTTACTTGTTGACAAATTAAGCACTTCGAGACAAATTCGGATATATCTCGTTTCATACCAAGCCACCAATAGAACTGTTTCAAATCATTATACATTTTCGTGCTACACGGATGTACCGACAATCGACTATTATGAGCCTCATTCAATATCATCTGAATCAAATCCACATTCCTCGGAACACATATTTGGCCTTTGAAGTTCAAACAGTCATTTTCATCGATTTGAAATTCTGATTTTTCATCACTTTCACACTGAACTCGTCTTACCATCATATCTTTGTCAACTTTCTGAGCATCAAAAATTTGTTGAATAAACAAAGGTTATGCTTTCATTTCGGCTATTATCAAACCATCATTAGACATAACCATATGTGCGTTCAATGCACGAAGAGCAAATAATGATTTTCGACTTAGGGCATCTACAACAACATTGGCTTTCCCTGGATGGTAGTCAATCACTAATTCGTAATCTTTCAATAGCTCTAACCATCTGTGCTATCTCAAGTTCAAATCTTTCTAAGTCATCAAGTACTTTAAACTTTTGTGATCTGAATAAACATGACATTTCTCACCGAATAGATAATGATGCCAAATCTTCAATACGAATACAATGGCTGCTAACTCCAAATCATGTGTTAGATAATTTCTTTCATGTGGCTTCAACTGTCTCGAAGCATAGGCTACTACTTTGCCTTCTTGCATTAAAACGCAACCCAAACCATTCAAAGAAGCATCACTATACACGACAAATTCTTTACCCGATTCAGGCTGAATTAACACTGGAGCCTCGGTCAAGAGAGCTTTCAACTGATCAAAACTTTTCTGACAATTTTCCATCCATTCAAATTTGACATATTTCTGTAATAGCTTTGTCAAAAGTGTAGTTATCATAGAAAAACCTTTCACAAATCGTCTGTAGTAACCAGCAAGTCCCAAAAAGCTTCGAATTTCAGAAGCATTCTTTGGTGGTCTCCAATCAACTATAGCCGATATTTTATTTGGATCAACCCGAATACCTGACACTGAAACAACGTGACCCAGAAAACTGACCTCATTCATCCAGAACTCACATTTACTAAATTTGGCATACAACTGTTGATCTCGCAAAGTTTGTAGCACCAGTCTCAGATGCTCGGCATGTTCGGTTTCATCTCTGGAGTAGATCAGAATATCATCTATAAACATTACCACAAACCGATCCAAATACTGTCTGAAAACCTAATTCATCAGATCCATAAAAATAGCAGGTGCATTAGTAAGTCCAAAAGGCATAACCAAGAACTCAAAATGTCCGTACCTCATTCGAAAAGCAGTCTTTGGCACATCGGAATCTCTGACTCGCAACTGATAATAACCCGATCTCAAATCTATCTTTGAAAACACTGAAGCCCCTTTCAACTGATCAAACAAGTCGTCAATCCGAGGCAACAGATATTTATTTTTTATGGTCACCTTATTCAGCTGTCGATAATCAATGCACATTCGCATAGTCCCATCTTTCTTTTTCATAAATAGTACTGGTGCACCCCAAGGAGAGAAATTCGGTCGTGCAAAACCCCTATCTGTTAACTCTTGCAACTATGCTTTCAAATCTTTTAATTCGGTAGGTGCCATTCGATATGGAGCTATTGAAATCGGAGTCATCCCCGGTACTAATTCAATACCAAACTCTATCTCTCGAACTGGTGGTAAACCCAGTAATTCTTCAGGAAACACATCTGGGTATTCACACACAACTGGTACGGATTCAATCTGCTTTTCAGTCATTTGCTATCCAACACATAAGCCAAGTAAGCTTCACACCCTTTTCTCACATACTTACGAGCTAACGTCGAGGATATTACTGCCGGTAGCCCATTCAGATCATTAGATTCAATCCGGATGATTTCACCGTTCTGACATCTCAAATCAATGGTTTTTCTTTTGCAATTAACCACAACATCGTGCAAAGTTAACCAGTCCATTCCCAAAATTATATCGAACTCGTTGAAAGGCAACAACATTAAATCAACTGGAAAGCATGAATTTTGAATCATCAACGGGCAACTTTTACACACTTTATCAACTAGAACACATCGACCCAAGGGGTTGGATACACGAATCACAAACTCAGTAGACTCAACAGGCAGAGTCTTACTGGATACTAAATTTTCACACACATATGAATGAGTCAAACCAGGATCAATCAATGCAATCACAGTAGTATCATAAAGAGTGAAAGTACCGGTGATAACATCTGGGGAAGAAGCATCCTCTCTTTCACGTATAGTATATGCTCTAGCAGGTGCACGAGCCTCTGATAGAACTGCAGTGTCTTTGGTTCCTTTCTCACTGCCACTTACATTTCCCGAATGTCTAGGTGGTCTGCCTCGCCCTAACACATTACTCGGTCTGACATTCTGAGCCGTACTTTGCTCAGCTAGCATCGGGCACTCTCTAATAAAATGATCTGACGATCCACATTTAAAGCAGGACCGATCACGAAATCTACAACTCCCAGAATGCCATTTACCATAATGCTTGCACTCAACCTGATTCTGCTGAACATTACCAACACTGGCCATCGAAGTAGCTCGAGAACCCACAGGAGGTCGATCTCGTCTAGATATGTCTGAAGTAGCTTTATGTCGGTCGAAATCATCTTTGAACTTCTTGGATACGGAATGGAAAGTCTTACTCGATGATCTTTTACGGATGTCTCTAGCTTCCATTTCAGCCTTTCTTTTCTCTTTCCCAAGCTCTTCAGCTTTGCAAGCTCGTTCGACAAGTACCACGAACTCTTTGATTTCGAGTACGTCGACTAGCAACTTAATATCTTCATTCAGACCGTCTTCGAACCTTTTACACATAATGGCTTCAGTTGACACACATTCTCGGGCATATCGACTCAGTCTGACAAACTTCCGCTCATACTCAGTCACGGTCATTTGACCTTGTTTCAATTCTAGAAATTCTTTTCGTTTCTAATCAATGAATCTCTGACTGATATATTTCTTCCGGAACTCAGACTGAAAGAAATCCCAAGTTACTTTTTCTTTCGAAACCACCGATACTAGTGTATTCCACCAATGATATGCGGTGTCCCGTAGTAAGGATATAGCACACTTCAAGTATTCGTTTGGAGTACATGACAGCTCATCAAGCACACGGATAATATTATCAAGCCACATCTCAGCTCGTTCCGCGTCATCATCATCATTAGCTTTAAATTCCTCGACCCCATACTTCCTGATTTTACCAACGGGAGGCCTACTAGATATCATCGGATCTATTATCAGAAGTGCTGAAGGTATCGGAGTTGGATTATTCGGGGGTGGAGGTTGTTGTACAGCCAGATTAGTCTAAATAAATTGGGTAAACCATTCATTCATCATCTGGTAAAAGGCTTGCTTAGCCTCCCCCTCATGGCTACCCGAGATAGGTCAAGAGTCTACCGGCGCTGACCCATGTGCGAGATCAGGCGCTATGCTCTCTACATCATCAGCTATGACTCTGTCAGGATCCATTTACTATATAAAACACAATTTAAATGTCAGAAGTCACCACACTATCGTATTATAAAATTAAGGTATGTATAGCCAGACTCACACGCGCTACGGTAGTCCTAGAATCGACTAAACCGTTAGCTCTGATACCAATCAAATGTAACACCCCTCACCCATATCCGTCGCCAGATTAGGGTTACGAGCATTACTAGTTAAGTCACAACTTTTATTCAATCAATTAAATGATAATTAAACATACTTATAAAATGATACAAGTATAGGCAAATGATCACATATGAATAAAACATACTTAATGTACTAAAACTAAGTAATATACGGCACAATCATTAACAAACATAAGCTGAACATGCAATGTACATTTTACTAATACCATACAACAATGCAAGTACCATAAACCCATTTACCATATCTTTATTAATTTATGAAGTACTCAAATAATAAAAGCAATCATATTTATTTGATTGAGTAAACATTATTCAAATATCATCTTATTAGAACTCACTTATAAGGTCGAATAGATATAGTTTAAAATTTTATCACATATGGCTGAATATACCAACACCATACATAACATCATATGCCCGAACATACAAGCTCAATAAACATCTTATAAACACCTATCAACTTGGTCAAATATACAAAGACGCATATTTGAAATCACAGGTACATAGCTCATACCAAATTCAAATAGATCCAAACAATCAATCGAATCAATGTACACATAAATTCGTTTGCATGCACATAATTTAATCGAAATTAACTATACGGCTTATACATTATTTTGCATTCGCCAACCACTCCAAATTTGCAAATCATTCAAGCATTTTAAATGTGTACACATTACCCTTACAATCGAATCAAGCAACCAACACAAAACAATATATATATATTCATTATTATCCATTCACTAGGTTAATTTATAACCATACACCAAGACAGTTTATGCTAAGCATCAAGATTATCAAATGAGCTAATCATAAGCTAATCACATCATTTCCAAATCAAGACATAAAATCAATTTATTAAATTTCCATGCCACATAACATAATTACCTAAATAAGCTCATAATATGACTCATTATGAATATACCATACTAATATCATGTTCAACCCATTTTCATATGGCTTATATACACCATCAAAATGACATTCGAATATCAAACTAGCCTATACATGCCTTAAGTTCAAAAGTCTAAACTTTAAAGGTACCAAAGTGAGCCGATAGTGTGAATAACTTCAGTGACGATCCCCTGAGCTCGTAGCTTGATCAAAATCTATAAAACAGAATAATGAACACACACAGAGTAAGCTTACTAGCTTAATAAGTCTTAAGCAATTATAATATTGCATTTAACATTCAAGCTTTTAGAACATTTAGTTTATAACATTGAATATAAGTAATTTAAGTTATAAGTTCATTGTGGCCAAATGCCATTACCTTACCTAACTTAACAAATAACATTTTCTTACCATAAGCATACAAACTTACCAAAACACCTAAATACAATTGATATTCGCATATTCCAAACCAAATAAGTATAACATACACCTTAACCCCATGTAATCAGTCCTACCATATGTAAACATATCCAATCACTTTCACATTAAACATTCACACATATGGCCGAATCTTAAAGGCATAACAAAGCTTAAATTCCAATGTATATATCATACTCATTGTTGGTTAGATCAAATGCATATATTAACATCTCACTGAAATTCTTCAACTACATCACATCTTACTTAATTCAAATGAAAATATAATAACTTACCTTATTCCTTGCAACTATGATAGCTTATACTTACCCCGAGCATTTAACATATTGCTGTCATTACGTTCCACTTTGTAAATGATTCATGAATTCTCTATTTATAATACATCACCGGCATTAAGCCTGCTAGACTCGAGGTCTGAAATTGATCACCAGCATTTAGCCTGCTAGGCAATAAGCCTGATAGATATCACCGGCACAAGGCCTGATAGGCTCGAAGCCCGAAAGACAATATTATTTCCATCTCATTCACATTACAAGCTGACTATAATTATATAATAACCATACTTAATTCATATCACATGAACTTATCAATTCAGTTAAAATTTAACAATACTTCATGATAAAATGTCTATCCACATTCGACTTTCACTAATTTCATAACCATAATTCCATAATTCAATATGTATTCAAGGTTATAAATGACATTAACGGTATTAAATTGCTTATAGACTTACCTCAGAAATCGTCGGACGATAACAACCGGCTATTCGAGAACTTTTGTCTTTCCCCGATCCAAATCTGTTTTTCTTTGTTCTTGATCTTCACACATTCAATTTGAGCTCATTCAAACACATTTCATTTCAATTTAATCCAAAAACACTTAAATGGGCAAATTACCATTTTACCTCTGACATTTACAACTTTTACAATTTAGTCCCTATTGCACAAAACACAAAACACACATAATTTAAATGCAATCCTTAAGGGCCGAATCTTCCCTACGCTCCTACAAGTCCCTACATTTCATTTATTTTTCATTTTAACCCCTCAAAAATTTATTTTTGCAATTTAGCCCAAAATGCTCAAATTCATCAAAAATCCAAAGACAAAACATATTAATCTAACATTATGTTTCATAATTCATCCTTAAACAACATAAACAACTAATTATCAACAATACCTCAACTCAAAATATTCACCAAACTAAAAAATTAAAGCATGGGTCTAGAAAATTTGTAAGCAACGATCTCAAAAACGTAAAAATTATCAAAAACCGAAATCAAACTAACCTTGAATTTGAGATTATAGGTGCCGAAAATCAAATGGAACCAAACCCTTGTTCTTTCCTCAACATTCGGCCAAGAATATAAAAGATGTAATGGCCTTTATTTTGTTTTATTTTAACATATTATGATAACTTTATTACTTTACCAAAATATCCTTTATTACTAAATATTATTAACATATAAAATAAGGACAAAGGTGACTTTAGCCGTCCACTAACATTAATAATGGGCTATTTGCCCTTTTGATGGCTCATATTAAAAAGCCATTATCACATTAGCACCTTTCACTATAGTTTGTAACTTTTGCACTTTACGTGATTAAGTCCTTTTGTTAAATTAAACACACAAACAATCAAATTTTCATACGAAACTTTCACACATTATAATTCACATAAAATTAGCACAGAAAATAATATTTAAATATTTTTCAAAATCAGATTCGTGGTCCTGAAACCACCGTTCCGATTAGGGTCAAATTCAGACTATTACAACTACCACCGTTCCGATTAGGGTCAAATTCGGACTGTTACACTATGTGATTTAGGAGCTAGCATAAACTTAATGCCCTTATCTATATATGAAAAACTCAGGATAGGAGACCTCAAGAACACTTGAATCACATAACAATTCGCTGAAAAATCTTTAGTGCATTCGAAGGAGGTATTGGAAGATGTGTTAGTCAAAGTGCACAACTTTATTATTTCAGCAGATTTTGTGATACTCAAATTTGAGGAAGACCGTGAGATACCTATCTTGTTAGGCAGACCATTCTTAGCAACGTAAAAATCCACTATTGATATGGAAAAGAATAAATTAACCATGAAGATCAATGGTGAAACTGAAATTTTTAAATATGGTCACCAATAAGATGAGGTAGATAGAAAGAGATTAGCGAGACAATGTTATAAAATATCTGTAAAAATCCCTAACAACCCTGAGCCAGGGGAAGTATTTTTCGTGATTAATGCAGGTCGAAAAAATAAATTCAAAGAGCGGGACCAATGCAAGAAGGTGAAATGACATGATGGATGTTGGACGAACACTTATAGAAACAAGACAAAAAGAGCATTATTGGGAACATTGATCAAAGTAACAGATGATTTTGGCAGCAAAACTTGACAATTTTAATTAAACTCTAATTTTATGTATACTATTGTATAATTTAACTAACTGCTTAACTTAGACTGTAATTTTTATTCACATTGTGTATTATAGGAATCGAGAAAACTTTAGGAGCGGAACTTTCGTGTTCCAACACCGCGTCTAGTAGCAAAGGATCAAGCAATAATCTCAATGTTGCGACACAGAGACACTCTACCCAAATTTCCAAAATTTAATAGTGTCGTGACATCAAACCCCGATGTCCCGACATGGAACCCTTGTGTCACGACATTGCTACAATTTCTGCATAGTTGACTCGACCTAATTGCACAACTCGGCGGCATAAACCATGTTTTAACCCAATTTTTAGCTTTAAAACACCATTTTAAAAACATAGAAACTATTTTAACCTAAGACTAAACCTTTTTTAACAATTAAACTCTCCCAAATCCTTCAAACTTTCTTAAAACCTTTTAAACCTTAAACTATTTTTTACTTTTCATAATTGTTTTGTTGCAAATTCCTACTTCTTTTAAATTAATTTGGTGTAGAAATAAGTGGAAAACAATCAAAGGAATGACAATAGTCGAACTTTTCAAGGAATTCTAAAGAAATTATCCAAGATTAAGGGTTCCTAACTCATCTTTTTATTGTTCCATTGAAAATTTGGCTATTAGTTTATTAGTATTAGCCTAAAACACCATTGAACATGCCTCCAAGAAAGTTTAGAAGAACTAATGAACCAGAACCATCAACGGTTCCAAATCCCTCTAATTTCCCGAATCAAAATGTTGACAAATATTTTCTAGAACTTTAGGGAAAAACATTTATTCAAGAGAAAGGATTTAAACCGTCTATGGTTCTCTGCCTGGAAGTTTGGCTTTTGGTCTGATACCATAGATGGGAATGTTTCTGTGTAATCCCAAAAGACTCCAATGTGGTCCCGATAGTTCAAGAATTTTACGCATATTTGAGGGACCAAGAGTCTAAAAGGACTGAAGGCTCAACTTGGGAAATAGTACCAGTAGGAGAGAAGGAAGTACGAATTACCCCTATAATTATTTGTGAATTTTATAAAACTCCATTTTATGATAAAGACTTTGTAGAAGAAACATATATACATTAGAACATGGATACCAAAATATGAAACGGTGTGTCAACGGCCAGAAAATGGGAGTCTTCTTTCCCCACTTAGTGACAACTTTATGCAAAAGGGCGGCCTTCCGATGGTGTCTACTGAGTAGTCCACGAAGCCATCCCAAAGCATAATTGGAGGCACATTGTATATGCAGTACATAGCGCTTTGGGTGAAACAAATAAAGGAGTGGAACAAACGCCAATAAGAGAAGATGACTACTCCAATCTCATCTCAAAAGAATTCAAAATCGACAACCCGACAGGAAATTGGCGAGAGTAATCATTCAAAGTTGGATTAGATGATACACTGGATGCAAGAATCATGCCCAATGTTTAAAGAATTTGTACGAAAAACAACATTAAAGTACCTAATTATACGTTGGATATGTTCGGGCCAACGCATCAAGAAGAGGAGCATGAAAGTGAATAAGAAAGCGAAGATAAGGAAGTAGAGGAGGATGAGGAGATGGACTTCGAGGAAGATGATTGAACTTTTATTTTTAAAGAACGTAACCATTGGGATAATTTGTGTTAACTTTTGTTTGTAAGAGTAGATTTTTATTTGCTTTACTTTTTTTGTTTTAAGTTTTATATGTAGGAACCCCACATGGAAGGAGCAGGAAATTTAGAACTCACAATGATCAAAGGAAGAATCACCCACAAATAGTTTATAGAACTACCACGATCGATCGGGTAACTTTGGAACATCTGAGAATTTGGGGCTTTGCGTTTATTATACTTCTATGTGCTTGGTATGTTTTGTCTGTTGTTTGAGTGTGTTTGGGGTCCCCAGGAAGTCTCGGGGTTAGGTCGAAGCCGTGGTGAAAATTTCAAATTTAGGCACTTTAGGGGAAAGCTAGCTGAGGCAGGTGTTAAGTATTATTGCTTGTGTGTGATGACACAAGAAATGCAGTGGTAAAGTGGCAAGGAGATGCCACTTAGCACGCAGGGAAGTGGCGTCACAAGAAAAGCAGTGAGGGAGCAGGTTCGAGCCGCATGGATTGCTTTGTTGGAGTTTTTTTTTTATGCGTTGGAATGAGGAGGAGGTGGGTTCGGTTTGGACTCTGAGGAGTGGGTGTTGAACAAGTCAAATTATTTGAATATGAGGCTATGAGAGAAAGGCAATTTGAAATCATTCAAACTGACTTCAAATGTGGGATGGAGAGAAAAGGGTGGAGAAAATGGTGGGATTTGGAGGTGGTGGCCGAATTGAGGAAAGGTGGGATAGGCATGTGCGGTTTAAGCTTGGAGCTAGGGAGGCTGAACTTTCTTTTTGTTGGTTGATAGGTTTTGTTTTTCGGTCAACTAGAGGAAGTGCCGAATCTTTGTTTCCCAAATAGGTGTCTAAGGTTTCTTCTCTTAAGTTGGTTTTCTTTAGATTGTTCTCTTTCATTTCTTTTTCTTTTTGGGTCATTGCCAGATCACCTAGCCAACTATTCTCCCTCCATATTGTTTTTTTTTTTTGCCAATCAAGGTTTCTTCCATTTCCCCTCTCTTGACCGAAATCACCTTTGGGATTCTCACCTTTTCGGCAATCACTCATTCACTCATCCATTCTTTTTCCACTAAGGGCCGAATCATCCATTAGCTTCCCTTCTCTCTTTTTCTTACCCCATATTTTCTCTAATTGTTCTTCATAACCGAAACCTATCTCTCAAATCTTTGAGATTTCTTCTACCATCCTCATCCCACACTTTGTGGATTGCCGCCACTCATCCTCCTATCTCTCTCAAGTCAGTTTCTTCCTATTTAGTGGTAAGCGTTTTCATCTCTTTTGACTCTTTCTTTGTTTTATTTGGTTGATTTTAATCAAAGGTGTTGATTGGATGTGCTGGGTGCTTTTGTACTCTTTGTTGCATCTGGTTATCGGTTAGAAGATCTTTGGTAAGTGGTGTTGACTAAAAAGTCACTTCTTTTGGGTTATTTGTGAGAATCGATTCTGATTTGGGTCTATGTAGGGACTCAATCGACTCCTTAAGTCAGATCTGTTAGCTTTCAGCTTCGGTTGTGTAAGGTAAGGAATTCCATCCAGTTGAATCCTCATTCTTTCGATTATCTTCCAAAGCCTTAACCCTGCTTTCTGGTCAAGACTTTGTCATGGATTCAAGTTCCAGCCAAGCAAAGGAAGGGGTTGGACCCGTAGTCCCAGCCCTTAAGTTTAAGCGACGTGTGGTATCGGCAGTACGGGACTGGCCACCGAGTTGTGGACCGGCTTCAGAGCAGAATAGGCAGATAGAGTCGTTCCTGCTAGTGAAAGTGTCGACGTAGAGAGTATAGTCTTACGTGTTATAAGGTGTGTAATTCTCACACACTCTGTATATTAAATTATGTTATTAATTGTGTTGGCTGAAAGCCGAAACGACTGAATCGGCAGTCGAGATACCCTTGGGGGTAAGGTTGGAGACACCAGGTAAGTTCCGCTACAATTTCATGTTCAAAATATGTGTTTGTATGAATTATCTGACTATATGCATTCAAGGTATGACCATTCATTTTAGTATGTTAACATGTGCATGAACTGGGGATATGATGCGAAAGGGGAAGTGCTATTTAGGGACTGTCACAGTGGTTTGGTACCACAGTGGGTTGGCCCCACACATTTGATTTAGTGACTATGTCTCAGTGGCTTGGTGCCACGGTGGTTTAACACCACATATATATAATTCAGTGACTCGTCTCAGTGGCTTGGTACCACAGTGGGTTGCCCCCACATATATCTATACGGGATTGTTACAGTGGTTTGGTACCACGGTAGGTTGGCCCCACGCATACAATTAGTGACTCTGTCACAGTGATCTGGTATCACGGTGGTCTTGAACCACAGTGGCTTGGTGCTACGAGCGATTGGTGGATTCAGGTGTTGTAGAGGATGGAAAGTATGTGGGTCTGGGCTGCATTACATACATACTTAATATTTTGATTGTGTGAGCTGAGGCTCAATGGGCCTCGGTGGGTGAAAAGCCCAAAGCTCGTTTAATGGGGATTTACACACTGAGTCTCGACGACTCACCCCTCTGCTAAATTTTGCAGGTAATCATTAGATCGCGAATTCGGAGCTGGGGTGGACTCGAGGTGGCCATGCATAATGCTCTAAGTATTTCGTCTTCAATATTTTTAGATTTCACTAGTAAATTTTGGATTTTGGTGTTGTAATAAGGCCACTTAAACGTTAATTTGGGTTTTTATTATGAATTTGTTATAGCATGCCTAATAATTATCAAAGTGGAAGTTTTCTAAGATTAAAACCTTGAGCAAATTGTTTTATTTAAATGGTTAAAAAAGATGGGTAACAAGCAACACATTGATTTAGAGATTTTTCTTATTACCGCAACTTCATTTTCAATTGACAAGCTTTATGAAATTCCTTAAATTTGATTTTCGACAAATAAACCTGACTTCGTAATTCAGTTCAAATTAAACAACTACTTAAAATTTTCTACGATACACAAAGTTTTCTTCAAACTATAGTATTAGTTAGTTTTTTTCAAAATTTCTTTCCAGTAACATACCAGATTCGGTCGTAGCGTTTGACCGAATTTGGGGTGTTACAAACTTCTTTCCTTATCCTTCTAGGGCTACACATTGAGGACAATGTGTTATCTAAAGTGTGGGGGTAACATAGAAAATTTGTTTCAATTTTTATGTTTTTCTTTAATTTTTATTGTCAATTGTGTGCTTGAGCTTGTAGAAATATAAGTGATTGGTTAGGAGCATGTATATAGGTTGATTGTATTTACTATAAATTTGACATGATAGTAGATGATTTTAAAATTTTTATTATTACTAACTATTTAAACTAGAGTGTCTAGTTGCTTAATTGGTTCTCTAGCTAATTAAAATTTCATAGCGATTGAACTTTTACTACTTTTACGATTTAATCCTTGTACTCTAAATAAATATCAATTCAATAAAATTACTAGATTGTAATTCAATATATAACTAAATAAGACTCGTAAGTATTAAACAATAATATTTACAAACTCGATCATCAGAAATGGGATTCTAAAACCACCCACACCACTGCCAAACGGGCTATTACAAACTTAATGCCCTTCTCTATAGCTTGGAAGTTAGATATGGGGGATATTATGCCTACATTAGTCATACCACAAATTGCTAATAAAGTTCTGTATGATAAGCTTATCTTTTTGACAAATTTCACCATTCTAGATATGGAGGAAGATTGAGAGGTTCCATTTATTTTTGGCAGGCCATTCCTTGTAACTAGAAGAGTACTAATTGATGTTTAGGAGGTAAACTTATAATGAGGGTTAATGACTAACAAGCAAATTTTAATATTTTTTCTTCTTTGAAATATCCAAATGATCCAGAAGAATGTTTTTAGTTCATATGTTAGATTGGGTCATTGATGAGTCTTTTGAGAATGTTTTTTCTATCAACACTTTGAAACATATTTTGTTGTCTAAAATTGATAAAGTTTTTAATAGTTTCAAGAATTCATAAAAGCATTAGACTCAATTCTGAAGCATGTAGAGTCTATGTCCAAGTTTGCATAATTAGGATTGCCTTTGGACCTTTGAAGGTTATGAAGCTTTCAATTGAAGAGCCATTGGTTTTGGAGCTCAAGCAACTACCATCTCATTTAGGCTTTGCATGGTAGAATGGAAAGAAAATTGAAAATATGGAAAATTGAAAAGGTGGAAAAAATAAAAAGATGAAAAATATAATTTTTCTTTCCATAGGTGTGCTTGGTAGGCAAAATGAAGAATGGAAAGAAAAAGTAATTTTCTTTCCCTCCATTGCTTGGTAGAGTTGAAAAATGGAGGGAAGGAATATAAAATATTTGAAAAATGTATAATTTAAACTAAAATATACTTCTCTCTCATTTTCTCTCCTATCTTCATTCCACTTTGGAAGCATTGGTTTTTATGCATTAAGATGGAAAATGACCACCTCTCCTATTTTCTTTCCTATCACTTTGCTTCCCTACCAAGCAAATTCAAAATTTATTTTCTTTCCACTTTTCCACTCACCATTCCATCCCTCCACTTTTCATCCAACCAAATACACTCTTAAAGTATGATTTTCTCGGTGATATCAAAAGTTACAAGTTATAATATCATCATAATTATGATAAAAAAAATCTCATTGAGGTGTAATCTGATTGAGATTTCAATGATATTTTTCCCCATCAATACTTATACTACTATGACTAAGAATAAAATCTAATTAAGAAATCTACTTGAGAATTTTTCATGATTTAGAATTTATCCCTTATGAATTTGAGGAAAAAATATATCAAATATAATACAATGTTAAAATATAAATTTATTATAGGTTATGAATATTTAAGTAAAAACATGTAATCATATATGTCCAAATATTGCAAAAAATAGTAATAAATACTATAAATATATATTAATTATTTTCATATTTTAATAAAAACTTTGATTTAATGACATTACAATGCATATGTGACATTATATAATTGGTGATATACGGCGAATTCTTAATCATCCAATAACGAAAAAAATGATGTAAAAGCCTTATTATATTATATATATAATGATTTGGTTCAAATTATATTAATCTAACTTTTATTTTGAACAATTTCATTATAAGTTTTGATCTATTTTTTAGAAACAATGTCTAGAACTATACATATTATTTTCCCAACCCATAAATAGGAAAATAATATGTTTCAGCACACTCAAATTCGCATCCTACATTAAGGATAATACTTATACAAATTAAATTAAAACTCAATCACATTAATCTAAATTTTAAAATGAAAACCCGATTTAAAATTTTATCATCATTATAGACTTCCAAAAGTTATATATCATTGTATTTTAAATATGTAAATACACGTCACTGAACAGAAAAATCCAAAATCGAGAGGTGTTCAGCAGCGCCAACTTTCGAATTTCCATCGCATAGCGTTTTCAAATTAAATTTAGGGTTTTTAGTTTTTTCCCCCTTGAAATCTTCTATTAAAGATTAAGAAGAGATGGAGTCCAGAAACGGCAATGCTGATCGTTTTTTCTCCTCTATGTTTATATTTCTGGTATAATTATCGCCTTCCTATTTTAGCGAATGTTATATTGACTGCTTCTAATTTCGCAGAGCAAACAATGATACTTTGATGGCGTTTATAATAATGGAGCTTAGTTTCCTCAGATTGATAAAGTTAGCTCTCTGTTTTTCCTTAACTTCTCCCCTTTTTCTTCTAAAAGCAATTATTTATTTGTTTTAGCAAATTTTCAATTAAAATTCATAATTTCAGATGCAATTCGTTATTAGTTATTTTTTGTCAAAAGCCGAATTTCATTAATGATAGTGGAGATAAAACTGGCAGTACAAAACCCAAGGGAAATAAATAAAAAGAAACAAACAGTCAAAAAAAAAGAGAAATGAAAAGACAGAAAAACAAAACAAACCAAGCCCAAGACGCTAGCACACAGAAGTTGAACCAAAACCAGCAAAAATTAAAACAAACTGTCAGAGACATCCCCGCAATTAACACAAGACGAAACCCAGCACGAATCTTCCTAATCGTCAACAGAACCATGATCGTCTTCCAGAAGAAAACCAACTTTGAAGAGACTGCTACCTATAAAGATTCAAAGAACCTTTTCCATTCTTCAAGGTACAAGAAAAACGCGACATTCACCCTTGCGCCCAGAGCCAATCTTCCCAATCCTCAACCACAATGTTGTTAATGCGATCAGGAACCTCCTCAACCCAACAGCATGGTAAAGGCCATCAACAACCCTCCACCGCCATGGTATGCGCTGCCCGATTCCCTCTTCTTGGAGAAAAATTGTAAGAAACTTCTATAAATTTTGCCATCATGCAAATATTCCACGTTATAGAACGGATCACCGATCTGTCATTTTCCTCAGAACGAAGCTTCTTTATAACTGTTAGTGAATCCCCCTCCAAAATAATATTCCTAAATCCCATGTCAATCGCAAAAAGAAGCGCCCGCTCACAAGCTCTGGCTTCCGCCACAAAAGCATCAGCAACATCTGTATACTGGTAAACACAAGCACCCATAACTAGGCCTTTATCATTATGGGCAATCACTGCTTCAATAGCTGAATAGGAAGCCCTATCGAAAGAAGCATCAAAATTTAATTTGATAATACCCGGTAGAGGTGGTCGCCAAAAAACAAAATCTGTAGAAAAAGAAGGAGAATCATTCATACAACCCATCTTTAATTCACAAGCATACCTCTGAATAAAGCACAATAGTTCCTGCATAGAAAAATTATTCCCTTCGTGAACCAACTTATTGCGCATAAACCAAATAGCCCAGAGTGAAATGGTTAACATTTTCCTTTTCTCATCTGCAGCAGTAATAAACATGCTAACCAATTGGTTTTTGCCGTCTGAGGTATCACTGTCCAGATCAACATGAAGATCCAGTAGATTCCATATTCGTCGTAGCACCTCACAAGACCAAAGAAGATGTTCTGAATCTTCTGGAGTTGATTTACACAAAGGGCAAGCAACCTCCAGTATTAGCTTTCGTTTATTAAGGTTATATCGATGAGGCACATAGTTTCTAGTTAGTCTCCACAGATGTATCTTAATTTTAGAAGGTAATTGGAGCTCCCAAAGCAGCTTGTAAAAATTTTTGTAATTGCCATCACTGTCCATGTTGTAATTAGTGAGCTATGGTCTCCCAGAGAGAAGCACCCTATAACCACTTTTAACAGTATAAACCCCCGTGTTATCTTGACGCCAAACCAAAACATCCTCTTCATCAGACCGAGCCAAGGGGATACTAAGGATACGTCTAGCTTGATCATGGTCAGCGAGCTTGTGTACGATATCATCCTTCTAGGTAAATGAGTGTTCATCGATTAATAGGTTAACTGTAGACCACTGAGTACACATATTCTGTACTAACAACCGACTGCTTCCAGGACCAGGTAGCCAAGGGTCGTTCCAAATGTTCACTATCCGCCCATTACCAATCCTCCAAAGCAGGCCATCAGCAATCAGCTCACGAGCACCACATATGCTCCTCCAGGTAAAAGAAGGGAAAGACCCCACTTTAGCAGACAAAAAATTGGTAAAAGGAAAATAACGAGCTTTAAGAACCTTTGATAACAGACAATCAGGTTGAGAAAATAACCTCCAGGCTTGTTTAGCTAACAATGCCTTATTGAAAAATGATAAATCACGAAAACCCAGACCTTCAAATATTTTGGGATAGCAAAGGTCCTTCCAAGAGCACCAATGAATACATTTTCCAGTTTTACCATTAGCCCACCAGAATTTGTTCATAATGTTTTCTAACGCGTTACATAACATTTTGGTAGTTCAAAGCATTGCATAACATAGATAGGAATAGCTTGTAAGATTGCTTTGACAAAAACTTCCTTACCTCCCATCGAGAGAAAACGTAAATTCCAACTTTCGATCCTCTTACGAAACCTATCCACAAAGTTAGCGAACGCCCAATGTTTCCTTCTACCAACCATCATCGGCAGCCCCAAATATTTTTTCGGATTGACAGCAACTCGAACCCCTAAAATATTTGTAATTGGATCCCTCACCTGTTGATCCATGCTTGCTCCAAAATAAATAAGGGATTTCTCAAAATTTACCTGTTGACTCGAAGCCATCTCATACTCCTCAAGAATGCTACGGACAGTATAGGCCCCATCCTCCGAAGCATTGCCAAATAAGATACAATCATCCGCGAAAAGGAGATGGTTGATCGAAAACTGTTCTCTGCCTAACGGGGCACCAATCATCAGCCTCTTTTATTTTGCTTCATTAAGCGGAGTTGAGAGTCCTTCAGCACATATCAAAAAAAGATAAGGGCTAAGGGGGTCACCTTGACGTAACCCACGCGACAGAGTGAAAATATCGCTAATACCTTCATTGATACCCACAGTATAGGAAACCAAGCAAACACATCTCATAATAAGGATAATCCACTCTTGACAAAACCCCAGACTAGCCATCATCCCGGCCAAAAAATCCCATTCAACCCAGTCATATGCCTTGCTCATATCAAGTTTTAGCGCAAAATTCCCTTGCTTACAATACTTCCTAGTGTTAAGAGAGTGTAGCATCTCATAAGCTATTAAAGTATTGTCAGAAATCTATCTCCCGACAATAAAAGCACCTTGAGCTTCATCAATACAATGGCCCAAAGCAAGACTCATCCGATTCACCATAACTTTAGCAATTATTTTGTATATCACATTATACAAGCTTATCGGCCGAAATTGAGAGAGATTTTTGGGTTTATCAACTTTTGGGATCAGCACTATATGAGTTTTGTTAATCTCATCCATGTCAATCTCCCCTTTTAAGATTGCCAAACAATAACGAGAGATATCACTCCCAACAATATCCCAATACTTTTGAAAAAACTAAGCTGGAAAACCATCAATTCTAGAAGCCTTAAGAGGTGACATTGACTTTACAACTTGCCAAATTTCTACCTCCGTAAAGGGCTTTAACAATTCATCATTCATATCCGAAGTGACCCTTTTCTCACCAGCTGAGTCCGAAGCCGTATAAAGCTCACCAAAAAACTTCACTACTACATTCAGCATCTCTTCCTGTTCGGCAACCCATCGTCCCTTCTCATTTTCAAAACCCACAATTCGGTTACGATTATGACGAGAAATCACTAATCGATGGAAAAAACTGGTATTTTTATCAATATATTTCTACCAGCTAACCCTCGCACGCTGCTCCCAAGATATTTCATCCTTATCCGCCTCTAAATTTAGGCCTAACTGCACCTCCATGATTTCTTCCAAGTTTTCGTCAGTGGGATCCTGCACATAGAGATAAGACAAATGTTCCTCCAGCCTCACACGTTGCTTTTTTTGCTCTCGAGAACATGAGCGATTCCATATTCTAAAGAATTGACCAACTTTGGCTAACTTATCAACCGCATTATTACTAGGCCCAGACCATGCTTGCTGAACAACCCCACCAAAAGATTGGTCTAAGCACCAACTATCTTCGAACATGAATCGTTGGCCTCCAGAATTCTCACTACAATGTAGCCTACCTATTGTATCTATAAGAATCGGACAGTGATCTGAAATGGAATAATTCAGATGTTTAACCGAGTATAAGCAAAAAAGATTCATCCATTCACCGTTAGCAACCCCTATCTAATCTTTCTTGAATATTTGTTGCTTGAAACCTTCCTTTCTCCCACGTGTACCATCTACCAATGAAACCCAAATCAACTAGACCACAGTCCTCCAGAACATTTCTATGTCTAGCCATTTGGTTCTCCGATCTAAGACGTCCTCCTCTTTTCTCAAAAGAACTAGTAATTTCATTAAAGTCTCCGACCACAAGCCAATGGTCTAAATTATTAGTGTGAAGGTGGCAAAGCAGATCCCAAGACATCGATCTTAAACTCTCAATAGGATTACCATAAAAACCCGTGAATCTCCACTTGACCCCATTATCACTATCATTAATATCTGCATCTATGTGAAAAGGGGAATAGCTTTTGAGGGAAATCAATGAATTACCTTTCCAGCCCAGAGATAATCCTCCTTCAGAACCATTAGCACCAACATCAATTCCACAAGAAAATCCAAGCCTCATTCTAACCATCTCCATATCCTTCGCCTTAAGCTTTGTTTCTATGAGAAACAAAATTTGGGGATTAATGGCCCTCAATTTAATTTTGAGCCTTTTAACTGTCCGTGACCTTCCCAAACCACGGACATTCCAACTAACAATCTTCATTGCATTCGGCTGCTCTGCCCTGCAGAGCCAGCCGATAACTTGTCACTATCCCTAACAAAGACAATGTTAGGAACAATACCACTGTTAGTCACCACACGTTGTCGTTTCTTCCCATCAATAGGGTAAATTGGGTCGTTCTCATCTTCCATACACAAAACCATAGGCCCAAAATCATCACCGGCCCCAAAAGACTCTCCTAACTCCTTATTATGCCAGATATTAGATTCCTTAATCACTTTCATTTGATTTAGCTTTGAATGAGAAGGATTAGGAATATAATTACCTAAATCCAAATCACTCCCCTGTTTACTCACAAAATCCCCATTCCCTCCTAAATTAGCTCCTTTTTGATCACTTGCCAAAATCGAATCGCCGCACACCGAACCATCAGCTTCCTATAGCCACTTGCTGGTCGTTGAACTTCGACGTCGTCCCTCCTCCCGAAGGGAAATATCCCAGCCAAAGTTTATACTAGAAGGCTCTAACACAGTACGAAGAGGGCAAAAACTCTCACCATGCCCAAGCTTCCCACATATAAAACAAAACAAGCAAAGTTTTTCATACCGAAACTTGGCATAGACAACTCGGTTTGAACCAAGCAGTATCTTCTTTTTCCTTTTTAAAGGGATCATCACATCAAGGCAAACCCGAATATACATGAAATTCTTTATACCCATCAATGAAAAAGATATATCATACTCAAGGAATTGTCCAATAAAATTACCTAGTTGCTTAGCCATGTTTTCAGACATCAATCATGGGGGAGATCATGGACTTGGACCCAAAAAATAGAAAAGTTTAACGGGACTGACAAAGGATATTCCCCCTCTTGTATTTTATGAAGCAGGAGTAAATGATTATTGAAGAACCAGAGAGCCCCCCAACAACTCTTTGTATATGAACCTCATGGAAGAATTTAAGAAGATAACATTTTTCACCCATGTCTGAGATGCAGATACCCTTTATGGGATGCCAAAGATCTGCCAATGTATTACGAAGGGAGGGAAAATGAACTACACTCTCAGTCAAGCAGCGGCCCACCAGACAAAGATGAAAAGAAAGATCTGTCGTTGCATCATCCTCCTGGAACGCAATCTCCTCATCATCAGCCAACTGCAAATTGGCCAACTCATTCTCCACACTAATCTAGACAAGTTGACAGCAAAAGAACCCCACCACGTAAAAAGGCGAACAGGAAAAGAACAAGCAAAAGAAAAACCAAAGATTGTGTCAATAGACAGACAAAAGACCGTGTCAATAGACAGACTTTTATTTAAAAAACTAATAAAAGTTGCTTCTGATTTGCCTTTGTTTCAAGATTACAATTCAACCTGTCATTTTACAGTCACAATTGTATGGCACTGTAAAGGACAAAAGTCAAGTGGATAGGAAGTAAGAGGTCTGATACTTTGATTCCTTAACCTTCAAATTGAGAATGTTATATTGCTCCTGATCTACGATACGATTTTTAAGTTTGGCGAAGTACTTCGTTAATTTAATATTGTGAGTATCAGTATAAAAGGTTTTTTTCTTTTCTTTTCGGGGTGTAAATGCTGTTGCAATTTGAAGTAAATGCAAGTACCACTGATTGATCCAAGTATGTACTGGTTTGCAATTACAAATATTGGTTCAATACTGAAATGCCTTTCCCAGGTAAATAGACCTTTTTAGTTACTAAGTAGTGGGATGTCATGTCATTTCCCTTCCCTTACTAGTTCATGAGCAAATATTGTGGCTCATCTGGTCAGTTAGTCTCTTATGAGCGTGAGCAGAATGTCCATCCTTGATATGTTTATTGCTTCTGTACCTGAAGTTCTGAGCATATTGTGAGTTAGGTGCTTTGAAATTTAAATATATAAACTCATCATTAAAAGAAAAAAGTGTCAAGCAGAAAGTTAAGAGACAGAATCTCATTGGACCTTTATGTTATTTTGGGGTTCCAATAGTCAAAAACTTTTAATTTCACAAATCACAATTTGGTTTCCATCAAATTAGAATATAGTTCGAAGTTAGGAAGTGGATGTAATATTAAGCCTTGTGGGCATTACATATGAATTACATATATTTCATTTCCTCCAAAACTTCTAAACCATTTGCTTTTCATTAATTACTTTGAATAATATAGATGATGTTTCAGTCTAGCAAAGTCAGAGTGCTTTTTATATTTTATCATAAGGTGCCTAATTTTAAGTCCTCTATTGTGTCAGTGTTGTACTTACATTTTTTTTCTGTTTTCAGGGAAGGAACTCCTCTTTTTAAAAATGCAGGAGGAGATGTTAGTGCCCTTGGAGAAGAAGCATCTTCGATTTCCACCTTTTGATAGGAGGTTTCACCATCATGACTTGATTGAATCTGGCATGGTTGTTCAAGTTTCAAAAGATTATATACTACTAGTAGTGAGAATTGGATAGTGTTGCTTTTCTTTTGGTTCAGTTTTGAATATAAGGTGTAGCTACTAACTCATTTAATCAGCTTTTTATGCCACTATAGCAAAACAGACTTTTAGCGGCGTTTATAAGCACCACTAATAGTATTTGTGGCGCTTTTAAAAGCGCCGTAAAAAACACCGCTAAAACAAAAGCCGGAAATTTTAGTGGCGTTTATGAGAAAAAACGTAGCTAAAGGTCATGACTTTTAGCGGCGCTTTTCCCATGACCTTTAGCGGCGCTTTTCCCACAAACGCCGCTAAAGGTCATGATTTTTAGCGCCGCTTTTCCCGCAAACGCCGCTAAAGGTCATGACTTTTAGCGGTGCTTTCCCACAAACGCCGCTGAAGGTCATGACTTTTAGCGGTGCTTTTCCCAAAAACGCAGCTAAAGTCATGAAAAATAAAAAAAAATTTAAAACATCATACTTTTAGCGGCGCTTGTTCCAAAAACGCCGCTAAAAGTCCTGAAAAATAAAAAAATTAAAATATTACACTTTTAGCGGCATGTTTCCCAAAAACGTTATGAAAAATAAAAAAATTTATAATATTATAAAAACACCAAAAATCCAATTTAGAAATGTATAATTTAATTTGAAGACATTAAAATGAAAATTATAGAAGAATATAGATTTCTATAATTCCATCTAATAACAAGCATGTGAGATTTGCCTAAAATTATAGAAATGCTCCTAATAACAAGCACATTCCATGACCCTAGTCACCAAGCATCATCGCAAAGAGAAATGGAAAAGTAACAACAGTGTAAAACTGCAGGATTTGCCTCCTGATATCTAGCAATACTATAAAAAGTTCTCATGTTAGTATCCTGCTAAAAATGTAAAAATTTCAACAGTAAACATATAAAAAGTTTAGCCTGAGGGCAGTATGATTCATTTAATTGATCAAGAACACATGAAGCTGCAGTCAGAAAACGGACAAGATACTTCAATTTTGACATATTATAGTGCCATTACATAAATCTTCTAAGAACTAGCTTCACGGTTAGGAAGCAATTCATGCCCCCCCAGCATATCATATTTACCATCTAAAACATAAACCACCCAATGAACCCAATAAGATTCTTAATACTGGACAACCGTTCAATTTAAAGTGAGTAGCTTATACAAGTTTGTCAAAACTATCAACAGAAGCATGCCATCCATGTGTTAAAGCAACATAGCATCATATTAGAACTCACCCATATGCATCAACAGTCTCCTGATATGCATTTGTAAAATGGTTGGTTCTAAAATATGTAGGAGGTGATTCTACAGTAATATATCTATATCTATATCTATATCTATATCTATATCTATATCTATATCTATCTCTCTATCTATCTATCTATCTATCGATCTATCTATATATATATATATATAATGAGCTTAAATTATACGGTTCTGTTAATAAAGCTCTAAATGGCAGTATTAACATAAAGCAGCTTCAGACTAAAAGATAAATGTTTAACGTTCACAACAAAACATTCTTGAACGTGAAGTCAAATACGTTAAAGAAATTCGAATACCTTCTTCGTAAGACGACCCTGTGCAAGGTGAGGTTTCTCATTACGACCCTGTGCAAGGTGAAATTAATTATCAGCATATAAAACCAAAAAGAGGACAAAGAAAAAGCATTTGGATGAGCTAAGTTGTTTTAAAAAAGGGGTTTAAACAAAAAAAGTATGGTTTTGATACAATAAACTCAACCAAAACTTGATTCAATCCATGAATACTAACCTGATCATCACCATCAAGGCAATGCCTGTATAACAAGGAATCCCATTTTTCAGCTGAATCACGAGGAGGACGTTTAACCAATGGGAATCTAAAATATAAGCAATTTATGTTCCATAAAATATTTGTATTCTACGTATATTGATACCATCTTTCAAAGATTCTCGACATATATGAAAAAGTTTGATAAAATTTAACTTACTCGTACTGTATATACCCGAGTTCAACTATCATGACAAATTTGGGAAACAATTGAAAGTTTAAAACATAATGTTCTAATCCTTCTATTTTCTTTTTTTTCATATCGGAGAGGGTCATTAAAAGATTATATCTATATCCCTATACTAATGTATAAAAATGAAATTAATATTCTAGTACTACCAGCAACAAACAACATTCAAACCAAAGGAAACAAGCCTAATGTTACCATTATAAGGTTTTAATTTCTGTTCTTTTAACCCACACTTATTGAGTTTAGTGGTAAAAAACTCCAGAGAGTTTGAATAGCTTATCCTTAATTTAGGGTTATAACTCAACTCGACCTAAATTTAATCAGAACTCAACATGACTATTGATTTCAAAGGATATCAAACTGTTCGAGGAGAGGTCAAACTTGCTTTAAGAGGAGAGGTTAATAAACATTAAGTTGGTCAAAGTTTCAAATACAATTTGTGAAAACTTACAGAGAGAGTTGGAACAGCTGCAATGACAATACTTGTAAACGCCACAGATGTCTGCATGTATACATTTCATTGCAATTAATCAATCAGAAAATATAAAACCTAAATATCAAACACATTTGTTTGTACCAAAGCATGAAGACACAAAATGAAAAATTTCAACACCAAACACTATTTTCCTAATATGCATCAAAAAGAATCTATTTAAATTTTCAACCATTAGCAATAGGAAAATGCACCTAATGACAAGAAAAATCTTCATATAGTTAACTTCGATGAATAATTGGTCTCAAAAGACCTTTTAATGATACCAGCTTGCTTGTGATTTAAGCTATGAGCAATGAAATATATTTTGTTAATTAATGCATTGAGGATATTTGGTTGTAAAGTGTACATTATTTTTTAAAGTGATGTTATGAAACAATTGCACCAAGTGATTCAGCAGATATGGCTTTTTACAAGCCAATGGAAGAAAGGTTTTGGAGATGATCTTAAAACACACAAATAAATGAATTAATTAAGCTGCTTTCTCGGTGCCAAAATGATCAAAACATTATTAGATCATTCAATGTCAATTAGTAGAGAGAAATAAGCAGTCTGCCCCATATATACACACGAAGACAGATGACATGAAAAATTATATCCAATTTTTCTAGAATATATGAAAGTAGAAAGCTCAAGCAAGCTTGCTCTGCTCACTCGTTTTTATAAACAAACCATATTTTCTACCCTTTCTGTCCTGCCTAACCACCCCTCTCTCACTTACTCTAGTTTGAGGTAATCTAAATAGAGAGAGTTCACAATTGAAGTTGATAAAAGAGGTAAAGAAAAAACCTATACTTCCATGGATTGCAACAACTTCAAATACCTAGTAATCTAGGGTCCAACACTTCAACTACAAAAGAATAAATAAAGTAAATAAAGAACCACCGGTCTCTAAGTTGATTGACCTATCCAGTGACACAAGAAACATAAAATTGGAGTAGATCAGTTCACTCGAGCAGATATTTCTTTTATGCAACATGGTTACGACAATGCAGGCAACAGATGATGAAAAAGAAAATATTAGTCACACCCTTCCCTAATAAATTTAGCTACCTGAATCTACGTCAACCACAGTCCTTCCACAGCTTCTCCTAGAATTGTTTTTAGCCTGACATAAAACCCCAAGAAGAATAATAAAAGTCGACATAATGAAATTGAATCCATGTGCCTTCCTTCGTTAATACCCTCTAAGAGAAGGCCCCCTCACTTCTATTATGCTCATGTTCGGCTTAATATTTTTCCTAAGTGCTATTCAAATATGCAGCCTCAACAATACCTAAAAACAACCACCTTGAACTTCAACAAGTTTTCACTAAAACCAATAAATTCTTTCACCTAATTGAAGCACAAGAAAAATAACACTTGAAAAGTATAAGAAACTCAAAAATACTTGGTTCAATCTCGACAGTTACAAAAAAACATCATGATTTAGAACTCAAAAAGATCCAGAAAATGAGCAGGCAGACACTTAATTCTTCTAAATTCTTAATTTGAAAAAAATGAAAGAGTAATATGCAAATAGTAATTTGAATAATATTTTAACAAAAAAGATATCTTTTTTTTCTTTCTCAAGCTTGCTTCCTTAATGATCCAAACAGCACCATATGAGTGAACAACTGATTTCCATATTTCCAGCTTGATATTGTTGATTAAATTAATTTATTTAAAGAAGTACGGGATAATGAACAACCTCTCGACATAAAATCTTTTTTTTTTAATTAGTCAACATTCGAACTAGAACCGATCGGCAGATAAAAACCCGCAACCAATCAATTATAATAAACTGATAATCAAATAAGCATTCTGAGCTCTAGATGCATTTCTAATTCATGATAATCACTTATGCTTTAATTATACCACATTATGAGCCCTAGATGCATCTCAAAAATGTTATTGATAAGTAAATCATCCTTCCTCATATTTATGTCATATAAATAACATTATAAAACAAGAAGGTTAGGGAGTATGCAAAGCGAGTGTTACCTGCTCAAAATTCTTTTTCCTTCCCAAGTCATATTTCTACCTAACCACTCCTTTCTTCTTGTGAACCTGGAAAATTGTTTCACAAAGGTAATATATAACACACTAAAAATTAAATAAAGCATCCAAACATATAGCACAACCTAATGATAATAGAATTACTCAATAGTGGTTGCTTAAAATAAAAGCATCAACTTTCTATAGATTCTTAACAACTGGAAGGAAACACATCAAAATCAACATCTTGCTGCTCTACTAATCTCCAGGCAATAATATAGAACAACATAAATAAAATCAAGATGGCTGAAAAATATTAGCTGTATGGTATACCTCTATTAATGTCGTATTGCTTGATAGAAGAGATGCATGCATGACAACGAAACAATGAAGACTCAAAGCAAAAGCAAAATTGAAAACTGCATCAAGGTACAGAATCTGTAAAAAAGGTGAAAACAATGAGAATGCAGAACAAATATGATGAGTTGAAAATGATATATCAACTCAAGTTGACAACTTACCAAATGCCAAAAACATTATCGCTGATTTGGTAGCAGAAGAGTGATTCTTGGCTTCACTAAAGAAATTGATAAAACTTGGCAGCAACACTATGGTGACCATTGTTGTCTCCAAAAACGTATATAGCTTTTATTGGGAGAAATAAATGTCAGGAAATATAGGAAAGATGAAGAGACGACCATTCCTACCCCCTTTTTTGGTTCAAAAGAAGGGTAAAGGGCAGAGAAGATTGTACTTTCTAAGCAAGTTTAAAGATACGAAGCCAACATTCAGTTCAGTCACCTTTAGTTTGAGAAATACGAGGCCTTTTTATTAGGAAAAAAAGAAAACAAATGGAATGAGGACACTAAACTTTTAAGGTTGCTGACGAACATTTACATGCCTATTCTGAAATGTGGAACTAACTATATGTAAATCTACTTAATTCAGCCCAAGAAAAGACACGAAGAAACAGAAAGCACAATACATGAAGGAATATTCAATATTTTTATGCATCAAAACTAGTAATTACTTATAAAATCACTAGTGATCGAAGCAAATAGAATAAATCAACTGTTGGGATTAACAGAGTTGCAAAAATAGTAGGCTGGCCGAAATCCTTTCTTAGATACCTCAAAGATATTGGAGAAACAAAACTTCAAATAACCAATGCAACCATTGCTTCTTAGGCTTATTAAAAGTTAAAAACGACAGTTATATTAGTGTCATACTTGCAACTCATGAAGTATCTTTTTCAAACGAAAAATTGACATAGTAATACCAGTTCAACCCTAACAGATTTTTTCCAGTGAAACATAGTTATGATTAAACCATAAAGTGAATAAACATAAACAGAAAAAGAAAGATGGGACATACTTCAATCTTATTCCTTAACTACAAATTACCAAGTAAGATGAATGGCAAGTTACCAAGAAAAGAAGGAAAAACTTATAGTTGCATGCTCCAACACAATTCACCACCCAGACACAGTGGTGGTCCATCTTGAGAACACATCTTTGACCTAAAAAAAACACGATGTAGAAGGTCATATTTCATGCTATCAGCTTGACACATTCTCATACTTCAATTATGCCAATTAAAATTAGTAGTGATATTCCACAGAATGGTTTTGGAGATAGTTTTGAAAATCTACAAAAGAAAAGTTGCCAAAGTTAAAATTATAGTTTTGAAAATCTACAAAAGAAAGGTTGCCCAAGTTAAAATCTCAGTTCATTTCCTTCAATTAATGAACTAACAATCTTTTCTAACATCAACCAGATTGAACTGTAGCTAATACTTTTTTGCTTCAAATTAGAAAAAAAAAGTAATAAAAATATCTCAAATCTCAGCAATTGAACATCAAACAGATCACCGCATTGATTAAAATGAATTGAAAAAAAAGAATAAAAGAAATAAATAAGAGAAAGTATGAGAGATTAAAAAAAATACCTTGAAATCATGGAAAAATGGAATCAATTTTCGAATTCAAAAATTTCCCAAAAGAAAAAAAAAAGAAGAAGAAGAATTGGAAGGAAAAAGAAAATTAGGAATTGGAAGGAAGGGAGAGAGATGAAGGAATCCACAACTGAATAATACTCTCTCTTGAGCTTTCAAGAAAGCTAGGGTTGGCTAAAAGAACATTTTGCCCTCTTGTTGGGCCAGGCACGTGCTGTCTTTTACAATAACAGCAACAGCAGATGTTATCATCGGTAGCAATGCAGTGATACCAAAAACAAACCCGAGGCATTAAATTGGTGACGAAATGGTTAAGCAGAATTTGAATACTGAATTGCTTAATCTTGGACAGCATTCACTTTCATCGGTAATTGTCCTGTAAAGCCTGAGTTGTTCTTGGAGAACCCATACCCATTACAACAATTTAGCTGTGGAACTCCCGATTTTGATTTTCTTGGTTTTGGGTATTTCTCTACAGGGAATCGGAATGTCAAGGAGAGCTTGGTAGCCATAAAAATAATCTCTTTTTCTACTGTCAAAGATTGAAGAAAATAAAAAAACGGCGATGGCGACTTACAAGTTAGTCGATGGTGATGGCGACTGGCGATTGGCGACGAGGCAGATGAAGGCCGACGTGATGAGGAAGAATGGACAATTGACGGCAAAGTAGGAGAGGATTTGAGGAGGATTCTGATAATTGGGAATTTAGGGTGAAAATAAGGTGAAGACAGTAAGGAATTTCGGGTGATGGAACTGAATAAAACCCAACACAAACAAACGACGTCGTTTTGATAAAAAAAATTAAGGTTTGTGGCGTTTTTTAAACTAGCGCCGCTATTGCCTACTTATAGCGGCATTTTTACCCTAGCGCCGCTAGTACTAAAACATAATATAAAATGAGTTTTTGGTAATTTAAAAAAACTCATAAATATTATTTTTTGGCAATTTTTTTAAATTGAATTGGTATTAAAATAATATTAAATCTTTTCAATAATTTTGAAAAAAGAATATATGTTTTAAATTTTTTTTGAATGAAATAAATATTAAATTATTACAATTATAAGGACTTCTTTTAAAATTAATCTTATTGTTATTATTTTCATAATAAAATTCTTTCTGTTACAGTTAATTATAACTAATTTACATAAATTAATTTGTTCATTAGCACAAATTTCTTCTATTTATTTTAACATTTGACATCTCTATTTATTATAATCATTTTAATTTACTATTTTCAAAGAATAAAATATATTTTTTTATACTACTAATATGTATTGATTTTTTTAAGTTAAGATTAAATTCATTATTTATTTTTTTTTGAAATAATTACATTGACAAACACTATTAGCCTGTATGTCATATGGGTATAGAAATTAGTTATACATATACTATAGCAATATGAAGTTACAATAAAGAAAATAAATAGTTATTATTCGATATGGTTTAAGCACTAAACTAAAAACCCTATAACTCTAAAATAATAAAAACTAAACTATAAACCCAACTTAAACCCTAATCTAATCCTTAATCTTAAATATTAAACCTTAAACCCTAAAACATAAACTCTGAACCCTAAACTATAAAGATTAATCCATAAAATATATGCCCTAAATTAAACCATAAACCCCAAATTATCATGAGAATTAATTCAATATTTTAAAATTAATACTATCTCTTTTACGATTATATAAGAAATTATTTAATCTTGTTTTTCATTTTTAACAAATATTTTTCTCTTAAATAATTTAAACTAGAATCATAATTTTAATGTATTAAAATTAATGTTATCTCTTTTACAATTATATAAGAAATTATTTAATATATAAATTAAAAGACACTAATTTAATCTAAACCCATAACCCCCTATCCTCTATCCCATAAACCCTAAATCATAAACTATAAACCCCTAACCTCAAACCCCTAACCCTTAACCGATTAACCCCAAACCCTTAACCATTTACATTTAAACCCATTAACCCTAACTTTTAACCCATGAAACCCTAACACATCCCCCTTAAACCTTAAACCGCAAATATTTTTTAACAAATATTTTTCTCTTAAATAATTTAAACTAGAATCATAATTTTAATGTATTAAAATTAATGTTATCTCTTTTACAATTATATAAGAAATTATTTAATATATAAATTTAAAAACAATCAGTCATATATATCCAAAAAAACTTAAAAATTATTTGCGGCGTTTTTCCAAAAGCGCCACTAATGCTCAAACTTTTAGCGGCGTTTTCCCAAAAGCGCCGCTAATGCTCAGACTTTTAGCGGCGTTTTTCCAAAAGCGCCGCTAATGCTCGGACTTTTAGCGGCGTTTTTCCAAAAGCGCCGCTCATGCTCAGACTTTTAGCGGCATTTTTCCAAAAGCGCCGCTAATGCTCTCACATTTAGCAGCGTTTTACGAAAAAACGCAGCTATATATCCTTTTTAGCAGCGTTTTGTAAATAAACGCCGCTATTGCTCATTTTTTGGCGGCGTTTTCCCTCAAACGCCGCTAATGTATAATATTTGCGGGGTTTTTCTTTAAAACACCACTAAAAACACCGCTAAAAGTCTATTTTGCTGTAGTGTGCTTTATATCTTCTGTTAATAAATTGACAGAAACTTATTATCAAGTTGACGATTGAACAAACAACCATTTTCTTGCACTCATGTGCGTATGCATGGATGAATGCAAGATGAAGTGAGTATCTTATCTTTTAAATCTTGTATCATTTATTTATTTATTTAGCAACTTCCATGATTGGTTAAACTACTGTAAGGCTTAACACTAATAATATCTCAGTTGAATGCTTGTCATGATGATCAATTGCAAGTTCAGTATTTCTATTTAAAAGTGAAGTGAACAACTCTTGAAACACCCCATACCCGGCCCACGAGCCTGGTCCGGATCTGGTATGTTCCTCAAGAAAAACCGGTTCAAATTCTTTTGCTTCTTAGGAAAAACTTGTGCGATTTTTAAAAAAAATATTGTTTTGGGTTGGGCTTGAGTTGAAAACGAATTCGACTTTATATTGAAAACCCTTTTTAATTTTAAGTGATAAAACATAAAGAGTATATTCAAAAATTAAATTACTTAATCTTTAACTTAATAAAAATTTGTAAACATAATTAAACAATAAGACAGAAATAAAATCGTTCACTATGGCCTTATTACATAAAACAAAACCCAAAATAAAATTGTAGAGTACTTAAATAAAATAAAATGTCCAGATTAAATAATTTGCTTGCTGTGCATGGCCATCTTTGAGCTCCTGCCGACCCGGTCCATTACTGCTCATCACCTGAAAAATATTCCCCAACGGGGTGAGTCAAACAGACTCAATGTGTAACCAACACTAAAATTTAATAGATTTAGGCATACCATACATATCATGTTCACATAATAATTCAAGATAATGATGCAAACCCAAACCCAAACCTAGATGCCATCCGCTACACATCCACGTACCAACCTGCACACCGTGGGGACTACTAAGTCAACCCTCCTTCCGCTACACTCCATCGAAGGCAGTCGCTGCAGTCGACGTGCTCATCGCCCATATAAAATTCGTGGCATAGCCACCAGATTAAATAATTGTGTCATGAGACACCACGTTCAGATAATGTAACCGAAGTTACCACATTCAGATAATGTGACTGAAGTTACCACATTCAGATAGTGAGACCGAAGTCACCACATTCACTTCCCCTTTCTCATATAACCCGAATGCCCTATATTATTCATATCATGCATATCATACTTAAATTCACATTCATGTCACTTTTCACATGTTAAAATATAACATATTTCGTAATCCTAGTAGGAGTAGGAAACGTACCTGAGTACTTTGTACCACATTAGGGTACCTTAGCCATATTCACATTCTTATACATACTTATATTAAATATTGCCATATAACGTATTAAAGATAGTGTGGGGTACACACCTGATTTGCTTAACGAATTCCTTAAAATCCCAAAAAACTGATCTATTGCTTTAGATCTCAATTCCTACATTTGGTAACCTTAATATGTTAGCATAAAGCCTATTCGGCTATAAAACCAAATCCTAGTAGGATTCGTATTCTTAAAACCTACCTTGTTACTGTTTTGATGATTAATCAAATCCCGGAAACTTGTATTCTTCTCCTTTGAAATCGGCTAATCACTAGATCCCTTGAATTGGTTAGTTTTCGGTTAAAACAAATCGATCTAAGTACTTAAGATAGAACTTTCGCCGATTATACATATGTCTTACCTTTATGATTTCAAATCCCGAAACTTTCCTCCTTGTAGTCGACAGTCACAGAATCCCGAAGCTTTCCTTCAAAGTTTCGGCCAACATGTATATGACATTAGAACCTTGACTTTCGGTTTAAAGAAGAAAGAAAATAATGGTAATAGATCCTTACCCTTACTTGAAGAAGTCGACACACCCTTGTTTGAAGTCCCACCAAGGTTCGGCTATGGAGACTTAGACAGGGATAAAAGGTTTCGGCTTTGACAGCAGAAGAGAAAAGAAGAAAAGAAGAAAAGAAGGATTTTGGAGAGGAAAAGAATCGATGAAAGAGAGGCTACTTGGCCAAGGAAAATTCGGCAGAGAGAGAGAAGGAAGAAAAATTGATGAGTAGCCCTATTTTTTCCCTCTTATAGCCGAAATTACTACTCAGAATCCCTTACTTGGCCACCACTCTTCTATTTTGATAACTTTATCCTTTGAATTATCACTTTATTAAAAGAATAATCCCCTATTATCTCCTTGAAAATAATTTAAGATAAATCATCATTTATCCTTCTATTTAGCCGAAATTTAAAGAGAATAAAACTCCTCTTTTAAGAGCCTTAATGTCGTCCACCTCTCTGCTTCTGGAAGCAAAAAAATAAAATTTCTTTTGTTTGCTTCCCAAGTGACTCGAACCCAGGCCCAATTGCACCTGCTTGTGGCGTCACCCACCTGGGCCTTAAGTGACATCTTCAGGCCACTTTTCCAAGCCTGATTGTGTGTCAAATTCCTCCTACTAATTTTCTTAAGGCAACCTTGCCTTAATTTCCTCTTTTTAAACCTTAAAACTTGACATTTCTTTACATTTCCAAGTTTCCAAAAATTTTCGTTTGCCTCCTTTAAACTTAACATTTCCTTACATTTCCAAGTTTCCAGAAATGTTCACTTTCCTCTTTTGAATCATTTCCAAATCATTTCCTTACCTTTCTTAGTTTCCAAAAATGTTCACTTTCCTCTTTTAAACTTAACATTTCCATACATTTCCAAGTTTCCAAAAAAATATTCAAAACACATTCATAACACATAAGACATGTCATTTCGTACAATTAAACCGAAAATGCATAGGCCCTTTTCAGGATGTTACAGTTCTACCCCCTTAAAATAATTTCGTCCTCGAAATTTCCTAGCTAAAATAATTGAGGGTATTGCTGTCGCATTGTCTCTTCTGGTTTTCACGAAGCTTCCTTTGATCCATGATTGCGCCATAACACTTTAACTAGAGGAACTGACTTCCTCCGTAACACTTTCACATCACGTTCCAATATCTGAATTGGCTCCTCCTCGTAGGATAGGTCTGGCCTTAGCTCCACTTCTTCAATTGGTACCACATGAGATGGATCCGATCGATAACGACGTAGCATGGATATATGGAATACGTCGTGCATCTGCTGCAACTCTGGTGGTAACTCTAACTGGTATTCCAATGGCCCAACTCGTTTCGATACCCGATAAGGCCCTATAAACCTTGGGCTTAACTTCCCTTTGCGACCAAACCTCATCACCTTCTTCCAAGGTGAGACCTTAAGGAATACTTGATCTCCTACATCAAATTCTATCTCTTTTCGTTTGAGATCTGCGTACGACTTCTGCCTATCAGAGGCTTCCTTTAACCGTGCCCTGATTATCTCAACCTTTTCTTCAGTTTCTGCCACTAACTCTGGACCCAAAACCCGACGTTCTCCTAACTCAGTCCAACAAGTAGGAGTTCGACACTTCCGACCATACAACGCTTCATATGGTGCCATCCGAATGCTAGCTTGATAGCTGTTGCTGTAGGCGAACTCTGCTAAAGGCAAATGGTCCTCCCAACTTCCTCGGAAATCCATCACACAGCCTCTCAACATATCCTCCAGCACTTGTATAACCCGTTCAGACTGCCCGTCTGATTGTGGATGAAAAGCCGTAGTGAAGTCCAACTTAGTACCTAAAGCTTGATGAAGTGCCCTCCAAAACCGAGACGTGAACCTTAGGTCTCTATCCGAAATAATTGACACCGGTACTCCATGTAACCTTACAATTTCTGCTACATATAATTTGGCCAACTTCTGAAGAGAATAATTCACTCTTACCGGGATGAAGTGTGCGGACTTGGTCAAACGGTCCACTATTACCCATACCGAGTCCTTCTTAGTAGGCGTAAGGGGAAGCCCACTAACGAAGTCCATGGTAATTCTCTCCCACTTCCATTGTGGAACCTTGATTGGCTGAAGTAATCCCGATGGAACTTGGTGTTCAGCCTTAACTTGCTGACACGTCAGACATTTTCCTACGAATTCAGTAACTTCCCGTTTAAGATCAGGCCACCAAAACTGTTCCCTTAGATCTCTGTACAGCTTAATACCTCCGGGATGCATAGCATAAGGGCTACTATGCGCCTCCCGAAGAATCCTTTGTCTTAACTCCACATCCTTCGGCATACAGACCTTTCCTTTGTAGCACAATACTCCTTCGTCAATGACACCATAATCCTCTAACTTTCCGTTCTGTACTTGCTGTAACTTAGCACTTAGGTCCTTATCCGCCAACTGTCCCTCTTTCACCTCATTGAGCCATGTGGGCTTAACTTGCAACTCTGCCAACAGGCTTCCATCATCATACAAACTTAAGTGATCGAACATAGCCCTTAGATCCGACACAACCTTTCGACTTAGGGCATCAGCTACCACATTCGCCTTGCCCGGGTGGTACTCTATCGAGCAATCATAATCCTTCAATAACTCCACCCACCTTCGCTGCCTCAAGTTCAACTCCTTCTGAGTCAACAGATACTTAAGGCTCTTGTGGTCTGTGTAGATTATGGACCTTTCCCCATAAAGGTAGTGCCTCCAAACCTTAAGAGCGAAAACCACTGCTGCCAATTCCAAGTCATGAGTTGGGTAGTTAACCTCATGCGGCCTTAACTGTCGAGACATATAAGCGACTACTTTTCCATCTTGCATTAGGACACATCCTAATCCCGTATGCGAAGCGTCACAGTATACCACAAAATCCTTCCCTGCCTCCGGCTGAATTAACATTGGAGCTTCCATCAACACTTTCTTAAGCTTTTCAAAACTCTCATGTTGCTTATCAGTCCATTCAAAGGGTACTTCCTTCCTTAATAACTTTGTCAAAGGCGCGGCTATTGACGAGAACCCTTCCACGAACCTTCTGTAATAGCCTGCCAAACCTAAGAAACTTCGGATCTCAGCCACGGACCTAGGTGGTTTCCAATCCAACACTGCTTCGATCTTCCTAGGATCCACTCTTATTCCCTCTGCGGATACCGCATGTCCCAAAAACGCCACCTCCTTCAGCCAAAATTCACACGTACTGAATTTAGCGTAGAGCTTCTTCTCCCTTAACACTTTAGCACCACTCGGAGATGCTCATCATGCTCCTCTTCAGACTTAGAGTACACCAAAATGTCGTCGATGAACACAACGACAAACCTATCCAAATAGGGTTGGAAAACTCGGTTCATCATATCCATGAACGCGGCTTGAGCGTTCGTCAACCCAAACGGCATTACTACAAATTCAAAATGGCTGTATCTTGTCCTAAAAGCGGTCTTATGGATATCTGCCTCCTTCACCTTCAACTGATGATATCCTGACCTTAAGTCTATCTTCGAGAATACTGCGGCCCCTTTCAGCTGATCGAACAAGTCATCGATCCTTGGCAAAGGATACTTGTTCTTAATGGTCAGCTTATTCAACTGACGGTAATCTATACACATACGCATAGTTCCGTCCTTCTTCTTCACAAACAGGATCGGTGCTCCCCATGGAGACACACTGGGTCGAATGAACCCACGATCCAGCAATTCTTGGATTTGAGCCTTGAGCTCAACCAACTCCTTTGGTGCCATTCGATACGGGGCAATTGACACAGGAGCTGTTCCCGGTAGCAAGTCTATTCCAAACTCCACCTCCCTATCAGGGGGTATTCCTGGTAATTCCTCCGGAAACACATCTTCAAAATCCCTTACAGTTCTAACTCCACTGACACCTTCTTCCTTTCCACCCAACGTACTTACGAAGGCTAAGAACGCCTTACACCCTTTCCTAACCATTTTCTCTGCCTTCAACGCTGAAACTACGTTAGACAGGTAGTTTCTTCTTTCTCCGATCAATACTACTACTTCATCCTCCGGGGTCCTTAGTTCCATACGTTTAGCCGCACGATCCAACACGGCTCGGTGCTCTACTAGCCAGTCCATTCCAAGTATGAGTTCAAACTCCTCAAAGGGTAGTTCCATTAAGTCAGCCCGAAAGTTCACTCCCTGAATCTCTAGGGGTACATTCTGAAAGATCTTATCCACCACTACAGTTTGGCCTAACGGGCTTACTACAGTCATCTGCCTATCAGAAAGTTCAGAGTCTAGGCCTAATGTTTCCACTACACTACATGCAACATAAGAATGGGTCGAGCCCACGTCAATCAGAGCAAAATAGGGCTTGCCATAAATAAAGAACGTACCGGTTATAACATCCGGCGCGTCTCCATCCTCCCTCCGGCGAACCGCATAAACTAAACCCGGCTGCTTTGCCTCAGTATTAGCAGCACCTCTGCCCTATGTTCCACGTCCTCTACCAGCACCATTACCTCTGTTATTCGAACCACGACCTCGTTGAGGCTGTTGTCCACCTCTACCAGTCTGACTAACATTCTGAGCTGCTGGTCGACTTTCATCTGGTTTCTTAGGACAATCCTTGAGCATATGGTCCTTGGACCCACACCTAAAACATTCTCCCGTATTTTTCCAGCACTCCCCTAAGTGCTTCTTTCCACAATGATCACAAGGACGATACTGCCATCCTGTACCAGCTTGCTGATTTCGCGGCCCATCAACTCTAGGCCTCTTTTGAACCTTCCCGATGATCCAAAACCTCTTTTTGGCCTATTCCGATCCATAGTCTGCTTTGTAGCATCCTTAATTCCCTCGGCTACCTTGGCCTTTTCTACTAAAGCAGAAAACTCCCGCTCCTGATGCGGTGCTATCAACAATCTCAAATCATCCCTTAGTCCGTCCTCAAAACGGACACAGCGTTCATGCTCAGTTGCCACTGCTCCTCGAGCATATCGGCTCAACCTCAGGAATTCAGCTTCATATTCTGCAACGGACTTGTTCCCTTGAACCAGCCCCAGAAAATCCTTCCTTTGCTCATCAGTATACCTTGTGCCGACATATTTCTTCTGATATGCTTCCTTAACATAATCCCAAGTCAGATCCTCAGCTGTAGCACCATCCCGAACAGTTAACCACCATTGATACGCTTCATCGCGTAGCAGTGCCACCATTCCTTTTAACTTCTCCTCAGGGGTCAGATCGAGCTCATCCATAATTCGCTCGGTTGCCTCCAACCAGTACTCAGCTGTACTGGGTGCCACACCAGATACTCCTCTAAACATTTCAGCCCTATTGGCTCGGAGTCGCTCGGGTACAGATTTCTTAGTTCCCTTATTTCCTCCAGCACCAGCCACCATTTCCAAAACTCGCAGCACAGCCTGTGATACAACATCTTCCCCCGTCTGAGCTTGCTGCTCCACATTAACAGCTGGGGGTGGTGGTATTACCCGCGAAGAAGTTTTATGAAAAGAATTTTAGGAGTGGTTCTTTCGTATTCATACATGCACACAGTCTTTTCATTCATTCATTCATCCATCAAACAATTATGAACTTCCGTTCATTCAGAGAAACATTGTAATTTTCATTGTTGTTGTTTTCTCACTACCTAGGGGTATTTTCGTAATTTGTCCTACAAGGGTATTTTCGCCATTTTTCAAAAGAAAAAGTTCCTTGGTGATTTTGTCAAAAGTATTTTGGAATTTTAATATTCCCGGGGTATTTTTTCGGAAAATTTTGAAATCTGGGGGTATTTCGGTAATTTTGGACCTCGGGGGTATTTTGGTAATAAACCAGGGTAAATTTGTAAAGTTTAATATTTCCGGGGTATTTCTAAATTTATAAAACTTGAGGGTTATTTTTGAGAATTTTTTTTTCCAAATCAGTGATGTTGCAAAAATTTTGGAAATCAGGGTCATTTTGGTAATTTTGTAAGTTAGGGGCAATTTTGTAATTTTCCAAAATTAAGGTATTTTTGATATTTTGCAAATTAGGGTTTTTGAACCTTTATAAAGTAATGAAATTTTGGTAAAACTGTTGGGTAGTTGGACATTTTATAAACTAAGGGCATTTTTGTAATTTTACCACTAGGGGTACTTTTGTAATTTCATAAATCAGAAATTTTTCGGAAAATTTTTTTTTCCAAAACAATTTTGTCAGTTCAAAAGAGTGGTTTGTTGAATTTTTAAAACTAGGGTTTCCATAAAACACGGCTAGTTCCCTTTCGGGTTTTAGTTAGTGTGTTTAGCCTATGACCGAGTCCTCTTGGTCAGGGTGAACCAAAGCTACGCACCAGGTAGGATTCGAATGGAGAGGAGGTGAGTCACACGGACTGCTTAAGTACCAAGCTCCCACTGAAACCATTCCTAGACATGCGTACAGAGGTTACCACACCCACTAAGTCTTTTGGTTAGGGTGAACCAAAGCTACGCACCAGGTAGGATTCCAGCGAAGAGGAGGTGAGTCACTAGGACTGCTTAAATACCAAGCTCTTCCGGATCCAATCCTAGACATGCGCACAGAGGTTACCACACCCTAACTCAGTTGACTTAGCCATAGGTTTGTTTAGTTAGGCATTTAAGTCTTATGTAGTAGTTGGGGTAGACTAGTCCTAAGGTTCAAGTACCTATCATTCTATTCTACGTTCCATTCCTTTTCTACCCTTCTATAAATCACACAGATGGTTAGGGGTACTTACCTGGTGGACTTCGGGTCGGAGACTTAGGTGCCATGCCAGAAAAACCCTGCTTATCTTTAAAAACTCATTTCGGCTCGATTTGAAAATGTTTTGGGCCTTAAACCCCAGGCCGAGAGTTTAAAACTGGGCTATGATACCAAATTGAAACACCCTATGACCGGCCCACGAGCCTGGTCCGGATCTGGTATGTTCCTCAAGAAAAACCGGTTCAAATTATTTTGCTTCTTAGGAAAAACTTGTGCGATTTTTAAAAAAAATATTGTTTTGGGTTAGGCTTGAGTTGAAAACGAATTCAACTTTATATTGAAAACCCTTTTTAATTTTAAGTGATAAAACATATAGAGTATATTCAAAAATTAAATTACTTAATCTTTAACTTAATAAAAATTTGTAAACATAATTAAACAATAAGACAGAAATAAAATCGTTCACTATGGCCTTATTACATAAAACAAAACCCAAAATAAAATTGTAGAGTACTTAAATAAAATAAAATGTCCAGATTAAATAATTTGCTTGCTGTGCATGACCACCTTTGAGCTCCTGCCGACCCGGTCCATTACTGCTCATCACCTGAAAAATATTCCCCAACGGGGTGAGTCAAACAGACTCAATGTGTAACCAACACTAAAATTTAATAGATTTAGGCATACCATACATATCATGTTCACATAATAATTCAAGATAATGATGCAAACCCAAACCCAAACCTAGATGCCATCCGCTACACATCCACGTACCAACCTGCACACCGTGGGGACTACTAAGTCAACCCTCCTTCCGCTACACTCCATCGAAGGCAGTCGCTGCAGTCGACGTGCTCATCGCCCATATAAAATTCGTGGCATAGCCACCAGATTAAATAATTGTGTCATGAGACACCACGTTCAGATAATGTAACCGAAGTTACCACATTCAGATAATGTGACTGAAGTCACCACATTCAGATAGTGAGACCGAAGTCACCACATTCACTTCCCCTTTCTCATATAACCCGAATGCCCTATATTATTCATATCATGCATATCATACTTAAATTCACATTCATGTCACTTTTCACATGTTAAAATATAACATATTTCGTAATCCTAGTAGGAGTAGGAAACGTACCTGAGTACTTTGTACCACATTAGGGTACCTTAGCCATATTCACATTCTTATACATACTTATATTAAATATTGCCATATAACGTATTAAAGATAGTGTGGGGTACACACCTGATTTGCTTAACGAGTTCCTTAAAATCCCAAAAAACTGATCTATTGCTTTAGATCTCAATTCCTACATTTGGTAACCTTAATATGTTAGCATAAAGCCTATTCGGCTATAAAACCAAATCCTAGTAGGATTCGTATTCTTAAAACCTACCTTGTTACTGTTTTGATGATTAATCAAATCCCGGAAACTTGTATTCTTCTCCTTTGAAATCGGCTAATCACTAGATCCCTTGAATTGGTTAGTTTTCGGTTAAAACAAATCGATCTAAGTACTTAAGATAGAACTTTCACCGATTATACATATGTCTTACCTTTATGATTTCAAATCCCGAAACTTTCCTCCTTGTAGTCGACAGTCACAGAATCCCGAAGCTTTCCTTCAAAGTTTCGGCCAACATGTATATGACATTAGAACCTTGACTTTCGGTTTAAAGAAGAAAGAAAATAATGGTAATAGATCCTTACCCTTACTTGAAGAAGTCGACACACCCTTGTTTGAAGTCCCACCAAGGTTCGGCTATGGAGACTTAGACAGGGATAAAAGGTTTCGGCTTTGACAGCAGAAGAGAAAAGAAGAAAGAAGAAAAGAAGGATTTTGGAGAGGAAAAGAATCGATGAAAGAGAGGCTACTTGGCCAAGGAAAATTCGGCAGAGAGAGAGAAGGAAGAAAAATTGATGAGTAGCCCTATTTTTTCCCTCTTATAGCCGAAATTACTACTCAGAATCCCTTACTTGGCCACCACTCTTCTATTTTGATAACTTTATCCTTTGAATTATCACTTTATTAAAAGAATAATCCCCTATTATCTCCTTGAAAATAATTTAAGATAAATCATCATTTATCCTTCTATTTAGCCGAAATTTAAAGAGAATAAAACTCCTCTTTTAAGAGCCTTAATGCCGTCCACCTCTCTGCTTCTGGAAGCAAAAAAATACAATTTCTTTTATTTGCTTCCCAAGTGACTCGAACCCAGGCCCAATTGCACCTGCTTGTGGCGTCACCCACCTGGGCCTTAAGTGACATCTTCAGGCCACTTTTCCAAGCCTGATTGTGTGTCAAATTCCTCCTACTAATTTTCTTAAGGCCACCTTGCCTTAATTTTCTCTTTTTAAACCTTAAAACTTGACATTTCTTTACATTTCCAAGTTTCCAAAAATTTTCGTTTGCCTCCTTTAAACTTAACATTTCCTTACATTTCCAAGTTTCCAGAAATGTTCACTTTCCTCTTTTGAATCATTTCCAAATCATTTCCTTACCTTTCTTAGTTTCCAAAAATGTTCACTTTCCTCTTTTAAACTTAACATTTCCATACATTTCCAGGTTTCCAAAAAAATATTCAAAACACATTCATAACACATAAGACATGTCATTTCGTACAATTAAACCGAAAATGCATAGGCCCTTTTTAGGATGTTACAACTCTAAATGACCTTTATACAGTTATGCGGACCTGGACCTTAACTGAGAGAAGCTGAATATGTATACCAAAGATATTAGCACATGTAGTAAACATTGGAATGCTAATGCTACTGAAAATCCCCCCCCTTTTTTTCTTTTTCAAAAAAAGAATTCTTCAAGGTAAAAATTTGTTGTTAAACATTCATGGGTATCAACTACATTTGTAAGCACTTGCGTTCATAAATATATGTGTGTATCCTTGAAATATTAAACATAAAATATTGTAATATATATGATCAAATACTTGGAAACTCTAGTATTACTGAAAGTAGTCAAACAAATAAAGAGGTTATGAGACTTTTATTTTATTAGAAAATTCTTAAAATAAACCTTTTAAATCAAATTTAAGGGGAAGATAGAAGCTGGTTATTTGGTTAATGTTAACTAGAAAGGCTCTTCGAATTACCAACTTATAAGCCTTATCTCCGCAAAAATAAAAATAAAAATAAAAAATTGACTTTTCCAGTTCGTTTATAATTCAATTTGATCAAGAATTGAAAATTTTATATTTATACCTAAGATATGAATCGATGGGGGTAAAGAATTTATATTAAATTGTAAGATAGTATGGAGAATCTAAAGGTTTGGACAGTGGTGTAGCTGCCACCTACTGGAATTTTCAAAATTTAGAAGTATTATATTGGTGTAGCTGAAACATTTAGTTATAAATTTATATTGTTGTAGCAAGAATCTCCAAGGAAAATATTTTGCTTAGCTTGTCAACCTACATAAAGAGAGAAAGCCCTTGATGCGGTCTTATACTAACTTGGCTAATATGCCTTGAGGCTTAAAAGTTTTGGCAATTGATGAAATTAGTTGCTCAAAAGTAAGGGTATCAACCTTGTATCGGAGATAAATACATTCTTGAGGAAGTCAACTATGTTTTTAGGGATTGTATTTTATTTGACGATAGATGATATTTACAATGGCAAATATGATATCTTATGAAAAGCTATGAGAGTAGCCATCTTGTTGCGAGATGGTCATTCATGCAATAGTCGCACTTTTGCGGACATCATTGGCATGAGTTATCTGGTGAATAGGCTCAACGCGAGAAGAATGGCGGACTGTCAGTTGGCAAACTGTCGAGTGGACAACCTTTGGCGAACTATTTGGCAGACTGTCCAAATATGAATAGACTAGCGGATACACAATACCCAATTTGTCTTGCAAATCAAATATGAATAGACTAGCGGATACACAAGACCCGAGTTGTCTTGCAAATCAACATGTGAGCTATGATGTTGCGGACTATCCCGAAGCTTTGGATACAAGCTAACAAGTTGTGAACTTGTTTAGAAAATTTGTTAGATTATTTTATTTATCTTTAATTTGATAGGTTAATATAAATAGTGCTAACTAGACAGAAATAAGCCAATAAGCAATCCCATGTATTTAGACTTGCCAACTTGTCAAGTTGTAGTTGGTAAATTTTCCCATTTAAAGTGTATACTTTGAATGTAAAAAGAGTATAAAAAAACTAGTAATGAAAACAAGTCACATTTGATTGCTAATTTGATATGTATATCTTTTCTTTCTTAGGCTAAAAACTAACAATTGGTATTTAGAGCCTGTCATCTTTGAGGACTTTTGATTTGTTAAGAAAGAAAGAAAGAACAACCTCTGTTTCCTTGTTATTTTTGCAAAAAAATGTCTTCAACTAGTTTTACACCTCTTCCACCACCAGTTTTTAATGGTGAAAACTACCATATTTGGAGATGAAGACCTACTTACAAACTTATGACTTATGAAAGGTTGTGAATGCGGATGTAGAGCCACCACCATTGCGAGCTAATCCAACGATAACACAAAGTAGGTAGCATAGTGATAATCGTACTAAGAAATTCAAGGCGATATGTCTTCAAAATGGTGTTTTCTGATGTTATTTTTACTAGGATCATGGCTTGTGAGACCCCAAAGCAAGCTTAGGATAAGCTGAAAGAAGAGCTTCAAGGTACAGAGAAGATAAGACAACAACAGATTATCAACTTGAGGTGGGATTTTGAGAATTTTGAAATGAAAGAGTCTGAAACTGTCAAACAATATTATGACAGAATCATGGTTGTTGTAAACAACATAAGATTGCTTGAAGATCAGTTTCCTGATAGCAGGGTAGTCTTGTGAATACACAAGACTCGCAAATACACAAGATGTGTAATAGTCCAATTTAGACCCTAATCGGAACCGTGGTTTTGGAACCACGAATCCGAGCTAGAAGAAAATATTTTAATACTTTAACTGATATCTATGTTGCATGTTTGAGCATGTGTTAAATTACTATGTATTAATTATTGTGTTTGGGTGATTAATTTAGTTGAAAGGATTAAATTGCATAATTAGTGAAATAACTAATCTTTATAAATGAGTGATTAAATTAAATTGCTTCTTGTATCAAGGGACTTGCATGTCAAATTTCCCTAAATCATTGTGAGTGGACGGCAAGTATGATGATAAGTATTGATGTTTGTTTATTTTATAATTTATTTGGTTAGTGGAATGATAAAAATAAAATAAAATAGGCTTAGATATTATTAAACAAAGAAAAACATTTTTTTTTCTTTCTTTCTTTCATCTTTTATTTTCTATCTTCTTCTTCCCCAATTTTCTTCCTAAGAGATGAATGAAGCTTAAACCTCCATCATTTGGTTTTGCATGTGGCAGCAAGGTAGGTGCTTAAGCTTTGATTTGATAAAATCCTTACATATTTAAGTTAGTTGCTTGCATGCTATTAAAATCATGTTAGAATTTTGGGAGTTAAGCAAGTTAAGAATCGGCCATTGATGAGTTCCCTTGAAATGTTGTGTTTGATTGAAAAATTCTTAGATAAAATGGAGAGTAGTGGATTAAAGTATAGGGATGTTATGAAATTATCTTGGATTGGAGCATAGGAGTACTCATTGTATTCGGCTAAGTTATGGGATGAGTTTATATACTATTTATTTTTTTGCTTAATGCTACGTTATGTATTGAAAATAATAAAAATATGAAGGTGTACATTGAGATAGCATATTTGGCCATAAGAGAAGAAGGAATTTATTTTGTGAATTCGACTTTATTGTAGTTAATTGTGTTAAATTATAACATAAATGATTTAAAAAGACTTGTAGAGAGATGTTGAGCATTCGGCAATTGAAAAAGGGGCAATTACATTTTTTTTTTTTGATAATTTGAGTTTTAAATCCTAAGGATTTCATTATAAATATTGTAAATGCTTGGGGGGGTAAATTGGCAAATAGTGTACGTAGGTGATTTTACTTTTAATTGAATAAATATGTGGTTAAACTATTTCAATTTGAATCATTTAGATCAAGGACAAAAGGAGAAAGTCTTAGATCATGGAAAAATAAAGGTGGACGAATAGCCGGGGAAATCCAAAATTTATCAACTTCCGAGGTAAGTTATAAGCAATTGGAAAAAAATAAAGTTTCTTTTATATATGTATTTAATTATAAGCTGAATGAGAGAAAATGTGTATAGAAACTTTGTTGGCCAAAGGAGCTAATGATATATGTATATATATATATGAATATGTAAGCTTAATTGATTTTGGGATTGATATAAGTATGAGCATATGTGTATAATTATAGTCGGGAATTGTATATATATAGAAATAAATAGAGAGGGATCATGGTTGTATTGAAATTGGTGATTTGGCTTGTATATTATATGTTAGCCGAATGTGATAGAAATCCATAATGAATAAGAGTTAACTTTGATTATAATGGTATATGTATTGATGGTTGCCGAATATGGTGGGTTAAGATGGGAGCATGAGTTACAACTAATAGATGTTTTAATGAGACATAGATAACATGTACAGTGAATATATATATATGTTTTATGTGGATTGAGGAAAAGATTGGCTAAGGGCACTGTGAGTGCAGAAATTATTCACCGAGCACTATGTGTGCGAGATCGGTAGAATGGCACTGTGTGTGCGAAAATTATTCACCGAGCACTGTGTGTGCGAGATCGGTGAAATGGCACTGTGTGTGCAGAAATTATTCACCGACCACTGTGTGTGCGATATCGGTTGAATGGCGCTATGTGCGCAGATTAGTTACTAAGCACTGTGTGTGCGAGTTATCGTTTTTCATCTCTTCAAGGTTCGAAATACCGAATAAAGGAAAATGAAAGTGTCAAGTAAGTATCTATTAAATAATAGTTCATTATCTCGATGTAATAAAGATTAGGTAAAACATTTCGATGTGGTTATGGAGCCTATGAATATTTGGGTTGTATGATTGAGAGTGAATAGGTAAATTATGGATGAATGATAACCTTCTATGTGTTTCGATAATATGACTTAATCAATAGTTATATTGATTATAATATTTTAAGAAATTGGTGAATTGTTTGGTTGTATGTTTTACTTTATTGTTTATAACTTACTAAGCCATTGAGCTTCCATGGTGTAGTTGTTGCATTGTTTTATAGATCTTTAAAGTCGAAGTTCAAGCTCGGGGATCCTTGTCGAAGCCTCGCACACTATCAACTTTTGGTACCCCTTTTTGTAAATGAACTTAATACTATGGCATGTATAGGCTAAATTACTTTTGAGTGGACTCAAACGATATTTTGGTGAATGTATTTATATATTCAAATGCCATGCGAAAATGGCAAAATTTCTATGACTTGGGTTGACTTGATTTTGTTTTGGTTTAAATCATATATGTATGGTTGCATTATAGGTTCGGCTTAAGCAGGTTTTAAAAGAAAATGAATGAGTTGGTTTGATGTTATTAAATATGAAGTGTTTTTGGAACATATCACTTTGATGGTCTTATGAAATGAAATGAATTAGCATACATATTCGGTCATGGCCAAATCTTAATATTATGGATACTTGTGGAGTTGGTTATGGTATTTATTAATATGGAAGTAAATTACATGATGTATATATGTTTGTGGTTGGTATATGGCGTGATGATTGGTATTATATGCGTGATGTTTAATTAGTCAAGTGTTTGATTAATATTAGAGATATGCCATATGGTACTTTATAAATGTTGTAAGGAATAAATAGGTTATTATAACTTAAGTACCTTTGCTATTTGATTAAAATTTCTTTCATGTGAAGATGGTAATATAGATTTGTGATAAATTCTTTAAGTTTAAACTTACTATGATATTGTAACTTTATCTATGGTACATTCGTATATGACGGTTTAAATGATAGATAATGCCTCGTAACCTTAATCCGGCGACGGATACGAGTTAGGAGTGTTACAAGACGTAAGTTATCTTGTGAATCAACATGCAAGCTATTACGCTGTAGACTATCCCAAAGCTTTTGATACAAGCTAAAAAGTTGTTAACTTGTTTAGAAAAGCTATTAGATTATTTTATTTGTCTTTAATTTGATAAGTTAATATAAATGGTGTTGATTAGACAGAAATCAACCAATAAGTAATCTCATGTACCTAGACTTGTCAACTTATCAAATTGTAGTTGGTAAATTTTCTTATTTAAAGTGAATATTTTAAATGTAAAAAGAGTATTAAAAACCCAATAATAAAAATAGCAAGTTGATTGCTTTCTTAGACTAAAAACCAACACATCGAAGATGTTGGATAAGGAGTTGATCTTAGAGAAGTTTATGCTTCTATTCTGTCATTACTTACCCTACAGCTGTGAATTCTTTTCATTGACTGAGTCTGCAAGTATCACCTATGAGAACTGCTATTAAATCTTCCAAATTTAGTGCATCTGATATTGTTACATCAATTTGTATTGTCACACTAACTAGAGAGAGAGAGAGTAGGACCTGCAAGCTTTTGGAGTCTTGTGATATGACTTCTATAGGCTTATATGGAGGACTGGATTCTTGTTGCCCGCTCCTCATAATTAGGACAATTAATTGTTAAATGATTATCTTTTGGGGTCCATGATGTTTTAGACTTTATGGTCATTAATAACTAGGAGTTTGTCATATTTGCATTGATTTCTCTTAAAATGAGATAAGAATTGTTCCAAGGACATTAATCATATTAGACTATGATACCTTTTCATTTATAGGTGGATAGCTTTCGTTAATGCATGACTTGACAATTTGCTTCAACTACAAAAGCATGTCGTGTGATATTGGCCAGAATCTAGTTTATACTTAATCCTAAGATTTCTTCAGTATAATGCATTTGATCTGATTGCGTTTACTTTTTATACTATCTTGGATCAGCTGTGCTCGAGTATGCTGTTTATAGAAATATTAATGTGTAAATTGAATGTGAGGGTGATAGCATTGACGTAAATGGACAAGTGTGCTGGTTTACTACTAGCTTCGGAACCGGTTTCTTATATTAAGACATTGCTCAATTGATTATTGATACATTTATCTGAGAACACTTCTAGTAGTGGTATGAACTCATTTGCTTTTTTTATTGTATTGTAGGATGATTTGGATGGAATTCTATCCAAAACCAAGGGAACTTAATAATTAAAATTTTGTTTGGACATGAATTGCTTGAATTATATGAAATTAAGCTGCCCTAACCAAAAGTATGACTAAATTAGCATCCAGGCAGCTTCCTCTTCCACTTCCGGCCAAAAGTCGAGCCCTTTCGTACCATGGAAAACAGTAAGGTTAATATGCATTAAGTTTCTCTGTTTTTTTTTTAATTTGAAATTTAATCACTATTTTTATTTCTTGAAATATAGTCATTCTATTTTTTCAGATTTTAAAATTCAGATCCAACTTTTAATACTGTTAAAATTATTTAAGTTTATTATGACATTTTTTTTAATTACATTGCTACCAAATTTTTTTTTTAAATTCTAATGATCAAACAATGTTAATAATTGAATCTAAATTTTAAATTTTTAAAAATAAATTAATTAAATTCTTAAAATTAAAAATATAAAAACTAAATCCTAAATCTATGAATACATGGACACATTTTAACCAAACAATAATGTAATTGGCTTGGCAGTTTTCATCCACGTGGATTTATCAATCATCTGAATGCTGTCCACTAAGCACAACAACCCAGCCAAAACCCTCCCAATCCCAGGCCAGCCCATTGAGCTGATGTCTATCTCCTCCATATCCAGCCAATACCATCATTTCTTGCAAGCTCACACCGGATCGCAGCTCATGGTTTAGTCCTTGAGCGGTGGAGTTTGGCAATCCGTGTATTTGTATTTTATTAGTGCATCATCATAATCGTAATTAAAAGTATAACTTATTTAACTTTTGATATATTAATAATTTTGAGTTAGTATTTGATATATTGATAATATATATCTTTTAACTTCATAAATAAAGTCAAAAAATTATTATGTGTCTCTTTCTTTTATATATTTAGTTTTTTAATACTTTAACATATTTTATGGGACACTTATCATCATTTCAATCTTGTTTGTGAAGTTTAAAAATTTCATTAACAGTGTAATAATATTTGTCCAATAATTTTTGTTGTGAATATTTGGTGAGTATTTGTCAATTGATAGTATTTTTTTTATTTCACAAGTATTTTAAAAAAATTGACATGTGTCTCTTTTTTTAGAAAATATTATACTTTTATAGGATACTTGTCCACCCTCTAATCTTATTTATGGAGTGAAAAAAATACACCGATGTTGTACTAAATATTTTTCATGTATATTTTAATATAATCATATATCCTTTCTTATGATATTTTCTTTTTTCTTCTATATTAATTTGGTGATTCTTATTATTTGGATTATATCTAGTAATTGAAGTAAGGTGTTAGCCGTTTGTCATGATTTTTTTTATTACCTAAAAAATGGTTGTGGATTATAATTAATTTGTTAGACTAAAATTCACATAGGTCGAAAATATTTTGATAGAATTAGAGATCTTTCCATTACAATTATATATAATAAAATTTAAATTTAGGCACTCAAGAATTTAAAGCTTTAATCTTTACCAATATTACTAAACCTCCATAACTTTTGATTGATACGAGTTTATTTTCATTTTAATTAAATAAACTTGATATGAATAATAAGTTGATTGGGTTGATGTAATGCTTTCAAAAGTTCTCACGCCCTATTGGGTTTTTTAGGAGCAAATTAAATTAGGCAAAACATAGTTCAATGAACTTAGGACTCTACTTGACCACCTAACATATAATCACCCGTGAAGCTTTTTAAAATATTTTTAGTGGATTAAAAATATAAAATACTGTAATTTCAAATTGAGATATAAATTGCGGAGTTTTTTTTTCAAAATATACAACATGAAATTAAAAATAAATCCCTATAAAAGAATATCAAAGATGACGAAAAGAAACAAGACTCATTTTGACTGATCTTATCAATCACACACGATGGGTACAATGAATATTATACAGAAAGCCCCGGTGGAAATATGGTAAATAAAATAAAAGGAAAGGCTATATAGGGATAATATTCTATTTGAGGTTAGATGACAATTTTGGCAGGCATCACCGTCAGAAAGTGTGCTAAATTACAATACAACAGCAGTTCTGAAAGCTCCCTGAACTCAAAGTGTATATTGCAGTATAAATATCATCTGCAATCTTCGAATCTCTTATTTAAATGCAAATATAGTCACACAAGGAAAAAATTCTGCTGTTTCTTAATATTTAGGAAATGTCTCATATATAGTGACATATTTATTATTATAATTAAGTCTTATGTCCTGTTGCTTTTAGTTTAGAATTATACGAAAAGAAACAGATCAGAGGATCCGAATAAACTTTTAAAAAATAATTTTTCTGACCTATGGCTCTAGTTAAAACAAATAAAAGGCTTAGACTGACAAGAGTGTAGTTAGGCGGATAAGTTTTTTTAATTTTTATTTAAGAAAGATTCTGTATTGTTTTTATGTTGTTGTCTTTGTGTTCCATAAATTGTTTTATTCTTTTTTCTATGTGCAGAGGGACCATTCTTGGACTGTTTGGGAGTCGACATTGCGATACGTATGTATGGACATACATAATATTATGTTTTACGTTTTGGAGTATGAAGCTTTTGTGATTTGTACTGTGCCTCCTATTTGCACAATAATAAAGGGAAAGATTATTTGTATGTATAATATATATAATATATAAGGAAAGTATGAAGGGTATATCTACTTCTGGTCGGGTTGGATCGTGATCTAATTTTCGTCTCATCCAAGCCTATTTTACTATTCACATATGTAAAATATTATGAAATATATTAATATTAATGGACAGCGATTGGTTTACACTAGTGTAAAACTAAAGTAGTTTTATACTTTTTCATATAGGAGTGAAGTCAATTTTTTTTTGAGAGGTGCTGGAATTTAGTTGTATGTTTATACAATAGTAAAAAATTGTAATTTCACCATCTTAATAATTTATATCTTTATAATTTTTAAATGATTAAATTAAAATTTTAAAATTTTTGAAGGTTGAAATGTAATTTCACCGTATATTGATTTAAAAAAAGTTTAAATTATAAAGAGATTAAAAGTAAAAATTTCTATTTTAAAGAGAGTCAAGGCCACTAAGCCTGGCACACTATTGCATCTGTATTTTTTTAGTTTTACACTAATATAAATAAATTATCCCATGAATAATATATATTTTTATAATTAAATTTTATTACATTCGAATTCGAGCTAAAACTAAATAATGAGAGGTTAGTAGTAACAGGGATATACCTCAATTATTTCCATACTTGAAATCACTCTAAAGATTCAATGAAGGGGAGGGTTAATTGATTCTGAAGGAAGTAATTGCCTTGAGTAGAAGAAAATAAATTGCATGACAAGAAGTTGGGTAATTGATTAATTGTAGGTCCTGCCAAGATAAACATGGGGAAACATGGCTTTTGGATTAGGGGGTGATGAGTGTGTGGATCCCAGAGTTAAATCCATTGTGCAATCAAACACCTGCAGAGGTTATTGGTTTAATAGATCAAACCACATTATTTATATTAAAAAATTAATTTTAATTATGGAAGATGGTGGGCCATTTTACATGTAGAGAATCAGAAATTGATTGATATATAAGGCTGTGAAAACGTTGTTAATTTTGTCATTTTGATTTTTTCAAGAACCAACGCGGTACAAGACACGCGTCTTCTTTGTCTCTCTCAACATGTAAGATTCAAACATGTTTTTCTTAATCTGTATATAATAGTCAATGTAATTAATATTTTTCCAGTTCTAGCTAGAATACGTACTCTAAGTGGAAATTAATCAGCTTTATTTGCCCTAGGATGTGAATCTTGAGCTGACAGACATTAAGAAGATCACTCTCACATCTTTACTTTCTTAGCTTAAACACCGCGGACATATATGTATGTATGCATTCTGCAGACTGTTACTAGCGGTTGAATCTCATAGTACTGTCCTCCTCCCATATATCAAGAACTGGAGGTTAATACACATGTCAGATTTCCCAACACAATTTTTTTCGACAACTAATACTAAATGCAAAAACTTTATTATTATTTATTTCTTTTAAAAATCGCAATAGTATGGATTATTGAGAAGCAAAAAATAAGAGGATGGGAGGGACCAATCTCATCCACGTAAAAGCAAAGATGTTAATGGTAGGGTTGATGATATTGGACAAGTGGGTCTTTGAAGGTTGAAATAATTAGCAAACAAAGAAAAGAGTTCTTCATGTTTATAGTTATGCATGGGAATATTCTGTCTTTTTTTCTTCCATTGTTGTCTGCATTTTTGTGGTGATTGAAGAACAGTAGCGGTCCCCAAAGATTAAAATAAGAAAGAAGAAAAAGAGAAGGGGCAGGCGTCTTTAACTCTGATCATCATAAATCACACGATTTCTCTCTGCAATTGCTGCTGCTTCTTCTTCATATTATATTATCCATAGAATTCTCCAGCTGTCGACACATGAAGCATTCACAGATTCACTGCCATTAATTCAGTCGCATACGCGTCAAATCCTGCAAAATTATTAAACTTATTTTGTCACTAAGTGTTTTTTTTTACCTCTAGAAAAGAAAATAACATAGAGGAAGTACTGATCAGAAAATAATACAAGCAAATATTATTACCGTTGAGATGAGAGTAGTAATAAATACGGTAACAACTTTCCCATATCTCTCAATTTTGAATTTAACAAATTAGTTTATCCACTAATTTAACATCTTTTAATTTTAAAAGTGAGTAATTAAGAATAATAAATCAAGATGTTAATGTTTTCTATCAATTATACATGATTTTGATTGGTATAATAATAATTTTAACCTTTAAAATTTATACATTTTTTCATTTTGATATTAATTTAACAAATTTATCCTGTAATGTTTATATAAATGTGTAACTTTTGAATCTGAATTTATTGAATTTTCTTATAATTAAGGTTAAAATGATAAAATTCTATAAACATCATTTACACAATAATTAATTGTCTTTAATATGTTATTTTTGAATTTGGCAATGATTAAATTACTTGAAGGAAAAATAATTTGTTTAATTTTAAAATTAAAAAAGAATTAATTAAGTGTATGACAAAAGTATTAATAACTATGTTAAGTAAATACAATTTTCGAAGTTGCTTTTGTGACTGCCAATCACATCCGTGGCTGCCTGATCAACGATGCTTATACTTGTAGATAACAATTTCCCACATTTTCAAGCTATCAACCGAATCTTTTGATGTGCTTACATTTTTGCAATAATTGAATAAATTTTTGGGTTGAAAACGATATAAAAGTTCTTAGTTTAGCTTTAATTTATTTGCAGAAATAAAACACGTCTACCGAGTGGTGTTTTTCCGTCTACGTGGCATGTCCCCATTAGATTTTGGAGTCTTTATTTGTATTCTGTTTTTCATTAATTTTTGGGTTTCTTCATTTTAATATAATAAAAATTTAATTATCATAATAAATATTACGCTTTTTTGATAGCATGACACTCATCGGTGCATAGCTTAATTATTTACTAGATTGTATATACCCCCACTACGTTGGGGTTTAAACAATTAATTAAAAATAAAATTTTAATTATACTATATAATTATACATTAAAATACTTTTGAAAAATTATCAATTAAAATATTATTTTATAACATTAATAAATTTAGAATTAAATTAAGTTAAATTAGCAAAATATGAGATAATCTCAGTTTAAAATATGATGTAATAGAATTAAAACATGACACACTATTCAATGTGCTAATCAAACACTTCATAATAATTCAAAAATAAAATAATAAATGAACTAATAAAATATATTTATTTGTATATAGTTACTGTGTAAATTATGTAAATAATTCTTGAAAAGTTTCAAAATGTGTCAAAAATTAAATATAGAGATAAAATCTTAAATTTGAGCATAGTATAAGGATTAAAACTAAAATTTGATCCTTGTTTTATAATAAAAAGGTAAATGGATCAAAATAAAATTGGACCATCATCTTATAACGGGGGAGAGAGAACAATAGAACATGTGTCCCGCGAAGTACCAAATTATATTAAAAATTAAATATAAAGATTAAATATCAAATTTGAGCATAATATGAAGACCGAAATTGAAAATTAACCATTATTGTATAAATTTAAAAAAGTAAAGGAATTGTAATTATAATTGAACTATTATTTTATAATGTAAAAAGTGTTGGAATGCTCTAAGGTCTTCCTTTCATATTATAGATATAAATTGAATCTTTTTGTATTTTCTAAGGACTAAAACTGAAATTATACCATTATTTTAAATTCTCAAAAAAAAAAAAAAACTTTGTTTTTTGGACATGTGTCTAAAGGAGGAATGGTTTCAATACTACTTTTATAAAGTGTATAGATTGCATTGTCAAGTTTTCCTAATCCATTGGAATTAGGATAATGATTATGGAAGGCTTATTATATAAATAACCTATAAAATAATTCAATAATTGTTATACCATACGTCGATAATGGTAATAAGAATGATCACAAAGCAATAAGGAAGAAAAAATAAGAACACATAAATTTTACATGAAAAATCATTATCGAAAAAAAACTATGGGCAGAGGAAAAGAAATTTGCAATGTTGAAAAACCGACAATACAAGAGGTTTTTTACTACACATACTTTTAAGGGTTAGACAACCTTGTTATAATCAATGTCTAATAGGAGAACTATATTCCTATACAGATTCAACTTGTACGACATGGTTCGCCCCTACAAATCCCCATATTTGCCTCTCTATTTTATTTTTTAACGAGTTATACCTTGAACTTTTTAAGCTAGATCAAACAGGATTCGGTCACACAAGTCTAACAATAATAAATTGAACTCTCAATAAAAAAACAATACTCAATTGAGCCCTTAATTGAATTTAAACAATCAATTAAGCACTTTAATCCCAACTTTCCGTGTAAGCCCTTTGATGTGGTTAACTTCACCACGTGACACACAAGGTTGTGTCACGTGGCAAAATTTGGCAATTTCACTTAAATTTTTTTTAAAAAATTCTAAAAGTATGCAAGAAACCCAAAAAGAGAAATTATGAGAAAAATAAACAGAGAGAAATGGGAAAAGTGAATAGGGATGGCAACACTGACGATGGTCTGGGGACGTGTTTTCGACTATGGCATCTTATCTGTCAAATCGATTTTTGAAAAAGTGTTCTAAAAACCCTTTATTTTGAAAAAAAAAAGGATTGATTTGTAACAAGTAAAAACAGTGAGCATTTATGTGGAAATTAGACCAGTTTTAAAATTGAACCTAAAAGCCACCCCTACTTACAGTTTTCACGTTTTCTTCATTCTCTTCAAGCTTGTGCCGCCCATTGCTCTTTCCTTCACTATTCCATTGATTTTTATTCCCAAATCACAACACATTGATTTCCTATCATTCCAAAGTTATTATTACCATAAACCTTCAAGGAAAACACCCAAAACTCCATAGATTTCACCATATTCGTCAAACGTGGGGTTTTTGGATTTTCTTCAAAACATGTTCATTCTTCCACCAAAGGTAATCATTCATGAATCCATAAGTTTTTTATTGATATTTAGACTCTAAAACTAAATTATTAGCCCTCGAATCGCATGTTTCAAATAAAAATAAAAAATCGAGCCATTAATGGTGGATTTCGGGATTTTGCATAAAAACTTAGTTTCAAAGAATTTTTCAACTTCTTTTAGCATGATTAGTAGGCTTTTGAACTTATCTAGAAGTTTTGTTAATGATTTCTCATGTTTTAATGAATTTTACGAAAATTGCCTAAAAGATGTCGAAAAATGTCAATACCATAAATTAAGTAGATTTGTCTAGTTTGAAGGTTGTGAATTAGGCGTAGATGAATAATTAGATGAATGAAACTTATTTTAGGCAAAAAGGTTGAGTATAGATCGAGATATTAGTATTTGAAGTTGTTATGCTAATAGTTTAAGTTACATGAGAATTTAGCTTAAAGCTTGTGTTTTAGTTGGTTTGGGTGAATATTTGATTGATATTTGACTATGGTTATTGTATCATTTATATGTGTAAAGCTTCGGAATCTTTATAGCTTGCTACGAGCTAGAAAAGAGTTAGTTGAGCTTTCGATTTTCTACAAAAGCATAAAGTGGTGAGTGTATGGAATTGCTACTCGTAAACACGAGTCATGTGTTGTTGGGAATTTAGATGTAGCCTAAATCGCTACTATAAATTCTAAGTGTAAGCTTTCTTGAACTATACTTGTCTTGTGGTTATGTGGTTGTATAATATGAATGATATATGTGCGTGGATATGGTGCTTATTGTGTAAATTGCAATTATATACACGAAATAAATGTGTAATATATATGTTATATGACTATGCCAGTGTTCTACTAAAGATGCTAATATGCGGTGTTAGTGCACGGTTAATCAGTAAGTAACTATGTGTTGTTCTCGGATATTTGGCCATGAGATCTTGGAACCATTGGATTTAGTTGGCATGCCATAGGATTGTGAGTATTCACTTATATGTATAGTGGTTTTGGGCGTTGAGGCTTTGGGACATGTTTGGAGGGATAAGGGAATGTGAGCTAAGCTCAATTTAACGGGATATGTGAGGGGAAAAAAAAGGAAAGTGTTAGCTATACGCTTCACTTTTAAGACATGTTTGACTCTACAAGTCTATGCGTTGTAAGGAGATTCGTGTATCCGATGTGTGATGATAAAGCTCACTACATGTTTCATAATCCAAGCGTCATCTTATCTTATGCTATATAATTTTGTGGAATATGTTCTATGCTTGAATGGTTATGTATATGTGCTATGAGAATGACATTTAGACTATGCATGATTTAGTACTATATGATGCTAGACTTAAGAATGTACTACTTGTGAATAAATGTCTACTTGTGTTGCATGATGATGTGTTTATGTTGTAGACATTCTTGCATTTACTGAGCTTGCAAAAGCTCATTTTCTCATTTCAACACTTACAGATCAGTATCGTCACAATGTGAGAGGTGTGGTTTCCAAGAGAGTGATCCAAGGAAGTCTGGTGATTCTTCGTAGATGTTTTATTATTCTTATTTGTTTTGGGGAGATAGGCAATGTGGTAGAACCTTTTTGAGCTGTTGATCTTTGGACATTTGAATTGACTTACATGAATTCATGTTATTATTATATTAGAATACTTAATCATTGATGTTGGCATGATGACAATTTTTCAAACTCAATTTTGGTGTTTTGTGCTATTAATTAAGCTGTATGAATGATTATTTAACTTAGTATTTGATGCATATTATTTAGGAACTATTTGCGACGGGTTAATTGCATTCCTATGTTGTATTTTTAGCTTCAATAACAAAGGTATCGATATTGGGCTTTGAAAATCGACACCTCTGTGAATTAAAACTTACAGGAAACATAATAGAGAATTGGTATCGATACCTTTGCTCGAGTATCGATACTCGAGGGATAAATATCGATACTTTGTTAGGTGGTACCGATATTTTCTGATGATTGGGTTTTTCATCGAGAAATAGTATGCTCATTTGGTATCATTTTTTCAAGTGGTATCGATACCACTCGAGGGAAATATCGATACTTGGTTATTAGTATCGATACCTACGGGCACTTTCATGAAATTTTAATGATTAGCCTTTATGCATGAATCTGGCTGTGCGTATGATCGATTAACGAATGATTTGAATGGAATAATTATAATTAACCATTTGGATTGTAATAGCCCGATTTTGGGTCTAGTCGGAACAGTGGTTTTGGGACCACAAATCCGACGGATAAGAATTTATTTTTATTATATTTTTATGGTCTAAAATTTTACGGAATGATTTCGTGAAAATTTAATTCGAAAATTTTCACGTTTAGGCACTCAATTTAGTCAAAAGAACTAAATTGCAAAAAGTGCAAAACTTGAATTCTATATGTTAGAGGTGTCCAAATGCTATGAGATTTTAAATTAGAGGTCCATAAATGGTAATTACACCATTGGTTAAGTTGGTGGACAAAAATGGACATGGTTTGGTATGTTTTCAAAGTTTTTCATTAAGGGCATTTTGGTAATTTGGTAATTAAAATGAATTAAAAAGCCAAAATAAAGCCAAATTTGTCCATCTTCTTCTTCCTTGGCCAAAATTTACATGCAGAAGACATGGCTAGGATTTTTCAAGCTTTCAAGCTCGATTGTAAGCCCGTTCTAGCCTCGTTTTTAATGCTCTTTACATTTTTGAAGTCGTTGTAACTCGATCTTTCTATTTCTACCATCAATTTGAAGAGATGTCAAGTTATAGAATTTTACCCATGATGGATGTTTGTGTGTTTTGATGTCTAATGGTAGAAAATGCATGTTTGGTGTATGATAAATGACTTTTGCTAAGTAATTTTCGATGAAAATGCGTAAAAGGACTTGTTTGTAAAAGTTGTAAAATATGGTGTAAAAATGTGAATAAATTAAAATTGTGGGCTTTTATAAGCATGTATAAGGTTCGGCTAGGCATGGGTATTGAAGAAATTGAGTACATTTCATTTTACGAGCATAGGGACTAAATTGTAAAAATGTCAAACTTTAAGGTAAAAATGAAATTTTTGCCATAATGTGATTTTGGACTAATTTGAATAGTATAATGATTGAATAAGTTAATTGTGATATTATAGATCAATAAAAACGAGGTTTGGACTTAGAACGGGAAAAAATGAGTATTTGACGATTTAGTCCTTTTTGCCATTTTTATGTCGAGGTAAGTTCGTATGTAAATAATGCATTATTATATTTATGCTTTAAATGATTTAAATTTGTATTAATTTTGATTAATTCTATGGAAGTATTTGTTAAAGTTTCGACAATCGAGAAATCCCGGTTAAACCTTAGGAATAGCTAGTATACAAATGTCATGACATTAGGGCTACTGAGATTACGTGTAAGACCATATCTGGGATATGCCATCAATATGAGACTTTGTGGAAGACTATATCTCGGATATGGCATCGATATGAGACTTCGTGTAAGGCCATAGCCGGGCTATTGGCATCGATTCGAGATTACATGTAAGACTATATCTGGGATATGGCATTGGTTTGGTATTGTGTGTTCGAGATCCCCGAGTATCCTTTCGTATTCCAAGTGGTTCAATGGGAAATTCAACACGTATGTCAAGGACGAGAAAGTATGTGATTATGTTACGAGTTGGTACAGGTATGTACATAAAGTTTATAAGCATTGATTTCATGAAATTGTGAGTTCATGATTTTCCACGAGAATGTGATTGAGTAAGTTATGCTCATGAAGTTTAATGACATTTATGTTGATATGTGCTATATTATTCATATGATGAGTTATTGGTAAATGACAATTATGTTGGTATGTGTTATGTTGATATTAAATGACATTTATGGTCATATGACATTTATGAAGTTTTGATGACATTTTTGTCAATATTTGTTAAGTTATTTATATGTCAAATGTATGAATAACATTTTGTATTATTTGCATATGAACTTACTAAACTATATAGCTTACCCCATTCCTTTCTCATGTCTTTTAGGGTTATTAAGCTAGCTCGGGTTGGAGTTCTCGGAGATCCTATCACACTATCAAGCTATTATTTTGGGTATAAGTGAATTCAAGTATTTTAAGTCCATGGCATGTATAGGGACTTATCCATTTTGTTAAATGTGTCATTGTGATTGTAGCCAATGTGTTGGCTTGTGATTGTCAAAGGTTTGTTTTGCTATTTGGCTGTGTAAGTTGGCTCATATTGGCTAACATGATTGTAAGCCTAAGTATATTCATATATTTGTTAATATCTATAGTGATATGATCATGGTATGCTTGGTGAATGTGAAATGTTTAGAAATGTTATTTATGACATGAATGTGAGATGTTTGAAAATGTGGTCTATTGATGAAAGATAAAGTGGTGTACAATTAGGAATCTTGAAAGTAGTCAATTGTGAATTAGTAAATGTTGTGAGTATGATAGATGTGGATATTATGCTGGTCATAATTGTGGATAATTTGGTTACCTAAGTATGTTGTGTATGTGCCTTGAATTGGTGTAAGTGTATGTGTGTACAAGGGTGGCAAATGGCTTGGGTAATTTTGGGGACGAATTTTTTTTAGAAGGGAAGAATTGTAACACCCCAAAATAGGGACTAGGAGTTTTAAGGGTATTTTAGGAATTTTGGCCTATATGAGCCCGAAATTTTGTAAGGTTGGTACTCGATACTGTTTTTGACTATGTCATCTTAACTGTCAAATCAATTTTTTTAAAAAAAGTGTTCTAGAAACCCTTAATTTTGAAAAAAGGACTGATTTGTAACAAGTCAAAACAGTGAGCATTTATGTGGCAATTAGACCAGTTTTAAAATTGAACCTAAAAGCCACCCCTACCTACAGTTTTCACGTTTTCTTCATTCTTTTCAAGCTTGTGCCACCCATTGCTCTTTCCTTCACTATTCCATTGATTTTTATTCCCAAATAACAACACATTGATTTCCTATCATTCCAAAGTCATTTATTACCATAAACCTTCAAGGAAAACACCCAAAACTTCATAGATTTCACCATCTTCTTCAAACGTGGGGTTTCTGGATTTTCATCAAAACTCGTTCGTTCTTCCACCAAAAGTAATCATTCATGAATCCATAAGTTTTTAATGATATTTAGACTCTAAAACCGAATTATTAGCCTTCAAATTGCATGTTTCAAATAAAAGCCAAAAATAGAGCCATTAATGGTAGATTTCGGGATTTTGCTTAAAAACTTGGTTTCAAAGTGTTTTTTAACTCATTTTAGCATGATTAAAAGGTTTTTGAACGTATCTAGAAGTTTCTTTAATGATTTCTCATGTTTTAATGAATTTTACAAAAATTGGCTAAAACTTGTCGAAAAATGTCGATACCATGAATTGAGTAGATTTGTCTAGTTTGAAGGTTGTGAATTAGGTGTAGATGAATAATCAGATGAACGAAACTCATTTTAGGCAAAAAGGTTAAGCATAAATCAAGATTTTAGTATTTGAAGTTATTATGATAATAGTTTAAGTTACATGAGAATTTAGCTTAAAGCTTGTGTTTTAGTTGGTTTAAGTGAATATTTGGTTGATATATGACTATGGTTATTGTATGATTTATGTGTGTAAATATTTGGATTCTTTAGAGCCAGCTATGAGCTAGAAAAGAGTTAGTTGAGCTTTCAATTTTTGACAAAAGCATAAAGTGGTGAGTGTATGGAATCGCTACTCGTAAACACGAGTCATGTGTTCTTAGGGATTTAGATGTAGCCTAAACCTCTACTCTAAATTCCGAGTGTAAGCTTTCTTGAACTATACTTGTCTTGTGGTTACGTGGTTGTATAATATGAATGATATATGCGCGTAGATATGGTGCTTATTGTGTAAAGTGCAATTATATACACAAAGTAAATGTGTAATATATATGTTATATGACTGTGCTAGTTTTCTGTTAAAGTTACTAATATAAGGTGTTAGTGTACAGTTAATTGGTAAGTAACTATGTGTTGTTCTCGAATATTTTGGCCTTGAGATCTTGGAACCATTGGATATAGTTGGCATACCATAGGATTGTGAGTACTCACTTATATGTATAGTGGTTTCGGGCGTTGATGCCCTGGGACATGTTTGGAGGGATAAGGGAATGTGAGCTAGCTTGATTTAACGTGACATGTGTGGGGAAAAAAAGGAAAGTGTTAGCTATACGCTTCACTTTTGGGATATGTTTGACTCTACAAGTCTATGTGGTGTAAGAAGATCCGTGTATCCGATGTGTGATGATATAGCTCACTACATGTTTCATAATTCAAGAGCCATCTTATCTTATGCTATATAATTTTGTGGAATATGTTCTATGCTTGAATAGTTATGTATATGTGCTTTGAGAATGACCTTTAGACTATGCATGATTTAGTACTATATGATGCTAGACTTAAGAATGTACTACTTTTGAATAAATGTCTGGTTGTGTTGCATAATGATGTGTTTATGTTGTGGACATTCTTGCATTCAGTGAGCTTGTAAATGCTCATCCCCTCATCTCAACATTTGCAGATTAGTATCGTCACGGGGTGGGCGGTGTGGTTTCCAAGGGAGTGATCCAAGGAAGTTTGGTAATTCTTCGTAGGTGTTCTATTATTCTTATTTGTTTTGGGGAGATAGGCAATGTGGTAGAGCCTTTTTGAGTTGTTGATCTTTGGACATTTGAGTTGACTTATGTGAATTTCATGTTATTATTATGTTAGAATACTTAATCATTAATGTTGGCATGATGACAATTGTTCAGACCTGGTTTTGGTGTTTTTTTCTATTGATTAAGCCGTATGAATGATTATTTAACTTCGTATTTGATGCATGTTGTTTAGGAACTATTTGCGATGGGTTAATTGCATTCCTGTGCTGTATTTTTAGCTCCAGTAGTAGAGGAATCAAAATTGGGCTTTGAAAATCGATACCTCTGTGAATTAAAATGTACAAGAAACAGAATAAAGAATTGGTATCGATACCTTTCCTTGAGTATCGATATTCAGGGGATTAATATCGGTACTTTGTTCGATGGTACCAATATTTTCCAATGATTGGGTTTTTCATCGAGAAACAATATGCTCATTTGGTATTGTTTTCCAAGTGGTATCGATACCACTTGAGGGAAATATCGATACCTATAGACACGTTCATGGAATTTTGCTGATTAGCCCTTATGCATGAATCTGGCTGTGTGTATGACCAATTAACAAATGATTTGCATGTAATAATTATAATTAACCATTTGGATGACTTAAAAACTTACTCAGTTAACAAAATATGATCAATTTACTTGAATCTAGCTCCCTGTTTTAATGCAAATGAGACAAGACGGTGGTGTGGTATCCCGTATTCGGGCCTGGTGACCAGGCCGGATATAGGGTGTTACAGTCTTCACTGGCAAGGAACGATGGTGGCATAGAGACAACGGCGCTGAGAACAACCTAGGGTTTTTAAGAAAAATAGAGAAGAAGGACAAGAGAGAAATAAATAGGAAAATTGAACAAGTGAGAGTAGAGATTACCAGTGGTGAAATTGGATATTAGGTGGCAACCTTTGTAACACCCCTAACCCCAGTCTGTCACTGGATTAGGGTTACGAGGTATTATCGATCAAAATACAACTCAGAACAGACATTCATTTCAATTCAAGTACCAAATAATATAATCATTTCAATACTATTCATCTAGTATAATTTTAAACCAATCTAACATGCTTCGATTCTATAATTCATACTCTTCCCAAATTAATATTCAAACATTATAACCAATCAATCATGGCAATCGAATGCTTAACTTATAACCAAGTATAATTCATTTCATATACTGATCATCTATTAAGACATCCATTCATATAAATCTATTTCATTAACTACTTTCCAAAAACACTATTTATAATTATGCACTTCTTCACATTTTACTAAGTCAAGCCAAACCACATGATTTATTAAACGTTAATATATATATGACATTAACAACTTCACATAATGGTCAAGTATAAAATTTGGTTTTACCAAATTATGCACATTTTACCAAAATAATAACTACCAATTTTATACATAAGAGCCGAATCAAATCATACCATAATTACAATACCGCTTGACTAATAAATATCCAAAATACCTATCTATCATTTACCAAATTCATAAATCACATATATGGCACATTTTAAACTCAAGCTTTTAACTTAACAACTTAACCATTAATTACCAAAATCACAAACGAAACATATCATAGGCATGTATAAGTATATTTTACCTATTGTTAGCCAAATATAAATACACACCCTTTACCATTTCCAAAATACATATGCACAATCGATCTTTTAACCATATATTCGGTCATAAAATTTATCCTCTAATAATCCAACTAATTTCACTACTCGAATCAAAGCTAATTGTACCATTTATAACCGTACCTAAATGACCATCAAATAAATTACAAAATATGTTCATATTTTACCATCACAAACTGTACTTTAACAATCAATATGCAAGCTATCACACATATATGACTTAACTTATGTGAACATACGTATTATATCAAAAACACATCATTTACCACTTTTAAACCTTTACACAAGACAAATTATACATCCAAAATAAGTCAATAATAAGCCACAACAGAAATACATCCATCAACCATATTTACTTCACTTAAGCCGAATTATATAATCAACCACCACACAAAATATACCGTAAATCATACTTCCAAAATGAGCTACTTTCATGGCTGATTATACATCATCATTAACATTTCTCATTGCCGAATCATATAACCAACATCACAAACATATTTAACATGGAACATACCTCCAAATTAAGCTTATAACATGACCGAATATATATACCAACATTAGTATCAGGATCAAGCCATTTTCGCATGGCTATATACATATATACAAATTTCAAAACCAAATATATCAAAACTAGCCTATACATGCCACATAACCAAAAACTCAAAGCTTTTATTTACCGAAATGATAACTGGATAGTGTGATGAGGTCTCCTATGACTTCCAACTTGAGCAAGTATCTGAAACTCTATAAACATAGGAAAAAAACACAAAGTAAGCTTTGAAAGCTTAGTAAGCCATAAGCAAATAAATCATCTCAATGATATTTATAATTCAATTTAACTAGGCTGAATTTAGCAAATCTCAACCACATATACATTCACCTTACTCATAAATTCTTATGACCACATTAAGTAACTTCACTTATCTTATTTATCAATGAACATATAAACCATGCTTTCAAATTCGAATAGAAACCGTTAGCTCAATCATATAAATCAAATTTGCACATATTAATTACATAACCAACCAGAACAAGTCATGCTTTACTGACCATTTCACATATATGCTAACCATGCATCATAACACCATCATTTCGATATCAATTAACTAATCCAAATTTCAAACCAATTTAACATACTTCAACACCATGTTTCATGTTTCATAATTCCCATGTTTGAAACATATGACCACAATTTCATATAATGAGCATATGTAACACAACGTTCATTTGTATACATTCATTTCATTCATTGTCATATATTTCACATATCGTCATTTTAAACATACTCATATTTCAATTTTGAATAACATATACACTTTGTACGTACCTGAATCATATATACTTTCACATAGTCATTCATTTCTCGATACTGCCCGTTGAACCATTCAGAATCAAAGGATACTCCGATAACTCAGAAAGCTCATACAACGCCATATCCCAGATATGGTCTTACATGTTATCAAATATCGATGCCACTGTCCCAGACAGGGTCTTACACGAAATCTTATATGATGCCGATATCCCAGACATGGTCTTACACGTAAATCTCAAATCGATGCCAATGTCCCAGACGTTTTCTTATACGATAACACATCTCGGAATCCTATGTCATGACATATGTATCCTATACTATTCCTATGGTTCGTACGAGTCTTTTGGACATCATAATTAAATCAATTTCAGCTCAAAACAAGTCATTCCATGCTTAATTCAATTCGGCAATATGTATATAAATACAATTCAATTCGGCAATATATATAACATATACATTTGAATTCAAGAACATTTATTTACTTATGAACTTACCTCGTACGGACACAAACGGACCGGAACGACTATTCGATAACTTTCGACTTCCCCCGATCCAATTCTGATTTCTTCCTTTCTTGATATAAATTAATACAAATTTAACTTATTTAATCATATATTTATTCAATTTCACCCAAAAACACATAAATGGGCATTTTGCACTTTATCCCCTGACATTTCACATTTTCTCAATTTAGTCCCTATTTCAAAACAATACAATTTATTCAAAATTTCAACAAACCCAAGCATGGCCAAATCTTCCATTGATCCCTAGCAGCCTTAATTTCATTTATTTCACATTTTGACTCATCAGTTTACAAATTTCACAGTTTAGTCCTTAATAAGCATTTTTATCAAAAATCACTTAATTAAGCATATTAATCTATCAACAAATATTTATTTTTCATCATCAAAAAGCAAAAACATCAAGCTATCATCAATGGCAAATCACGAATAGATCAACAAATTCAAAAATTCGAGTATGGGCTAGTTAGTATTCAAAGTAAGGATCTTAAAAACATAAAAATCATCAAAAACCAAACAAAATCCATACCTCAATTTGAGCTTCAAAGTGCCGAATCTTTAAAGCTTTCAAATGATTCTTTTTCTCTTCAATATTCGACCAAAAGATGAACATGCATGGCTATTTACTATTTTGTTTTATTATAATTACATTTTATTATCTGTAACACCCCAAACCCGGTCAAAACGCTACGACCGAATCTGGCATGTTACAGAAAAGAAAAATTTAGAAGCCGAGTTAAAAATCATGAGTTGCGAAAATTCTTTGCACATCACTGTGCCTTTGGTGAAAATGTAAAAACAATTGTTTACTTAAGCCATAATATAGTTCAGGTTTCATAATCCAATAGTCGAATTTTAAAGAAAATCTATATTGAGCGATCAGTTGAAACTAACTTGAGTCTTAACTTGAAAACTTTGAGTTAACTTGTTACAAAAACCTGATCGTAATTAGCCGATTTATAAAATCTTAAAAATTTAAAGTTTTTAACAGTAGAAAACACCCACTTAAATTATTTATTAGACATGCCATAATAGTTAAAACAAATTCGAAGGAACGAAACCAAACTAACGTTTAAAAGGCCTTATTACAATACCAAAATCCAAATTAAAGTAGTAATAATCCAAAATAATTATTAAAGATAAAATTATTAAAAACGTTATGCATGGCCACCTCGAGTCCTCCTCGGCTCCACATCCGCGGTCTAAGGATTACCTGCAAAATGTAACAGAAGGGGTGAGTTACTGAGACTCAGTGTGTAAATCCCCGACCAAGTGAGCTTTGGGCCCTCACACAGTTTCATATATTATGCAAGTATGCAATGCAGCCCAACCAACCTATTATGTTCAGCCTCCACATCTCTTGAATCTACCCCAAAATCTGTGGCACCTAGCCACTAGTGGTACCTAACCACTGGTGGTTCCAAACCACTGGTGACAAAAGTCACAAATAATAATACGTGGGGCCAACCCACTTGTGGTACCAAACCACTGGTGACAATCCCGTAATAGATATATATGTGGGGCCAACCCACTGTGGTACCGAACCACTGGGACGAGTCACGAATCATCATATATGTGGTAGCAAACCACTGGTGGTTCCAAACCACTGAGACTTAGTCACAAGATATAAGATTAGGTGGGGCCAACCCAATTGTGGTACCAAACCACTGGTGACAGTCTAATAGAGATCACATTTCCTCCCTCTTCACCTCATATCCCAATTTCATGCTCATGTTTAACAGTTAAGTAACATGGTATGCTCAAGCTTACAATACATGCATTCATTGATAACAAACATAGTAGAACTTACCCGGAGTCCTCGCTTTTACCCACAAGGGTATTTTGGTGACCAATAACGTCACTTCAGCTTTCAGACATAACAGTTACTAACAAAATAACATACGAAGTGTGTGAGAGCTACACACCTGATAACACGTAATATCACACTCTCAACGTCGACACTATCGCTAATCGGAACCACTGCTATCTACCTACGACTTTGCTCAGAAGCCGGCCCACAACCCGGTGGCCAATCTCAAACTGCTAACACTGCTTGCTTCTTAAACTTAGGGGCTGGGTTTACAGGTCCAACCCCCTCCTTAGAATTGTTGGAATTCGAGTCCATGGAAAAGATCTTGGTCAGAAGACCGAGTTAACACATAGAGTAAGATATGAATAGATTTACGCGTTTAGCAGAATAGATCTCCTTACCTAGATCAACAAAAGCCGAAAGCTTTATGCTTGGTTCACAAGTCGAGTGAATCCCAAAAGTCTCCAAAAGAATGCGACACCACCCCCACCTATATTCGGCCAAGAGTTTAAAGAATGGGACTGCCTTCGGCACTCAAATGCAAGCAAGATGATTGAAACGAAAAGAAAACACTTACCACAACCACTAGAGAAACCGATTGGGAGTAATGGAAGATCAGTAATGGCGATCCACTGCAAACAGGAGTCGAATGAGGAGATTTGAATGCTAGAGAGAGATTCGGCCAACAAATAAATAAGGACCACCTAGAAAAGATGACAAGTTTCAGCTAAAGAAGAAAATAGATATCTAATGGCCTTAATAGATTCGGCTAACACAAAGTGTCAATGAAGAAGAGAAAAGAGCGAGAAAAGAAGAGAGTTTCGGTTGTGGGGTTTAAGAAACTGAGTAAAGTAAAAGAAAAGATTCGGCTAAAGAAGGAATAATAAAGAAGAGAATAAAACGAGGAGAACAAAAATGAGAAGAAGCAAAGAGTAAATGAAGGTTCGGCTATGACTTAATGAAATAAGAAGGAATATGTGACAGAGAAACAAAAAGAGAATTAAGAGAATGGGGTTTCGGCACATATATAGGGAAGAAGAGAGAAATATTTGCTTAAACTCAAGGTGTTTGCCGAAAATGAAAAGAAAGAACAAGATGCACCTCCACATTCGGCTTTCTACTCACTCCCAAAAATGAAATAGCATAAACGGCACTATGCTAACCCCATGTGACCGAATATACACACAAAGAGAAAAGCAATGCTCCAAACCTTAAGAATTTCGGCACCCCCCTAAGCTAACACCCAAAACCGAATGCCCAACCTCACCTAGCTCCTTTCAAAATTCGGCTAACACTCCCCCTCTCCCCACCAACACTATGCCGTCCCTTCAATCCCTACTTGATTCCCTCTCCTCCACCCATTCAAACAAGTTTGAATGATTCAAACAAGTTTGAATGATTCAAACTCCTTAAAACCCTCTCCACCATTCCTTTAAAATATTTGACCAAATCAACTCTCCCCTTTTCAAGCATCCCAGCCGAACTCCACCTCTACTCCCCTTGACGCCAAAAAGAGTTCTTAAAATGAGGAATACGCGACTTGAACCTGCTCCCTCCAGCTCTCTTGTGGCGTCACCTACCTCAATCCTTAAGTGGCGCCCCCCTTGCCACTTTACTAAGGCACTCTTTTGTGTCATCCAACACAAACAATATCCCTTAAGGCCTAATTCAGCTAGCTTTCCTTAAAAGTGCTCAAAAAGCAAATTTTTACCAAGACTCTGGCTTACCCCTAAATCATTCCTGGACCCTAAAGTACCCCAAACTAGCATGACAGACATAGCATTCACACACAAGCACATAAGATGCAAAGGCCCCAATTCAGGATGTTATAGTTCTACCCCCTTAAAATAATTTCGGCCTTGAAATTACCTGATCAAAAGAGTTGAGGGTATTGCTGTAGCATAACATCCTCTGGCTCCCACGTAGCTTCTTCTGCTCCATGGTTCCGCCACAATACCTTCACCAAAGTAACTGATTTCCTACGCAATACTTTGACACCCCGATCCAAGATCTGCACTGGTTCTTCCTCAAAAGATAAGTCTGGGCTTACTTTAATTTCTTCTATTGGTACAACATGAGTCGGATCTGAACAGTAGCGTCTCAACATCGAAATGTGAAACAAATCATGGATCTGACTTAATTCTGAAGGTAGCTCGAGCTGATAGGCTACTGGTCCTACATGTTTCAACACGCGATAAGGCCCGATAAATCTGGGGCTTAGCTTGCCCTTCCGCCCAAACCTAAGCACCTTCTTCCACGGTGACACCTTTAAGAACACCTGGTCACCCACTGTAAACTCTATGTCTTTACGCTTTAGATCGGCTAGGATTTTTGCCTGTCCGAGGCTTCCTTCAACTGAGCCCGAATTAACTTAACTTTGTCTTTCATTTCAGCAACCAATTCTGGACCCAACAACTGACGCTCACTAAACTCTGTCCAACATGTAGGAGTACGGCACTTCCGACCATACAACGCTTCATACGGTGCCATCTGAATACTGGATTGGTACCTGTTGTTATACGCAAATTCTGCCAACAGTAGAAATTCTTCCCAACTACCTCTGAAGTCTAAGACACAGCCCCTCAACATATCCTCCAAAATTTGAATTACCCTCTCCGACTGTCCATCAGACTGTGGATGAAACGCTGTAATAAAATTCAACTTTGTACCCAACGCTTGATGCAACGCCTTCCAAAATCTTGACGTAAACCTGGGGTCCCTGTCTAAGATGGTAGACACTGGTACCCCGTGCAACCTTACAATCTCTGCTATATACAACTTAGCCTTACCCGGATGGTACTCAATCGAGCAGTCATAATCCTTCAACAGCTCGACCCACCTCCGCTCTCTTAAATTCAACTCCTTCTGGGTAAGGAGGTATTTCAAGCTCTTGTGATCCGTGTAGATGATGGACTTCTCCCCATACAAGTAATGTCTCCAGATCTTCAGGGCGAAAACCACTGCAGCCAACTCCAGGTCATGCGTCGGATAATTTACCTCGTGAGGTCTCAATTGCAGAGAAGCATACGCTACTACTTTCCCTTCTTGCATCAGCACACATCCTAACCCTGTATGTGACGCATCACAATAGACAGTAAACTCTTTCCCTGCCTCAGGCTGAATTAACACTGGAGCTTCTGTCAGAATCCTCTTTAACTTCTCAAAACTTTCCTGTTGCTTGTCAGAACACACAAACGAAACCCCTTTCCTTAACAACTTGGTTAACGGTGCTGCAAAAAAAAAAAAAGAACCCTTCCACAAACCTTCTGTAATACCCAGCCAGACCAAGAAAACTCTGAATCTCTGCCACTGACTTAGGTGGTTTCCAATCCAACACAACTTCAATTTTTCAAGGGTCCACCCTAATTCCCTCAGCTGACACCACATGGCCCAAAAAGGTAACCTCCCTTAGCCAGAACTCGCACTTATTAAACTTAGCGAACAACTGCTTCTCCCTCAGAATTTGCAAAACCACTCGAAGATGTGAATCATGCTCCTCCTCGGACTTTGAATACACCAGGATATCATCTATAAACACTACAACGAATCAATCCAGATATGGTTGAAAACCCGATTCATCATGTCCATAAACGCTGCTGGCGCGTTGGTCAACCCAAACGGCATCACCAAAAATTCGTAGTGACCATAGCGAGTACGAAATGCCGTCTTATGAATATCCGCCTCCTTAACCTTAAGCTGGTGATAGCCCGATCTCAAATCTATCTTGGAGAAGACTGATGCTCCCTTAAGTTGGTCGAACAGGTCATCTATCCTTGGCAACGGGTACTTATTTTTGATCGTTAACTTATTCAATTGACGGTAATCAATACACATTCGCATTGATCCGTCCTTCTTCCTAACGAATAGCACGGGTGCTCCCCAAGGTGATATAGTTGGTCGGATAAAACCCCGATCTAACAATTCTTGAATCTGCGCCTTCAGCTCCACTAACTCCTTCGGCGTCATTCTATATGGGGCAATAGACACTGGCACTGTTCCTGGTAGGAGATCAATACCAAACTTAACCTCACGATCTAGAGGCAATCCCGGAAGCACTTCTGGGAAAACATCGAAAAATTCCTTCACCGTTCGAACATTTCCCACAGTTGATTCCTTAACCTCCAAAGCATAAACATAAGCCATAAACGCCTTACATCATTTTCTCACCATTCTCTCGGCCTTTAAAACGGATACCACATTAGATAGGTAATTCCTTCTCTCGCCTATCACCACCACCTCTACACCCTCAACAGTTCTCAACACCATACGCTTGGCCGCACAGTCCAGATTTGCTTGATACTTCACTAGTTAATCCATACCTAAGATCAAATCGAACTCCCCAAACGGCATTTCCATCAGATAAGCCGGAAAAACTACCCCTTGAACTTCCAGAGGTACATCCTTATACAGTTTATTCACCACTGCAGCTTGTCCTAGAGGGCTAACTACAGTCATCTCCCTAGAAGAAGTCTCATAGTCTAAGTTCAGAGTTCCCGCTATAGCACTAGCAACATAAGAGTGCGTCAAACCAATATCAATCAAAGCAGTATAAGGCAATCCATAAATTAGGAACGTACCGGTTATGACGTCCGACGCGTCGCCCTCCTCTCGATGCCTAACTGCATAGACCAACCCAGGCTGTCTCGTATCTGTATTCCTAGCACCTCTGCCCAGTGCTTCACGGCCCCGACCGAAACCATTACCTCCTCTGGTTGGACCACGCCCCTCTACGGTTGCTGACCATCTCTTCTGAATTGTGCATGTCCTTGACCCTCAGACTGTGTCCTAATTGGCCTTCGTGGGCAATCCTTAATCCGATGATCCATCGACCCACATTCGAAGCATCCTTTATTACCTGCCCAACACTCACTTGAATGAAACTTTCTGCATCGAATACATTGCGGTGGCCACTGAGCAGCAACAGGCTTCACAGCTTGACTTGGCCCGCCTAACCTAGACCTCTTCTGAAAATCCCCAGTAGACCCTGATGGCCCAAAACTCCTTTTATTTTTATTTCTCTCCTGATTCTGCTTTTCAGACTGCTTCACTTCCTCGGTTATCTTAGCCTTTTCCACAAGAACAGCAAATTCCCTCTCTCACTGTGGAGCAATCAACACTCGCAACTCATTCCTCAACTTGTCCTCAAACCAAACACAACGCTCATGGTCCGTGGCCACAATACCCCTGGCATAACGGCTTAACCGTAAGAATTTCGCCTCATACTCGGACACCGACTTACTCCCCTGAACCAGATTCAGAAATGCCTTACGCGCGCATCCACATAACTTGATCCAACGTACTTCCTCTGAAATGCTGTTTTAAAGAGATCCCAAGTGATATCATCAACCATCGTACCATCCCTGACCGTGAGCCACCACTGATAAGCCTCGTCTCACAGAAGAGACACGATCCCTTTCCACTTTTCCTCTACCGTAAAATCAAGATCATCCATTTACGCTCAGTCGCTTCTAATCAATATTCAGCTGCGTTGGGAGCTACACCAGAAACGCCCCTAAATATTTCCGCTCTATTGGCTCGGAGTCATTCAGACACCGATTTTCGGGCCCCCATACACATGCCTGCTCCAGCAACTCTCTCCAAGACCCGTAGCATCGCCTGAGACACCGCATCGTCTCCACCCGTTTGGTCCTGAAACTCTGCTTCTGCAGCTGGCGGTAGCGGCACCTCATTTCCTGACCCATGACCAGACCCTACTGGTTCCGATATAGTAATCCTACCCTACCATGTCCACGTACATTACGCCCACATCCTCGAGTGCTTATGACTAACGTTCGCATTTTAATCTGATTAAGATTTTTATGAGTTAGTTTTTCTTCCACTGTTTATTGCCGAACAGTCTTATGAGTATATTATCAAAGTAGTTTGTTTTCACGAATGCATACATTCCTAAAGGCTTCAATCTCTAAGGTAAAATTTCTAATACTAGCAATCATATCACATAACAATTAATCCATACAACCAAAGATTAGGGAACTTACCGTCGCAGATCGGTGCCGGAGACTCAGGTACCATGCTTTTCGAAAACATGTATTTTATCAAAACCATTTTTCAAATCATCTACTGAAAATAATTTTGGGCCTTATACTCACAGCCGAGCTTTTGAACCTAAGCTCTGATACCACAATTGTAACACCCCAAACCCCGCCAAAACGCTACGATTGAATCTGGCATGTTACAGAAAAGGAAAATTTAGAAGCTGAGTTAAAAATCATGAGTTGCGAAAATTCTTTGCACATCACTGTGTCTTTGGTGAAAATGTAAAAACAATTATTTACTTAAGCCATAGTACAGTTCAGGTTTCGTAATCCAATAGTCGAATTTTAAAGAAAATCTATATTGAGCGATCAGTTGAAACTATCTTGAGTCTTTGCTTGAAAATTTTGAGTTAACTTGTTACTAAAACCCGATCGTAATTAGCCGATTTGTATAATCTTAAAAATTTAAAGTTTTTAACAGTAGAAAACACCCACTTAAATTATTTATTAGACATGCCATAATAGTTAAAACAAATTCGAAGGAATGAAACCAAATTAACGTTTAAAAGGCCTTATTAAAATACCAAAATCCAAATTAAAGTAGTAATAATCCAAAATAATTATTAAAGATAAAATTACTAAAAACGTTATGCATGGCCACCTCGAGTCCTCCTTGGCTCCACATCCGCGGTCTAAGGATTACCTGCAAAATGTAACAGAAGGGGTGAGTTACCGAGACCCAGTGTGTAAATCCCCGACCAAGTGAGCTTTGGGCTCTCACACAGTTTCATATATTATGCAAGTATGCAATGCAGCCCAACCAACCTATTATGTTCAGCCTCCACATCTCTTGAATCTACCCCAAAATCTGTGGCACCTAGCCACTGGTGGTACCTAACCACTGGTGGTTCCAAACCACTGGTGACAAAAGTCACAAATAATAATACGTGGGGCCAACCCACTTGTGGTACCAAACCACTGGTGACAATCCCGTAATAGATATATATGTGGGGCCAACCCGTTGTGGTACCGAACCACTAGGACGAGTCACAAATCATCATATATGTGGTAGCAAACCACTGGTGGTTCCAAACCACTGGGACTTAGTCACAAGATATAAGATTAGGTGGGGCCAACCCACTTATGGTACCAAACCACTGGTGACAGTCTAATAGAGATCACGTTTCCTCCCTCTTCACCTCATATCCCAATTTCATGCTCATGTTTAACAGTTTTTAACAGTTAAGTAACATGGTATGCTCAAGTTTACAATACATGCATTCATTGATAACAAACATAGTAGAACTTACCCGGAGTCCTCGTTTTTACCCACAAGGGTATTTTAGTGACCAAAAACGTCACTTCGGCTTTCAGACATAATAGTTACTAACAAAATAACAAACGAAGTGTGTGAGAGCTACACACCTAATAACATGTAATATCACACTCTCAACGTCGACACTATCGCTAATCGAAACCACTGCTATCTACCTACGACTTTGCTCAGAAGCCGGCCCACAACCCGGTGGCCAATCTCGAACTGCTGACACTGCTCAATTCTTAAACTTAGGGGCTGGGTTTACAGGTCGAACCCCCTCCTTAGAATTGCTGGCATTCGAGTCCATGGAAAAGATCTTGGTCAGAAGACCGAGTTAACACATAGAGTAAGATATGAATAGATTTACAAGTTTAGCAGAATAGATCTCCTTCCCTAGATCAACAAAAGCCGAAAGCTTTATGCTTGGTTCACAAGTCGAGTGAATCCCGAAAGTCTCCAAAAGAATGCGACACCACCCTCATATATTCGGCTAAGAGTTTAAAGAATGGGATCACTGCCTTCGGCACTCAAACGCAAGCAAGATGATTGAAACAAAAAGAAAACACTTACCACAACCACTTGAGAAACTGATTGGGAGTAATGGAAGATCAGTAATTGCGATCTACTACAAACAGGAGTCGAATGAGGAGATTTGAATGCCAGAGAGAGATTCGGCCAACAAATAAATGAGGACCACCTAGAAAAGATGACAAGTTTCGTATAAAGAAGAAAATGGATATCTAATGGCCTTGATAGATTCGGCTAACACAAAGTGTGAATGAAGAAGAGAAAAAAGGGAGAAAAGAAGAGAGTTTCGATTGTGGGGTTTAAGAAATTGAGTAAAGTGAAAGAAAATATTAGGCTAAAGAAGGAAGAATAAAGAAGAGAATAAAACGAGGAGAACAAAAATGAGAAGAAGCAAAGAGTAAATGAAGGTTCGGCTATGACTTAATGAAATAAGAAGGAATATGTGATAGAGAAACAAAAAAAGAATTAAGAGAATAGGGTTTCGGCACAGATATAGGGAAGAAGAGAGAACTATTTGCTTAAACTCAAGGTGTTTGCCGAAAATGAAAAGAAAGAACAAGATGCACCTCCACATTCGGCTTTCTACTCACTCCCAAAAATGAAATAGCATAAATTGCACTATGCTAACCCCATGTGACCGAATATACACACAAAGAGAAAAGCAATGCTCCAAACCTTAAGAATTTCGGCACCCCCCTAAGCTAACACCCAAAACTGAATGCCCAACCTCACCTAGCTCCTTTCAAAATTCGGCTAACACTCCCCCTCTCCCCACCAACACTATGCCGTCCCTTCAATCCCTCCTTGATTCCCTCTCCTCCACCCATTCAAACAAGTTTGAATGATTCAAACTCCTTAAAACCCTCTCCACCATTCCTTTGAAATATTTGACCAAATCAACTCTCCCCTTTTCAAGCATCCCAGCCGAACTCCACCTCTACTCCCCTTGACTCCAAAAAGAGTACTTAAAATGAGGAATACTCGACTTGAACCTGCTCCCTCCAGCTCCCTTGTGGCGTCACCTAACTCAACCCTTAAGTGGCGCCCCCTTGCCACTTTACTAAGGCACTCTTTTGTGTCATCCAACACAAACAATATCCCTTAAGGCCTAATTTAGCTAGCTTTTCTTAAAAGTGCTCAAAAAGCAAATTTTTACCAAGACTCTGGCTTACCCCTAAATAATTCCTGGACCCTAAAGTACCCCAAACTAGCATGACAGGCATAGCATTCACACACAAGCACATAAGATGCCAATGCCCCAATTCAGGATGTTACATTATTCATTTACCATAATAACCTTAATGATTTAATAATAAAATCATATAATACATGCCATTACCGTCCATTCATGTATTCAATGGCTAAATTTCATTTTAAGGACTCCATAATTAATTAATCAAAGTAATTAAGCAGTTTAACAATTAGAATGCCACTTTTACAATTTACGCGATTACGTCCTTTTATCAAATTAGACAACTAATGGGTAAAATTAAATTACAAAATTTTCACACATATCAAATAAAATGCTGTAATTACCAAAAATAATATTAAAATAATTTTACGACCTTAGGTTTACGGTTCTGAAACCACTATTCCAACTAGGGTCTAAACCGGGCTGTTATAACCTTGACCAGTAGGGAGGCTATTGGCAGTAGCAACACTAAGGGTGAGAGATGGCTAGGGTTAAAGGAAAAGGGAAGAAAAAAGGAAGAAAAGAAAAGAAGGGAGAAAAGGAAGAAAGGAAAAACAAGAAAATGGAAAGAAAAAAAAGAAGAAAAAGGGAAAGAGAAAAATATAAGCCATTTTTTTATGCTTTTTACCATTTTTTATAATTTTTATATTTTTTGAAAATTCTAAACATTTTATAATTTTAAAATTGTATATTTTTATTTTTTAAATTATTTTTAATATTTTAATATTTTTCAGTTTTATAATTTTTAACAATTCTAATTTTTTAAAACTTTAAATTTTTAAAATTTTTGAGTTTTTTTATGATTTTTTTCTTAAAAAATGAAGAGAAATTACCAGATTTTTCCACGAGGCACAACCTTGGGATGCCATGTGCCAAATTTAACAATGTCAAAGGGTTTATACGCTAAGTTGGATTTAAGGGCTTAATTAATTGCTTAAATTCGATTGAGGGTTCAATTGAGTGCTATCTAATATCGAGGGCTCAAATGATTTTTGAATTATTTTACAAGGTTTTTTTTATATAATAAGCCATTATGGAATGATTAGAAAAATAATTGCACCCATGGGTGTCAAATTCTTTGTAAAATTCTTAGAATTTTAACTATAAGCATTTATGTATTTTGAAATGATCATCGATAATATTTAAATTTTTTTGAAGTAGAAAATGAAAATTTAAATTGAACTCATCACCTATGGTTGCTGAGGTCCTATTAAAAACGCTAATGGAACCTTAACCATAAAACCTAGAAACAACTCATTCCCCTTGTTAGTTTTCAAAAAAAAAAAAAAAAAAAAAGAGAGGCTCAAAACATTTGCTCTTTACATTTTTTCATATCCTACATACCTAAGAGTTATAAATCTAAACTTTGAACCATAGTAATGAAAGCCTCTTATTGAGATTTGAAGAAGGGCATGCTGCTGAGAATTATGATGTATTCTCTAATGTCTTGATGTCGCTGTAATTTGAAATAGATACGCCTAACTACAAAATTACTCGTCACTTAAGAGATGTTGATTTCTATCATGCTAACCAAATTGAGAATTTTACTTTCGTGTCAACATTCATCTTCACTCTAATTGAATGATGGAGACCTAAGATTGATATGTTTCATCTCCCATGTAGTGAAGTAACAATAAAATTGGTAGATGTAGCATAATTGTCAGGCATTCTAGTGGATGGGCATCTAGTAATGGGAATTTTTTTAATTAAATCAGGCTGAGGTATTCATTAGAGTGCTCTAAACAACCCCTGATTGTAACAGCCCGATTTAGGGGCTAGTCGGAACAGTGGTTTTGGGACCACTAAATCGAGGATAAGGAAAATTATTTTGATTATTTTATGTGTTATAGCATTAAAATATGGCTATGTAGAAATTTTGGTGCTTTAAGTTTAGCAATAGCATGCTTAATTCTGAAAAAGGACTAAATTGCATAAGATGCGAAAGTTCTATTTTATAAGGTAGGGGTACCTAATAGCTATAGAATGTAATTTGGAGGATTTTAAAGTGCAATTGGGCCATTTTGGAGTGTAATGGCCGGCCATAGGGTGCATAGGGAACAAAAGCATTAATTTCAGTCAAATTAGGTGATAGTTGGTGACTAATTGACTAAAATATGATAAAATAAGATGACTAAAGGAAGCTATCATCTTTCACTATTATTCTCCCCCTATACTACCGAAAATTTCAGCAAGTTTAAGGGTTTGGCAGCTTGAAAATTTCAGCTACATCTCATTCTTGCAAGTAAGTAATTTTTGAGTTTTTTTCTTAATTATTTTTGTACTTTTGGTGTCCCCAAAGCTTAAGCTAGCTAATGAGGGGACTAATTTGTGATATGGTTGAAAGTATAGGGACTTTCCATGAGAATGGTTATGTAGTTAGCTAAGTTTTTATGGAAGAAAATGAATGTTAGGAAGATATGAATCAACTTTTGCGAAAGGTGTTAGCATAAAAACACCTAAATAGGACATAAATGCAAAGAATAAATTTGTGTCATAAATGCATGAAATGGTTGGAATGGTGAGTAATTGTAAGAGAAATAAATGTTTAGCTAGACTTTTTTGTTGAGAAAATGTGTTGAAAAATGATTTACGAGCCTAGGGGCAAAATCGTAATTTTGCCATAGTACAAGGGCAAAATGGTCATTTATGCCTAGTGTAGAATTTGATGTATTATGATCATACAATGATATAAATGAATGAATTTCATTGTTATCGATCAAGAAGAGCTCGGAATCAACCTTGACCGTGGAAAAGGCAAGGTAACGGATTAAACTGTTAGTTAACACGTTTTGCACCGAGGTAAGTTTATGTGTAAACAATGTATTATATATATATATATATATATATATTATTGTTGTTAACTAGTGTATGACACAATTGTGAACATGTATGATCCAAGTGGATTTGATATGGTAGTTATTGAATAATTCTAGGATGAATGATAGTATGGATATGTAAGTGTGTTATATCAATTCTTAATGGTGGGCTATGTGCGATACCACCGTAATTAACCTCTTGGTGGGCTATGTGCGATACCACCGTAACCAACCTCATGGTGGGTTATGTGTAATGCCCCGAATTTGGGCCTAGTAGAATTGGGCCTATTGGGCCTTGGGCATGGGAGCGTTTAAAATTATTAAGAATAATAGAACGACATTAATGCAGGTTGGACCTATTAGGTGAGTATTTTGGAAGGTTAGGGGGCTTCCATGAAGTCCTGGGTTCAAACCTGGGCTTTAGGAAAAATTTTGGGTGAATAAAACCCTGGGAGTAAGTAAGTAGGCTTTAAGAATAAAATATGGAAAAAAAATGACACAAGGAAGGGAGTGGTCTAGTGGCAAGGTGTCATTAAGGGTGTAAGAGAGAGCTTGGGTTCAAGTCTTGGCGCTTCCAATTCATTTTGTTTTCCTTTTAAATGAACTCAGACTTTGGCCCATATGCTTATATTTAGTTGCGCATGTTTTAAGTCACAAAAGGGGCTTGTGTTGTGGTGGCATGTAGCGTCTGGAGCATAGGAGAGGGCAAGGGTTTGAATTCCATTGCAACCAAAAAGGGATATTTATTTTGCTAAGTTGGGACGGCAGGTGGTTGTGATGGAATTAAAATCTGCTGAAGAAGGGATCCCACATCGGGAAGCTAGGATGAGAGTAGGCGAGAAGCTGGCTTTAAATAGAGCGATCTATGAGGAGAGTAAGCATAGGAGTGTTCGGAGCGCGGATTAACTCCAGATTCCTATCAGGTGTGTATTTCGCACTACTCTAGCTGTAGAGCGGCAAATGCTGAAATGTCGGTCACACGATGATGGTAGCCACACGAGCGTGCAAGCGCACGTGTGGGAGCTTTGACGCGATAGTTGAGGCCACCATGAGTGTTCTTGTGGGTTTAGGCTATTTGGGCCGAAAAAGGCCATGTGGGGCTCGTGGGCCCAATTGAATAAATTGTATGATTGTGTAGTAAATATTGGACTAGACTATGTGAAACTCATATCTATGGCTAGATTTGGGCTCAATGGGCCACACAAGCGTGTGGACCCATTTGGGCCGAGAATGGGCCCTAGGCCCATTCGCATAGTTATCTTTGTTTAGAATACATTGGTTTGTGAAATTACCGAAATACCCCTGATTTGTGAAATTATCGAAATACCCTTGGATTGCAAAATTACTGAAATACCTCTGATTTGTGAAATTACCGAAATACCTTTGGTTTGTAAAATTACGAAAATACCTTCAGTTTGTGAAATTAACAAAGTACCCCTAATTTGCAAAACTTCTGAAATACCCTTGATTTGCAAAATTACCAAAATACCCTCGATTTGTGAAATTACCAAAGTACCCTTAATTTGTAAAATTACCGAAATACCCTTAGTTTGGAAAATTACCAAAATACCCTCGATTTACGAAATTATCGAAATACCCCTAATTTGTAAAATTACTGAAATACCCTTGGTTTGTAAAATTACCGAAATACCCTAATTTGTGAAATTACCAAAATACCCTTGGATTGCAAAATTATTGAAATACCCCTGATTTGTGAAATTTTGGGACCCTTAGTTTACAAAATTACCGAAATACCTTTGGTTTGTGAATTACCGAAATACCCTCGGTTTGTAAAATTACTAAAATACCCTCGATTTGTAAAATTACTAAAATACCCCTATAGAGTGGAATTACTGAATTACTCCTGAAGGGTAGGATTACCGAAATACCTTTATAGGGTAAGATGACTATTTTGCCCTTGGGGGTAAATGACTGACTTAGACTATGAGTTGACTAATTTGACTGTGGTTGTATGACCGTTGTACCCCTAGTGGTAGTACTAGTATTGTATGTGGTAATTGTATGATTGATTATGTTAGAGATGCACTGCATACATGGATTAGTTATGACATGACACTGCATTGGGTTTGGTTTTTCTGATTTGGAGGAAGTACCGTTATAGTTGCATCGCCACGTACTCTGATCCTAGTAGCTCAGCCACGTATATCGCTATTAGCAGCTAGGCTGCATTATTGGAGAGTTGGCTGGGTGGGTCGACTTGGACCCCACATGGAGAAATGGTTGGTACGAGTGGTGAGTTTGTTTTTAAGGGTTGGGTTACATGTCCGTTTGCATTGATATGATATAAGGCTTAGGCCCAGACTGTTACCGAATAAGGCTTAGGCCCAGACTGATACTGTATGGGCTTAGGCCCAGACTGTGATCGTAATAGGGGATTACACACTGAGTTTTTGTAAACTCACCTTATTTTTAACTGTGCAGGTAATCCTCAGCCTTAGACGGTTCGGAGCTGCGAGGGACTCGAAGAAGACGACACACTGCTTATGCTTTCTGTTTTGATTATTTACTTTTTAAATATTTTGATTTAGGTAGTAATAAGGCTTCTCTATTTTTAACATATTATTTGTGATATTTATTTATAATGTTTTCTAACTGCTAAAAGTGGAAGACGATTTCCAAAACGATAACTGTCTTCAAAACACTACGTTTCCGCAATGTAACATCCCAAAATTGGGCCTAGTAGGATTGGGCCCAATGGGCCTTGGGCGTAGGAGTGTTTAAAAATTTTGAGAACAAGAGAATGGCATTATTGCAAATTGGACTTATTAGTTAAGTGAATTTGGAAGGTTACGAGGTTTCTATGAAGTCTCGGGTTTAATTGGGCCTTAGGAAAAATTTGGTATTTTAACACTTTAAGGAGAGATGGTAAGTAGCTTCAAGACTTATAGAAATAAATGAGTAATGTGCTTGCATAAATGAGCTATTGGTAAAGAGGTTATGGCATCAAGTGAAGTACCTTGAGGGAAGAGGTTCAAATCACTTTGTGTGCAAATTTTCACAAATGTACCCTCTATAGCCGAATATCATCATTCATTTTTCTCCATAACCGAAACCTTTTCATCATTTATTATTCATTCCTTAATCAATCGGTAAGTGTTCATTCCAATGCTTTATTTTATTTCTCTTAATGCTGAAATATTGTTTTGGTTGGGATGGTCATTTTAACCGAGACCATCATTTTATTCTACCCTCTCAAATGAGATCCTTTTCTCTTTTTCGTAGTGTTTTAAGTGGGAGACCGTGTATTGTTCTAGCCGAAGTCAAACGGTGGAAATTGGATCCAATATTGATAAGGTAAATGGGTTCATTTTGGATTTTTCGTTATATCTCTATTTGGCTATGTTGCAAATCGGATTGAAGTTTCGACTAATCGGCTATATGTTTTAGGGACAAATCACTCGATATATTTCTACCTTCGAATATAGTGGTAAGTGAATCAAGTGTAAGTGATACGAAATCTTTTGGAAATCCGAGGCTAACTTTTGGTTGGTATTGTTCTAGGTCAACGACGAGTGGTTCGTTAGGAAATCGAAATAAGGTGTGTAATCCTGTACTTTCCGTATACATATCTGAAATGGTGTGTAATTCCACACTTCTTTGAAAGCTTGAATGAAATATTCTATGGACCGGTCGAAATACCGAAGAAAACCAAAACCCGACATCCGTGATCACTCGGGCGTATGTATGATCGTAGTGGTAACCGTATTTTGTAATAAAACAGTTTCAATTAGAAGCAGTGTCGTGTTTTTGAAAAATCACAAAAAATAGGAGAAAGGGAATTAGAAAGTGAATAAGATATAAAATTAAATCTTACTGTTTCTATTTTAATATAAAAGAAATGGAGAAGGAAAAGGATTTTTATATTCTGAGATATCTTAATTTTAGTGAGACTAGTTCTGATTGACTTTGTGTTTCCCTAATTTATCTTGGAAAATCGTATAAAATGGTACAAAGTTAATTATGGGTTATAATTTATATGTATGGATTCCTTATTGAGTCTATTTTCAATAGAAACAAGTGGGAGCAACATATGAAAACTGTACAGTGAGATATTTGAATTTTGGGCAAGAAAGGTCAGAATCATTAGACAGTAAAACAAGGAAAATTTTAAGGAATAAACTGTACTAAATGGTTAAGCCAAAAATTCTGGGAAAATTTTAGTAAGGAGATATATGAGTCTAGTTTCAAGGAAAATTTACGGATTTAGATTTTGAGATTCCTAACTCAAGTTATAGTCAATTTAGTCAGTACGACGCAGATGGACAGTTTTAAATTTTTATGCCCAAATTAGTAGTTAAGTCTGGATTGCGAAATTATCGAATTACCCTTAGTGGGTAAAATTACCGAAGTACGAAAATGCCCTTACGGGCCAAGTTACGAAAATGCCCTTATGGGCCGAATTATGGAAATGCCCTTAATGGGCTGATTTGCAAAGTGTTAATGGGCCGAATTGTTATATTGCCTTAATGGGCCGATTTTGTTATATTGCTTAATGGGCCGATTTGATAAATTGCCTTAAAGGGCCAAATTGAAATGTGTTAATGGGCCGTTTGATATTTGCTATATGGGTCGATTTAAAATAAATTGCGAAATGGGCCAAGATGATATTTTGCTTAATTGGCCAACTTGATAAATTGTTATAATGGGCCATAATTTTTGTAAGAAAAATCTGAATAAATTGTTGTAAATGGTTATGCATTGAGTACATGATTTGCATGGGATGGGATAATGATGAAGAGAAGTTCTGGTAGCTCTGCTACATAAATCTGGTGGCTCTGCCACAAATCTGAAAAATGGCAATGCCATGTAAATTATGTTAATCTGGTGGCTTGTCCACAAATTTGATATAAATGGCTTAATGCATACGTTTGGTGTGTTGGTGGGGTGGGTTGACTAAAGATCACCCACATGTGTGTTGGTTGGTACGGGTGGTGTGTAGCGGATGGAATACTAGGCTTGGTTTGGGACTTGCATTTCATACACATGTTATATTTGATACATTATTGTTATTATATATGGGCTTAGGCCCAAATATTTGCTTAATGGATTTTGGCCCAGTGGACAACGGTAAGTGGGTTACACAATGAGTTCTAGTAACTCACCCCCATTTTCCTTATCCCTTTCAGGTAATGATCAGTGATGGAGACTTGGGCCGTGGATGACTCGATGGAGGCCATACTTCGTAAACGGTTAAATTTGGATTTTGGATTTCTTTTAGTATTTTTAATTACTTTGCTATTTTGAATTAAGGTTGTAATAAGGCCTCTGGGATATTTTATTTGGTTTTATGTTTAGCTGTACTTATTATTTTTCTACATTATTTTAAAGGGGGATTTTTCTAAAATCATAAATAACGGTTTTCAAAAAAATGATTAACAAATGATTTTCATAACAATCTTTTACAAATGATTTAACTCGAAAATTCTATTTCAAATTTTCAACGTCGTTTTCAAAGGTCACGGTTAAAGTTCACTACCTCGATTTTCGACTCATCAATCAACCTTTCAAAAATACTTGTATTTTATCTACGTTTCCACAATGTTTTAAAATGTTTCTGCAACTATATTTCCAAATGTCATATTTTCGTAAATTGTTTATTTCAAATATGTTTTCGCAACCAAAAAGGTTTTTAAAGATAATTACGTTTTCAAGTAGATAACAATTGCTTAAGTGTTTTGGGTTTTAATAAAGAGACTGTAATTCTCAAACAAGGTTTTTTAACAATCGCAAAGATGGTTTTGAAAAAAAAAACACTTCCATGTGACACGCCAGATTCGGGCCTAACTTCTAGGCTGGGTTTGGGGTGTTACACGTAACGTTTTCAAAATGCTTCTGCAACTCAATTTTTAAACATCACCTTTTTGTAAATTGTCTATTTTAAATATGCTTCCGCAATAGATAAGGTTTTAAAAGTAGTTACGTTTTCAAGTGGACAACAATTGCTTAAGTATTTTGAGTTTTAACAAAGAGGTTTTAACTATCAAACAAGTTTTAACAACAAGAAATATGGTTTCGAAAAACACTACCATGTGACACGCCAGATTCGAGCCTAACTTCTAGGCTGGGTTTGGGGTGTGACACAATGTGCGATACCACCCCAAATAAATTTAATGGTGGGCTAAGTGCGAAACCATTGAGAAATTGATCTTGAGTAGTTAATCGATAGATTGTGATGTGTTATATTATGTGATATTGTGGTGCTAAGTGCAGGGAGTTATGCTAATGAATGTATACATTGATCTTGTGACATGGTTGAAATGTGGAAATGGAAGGAATGAGTAAGCATGATTCTGAGTGTGGATTGTTTCTTGTATAGTATGTATTGTTAGATAATTGTTTAGCATATACTAAAATGTTACATTGTTCACATGTAAACTTACTAAGTTTTAAGCTTACTCCCCTTCTCTTTCTCGTTGTTTTATAGAGTTTAAGAGTTGAGCTGGAATACATGGATAACCAGAAGATCGCCCACACTATCAGCTCACCTCGGTATATCTAGACTTAGTGATTTTGTATATAGCATGTATAGGGGCTAGACTAGATAGGTTATTTTGTTATTTTGGCCAAAAGTGTGATGGCCCTTGTCAAGTTAGTTATATTGTACATTGCCATAGTTGATGGCTCACCTTATTACTTATGAAGATATGAAATTATTCATGGAAGTTCATATTGCAATTTTAAGTTTTTTATTGATATGTTGAATGGATTCATGAGTTGTGAGCTAGAGGGGTGCAGAAAGCTTGACAAATAGCCTTGTTTTTGTCTATATGGGTAGGCACAGGGGCGTGTGTCTAGACCGTGTGTGACATACGGCCAGTTCATAGGCGTGTGCCCAGGTCGTGTGAAGTCTGCATCTTGAAATTTGAGTTTGAATCGCCACACAGTTGAATCACACGGGCGTGCCCATGCCGTGCGGATTAATTAGAGATGACCACGGGCCAGCCATATGGGCGTGTGTCTAGGTCGCGTGATTCAAGTCAGTGTCGACCACGGGCACCGAACACGAGCATGTGAGATGATACACGGGCGTGTCATCTCCCTCACGAGCGTGTGGCCCCTGTTCAGGAAAAGATTTCTTAAGTGCACAAAAGTTTCCAAATTATCCGAAACCTTTTTAGAAGCATGTCTAGGGCCTCATAGGTCCATTATAAGGACGATAGACACATGGATGGAAAAGTTTTAATTTGTAATGAGTTTTATAATCAAAAGTTGTATAACTGTGCGAGTTAAGTATGGTAATGCCTCGTGCCCCGTTCCGATATAGAATACGGGTAAGGGGTGTTACACTGATAATAAGTTTGATTTTAGTGGGCTTTAGATTAAGTTAACATGGTTGAAGAGCTATTTTGAGAATCTCTTAGAGAATCCAATACTTAAAGATATTCAACATTATATTAGAGCTTAGATTTTTCAATTAATTGAGGTTGTCCTGGTGCCAAAAAAATTGGCAATTTAGTTCATTCGATGTATCTCCTATTCTTATCTAATTCCAAAATAGTAATTTAGTTCATTCGATGTATTTCCTATTCTTATCTAATTCCAAAATAGTCGAAAAATATAGTTGGGGTCTACTTTTTTGGGCTACCTATATTGGATGTTATGTATGGCGTGTAGAGTGGGGAACAAGGAAATAAATGGTTTCCTTGTGATTTTACAATCATGGGGATGGTGTCAACTCCATGGATTATGCCTGTACCCTCAAAGAATCTTAGTTTTCCTCTTGCTAGAAAGTAAAATTAAAAGAATATGTTATAAAATGTTATACATTTTGAATGTTTTATATAAGTGCTAGCATTTGATATTTTAATAAGCGGTCCAAGTATTGTGACCATACAACTTACTAAAAGGTAAATATTGTCGCGATGCGAGCATATCTATTGATGTTGAATCAAATAATTGGTAATTTGTGGGTTATAATGATTTTTATTTAATATAATTAATATCACCTTATCCTTGCATTTAAATGCATTTCTTTTATTACTTTTTCAATTTGTGGTGATGTCATGCTGAGTAGTAAAAATTAATGTCACACTATCATCGCCTGCACATGCACACAACCATGTTTTCAAAGTGTGCATGCTTATATGCTTCTCTTGCATTAAGTGGTATAAGCCTGATAAGGTTTTAGGTAGTTTGAGATAGTCCAGAATTTTTTGACAAATCAAGAGAACATGGATGAATATGATTATATGGATTTGTGTTTGGAGTCAGAGCACAATTGGGCTATTAAACATGTCCAACACATCGCCCATTGGGCCAATTGCCTTTAACATATTTCACATGTTGCATTGCTCTAGGCGGTAATTATGGTCCATTTGATATTTATGTAGAATGATTTTGGGTCAATGGTAAAACATATATGTATCACCTAACACATGCTAGTATACATCGGACTAAATGCCCAATTTTGGGCCATTGGAGGAGGAACATAAAAGCATAGGGCTTGTAACACCCCTCACCCGTATTCAACGCAGGAATAGGGTTATGGAGCATTACTTCACTTATAAAATAATTAAGCAATAATTTCACATACATTTTTGAAATTTCATGCAATCATCATTCAAACTCAATCACATTGTCCATAATACAAGCCTTCGAGGCCCTAAACATGCTTTAGAAGTGGTTCGGGACTCAGCTGATATTCAAGAAATTTTTGAAACACTTAGAAAATTATTCAAATTTCAGGGGACACACGCCCATGTGGCCCGACACACGGCCAAAGACACGCCCGTGTCACAGGCCGTGTGGACATTCGAAATGGGATTACATGGCCGTGTCCCAGCCTGTGTCTAACCCCGTGTAACTCTCTGACTTGGGTTACACAACCAACACACACGCCCGTGTGCCCTAACAATGGCCCCACACGCCCGTGTGCCAGGCCGTGTACTAGGCCGTGCGAAACCTGTAGGGTATACTGACTTATACCACACGGCCAAGTCATATGCCCGTGTGCTGGGTCGTGGGGAGCATATTGACTTGATCTTTAATTCCACACCAGGGGACACACAACCGTGTCATGTGACCATGTGTCACACATGGCTGAGACACATGTCTGTGTCTCCTCCCGTGTGGACAAAAATAGGCTATTTACCAAGCCAATTTGCCACCCAAACTTGCACACACCTAAACTAACCCATTTGGCACCAAAACATAGCATATATAGGCATTCATCTTGTAACACCCCTAACCCGTATCTATCGCCGGAACAGGGTTATGGGGTATTACCGGGACTTATAGAACAATTACAAATAAATCAAGTTGAAAATACCATTAATATGCAACATCAATCATATTGTCCCTTACGACCCAATAATAACTGTGGAATCGATTTGGGACCAAATCCAGATTTCATAAATTTTTTTGCAAAATTTTAAAATTTTCCTTAGATACAGTGCCCACATGCCTGTGTGGTATAGGGACACGCCCGTGTAGTCAGGCTGTGTGGTCACACATGCCCGTGTCCCTAGCCTGTGTAACTCTCTGACTTATAAGGCATGAAGCAATTAAAGTCACACGGCCAAGTCACACGCCCATGTGCTAGGTCGTATGGTGAATTTTATTTTCGAAATTTAGGTGCAGTTTACACACGGCTGTGTAACACGGCTGAGACACACGCCCATGTCTCTGCCCGTGTGCTCAATTCTGAGCATTCTGTTTCTCATTTTTAAGATGCAGGGGGCACACGGCCAGGCCACACGCCCATGGGTTAGGCCGTGTGTCACACATGGCCTAGACACACACCTGTGTGTCTACCCGTGTGGACAAAATAATGTCATTTCCTAGCCTCATTTGTCACCCAAAACCTACCCCTTTCCTGCACAAAAACTCACTAACATATATCCACCAATCCAAACATTAAAACCAAGCCAATTCTAGTACCTAGCATGGTATATTATTACATACAATTCATGTTTATAATTTTATTTATAAGGACATACACTTTAAGCATAATCCAATCAACCAACTTAGCACATAAGAATTTAATCATGGAATAACTTTATAAACATACTAAGTAAAACATCACTAGCCATTCGAATGGCTAGAACACAAAACATCACTTACAAGCCATCATTTGGCCAAATGAGCCTATACATGCCATTATACCAAACTGAGATTTCTATTTATACCAAAATGAAATAATGGATAGTGTGATTGATGCTCTGACCGACCTCCAACCTTCGTGAGCTTACGAGCACTATAAAACAAAGAAAATTAAACGGGGTAAGCATTTTCATGCTTAGTAAGGTTGTATAACGGGAATTAAACTTACCGGTTATATTTATTCATACAAGCATACATAACCATACCATCCAAAATTGTTGGGTAAATTTACCTAAACATATACACTTAAACAAACAAGTTAGTCACATAACATCATTTGAATATCAAGTAAACATAGATCAGCTCATTGCAATATAAACTTCTATTTAGTTTCACCTTTCCGTACTTCATGAATCTTTCCCGTTGAATTATTGAAATTTCAATGGACATTCGGGTAGTATACACAAAGTATACTTATCAACTATCCGTCAATTCATGTTCAAAAGCACCCATTTAGCATATGATCATATAGCACAATCTCAAGCCACACATTTTATAACAGGATTACCCGTCCAGGCTAAATCTTTTCTGTAGCATATGCTCTAAAGAGCTTGATTTGAATTAACCGTCCGGGCTAAATCCAATCTATAACATAAGATTTAGAGGGCCTATTTCAAGATTACCCGTCTGGGCTAAATCCTACCTGCAACATAAGCAGTATTATACTTTTTTCAAGAAATCACCTTATTCCATCGAATTTCAACATTCAACCGGGACATAGCATTTTATCATTATTTTCCAATTTGTAGTCATTTCATAATGTATATCTTCACATACATATCAACACAAACATACAATTCAATTCAAGCACATTAACATGCATATTTAGGTTACACGAACTTACCTTGACAATTGTTCGTATTTGAATTTCAACTAATTCGAAACCTTTTATTTTCCTCGATCTAGTTCAGTATTTCCCAGTCTATATATAAAAATTTAACTATCAATTTATCACATATGATATACATTTGCATTCAATTGCATCCTAGGCAAAAATACCATTTTACCCCTATGCTTTTCATAAATTCCAATTTCGTCCTTAGGCCCGGAAAATGAAATTCATGGAATTTAACCCTCTTTCCAAGCCTAGCCAAAATTTTGTATATTACATTTATAGCACATACATTTCACAATTTAAGAATTTTTCATGGGTTTTACCACTTTTCATTTTAGTCCCTAAATCAAGTTTTCATCAAAAATTACTTTGTAAAAGTTATTTATCTATGAATAACTTTTTATTTTCTACCATAAATTTCCAATTTTCAGCATATTCATCCATGACCCAAATTTCATACCTTGATAACTTTTCAAATAAATCCCCTAAATAGAAAGATTAGACTATCCTGATTCCAAAAATATAAAAATCATTAAAAACGAGACTTGATTTCATACCTTATCGAACTTGAAAAGTTTTCATCCTCTCTTCTAGGGTTTCCATAGAAATTTTGGGGAAGATGATATGAAAATAAATGAATTTTTTCTTTTTAATTAATTATCATCTATTAATTTTATTGATTTCCAATTTAGTCCCTACCCTTTTCTATTTTTTCCATGGATGAGTTATTAAAATATCTACTAACTTTTCCTCAATGGTCTAATTACCATATAAGGACCTCAAGTTTTGAATTCTATAGTTATTTGATACTTATAACTATTAGAAGGCAACTTTTGCATTTTATGCAATTTAATCCTTTCCCTAATTAAACATGTAATCGGTAAAATTGTTGTATCAAAATTTTCATATGAGCTTCCTATAATACTGCAAATCATAAATAATATTAAAATAAATTTTGTTTTTGGCTTGGATTTGTGGTCCCGAAACCACTCTTCTAATCTCACTGAAATTAGGCTATTACACATCTAACTCAACCAAGCATATATCATACCATTTCAATACCATCAACAACAAGTTTCACATGTACCACAATATGCTACTTCATTTAATACCCAATTCAAATTCCCAATTCAACAAAATGGACACTTTCAAACATGAATCAATTTACCTAAACCCACAAGCATACTAATTCTCAATTCATCAACCATTTGACATCCACAATACCTATTATCAACAGGCATCACATATCCATCATTTAACACATAACCAAAGCCATATGCAACTATATATACACAACCAAACCAACCAAATTAAACCAACTCTCATGGCTATATACAAAACCAAAATTTAGACATTTACAAGCCAATTTAAATGGCTATATTCACTATCAACACATATACCAAAATGACCCAAAATACCTATACACGCCATATACTCAAAACTACTTAAGTTCAAAAGTACCAAAGTGATAGTTGGATAGTGTGACGAAGTCTCCAACGATCCCCAAATCCAAGCTAGCTTGATTTCACTATAAAACACGAAAAAATAAATGATGTAAGCTGTAAAGCTTAGTAAGCTCATATGAAAATAATAAGTAAAACTCTCCATTTAATTACCATTTAAGATATGCATATAACATGCTACAAAATATATATAACCATAATGTTAACATATATTCAATCATCTATTTAACCATGAACTCAATTCTTTCATATGTTCAATGCATATTCAATTTCCGTACATACCTGTATTGATACATATCTATTTCTCACCATTTCATATTCTCAATATACCCGTTGAACCATTTGGAATAATACAGGATACTCGGGAATCTCACACCCTAAGTGCCAATATATATAGCCGAAGCTACCTTAATAAAATCTTGCACCGAAGTGCCAATACATAGCCGAAGCTATCTCAATAATGCTCACTCTCGAGCTATCAACGGGTCTGCTCACACAAGTTGACGATCATGACGTAGCTACACGGTGTTGCTTACACAAGCTGACGAGAATCCACAACACATTCTGGATAACTCAGCCACTGGTAGGACGTACAGACCAGCACCTAAAACAATAATAACCCCTAATGACATGTCATTTGTATCCTAATCTATTCATAAGGTTCAACCGGGATTTCACACTTGCCGAATTGTCGTCGAACATGTCTGCAGAGTCGTATTCATAGTTTATGCAATATCAAAGCATATAGAATACAATTATAACAAAGTTTATTACATATGAACTTACTTCGAATGCAAAAACGGCGAATTAAGTCAATTAATCCGAAACTTTGTTCTTTCCCCGATCTAAATCTGTATTTCACCTTTTTTGATTTAAATATAATTAAAATTAACTTTTTTTAATAATTTCTCTATTCAATTTAGTCCAAAATACATATTAAGGAAAATTTACACTTTTGCCCCTAACATTTCAACATTTTTATAATTTAGTCCTTATTTTATAAAATCAAAAATTCATGCATTTCAACCAAAACCCATGCTAGATGAATTTCAATTAGGTCCCTAGCAGTCCATATTTTTCATTTATTTCACAATTTAACCACACAACTTACACATTACATAATTTAATCCCTAATTGGACATTTTACTAAAAATCACTTAACAAATTTTGTTTATCTAACAACAAGCATGCATTTTCTATCATCAAACATCAAAACACACCAACATTCATTAATGGAAAAACCCTAAACCTTTAACATTTTTGCAAAATAGTCCCTGGGCTAGCTAGATTAAGCTGCAACGATCTCAAAAACATAGAAATCATTAAAAACGGGATCAAAAATTGTACAGTGGAAGCAATAGATGATAGCCGAACTTCCAAGCCCTAACAATGACTTTTGCTTTCTTTCAAAATCAGTGAAGAAGATGATAACCAACATAATGCTTTGTTTTTCTTTAATTTGTTAACATTTATTACTAAATTACATAAATAACCTTAATATATAACAATTAAAAATTACCTAACCATGTCAATCTTTGTCCACTCAAATAAATAATGGACTAATTGCAACATAAATCCCTTAACTATTTAATTTCATTGCTATTTAATACCTTTAACTCTTAGAACACGAGTTTTACACTTTACGTGATTTAGTCCTTTTTAAAAAATTAAGCACTCAAACGATAAAATTTCTTAACGAAACTTTCACACAATTATTCTATCATCTTATAAACATTAAAATAATAATAAAATAAATATTTTGACTTCATATTTGTGGTCCTGAAACCACTATTCCGATTTGACTAAAAACGGGCTGTTACAGGGCAAAAATCTTGAAATAGGTCAAGCTAGAGGAGTGAGAAATCTATAATCTTACGGCAAAGATCAAAGTGTAGGCAACATTGTTGAACTAAAGCAAAATGGTCGAGGTTGAGCTTGAGGGAAAGGTGGAGGATGAGGAAAATACATTACTACTAATGATGCCTTGGCTCTCCTACCTATCAAACCTGATGAAGATCTCTGATGAAGATCTCAACTCTGTAGATGAATAGGTTGATTTTAGCTTTTCCTAGATCATGGATGAAGATCCAATGCACCCATTAAACTACAAATTCTTTCTATTTTCTATTTTATTGCTTCAAGTAGATAATTGTATATACATATTGTATGGTTTTCTATTTTTTTTAATTTCTTTATGACTTTTAGATATTTGGGTATATATGATGAAATTTAAATTACATATTTTAGTTAAAAGCCTAAACAGTTTTTGTTTGAGAAAAGACACAAAAAGTTGAAGTAATTCAATTTCATTTATTTGGTTCATGATTTGGTATTTAGGTAGATTATACATTAGAGATTTACTAATATACCATTTTTATAAAACATCAAATTCAAGGATTTTTCTAGAATAGCATAATTTACATCACTTTATAAGCTAAGACAACTGATTAGTTAATAACATAACACTACGTGATAAAAAAAAAACCTAATCTATTTCGCTAATTTGCTAGAGTAATCTATACCTGGACCCTTATTTTGGCTTCTAAAGTGATTGATGCTTCAACCTATTTCATTAAATTAACACCATAACTATAGAATTTTAGAAGGGTATGTAGCTAGAGTGTCGGATTCCACAAAGTTACCCCATCGACCAATTGATTTGAGTGACAAATATAACCGTCCATGTATGTTAAGAGTCATCCATACCACCACAATTACAAATCCTAAAGCCTAGCTGCCCCAACTTCTTAAGCCCATTTCCTTGATCCCTTACACTCAACTACTTAATGACTTCTGATGGTTACAGTAGCTATGTACACCCACCAATACTGATACCCATAACCCAATTCCCAAGTCACCGGGTATAAATTTTCTTGAAAGTAGGAAAATTTTGTAAAGATGCTCTTACAGTGGAAGAAACCCACCAAAAGAGTGTTGGTAACATCAAGTATTGATACATGCATTGAATCTTTGGTACTCAATACCTTAGGTTTTGTATTTAGTAATTTTTTCACTCAGTAACTATTTCAAAGCATTACCAACCCTTAGAAAATTTTCCTAAAATGTAAACAATAACCATTAGATGTTATTGCAAAATAAATGTTTTAGGGATATTTATAAGGCAAAGACATTACTAATCTTGCCAACTGTGAGATTTAATGTATAATATACTATCCTTGACACCCACGGAACAATGTCTTCTAGAAAAATGTCCCCTTTAAGAATCTCTGATAGAGAAGATTGAATTCAACACCCATGCATGTTGAGGTTAGTGTAATGCAATGTTTTATAAAAAAAAAATGTCCTTATTAAGAAGCTTTGACAGAGAAGATCGAATTCAACACCCATGGTGTCAAGTTCTGTGAATAAAATTATGGTTATGGTTTATATTCGGGTTTTAGGTTTTTATCTTGAACACAACACCTACGGCTGTTAAGTTTAATAAACATCGAGTTTATGCTACCCTAACATTGAAAAGTTTGACTAAATTTTTGACATGACATTACATTGAACTCGACACCAATGGGTCTAAATTCAATAAACTTTTTAAATATTCTTGATTAAAGGAATCTATGAAAAATATTCATGGAATTTGTTTGTGTATGAATTATCAAATTCATTTTGATACATTTGATCATGATTTGTCTTTTAATTTCTTAAATGTACCAATTGGTTCATTTGGTAAATGGGTTAGGGTTCTTAATGAAAAATAGTGTAACAAAGTTTTATGGTTTAAATCATATTTTAAAAAGGAAATAAATAATCAATGCTTTTATTTATATTACTAAAATTTTCATTACATCACATGTTAAAAAAACTAATTAGTTAATAAAATTAAATTACACAATGAAAAGGAATAAAAATAACCCATTCCCTTAATCTATTCTAAAAAATTATAAAACTAAAGTGTCAAATTTGACAAAGATGATAGACATTGTCGATTGGTTAAAGAAAACAAATGTAAGCACCATGTCGGATCCATTTCCCTAAAATCATGTAGGTCACCTTTATATTTTAAACCATTTCTCTAATCCCTAACTTTTGACTCCTCAATTTATTCTTCTTATGAAAGCACCAAATATCAAAGCAACACACCGGAAACCAAATATAGGTGTTACACTTGGGAAAAGCATTTGTGGTAGTTGAGGTGGATCCATTTTATCAACACCCTAAATTAAAAATAGGTGATACACCTAAAAAAACCTAAACCCATTTCCTTAAACCCTAAATACAGAAGCCAGTGATGTTAAGTAATAGTATTTGTGTTGAATAATGGCATAATCGTAACAAGTTTTCTAAGGTTTTAAATTTTTTCACTCCAAGACTCTTTAAAAGCATTGAGTCACTTTAACCAATTTCCTTAAACCCTATGTAACACCCCAAACCCGGCCCACGAGCCACGGCCAAATTCAGAATGCCACTGCGGAAAACGTTTGAAAAATATTTTGACTCATAAACTAAATCATGAAAGTTTGTTGTTGTTGATAAATCATTTCGTATTTAAAACTTTAAGTAAAACTTTGATGTTACAAATTCTTCGGTTAAAAACTTTATCATATATTTTAAAAGGGAAGTTGCTAAAAAAAACCATTTTCAGATAATAATATAATCGACAACCCAACTTAAAACATAATAAAAATCCTTAGATACTTTAGGAGGCCTTTATTACAATCAATAATAATAATTCTTTAACACTGGAAATATAAAATACTTAAAACATGTAAAATTTCTCCTGCATGGGCCACCTCGTATCCACTCCAACCCGGTCCAAGCTTTATGCATCACCTGCGATGTTTGGTAAAAATTGGGTGAGTCGAACAGACTCAGTGTATAGTTATTTCACATGTCTCCACATATGGGCTTGGCCCATATCCACACAGTCCACATACATAAATATCCAACATGAAGCCCAACCCAACCTAGTGTCCATCCATTACACCTACCTTGGCAGACCTGCCGCCCAAGGCCGTGGCTAAGCCACCGATCACCTAAGTGACCCCACATGTCAATATCCAAGAGGTGACTTGAGGTCATCCTCAATCCACGATGATGCACACAGCTGTCATCCGCCAGGAGGTGGCGCATAGCCAACACCCCACCTTGATGAAGTACATAGCTAACATCAAGCGCCAATGTAGCACAAGGCTAACATCAGACCACGTACATAATGTACACCCTGTCCTTCAATATTCATGTCCCAAATTCCCATGCATATATATAACATGACAAAAATATCATTTAATAGAGTATATAACACACGCTCATCACCATTTCACATATTCATCAGTGATCATTTAATATCATAAAGTACTGACCTGATTATTCGATCACCCACCATGGGTATCCACCATCTTAGCCCTTATTTCGGCTACCATTCACATCATATCACACATATAACAACATACACACATAAACAATCAAGAGAACAGTGCAATAACTACCCACCTTTTTGGTATCGTCTACTCAATCCCGAAACCCACGTCTAAACGATTTGCACCCTTACGATTGTTGAACTCTTTCCTACACAACCTAAGTCAGAATCGGCTAATATAATACCAAAATGGCCTATGGCCAAAAACTACATTTCACTTACCTCGCTTATCTAAATCCCGAATCACCACTGGTCTATGAAGTTGTTAAAATCCCTTGAACACTTAAATCCCGGAAGATCTCCACTCCTATAACGTTAGCCTACAGAAATCCCAATATCACCTTTCATGGATTAGGCCATAACAGAGAAATGGAGTTCGATTTCTCGATTTGATACCTTAATGGAAAAACAACCGAGACTCAAATAGGAATGAAACCCCTTACCACAATATCGAAATCGATTTGGGAGATTGATGGAAGATAAATGTCGACACCTCCCTCTTCTACAAGCTCTAAAAGATTCGGCCAAGGCTTCTCAACCAAGAGAGATTATTCGGCTCTCAAAAAGTGAAATAATAAATGAAATGAAGATTTTGCCAAGGTAGAGAAAGTTCAAACGATGTCGATATGAGGAAAAGAAAAGAAAAAGATGATATGGTTCGGCTTTTGAAAGTGAATAGCAAAAAGAAAAGGTATTCCCAATTTTTGGCTTTGGTCAAATGAAGAGAAAAGAAAAAGAACACAAGTTGTATTCCTAGAGATTTTCGGCACAACTGAATAAGATGAGAAAGAATCAATTTTGGCACACCTATCCTACTATTACCAAAACCGAAAATGCCATCCTTCCAAGCCTCAAATTCGGCCAACACCAATTCCCTCACCCAAATCCCTTAAAACTCTCCTCAAACTCTCCCCTTATCCCTCCTCAATTATCTCCACAAATCACTCAATCATCAAATTTAAATTTCACTCAAATTCCTCCATAATCCTCTCCACACCTCTCATTCAAAATAAATTGAATGAGTCAACCCTTATCACTCCTCTTAGCCAAATTTTAGGATAAATTTTTGACCAAGCCTTAATCCTTATCCCTTCAAAATCCAAGCAAAAATAAAACAACACTCCTTGTTGTCTGCGTGACTCGAACCTCCTCCCCTGACACCCTTTGTTGACGCAATCTCCCCTGCACCATAGGTAGCATCCCATGCCACTCCACCACCTCACTTCTTGTGTCTAAATCCTCCAACAAATTTTCTTAAGGCCTATCTTGACTAGCTCCCTTTCAAGAATAAAAATCTAATATTTTTTTCTAAGGCACTTATCTACATCCTAGGGTTCCCGAGACCTCCAAAACCCATTCAAACCACACATAGGCACACTATCACACAAATACCAAATGCATGACCCCCAAATCTAGGATATTACACCCTAACCTGATATTTATAGGCCAAAATTTTGAGAAAATTGGTAGCCATAGTGGCCAAGGATGTAACATTGAACTTAGCACCCATGGGTGAATTTTTAGTATTTCTACCAAATAAATCTATGAAAAAGTAGAATAAACTCACCATTTATGGGTGTTGAGTTTAGTAGATGAATTTTGGGCTAGGGTTTCAAATTAGGGTTTCTTTTTTAGTGTTTTGGGTAATACTGTATTGAACTCAACACATGTGGGTGTCGAGGTACCTAATATTGTATAAAATTCCTAACTGTGAGAAGAGTTTAATTATGGCTGGTGAAATGATAATGCATAAGACTTAATACCTACAAGTGTCAAGTTCAGTTAAATTTCGTATATTCAAGTAACTCGACAACCATAGGTCTCAAACTCCTTTTGATAACATTGTGACTCATGGTTTTTGAGTTTATGGTTTGAGAACTCTATAAATATTAGACTTCTTCCCCATCCCTTACTTAAAACCCATATCTAAACTCAAAATGATAACCCATTACTTTAGTCTTTATATCGTAAATTTAATCATCAATATTTTAGGACTTAAGGTTTTGGGTTTAGGGTTAAAATATACAAACAAACCCTAAATATACACAAATAAAAAATTGTTAACCATTTCTCCAATCAAAACCATTTCATAGTTTTGGGAGATGGGTTTTTATATGGTTTTTAAAAATAAGTTATTTTTATTCTATATAGTTACCATGTTGTGTTACGAATGAGATATTTGTCATCTTGATAGATTCTTTTGTTTGGTGATATCAAATTAGTAAGGAAATTAGCTTAAATACTTGATATCAGAACAAATCAGAGAACAATTTTTCAACGGATAGTATGTGCAATATGTACCATTTTTTTATTCAATTTGAAGTCCAGGTCAAGGTTTTGGTTATGTCAAATTTAATTATATATAGTACGTTGGAGCTACATCCAGATGAGAGGATGCTAATTTTCATGTGCATATTTTATTTCAACATGAAACTAACAACCTGAGTATCTTTAATGTGAAAGTGTGTGAGATATGTCTACAAGTTGGAGGAAATGCACATCCTTGACAAAATTATTTAGGGTTTAGCAAAATAGGTTTAAAACTAGGGTTCAACCTGTGCCAGGTATCTTTAATCTGACATCAAACATTTTAATATATTAACTGCTACCTTGTTGATTGCAAATTAGTATTGAGATCAAGGGTTATGTAGTGTCCTTGAGAAATAGAGAAGGTTGTTGGATGGATGATGCACACCATAAGCACAGTTTGTGTTGAAAGATACCTTATCTAACACTTAGTGAATACGTCATTGGCCGCCTCTAGACGTACCAACATCTAGAGTAGAAATCCTGCACAAAAGATGTGAAAAGCAGTATTCGCAAGTATATGGGTCAGTTTGTAATATAGTTTCAACGGAGTAGGTAAGTACTCTAAGGATCGTACCCAAGGGAGGCAAGCACTAAATTAATTCTAATCTAAACATAAATAGGTCTAAACAGTACTTTAATTGGATAATAGTACGAATAATTAAAAGAAAGGTTTTGAGAAATTATACTAAAAAATAATAAGAAAAGAAACAAAAGAAAGTAAATAATTGAAACACGAGAAATCAAATAATCAAATAAGTATCAGATCTGAGAATAAGTGATTAGCTCGCTTTGGTAGTAATAATCAACTGTCGTATTGGGTTTTCTTGGTCAATCAACTACTTAGTACCCCAGCAGGATCTTCTGATATGTCCACTGAAACATTGAGTCGCCAAAAACTACTTATCTTCTGACCTCACAGTCTAAACCTATTTAGGTTGAAGGTATGCCCAGATAGGCCATACCAAATTTGGGTTAATTCTTGAATAGCTGATTCATTAAGAAATCCCTACAAAACATTTAATTATTCATACCTCCACTCGCTAATTCCGCACAGGAGGATTAGTTCCTCATGGATCTAATAAACGATATAAACTTGATAGAAAGAATGAACATAAAGAACAATTCAAGAGAATATATCTTCGAAAAAGCCTGATTTGTATTAGGATTTAAGTGCAGAATCTTCACAGAAGTTGATAGTATTTCTCGAATTTGATTTGTTCACCAAAAGTAAATAACAATAATGTAAATAAAATCTAAAACCTAAAAAAAGAGAAAAGCTAAAGACTAGATCTAAAGGAAAAATTATATAATGTGAAAGGTGCCCATAACATGTGCTAAATGAACCTATTTTAGAGTTTAGAGTGGCCGTCGTCCTTAACCCTTGGTCAGTTACCGTTCTTGTGCTTAATATTTGATTGTGCAGACCAAAACACCCCTGGATCATAATTATTTCCCGTACAGAGGCGATGTCACGACACACCAAGTACTATCTCGTGACATCAAAGGCAATATGCTCATCTTCAGGGTGTCTTCAGGGGTATGTCGTGATATCTTCAGGCTGTGCGCAACATTGAAGGCAGTATTAGAATTCTTCTATTTCGCTCCCTATGTTGCAAAACCCAATACTCTGTGTTGCAATCTAGCAACCAGTATTGAGTTAGTATACCTTCTAATGGTCTCCTGCACACTTACAAAGTATATTAGCTCCCCCTTAGGCCTCATTTAGCCCCTAAGGTCAATAAAAGAATCAAATTACACATTTTATTAAACTTAACTAAACTTACAAAAATGTAATTAAAACCTAACTAAAATGCTTATGTTCAAGCTCTTAAAGTGTGAAAACTAGTTTAATCTGCTACACTGAATTATGAAATATTAAACTCCCTCACACTTAAGTCATTGCTTGTTCTCAAACAATACAAATAAAAGCAATAAATGAAAAAATGACCCTTGAGCAAGTATGGTACAATTGTTAGCTTCGAAGCACATGAATTGGCATTACATATTCACACATAACCTTGGCATGAGATATAACTGACTTACTACTTTTGATGTCAAATACCTAAGTTCAATATATTACAAAACATACAAGCATTAAGAGTCTTAAATGTAGGAATCCATCAGTAAATTATACAAGTAATTTGATTATCATAACAGAATACAAACAATCATAAATGCAATTATTCAGTATGATTTCAAATTGTGAATAAATCTACCTAGATCAGATAATGCTTTTTGGCTTGTAACGTTCTGAGGCTTAGGAAAAGTATGGATTTCAAGAATGGTAAGCATTAAATAGTTTCAAGGATGAAAATAGTTTGGCACATCATATTGTTCCCTATTCTCTCTCCGAGTAACCCTTTCTCGCTTACTGCATTATTTCTCCTTCTCTCACCTTCTTTATTTCTCCACATAAAAAGTCATAGCATAATATAACAATTACGGTTAGCTCACGATTTTTTGTGCACTAATGAATGAGCTTTTCTACTTTTGTGACTCTGTCACATTTTCTTTTCCTAACACATCTCACTCACAAATGCTTTTACTCTTCAAGTGCTTTTTGAACTTGTTTTGATTTTCTTCTTGAATTTTTCTTTTATTGCACATATTGACTAACCTATAATCTTTATATCACATTGATCCATCCTATTTCACTCTTATTTTAATGAAATCTACTTTAATGTATGTACTTAACCCTCAATATATATGACCAGACATGTAACACCCCTAACCCGTGTCCGTCGCTGGAACAGAGTTACGGAGTATTATCGAAACTTTTAGAACATTTTTAGATAATTTATAACAATTACTATTCATTGTTCGATATTATTCATAACGTCCTTTATATGGGCCCTTAAGGCCCAAAACTAGTATTAGAATTGAGTCGAGACTTAATCGGGAACTTAGGGAATTTTTCGTGAAATTACAAAAATTTTTCAAGTTGCAGGGCTCACACGCCTGTATGGTCTACGGACACGCCCATGTGACCCTTAGACATGCCCGTGCTACAGGTCGTGTTCGACCCCGTGTAACTCTCTAACTTGTGCATATGGCCATGCCACACGCCCGTGTGCTAGGTCTTCTGGTTAATTAAGTTCTTTCGAAATTGGGTGCAGGTTTCACACGGCATGCAACAACATGTTTTCCATCCATTTGGCAAAATTGCCTAAACACATGCATCCAATCAAACATGTTAGTCACGAGGTTTGCATATACATCAAGTAAGGATAGATGAGCTCATCATGCAATACTCTTTCAAGACATTATCATTTCATCTCATAATTCTCATGCCATGTCAAGAGTTTTATGTCTGTTGAATCATTGAAATTCCAATGAATACTCAAGTAGTATACTCGGGGTGTACGATTCAATAATTTGTCAATTCTTATTCGAGGGTACCCATTAGGGAACTTAATCAAGAAACACATTCTCGAGCCACATATCGTATAAGAGGATTACCGGTCCTGGCTAAATCCATTATATAACATATGCTCAAAAGAGCTCAATTAGGATTACCAGTCCAGGCCAAACCCTAATTGTAACATATACTCGAGAGGTATTATATCAGGATTACCCGTCCGGGCTAAATCCTTTCTATAACAAGGTTAATAGGATTACTCGTCTGAGCTAAATCCCGTCTATAACAAATGCAGGACCTTATTCGTTTCGGGAAAGCGCATATATTCATCAGAATTCAATATTCAATCGGGACTTAACCCCTTTTTCATCATTTCAATCATGTAATAAATTTTCCATTATGGCATTCAAGCAATGCATATCAATATAAGTCACACTACATACAAACACAACATTCAATAAATATAATTACATGCTTGATTAAGTTACAAGTGTAACACCCCAAACCCGACCCATGCATTATGACCGGATCTGACATGTCACATGAGAAGATCATGATAAATCCTTTTTCATTCGTACTGAAATAGGTATTGATTTGTTAAAATCAAGAAAACAAGTTTGATTTGAAATATTTGATAAAATACTACTAACCTCGAAGATTGATTGATAAATCGATAATTTTGAACTAGAGATTTTATAAACCGTGACTTTTGAAAATATCATTTGATAATTCGAGAGAAAATTTCTGAGTTAAAATATTCATAGAAGTTTGTTATGAAATCCATTTGTTAATCTATTGTGGAAAATCTTTATTGAAGGTTTTAGAAAAATTCCCATTTAGAGTAATTTAAGCAAAATAATAAGTTCGTCAAACATAAAGCAAAAATAAAATATTTTAGAGGCCTTAGTACAACACAAAAACCCAAAATAGTAAAGTAAACGGAAATAGAAATCTAAAGTTCAAAATAAAACACCATTTCTGAAGTATGGCCTCCACCGAGTCATCCATGGCCCAAATCCACGCTACTGAGTATTACCTGCAAAGGTTTAAGGAAAAAGGGGTGAGTTATTAGAACTTAGTGTATAATCTCCTTACCGTTGTCCACTGGGCTTGAACCCGTATAGCAATATCATGGGCCTAAGCCCATAAAGCATAATCTTGGGCCGAAGCCCATTTACATAACAGAATATATATATATATGTGTGTGTGTGTGTGCAATGTATGCAACCAAACCCATCCTAGTAATCCATCCGCTACACACCACCCGTACCATCCCATCACACCTGTGGGGATCAAGTCAACCCACCCCGCCAAAGACACCAATCGTAGGCAAGTTGCCATTTATAATATATTTGATTGTGGCCAAGCCACTGGAATCATAGTGAATCATAATAACAATCATTTTTGTGGCAATGCCACCGGGCTACACTTCTCTTCAACAATTTTCACATCCCATGTAAAATTATGTAAATGCAACATACATAATAAAGCATAATATTTACAAATATAAACGACAATCATTAGTCTGATATTTTATTACAGTGAATCTACCCATTTTAGCACTTTGAAAATTGGCTCATTAAGGCAATCTAGTAAATCGGCCCATAGGGGCATTTTCGGTAATTCGGCCCATAAGGGCATTTTCATAAATCTCACTGTTTTTCCAAATTTCCTATCAAAATTTACCAAATTGGCACGATAATTAGGTTGTCGTCATATGATCTAATATATGATTAACAGAAAACAAACATATTAAGTTGACAAAAATTGACAAAAACTACCAACGTCAATGATGATTGGACTAGAAATTTTAAATTAGAAAAGTAAGAAGACTTGATTTTAACTTTTTAAGTACACGGATTAAATCTCAAATTCTATAATAATACAGGGACTAATAGCATATTTTAACCAAAATAATTAAATCATATTATGAATCACCCTTTCAGATATGGGTTAGGAGTGTTATATTTTCCTTGAAATGAGGTTTTAAAGAATTCCCAGGTAATGCGATCAGCTTGAGTGCCTTCCTGAACAGTGAGCCACCGCTGATACGCCTCGTCTCTCAACAATGACACAACTCCTTTCAGTTTCTGCTCGTCGGTGCAATCCAAATCGTCCATGATCCGCTCCACTGCCTCAAGCCAGTACTCCACTACATTTGGGGCCACACCCGAGATACCCTTAAAAACCTCAGCTCCATTCGATCTGAGTTGCTCCGATATTGACCCACGAGCTGCTGACCTAGTTCTTACCCCAGCAACCCTTTCCAGAACTCGCAACATTGCTAGGGACAGAGCGTCGTCCTCTCTCATACGATCATGTGACCCAGCTTCAGTCACAGGTGACGCAGGTGCGTCCATTTCTGGCATATGTCCTGATGCCTCAGATACAACTCTAGTGCCTCGGCCTCTACCACAGCCACGTCTACCACGTCCACGTTCTTTAGCGCTCATATTTGCTAATTTGATTTAACCTGATTAAGAGTCTTATGAATCAGCATGCTATTTCAGTGTTTACTAAATAATATTTTATGAAGTATAGGACGTAAGTCATTTTCGCAAAACGCATCCTATAGTCTCAATCTCTATAGTTTCAGCTCTAAAAAAAAGCTCTAGAGTATTTCTACAGTCATACAACAATAATCATAATCATAAAAGGATAACATATACTTACTTGACTTGGTGCTGAGTACCTGTGGTGCCGTACTTCCTTTAAAACATGCATGTATAATTTAAAATTTTAAACGGCTTTGAAAATGTTTTGAACCCAAACCACAGCCAAGTTTTGCAACCGGGCTCTGATACCATAAAATGTAACACCCCAAACTCGGCCCATGCGTTATGACCGGATTTGACATGTCACATGAGAAAAACATGTTAAATCATTTTCATTCGTACTAAAATAGGTATTGATTTGTTAAAATCAAGAAAATAAGTTTGATTTGAAATATTTGATAAAATACTACTAACCTCGAAGATTGATTGATAAATCGATAATTCGGCCCATAAGGGCATTTTCGTAAATCTCACAGTTTTAATACTGATTTTGACAAATCTATCGAAATAATGTAATTTAGGCCAATTTCCCAGTTTATCCCATATTACGATTTTAATCATAAAAATAATAACGATCTATTTCCAATATGATATCGAATCTTAAAATCTAGGGAATAACGGTGTGAGATTACACACCTGATTATGGTAAGGATTAAACTGTCTTGATCGTCGGCACATATGAAAACATAACACTCGATTAATCTAACGGATGAGATTTTTATTAATCCAAAACTAAACCAAACGATCTATAATACTTACTCTCAAAATCGTGAACAACCACGATTTGTCGATTCTCACCGGATGATGGTCCACAACTTGGTGGAAAATCCCGAACCGCTGATACTGCCCTTCGCTTGAACTTAGGAGTAGGAATCGCAAATCCGCTCCTTTTGTGATCTCCAATCTCTTTCCCTTTCAAATCGGTTCCACTTGCCTTCATAGGAAAAAGTCGTAATAAAAAACGATATTACAATATATATCGATTGTCTAAGGGAAAAGGGTTCGGCTTACCAGTATCTTCATAGAATCAACGAGTGAATAATAACGGGCGATTTAGTCTCTTGACAATAGTAGATCCAACTTTCACCGATTGAACTTATGGCTAGAATTGAATCGTCAATGATGTGGTATTCGGCCACCCACTATAACACTACTAAAAAGTATTGGTCACAACACGAGAGTGATGGAGAGAGTGATGTTTCGATAAAGAAACAAGGTAGAATAGCCGAATAATGATGAACGCATATATTCGGCTAGAAAGAAAAAGAAAATGAAAATGAAAAGAGGGATATAAGGTCACTTACCGATTCGGTCAAGAAGAGATTTTCCAATACAAAAAGAAAAGAAAAAGTGAAGAGATAGGGTAATAATAGGTTCGGCTATGGAGAGAAAATGGGCAAGAAAGTTTGATCACAAGATAATGTCAATTTAAGAAAAGAGAAAAGGTTGATGAAAGGATCAAAAGAAAAGATTGGATGGAGGAAGAGTGCCTTGGTAGTTTCAGCTATCAAAAGAAAATGGGCAAGAGTTGGTTGAGGGTTACAGCAAAGCAAGGGAGAAAAATGAACAATTTGGACTAGGAAGTTTCAACCAAACCAAGGGGTATGTTTCGGCAAGACAAAGAAAAATGAACAATTTTTGGTCTTGAATGATTCGGCAAGAAAGGAAAAAGGTTTGGAAAAGAAACTCAAAGTGTTCAAACAAAAGAAAACTACCACTCAAGCACCGAAACTAGCAAAATGGCTTGCAAAATTCGGCTCTCCCTCCCCCTAACAAAACCGTGTACACCATACCAAAAGAATCAAAAATTGACCATAACAACTTTCCAAAACATTCTCCCCAAAACCTGCCTACATATCCCCCTTTTTGCTCCTTTTCTTTCATTTCTTTCCTTACCCTCATCCTTACCTTATTTCCTTAGCCACCGTTCTAAAATTAAAAAGTCTTCCTTACCTTAAATACATCCATGGCCGACACTATGGTTGAATAGCACAAAAAAAAATCCAAATTTGTACCAAGTGGGATTCGAACCTTTTCCCCTAAAGCCCTTTATGTGACGCCATATCCTCTTTACCATATGCTCATTTATGCTAGCAAATTACTCACTTATTTCCTTAAACCTTGATGCCACTTACCTTCTCTCCTTAAATTACTTAAAGACTAAAATTTTGCTAAGGCCCAATTCATCCCCGAGCCTCCTTAGGACCCCTAAACATACACAATTAATATTTTTAATTAACCTATCGCATGGTATAATGCACAAACATAACATTCTGTATTTCAAGATGTTACAATTCTACCCCCTTAAAGAAAATTTCGGCCTCGAAATTTACCTGATTTGAAGAGATGAGGATATTGCTGCCGAATCACGTCTTCAGGCTCCTATGTAGCTTCCTCTGATTTGTGATTATGGCATAATACTTTGACTAATGGTACTGACTTCCTTCTCAGCACCTTAACATCTCGATCTAAAATCTGTAATGGCTCCTCTTTAAAAGACAAGTCAGGTCTTAACTCAACTTCCTCGACTGGTATAACATGTGATGGATCCGAACGATAACGCCTTAACATAGAGACATGGAATATACTATGTATCTGACTTAACTCTGGAGGTAACTCTAGTTGATAAGCCACTGGCCCAACAAGCTTTAATACCCGGTATGGTCCGATGAACCTAGGCCTCAACTTGCCATTCTGTCCAAATCTAAAGATCTTTTTCCATGGTGAGACCTTCAGAAAGACCTGATCACCCACCACAAATTCTACATCCTTATGCTTCAGATCCGCGTACGATTTCTGTCTGTCTGAAGCTTCCTTTAACCGAGCCCGAATTACCTTTACTTTTTCTTTTGTCTCCGAGATCAACTCAGGACCCAATAACTGTCGCTCCCCCAGCTCAGTCCAACCAGTAGGAGTACGACATCTACGACCATACAACGTCTCGTAGGTTGCCATCTGGATGCTGGATTGATAGCTGTTGTTGTATGCAAACTCTGCCAATGGTAGGAAATCCCCCCAACTACCCCTGAAGTCGATCACACAGCCTCTTAACATATCTTCTAAAATCTGGATCACTTTCTCCGATTGACCATCTGTCTGCGGATGAAATGCCGTGCTGAACTTTAACCTTGTACCTAGAGCTTCATGTAAAGCCTTCCAAAACCGTGATGTAAACCTAGGGTCCCTGTCCGATATAATAGACACTGGTACCCCATGTAACCTCACGATCTCTGCTACATACAACTTGGCCAACTTCTGTAATGAATAATCCGTACGAGCAGGTAGGAAATGAGCAGTCTTCGTCAACCGATCCACTATTACCCAAACGGAATCTTTTTTAGTAGGCGTTAAGGGTAACCTACTAACAAAGTCCATCGTTATCCTTTCCCATTTCCATAATGGAATTTTCACCGGTTGTAGGAACCCTGACGGCAATTGATGTTCTGTTTTAACCTGCTGACATGTTAAGCACTTACTCACAAAATCAGTAACCTCTCGCTTCAACCCTGGCCACCAATACTGCTCACGGAGGTCTCGTTACATTTTGTTTACCCCGGGGTGCATAGCATATGGACTACTATGCGCCTCACGCAAAATCATTTGTCTCAATTCCAAATCCTTGGGCATACACATTTTTTCGAGGAACCACAATACTCCATCACTATTCAATCCAAAATCCCCTATCTTACCACCTTCCACTTGTTGAAGTCGAGAGCCCAACGCTTCATCTATTAACTACTTTTCCTTAATCTGGCTTATCCATGCAGGCTTCACTTGAAGTTCGGCCAACAGGCTACCATCTTCATAAAGACTGAGATGAGCGAACATCGCTCTCAAATCTGATATCACCTTACGACTCAACGCATCCGCCACTACGTTAGCCTTTTCGGGATGATACTCGATTGAGAAGTCATAATCCTTCAATAGTTCTATCCACCTCCGTTGTCTTAAGTTCAAATCCTTTTGGGTAAGGAGGTACTTCAGACTCTTATGATCTCTATAGATAATCGACTTCTCACCGTACAGATAATGTCTCCAAATCTTCAGAGCAAACACCACTGCAGTTAGCTCCAAGTCATGCGTGGGATAGTTCACCTAATGCGTCCCTAATTGACGAGATGCATAAGCCACCACCTTTCCACTTTGCATCAACACACATCTCAGACCCGTGTGTGACGCATCACAATAAACAATAAACTCCTTACCAGCCCCAGGTTGAATTAATACTGGTGCTTCTGTCAAAATCTTCTTCACTTTCTCAAAGCTCTCTTGTTGCTTATCTGACCACACAAACGGTACTCCCTTACACAACAGCTTAGTTAGGGGTGCAGCAATCAACGAAAACCCTTCAACGAACCGCCTGTAATATCCAGCCAACCCTAGAAAATTCTAAATTTCAGCACTGTCTTCGGTGGCTTCCAATCCAATACAGCCTCGACTTTCCAAGAATCAACTCTAATTCCTTCGGCAGACACAACATGTCCCAAAAAGGTCGCTTCCCTCGGTCAAAATTCACACTTATTGAATTTGGCATACAGTTGCTTCTCCCTTAATATCTGCAATACCATCCGCACATGTGAATCATGCTCTTCCTCATTCTTCGAGTACACCAAAATATCATCTATGAACACTACCACAAACCGGTCTAGATAGGGTTGGAAGACCCGGTTCATCATGTCCATAAATGCAGCTGGTGCATTTGTCCATCCGAACGACATCACTAAGAACTCGTAATGCCCATAACGAGTTCGGAACGCAGTCTTTTGGATATCAGCCTCCTTGACCTTAAGTTGGTGATATCCCGATCTTAAGTCTATCTTCGAGAACACTGAAGCTCCTTGCAGCTGATCAAATAGATCGTCGATCCTCGGTAACGGATACTTATTCTTGATTATCAGCTTATTCAATTGCCTATAATCGATGCACATACGCATCGACCCATCTTTCTTCTTAACGAATAAAACCGGTGCTCCCCACGGTGACACACTTGGTCGAATGAATCTGCGATCCAACAACTCCTGAATTTGAGCTTTAAGCTCCGCTAACTCCTTCGGTGCCATTCTATAAGGAGCAATGGACACCGGAGCCGTTCCTGGCAACAACTCAATGCCAAACTCTACCTCCCGATCCGGAGGCAATCCTGGAAGCTCCTCGAGAAAGACGTCCGAAAAATCTTTCACCGTTCTAACGCTATCTACCGTCAACTCTTTGGCATCCAAAGCACTGATGAAGGCTAAGAACGCTCCACACCCCTTACGCACCAACTTTTCTGCCTTTAAAGCAGATACCACGTTAGACAAATAGTTTCTTCCTTCACCTATCATTATTACTTCCTTATCCTCTGAAGTTCTTAGCACCATCTGCTTTGCAGCACAATCCAAGTTCGCACGGTGTTTCACCAACCAGTCCATGCCCAAAATAAGGTCAAACTCGTCGAATGGTATTTCCATCAAGTCCGCCAGAAAAACTTCCCCCTGAATTTCTAAGGGCACATCCCTAAACAACGTATTTACTATCACCAACTGTCCTAAAGGGCTAATCACAGTTGTTTCTCTAGCAGTAATCTCAGATCTAATGTTCAAGGTTCCAGACACAGCATAAGCAACATACGAATGGGTGGATCCAATATTTATCAAAGCAGTAACAGGTACCTCAGCTATGAAAAACGTACCAGTTATGACATCAGGTGCATCGCCATCCTTTCAACGTCTGACTGCATAGACCAACCCTGGCTGTCTCGACTCCGCGTTACCCCTATTACCAGTACCTCTACTTGGTGCATCCTGACCTCGTCCTATGCCATTACCACCTCGACCCAGCCCACGGCCTCTCGACGGCTGTTGAGCGCCTCTAGCTGGCTGCACATAATCGTTACGAACACCCTGAGTCTGAGCAGGCTGTCGAGGGCAATCTCTAAGCCGATGGTCCTTGGAACCACATTTGAAACAACCACCGTTTCTCTTCCAGCATTCACCCGAGTGAAGTTTCCCGCAATCCGCACATGGCTGTAACTGATTGGTAGCAGCTAGTACTCTAGCTTGAGCTGGCTCCTCATTCCTGGGCCTCTTATGAAACCCTCTAGCAGGACGTGAGTACCCCGAGTCTCTCTTGTTCCTACCCCTATCCCTGTCTCGATTTTGCCTCTCCGAGTGTTTAACCTCTTCAGTTATCTTGGCTTTCTCCACCAGTGTGGCAAAATTCCTTTCCTTCTGTGAGGCTATCAGTATCCGCAATTCATCGCGCAATCCATCTTCAAAATGCACACAACTTTCATAATCAGTCGACACTATTCCTCGGGCATACCGACTCAAACGTAGAAATTTCGCTGCCACAGATTTACCTCCTTGAACCAGATTCAAGAATTCCTTCCTTTTGGCATCCACATAGCTAGCCCCAACATATTTTCCTTGAAATGAGGTTTTAAAGAATTCCCAGGTAATGCGATCAGCTTGAGTGCCTTCTTGAACAGTGAGCCACCGCTGATACGCCTCGTCTCTTAACAATGACACAACTCCTTTCAGTTTCTGCTCGTCGGTACAATCCAAATCGTCCATGATCCGCTCCACCGCCTCCAGCCAGTACTCCACTACATTTGGGGCTACACACGAGATACCCCTAAAAACCTCAGCTCCATTTGATCTGAGTTGCTCCGATATTGGCCCACGAGCTGCTGACCTAGTTCTTGCCCCAGCAATCCTGTCCAGAACTCGCAACATTGCTTGGGACAGAGCGTTGTCCTCTCTCATACGATCATGTGACCCAGCTTCAGTCACAGGTGACGCAGGTGCGTCCATTTCTGGCATATGTCCTGATGCCTTAGTCTCTACCACGGCCACGTCTACCACGTCCACATTCTTTAGCGCTCATATTTGCTAATTTGATTTAATCTGATTAAGAGTCTTATGAATCAATATGCTATTTCAGTGTTTACTAAATAATATTTTATGAAGTTAGGAAGTAAGTCATTTTCGCAAAACGCATCCTATAGTCTCAATCTCTATAGTTTCAGCTCTAAAAAAAGTTCTAGAGTATTTCTACAGTCATACAACAATAATCATAATCATAAAAGGATAACATATACTTACTTGACTTGGTGCCGAATACGTGTGGTGCCATACTTCCTTTAAAACATGCATGTATAATTTAAAATTTTAAACGGCTTTGAAAATGTTTTGAAACCAAACCACAGCCGAGTTTTGCAACCGGGCTCTGATACCATAAAATGTAACACCCCAAACTCGGCCCATGCGTTATGACTGGATCTGACATGTTACATGAGAAAAACATGTTAAATCATTTTCATTCGTACTAAATAGGTATTGATTTGTTAAAATCAAGAAAACAAATTTGATTTGAAATATTTGATAAAATACTACTAACCTCGAAGATTGATTGATAAATCGATAATTTTGAACTAGAGATTTTATAAACTGTGACTTTTAAAAATATCATTTGATAATTCGAGAGAAAATTTCCGAGTTAAAATATTCATAGAAGTTTGTTATGAAATCCATTTGTTAATCTATTTTGGAAAATCTTTATTTAAGTTTTTAGAAAAATTCCCATTTAGAGTAATTTAAGCAAAATAATAAGTTCGTCAAACATAAAGCAAAAATAAAATATTTTAGAGGCCTTAGTACAACACAAAAACCCAAAATAGTAAAGTAAACGGAAATAGAAATCTAAAGTTCAAAATAAAACACCATTTCTGAAGTATGGCCTCCACCAAGTCATCCATAGCCCAACTCCACGCTATTGAGTATTACCTGCAAGGGTTTAAGGAAAAAGGGGTGAGTTACTAGAACTTAGTGTATAATCTCCTTACCGTTGTCCACTGAGCTTGAACCCGTATAGCAATATCATGGGCCTAAGCCCATAAAGTATAATCTTGGGCCAAAGCCCATTTACATAATAGAACATATATATATATATGTGTGTGTGTGTGTGTGTGTGCAATGTATGCAACCAAACCCATCCTAGTAATCCATCCGCTACACACCACCCGTACCATCCCATCACACCTGTGGGGATCAAGTCAACCCACCCCGCCAAACACACCAATCGCAGGCAAGTTGCCATTTATAATATATTTGATTGTGGCCAAGCCACTAGAATCATAGTGAATCATAATAACAATCATTTTTGTGGCAATGCCACCGGGCTACACTTCTCTTCAACAATTTTCCCATCCCATGTAAAATTATGTAAATGCAACATACATAATAAAGCATAATATTTACAAATATAAACGACAATCATTAGTCCGATATTTTATCACAGTGAATCTACCCATTTTAACACTTTGAAAATTGGCTCATTAAGGCAATCTAGTAAATCGGCCCATAGGGGCATTTTCGTAAATCTCACAGTTTTAATACTAATTTTGACAAATGTATCAAAATAATGTAATTTAGGCCGATTTCCCAGTTTATCCCATATTACGATTTTAATCATAAAAATAATAACGATCTATTTCTAATATGATATCGAATCTTAAAATCTAGGGAATAACGGTGTGAGATTACACACCTGATTACGGTAAGGATTAAACCGTCTTGATCGTCGGCACCTATGACAACATAACACTCGATTAATCTAACGGGCGAGATTTTTATTAATCCAAAACTAAACCAAGCGATCTATAATACTTACTCTCAAATTCGTGAACAACCACGATTTGTCGATTCTCATCGGATGATGGTCCACAACCTAGTGGAAAATCCCGAACCGCCGATACTGCCCTTCGCTTGAACTTAGAAGTAGGAATCGTAAATCCGCTCCTTTTGTGATCTCCAATCACTTTTCCTTTCAAATCGGTTCCACTTGCCTCCATAGGAAAAAGTCGTAATAAAAAACGATATTACAATATATATCGATTGTCTAAGGGAAAAGGGTTCGGCTTACCACTATCTTCGTAGAATCAACGAGTGAATAATAATGGGCGATTTAGTCCCTTGACAATAGTAGATCCAACTTTCACCGATTGAACTTATGGCTAGAATTGAATCGTCAATGATGTGGTATTTGGCCACCCACTATAACACTACTAAAAAGTATTGGTCACAACACGAGAGTGATGGAGAGTGTGATGTTTCTATAAAGAAACAAGGTAGAATAGCCGAATAATGATGAACACACATATTCGACTAGAAAGAAAAAGAAAATAAAAATGAAAAGAGGGATATAAGTTCACTTACCGATTCGGTCAAGAAGAGATTGTCCAACATGAAAAGAAAAGAAAAAGTGAAGAGATAGGGTGATAATAGGTTCGACTATGGAGAGAAAAAGGGCAAGAAAGTTTGGTCACAAGATAATGTCAATTTAAGAAAGAGAAAAGGTTGATGAAAGGATCAAAAGAAAAGATTGGATGGAGGAAGAGTGCCTTGGTAGTTTGGCTATCAAAAGAAAATGGGCAAGAGTTGGTTGAGGGTTACGGCAAAGCAAGGGAGAAAATGAACAATTTGGACTAGGAAGTTGCGGCCAAAGCAAGGGGTATGTTTCGGCAAGACAAAGAAAAATGAACAATTTTTGGTCTTGAGTGATTCGGCAAGAAAGGAAAAAGGTTTGGAAAAGAAACTCAAAGTGTTCAAACAAAAGAAAAATACCACTCAAGCACCAAAACTAGCAAAATGACTTGCAAAATTCGGCTCTCCCTCCCCCTAACAAAACCATGTACACCATACCAAAAGAATAAAAATTGACCTAAAAACTTTCCAAAACATTCTCCCCAAAATCGGCCAACATATCCCACTTCTTACTCCTTTTCTTTCATTTCTTTCCTTACCCTCATCCTTACCTTATTTCCTTAGCCACCTTTCCAAAATTAAAAAGTCTTCCTTTCCTTAATTACATCCATGGCCGACACTATGGTTGAATAGCACAAAAAAAATCAAAATTTGTACCAAGTGGGATTCAAACCTTTTCCCCTAAAGCCCTGTATGTGACGCCATATCCTCTTTACCATATGCTCATTTATGCTAGCAAATTACTCACTTATTTCCTTAAACCTTGATGCCACTTACCTTCTCACCTTAAATTACTTAAACACAAAAATTTTGCTAAGGCCCAATTCATTCTCGAGCCTCTTTAGGACCCCTAAACATACACAATTAATATTTTTAACTAACCTAACGCATGGTATAATGCACAGACATAAAATTCTGTATTTCAGGATGTTACAACACGAACTTACCTCGACACTTGTTCACGTAAGTAGTCTACTAATCTGAAACCTTTCCTTTTCCTCGATCTAACCTTGAATTTATGTTTTCCGGATCTATATAAATAGCTTTAATCATCAATTTCTCATATTTTGTATTCATTTGGACTCAATTTACGTCCTAAGAAAAATTACCATTTTGCCCCTAACTTTTCCTTAAATTCCAATTTCGCCCCTAAGCTCGGAAAATGAAACTTGTGCAATTTACTCCCTATTCCAAGCCTAACCAGAATCCTATTACAAAATTTACAGCTCATGTATTCATAAAAAAATTTAAAATTTTTCATCAAATTTCACAACTTTACATTTTAGTCCCTAAATCATGTTTTCATCAAAAATCACTTTGTAAAAGTTGTTTATCTATCTACAACCTTTCATTTTTTACCATAAATTTCTAATTTTCAGCATATTCATCCATGAACCAAATTTCATATCTTGATAACTTTTCAAATTAATCCCCCAAATAGATAGATTAGACTATCCCGATTTTAAAAATATCAAAATTTACTAAAAACGGGACAAGGAAACATACCCAATTAAGCCTTAAAAGTTTCTTCTCTTTCTCTTAGGGTTTCCATAAAATTTTGGGGTTGAAGATGACAAAATAATAAGATGATATCTTTTATCATATTTTTAATTAATTAATTATTTTAATTTCCAATTTAGTCCCTACTCTTTTCTAATTTTTCCATAGATGAGTCACCAAAAATCTACATACTTTTCTTTAATGGTCTAATTACCATATAAGGACCTCTAGTTTTAAATTCCATAGCTATCTAATCCTTGTAGCTACTAGAATTCAACTTTCGCATTTTATGCGATTTAGTCCTTCTTGTAATTAAACACTTAATCGATAAAATTTTCGTATCAAATTTTTCACACGACATGTCTATCATAATACGGGCCATATAATAAAATAAAAATAAACTTTATTTTTGGATCAGATTTGTGGTCAACCACTGTTCCGATTTCATTGAAAAATGGGTTGTTACAAGACGTCTATAGTCGTGCAGTTCAGGACCAAAGAAAAATGGTAAGTACAAATTGATATTTTGGCTCGGGTTTTCTGTAAAGGTTCATCAAGAAGTGCCTTCTGGCTTAAAATAAGTACTAAGGATATATAACAGGGTTAGCTTTTTGGCTGTGGATGTATACCAAACAATGCCTTAAGTCATCTTTAGATATCTCAATATTCATAATTCTAGTCAACAAAAAATCACAAATTCAACAATTTATCATTCATACCAGCATGCTAATTTCCCTTTATTTTCTATATCACTTTGTACATTCAATTATTTAATACCTATTTACAGTGTAATATATAGAAATTAATAGTCTAACAATGAAAATAATTAAAATCACCTATTCTGGTGCCAAATTTATTGTAAATATAATTTAAACTATGTACATGCTCCTAACCAATCACTTGTATTTTTACAAGCTTATGCACACAAATGACAAGAAAAATCAAAGAAACACATAAAAATTTCAAACAACTTCTTTATGTTGCCCCCTTCACTTTAGATAACACATTGTCCTTAATTTGTAGCCCTTCTAAGGATAAGGAAAGAATTTACCCGGTTGATCGTGATAGTTTCAAAAGCTATTGATGGGGTGCTTTCCTCCTTTGATCGTTGAAATCTCGAATTTTTTGTGCATTTGCTGTGGGGTTCCTACATAGGAAATTTAAACCAAACACCAAGCACCAAACACCAAATAACTAATAATCTACTTTTACTCCTACTCCTAATAACTTAAAGAAATTACAAATCATCCTAAATCTAATACAAAATTTAAATTTAAATTTAAAAGTTAAATCATCCTCTTAAAAGATTGTCTCCTCATCTCTTGCTTCATCACTTCCTTCCTCTTCACTTTCCTACTCTTCCCTTCTTGATGGGTTTGTGTTGGGACAAACATATCTGTCAAATAATTTGGAACTCTCGTGTTGTTTTGCCTTGTGAATTCTTGAAGAACTGGTCCCGTTTCCTACATCCATCATGTCATTTCGTCTATTTTATCTTTGCTGCTCTCACCCATTTTTCTATCCGTCGTCGTTTCTTTTCTTTTGAGCGAGGGGGCACATCCATCCTTTCCTTTTTCCTTTGATTCCAATCCATATTTTTTTTCAGTTGAGTTCCACATACTGAATGTACATAGAATCATCGATTAAACTCTTTGTTGGGCGCATAAATTGCTCTTTCTCCTCCATAGGTACCTTTGCACTTTTATAAAGTGTCATTACTAGATAGGGAAAGAAAATCCCAACCTGGTGGCCATCGACACAACACTTCATGTTTTGATAGATCCACTCTCCGATGCATATCTCTTTCTTTAGTAAAATACCATATAGCAAGATAGCTTTAAAAGTATTTACATTAGAAACATTTTGTGCAGGTGCTATCCTAGTACAGATAAATTGCATCCACATCTTAACTATAGGAAACATGATTACCTGATTAAAGTTGGTTAGAAGTCCTGTATCTAGTCGAAGGTTCCATTCACCATGATTCTCAGTTTAATATTTTACAATGCTCTTCATGTCTAAATCCTGAAATTTATTTAAATCACTATTTTCTAAGTAATCAGTTTCATAATAAGGAGCATCATAAAATTCACAAATAGTTTCTGGGCTGAATGAAACATCCTTACCTCTTATCGTTACTGTATTCCACTGGACACTGTGTGGTCTTTGTGTCTCATCATCCCTAAGAGCAACATAAAACTCTTGGACTAAAGGAATAACATCATTTTCTTTTGGGGTTACACAAAAGTGTTCCCATCTATGATACTAGACTAACGACCATATTTGCTTGCAAAGAACCATCGTTGGTTCGAATACCCTCTCTTGAATAAAAGTTTTGCCTTGAAGTTCAAGATAATACTTTTCAGCATTTTGATTTCAAAATTTTAAGGGATTCAAAACCATTGGGGGTTTTTGCACAATCGACTTTTTAAACTTTCTAGGAGGCATATTAACTAAAATCTAAAAATAAAGTATTCAAGCAATAAATTCAATGTAATAGTAAAAAGGAAGTTTAGAACCCTTAACCTTCGATGTTGATAATCTTTTCTTTTTCGTTCTCCACCGGTTGTATAGCAATCCTACATCAACTAATGTTCTTAAATAGCAAAGGGAGTTTGTAGATTTAGGGTTTTAATAAAAAAATGAGTTTTGAGTTTGAGAGAGTTTTGAAGTGTTTAGGATGTTAAGGAAGGTTAGAATATGAGTTTAGGGTGTTTTTAAGGTAAAAAACAATACTTTGAAAGTAAAAACTAGGTCTAATAGAGGGTTAATCCATCAGGTTGTGCAAACGGATCGGGTCAACCCTGCAGAAATTTGTAGTGATGTCGTGACACAGGGGTTTCGTGTCGCGACACCCCTGGCAGTCTACTGTTTTCATGACGTTGGGGTATGATATCACAACACAGTTTGGAATTTTGGATTTTTGGGTATACTGACTTAAATGTCGTGACACATGGTCCGTGTCATGACATCGAAATGGGTTTCTCAATTTCATCGATTCTATCATTAGTGTTGCGACACAGTATTGCCTTCTTACGAAATTGGCTCTATTTCCACCCAAATTTCAAATTCCCAGAGTGTCACTATTCCTATATAACATCAGTTTAATGAAAATTAAAATCTAAACGAAACAATTATCAAAATACATAATATTTATGCAAAGAGTTAAATATCTATTTAAATAATCAATTTTTATTGTCAGATTCATTTGATAGCACCACCAATTCAGATAAGGATGATTCTTTGGTTCTTTCAGTATTAGTCCATTGCTCGTTGTGCCTTTCCACCTTCACCCGCTTATCTCTTTCCTTCAACCTATTTTTTTGACCTGCACGGATTGAAGGAAGTACTTCCCTTGACTCAGGATGATTAGATTTATAAGTAGATAATTCATTGCAATCTTCCCCTAATTTCCTCATATTTTCCCCACCCTATTGGTGACCACATTTAAAGATTTTGGTTTCACCATTATGCCTCATTATTAATTCATTATTTTCCAGATCAATGGCGGACCTTGCAGTGGCTAGAAAAGGTCTACCTAACATGACTAGTACCTCTCTATCTTCTTCAAAGTCTAGAATTATAAAGTCCACTAGGATAATAAAGCTGCACAATTTGATTAACATATCTCCCAATACTCCTTTTAGATGCACTGAAGATCTTTCAGGCAACTGTAATGTCATGTGAGTGTTTTTGAGGTCCTTCAACCCAAGTTTCTCATAAATAGATAAATACATCAAATTAATACTAGCTCTTAAGTCACATATAGCTCAATTAAAATAAATGTTCCCTATATTTATGGGAATTATAAAACTTACTAGGTCTTTCAAATTTTGGAGAACCTATCTTGAAATAATAGCACTATAGGAAGCACTAATATTAACTTGTTCACCTACTTTAATTTTCCTATGCCTAGACATAAGTTCTTTTAAGAATTTGACTTCTTTAAGGAAATTTTCAATTAATTCAAATAAAGGCAGGTTGACATTTAATGTTTTGAAGAAGTTTAGAAAATTTACAAACTCGTCTTCATCCTGCTTTTTCTTCTCTTCTATCCTTGAAGGAAATGATATTTTTGCAACGACAAAGTCTTTAATTGTTTCTATCTTTGGCTCAACTATCGGTGTAATTACTTCCTCTGGTTCAAGTTCATTACAACTTTTAGGGGTTCTTCCCGAAGATCATCAATATTCTCCTTATGCATATATTTTGTTGGGTTCTTTAGGCTACTCAGTACGCTACCCGATTAGAGCGCTATTGCTTTTACATGCTCATTCCCTTCTTTACGAGGATTATTTTTGGTATTACTAGGAATACCTATGTCCATTTGTCTTTTTATATCCCCCATCATGCTCATTAACTGACTCATCTGATCTTCATGTTTAGTCAATGTTCTTATCGAATTGGTGCATTCAGACCGCACCTATTTTACGTATGTTCTCATTGACTGCATCTCCCCATGTATTCTATCCAAACATTGACCACATATAGTTTGGTCATTTGGGTTGGCCCTTTCCTGGGTTTTCTATAAATAAAGATGTTGATAGTTAGTGTTTTTAACTTGGTTTGAAATGTTACCTCTTCCTTGGTTTCCTCCCCATCTCAAGTTCAAGTGATCTCTCACATCCGGGATTGTATGTATTTGAATAAGGATTTCACCTCTATTTCTTATATAGTTCACATCTTCGATGGGGTTTTAATGTAGTGGAAGAGCGGTTTGTCTCCTCTATAAATAGACAGTACATTCTTCTCAGCCTCTATTCAGTTGATTCTATCCAATAATTGCTAATATCTGTCATCCTCCTGGACAACCTTCACTATTGGCAGGAATTCATTGCCATACTTTCTATTGATTCGTATACATCCTCATACGTTCTATTCATTAGGGAATCTCCTGCTACTCTATCTAATCCTGACATTGAATGCACAACCAACCTATTGTAGAAAATTTGCAGTCGTAACCACTCAAGTTGTGTAGGCATTTCTAAATTAGCGTCTTAAAATGCTCCCATGCTTTGTGAAAACTTTTCCCCTTTAACTATTTAAACATCAAAATTTCCCTTCTTAGTTGAACCATCTTCCTAACGGGGAAGAACTTTTGTAGCATTTCCTTGTAAGTTCATCCCATGTCATGATTGATCCGGGTGCTTGCGAATTTAGCCAAGAGAAGGCGTTATCAATTAATAAAAAGGGGAATAACTGAACATAAATAGCATAATTAGTGACCCCATTGTATTTGAAGGTATCACAAAGCTAGAGGAATCGTTTTAGGTGCTGAATTGGATCTTTTATCATCGTTCCTTAGAACTGAAAACTATTTTGAATCATTTGGATAATAGCTGGTTTAATCGTGAAACTATTGGCTGGGATAGTTGGCCGCGTTTTACTCCCTTGAACCATATCCAGAATCAGTAGCACTTATTCCCTCAGAATTCTCTCGTTATGGGCCATGTTTATATTTGCGGGTAGTTGTGGTGGTGGTGGTGTGTCCTCTATATTGTCACTGTTAGCCTCGTCGATCAGTGAATTCTTATGTGGTGGGAGATTACCTCTAGTAGTTAGCGGATTCTGTATCTACTGTTGCTGCTGTTATTGTTACTGCCGACGATTTCTTCGAATTATTCTCTCTGGATCTGTGACTGGATCTATAGGAGTTCCCCTACTACGAATCATACACTGAACCAAAAAAGACAAGATTTGTAGAAAATAAGAAAAATAAATTCGTAGTTATAACCTAAAATTTCCTAATTATTCTATTAATATGCAAAAATTAAAATCAATATAGTGAAGTTGCCTCCCCAGCAACGGTGCCAACAACTTGACCGCCTCTTATTGTACTGACGTCCAAAGTTGAAATCCTGTACAAAAGATGTGAAAAGCGGTATCCACAAGTATACAGGTCAGGTTGTAATATAGTTACAACGGAGTAGGTATGTACTATAAGGATCGTACCCAAGGGAGGCGAGCACTAAATTAATTCTCATATAAACATAAATAGATTTAAGCAGTACTTTAATTGGATTATAGTACGAAGAATGAAAAGAAAGGTTTTGAGAAAATATGCTAAAAATAATAAGAAAAGAAACAAATGAAAGTAAATAAATGAAACATGAGAAATCAAATAATCAAATATGTATCAGATCTGAGAATTTGTGATTAGCTCACTTTGGTAGTCGTAATCAACTCTCATCCTGGGTTTTCTTGTTCAATCAACTAGTCAGTACAACTTTTCTGAGGAGATAAATCTGCATGTAAAGAAGATGCTAGCTTATCAAAATTCACTAGTTTAAATTTTACATAATCAGACTTTGTATGCTCTGGCTCTTTTGGTGTAGGAATTTCAACTGTTGGTTGACTTTCCTCCTTCTCAATAGGTTCAACCTGAACTGTCTTAGGCTCCAAAGTCATACCACTTCGTAAGGCAACTACCTTGCAATGTTCCTTACCCAATTTTTTGGATTTTCTATATCACTCAGCAAGGTTCCTTACAGTCAGTTATGAAGCTCCATAGCTAACTAACCCACTTGGTTCTCCAAATTTTTCAATGTTGCTATTTGGCTTTGGATTAAGGTGTTATTCTTTTCCATGTACGCCTTCAACAAATTCTCCAAACTGTTAGATGATTTTGTAATGCCTCGAATTTGGGCCTAGTAGAATTGGGCCCATTGGGCCTTGGGCGTGGGAGCGTTTAAAATTTTTGAGAATGAGAGAACGACACTAATGCAAGTTAGACCTATTAGGTGAGTGATTTTGGAAGGTTAGGGGGCTTCTATGAAGTCCTAGGATCAAACTTGGGCTTTAGTAAAATTTTGGTTTTAGGTGAGTAAAGCCCTGGATTTAGTAAGTGGGCTTTAAGAATAAAATGTGGAGAAAAATGACACAAAATGAGTTGTGGTCTAGTGGCAAATGACGCCACATAGGAGATAAGGGAATGACGCCATACAAGGAAGCAAGGGGTCCAAGTTTCAAGTTTTGGCGCTTGCATTTCATTTTGATTTCTTTTTTTAATGGAACTTAGACTTTGGCCATAGACTTATATTTAGTTGCGCATGTTTTAAGACAACAAGGAGCTAGTTGGTAAAGTGGCTAGCGGCATGGATTATGTTACAAAGGAGCCTGAGTTTGAATCCCATTGCAAGCAAAAAGGGGATATTTATTTTGCTAAGATGGGGCGGCAAGTGTTTGAGATGGAATTAAACTCTACTGAAGGTAGGATCCCACATCGAAAAGCTAGCATGAGGGAAGGTGAGAAGCTGGCTTTAAATAGAGCAATCTATGAGGAGAGTAAGGATATCTTGGTGGGCGTTTGGCCATAGGAGTGCTCGGAGCGCGGATTAGCAACTCCAGATTCCTATCAGGTGTGTATTTCGCACTACTCTAACTGTAGAGCGGCAAATGCTGAAATATCGGTCACGCGGCAATGGTAGCCACACAAGCGTGTGAGCGCACGTGTGGGGGCTTCAATGCAATAGTTGAGGCCATCATATGAGTGTTCTTGTGGGTTAGGCTATTGGGCCGAAATGGGCCATGTGGGGCCCGTGGGCCCATAGGAATAATTTGTATGATTGTCTAGTAGATAGTGAACTGGTCTATGTGAATCTCATATTTGAAATACCCTTAGTTTACAAAATTACTAAAATACCCTTGGTTTACAGAATTACTGAAATACCCTTGGTTTGTAAAATTAACGAAATACCCTTGATTTGTGAAATTACAGAAATACCCCTGATTTGCAAAATTATCGAAATACACTTGATTTGTGAAATTATCAAAATACCCTCCGTTTGGAAAATTACTGAAACACCCCCAGTTTGCAAAATTACTAAAATACCCCTAATTTGCAAAATTACTGAAATACCCTCGATTTGTGAAATTATCGAAATACCCCCGGTTTGCAAAATTATCGAAATACCCTCAGTTTGCAAAATTACCGAAATACCCTCGATTTGCAAAATTATCGAAATACACTCGATTTGTGAAATTACCGAAATACCCTTGATTTGCGAAATTATCGAAATACCCCCAAATTATAAAATTACCAAAATGCCCCTATAGGGTAGAATTACTGAAATACCCCTACCCCTATAGGGTAGAATTATCGAAATACCCCTATAAGGTAGAATGATTGAAATACCCCTCTAGGGTAGAATTACCGAAATACCCCTGTAGGATGGAATTACCGAAATACCCTTGAAGGGTAGGATTATTAAAATACCCTTATAGGGTAAATGACTGTTTTGCCCTTATGGGTAAATCGCTGATTTGACAGTGATCGTATGACTGTGTTTTAGCTGACTTGACTGTGGGCGTGTGACTGATATGCTGTTAATATGTGTTGAAATGACTGTTACTGAGCATGGCCATTTTCCATACACGTGTAATGATTGAGCATGACATACAAGACAAATTGCATGGGGTTGGGACATTGATACGGAGGACGTTCTAATAGGGTCACACGGGTCGCATGACGACTGTGGATCTAGTATTTATTTGTTAAGGTTGCACGGGTCGCACGATGACTGTGGACCAACAGACGGCTTAAAGCCGCGTAATCTGAATATGGCTCTGTGCCAACCTAAATATGGCTCTGTGCCATCTTGATTATGGCTTTGTGCTAATCGTGTTTACCTGTGGCTATGTGTCTAACATATATATCGGTGACTCTGTGTCGATCATATTTACCCAAGGCTGTGTGCCAATTATATTACCGTCGCTGATGGCTATGTGCCAAACATAATACAGTTACTGATGGCTTTGTGCCAATTGTAATACCGCTACTGAAAGCTTAGAGCCGTATATATATGCTTAGCAGCCTTGCTGCAACGTTTGAGTAGTGCCGCTGTTGGTGCTACCTTTGAAGTGTAGGGATGGGTGGGTTGATATTTATATGCCCACTAGAGTGTAGGGCTGGAAGGGAAATGGAGTGCAGGGTTGGATTTGGGATGGGATGCATCCTCATACTATTGCATATCTGTTATGAGATCTGTTATTGGTTTGGGCTAGGCCCAATTGATTCTGTTATGGGTTGTGACCCAATTAAATTTATTTCATACGAGCTTACTAAGCTTTATAGCTTACTTTGTTTATTTTTCCCATATTTTATAGTGTAATCAAAGCTAGCTCAGATTCAGGGATCGTTGGAGATCGTTTCACACTACCACCTATCATTTGGTACCTTTGAACTTTGGTATTTTAAGTATATGGCATGTATAGGTATTTTGAGTCATTTTGATTATGGGTTGATAGTGATTTTGGTTATTTGTAATGGCTTGTAATGACATATGTTTTGGTTTGTAAATATGGCCATAAGTGTTGACTTGATTTGGTTGATTTGGATATGTGCATTTATGGTTAATATTTTGAGTTCATGGATGAATATGTGAATGGCTTATATTATGAGGTTTGTGGAATTGGAATCATGATTATGAATTGGTCTAAAATGATGTATGTTTGGAAATGGTTTATTTTGTTAATTTGTAAATGTATTTTGGTATGTTTTGATTGAGTAAGAATTGAAGTTATAGGCATGATGGTTGCTAGTTTTGAAAATGGTATGAAGTGGCCTTGATTGAGGCTAAATTAGATGTTCATTGATACTATGTATTGGTGCCATTTTGGTTGTGTAGGTAAGCATAAGTTTGGGTGGCAAATTGGCTTAGTAAATAGCCTATTTTTGTCCACATGGGCAAAGACACGGGCGTATGTCTCAGCCGTGTGTGACACACGGTCCTATTACACGGCCGTGTGTCCCCTAGTGTTGAAATTGAAATGAACTCAGTATGCTCCACACGGTCTCAAACACGGGCGTCTGATCGGCCGTTTGGCATAAGTCAGTATACCCTATAATTTAGACACGGCCTAGCACACGGGCGTGTGACTTGGCTGTGCTGCACAAGTCTGTATACCCTACAGGCTTGGCACGGCCTAGCACATAGCTTGGCACATGGGCATGTGTGGCCACTTCCAAGGGAACATGGGCTAGACACACAGACGTGTGATTGGCCGTGTGACCCAAGTCAGTAAGCTCACTTGTTTGGGGTAGGATACGGGCTGGGACACGGCCATGTGCTTCCATTTCGAATGTTCAAATGGCCTGCAACACAAGCGTGTCTGGTGGTCATGTGAGACACACAGCCTGACCACACGAGCATGTGTCCCCTGTTTTGGGAAAAATTTTCTAAGTGCTCTAAATGTTTTAAAAGTTATCAGTTTAGTCCTGAACCACTCCCAATGCATGTTTAGGGCCTCGTAGGCTCGTATTAGGGACAAGTTGATTGAGATTGAATGATAATTGCATGTATTAATTAAATGTATGAGAAAAGTATGTTTATATGTGTTGTAAGTCTGGTAATGCTCCGTAACCCTATTTCGAGGTTGAATACATGTGAGGGGTGTTACAAGGTTGGTAGGAGAGTTTACTAAAAATAGTGAAAAATATCCCCCCCATTTACTCCTTTACTTTGCCGGCCACATATCATGGAAAAGGGTGGATGATGGTTGCTTGATTTAAGCATGAAATCATGCTAGAATAAAGCAAGGGCTTGATGGTTTCAAGGGCAAACTTCATGGACTCCTTTCTGATTTAATTTCAATTGTAGGGACCTCCAATAAATATCCAAAAATTGAATTTTGGATAGAATTGCTCATGTCCATGCAAGAATTATAATAAGCTTCATATTATATCAACTTCATGGTCCCCCTGTATAATAAAATATAACACATTAATAAATAACATGAAATAATTTAATTTATGCACAAATTAATACTATAAAGCACATATTTGCATTTTTTATAAATTCTTGCCCATCATTAGAATATAAGCAAAATTCACCTAATTAATTAACAAATACTTGAAATTAATATTATTTTAAAGTTAAAAAGAGTTATAAACTGCTAAAAAACCTATATAAATTAGAATATACACACCCCAAACTTAATCCATTGCTTGTCCCAAGTAATGTTTCATGTAAAGCACAACTTTTGCTAAGGTAAATTTTGTAATAAGTTTAAAAAGCATTAATGTTTGCACATAATCATGCATCAATACAATCATGCTCACAAGCTCTTTTTATTGATAAGTCGCTCATACGCAAACATTATTTCAAAATTTTATTCTAAGTGTGGAAATATGCTAGCATAAGTCATTGAGTGCATGCTTTTCAAGATCATACATAACATTCACCATTTGATCAAAATTTCCTTATCAATCAAACAAAGTAATCACAAAGTCTAATTAATGGTCATCATATGTTGAACTTAGCAATTCCTCTCTACAATGTAGTTGGCATAATCATCCAAATCAATTGGTCTTTTATAAGGTTGTAATGGGGCTAGGCTTAAGGTAGGGATAAAGAGAAGTGAATTTTTAGGTTCAGTAATCTTAACCCTAACTTTGCCTTGGATCTTTTCGATGTACATCCCTCCTACTAATGGGTTCTTCACCCTCTCAAACTTAATTTTGAAGCATGTACCCAATGTTTCTCAATACTTTGAGAATTTATTTTTGCTCCTTTTGCTTGACATTTGAATAAAAAAGATTTTAACATACGAATAACATGTACATCTTTTTGAATTTTTCCTCGATCTTTGCTTACGAATATAAGTATAGTTAAGTTAGGTGTAAAAATAAGATAAATTTTTAAAATGATGGTAGCATGGCTTATGATGTAGGTAAATAGCAATAAAATAGGCTTTAAGGCTGAAATTAAGGCTTCAGGGGTCAAATTCATATGGTAGGCTTGAAAGGTTCAAACGATCCAAAGAAAATTTGCCTAAATCATGGTTAAATTCTTACGCCTCCTAGGGTTTTGCCTGAAGAATGTTGCAAAGTCCATTCTAAGGACTTAAACCTTCATGCATTTCTAATTCAAAAGAAGTTCAATTTTCATGGAAAAAGTCTACATAAGACCTAAGATGTAACACCCCAAACCCAGCCTAGACGTTATGGCTGAATCTGGCGATATCACATTGAAGTGTTTTTCGAAAACAACATATCATTGGAAAAACCCGTTCTATATTAAAACTCGTTTATAATCATAACAGAATTTTAAGGGTATCTTGTTAATTGAAAACTCAAGTTGTTCGTAGCAGTTTTTTGATCATATTAATTTGTTATTACATTTAAAACAATGTTTGATGCGTAAGCTTTTACAGTATTTTACGAAAACGTGGTGTTTTGAAAAGCATTCATCTTTTGAAAATCCATGTCCTACTACTATTAGTAAGAATTTAAGTAATTAAAATCCCAAATTAAAAGCTTAAAAATTTAAAGAGGCCTTATTAAAAAACAAATACCCAAATTAAATTATTATAAAAAATCCAAAATAAAAGCAAGTGCGGTTGTGTAGCAACCTCTAATTCCCTCGCAGCACCGATCAGCCTCAGATTGGGGATTACCTGTAAGATAAATAGAGGGGAGAGTTTACAAAAACTCAGTGTGTAACCCCGTATAAGCAAATAACCAATCATGCAAGTCCAGTCTGGGCTTAAGCCCAAACCAGTAACAGCTCAGTTCAGTTGGGCATTAGCCCATTACAATATTAGTATCAGTGTGGGCCTTAGCTCATTACAGTATCAGTATCAGTGTGGGCCTTAGCCCATTATAGCATCAGTAGTAGTTCAAACATGCAGTCAGAAATCCTACCCAACCAGCCTCTACACTCCACTCCGTCCAGCCCGACACACCGTGTGGGGATAAAATCACCCACCCATCCCTACACTCCAAAATTAGCACCGGTTACGGCACTAAACAGTATTTGCAGCAGAGCTGCCAATACAGTACACTTCCTCCAATCATAATAATCCCATCCCATGCAACATACCATACATATATGCAACATATATATCGTGGCATGCTCATGTACAGTCATACATAACATAAAACATATAGTCATTTTATAACATAGGGCCATAACAATTATTTTACCACATAGGGGCATAACAATCATTTTTATATCAGTTTGGGATTCCAGGTATACTTACCGACCCATCAGTAGGTTCACAGTCGTCTTGGGCGACCCGTTCAACCTTAACAAACAAACAGTGAAAATTGGCCCAAGGCCCATAATGCGGGCCCATGTGGGCACACAAGCTTGTGCAGCCCAGGTAGCCCAGAATTGGTCTTGGTCATGAAAATTACATAGTTCGGCTCGATTTTCTCTACATGTTCATCTGGTTTACTCGTATGGGGACCACAAGCCGGTTGGGCCCACACGGCCTATTTCGACCCAACGTGGCCCAAAACTGCCTAAGACCAAGAAATCGCTCATGGTGGTCTCAACAGTCAAATGCCCACGTTTTATGCGTTCGGTTTACCACACGAGCGAGCGTATGCTCATGTAGCGTCAATTGCCATATTTTTCGGCTTTTGCCGGTTTACAATGTAGGCAGTGTTTACACACTTTTCGACATTTCACCGATATCGTTTATTAGAGTACTATTGCACAGCTGGTTTCTATTTGTTGAGAAAATCACCCACACCTTTGAAACCTAAACTTGATCAACAATTCCCAATTAATCATTTAAACGTTTACTCAAACGAATACACACAAGATCCCAATCGTTAAACTTACACCACATTACCTTCGATTGAGTAAAGAAGGAAGTTTAGCCTACCCAATCGTTGATTACAAGCCTTCTACCTTTCGAAAGGTTCCTAGGCACAAACCGAAAATGGGTAAGTACTTAATCGACCTGCAACAAGATAACATTATACCATTACCCTTACCAACAACGCAAGGAAGAGAACCAACTACACAGCGTAAGACTTAGCAGCTAGTAGAATGCTTACCAGAAAATAGAGAAGGAAACACAGTCGACCTCAAAAGAAAAGAAAAGATTCGGCAACAGGAAAAGAAAGGGAAAGATGAAAGAAAGGAGATTCAGCCAAGGGAAAACAATATGGAATGAAGGAGGAAGAATCGAATAGTCGTACACACAACCTCACACAATTCAGCAAAAAAGAAGAAGGAGGGGAGGGACAGTAGACTTGAGAGTAGAGAAGCAAAAGTAAAAACTAATATTGCAAAAGTGAGTAAAAGGGAAGGGAGGCACTAGGAGTAATTTCGGCCAAAAGGTTGTCAAAACGAGAGAAAGAAGAATAGGCCACAAACTCCTAATACATTCGGCCAAAGAGAGAAAAAGCAATTCAAAACCAAAATAAGGCATACCAAATGAGAAGTATGCCACTCTGGCCGAATTTCTTGAGTGCCAGAGTCCACTTTCGGCACACTTCTACATCTCCCCTCACTTCTCTTGATTTTCTCCTCAAATCCCTCCTCAAATCTCTCCACCTGATCACACATCCCCTCAACCACTCAATTTGAATTCTCCTCAACCACTTCAGTGTTTCAGTCAAACTCCACCACCCCCATGACACAGTAGCAAAATAAACACCCCCTTGCCTCCAGCAAGATTCGAACCTTAGACCACTAGCATAGATAACACGCCACTTGCCCCCAGACCAACAGGCTTTTTATGTCATGCTTTACCCACAATAATTTAAAAGCCTACTAACTATAGGCAAGGGTTTTATTCCCTAAAAACAAAACTTTTGCACAAGCCCAGACTTTAACCCAGGACTTCTCAAACACTCCCAAACACACCCAAATCACTAAACCACAAAAGCAAACAGGTATTTGTGTTAAAAACATGCAAAAATATATACTTAGATTTTTGGGGCGTTACAACTCTAACCCCCACAAAAGAAAATTTCGACCTCGAAATTTACCTGATCAAAACAGATGAGGGTATTATTGTCGCATCGCCTCTTCGGGTTACCACGTGGCCTCCTCTGAGCTATGATTGCACCAAAGTACCTTAACTAGTGGGATATACTTCTTCTTCAGAACTTTCACATCACGATCTACAATCTGAATCGGTTCCTCCTCAAAAGTAGGTCTGGTCTAACCTCAATCTTGTCTGTCAAAATCACGTGTGTGGGATCAGAGTAATAACGCCTCAGCATAGAGACGTGAAACACATCGTGAATTCGATCCAACTCTGGGGGTAACTCAAGTTGATAGGCAACTGGTCCCACATGTTTCAGTTTGCGGTAAGGCCCAATAAACCTAGGGCTCAACTTGCCCTTCCGTCCAAATCTTAGTACCTTCTTCCATGGCGAGACCTTCAAAAAAACAAAGTCCCCCACAGAATACTCAATCTCCTTGCGCTTCAAATCCACATACGACTTCTGTCTGTCTGATGCCGCCTTCAATTATTCCCGAATTAATCTAACTTTGTCCATAGTATCAGAAACCAATTAAGGGCCCAGAACACGCCGCTCGCCCAACTCAGTCCAACACGTAGGAGTACGACACCTACGGCTGTATAATGCCTCGTAAGTTGCCATTTGTATGCTAGACTGGTAGCTATTATTATACACAAACTCTGTCAATGGAAAAACGTCTTCCCAACAGCCTCGAAAATCTATTACACAACTCCTTAACATATCCTCCAGTATTTGAATCACCTTCTTTGATTGACCATCTGTCTGAAGATGAAACGCAGTACTGAAGTCCAACCTTGTACCCAAAGCCTCGTGCAACTTCTTCTAGAACCGAAACGTGAAGCGAGGGTCTCTGTCTGATATTATGGAACCAGTACCCCATGCAGTCTCACTATCTCAGCCACATACAGTTTATCCAGTTTCTGCAAAGTATAATCAGTACGAAGTGGTATGAAATGGGCTGACTTGGTCAACGATCCACGATGACCCATACTGCATCTTTCTTAGTAGGCGTTAGGGGCAGCCCACTAACGAAGTCCATAGTTACTCTCTCCTACTTCTAAAGTGGAATTTTAACTGGCTGAAGTAACCCTGAAGGTAACTGATGTTCGACCTTAACCTGCTAGCAAGTTAGACACTTACTCAAAAAGTCGGTAACTTCACGCTTAAGACCTGGCCACCAATATAACTCACGAAGGTCTCGGTATATTTTATTCTCGTCGGGATGCATAGCACAAGGACTACTATGCGCCTTTCACAGTATAGACTTCCTCAAATTAGTATCCCATGGTAAACAGACTCTCTCACGGAAACACAATACCCCTTCGCTATTCAGTCCAAACTCTGAAGTTTTCCCACTCTCAATCTGTCGAATTCGAGGACCTAAAGACCCATCCTCCAACTATTTACCCTTAATCTATTCAATCCACGACGGTTTAACTTGAAGTTCGACCAAAAAACTACCATCATCAAATAAGCTGAGACGAGCAAACATCGCCCTCAGATCCGTCATAGCCTTACGGCTCAGTGCATCAACCACCAAGTTGGCCTTACCAGGATGATATTCAATCAAACAGTCATAATCCTTAAGCAGCTCAATCAATCTATGCTGCATAAGATTTAGCTCCTTCTGAGTGAAGAGGTATTTGAGGATCTTGTGATCTGTGTAAATGATACATTTTTCACCTTATAGGTAATGCCTCCAGATTTTCAGTGCGAATACCACTGCGGCCAACTTCAAGTCATGCGTCGGATACTTTGCCTCATGAGACTTAAGCTAATGAGATGCATATGCCACTACCTTACCCTCTTGCATCAACACACATTGCAAACAGACATGTGATACATCGCTGTAGACAATGAATTCTTTCCCAGATTCTGGCTGTATAAAGACAGGGACTTCCGTCAGAACCTTCTTAAGTTTCTCAAAACTCTCTTGCTGCTTATCACTCTAGAAAAATGGTACCCCTTTATGCAACAGTTTAGTCAGAGGTGCGGCAATCCACGAAAACCCCTCAACAAAGCGCATATAATACCTTACCAGACCCAGAAAACTTCGAATCTCAGATACCGTCTTAGGCGGCTTCCAATCTAAAACAGCCTTAATTTTCCAAGGATCAACTCTAATCCCTTTAGTATATACCATATGGCCCAGAAATGTTACCTCTCATAGCCAGAATTCACACTTGCTGAACTTAGCGTACAATTATTTCTCCTTCAGAATCTGCAGAATAATTCAGAGATGTGCGTCATGTTCATCCTCAGTTCTTGAATACACCAATATGTCATCTATAAAAACCACTACGAACCAATCCAAATAAGGCTAGAACACTCGATTCATAAGGTCCACAAAAGCTACTGGTGCATTCGTCAGTCCAAACGGCATCACAAGGAACTCGTAATGACCATAACGAGTACTAAACGTTGTCTTGTGAACATCAGCCTCTTTGACTCTTAGTTGATGGTAACCCGATCGGAGATAAATCTTAGAGAAGACCGAAGCTCTTTGAAACTGGTCGAATAGATTATCGATCCTCGACAGGGGGTACTTATTCTTGATAGTCAATTTATTCATTTGCCGGTAGTCGATGCACATATGCATGGATCCATCCTTCTTTTTCACGAATAACACCTGTGCTCCCCATGGAGACACAATAGGGTGAATGAACCCTCGATCCAGTAACTCTTAAATCTGAGCCTTAAGCTCCACTAGCTCCTTTGGTGCCATTCTATAAGGAGCGATGGACACCGGAGCTTTACCCGGTAAGAGCTCAATCCCAAATTTAATTTCACAGTTTAGAGGTAGTCCAGGTAATTCATCGGGAAAAACATCCGAAAAATCTTTGACTGTTCTGATGTCTTTAACAGACAGAACCTCAGAATCAACATCACTAATGTAGGCTATATACGCCTCACAACCTTTACAAACCAACTTCTCGACCCTCAAGGTAGAAATCACATTTGACAAATAATTCAGACGCTCCCCTATTAGCACCACCTCATCACCCTCCATAGTTTTCAGTACCACCCATTTAGTAGCACAATCCAAATTCACTTGATGCTTAACCAACCAATCCATGCCTAGTATTAAGTCGAATTCTTCGAAAGGAGGTTCCATTAAGTCTACCAAAAAGATGGTTCCTTGAACCTCCAAAGGTACATGTTTGAACAATTTGTTTAGTTTAACTGATTGCCCTAAAAGACTTAACACAGTAACCTCACTCGCAGTGGTTTCAACCCTTATCCCCAAAGTCTTAGATACCAAGCATGCTATATATGAATGCGTAGACCCAACATCAATCAGTGCAGTATAAGGTACATTATAGATAAGGAACGTACCAGTAATAACATCTGGCGCGTCTCCATCCTTTCGACAATGTGCAGCATAAACCAGAGTTGGCTGCCTCGCCTTAGTATGACCAGCACCTCTGCTCGATGCTCCACGACCATGGCCCATTCCATTTCCATTTCTAGCCTGACCACGGACTCTCAACGGCTGTTGGACATCTCTCAGCAGCTGAACAGTACCCTGACCTGTAGCTTGCATCTGCTCGGGCCTCCGTGGACAGTCTTTGATTTGGTGCTCTAATGATCCGCACCTCAGACATGCCCCAATCCTTTTCCAGCACTCGCCCTGATGGCATCTACCACAGTCAACACATGGCTGCGGTCCAGTAGCAGCAATAGGGGCCCTAACTCTGACCAGCCCATCCACTCTGGCCTTTTTATTCGGCCTCTGAACGGAACTTGAAGGCTCTGAATCCCTCTTATTCCTACCCTTTTCTCGGTTCAAACGCGCAGTACGCTTCACCTCCTCGGTGATCTTCGCCTTATCTACCAGGGCAGCAAAATCTTGCCCCCTCTGCGGAGCTATCAACACTTTCAGACTATCCTTAAGGCCGTCCTTGAAACGAACACACCACTCATAATCAGTTGCCACCATCCCACGTGTATGCGGCTTAGTCGTAAGAATTCAGCTTCATATTCAGCCACTGATTTATCCCCCTGAGTCAAATTTAGAAAATCTCTCCTCCAGGCATCCACATAACTACGCCCACATATTTCCCTTGGAAAGCAGTCTTGAAGAATTCCCATGTCAATCGGTCGGCCTGAGTACCCTCTTTAATTGTAAGCCACTACTGATAGGCTTCATCTCGTAACAGTGAATTGCACCTTTTAGTTTCTGTTCGAGGGTGCAGTCAAGGTCATCCATGACCCTCTCTGTGGCCTCAATCTAATATTCAGCCACGTTAGGGGCAACTCCAGCAATACCCCTAAAAATCTCAGCCCCATTAGACCGGAGTCGTTCTGTAATCGACCCACGGTCTATAGTACTGGTGTTGGGCCCAGCGACCCTCTCTAGAATTCTCAACATAGCTTGGGAAAATGCATCGTCCCTAGCTGCTCGGTCGTAAGACCCAGTCTCAGTCATAGGCGAAGCTGGTACCTCTCTAACTTAAATGTTAGGCATGTGGCCCGATGACGAAGACCCAGCCCGAGCACCTCTACGTCCTCCACGGCCTCTTGTACCCCTTCCACGAGTACCTCTAGTGCTCATTATTTATTTGCTTGTTGTCTGTTTTTAACAATTTTATGCATCAGTTTACAGTTTCAGTGTTGGTTAACAGATATCTAATGGAAGTAATATCAGTATTTAAGAGTTTGTTTTCGCAGAATGCAGTCTTACTACAGTTTCAGTTTTCCCTAAACAGAATATCTTAGTACAGTCTACTACCTATAGTAGTCTCAATATTTCATTTCAAAAAAATAAAAGTTTCAGACGACTTACCAGATCGGCGCTGGAGACTCGGTGTACCAAACATTCAATAAAAATATTTTAAAATACTTCTAAATTATTTGGAACAGTTCTTTTTGAAAATTCTAAATTTTAGAAAAACCCAAAAACTACATCCGAGTTTTGAACCTGACTCTGATACCACTAAATGCAACACCTCAAACCAAGCCTAGATATTATGGCCGAATCTAGTGATATCATATTGAAATGTTTTTCGAAAACAACATTTCATTAGAAAACTCGTTATATATTAAAACTCATTTATAATCATAACAGAAAGTTAAGGGTATCTTGTCATTGAAAACTCAAGTTATTCATAGTAGTTTGTCGATCATATTAATTTTTTATTACATTTAAAACGATGTTTGATGCGAAAGCTTTTACAGTATTTTACGAAAACGTGGTGTTTTAAAAAGCATTCATCTATTGAAAATCCATGTCCTACTACTATCAGTAAGAATTTAAATAATTAAAATACCAAATTAGAAGTTTAAAAATTTAAAGAGGCCTTATTACAAAACAAATACCGAATTGAATTTTAATAAATAAAAATCCAAAATAGAAGCAGGTGCGATTGTGTAGCCACCTTTGAGTCCCTCGCAGCAAATAACCTAAGATTGAGGATTACCTGTAAGATAAATAAAGGAGTGAGTTTACGAAAACTCAGTGTGTAACCCCATATAAGCAAATAACCAATCATGCAAGTGCAGTTTGGGCCTAAGCCCAAACCAATAACAGTTCAGTTTAGTTAGGCCTTAGCCCATTACAATATCAATATCAGTGTGGGCCTTAGCCCATTACAGTATCAATATCAGTATGGGCTTTAGCCCATTATAGTATCAGTAATAGTTCAGACATGAAATCAGAAATCCTAACCAACCAGCCTCTACACTTCACTTCGTCCAGCCCAACACACCATGTGGGGATAAAATCATCCACCCATCCCTACACTCCAAAATTAGCATATGTTGCGGCAGTAAACAATATTTGTAGCAGAGCTGCCAGTACAGTACACTTCCTCCAATCATAATAATCCCATCCCATGCAACATATCATACATATATGCAACATATATATGTGGCATGCTCATATACAGTCATACATAACATAAAACATACAATCATTTTATAACATAGGGGCATAACAGTTTTTTTATCAGTTTCGGGGTCCAGGTATACTTACCAATCCATCAGTAGGTTCACAGTTGTCTCGGGCGACCCGTGCAACCTTAACAGTCAAACAGTGAAAATGGGCCTAACGCCCATAATGCGAGCCCATGTGGGCCCACACGCTCGTGCGGTCCATATAGCCCAGAATTGGTCTCGATCATGAAAATTACACAGTTTGGCCCTATTTTCTCCACACGTTCGTGTGGTTTACCTGTGTGGGGCCCATAAGCCCGTTGGGCCTACACAGCCCAATGTGGCCCAAAACGACCTAAGACCACGAAATTGCTCATGGTGGCTTCAGCAGTCAATTGCCCACGTTTTATGCATTCAGTTTAGCACATGAGCGAGAGCATGCTCGTGTAGCGTCAATTTCCATATTTTTCGGCTTTTGTTGGTTTATGATTTAGGCAGTGTTTACACACTTTCCGGCATTTCACTGATATCGTTTATTAGAATACTGTTACACAGCTGGTTTCTATTTGTTGAGAAAACCGCCTACACCTTTGAAACCTACACTTGATCAACAATTCCCAATTAATCTCTTAAACATTTACTCAAACGAATACACACAAGATCCCAATCGTCAAACTCACACCACATTACATTCGATCGAGTAAAGAGGGGAGTTTTGTCTACCCAATCGTTGATTACAAGCCTTCTACCCTTCGAAAGGTTCCTAGGCACAAACTGAAAATGGGTATGTACTTAATCGACCAGCAACAAGATAACATTATACCATTACCCTTACCAACAACGCGATGAGGAGAACCAACTACACAGTGTAAGACTTAACAACAAGTAGAATGCTTCCTAGAAAACAGAGAAGGGAACACGGTCGGCCCCAAGAGAAAAGGAAAGATTGAGCAACAGGAAAAGAAAGGGACAGATGAAAGAAAGGAGATTCGACCAAGGGAAAATAATATGCAATGAAGGAGGAAGAACCGAATAGCCGTACACATAACCTCACACAATTAGGCAAAAAGAAGAAGGAGGAGAAGGACAGTAGACTTGAGAACAGAGAAGCAAAAGTAAAAACTAATATTGCTAAAGTAAGCAAAAGGGAAGGGAGGCACTAGGCGTAATTTTGGCCAAAAGGTTGTCAAAAACGAGAGAATGAAGAATACGCTGCAAACTCCTACTACATTCTGCCAAAGAATACGCTGAATTTCTTGAGTGCCAGAGTCCATTTTCGACATACTTCTACCTCTCCCCTCACTTCCCTTGATTTTCTCCTAAAATCCCTCTTCAAATCTCTCCATCTGATCACACCTCCCCTCAACCACTCAATTTGAATTCTCCTCAACCACTTCAGTGTTTCAGTCAAACTCCAACACCCCAACAACACAGCAGCAAAATAAACACTCCCTTGCCTCCAGCAAGATTCGAACCTTAGATCACTGGCATAGATAACACGCCACTTACCCCCTAGACCAACAGGCTTTTTATGTCATGCTTTACCCACAATAATTTAAAAGCCTACTAACTATAGGCAAGGGTTTTATTCCCTAAAAACTAAACTTTTGCACAAGCCAAGACTTGAACCCAGGACTTGTCAGACACTCCTAATGACACTCAAATCACTCAACTATAGAAGCAAACAGGTATTTGTGCTAAAAACATGCAAACATAGATACTTAGATTTTTGGAGTGTTACATAAAAACATACAAGCATTCTATAACTTGGGATAACATAGAAAAAACTCAGATAAAATTGGAAATCATACTTGCGTCTGAGCTAACTCGGGGTAACATAGAAAAAACTCAGATAAAATTGGAAATCATACTTGCATTTGAGCTAACTTATGAACAAAAATTTTCTCTAAACATCATTTTATTTCAGCATACTCATGTGAAAGCATTGAAACATACTTTATAATTCATGCTAATATTGCCTTACCCCCTTTAAAAAGAAGCAATGTCCTCATTTCATAAGTAAAGTAATGAATGGGAACTGAACACCAGGTAGGATAACAAGTAATGAATGTGGAAAGAAGCTTTATTTGTGATGACTCTGGTAGGGCAATTTTATTGAAAATTGGGTTGGCATATCATGACTTGACCTTGCAGGCAAATACGATAAGTGTATGACCATGTGGGTGAGGCCCTATGGCATCATTTGATAATACGCCAAGATGGCAAGATGGTGTAAGACCATATGAGTGAGGCTCCATGGAATCCATTGGGTTGGTCATTTGGGACATTAAACACGAAGGCCAGCATGGCAAAGATGTAGTTCGTCGGGACTGTAAACACGAGGTCTGCTAGGGACTATAACCTCGAGAATAGTTTTGAAAGCCTTTATGGTGAATTCTTTTGAAAGCCCTTGTGGCGTATCATTTGGAAATACTTTGTGGTGAATTCTTTGGAAAGCCCTTGTGGCCTATCATTTGGAAAGCCTTGGTGGCGATTTCTCTGGAAAGACTTTGTGGTGAGTTCTATGGGAAGCCTATAACACCTCAAACCCGACCTAGACATTATGGCCGAATCTGGCGTGTCACATTGAAGTGTCTTTCAAAAATTGGACTTGTTGGTAAAACTCTTTTCTAAATTTAAAACCCCATTATTATTTAACAAATCAGCTAGTCAAAACGTTTGCCTTATTATCTACTATTGTTATAATAGGTTGATTTAAAATCGTGGAAGCTTTTCGAAAAATCTAATGTTTAACTTTCGTGTCTTTGAAAACAGTAATTATTTTGAAAATTTGCCTTCTCCTAAACCAGCAGTTTAAAGTAAATAAACAAAGCCCAATTAAAAAATTAAACAAACATAAATGGCCTTATTACGTAAACAAAACCCAACATAAACTTTAAATTTAAGTAAAAGCAAGTGTAAAACAGTTACAGTTGTGTGGCCACCTCCGAGTCCCTCACAGCACCAAATCGCCTATGGCTGAGGATTTCCTATATAGTAAAAAGGAAAGGGTGAGTTTACAAAAACTCAGTGTGTAATCCCCTATCAGTCAGTCAATATACAACATGCAGTAACATTCTGGTCCTGAGCCCTATTTAGTAATAGTACAGTGTGGGTCTTAGCCCAATACAGTAATAGTGTGGGCCTTAGCCCAATACCATATCAGTACACAGCAATAATGCAACCCATCCCAATCCAACCAACACACCACTCCATACCACCAACACACCATGTGGGGAAAAAATCGACCCACCCAGTCAACACACCAATATCGCAACAAAGCTGCCAGTAACAGTATTGCAGCAAAGCTGTCAGTAACAGTGTTGCAGTAAAGCTGCCAGTAACAGAATATGTGGCAAAGCCACCAGTGCAGTATACTTCCTCCATAACAGTATCCCAACCCCATGCAGTATGTCATGTCATAAATCATACGTGTATGTAGAATGTCATACTTAGTAACAGTCATCTACAAATCATGAACACTTCAGTCAACCTACCTTTAGGGTATAGCAGTTATTTCCATCTATTAGGGGTAAAATAGTCATTTCACCCTTTTAGGGGTATTTTGGTCATTTTACCTAATTTTGGGTCTCAGTGCAGCTATCGACCTCTCAGGAGGTCCAGAGTCCCCTCAACCGACTCCGATAACCTAAATGGTCTTAACAGTGTAAATAGGCCCAAGGCCCATTACTCGACCCAAGTGGGCTGACACGCTCGTGCGGCCTGTTTAGCCCAGATTTCGCCACGACTATGAGACCTACATAGCCTAGTCCAATATTTACCACAAATTGTAGATTTCGTCCGTGTGGGCCCATGAGCCCAGTGGGCCCACACAGCCCATTTCGACCCAACGTGGCCCATTACGGCCTAAGCCCATAAAAATGCTCATGGAGGCCTCTACAGTCATACGCCCGTGATTCATGGGCTCAGTTTGACCACACAAGCGTTCGCACGCGCATGTGACCTCAAAGCCTAATCTTCGGCTTTTCAACTTTCCGGCTTTTGCCATTCTACAGTCAAAATAGTGTGAATACACACCTGTTTATGAAATCGCTCCAAGTTCCATGAGCACCCAACCTAGTTCAAACATGACTCAATGTCAGTCCTTTAACCGTTAAGGTAAAACACCCTCTTATTGACACTTAATCCAAAACCACCATCCTTACCTTGCTTGAATGAGGCGACTTTAGTCCTTCAAGATCGCTAACAAGAAATGATCACACGCCTTTAGAGATTATCTGTACCACAAACACCGATCCATTAACCAAGGTAGGCCATATAAGTGGCCTCAATCCACAATTGATCTCCTATAGGAACATAATCAGTATACGGCCTAAACTTTAAAAGTGAGGAAATGCATTACCTTGATTGAACGCTGAGAATGAGGGTTGCGAGTATTTCAAAACCATTTACACTCCACCATTCCTCAAATAAAAACCCTAGAACAGCAACGAGTAACACGTCGTGAATGAGGAAACAACAGTCGGTAATCAAAAGATGAAAAGAGGGTATTCGATTTTAAGAAAAAGAATAAAAGAGAACATGTTTAATCAAAAGGTGAGGAGTATAAACATTTACCGATAATCAGAAACACTTGCAGCACTGGAACATCGAGAACCAGAGAAGAGAAAGTCGGTGCAGAGAGTGATAAAACAAAGGTGATATTCGACCAACCCATAATCGATAAGGAGAGATAGCTCTCGGTCAAAACAAAAAAATACTGGGAGGCAGAAAATAGAAAGAGAAGAACCGAACCAAGTCAAATTGATTAAGAGCAAAACCTAAAAGGTAAAAGGAGATAGACTGATTGGAAGGCAAGGGATATTGGGCCAAGAGAGGGTACAAATTTAGGAAGAGAAGAAGAGAGAAAAGAAAAGGAAGAGTTGCTTACTAAAACGACTACCAACTATCGATCGAAAAGAAAGGACTTTTGTTGGATAATGCACAGCAACCAAAACAAATCTGAATGAACCAAAATCTGATAAATGGGAGGAAAGAAAAGAGAATTCGGTAGATGCTAACCCAATGCTGAAAATGACTAACATTCTCCCCCTAGTCAAATTCTCAAGGCTTGAGTTCCCCCAAATGACACAACACCCCCTTTCACTCAGACCCCTTGATTTTCTCCTAAAATCTCCCCCCTTATCCCTCCTTGAATCTCTCCATGACCAGTTCAAACTCCATTCAAATTCTATTCAAACTCCCTTAGCTGTGTTTCAGTCCAACTCCATACATACACAGCTCATGCAACAAAATAAACACTCCATTGTGCAACCCAAGACTTGAACCTCAGACCTCCTAGTTACACAACACGCCACATTGCCACTAGACCACAAGCTCTTTTTGTGTCATAAAACAAGCACTCTTATATATAAGGCCTATATGCCAGTGTCCAGATTCATTTAAGAGGAAAACTAAAAATTCTACAAAAGCCAAAGTTTGAACCTAGGCTTCTCACACACCCCATAGACACCCAGATCACTTAGCCATTACAGCAAACAAACAATTTATGTCATAACATGCAAAAATTAAGGACTTAAATTTTTGGGGCATTACAAAGCCTTTGTGGCATATCATTTGGAAAGCCTTTGTGGAGAATTATCTGGAAAGTCTTTGTGGTGAGTTCTTATTTCATCCCTATGAAAATATCTGAGCATAGCTATGAGGCATTATCTGAAAGAGTTCTTGGCAGTGAACCCGTTTAATGATTCCGTCATGGTGATCGCCATGAGAGGGAACTTGGGGTATTTGGAATGTTGGTGGTGCAAGTGTCTGCCAAACTTGGAATCTCTTTGGTTCAGTATTGAAGTCATTTGGGACTCTATCACTTGAATTAAATGTTACATTCTTTAAAGCAAGTTTGATTGTCTAGACTAATTTGAAAATACAATGTAACTGGTGTTCTGATAATTGTTGGATTTTGTGAAGGAATACAATAAGAGTAGCATCCGCTGAGTTTCATTTTGGAAAGTGTAACAAATAACTATGTGAAAATAAATTGTGTAATGGGATTCAAAATATGGTGTGAGGTTTGTGATCCGTTAATCAGGTGAAATGAGTATAAGACAGTTAAGTGTAGAGATTGACGTATGGTTATTCACCAAACAAGAATTAGAAAAATATTCACCAAGGTCTAAAGACGAATCCAAAACCCTTAATTTAAAGAATTCTACAACAAAATTTAAAGGTAATAATGAGTGAGGCCCACTAAGTTCCTTTGAACTTATATGCGTCTTTTGGTATATAAGTCTAAGAATCGAACCAGTGCACTCGGAGAGACCAAGCTAGGGATGTGCCATGGTGGTAGATCGAGGGCAATATTGTGCATATAGAGGGGCATCCTTAGAACTATGTTTTTTAAATGAAAAATAGTAATACAAGCTACTGATATTTCTATTAAATAAAACATTTATGTTGTAAGTCTTTATACCACCTTTGAAAGTCTACGAGAAATGATAAATGTTTTATTCAAACTTATTGTCCTAAAAAGGATTTTAAATAAATAAGAGGTAAATTCAGTATGGCTTTCATAGATTGTAAAGTTTTGCTAAGTATGTAAGTATTGTGACATCTTATATTAAAATCCGATAAATCGGGTCGGGGATAGGGTGTTAAAAACCTACAAATCATTCAACACTTTAGTAAGGCAAACCATAAAGTCAATGATAATTACACTAATTTACGAACTAATTACAAAAGGACTAAATCAAAAATAATGAAAAACAGTGGTTGATTGATTTCGATGTGGTTCACCAAATCTTTAATTAGGGACCTAAATTGCTTAAAATCCAAAAATGGCTCAATTTTACCTCTAGATAATAGTTTTACGAAGTTAAACTAATTAGTCCGGTTTATCTCTTGGTCTCACAAGCTAATCGAAACTAATGAATAAATGCTCAACATGATTACCTCTCGGCCTCACCGACCACCTTTGGACGTACTAATGTTTAGAGTGTGAATTCTGCAACAAAAAATATAGATTTGAGGCAGTGTTCGCAAGTATACGGGTCAGGCTATAATTTAGTTTTACAACGAAGTAGGTGAGTATCCGAGGATTGTACCCAAGGGAGGTGAGTACTAAACTAACTTAAACCTAAACACAAATGAATCTAATTAGTTCTTTAAATAAATTATATTACTATTAAACATAAGGGAAAGATTTTAAGGTTTTTTTAGAATAATGAAAAATAACAATAGCAAAAATAAAGTGAACTTTGGGTGAATGAATTCTAACTTAATCAAAACTAAGCATGGGTGATTAGCTTACTTTGGTGATCATAACTAATTCCTATTTTAGGTTTCTATTCAATCAACTAGTCATTACCATAGTAGGATCTCTCGATCTTCCACTAAACTAATGAATTGACAAGAATTACTTATCTCTCGACCTCACAGTCCAGACCGATTTGGGGCTAAGGTGTTTATAGATATGCCACACATATTGTGGGTTAATTTCCACCAAAATGAATTCCAATGGTAGTTAAGCCTAGGGTTTAAGTTCTTCTTCTCCAAAAAGATGATCTGCTAAGAAAACCCTACATAGTAATCAGTCAATCACACGTCCACTAGCTAATCTCCCATAAAAGAATTAGTTCCTCATGGAATCAATAAACATTGTAAACTTGATATAAAAGATATGCATAAAGAATAAGATAAGAATAGAGTTTAGAGAATCTTATTTTTTATTTGATAATTGAACTGCTAAAATCCTCAAACATTTGATTACGCTTACAAATCCAATTCTCCAAAGAACACAAAAGAGAAATAACTAAAAAGGAATCTAAAACCTAAGAACATGGAAAACTTGAAAACTAAATTTACAAATAAAAACCTATAATGCAAATTTGTCCTTAAATAAGTGCTAAATAAGCCTATTTATAGAATTAGGGTAGCCTTCATCCTCAACCCTAGCATAACTGACATTCTCGTGTTTAATTTCTATTGTGTGGACCAAAATGCCCTTGACTCATAATTAATCCCATAAAAGGCCAGTGTCACAACACCTTAGTGCTTGTGTGTGACATCGAAGGTAGTATGCTTAGGTTTAGGGTAACTTCAAGGGTGTGTCGTGACATCCCTTGGTTGTGTCGCGATATCTCTTGGTTGTGTCACAACACCAAAGGCAGTCTTGAGATTCTTATAATCTACCCCCTATGTTGTGACATCAAACTTCCCATGTTGTAACACGTTGACCAATATTGAGTTTCTACGCCCTTGAATTGTCTCCTGCACACTCACTAGGTATATTAGCTCACCTTTAGCCCTCATTTGGCCCTTAAGGTCAACAAAAAGACTCCAAATGCACTTTTTATTGGATTTAAACTAAAATAAGAAACCATACTAAAATATAATGAAAATGCTTGTATTCAAACTGCTCATGTATGAAAACTAGTTTAATCTACTACACTGAATGACAACAAATCAAACTCCCCTACACTTAAGTCATTTCTTGTCCTCATGTAAGGCAAAATGAAAACAAGAATATAAAAGATGACCCTTGAGTAAGTATAGTACAAAGAGTGAGTTCGACGTACTTAACTAGGCACTTTCATATTCACACATAATCTTGGCATGATATAAATGATTTACCATTTTAATATCAAACACCTAAGTTCATTATATTACAAAGTACACAAGTATTAAAGTTTTCAAATATATGAGACCATTAATAAATTATACATGTACTTCGATTATCCTAGCAGAATACAAACAGTCGTTATTGAGATTTTTTAATATAATGTCAATCCCTGAATAAGTTTACCTAGGTCATCTAGGACTTTTCAGCTTGTAAAGTTTTAAGGCTTAGGACAAGTATGCAATTCAAGAACAGGAAGAATCAAAATTATTTCAAGCATGAAAATAGTTTGGCACATCGTATTGTTCCCTATTCTTCCCCCTTAGTAACCCTTGCTTGCTCACCGACTTATTTCTCCTTCTCTCACCTTTATCATTTATCCATATAAGAAGTCACCGTATAATACAAAAATTACGACTAGCTCACGAGTTTTGGTGCACTTACTGAATGAGTTTTTCTAATTTTGTGACTTTTTCACCTTTTTCAAATGCTTATACTTTTCAAGTACTTTTCTACCCATTTTTCTTACTTTTTGTGAATTTTTCTTTTGTCGCACATCTTGGATAACCTGTAATCACTATATCACTTTGACCTTTCTTATTTCACTCTTTTTTTTTTTACAAAATCCACCGTGATGTATCTACTTATCCCTCAATACGTATCGTGTAGTTTAGGACCAAAGAAAAAGGGTGAATACAAATTAACGTTTTTGGCTTGGATTTTGTATAAATGTTCTTCAATAAGTGTTTTTTTGGGTCAAATATAGGTACTAAGGATGAATAAATAGGGTTAAATTTTTTTCTCTTGGTGTATACCAAATGATGCCTTAGGTAATCCCTAGATATCTTAATATTCATAAATTTAATCAATCAAACAATCACAAATTCAACAATTTATCATACAAACTAGTAGCTTGTTTCCCTGTATTTTCTATATCATTTGATATATTCAGTTGCTTAATACCTATTTCAGTGTAATATATAGAACTTAGTAGTCTAATAATTGAAAATTTAAAATCATTCACTATCGTGCCAATATTATAGTAAACACGATCAACCTAATTACATGCTCCTACCAATCACTTGTATTTCTACAAGCTGAAGCACACAATTGACGAATAAAAATTAAAGGAAAAGCACACAAAATTAAAAACATATTTCCTATGTTACCCTCACACTTTAGATAACACATTGTCCCTAATGTGCAACCCTAAATAGATAAGGAAAGAAGTTACCCTATTGATCATGACATTGCAGTGGCTTAATGGTGGGTGCTTCCATCCTTGTTTGTTATAAGTTCGAAAATGTCGTGCTCCTTTCATGTGAGGTTCCTATATAGAAAACTTGAAAACAAAAAGAAAATAAAAATCTACTGTTAATCCTACTCCTAAAATGATAAAATAAAGATTAACCTAAAATTAATAGAATTCTTAAAAAAATAAAATGAAAGTTTAATCATCCTCCTCCTCATCAAAATCCATCTCTTTCCCTTCCTCTTCACCTTCCCTATCCTCGCTTTTTTCCTCTTCATCATTCTCTTGCTCCTTTTCTTCATGTTCTGGATGCATTGGGTTGAACATATATGGCAGATAATTTGGTACGCTCATGGTATTCTACTACGCGTATTCTTGTAACATTGAGCTCGTCTCTTGCATCCAATGTATCATCCATTCTAAATTTGGATGGTTGCTCTTGCCAATGTCTCGTCGAGCTGTCGATTTTACATTTTGTTGACTTGAAGTAGGGACATCTGTCTTCTCTTTTTAACGTTTGTTCTAATCTTTTATTTGTTTTTTGTCGAAGCTCCATGTACTACATGTACAATGTATCTCCTATTATACTTATGGAAGGCTTCATAGATTGCTTGACTTTTGCCATTAGAGCACCTGCTCTTTTGCACAAGGTCATCACTAAATGGGGAAAGAAAATCTTAGCTTTCTAGCCACTAATGCATCTTTTCATGTAATTATATATCCATGTTATGATACATACCTATTTTTATTGTGAAGAATTTCGAGATTCCTTGTAAAAACTCATTCTTCTTTCTTTGTTAGTGTTGATGTATTGTTCCATCATCGAATGGTATCACAAAATGAAGCAACAATTTTACAAAAAAAATAAGAAGATATTTTAAGGGTTTTAGGGCTTAAGGATTTCTAAGAGGTTTGGAATTTAAAAAGAGTTTTAGAGTGAACAAAAGGTTTCGAGCTATGTAAATATGAGTTGTAAGTGAAATTTTATGTTTTTAAACTAAAAAAATCGAGTTAAAGCATGTTAAAAATCGATGGGTTATGCGATTGGGTCAGATCAATTGTGCAGAAAATTGCAGTGATGTTTTGAGACAGGGTTTCTACGTCGTGACACCTCTGGCAGTGTGGTAGTGTGCAGATGTTACGACATCAGGGTTTGGTGTCTCGACACACTATGTAATTGTTGAGCCATGAGGTATTCTGCCTACTGTATCGCAACACTGAGGTGTTGTGTCACGACATCAAGCCAATTTGCTTGGTTTCTTTGAATCTGTGAGTGGTGTTTCGTCACTGACTCTATTTCAGCCCCGATTCTCAATTTTCAAAGTGTTTCAGTTTTTATTAAATAAAAATTCAAATTAAGATTAAAATCTTAAACTATCGGTAAGTAACTACAATAATCTATATAAAGTTAAAGTTCAATTTTGAAATGTCAAGTCATGCTACCAGATCCATTCGTTAGCTGGAGTGATGTACAAGTGGTTGCTCTTCCTTTTTTGTTTTTATTGGTGTTCATCCAGCATCCAGCATCCATCATTCCACTCTACCTTTCTCCACTTGTCCTATCATTTAAACTTGGTTTTTCTACCTGCATTGATCATAGAAAACACTTCCCATGGCTCAGGGTAATTAGGGATTTTTATAGATTTTACAAAACATTGTTTTCCTACTGTCACTCTTTTTACCTCATTTTGTTAATGACCACACATAAAAATTTTGTCTCACCATTAATTCTTTTAGTTACTTCATTTTTTTTCTAAATCACTAGTGGACCTAGATATAGATAAAAATGGTCTACCCGTTAGAATGGGTATCTCACAGTCCTCTTCAAAATCTAGAATCACAAAATCCATCGGGATGATAAAACTTCGTACTTTAACTAACACATCTTCAAGTACCCCCTTCGGTTGTACTGAAGACCTATTAGCTAACTGTAGTATGATCTAGATATTTTTAAGCCCCCCTAATCTGAGTTTTTCATATATAGATACGTGCATTAAATTAATACTAGCTCCCTTATCTCTATAGGTATTGTAAAACTCCTCGAATATTTTAGCTTTGGGGGAATCTGTTTGGATATAATTGGAATACATGAGGCATTTATGTCAACTTGCTCTTCTATTCTAATTTTCCTACACTTAGACATGATTTCTTATTACGTATTTGGCATACTTAGGAACTTTCTTGATTAGATCAATTAAAGGCAAATTATCTTTTAAGGATTTGAATAATTTTAGAAAACTTATAAATTCAGCCTCATCCAGTCTTTGTTTACTTTCCAACCGTAATGGGAATGATACTTTGGCTGGTGCAGGTTCATTGATTGACTTTTCCTTAAGCTCAGCTACCGCCTCAGCTTACTCTTCTGGTTTTGGTTATGTCATAGTTTCTTGGGGGTTCTCTTAAAGATCCTCAGAATTGTAACAGTCCGGTTTAGGCCCTAGTCGGAACAGTGGTTTTGGGACCACAAATTTGAGTCAGTAAAATATTTTAATATTATTTTTTGTGTCGTTGATATGTGATTAAGCATGTGTTAAGGTTCCGTAAGTTAATTTGTTCGTCTGAGTGTTTAATTTGATAAAAGGATTAAATTGCATTAAAGGCAAATCTAACATGCTATTTGTTAAAGCACCTATGTGTTGTGGTTTCTAAAAGAGGAGGCCTTATGAGGCAATTAAACCACTATTTATTTAGTGGATGTTTAAAAGACACTAATGACCTTATATGATATGTTTCATGCATTTTGAATTAAAGGTTAATTTTGTACATTGATAATTTAGTATAATTAAAGGAAACATAAGCATGAAAATGGGATAGTTATCATCTTTTAAGCCGAATATTGAAAGAAAGAAAAGGAAGAATGTTAAGCTAGGTTTCGACATTTGTAAGCTTTGATTAAGGCATGTTTTGACTTTGGTTTTTGATGATTTTTATGTTTTTGAGATTGTTGCTTCGTATACTATCAAGCCCATGTTGTAATTTGAAGAATTGATGATGTTTATGAGATATACCTTTGATGAAATGGTGAGTTTTTTGATGAGTTTAGGTGTTAAATGAAAGATATATGTTTAATGAACATGTTTTGTTCTTAAATTTTTTATGAATTTAGCTAATTAGAACTAAATTGAAAAAAATAGTATTTTGAGAGACTAGATTATGAAATAAATGAAATATTTGGACTTATATGAGATATATGAGCATTCGGCTAAGCATGGATATATGGTGATCTTGTATATTTGATGTTCTGTGAAAAATGGACTAAGTTGATAAAATGTACAAATGTGAGGGTTAAGTTACAAATAACCCTAAATGTATTTTTTGGATTGAATTGAATAAGTTGATGAATGAAAGGGTTAAATTTGAATATGTATAGATCAAGAACCAAAGCAAACGGACTTGGACCGCGAGAAAGCGAAGGTACCCGAATAACCGAGTCTGAACGAATATCCAAATTCGAGGTAAGTCGATACACAAATAAATGTATTTGCTTTGAATTATTTGAGTATATATATATATATATATATATATATATATATATATGATATTTGATTTGCTATGACTATCCATTGAGATGGAATGTATGTAGAATACGAGTTTCAAATAAGTCGAAAGGTTGATAATGTCTGAGAAGTCCCATTTGAACATAGGAATAGATAGGATAGTATATGTCATGACATAGGTGTTTGTTATGTGATATCATGTAAAACCACGTCTGGGACGTTGGTATTGATTTGAGTTTTCGTATAAGACCATGTCTGGGACGTTCGCATCGATATGAGATTTACGTGTAAGACCATGTCTGGGACATTGGCATCGTATTGATTCGTGTAAGACCCTGTCTGGGACAGTGGCATCGACATCTGACTACATGTAAGACCACGTCTGGGACGTTGGCATTGTATGACTATTCTAAGGAATCTGAGTATCCTATTTAATTCCGAACGATTCAACGGGCAAGTCTGAGATATGAACGACTATGTGAGTTGTATATCTGTTTCAGGTACGTTTGGAAAGTACACTATGTGTGTATGAAAGGTAAGTGTCCATATGAACTTATTATGATGAAATGTGTATAGAAATGATGAGATAATATGTGAAGATATGTTTGGATGAGCTATATGTATATGTGATACTTGAGTTGAAGAATGTGGTAAGATATGGCTAAGCATGTGAGCCAAAGAATATGTGATGAATTTGTTTTGAGAACTATAAATGATATTGTATCAATATGATTTTGAGTATTTTATGCTAAGTTTATTTGTGTATGGCTTACTAAGCTTTTGAAAGCTTACTCTGTGTGTGTTTTCTCTATTTTATAGATCGTCAAAGCTATTAAAGGCTCAGGGACCGTTGAGGATCATCATTACACTACTCAACTTATTTTGGTACCTTGAAATATGTATATAGCTAAATATGGCATGTATAGGCTAGTCATTTTGGATTATGTTTGAAATGAGTATAAATAGCCATAAGATGTGGCTAGCTAAGTGTTGGTGATATGCATGAGCAAATATGATATTTGATGCATGTTTTGGCATGGTTTGATAGCTAATGAAATGGTTAACCTACGGTAAGTATATGAATGCATTATGAGTATGTATGATTGATCAAAGAAATGGTTATATTAAAGGTATATGTAGATGAATTATGCATAAATGTATATGTGTACTTTAGTTGTGCAAATTGGCATGTTTGAAGATGAGATTAGATGCAAAGCTTTGTTGAGTAGTTTGATATGTTTCAGGATGTCAATTGTGCATGAAATGAATTGGTGGATAGCTAGTAGAGATGACCCTAGTGAGGGTGGCATTTTGGCCTTGCAAATGGACTGTTTTGTATACACGGTTGTGGCACACGGGCGTGCTTATTAGCCGTGGGATTAAGTCAGTAGCTAGCTCAAATGTGCAGGGCCTTAGCACACGGACGTGCCTGGTAGCCGTGTGAATAAGTCATTATCTGGCCTAAGTGTACACGGCCATGGTAGACGGGCGTGTCTAGTGGTCATGTGGATAAGTCAGTATACATGCTCTATTTTGGCATGGCCAGGACATATGGGTGTGTTTGGTAGCCGTGGGAGGCACACGGCCTGCCTACACGGGTGTGTGGCCTCTACAGTTCTGATAAAGTTTTAAATTTTCGAAAATAATTTTCGTGTGTATTCGGTTTAGTCCCGACCCTATTCTAAAGCATGATTAAGGTCTTGTTGACCTATAAAAGGCACACTTTGATTGTGATTGATGACTGGTATTAAGGAATGTCTGTAAAAGTTTTCGATCTGTCCGATAATGCCTTTAACCCTAGTCCGGCGACGGATACGGGTTAGGGGTGTTACAAGAATCCTCTTTATTCTCTTCGTGAGCTAGTTTTTCTGGGTTACTCAGTACTTTACCTGAACATAGTGCAATTGCTTTCGCATGATCCTTCCCTTCTTTCCAAGGATTATTCTCTATGTTGCTCGGGGATTCGAGTGCCAATTTGTCTTTTGATGTCTCCCATCATGCTCATTAATTGGCTCATCTGATCTTCCAGCTTAGTCAATGTTTTCAGACTGCACCTATTTTACCTCAGTCCTCATTGACTGCATCTCGCTCTCGATCCGATCAAGGCATTGACCACATATAGTATGGTTATTTGCGTTGGCCCTTTCTTGAGTTTTTGGTAAATAGGGGGTTGATATAGTTAGAATTTTTATAAGATTAGAACTATTACCTCCTCCTTTGTTTTTTCCCCTCTCACGTTTGGGTGATCTCTCCATCCGAGATTGTAAGTATTTGAATATGGGTTTCCACCCCTATTCCCAACATAGTTGTGATCCCCGGTTGGATTATTGATGTAATGGAAGAGAGGTTTATCTCCTCGATATATTGATAATGCATGAGATAAGGACTCTATGTGTTTGAGTCTGTCCACAATTTGATGGTATTTATCATCTTCCTTGATAACTTTTTCCATCGATGGTTTCTAGTCATACGTGAATCTTTCATTTGGCCAGTGGTAGAAATTCATCACCATGTTTTCAATTAGCTCATATGCATCCTCGTATGTCTTATTCATTAGGGCTCCTCCTACTGCTCCATCTAATCCTAACCATGCATGTGCATCCAACCTATTTTAGAACATTTGCAACCTCAGCCACTCGAGGAATCCATGATGTGGGCATCTTTGTATTAGCATTGTAAAATGCTCCCAAGCTTTATGAAAGCTCTCCCTTTCTAACTGTTTAAATGTTGCGATCTCCCTCAATTTAAATGTTTTGCTAATAGGAAAGAACTTTTGAAGAAATTTCGCTTTGAGTTCGTTCCATATAATGACAGATTTTGGTGCATGCGAGTCTAACCAAGTAAATGTGTTATCAATTAAGGAGAAGGGGAACATTCAAAGACAAATAGCATCATCCCTGACCCCATTATATTTAAACGTATAACAAAGCTGAAGGAACATTTTAAATGTCGATTTGGATCCTCCGTCATTTTGCCTCCGAACAATAAATTATTTTGGATCATTTGGATCATGGCTGGTTTTATCTCGAAGTTATTAGCTTTGTTGATTGGCCTTGTGATGCTTCCTTGAACCATCTCCAAATATTGTAGCGCATAGTCCCTTAGGTTTCTTTCGTATCACGCCATAGGTGGTTTTACGGGTAGTTGCAGTGGTGGTGGTGGTAAGTCTTGGATGTTAGGTTTGTTAATGTTGTCGAATAGTGGGTTTTCGCATGGTAGATTGCCAATAGCAATCAACTAGTTTTTCATCTATTGTTGCTGTTGTTGCTATCGATGATTCCTACGGATTAGTTTTTTTGGATCAGTGGCTGGCTAGATAGGTGTGCCCCTACTGCAAGTCAAGCACTGAATCCCAAAAGAAAATAAACGGTGTTAGTAAAAAAAATAAAACATGCATCTATAATTTATAATTTTCCTAATTATTCTATTAAAGCACAAAAATTAAAATTAACTTAGTAGCGTTGCCCCCCGGCAACGACGCCAACAACTTGACTGCCTCTAGACGTACCAACATCCAGTGTGTGAACACTGCAACTAAAAATATAGATTTGTGCCAATGTCCGCAAGTATACGGGTCGGGTTGTAATATAGTTTTACAACGAAGTAGGTGAGTACTCCGAAGATCATACCTAAGGGAGGCGAGTACTAAACTAACTTTAACCTAAACACAAATAAATCTAATTACTACTTCAAATAATAAATTACATCATGACTAAACATATGAGAATTTTTTTTAGGTTTTTTATAATAATGAAAAAACCAATAGAAAAAAAAGTGAACTTCAGGTGAATGAATTCTAACTTAATTTAATCTAAGCATGGATGATTAGCTAGCTTCGATGACCATAACTAATTCTTATTTCAAGTTTCTACTCAACCAACTTGTCACTACCTTAGCAGGATCTCTCGATCTTCCACTAAACTAATGAGTCGACAAGAACCACTTTTCTCTCGACCTCACAGTCCAGACCAGTTTGGGGCTAAGGTGTTCACAGATAGGCCATACTAATTTTGGGTTAATTCCCACCTAAATTACTTTCTAGGGTTGTCAAGCCTAAGGCTTAACTTCTTCCTCTCCAAAAAATTTGATTTGCTAAGAAACGTTACATAATAATAAATTAACCACAACTCCAATCGCTAATCCCCTATAAGAGAATTAGTTCATCATGGAATCAATAAACATTGTAAACTTTATATAAAATATATGCATAAAGAATAAGACAAGAAGAGAATTTAGAGAATCCTATTTTCTATTTGATAATTGAACTGTTGAAATCATCAAACATTTGATTGCACTTACAAATCAAACTCTTCAAAGAACACAAAAGAGAAATAAATAAAAATAAATCTAAAACCTAAGAACAGGGAAAGACTAAAAGCTGAATTTATAGGTAGAAACTTATAAAGTAAAAGTCATCCTTAAACAAGTGCCAATCGCAGCCCAAGCAACCTCAACCCACAAGAATACTACTGATGGCCTCAACTATCGCGTCGAAGCCCCACACGTGCGCTCGCACGCTTGTATGGCTACTATTGTCGTGACCGGCACTTCGGCATATGCCGCTCTACAACTAGAGTAGAGAGAGTTACACACTTGGTAGGAATCTGGTGCTAATTCGCGTTCCGATCGCTCCTGCACCCAAACGCCCACCAAGGTATATTAGCTCTCCTCCTGGAATGCTCTTTATGTAGCTAGCTCTTCACCTTCCTTCTTTGTATCTTTCTGATGTGGGATCCCTTTGTCAGTAGAGTTTAAATTGAACTGAAACTCTTACCGTCTAATCCGCAAAATAAATACTCCCTTGCTTCTCATGAGACTTGAACCCAGGCACCCTTGTAGCATAATCCACGTTTCTAACCACTTGGCCACAAGCTCCTCTTGTGCCTTAAACCATGCGCAACTAAATTTGAATCTATAACCAAATTCTAAAGTCCATGTAAAAAGAAAACCAAAATGCAAGAGCCAAGACTTGAACCTTGGACCTCCTTCGTTCATTATGGCGTCACTTCCTTGCTCTTATGTGGCGTCACTTTGCCACTATACCACACACTCCACTTGTGTCATTTTCTCCACATTTTATTCTTAAGGTCTACCTATCAACTCCTAGGGTTTTTCTCGCCTAAAACAAAAATTTCCCTAAAGCCAAAGTTTGATCCCGGGACTTCATAGAAGCCCCCCAACCTTCCAAAATCACTTACCTAATAGGTCCAACTTGCATTTAAGCCGATCTCTTGTTCTCAAAAATTTTAAACGCTACTACGCTCAAGGTCCATTGGGCCCAAACCTACTAGGCCCAATTTCGGGATGTTACAGGTCTCCGGTGCACTAAGTAATTAGCTCACTTTTAGGAGTCATTCAGCCCCTAAGGTCAATAAAAGACTCAGAATGCACTTTTTTTTTTATTTAGACTAAACTAAGAAAACATACTAAAATATAATGAAAATTCTTGTATTCAAACTCCTCAAGTACGAAAACTAGTTTAATCTGCTACGCCAAATTATGATAGATCACTCGCTTAGATTGTCTCATAGGGACATCAATCCTCAATTTTTAGGTATATTCAATTTAGTCTAGTTTATTTCAATTTAGTCCTCATCCAAAATTTAGTTTACCCACACTCCATCAACCAACCCCCTTGGAGTTTAGTTACTCATGCTAAAAATTAAGCTCACAAACATGAAAAAAGAAAACATGACAACCATTAACATCAAACTTAAAAAGAAAATAAAAGATAGGATTTTTATCTTGGAAAACTTAAAGGAAAATTAAAGATGAGCACTCAACAGTAATTTGATGAACAAGAATCATTAAAGTTTAAGTTTTTGATAGATGAAACTAAAGGAAACTGAAATAACATTAAGAAAAAGAGTGAAATGTCGTTACAAGTAGAAGAGAAGTACTAAAAGTGAAAATAAACCCTAGCTATAGTAGTAACTAACTTAAGAAATGATAAGAACGAGAAGAAAATGCAGAAAAATTAACACTACAACTATGAAAGAAGAAGAAAAATGTAAAACCCTAAAATTAGCAGAGAAAACCTAAGAAAAAACTATACTAACCTATGTGTAATGCTCATAATCTTGCCCCTCAGCCAAAATTGGCTTCTTTTAGCAGCTATTCTGACCCAAAATTGTTTCCAAAACTACCCTTGAATGTTTGTTTTATTAGTGCTTCAGTTGGATAATGACTATCCCTTATGACATTTTTTGTCCCTTTATGACAGCGATTTCGCGATAACTAGGGTAGGATATCATTGTATCATTGACAGTCTTGAAATTGTGTGCTCCTTGGCAGGTCGGTATCGTGATACCATTGTAGGTGGTCTTCATCTCAGTCCTATTGGAGGTAATGCGATATCACTTTCGTTGGTAATGTTTTCATGCAATTTGGAGCCTCTGTTAAGTTCCTACAACATACAATCAGTCATTAGGGTCCCAATAGCACATTTGGCCAATTTGGGTCTCTAAATAAGAATAAGGACACATTAAACACTTATTTAATCTACGAAATTAAATAAACCTAAATTACAGAAAAAGGCACTGAAATTGCTCGAGAACAAGCACATTAAGTATAATGGGGAGCCTAATTTGACATATTAAATTACGATGGATTAGATGGGTTTAAGAAATTGATTCAACCATGTGCATTTCACCAGTTTCCAATCCAATTCTTCCTTCTCCATAGATGACACGACACTCAACAACCGATACCAATGTGACTTTGCAACAATGTTACCATATTTGATTACCATATGCCTATTGATTGGAAATCCAATTATTAAAGCAACACTTTTTTAGCATTATAGTCACTTCATTACATGAAAAATGGAATAAAACTTTAAAGTGAAGGTTCTTATGTGGTAAATAGCCCAAAAACATGTTAGTGGATGATAGTGGCCTGGTAATTTTGAAATTTGTAAGGTTTTTAAAGGTTAATTTTGGTATTTAGTAAATAATGGTTAATTAAATAAAAAAAAGCCTAAATTTTTATGTTCATTTTCTTCCTAAAATACTAAGAACCGTATTTTACAAAGAGAAAGAGGGCTAGGGTTCGACCATGCTTATGCTAATTTAGGTATGGTTTTTTCCCATTTTTAATGATTTCTATGATTTTGAGATTGTTGCAGCTTATTCTAGCTAGCCCAGGGACTAATTTGCAAAACTATTAAAGATTTAGGGTTTTTCCATTAATGAATAACATGCATTTTAGTGTTTGATAGTTGAAAATGAAAGTTTGTGAAAGTTATACAAGTTTTGTTAAGTGATTTCTAGTAAAATGCTCAACTAGGGATTAAATTGAGACTGTTGAAAATTTGTGGCCAAAAAGTGAAATAAATTAATATTACGGGCTGATATGAGTACTAGGAAACTTCAGGTAGCATGGGTTGGTATTAAATTGCATGAAATTATGATATTATGAAATAAGGACTAAACTGTAAAATGTGAAACATTAGGGGCAAATGTGTAAAAATGACATAATGTGAGTTTTGGACTAAATTGAATAGAGCGATAGTTGAATAAATTAATTTTGATTACATATAGATCAAGGAAAGCGAAATTCGGATCTAGATCGGGGGAAAACAAAGTACTCGACTAATTGACCTAATTCGCCCCCTTTTTTTTTATATTCGAGGTAAGTTTGCATGTAATAATTTTTGTTATAAATGTATTTTAAATTCTTTGATATTGCATAAACTGTGAATACGAGACTGCAGACATGTTCAACAATGATTCGATGACGATTCGGCATTGGAAATCCCTGTTGAACCTTAGGAATAGATTAGGATACAAATGACATGTCATTAGGGGTTATTGTGATTATGTGATCCGGGTTCTGGTCCTATACGTCCTACCGGTGGCTGAGTATACCAGCATGTGTTGCAGTTACTTGATAGCTTGTGTGAGCAGCACCGTGTAGCTACGTCTTAACTGAGAGCTTGTATTAGTAGGCTCGTTGATAGCTCGAGAGTGAGCATATATGTGATATGAGATTGAGATAGCATTAGCCATGTATGTGGCACTTTGGTGCGAGTTTCCCGAGTACCCGATAGTATTCTGAATGGTACAGGTATGTACATGAACCGTATAAGCTTTAAATTGAAGAAACCTATGAAAGACATGTTTAATCTTATGATTGAATATGTGAAAGGTTTGTTAGTTAATATCAGTTACATGTTGATATAATCAGTTCGTTGAATTGTGCATTTGGGAATGGATTGAGTTTATTTCATACGAGCTTACTAAGCTATAAATCTTACTTTGTTTATTTTATCGTGCTTTATAGCGATTTCAAAGCTAGCTCAGATTCGAGGATCGTTAGAGACTTCATCACACTATCCTACTATCACTTTGGTACTTTTGAGCTTATGATTTGGTTATATGGCATGTATATGATTATGGTTATTTCGGTTATGACTTGATAATGCTTTTGGTAATTTGAAATGGCTTGAAAATGTTAAATGTTTTGGTTTGTATATAGCCATGAGAGTTGGCATATTTTGGTTGATGTGGTTATGTATATATCTATGTGCATAAGGCTTGGTTATGTGATTAAAGATGATTATGTTATGCTCGTTGATATTTGGCCGTTAGAGGTAGTAAATGGTTGAGTATTGGATTTGGTATGTTATTAGATTAAGCTAGATGATGCAAACTTTAAAGTGTTCATATTGATGTTTGAGATTAGGGGATTTGGTACGAATTGAATGGTACATTGTGGATGTACATTGAAATGGTATAAATGATGCTTGGTTGAGGATGTATGAATGACTGTTTATGCTTTGCTTTGGTGCCAATTGTTGTGGTGTAGGTGTATGCAAGTTTGGGAGCAAAATGGCTTGGGAAATAGCCTATTTTTGTCCACACGGGCAGAGACACGGGTGTGTGTCTCAACCATGTGTGACACACAGTCATGTCCAGGTCGTGTGTCCCCTAGTGTTGAATTAGAAACCAAGTCAGTATGCTCCACATGGCCTCACACACGGGCGTGTGACTTGGTCGTGTGGCATAAGTCAGTATACCCTGCAAGTTTGGCATGGCCTAGCACACGGCCTGGTACACAAGCGTGTATGGCCATTTTTAAGGCACACGGGCTAGTCACACGGGCGTGTGTGTTGGCCGTGTGACCCAAGTTAGAGAGTTACATGGGGTCAGACATGGGTTGGGATACGACCATGTGCTCCCATTTTAAACGTCCATATGGCCTGTGACACGGGCGTGTGTCCCCTGTTTTTTGAAAATTTTTCTAAGTATTCAAGAAGTTTCTAAAGTTGTCAGTTTAGTCCCGAACCACCCCGATTGCATGTTTTGGGCTTCATATGCTTGTTTTAGGGATGATATGAATGTTGTTGATTGATGATTAGAAACTTGAAAACGTATGTTAAATGTTTGTGTAATTGTATGATATGTCTGGTAATGCTCCGTAACCCTATTCCGGTATTGAATATTGGTGAGGGGTGTTCTATTTATTGGTATTAGAGCTACGGTTTAGTCGATTCTCTTACTAACGTAGCGTGTGTGAAAGCCTAGCTATACATGCCATATATAACCTGTGATAGTGTGATGATTCCTGACAGTTTTAAACCGTGTTTTTATATAGTAAATGGATCCCAATTGAGCTGTAGCTGACGATGTTGAAAGTAATGAGCCTGCCTCTATTCACGGAGTAGTGCAATCTGAGTTGAGACCTGTATCGGGTAGCCAGGGAGGAGAGGCTAAAGAAGCCTTCTTTCAGATGATGAACGAGTGGTTCACAGAGTTTGTTCGAACAAATCCGGCTGCTCGACAACCTCCAGCCCCACCTTATCCTCAACCAAATCCTGTAGCTCATCAAGGTGTGGAATTTCTACGATTGAATAAAATGCCAATTGATAAGATTCGAAAACACGAAGCTGAAGAGTTTAGAGCTAATGTTGACGATGATCTTGAGAGAGCTGAGTTTTGGCTTGAAAATACAATTCGGGTGTTTGATGAACTTTCGTGCACGCCAGCAAAGTGTTTAAAATGTTATGTATCACTCCTGAGGGGCACTGCGTATCAATGGTGGAATACTTTGGTGTTTTTGGTACCGAGACAAAGAGTTACTTAGGAATTCTTTCAAGCTGAGTTCAAGAAATACATCAGTCAATGGTTTATTGATAAAAAACGAAAAGAGTTTCTAGAGTTGAAACCGGGCCGTATTTCTGTGACAGAATATGAGCAGGAATTCGTGAGACTTAGTAAATATGCTTGAGAATGTCTTTCAACCGAAGCAATTATGTGTAAAAGGTTTGAAGATGGGTTGAATGAGGACTTCAGACTGTTAGTCTAGATTCTTGAATTAAAAGAATTCTTTGTGTTGGTTGACAGAGCCTGTAAAGCCGAAGAACTTGGCAAAGAAAAGAGAAAGACGGATTTCGAAGCTAGAGATTCAAGGAAAAGATCGATGAATAAACCATATGAATCTTCATCAAAGAAATCACAAGATTTGTATAGTCGCTCAAATGCTTCAGTGGGATATTCAAACAGAGATCGTGGAAAACAATACTCAAGTCCTAAAGCTCAAGCTACATCAGTATCGAGTGTTGACAGTGTGAAAAACTATAGACTAAATGTCAATGATGTGGAAGACGACATCCTGGTGAATGTAGAATGAATGACTAGGCTTGTTTCAAATGTGGATCGCCAGATCATTTTATTCGGGATTGTCCTGATTTATCTGAGAAATACAAATATCAGAGTGCAAGATCGAGCAATACAGTTGCTAGAGGAAGACCACCTAGAAACACGAGAAATACGACAAGTACTAAAGGAGCGACAAGGGACTCTGCTGTGAGATCCGAGGCCAGAGCACCTGCTAGAGCTTACGCTATTCGCGCTCGCGAAGATGCGTCGTCACCCTATGTTATCACCGGTACATTTTCTCTTTATGACACTAATGTGATTGCTTTAATTTATCTTGGATCGACTCATTCGTATATATGTATGAATTTGGTGTCTATTAAGAGTTTGCCTGTTGAGTCTACTGAGTTTGTGATTAAAGTATCGAACCCCTTAGGTAAGTATGTTCTAGTTGATAAAGTTTGCAAGAACTGTCCTTTAATGATTTGGGGCTACTATTTTCGGCTAATTTGATGCTACTACCATTAGATGAATTCAATGTAATCCTGGGTATCGATTGGTTGAAGTTGCATGATGCTGTTGTGAATTGTAAATGAAAGAGTATTGAATTGAAATGTCAAAATAGTAAAATCATTCGAATTTAATCAGATGATTCGAGTGAATTGCCTGTTGTGATTCCGTCTATGTCAGCTCAAGAATGTGTGAGAAAAGGGTGCAAAGCTTATCTTGCTTATGTTTTAAATGCAAAAGTGTCTGAATAAAAAATTGAATCAGTACCAGTAGTTTGCGAGTATTCAGATTTGTTTCCAAAAGAGTTACCGGGGTTGCCATCGATCAGAGAGGTCGAGTTTGCTATTGAATTGGTACAGGGAATATCACTGATATCTATAGCTTCATATAGAATGGCTCCAAGAGAGTTGAAAGAGTTGAAAGCTCAGTTGCAAAAGTTAACGGATAGAGGTTTTGCACGACCTAGTTTTTCACCCTGGGGTGCACCAGTGTTGTTTGTAAAGAAGAAAGATGAGTCAATGAGAATGTGTATTGATTATCGACAATTCAACAAGGTTACGATAAAGAACAAGTATCCATTGCCGAGAATAGATAATTTATTTGATCAGTTGAAAAGAGCAACAATGTTTTCAAAGAGTGATTTGAGATCTGGATATTATCAGTTGTAAGTTAAAGATTCAGATGTGCCGAAAATTGGATTCAGAACGAGGTAAGACATTATGAATTTCTTGTTCTGCATTTCAGATTAATTAACGCTCCTACCGTTTTTATGGATTTGATGAATCAAATTTTTAGACCGTATTTAGACAGATTTGTTGTAGTTCTCATTGACGACATTCTGATTTATTCATGAGATGAGTTTGAGCATGCCGAGCAATTGAGAATTGTGCTTCAAACCTTGAGAGATAAGCAACTGTTTGCTAGATTCAGTAAATACGAGTTATGGCTCTGAGAGGTTAGATTTCTGGGTCACATTGTTTTAGCAGAAGGTATATGAGTTGATCTGAGCAAGATTTCAATAGTTGTTGATTGGAAACCACCGAGAAATGTATCCAAAGTCAGAAGCTTTCTGGGGTTAGCTGGTTATTATCAACGTTTTTTTAAAGGATTGTTGATGATTACTACACTAATGACTAGATTGCTTCAAAATGATATGAAATTTAAGTGGTCTGAGAAATGTCAACAAAGTTTCGAACAATTGAAAGCATTATTAACTGAGGCATCGGTGTTGGTTCAACCTGAATCGGGTAAAGAATCTGTTATTTTTAGTGACGCGTCATTGAATGGTTTGGGTTGCATTTTGATGCAATAGGGTAAAGTGATAACTTATGCCTCCAGATAGTTGAAGCCGCATGAAAAGAATTATCTGACGCGCGATTTAATGTTGGTCGCTATTGTATTTACATTGAAAATTGGGGACAACATTTGTACAGTGAAAAGTTCCATATCTTTATTGATCATGAGAGTTTGAAGTATATAAAGACTCAGAGAGATTTGAATTTGCGTTAACGAAGGTGGCTTGAATTACTAAAAGATTATGAGTTAGTGATTGATTATCATACAGGGAAAGTGAATGAAGCCGTAAATGCTTTGAGTAGAAAATCATTATCTACTTTGAGAGCGATGAATACACAGTTATCTTTGTTTGATGATGGCTCAATTCTAGCAGAGTTAAAAGCAAAATCGATTTTTCTTCAGCAAATTTGTGAAGCTCAGAAGTGTGATAATGAATTGCAAACCAAAAGAATGCAATGTGAGTCGACTAGAGCTTCAGACTATCAGATCAGATCTGTTCTGAGGTGGAATTTGTGTACCAAAGAATTCCGAGCTCATTTAGAAAATTCTGCACGAAGCACACAGTGGTTGTTTATCTGTTCACCCGGGGAGTACTAAAATGTACAATGACTTAAAACAATTATATTAGTGGTCAGGTATGAAACGAGACATTTCAGAGTTTGTATCGAGATGTTTGATTTGTTAGCAAGATAAAGCTGAACATCAAGTACCTTCAGGATTACTATAGCCTGTGATGATACCAGAATGGAAATGAGATAGAGTTAGGATGGATTTTGTATCGAGTTTACCTTTGTCTCAAGAAGAAAGATGTTATTTGGGTTGTCGTTGATCGACTGACGAAATCTGCACAGTTCATTCCGGTACGTACTAACTATTTGCTTGATAAATTGGTTGAATTGTACATTTTTGAGATCGTTAGATTGCACGGGGTGCCATTTTCGATTATTTCGAATAGAGATCCGAGGTTTACGTCGCAATTTTGGAAGAAATTGCAAGAAACACTAGGTACGAGGTTGAGTTTTTGTACAACATTTCATCCACAAACTGACAGTCAGTCTGAGAGAGTAACTCAGATTCTCGAAGATATGCTTTGTTGTTGTGTTTTAGAGTTTGAAGGCAACTGAGAGAAATATGTGCCATTGGTTGAATTCGTGTATAACAACAGTTTTCAATCAAATATAAAGATGGTGTAATGCCCCAAAAATATAGGGTCTTTTATTTTACGTGATCTGATACAAATTGCTTATTTATTTTAATGGCTAAGGGATTTGGGTGTGTATAGGAGTGTTTGAGAAGCTTGGGTTCAAGTCTTCGTTTTTGCAGAATTTTTAGTTTTGCTCTTAAATTATGCTGGACATTGGCATATAGGCTTCATGAATAATAGTGTTTGTATTAAGACACATAAAGAGCCTGTGGTGTAGTGGTAAGGTGGCGTGTTGTGTAACTGTGAGGTCTGAGGTTCAAGTCCAATGTTGTGCAATGGGGTATTTATTTTGGAGCTTGGTTCAGCTAGTGGTTGTGTTGCAGTAAAATTCTGATAGATAACAGGTTGGAGTGATATGTGGAGGATATCAGGGACGATTTTTAGGAGTGGATTGTGGAGAGAAAGGAGGAGTTTGAGTTGTAGAAGGATGTGTCGATTGGTATGTTGGTGTATGGGAAATTCGGCTATGAGACTTTATCCTCTCAGTTTGGTTCAATTTTTGGTTATTTTTGTTTAGGTCAGTTGCTCTAAATTCTTAAGTCCCGAAAATAGTTTTCTGTTCTCCATTTTGGTTATTGAAGTTTTATTGAATTGACCGTTTGGGGAAAACTAGTTAGTATTGTTGAATTCACTTTTCAATATTTACCGAATCGTCTTTCTTTTTCCAATTCTTTCTACTTCTCTATCTCAAAACCGAATAGTGCTTTTGTGAGTAAGTGCTTGACGTGCCAACAAGTTAAGTCTGAGCACCGTACGAGGCGTTATATGGTTGTAGGTGTCGCACTCCTACCTGTTGGACTGAGCTGGGCGAGCGGCGAGTTCTGGGGCCAGAGTTAGTTTCTGATTCCGAGGAAATGGTAAAGTTGATTCAAGATCGGTTAAAGAAAGCGTCTGATAGGCAGAAGTCATATGCAGACTTGAAGCATAAGGAGTTGAGTACTCTATGGGGGATTATGTTTTCCTTAAGGTTTCACCGTGGAAGAAAATCTTGAGATTTGGACGGAAGGGCAAGCTGAGCCCTAGATTTATTGGGCCTTAACGGATACTGAAACAGGTGGGGCCAGTTGCCTATCAGCTTGAGTTACCTCCAAAATTAGATCGGATTCACGATGTGTTCTGCGTCTCCATGCTGAGGTGTTATCGCTCTGATCCTACACATATCGTACCAGTCGAGGAGATCAAGGTTAGGCCAGATCTGACCTTTGAAGAGGAGCCAGTGCAGATATTGGACCATGAGGTTAAAGTACCGAGGAAGAAATCTATTCTTCTAGTTAAAGTGCTTTGGCCTAATCACAGTTCAGAGGAAGCCACGTGAGAACCTGAGGAGGCGATGCGACAACAATACCCTCACCTATTCTGACCAGGTAAATTTCGAGGTCGAAATTTCTTTTAAGGGGTAGAGTTGTAACGCCCCAAAAATATAGGGTCTTTAATTTTGCTTGATCCGACACAAATTGCTTGTGTGCTTTAATGTCTAAGTGATTTGGGTGTCAATGGCAGTGTTTAAGAAGCTTGGGTTCAAGTCTTGGCTTTTGCAGAATTTTTAGTTTTGCTCTTAAATGAAGCTGGACACTGGCATATAGGCTTCATGAATAATAGTGTTTGTATTATGACACTGAAAGAGCCTGTGATGTAGTGGTAAGGTGGCGTGTTGTGTAACTGTTAGGTCTGAGGTTCAAGTCCTACGTCGTGCAATGGGGTATTTATTTTATAGCTTGGTTCGGCTAGTGGTTGTGTTGTAGTAAAATTCTGATAGATAATAGGTTCGAGTGATATGTGGAGGATATCAGGGAGGATTTTTAGAAATGGATTGTGGAGAGAAATGAGGAGTTTGAGTTGTAGAAGGATGTGCCGATTGGTATGTTGGTGTATGGGAAATTCGGCTATGAGACTTTCTCCTCTCAGTTTGGTTCATTTTTTGGTTATTTTTGTTTAGGTCGGTACCTCTAAATTCTTAAGTGCCAAAAATAGTTTTCCGTTCTCTGTTTTGGTTGTTGAAGTTTTCTCGAATTGACCGTTTGGGGAAAACTGGTTAGTATTGCCGAATTCATTTTTCAATATTTTTCGAATCATCTTTCTTTTTCCAATTCTTTCTACTTCTCTGTTTCTCAAAACTGAATAGTGCTTTTCTCCTACCCTTCTAATTCTTCTCCTTTTGGACTCTCTTCTAAGCCGAATCTTCTCTCCACCTTTCTTCATTTTCTTCTCTGCTTCCCATTCCTTCACAGTCCTAGCCAAACACATCTTAGGCCTTTCAAGTACTTTCATTTTATCATCTCCTCTCTCTATTGTGCTCGGTCGAATGCACCTATTCCTTTCTAACCAATTCTATCATCACTCTTTCTTTTGGTATTAAGCTGAATACTATAGAGTAAGTAGGTATGTTTCGAATACTCAATCTCCTTTAATTCTAATTATTTTGACTATGGGAATCAATTCAAGCCTTGTATTAAACAATTATTGCTAATGAAATTCATTATATGCACAGTGAATCGAGAAGAAGGGTGCAACCGTTTTCAACCAACGATCTAAGAGTAATAATCGCATAACTTTTGGTCAAGGTAAGTGGTGATTTCAGTTTGGGGCTTTAGTGTTAATGATCATGAAATGATGAAAGATTGATTGTTTTGGGATGACTGTAGGATGATCGCGCGTGGGGTATGCTGTTCGTTGCACAAACAAGTGTGTAGTCACACTCTTCTCTTTTAGGAATCGGCAAAAGCCGAAACTTTGGCATTTGAGGCCTCACGAACGTGCGATCGCTCATGTGGTAAATTGAGCCCACAAATCGTGGGCGATAGACTGTAGAGGCCACCACGGACGTTCTCGTGTTTTTGGGCCGATATGGGCCTCATTTGGCTAAAATGGGCGGTGTGGGCCCAATGGGCTCGTGGGCCCCACACGGATAAAATCCACGATAAGTGGCAAATATTGGATTGGGCTATGTAGTTCACATAACCATGACTGAATTTGGGCTATATGGGCTATAAGAGCGTGTGGGCCCACTTGGGTCGAATAATGGGCCTTGGCCCATTTACACCGTTATAACCATTTAGGTTATTTGTGTTGCTCGAGGCGACTGTAGACCTTCGAAGAGGTCGTTATCTACACCAAGACCCCAAAATAAGTAAAGTGACCAAAATACCCCTAAAGGGTAAAATTATTATTTTACCCCTAATAGATGGAAATGACCATCTTACCTCTAGAGGTAGGTCGACTGATGAGTGAATGATTATTTGTAAGACTGTACTGAGTAGGACACTTTGGATACAAGAACTATTTATGACATGACATACTGTATGGGGTTGGGATTCTGATATGGAAAAAGTATTGTACTGGTGGCTCTGCCACATTCACTTTTACTGGCAGCTCTATTACGTTATTATTATTGGCAGCTATGCTGCGATATTGGTGTGCTGGCTAGGTGGGTCGATTTTATCCCCACATGGTGTGTTGGTTGGTAAGGGTGGTGTGTTGCCTCGTTTTGGGTGGGTTGCATATTTGCACCGTACTGATATTGTATTGGGCTTAGCCCACACTGTTACTGTAATGGGCTAAGGCCCATACTGCACTATTACTGAATAGGGCTCAAGCCCCGACTGTTACTACATATTTTTTACTGACTGACTGATAGGGGATTACACACTGAGATTTTGTAAACTCACCCTTTCTTTTAACTGTACAGGTAATCTCCAGCCTTAGACGATTTGGAGCCGCGAGGGACTCGGAGGTGGCCACACAATCGCTGATGTTCTGTTTTAGACTTATTTATTTAAATTTCATATTGGGCTTTTGATTATATAATAAGACCATTGGTGGATTTAATTTTTAATTGGTCTTTAATTTCTTGTTTTAAACTGCCAAACTGACATAGATGAGTTTTCAAAATAATAGCTGTTTTCAAGGAAAAAAAACACATTTTAAACTTCAAGGTTTTAATTAGAGAAGCTTCCGCGGTTTTATTCAGTTTAAGAAACCAACAGTAAAAAATATGGCAATCGTTGTGATAAGCTGTTTTCGAATTGTAATAACTTAATTTGCCGAATTTTCTCAATCAATAAAAACTAAATAGGTTTTAACTTAAATATGAATTTTGTTATCAACAAGTCCAAATTTTTGAAAATTACTTCGATGTGACACGTCAGATTCGGTCGTAACGTCTAGGCCGGGTTTGGGGTGTTACAGATGGCACCTTATAAAGCTTTATATGGTCGCAAAGATTCTGTCGAACTCCATTGTATTGGACTGAGCTTAGTGAGAAAAAGATTCACTGGGTTGATTTGATCTAAGAGACTGAAGATAAAGTGAAAGTAATTCGCGATAGTTTGAAAGCAGCTTCAGATCGACAGAAATCGTATGCGGATTTGAAACGAAAAGACATTGAATTTTAGATCGGCGACAAAGTATTTCTGAAAGTATCGCCGTGGAAGAAATTTATTTAATTTGGTCGCAAAGGGAAATTGAGTCCGCGATTTATCGTGCCGTATGAGATTATAGAAAGAATAGGGCCAGTGGCATATCGTCTAGCTTTACCGTCAGAGTTAGAAAAGATCCAGAATGTATTTTATGTGTCGATGTTAAGGCTATATCTATCAGATCCATCGCATGTAATTTCTCCGATAGAGATTGAGATTCAACCTGATATGACGTATGACGAAGAACCGATCAAAATTTTAGCTCTAGAAGTTAAATAATTGAGAAATAAACGCATAGCTTTGGTAAAAGTGTTCTGGCAACGTCACGAGGTCGAAGAGGCTACGTGGGAGCCCGAGGAAGCTATGAGGAAACAGTACCCTAACTTATTTTCTGGTAAGATTTTTAGGGACAAAAATCCCTAAAGGGGAGAGTTGTAACAGCCAATTTTTAGTCAAATCAGAACAGTAGTTTTGGGACCACAAATCTAAAGTCAAATAATTATTTTATTATTATTTTAATATTTACAGCATGATAATAAGATTGTGTGAAAGTTTCGTTAAGAAATTTTATAGTTTGAGTGTCTAATTTGATATAAAGGACTAAATCGCGTAAAACGTACAACTTGTGTTCTAATAGCTAAAGATGTCTAATAGCTATAGAACTTTAAAGTGAAGGTCCTTATATGGTAAATAGCCCAAAAACATGTTAGTGGATGATAGTGGCTAGGTAATTTTGAAATTTGTAAGGTTTTTAAAGGTTAATTTTGGTATTTAGTAAATAATGGTTAATTAAATAAAACAAAACCTAACTTTTTATGTTCATTTGCTTACTAAAGTACTAAGAACCAAATTTTACAAGGAGCAAGAGGGCTAGGGTTTGGCCAAGCTTCTTATGCTCATTTAGGTATGCTTTTTGTCTCGTTTTTAATGATTTCTCTATTTTTGATATCGTTGTAGCTTACTCTAGCTAGCTCAGGGACTAATTTGCAAAACTGTTAAAGGTTTAGGGTTTTTTCGTTTATGAATAAGCATGTATTTTAGTGTTTAATGGTTGAAAATGAAATTTTTGGTGAAAGTTATACAAGTTTTGTTAAGTGATTTTTAGTAAAATGCTTAATTAAGGATTAAATTGAGAAATGTGAAATAAATGAATATTATGGGCTGATATGAGTACTAGGAAAATTCGGCTAGCATGGGTTGGTATTAAATTGCATGAAATTGTGGTTTTATGAAATAAGGACTAAACTATAAAATTGTGAAACATTAGGGGCAAATGTGTAAAAGTGCCTTAATATGAGTTTTGGACTAAATTGAATAAAGAGATAATTAAATAAGTTAATTTTGATTACATAAAAAATTAAGAAAAGCAAAATTTGGATCTAAATCGGGGGAAAATAAAGTACTCAACTAATCAACCTATTTTACCGGTTTTTTATATTCGAGGTAAGTTCGTATGTAATAAGTTCTCGTTTTAAATGTATTTTAAATGCTTTGATATTGCATAAACTTTGAATACGAGACTGCAAACATGTTCGACAATGATTCGACAACGATTCGACATTGGAAATCCCAGTTGAACCTTAGGAATAGATTAGGATACGAATGACATGTCATTAGGGGTTATTGTGATTATCTGATCTGGGTGCTGGTTCTGTACGTCCTACCGGTGGCTGAGTATACTGGCATGTGTTGCGGTTACTTGACAGTTTGTGTGAGCAGCACCGTGTAGCTACGTCTTGACTGGCAACTTGTGTGAGCAGGCCCGTTGATAGCTCGAGAGTGAGCATATATGTGATATGAGATTGAGATGGCATTGGCTATGTATGTGGCACTTCGGTGTGAGTTTCCCAAGCATCTGATAGTATTCCGAATGGTTCAACGGGTAAATAGATGTGGTTGAATATGAGATTGATACAAGATGGTACAGGTATGTACATGAACCGTATAAACTTTAAATCGAAGAAACTTGTGAAAGACACATTTAATCTTATGATTGAATATGTGAAAGGTTTGTTAGTTAATATGAGTTACATGTTGATATAATCAAATTGCTTAATTGTGAATTGTTAATAGATTGAGTTTATTTCATATGAGCTTACTAAGCTATAAAGCTTACTTTGTTTATTTTACCGTGTTTTATAGTGATTTCAAAGATAGCTCATAATCGGGGATCGTCGGAGACTCCGTCGCACTATCCCCCTATCGTTTTGGTACTTTTGAGCTTATGATTTTGTTATATGGCATGTATAGGATTATGGTTATTTTGGTCATGACTTGATAATGCTTTTGGTCATTTGAAATGGCTTGAAAATGTTAAATGTTTTGGTTTGTATATAGCCATGAGAGTTGGCTTATTTTGGTTGATGTGGTTATGTATATATCTATGTGCATATGGCTTGGTTATGTGATTAAAGATGAATATGTTATGCTTGTTGATATTTAGTCATTGGGGGTAATAAATGGTTGAGTATTAGATTTGGTATGTTATGAGATTAAGCTAGATGATGCAGATTTGAAAGTGTTCATATTGATGTTTGAGATTAGGAGATTTAATATGAATTGAATGGTACATTGTGGTATTGATAAGTTTTGTATTTGTTAGTTTTGAAATGGTATAAATGATGCTTGGTTGAAGAAGCATGAATGACACTTTGGTGGAAATTGTTGTGATTAGGTGTATGCAAGTTTCGGTGGCAAAATGGCTTGGTAAATACCCTATTTTTGTCCATACGGGCAAGGACAGACGTGTGTCTCAGCCGTGTGTGACACACGGTTATGTACACGGCCGTGTGCCCTCTGGTGTTGAATTAGAAACCAAGTCAGTATGCTCCACACGGCCTTACACACGGGCGTGTGGCATAAGCCAGTATACCCTACAGGTTTGGCATGGCCTTGCACACGGCCTGGTACACGGGCTTGTATGGCCATTTTTAGGGCACATGTGCTAGACACACAATCGCGTGTGTTGGTCGTGTGACCCAAGTCAGAGAGTTACACGGGGTCGGACATGGGCTGGGACATAGTCATGTGCTCTCGTTTCGAATATCCGCACGGCCTGTGACACTGGCGTGTCTTTGGCGGTGTAAGACACTGGAAATACGAAAATATACACACTTTTTCATGCCTTTTTTTAACTCAAATTCATGCATGTTCCGTAAAATTCTTGTCGAAAAATATATAATTATTATAAAATAATTATTTTGTACTTAAATTATTTACATAATGAATTTTAATTAATTTTATAATTAATTTTCATTATTTTCGACAGATTTGCACAAAGGGCGAAAAGCGGCTCGACAGACACGGCTAGAAGTGCAAAACCAAAAAACAATTTTGAAGCATCGAAGTAAATTAATTTTTCAGCCTAAGACGGTCCAAATTATGTGTATAATTCATAATATAATTACTTTTAATTTATATCAAATTTAATTTGGGTTAAATAAATTATTATTAATTAATTATGAAATGTGGCCCAGTTGAGTTGAATAGAGAAAAACCGAACCGACCAATTTCTAGGCAGCCCAAAACCGCCCCACATGCTGACCCAATCAGCTTGCTTGGCTGTTTAATTGGCTTGGAAAATGGCCCTTGAAGATGTAACACCCCAAACCCGGCTTAGACGTTACGACCGGATCTGGCATGTCACATGAAAGGAATGTCTAAAAACTGTGCGTTCGTTAAAAAGTTCGTATTCTTTATATTTGTTGTGAAAAATCGAGTTTAAGTAATTTTGAATAAGAAACGGTTTATTAACATTTTAGGAAAATCCTGAATTAAACATTTAAAATAATAAGCAGTAACCAAATTAAAGCTAAAATCAAATAAAATACCATAGGCCTTATTACATAACAGAATCCCAATATAATAAGTTCAAAATAAGGTAATGTAGTTTACAGAAGAAATAGTAACGCATGGCCACCTCGAGTCCCCCACGGCTCCCAATCCTCTATCGCTGGGAATTACCTGAAACATTTAATAAAAAGAGGGGTGAGTTTACGAAAACTCAGTGTGCAATTCCCCTTACTACGATAACTGGGCCTAAGCCCACAGTAATACATTAGCACAATGTCATGGCATATCCATAATGAGTGCAATGCAATTAATCCACATGATTCCACAAATGGGCTTGGCCCAAATCCACATAAAACCACATACCACGCATAATGATGCAATATGTTAACCCAACCCAACCTAGTATCCAACCGCTACACACCCCCGTATATCCATCCACCACACACCAGGGGATTACTAAATCGACCCTCCATCCGCTACACACCTCTTTGGCAGTCATGCTGCTCAAAGTCCACTTAGTGGTCTAGCCACTGATCGACGTGATTAAATCACAATATCCACGATGTGACTTAAGGTCATCATCAATCCACGATGAAGCACAAAGCTAACATCAATCCACGATGAGGCACATAGCCAACATCAATCCACGATGAGGCACATAGCCAACATCAATCCACGATGTAGCTCAAGGCTAACATCAATCCACATACATAAATGTACACCCTGTCGTTCATCAAATATATCCCGATCCCATGCACATACAATATATGATGGAATGACAATGTAATCATTTATACATACCAGATACGCATATTTCACAGGCTCACAAATAAAATCCACATATATCCATCCACGATTTTAATATAAGAAAGACTGGTTACCAGATTACCCACTATGGGTAGCCACACCACCACAGCCATTATTTCGGCTACCACACATATCATACGCATTTAATTAATTTAATAGAGAAACAGTGTAACAACCACACACCTGACAACCCGTAACACCATGCCCTCTATGTCAATACTGTCCCTAAACGAGACTACCGCTATCTGCCTACGATCCTGTTCCGACGCTGGCCCACACCCGGGTGACCAATCTAACACCGCAGAAAGCGAACGCTTCTTGAACTTAGGGGTAGGGACTACGTGTCCAACCCCTTTCCCTCCTTGACTGGTGTTCGCATCCATCAATAATATCTTAGTCAGAAAACCCCGTTAAGAAATCGAATCAGATCCATACGAAAACTAATAACATCTACATCGAATAATCTTAAGGTGTTGTTCAGAGGCTAGTAACGAAACATTAGGTTAAGGCACGACCAACGAGAAGAAAACGATTGATCATCTTAAGGAGAATTGAAAACCTTACCTTGAAATCCCGAAATTAGAGACTAGTGACTTCTGGCTTTTAGATCTAAACGATCAGGTTTCCTTCAAATCCCGGTGTAACACCCCAAACCCGGCCCATACGTTACGACCGAATTTGAAATGCCACTGCGGAACACGTTCGAAAATATTCTTCCTTAAGAGTAAAAACCGTTAAAAATTTGTTTCCTTTAATAAAACATTTTCGTGACTTAAAATATTCTAAGTAAGAATTAAAGTTTGTTATAAAAATACCGAATTCAAGCTTTATTATACATACTTAAGAAAATAAAAACCATTTGCAATCAACATTTAAAGTGTCAATCCATAATAGAACATAATAATAAATATACTTAATAAAAATACTTAAATACTTTAATGGGCCTTATTATAATAAACACTTAACCAAAATACTGAAACTAATAATACTTAATTAATTAAAATATCTTCTGCATGGGCCACCTCGTATCCACTCCAACCCGGTCCGATCATCATATCACCTGCGATGTTTGATAAAATATTTGGGTGAGTCATAAAGACTCAGTGTGTAATTAATCCACTGAATTCCACCCACATGTTAACCACCTATTAACCCATTTATCAAATAACAAGATAACTATTCATATAATAACACATTCTGAGCTTGGCCCATATTCATAACACTTATCAGGTAACAGGGTAATTAACCACATAATCTCCACATACTGGGCTTAGCCCATTTCTTATTCAAAACCACATATCACTGGGCTTGGCCCATTTTCACATTAAACCACATATCACTGGGCTTGGCCCATTTTCATATTAATAGAGTCCACATACCACTGGGCTTAGCCCATTTTCACATTAAATTCACATATCAATTAAAATTATGCAATGTGCACCCAACCCAAACCTAGGGTCCATCCTCTACACACCCCCGTATCCAGCCTACCACACACCAGGGGATTATCAAATCACCCTCTCCTTTTCACTCCAAAAGGCAATCAATGCCGTCCACATGCAATTAAGCACAAAAATCCACAACGCGGCCTCAGTCAGCGCCAATCCACGATGTAGCCATAGCTAACACCAAAACCACAATGGGACACATAGTCACTCATCAACCACGATATGGCACATAGCCGATATCAACCATGATGAGGCACATAGCTACTATCAAGCCACGCGAACTAAATCGCAATTAATCCACAACGTGACCTCAGTCAACGTCAATCCACGATGTAGCTCAAGGCTAACATCAAACCACGTACTCGAAGTACACCCGTACCTTCTTTCATATCCCACCCATGCACATGCACATGTAATTATGGCATAATAATAAATGCATGCACATGTTATTAAGGCAGACAATCATATTTCTATAGGCATTGTCACATTCACATCGGCACTGTCACATTCTTATCAACAGATAATACTAACCTGATTATCGATAAACCCCTTTTAGGGTAATCACCACATAACTGCCACTGCACTGATTAGCACATAAATCACACATGCAAATATAGCAAAAACCCGGAAAACGGTAGACTAACTACACACCTTACTATTTAGCGAATCCTTAGCTACTTGGATTTAACACGATCCCGGAACTTCCTCTTATTCCTGTCGATTTGGCCCTAAATACACATAGCCAAAATCGGTCACACTTATACCCAAATATATAGCCTATGGCCGAATTATCACCTTGACTTACCTTGCTTAAATCAAATCCCGAAAAGACCTCCTTCAATGCACCTTGACGCTAACACATACAAAAAGAAATACAAAGTTATGCCACTATACTCATTCGGCCAACCTTATGAAAAGAGTCCAAAACCGATTACTACAGAAATACTTACCATTGCACGTTACTTGAAGAGGCTAGAAGAAAGACTCACACTACCGCTTTTGGCTCTTAAGTCTTGCGACAAGAAGAGAGAATGAGGCCACTATGGGATTCGGCTATGGCTTCTAAATGGCAAGGGGTTATTCGGCTATCCAAGAAAATATGTAGAATTAAAGTTGAAGAAAAGAGAAAGAATAGGGAGAAGAAGTGAGAAGCAATTCGGCTCAAAGAGAGAATTAGAGGAACAATTTTCGGCCAAGGAAAATAAAATGAAGAAAAGAATAGTTAAAGGATGGTCACCCCTATTTATACTACTGAAATTCGGCACTCCTACCTCCTCTCAAATTCCACTTCCTTCTCCTATAATAACTCTTGAACACATATTCAAAATATATTAATTAAATCTATAATTATCTTCTATCCATCAACTTAAAATAAATCCACCTTTATCACCTTAATAAAAATTATCCATCATTAATCCCTCATATTTCTCTTATCACTTATTAAACTAGAATAAATAAAAATAAAACCATAATTATCTTCTATCTACTAATCTAAAAAAAATAAATAAATTAACAATTATCCTACTACTTATCTAGCCGAAATTTAATAGGAGAATTAGAATCCTCCTCCAATTGGAAGTCCCAAGTGCCGTCCACTTTCTTCCTTCTTTCCTGGTGCCAAAAGCCAAAAATTAAAACACCCACTGCTGCTCCCACGCCTTGAACCCAAGACTTGCTGGAGCTTCACTGTAGATAACGGCCCAGCCACTACGCCAAGGCGCCTCTTTGTGATATAATTCACCCTGAACTTCTTTTAACACCTCTTTCCCAAGCTCCCCCTTGTCCTAACGCCAAAGCAAAATAAAAATACCCATTGGCTTTCCACGCTACTCGAACCCAAGACCTGGGCCAGGCGTCACCTCCAGGCCCTTAAGTGGTGCCCAACGCCACTTTGCCAATCTGACTCTCATGTCTGAAATCCTTACCATTTTATTTTTAAGGCCTTCCTAGCCCAACTTCCTCCACATAACGCAAAAATAAAAACACGCCCATGCCGCCAGCGGGATTCGAACCAAGGCACTTGTTGCCGCAAGCCGCATATAACGCCCCAAACCATTCTGCCAAAGCGTTTTCTTGTGACATAAAATCGCCACAAAATCTTTTAAGACCTCTTTATCTTGCTCCCCTTTAACGCCAAAAATAAAACACGCCTCCCTGCTACCAGCAAGACTCGAACTCCAGACCCTTGTTGGCGTCATTCCCAGGCCTTAAGTGGCGTCCTTAAGCCACTTTACCAAGGCACTCTTTTCGTCCAAAAACCACTGCATATTTTCTTAAAGCCGTCTTCAGTCAAACTCCCCTTCTTGACGCAAAAAAATAAAACACTCCCATGCTGCCCTCAAGACTCGACCCTCGTCCCTCCTGAAACCCCCTTGCACCTTAGCGCCCCAAGCCACTTTGCCAATTAATTTCTTGTGTCCTAAACTCCAGAAAATTTCCTTTAAGACCTCCTTGCCTAGTTTCCCCTTTTTACACTTAAATCCAAAAATTTTTCCAAAGCATTCCCTTATATTTTAAAGTTCCCAAAACCCTTAAAACATATCCAAACATACTCCCAAGCCTACTATCACTCGAATTATGCACGAACGCATAACCCCTAATCTAGGATGTTACACCCGGAATGCCGCACAAAACGCAGGAAGAGCGAAAATATTAGCCTCAAACAAACCAAGTGGCCATTCGGCCTTGTCTCCTAAAAACCGAAAGAGATCTTAAGGAATAACAAGAGTCGACACTTTCCTTACTAGAGAAGATTCAGCTAGCACTTGAGAGAAGATTCTGACTTTTATAGAGAAATCGGCACAAGAGGAAAAAGAATGGAAAAGAAAGTGAAGTGAGAGGTTTCAGCTTTTGAAGAAATCAAAAGAAAAGATTGCAGAGAATGGCTTAGAGTTTCGGTACAGAGAATGAGAGAAAAGAATAGGGTTCCAAATGCCAGAATTGAAGAGATATCCCCTCTATTTAAAGAAGATTTCGGCACCTACTTCTTAAAACTGAAAATGCCCTTCCTGATAACTAACAACTAATCAAATAGTAGGGGAAATTTCGGCACCCCTTTGCCATAAAGAAATCGATTTCTTCCCTCCTCTAGGTGATGGAATTTCGGCCAACACCTAGCCTTGCAGATAGCTCCTATCTATTCTCCTTTTATCTTTCATATTATCAACTATAATATCTATATTATCCCATTCACATAAATCCTCCTATTTTTGAGCCTTGTTGCCGTCCACTCCACCTAACCCTAATGCTTAAAATTAGCTAACTTAAATTAAAAGAATTAGGCTCCATGAAACTTAAATTTGGGCCCCTTAATCCCTTGTGTGGCGTCACCTCCTTGCTCCCTAAGTGGCGCTACTGACCACTGGGCCATAAGCCCATTTTGATATTTTAAACACAGATACCACCTTTTAAACCCTATAGTGCCCAAACAAAAATTTAACCAAGGCCTTGACCACATCCTGAGCCCAATTTGGACCTCTAACAGTTAAATTAACACATTAAACATATCCACACACTAAACACATAGGCCTATTAATTCAGGACGTTACAACTAAATAGATCTTTTAGTGTTTAGGTAAAATAGATCTAGCACTTGCCTCCCTTGGGTACGATCCCTACCTACTTTGTTGTAAAACTATATTACAACTTGACTCGTATACTTGCAGATACTGCCTTCTCATTCCATATTTTATTGTAGTATTCACACTCCGGATGTTAGTACATCCAGAGGTGGTCAAGTTGTTGGCATCGTTTCTTGGGAGGCAACGTCACTAGGTTAATTTTAATTTTTGCACGTAAAAGAATAATTAGAAAATTTATAGGTTATAGATATGATTTTATTTTATATATTGTTACTAATCTCCTCTTTTTGGGTATAGTGTATGACTCATAGTAAAGGCACACCTATTATAGCATCCATTAATTTAGAAAGAATAATCCGAAGAAATCACCGTTAGCAACAACAACAAATGCAAGATTCACCACCTACTGTAGGTAAAATACCAAGTGAAAAACCATTGTTTGACGATGCTGACGACAATGCCCTATGAAACCCACCAACACCACAGCTTCCCGCAAATGTACAGATGGCTTGAAATGAGAGAACTTTAGGGGATTCTGCCTTACCAAGCCTGGACATGGTTCAGGATAGTATAGAAAAGGTTGACGATTACAACTAATAATTTTGAGATAAAATCGGTGATGATTTAGAATAATCTACAGTTTAGGGGCACTATGATAGAGGACCCTAATAAGCATTTAAAATAATTTCTCCAACTTTGTGATACTTTTAAATATAACGGGGTCATTAATGACGCTATTCGTCTTTCGTTGTTCCTCTTCTCCTCAATTGATAATGCCTTTTATTGCTTAGACTCTCAAGCACCAGGATTTATCACAACATGGGATGAACTTACTGGAAAATTCTTACAAAAGTTATTCCCGATTAGCAAAGTAGTTTAACTAAGACGAGAAATTGTTGTCTTTAGACAGATTGAGGGAGAAATTTTCTATGAGGCGTGGGAATGTTTCAAAATGCTGATAAAAAATTGCCCGCACCATAAATTTCCTGAGTGGATGCAACTGCATGTATTTTATAATGGGTTGGATGCAAATGCATGATCTAGATTAGACTGAGCACTAGAAGGAGCCCTTATGAACAGAACATACGAGGATGCGTACGAAATCATTGAGAACATGGCATTAAAATCTTGTCAGTGGCCAATTGAATGATTCACATATGGTTAGAAACCCGCTACGATAAAGGCTATCCAAGAGGATGATAAGTATCAATAGTTAGTGGATAGACTCAACCGTATCTGATAAACCGTAACTGATAAACCGTAATAGTAACATATTTTAAGCTCACATTAAGCATGCTTTTGGATGATTTATCCCTTGAATTATGTAATTTGGTGCTCTTAATCCTTTATTTTCATGTTTTATACTCAGAAGAGCACCAGAGGATAAAAAGAACGAGAAACGGGCCCAAAAATGGAGTAAATGGGCCATAACACGAAATTGACACGGCCTAGGCCCAAGACCACACGATCGTGCCTCATTAATAGACTCAAACATGGCCTGGCCACGATTCACACGAGTGTGTGCCATGGGCGTGTCCCTGACGTGAGAAAGAGGAATTTCACTCGGATTAGGATACTTAGAGGCAAAGAAACACATTCCAAGAGCCTATATATACACCATAAAGGCCACCCTTCAGGGGGAGTCGACTTAAGCGTCCAGCAAGGCCAAAGAGCCGAGCCAGAGGGATCAGAATTGTGGAATTTACTCGAAGGAATCCAGTTGATTCATCTCAAGAAGCCGGAGTCATACTAAAGACAGAGGATCTCTCTTCAATTCCTTTAGGGAGTTTTAGCGTTTTTCTTATGTTTTGTTTTATCTTTTCTTCTGAGATGTATTCTTTTATGATTATGAACTAAACCCTCAAATACTTGAGGGGGATGAAACCTAAGATGAATCTTGTTATCGTTATGATAAATACTTGATTTGTTCTTAATTATGTGTTCATAATTATTGTTTTGATATTTCTGGGATATTAATTCAAGTGTGATGTGCTTAGGTGAATGAGCAAAAATCCCTGCCTAAGAGTAGATCTAGCATAATTAAGCAGAGTTGATCGCACACCTAGACATAGTGTGACGAGATTTTGCCAGATTAGGGTGAAACTTAATATGAGAGTCCATAGATTGATTTAATGCAATTCTAGGGGTTTTAATTAGAAAGAGATTTCAATTAATCAACCTAGGGTTAGACGTTAGTAGCCTAAACGGAGGTATTAATATAACTTAGGGAATTCTACGGATCAAGTCAAGTGAATAAATCATCTGGTTCAGAGTTAGATAACAAGTGAAGTCTAGGTGGATTCTTCCTCAGGTATTGTCTTAATCAATTGGTTTTTCCCAAAGTTATTTTCCCAAATTCATTCTCTTTGTCTTTGTATCTTTTGCTTAGTTGTTAGTTAATTTTAGATTAGATAAAAATTCCTTTAATTCTTAGTCTAATTAATAAAAAAAAAGTTAGTATTAGTACTTCAGGTTCCTTTGGGTTCGACAATTCGGTCTTGCCGCTAAGCTATATTACTGTTCGATAGGTGTACTTGCCTAAAGTCATTGTCACAGTTAGATTCTAGGCTCGATCATTCTTTTTATAAATTTTTAAGACTCTGACACATGATCAAGTTTTTGGCGCCGTTGCCGGAGAACCAGAATATTAAGAAAGCTCAATTTTTATTAGTTTAGCCATTTTTTATTTTCTGTAATTTTTTACTTTTATTTTTTTAATATTTGCTAATTTTTGTTCTTTTACTCCTTTCAGGTACCTCTAGTTTTTGACTAGAAGGAACCCGACAGGACCCCTACTTTATGACAGTGATATTGAAGATACTATTCACAGAAATAGTAGAGAAATAAGGTGAAGCTTAAACTACATACAAGAAGAGCAAGAAGCCGAAGCTAATACCACCAAAGAGATGGCTGAGAATAATCTGCTACCTCTAGAGATGGCCGAAAATCATGCTTCTCGAACTATGTATGATTATGCTAAACCTAATTTAACAGGAACTGAGTCAAGTATTGTTAGACCTGCTATTGCCGCAAATAATTTTGAACTGAAACCTAACACGATTCAGATGATACAACAATTTTTTCAGTTTGATGGTTTGTAGGATGAAGATCCAAATAATCACTTGGCGAATTTCCTAGAATTTTGCGACACCTTCAAAATAAATGGCATTACTGATGATGCCATCCGTCTTCGGTTATTTCCCTTTTCTTTGAGAAATAAAGCCAAACAGTGGTTTCATTCTCTTCCACGAGGGTCAATCACTACATGGGATCAAATGACCAAGAAATTTTTAACAAAATATTTTCCACCAGCCAAAACGGCCAAGTTAAGGAATGATATCTCTTCTTTTGTGCAGATGGATTTAGAAACACTTTATGATGCATGGGAGAGATACAAAGATCTACTGAGGAGGTGCCCACACCACAAATACCCTTGTGGCTACAGGTCCAAACTTTGTACAACGGTGAACCCTTCAACAAGGCAATTAATTGATTCAACCACCGGCGGAACTCTGAATAACAAAACTCCTGAAGCAGCCTACGAGTTTATATAGGAGATGTTATTGAATAACTATCAGTGGCAAGTTACAAGGACAAGGCCAGCAAAGGCAGCCGGAGTTTTCAACCTCGACGTAGTAACCATACTATCGAATCAGGTAGAGATACTAAATAAAAAGATTGATGGTTTGTGTTCCTCGCAGGTACATCCAGTTATGCAATGTGAGACAAGTGGAGGCGTGGCGAATCCTGAGTACCCACCCCATGGACAGGGCATGGAGAGCGAACAAATGAACTATATGGGTAACAATCTCCGATCTCAAAATAACCCTTATAGTAATACTTATAATCCAGGTTGGAAGAACCACTCCAATTTCTCATGGGGTGGTCAAGGAAATGAAAGACAACAACCACCCCAAAATTTCCAAAAACAACCCTACCCACAGGAAAAGAAGCCGAACCTTGAGGAGATGCTGACAAAATTCATAGCAGTCTCAGAAACTCGTCTCTAGAATATAGAAACAAAACTTGAAAAGCAGCAAGCCTCGACGCAGGAGCTCAAAGATCAAATTGGGCAACTCACTAGGTTAGTTTCTGAAATATGACCAGAAAGTTTACTTCGAGAAAAAGAGCAGGTAAAAGCAGTGACGCTAGGAAATGGGAAGGAGTTAGTCAAAACGAAGAAAAAGATACCACACGAAACTGACAAGGCAAATAAAACCCCGATCCGTGAGGAAATTAAACTACCGATCCCATATTCAGCAAAGTTGAAGAAAGACCGCTTAGACCCACAATATGGTAAATTTCTTGAACTTTTCAAACAGTTGCGTATTAACTTACCTTTTGTTGAAGCTATTTCGCAGATGCCAACATATGCAAAATTTTTAAAAGAGCTTCTAGCAAATAAGAGGAAGTTCGAGGAAATTTCAACAGTGGAACTTAATAAAGAATGTTCAGCTATCATCTAAAACAAGCTACCAACTAAATTAAAAGATCCAGGAAGTTTCACTACTCCCTGTTTAATTGGTAGTTTGAACGTAGAGAAAGTACTAGCTGATCTAGGTGCCAATATTAATTTAATGACTTAGAAAATGTTTAAGCAACTTGGTCTTGGGGAACCAAAACCCACTAGGATGAGTATTCAGTTGGATGACATATCTGTTAAATATCCTAGGGGAATTATAGAAGATACTCTGATAAAAGTTGATAAATTTATATTCTCTGTTGATTTTGTCGTGCTCGATATGGATGAGGACGTTGAGGTGCCTTTAATTCTGGGATGACCCTTTTTAGCCACTGCTAAGGCTGTTATTGATGTAGGTGATGGTATACTTGCATTAAGGGTAGGCGATGAAGAAATTATTTTTCAAATTTATGATGCTATGCGATATTCTAGAGAACAAGATGATTCATGTTATTTTATTAATGCCACTGATCATATTATTCAAGATTCGTTGCAGGAAATCATACATCATGTCACGATGGAACTCTGCATTACTCAAGACGAGGGGGTAGATAATGATATCGATGAGCTGAATTTGAATACATCTTCATCTAGACAAACGAAAGAAGAGGGCATTGAAAGCAACGACGAACTAAAGCAAAAACCCTCTATTGATGAGCCACCCAAATTAGAATTAAAACAGTTACCAAAACATTTAGAATATGCATTCCTTGGGGATAATTCTGCACTACCAGTAATTATCTCTTCAGAACTAGAATCTAAAGAGAAAAACGAGCTGCTACAGGTACTAAGGGAACATAATAGAGCCATAGCTTGGAAAATTTCTGACATTAAGGGAATAAGCCCATCGATTTGCACCCACAAAATTTCAATGGAAAATGAATGTAAACCATGTGTGTAACCTCAAGGACGATTGAATCCCAACATGAAGGAAGTTGTTAAAGCTGAGGTAATTAAACTTCTAGATGCTGGAAAAATTTATCCTATTTCTGATAGTACTTGGGTAAGTCCTGTGCAGGTTGTTCCAAAGAAAGGAGGCATGACTGTTGTAGCCAACGAAAAGAATGAATTGATTCCTACAAGAACAGTCACAGGTTGGAGAGTCTGTATTGACTATAGAAAGTTGAACGATGCCACCAGAAAAGATCACTTTCCTTTGCCCTTTATTGATCAGAAGTTAGAAAGATTATCCGGGCATATGTATTATTGCTTCTTGGACGGACTCTCCGGCTACTTCCAAATTCCAATAGCCCCTGAAGATTAAGAAAAGACAACATTTACATGTCCATACGGTACGTTTGCTTATCGTAGAATGCCTTTTGGATTATGTAATGCTCCTGCTACTTTTCAGCGCTGCATGCTAGCCATCTTTGACGAACTTGTGAAAGACATTATGGAGGTATTCATGGACAACTTTTCGGTATTCGGTAATTCTTTCCATCTTTGCCTTAAGAATTTAAAACAAGTTTTAATGAAATGTGAGGAAACAAACCTTGCTTTAAATTGGGAAAAATGTCACTTTATGGTACGAGAAGGAATTGTGTTGGGACATAAAGTTTCTAGTAAAGGGATTGAGGTGGATAAAGCAAAGGTCGAAACCATAGAAAAATTGCCTCCCCCTAGTTCAGTTAAGGCCATTAGAAGCTTTTTAGGACATGCTGGATTTTACAGAAGATTTATTAAAGATTTTTCTAAAATAGCTAAATCTTTAACAAAATTTCTAGAAAAATATGTACCTTTCAATTTTGATCAGGAATGTTCAAATGCATTTAATATCCTCAAAGAGAAACTAATAAATGCTCCAATTATAATTGCACCTGATTGGAATCTACCTTTTGAACTAATGTGTGATGCGAGTGATTTTGCAGTAGGTGCAGTTTTAGGACAGCGAAGAGACAAGCACTTTCAGCCGACTATTACGCAAGCAAGACATTAACAGCCGCACAAGAAAATTACACCACCACAAAAAAAGAATTGCTAGCTGTGGGTTTCGCATTTGATAAATTTAGACAATATTTGATATTATCTAAAGTAGTCGTTTACACTTGCCATTCAACCCTTCGTTATCTTTTGACTAAATCCGATGCAAAACCCCGACTCATAAGATGGATTCTACTCCTACAGGATTTTGATTTGGAAATTCAGGATAATAAGGGAGCTGAAAATATTGTAGCAGATCATCTCTCCATGCTTGAGAACCCACATATCGAAGAACTCGACGAGAGTGAGATAGACGACTCGTTCCCTAAGGAACAACTCTTTTGTATAACTAACTCAGAGGTACCATGGTTTCCAGATATTGCCAATTATTTAGTTGCTAACATCTACCAAAAAGGTTAACACATCATCAAAATAAGCGATTCTTTGCTGATACGAAGAACTATTTTTGGGAGGACCCCTTTCTTTTCCGTATATGCGCAAATCAAGTAATTCGGAGATGCGTTACAAAAGAAGAAGCAAGCAAAATCCTAGAACATTGCCATTCAAGACCTTCAGGAGGACATTACAGCGGGATTAAGACAGCACACAAAACACTCGAATCAGGTTTTTATTGGCCAACTCTGTTTAAAGAAACCAACAGGTATGTCGCTTCGTGTGATAAATGCCGAAGAACAGGTAATATCTCTAAACGCGATGAAATGCCTCAAACATATATGTTATCATGTGAAATATTCGACGTATGGTGTATTGACTTTATGGGTCCATTTCCTAGTTCATTCAAAAATAAATACATCTTAGTAGGAGTAGATTACATGTCAAAATGGGTGGAAGCCCAAGCTTTACCTAATAACGATGCTAGAGCTGTAGTAAGGTTTCTTAAGAAATTCTTCTCTCGTTTTGGAACACCCAGAGCGATTATTAGCGATAGGGGTACTCACTTTTGTAATACTCAATTTGATAAAGTCTTGAAAAAAATATGAAGTACACCACAGGACAGCTACCCCATATCACCCTCAAACCAGTGGGCAAGTGGAAGTGGCAAATTGAAAGCTTAAATGGATCTTAGAGAAGACAGTTGAATCAAACAGGAAAGATTGGGCATTAAAAGTAGATGATGCTTTATGGGCCTATAGAACAACGTTTAAAACTCCCCTAGGAACATCCCCTTACAAACTTGTCTACGGAAAAAGTTGTCATCTACCATTTGAGTTAGAACACAAAGCTTTTTTGGCTATAAAATTCTTAAATTATGATCTTAAAACCGCAGGTGAGAAAAAGATGATGTAGATGAACGAGCTAGATGAATGGCGAGCTAATGCCTATGAAAATTCACGACTATATAAGGAGGCAACAAAACGATGCCATGATGCTCGTTTAAAACAATCAAAGCAATTCAAAGTAGGAGACTTGGTCCTGCTATATAATTCAAGGCTCAAACTGTTTCCTGGAAAGCTGAAATCAAGGTGGTCAGGCCCATTTGTGATGAAAACTATTTTTCCTTACAACACAGTCAAGGTAACCCATCCAACTCATGGGACATTCAAGGTTAATGGTCATCGACTGAAACCTTATAATGGTGAAGATTTCAAGGAATTGAGAGAGAAACTTCAGCTCCTTGAGCCTTCATTTAGAAACGAAAATAGGGTGACTCTAGCTTAGGACTTTAAACGAGCGCTTCTCGGGAGGCAACCCGAGCACTAACTTCACTAACATCATATTTGTGATTTTTAGCATCTAACTCCAAACTAACCAATTCAGTGAAGTGTAGGTTTCCCTACCACATGGCCTTACACACGGGTGTGCCCGTAGCCGTGTGGACGCTATGGGACGAAAAATGGGCGTGTCGGTAGTCGTCCGAGATGAAGAAGAAAAATTTTCCCAACATTATAACGGGACCACGACCGTGCGATGCAGCCGTGGTCTATCCTGAGTAACCAGCACGGGCATGAGCCACGACCGTGCCTACCAGCCTGTGAGACACTGACTACATGAACACGGGTGTGGGATATTATGCACGGGCGTGAGAGAAGTGAACACAATAGCACACGCCCACGGAACACGAGCGTGGGCAACATTTCAAACGCGCCCAAATTTAAAAATCACGAAAAACACAGGCTAAATAAAAGTAACACGGGCGTGGTACCTGCCCGTGTCCCCTTCCCGATTTAAAGCACATAGCCCCCGTTTTCCCCAAAATCCTCCCCCAAACTCCCAACCCTAGCCGTTTCCCTCAAAATTCTCTATCCTTGACTTCCCCTATCCTTTATCTCCCTCTTTCACATCAAAAACCAGTCCACGCCCGTGCCAACAGAGTACACGCCCGTCCAAAGGTGTTCCACCACCGTGTTTCACCGACTATTTGCTGCACACGCTCGTGCTCCACCTAACCACGCCGCCACTCTCCAAAAAACACTACTGGTCGCCTCTCATTGTTACATTTTTCCTCCATTTAACTGTTTTATAATCAGAATTTTATTTAGTTAAAGTTTATTATTATTATTTAATATTAGTTTATTCTTATTAATCTATCACTATTAGATTGATTTAGTAATTTAATCTTTGTTTAAATAATAATGCTTAGAATTAGATGGAATCATTCGTTATCAAGTTCTTGCTCATGCTAAGTATGGTTGAACTATCTTATTATGAGTTTAATTTTTGTGTATTTTGGATATTGATCGAAGCCTTGATATATCTTGGTAGGAAATATTATTGGAATCATCGGTTATCTGATATTTTCAGGACCACAATGTCATCGTCCCGAGGCAAGAAAACCGTAGTCCCTAGTTCCAAAAAACGAAAGGGACCCAGTTCGTCATCAGCCAGCGCATCCTCCAAAGTGCGCCACCCATTCCTATGATTTCCTCCAGGAGCCTAAGAGGACCTTTATAAAATACTTCGGGCGCGACCACTCGGCACAGGGAGATATGTTGATTGGGCCGCTTTGGAGCAGGTTCAACTAGCCGACAACGTACGGGTTCTCCTAACTACCGACCCTTGGAACCAATTCTTCAACCTCATCGAGCCCACATATCTAGAGCTCACTTTGGAGCTCTGTTCAGCATTCCACCTTCAGATAGTGATGTCGCACCACGATGACCCCGGTACGATCTAATTTCGTCTTGGAGGCATTGTAAGAGAACTAAATGTACCACAATTCGAGGCCGCATTGGGACTTTATCCCGACGAATTCATGGAGGAAAATGATCTCTCGGAGCTTCATCGCTATATCCACAACACCCCCACAAGATGTTGGTACAATATAGCACCCAGCAAAAACAACTATGACCCCAACCGCTCCAAGGCGATGGCCCTTGCCCCATCCTTGAGGTACGTACACGCGCTTTTAGCTCATACACTGACAGGTCGGCAAGAGAGCACTGACGTCGTCAACACTCACGACGCCTACTTCTTATGGTGCATGGCGAACGGGCACGTTTTTGACTTAGCCTATTTCATAGCTCGTGCCATTCAACATCAGACGGAGCAGCACAAAAGAGGGGTCATATCTATAGGTCCCTACATCACACGCTTGGCTCGATATTTTGGGCTCCTCAACAATGACACTCAGATTTCCTCCCTCATACTGATAGGTCAGATGTCCCCACAGGGCATCCAGACGATGCTACACATGAGAATGATTCAACGTCGACATGGGACCGATCCCCCCAATATCGGCTAGCACCTACCACCGACAAGGAGGACCCTAAGGACATTACTGAAGATGTTCCTCCACCACAGGAAGCACCACAACAGAGCCATCACCCAGTTCATTTGATTGTTTCACTCTCAGACATTTCTGCCCATCTCACTCAGTTCGAGCATTACTATACGCAGCAATCAATAACACCGTTCAAAGATTCGACAGCATTGAGCGGCTCTTCAGCAGATCTGTCATCACCTTCATATCTCATCGCCACCACCACTTCCCAACCCAGTTGATGCAGAGGACCTCTGAGTCCTTTTCTTTTTATTTTTTATTTTTTATTTTTTATTTTTATTTTTATTTCTATCTTTATTTCTACTTCTTTTATTTTTTAGTTTACTGTCTAAAGACTTGAAAGTTTTATTAGTACTATTGATCTCACTTTATCACTGGCTATCTAACCCTAAGTTTCCATAACAACATCCATTCCCTAAAATTTAATTGATGACTTCGTAAATTAAATAGATTAAATATACCACTCAAGAAACGAAAACATCACTTATACCTAGTCATCACATTCATCATGGAACATCCTCCAAGGATTTCATCCATAATTCAGGAAGTTTCACTTCTCTCCCTATCTTATGATTTTATTTTACTATTATCCATCTTTGTACATTGAGGGCAATGTACATCTGAAGTGTGGGGGGGTTAACTATAGTATTATTTAAAAATCCCTAAATTATGCCTTGTTCTAAAGTAATTCTCTCATATTATGATGAGAATGAAATTTCCTGTGATTCATGATTTTTATTGATATGTGTTGGATTAAGTCATTGATAATTGTGCATTGATGATTAAACTTTAAGATACTAGAGAATCAAGCATGATAAGTCTATTTTTCAGAATTAATTTTTTTTTTAGATTGTCTACCTGAATCTAATTATTACCGTGAAGTTTGAAATTTACAAGATTGATATCAAATACCCATAATTTTTGTGAGATTTTGAGCCTTATAAAGAATATATTCTTTTTCGTGCTCACTTTTTGATTATGAGTGTGTCACATTGATTTGTTATTCTAGAACTTGCTTCAATTATACATGTCGAGACTACACCTTTGATTTGATATACAGAGATGATAAAGGCACCTAGGTTTTAACCCACTTACTCCACTAAAAGCCTACCTTCATAATTAACCCCTAGTGAACCCCCTTTGATCCTAACAACCCTTTTTATTGACTCACCCACTAATATTAACCCAAAACCCTTTGTATTTGTTATTACCATTCCTTTTGACTACCTTTTTATCGAGATTTGATTTGATCAGTTGCCTAATTATGATATTTATTTCAGTAGTAGATTCATCCTTTATTATGTACTGATTTGTTCTTAAAAAAATCGAGGTATATTCATTATTAGTTATGTGACTAAATGAGCTTATACGTTTAAATTCCAATTGTTGAAGAAGAAGCTCGTACTATTAGTGTTAGTATTACAAGTTTTCAATTGATGTAATTATTTATTAGTAGTTCATTGTTTATGGTTAGGTAATTTGTCAATTCAATCTCGATTCTAACCCTCTAATTCAGCCTTTATCCACACCTTTAACCCAAGCCCCATTACAACCCTGTTAAAGATCTTTTGATTTGTGTGTCATCTCATTTTACAGTGGTGGAGATTTGATTTTCATGCAAGCCTATTGGATTAACTTTTCATGTTTGACTTATGAGTGCTTTTTCTTGAACCTTAAACACCTCAAGTGATTTGAGTGAATCTTTAGTGAGAATGTCAACCCTTGTCAGTTTTGAATCAGAGGTAATTATTTAGGTAAGGGGAGACACCTAACGTCTTCAGGCTACAAAACGTATGACTTTGATTGTTTGAATCTTTAGGACTCTTTGAGTTGAAATATCCATGTATGAATTATCTTTGAATTATGATGAAACACTATTGATGAATATTATGAATCGAGGAAGTTTGTTTTAATTGTGAGTTGAGAATTTTGCTTGAGGACAAGCAAAAGCTTAAGTGTGGGGGTATTTGATAAACCATAATAGTAACATGTTTTAAGCCCACATTTAGCATGCGTTTGGATGATTTATCCCTTGAATTATGTAATTTGGTGCTCTTAATCCTTTGTTTTCATGTTTTATACTTAGAAGAGCAACGTAGGATGAAAAGAACGAGAAACGAGCCCAAAAACGGAGTAAATGGGCCATAACACGAAATCAACACGGCCTGGGCCCAAGACCACATGGTCATGCCTCATTAATAGCTTGAACACGGCCTGGCCACAATTCACACGGGCGTGTGCCATGGGCGTGTCCCTAACGTGAGAAATAGGAATTTCACTCGGATTAGGATACTTAGAGGCAAAAAAACACATTCCAAGAGCCTATATATACGCCCTAAAGGCCAACCTTCAGGGAGAGTCGAGTTAAGTGTCTAGCGAGGCCAAAGAGCCGAGCTAGAGGGATCAGAATTATGGAATTTACTTGAATGAAGCTAGTTGATTCATCTCAAGAAGCCGGAGTCATATTTAAGACGGAGGATCTCTCTTCAATTTCTTCAGGGAGTTTTAGTGTTTTTCTTATGTTTTGTTTTATCTTTTCTTCTGAGATGTATTCTTTTATGACTATGAACTAAACCCTCAGATACTTGAGGGGGATGAAACCTAAGATGAATCTTATTATCATTTGCTGAACTATATGATAAATACTTGATTTGTTCTTAATTATGTGTTCTTAGTTCTTGTTTTGATATTTCTGGGATATTAATTCAAGTGTGATGTGCTTAGGTGGAGGAGAAAAAGTCCTTGCCTAAGAGTAGATCTAGCATAATTAAGCGGAGTTGATCGCACGCCTAGACATAGGGTGACGAGATTTTTCTGGATTAGGGTGAAACTTAATATGGGAGTCCATAGATCAAGTTAATGCAATTCTAGGGGTTTTAATTAGAATGAGATTTTAATTAATCAACCTAGCGTTAGGCGTTAGTAGCCTCGACAGAGGTATTAATATAACTTAGGGAATCCTACGGATCAAGTCAAGTGAATAAATTGTATGGTTCAGAGTTAGATAACAAGTGAAGCCTAGGTGGATTCTTCCTCAGGTATTTTCTTAATCAATTGGTTTTTCTCAAAGTTATTTTCCCAAATTCATTCTCTTTGTCTTTGCATCTTTAGCTTAGTTGTTAGTTAATTTTAGATTAGATATGTAACATCCTAGAATTAGGGGTTCTGCATTTTGCACTATTTCATGCATTTTTTTAGCTATGCTTGTTGATTTGGTGTGTTTGGGGGGTCTTGGGGAGGCTCGGGTTCGAGCCAGAGCTTTGGCAAATTTTTCTCTTTAGGGCACTTTAAGGGGGAGCTAGTGGATGCAAGCCTTAGGTATGATTGGTTGTAATTTGATGTCACAAGAAGTAAGGTGGCTTAGTGGTTGGCGTCACAAGGGAGCATGAAATGGGGAGGAGTTCAAATCCCATCTGTGGCATTATTGAGCTTTAATTTTTATGCTCAAGGGAAGGGAGAGGTGGCTTTCGGCTGGGACTCTACCAAGGTGGGTGTTGAATGAGTCAAATAATTAGAAATAGATGGAGGAAAGGAGTTGGGGGAGTTTGAAGTGGTCAACTAATTCAAATGGTGGACGGAGAGGACTTGGTGGAGTGAATCTAGGAGCAAATCAAGGAAGTGGGGAGGTGGAGTGAGAGTTGGCCGAATATTGGAGAGGTGGGAGGAGAATATCGGCTATGTGAGGTAGTTGGCTAAAGAATTTCGGCATTTTGGTGTGGGATAGCAAAACTGAACCTTTTGGGAGTGTTTTGCCGAATTCTTTAGTTTCTTTAGCTTTTCTTTTGATGTTTTGGGTGTTTGACTCTTAAGGAATTTTTAGGTTGACTACTTTTGTGCTTGTGCTGAATCTCTGAAAGTATTCTCTCCATCTTTTCCCTTCAAGTTTTCATTTCTTTTTTGACACCTTAGCCGAATCACTCTTCTTCTTCACTTCTGCTATTTTCTTCATCTTTTCTTCTTGTACCTTTATCTCTTGCTTCATTAGCCGAACCAAAATGGCCCATCTTCTTCACTTTTCTTTTTGCCTTTCTCTCTTGTTCTACTCTTAAACCAAAACCCCACCCCTTTTTCTTCTTGTTTAGTTTTCTCCATAGTCGAATCTCTCTGGTAACCATTCTGAATTGATTCTCTTTTGAGTGTGTGCCACAGCCGAAACTTTGCTTTCTTTCACTGCTTCCTATTTCTTTTCTCCTTAAGCCGAATCTCTTGTGTTCATCTCCTACAATTTGTTTTCATCACCATAACTGAGCCCCTTGCTACCCCATTCTAAATCGGTTTCTTTCTTTTGTGTTCATCATAACCAAACTTGGATTGCTTCTATTATTTCTGCCAGTGCTGAATTGCCTTGGGTTCCATTCAGCTTTTCTCTGTTTAAGGTAATGTTCTCTTCTTTTTATTATTATTATTTTCCGTTCATTCTCTTACTTCTCTTAAAGAAATTGATCACTCATCTTCTAAATCATCAAACCGAATGTGGTTTCTCTCTTTCGTAACTGTTTACTCCATCATGTTATGATCTGGTTCTTCTGTGATTCGTGATAGACTTTCGTTGGATAGGCTGAATGTCCTGCAACCGAATCTGTGGTTGTGCAATTCCTCATTTATATAGGTAAAGAGTTTCTCTCTTTAGTTTCTATACGATTAGTCTCTTTCGCTATACTCTGCCTTAACCTAATCTCTTTGTTAGACAACCATCGTTCTCTCTGAAAGTACTGTACTGATAAAAGATTCTCTTCATGGAGGGGAGTGCTAGCCAATCTAATGAGCGGAGTGGACCCGTAGTCTCTGCTACCATGTTCAAACGACGTGCTGTGTCAGGGGTTCGAGATTTTCTGCCGGGTTGTGGTAGAGAGCTGACATCCGTTTAGGATAGGCAGATAGTGGTTATTCCTGTTAGTGAGAGTAGCGACGATCAGGAGTGTCTAGTTCTTCGCTTAATCAAGTGTGTAATTCTCACACAATCTCTTGCTTGATTAATAATAAGTATGCGAATTGGTTAAAAGCCGAAACATCGGTAATGGCTGTTGAGTTGACCTTGGACGGTAAAATCGGAGTTACAGGTTAGTTACCCTTGATTGTGTCGTGTAAATACCTTATCATGAACATATGTATGCTCTGATTATTCGATTTACATTGACATATGTTGCATTCACTATACTATGAATATATGTTGCATGCGATTGGGATATGATATTGATTAAAAGGGGCAGTGTATTTCAGTGGTTTGGTACCACATATATCAGAGACTCTGTCACATTATTTCGTTGGCTAGGCCACATATTCCAGTGACTCTGTCACATTATTTCGGCTTTGAGCAGCATGACTGTCAGCATGACTGTAGCATGACTGCAAATGAGGAGTGTAGCGAATGGAGGATTGATTGTAGAAATCCCCACAGGTGTGTTGAGGTTGGAGATATGGAGCGGTGTGTAGAGGATGGAATACTAGGTTGGGCTGGATTGCATTGCATTCACTAACTGATATGCCATGTTGTTAGGGCTACGGCCCAATTCGATACGTATTGGCTTCGGCCAAATATGTGACCGTGAGGGCTAAGGCCCAATGTGCTTCTGTGGGCTTGGGCTCAGTTTTCGTTCGTAAGGGGAATTACACACTGAGTCCTCGTGACTCACCCCTCTGCTTAATTTTGCCCTAGTTCGAGGATTTGGAGCCTAGGAGGACTCTGTGGTGGCCATGCATTACTTCTTTCGTAAACTTTGTTTTCTTTATCTAAACTTATTTTTAAATTGGGAATTTGCTATGTAATAAGGCCTTCGAGATTTTAATTTGGTTTTAATTTAATGCTGTTGTTATATATTATGAAATGTTAGATATGGAGTTATTCTAAAAAAAAGATATATATATATATATAAACAATCATTTTCCAAAATATTAACAACCGAATGACAAGCAAATAATAATTAAACTCGAGATTTTCTTAGAATTACACAAATAGTTTTTAAATGTCATGTTTCTGAAACCACTAGTTTCGGTTTTTCGTATCACAAAACCAGTTTTCGACTATTAGTATTATTAATAAAAATTTGCAAGAAAACCTTGGAACTGAATATGATTTTCAAAATGAAAACAAAACGCGAAGTTTTTAAAATTTCAAAGTTTCTTTAAAACAACCTTTCCATGTGACATACCAGATCCAGTCGTAACGTTTAGGCCGGGTTTGGGGTGTTACATTTAGTGGTATCAGGGCCAGGTTTGCAAAACTCGGCTATGAAATGGATTCAAAAATGCTTTTCCAAAATTGGTTTGAAATGTAGCTTAGAAAAATATATGTCTTTCTGCAAGTACGACACACTGAGTCTCCGACCCAAATCCGTACTGTAAGTCTTCTGATTTTGTTTGACTCTATGAAAGGATTTTTATTGTACTGTGATTGCTAGCTATAGGAGATAATATTTGAGATATTGAGACCTTTAGAAATATGATTTGCGAAAAGTACTTTTAAACCTGAATTCATAATATATCCGTTAATAAACAGTGGAATAATTTGCTAATTTATAAAATTTTTAATCAGATTAAGTCGAATCAGTAAAGATGAGCGCTAGAGGACGTGGAAGTGGTGGACGCGGCCGTGGTGGAGGCCGAGGTGCTGGGGTTGGATCTGAGGCATCTGGACATATGCTTGAGATGGAGACACCTGTATCACCGATAACCGAGGTGAGGTCCCATGATTGAGCTGGGGGGGACGATGCTTTGTCCCAGGCTATGTTGCAAGTATTGGAACGGGTGGCTGGAGCAAGTACTGGAACGGTAGCCCGGAAATCTATCCTTGAGCGACTCCGGGCAAATGGGGCTGAAATATTTTGGGGTATTTCTGGCGTGGCCCCCAACGTAGCTGGATATTGGCTGGAAGCGGTGGAACGAATTATGGACGGTCTAGACTGTACTGCAGAGGAAAAATTGAAGGGAACAGTGTCTCTCCTGCGTAAGGAGGCATACCAGTGGTGGCTTACAGTGAGGGAAGGTACTTTAGCGGATCGTATCACCTGGGACTTCTTTAAGACAACGTTCTAGGGAAAATATGTTGGGGCAAGCTATGTGGATGCCCAGTGAAAAGCATTTCTGAATCTAGTTCAAGGGGGTAAATCTGTGGCTGAATACGAGGCAGAGTTTCTACGCTTGAGCCGTTACGCCCGAGATATAGTTGCGACTGACTATGAACGTTGTGTCTGGTTTGAGGATGGTTTGTGGGACAAGCTATGGGTACTGATAGCTCCACAGTGGGAAAGAGATTTTGCCATTCTGGTTGAAAAGGCAAAAATAGCTGAAGAGGTGAAGCGGTCTGGGAGGCAGAATCGAGATAAGGATAAGAGGAGTTTTGGGTCATCAGGATCTGCTGGGGGTTTCCAAAAAAGGCCTAGGTTTGAGGGGCCGGGTCGAGGTGTGATGCCTGTTGCTGTTGGTCAGTCTCGACCGTGTGCTCGATGTGGGAAATTACATTCGGGGGAATGTTGGGTAAGAAATAGGGATGTTTCAAGTGTGGATCTATGAATTATCGGATAAGGGACTGTCGACAAGAGTTGGCTAGGGCGCGGTCGGTAAGTCAGGGTTATGCATAGCCGGGAAGAGGTAGGCAGCAGACACCGAGAGGTCGTGGTCTGGTCAGAGAATGAAACGGAGTTGGTCGAGGGTGTGGAGCTCTGGGCAGAGGTGCTGGTAATACAGATGCATGACAGCCTGGATTGGTTTATACAGCTAGACGGCGGGAGGATGGCGATGCACCGGACGTCATAACTGGTACGTTCCTTGTATTTGGTATACCCTTTACAGCTTTGATAGATATTGGGTCTACACACTTATATGTTGCTAGTACTGTGTCTGGGACTTTGTGTATAGAATCTGAGATTGTTTCTAGTGAAATGACTGTGATTAGCCCTTTAGGACAATCTGTAGTGGTGAACAAACTATTTAGGAGTGTGCCTTTAGAAGTGCAAAGTGTTGTTTTCCCGACAGACTTGATGGAATTGCCATTCTGTGAGTTTGACCTGATCTTAGGTATGGACTGGTTAGTTAAGCATCGGGCAAACTTGGATTGTGCTGCTAAATGCATGATATTGAAGACTTCCGAGGATGAGGAGGTGCTGGTGATAGGTGAGAGAAGGAATTACCTGTCCAATGTGGTGTCTGCACTAAAGGCTGAAAGGATGGTGCGAAAAGGGTGTGAGGAGTTCTTAGCTTTCATCAGTGCTTTTGAGGCCAAAGAATTGTCTGTAAGGGATGCTAGAACGGTGAAGGAGTTCTCGAACGTCTTTCCAGAAGAGCTTCGAGGGTTACTTCCGGATCGTGAGGTAGAGTTCAGCATCGATTTACTTCCGGGAACAGCTTCGGTATCCATCGCTCCATATAGGATGGCGCCGAAAGAGCTAATAGAACTTAAAGCTCAGATCTAGGAACTGTTGGATTGTGGATTTATCCAACCAAGTGTATCTCCATGGGGAGCACCAGTGTTGTTCGTTAAGAAAAAGGACGGGTCGATGCGTATGTGCATTGACTATCGTCATTTGAACAAGTTGATGATTAAGAACAAATACCCGTTGTCAAGGATTGACGATTTGTTTGACCAGCTAAGAGGAGCTTCGGTGTTCTTGAAGATAGATTTGAGATCTGGGTATTATCAGCTAAAGGTCAAGGAGGCGGATATTCATAAGACTGCTTTTCGAACTCGTTATGGACATTACGAGTTTTTAGTGATGCCGTTCGGGTTAACAAATGCACCAGCCGCTTTTATGGACATGATGAACCAGGTCTTCCAACCTTATTTAGATCGGTTCGTGCTGGTATTCATAGATGACATCCTGGTGTACTCAAGAACGGAAGAGGAGCATGATTCGTATCTTTGGGTTGTTCTGCAGATATTGAGAGAGAAGCAACTATATGCCAAATTCAGCAAGTATGAGTTCTGGCTGAAGGAAGTTACCTTATTGGGGCACGTTGTTTCTGCCGAGGGGATTAGGGTTGATCGCCGAAAGATCGAAGTTGTTCTAGACTGGAGGCCACCGAGATCTGTGGCAGAAATTTGAAGTTTTCTTGGGCTAGCTGGGTACTACAGAAGGTTCATTGAGGGATTCTCCTTGATTACTGCACCATTAACCAAGTTGTTACGGAAAGGGGTACCGTTTGTGTGGGCTGATAAGCAGCAGGAAAGCTTTGAGAAGCTAAAGAAGATTTTGATTGAGGCACCAGTTTTGATTCAGCCTGAGGCTGGGAAGGAATTTGTCGTTTATTGTGATGCATCACACACGGGATTAGGATGTGTGTTGATGCAAGAAGGGAAGGTAGTAGCGTATGCGTCTCGGCAATTAAGACCGCATGAAGTGAATTATCCCACTCATGATCTGGAGTTAGCTGCTGTGGTGTTCACCCTAAAGATATGGAGGCACTATCTGTATGGAGAAAAGTCAATCATCTACACCGACCATAAGAGCCTAAAATACCTCCTTACCCAAAAGGAGTTGAATTTAAGGCAACGAAGGTGGATTGAGTTGTTGAAAGACTACGACTGTTTAATCGAGTATCACCCGGGTAAAGCTAATGTAGTGGCGGATGCGTTGAGCCGTAAGGTGATATCGGATTTGAAGGCAATGTTTGCTCATCTCAGTTTGTATGAAGATGGAAGCTTGTTAGCCGAACTTCAAGTGAAGCCTTCATGGGTGAATCAAATTAAAGAAAAGCAATTGTTGGATGAAATGTTAAGTTCTCAACTTCAGCAAGTGGAAGGTGGTAAAACGGAGGATTTTGGTCTGAGCAGTGAAGGGGTATTATGTTTCCGTGTAAAGGTTTGTATGCCGAAGGACTCTGAGTTGAGATAGATGATTTTGCGGGAGGCACATAGTAGCCCATACACTATGCATTCCGGTGGGAGTAAGATGTACCAAGACTTATATGAACAGTATTGGTGGCCTTGTCTAAAACGGGAGATTATCGAGTTTGTGAGTAAGTGTCTGACGTGTCAACAGGTGAAGGCAGAACATCAGTTGCCTTCAGGGTTGCTGCAGCCAGTGAAGATTCCACATTGGAAGTGGGAGAGGATAACGATGGACTTTGTTAGTGGGCTACCTCTTACGCCTACTAGGAGAGATTCGGTGTGGGTGATTGTCGATCGATTGACGAAGTCTGCTCATTTCATACCGGTTCGTATCGACTATTCACTGCAGAAGTTAGCCAAGCTGTATGTAGTAGAGATTATGAGATTACATGGGGTACGAGTGTCTATCATATCAGATAGGGACCCTAGGTTTACATTCTGGTAGGTGTTACATAAAGCTTTAGGTACAAGATTGGATTTCAGCACGGCGTTTCATCCACAGACTGATGGTCAGTCAGAGAGAGTAATTCAGATTCTGGAAGACATGTTAAGAGGCTGTGTAATCAACTTTAGGGGTAATTGGGAGGATTTTCTACCATTGGCAGAGTTTGCATACAACAATAGCTATCAATCCAGCATCCAGATGGCACCCTATGAGGCGTTGTATGGTCGTAGGTGTCGTACCCCTACCTGCTGGACAGAGTTGGGTGAGCGATAGTTGTTGGGTCCGGAATTGATCTCTAAGACAGAGGAAAAGGTTAAGTTGATTCGGGCCAGGTTGAAAGAAGCTTCTGACAGGCAGAAATCGTATGCAGATCTGAAGCGTAAAGAAATATAATTCCTGGTGGGTGATCGGGTTTTGCTGAAAGTTTCACCTTAGAAGTCTGAGATTTAGGCGGAAGGGCAAATTGAGCCCCAGATTCATCGGGCCTTACCGCGTGTTGAAACGTGTGGGACCAGTGGCTTATCAGCTTGAGTTATCTCCGGAGTCGAGTCAGATACATGATGTATTCCATGTTTCGATGTTAAGGCGCTATCGTTCGGACCCATCTCACGTCCTATAATTGGAAGAAATTGAGGTTAGACCTGATCTGTCCTTTGAAGAGGAACCAGTGCAGATCTTAGATCGTGATGTCAAGGTGTTGAGAAGGAAGTCGGTTCCGTTGGTCAAAGTGTTATGGCGTAATCACGGTTCAGAAGAAGCCACGTGGGAGCCAGAAGTTGTGATGCGACAGCAATACCCTCACCTCTTTTAATCAGGTAAATTTCTAGGCCGAAATTTCTTTAAGGGGGTAGAACTGTAACATCCTAGAATTAGGGGTTCTGCATTTTTCACTATTTCATGCATTTGGCTAGCTATGCTTGTTGATTTGGTGTGTTTGGGGGGTCTTGGGGAGGCTCGGGTTCGAGCCAAAGCTTTGGTAAATTTTTCTTTTTAGGGCACTTTAAGGGGAGAGCTAGTGGATGCAGGCCTTAGGTATGATTGGTTGTAATTTGATGTCACAAGGAGCAAGGTGGCTTAGTGGTTGGTGTCACAAGGGAGCATGAAAGGAAGAGGAGTTCGAATCCCATCTGTGGCATTATGGAGCTTTAATTTTTGTGCTCAAGGGAAGGGAGAGGTGGCTTTCGGCTGGGACTCTACCAAGGTGGGTGTTGAATGAGTCAAATAATTAGAAATGGATGGAGGAAAGGAGTTGGGGGAGTTTGAAGTGGTCAACTAATTCAAATGGTGGACGGAGAGGACTTGGTGGAGCAAATCAAGGAAGTGGGGAGGTGGAGTGAGAGTTGGTCGAATGTTGGAGTGGTGGGAGGAGAATTTCAGCTATGTGAGGTAGTTGGCTAGGGAATTTCGGCATTTTGGTGTGGGATAGCAAAACCGAACCTTTTGGGAGTATTGTGCAGAATTCTTTAGTTTCTTTAGCTTTTCTTTTGACGTTTTAGGTGTTTGACTCTTAAGGCATTTTTGGGTTGGCTACTTTTGTGCTTGTGCCGAATCTCTCAAAGTATTCTCTCCATCTTTTCCTTTCAAGTTTTCGTTTCTTTTCTCCTTTGTTGACACCTTAGCCGAATCACTCTTCTTCTTCACTTCTACTATTTTCTTCATCTTTTCTTCTTGCACCTTTATCTCTTGCTTCATTAGCCGAACCTCAGTTGCCCATCTTCTTCACTTTTCTTTTCTCCTTTCTCTCTTGTTCTACTCTTAAATCGAAGTTCTTGTTTAGTTTTCTCCATAGCTGAATCTCTCTGGTAACCATTCTGAATTGATTCTCTTTTGAGTGTGTGCCAGAGCCGAAACTTTGCTTTCTTTCACTACTTTCCATTTCTTTTCTCCCTAAGTCGAATCTCTTGTGTTCATCTTCTACAATTTATTTTCATCACCATAACCGAACCCCTTGCTACCCCATTCTAAATCGATTTCTTTCTTCTGTGTTCATCATAACCAAACCTGGATTGCTTCTATTATTTCTGCCAGTGCCGAATTGCCTTGGGTTTCATTCAGCTTATCTGTTCAAGGTAATGTTTTCTTCTTTTTATAATTATTATTTTTCGTTCCTTCTCTTACTTCTTTCAAAGAAGCCGATCACTCATTTTCTAAATCAACAAACCGAATGTGGTTTCTCCCTTTCGTAGATGTTTACTCCATCACATTGTGGGTATGCGATTCTGTGATTCGTGATAGACTTCCGTTGGATAGGCTGAACGTCCTGCAACCGAATCTGTTGTTGTGCAATTCCTCGTTTATATAGGTAAGGAGTTTCTCTCTTTAGTTTCTATACGATTAGTCTCTTTCGCTATACTCTGCCTTAATCTCTTTGTTAGACAACCATCGTTCTCTCTGAAAGTACTGTACTGATCAAAGATTCTCTTCATGTAGGGGAGTGCTAGCCAATCTAATGAGCGGAGTGGACCCGTAGTCTCTGCTCCCACGTTCAAACGACGTGCTGTGTCGGGGGGTTCGAGATTTTTCGCCGGGTTGTGGTAGAGAGCCGACATCTGTTTGGGATAGGCTGATAGTGGTTATTCCCGCTAGTGAGAGTAGCGACGATCAAAAGTGTCTAGTTCTTCGCATAATTAGGTGTGTAATTCTCACACCATCTCTTGCTTGATTAATGATAAGTATGCGAATTGGTTAAAAGTCGAAACATCGGTAATGGCTGTTGAGTTGCCCTTGGGGGGTAAAATCAGAGTTACCAGGTAAGTTACCCTTGATTGTGTCGTGTAAATACCTTATCATGAACATATGTATGCTCTGATTATTCGATTTACATTGACATATGTTGCATTCACTATACTATGAATATATGTTGCGTGGGATTGGGATATGATATTGATTAAAAGGGGCAGTGTGTTTCAGTGGTGTGGTACCACATATATCGGTGACTCTGTCACATTATTTCGATGGCTAGGCCACATATTCCGGTGACTCTGTCACATTATTTCGGCTTTGCGCAGCATGACTGTCAGCATGACTACCAATGAGGAGTGTAGCGGATGGAGGGTTGATTGTAGAGATCCCCACAGGTGTGTTGAGGTTGGACATATGGAGCGGTGTGTAAAGGATGAAATACTAGGTTGGGCTGGGTTGCATTGCATTCACTAACTAATATGCCATGTTGTTAGGGCTACGGCCCAATTCGATACATATGGGCTTCAGCCAAATCTGTGACCGTGAGGGCTAAGGCCCAATGTGCTTCTGTGGGCTTAGGCTCAATTTTCGTTCGTAAGGGGAATTACACACTGAGTCCTCGTGACTCACCCCTTTGCTTAATTTTTCCCTAGTTCGAGGATTTGAAGCCTCGGAGGACTTTGTGGTGGCCATACATTACGTCTTTCGTAAACTTCGTTTTCTTTATCTGAACTTATTTTTAAATTGAGAATTTGCTATGTAATAAGGCCTCCGGGATTTTAATTTGGTTTTAATTTGATCCTATTGTTATATATTATGAAATGTTAGATATGGAGTTTTTCTAAAAAAAGATATATATAAACAATCATTTTCCAAAATATTAACAAGCGGATGACAAGCAAATAAATAATTAAACTCAGGATTTTCTTAGAATTACACAAACAGTTTTTAAATGTCATGTTTCTGAAATCCACTAATTTCGGTTTTTCGTACACAAAACCAGTTTTCGACTGTTAGTATTATTAATAAAAATTTGCAAGAAAACCTTGGAACTGAATATGATTTTCAAAATGAAAACAAAATGCGACGTTTTTAAAATTTCAAAGTTTCTTTAAAACAACCTTTCCATGTGACATGCCAGATCCGGTTGTAACGTTTAGGCCGGGTTTGGGGTGTTACAAGATAAAAATTCCTTTAATTCTTAGGCTAAATAATAAAAAGAAAGTTAGTATTAGTACTTCAGGTTCTTTTGGGTTCGACAATCTGGTCTTGCCGCTAAGCTATATTACTGTTCGATAGGTGCACTTGCCTCAAGTCGTTGTCACAATTAGTTTCTAGGCTCGATCATTCTTTTTATAAATTTTTAAGACTCTGACACACGATCAGTATCGAACATGCTTCTACATCGTCTATACATAGGGGAGACAAACTGCTCTTCTACTATATCAACAATCCAGCTGAGGGTGAAAACTACGTCAAGAATAGGGGTAGAAATCCTTATTCGAATATGTAAGAGTATGCCCAAAGATCAATCATGAGATGGTTGTAATAACATACTTAATTTACCATGTTTATTAATATAAAGCATTGTCATTATTATTTCAGTTTTTCTTTCTGTGTGTATAGATAAACTGTTTTATAATAATGTCCTGAGAATAATATGATTATTCTTAAAAGATCCTTAGTCGAGTATTATTGTTGACTAGGACAATAATAATGCATTAAGACTAACATGTAGTTGATTGATGATAAAGAGTTGTCATTGATATGGAGTGTCAAAATCAATGCATGAATATGTGTGTTAGAGAACAACATATTGGATTGACCCGCTATGAGTATGTTTCTTGGATTATTATGTAATTGTCACAACATTACTCATAGTGATTAATATGTATATGATCCTCAGACTTGAGATCATTATTATCCCAGCATCGTGAGTTGTATATTTTGATACAGTCAAACGTACACCGTAACAGGTTGTTCTATAAAGGCTGATGTTGGATATACCACAATCTATGTAGAGGGGTATGGTTGATCAATAAAGGATAAGTCCCTCCTACATAATAGGAGTAATATCTTAGGCCACTTGATTGAGTGAGACTAGAAATGCATGGCCATGCTCAAATAAGTTGATATGAGATGTCATACTAATTTGTATATCATAGTCTACTCAAGATATCAAGAAACATGGGATGGACTATGCAAGTGTGACTATCCCATGACTTGTATCCGTTCCAGAGATAAAGGACTTAAGGATTAATGCATGAAAGGTTAATCACGAAAGGTTATGTCGAATCATGACTTCTTGTAACTTAGGTAGCAATGATGCATTGCTAGATGCCACTCATTGTCTGTGACAATAGAATCGTTCTAGTATTACTGCTAACGTTGCAAGAACCTACAGGGTCACACCCTATGGTTGAAATGAACGGAATAAAATATAGTTGGTATTGTGCTTGGTTGTCACATAAATTAAATTAATTAAAGAATTAATTTAATTGGGCAATCAAATATTGAACATATTATATGTACAAGGATGTTGTACACATAATGATAACATAATTTTATTAATATATGAATTTGATTCATATATAAATTTAAATAAATATAGTTTACCGGAATCCTTATTATAATTAATGTAATTATAATTTTCAGATATAATTAATGTAATTATAATTTTCGGTTAAAAACTTTACTGTATTTATTTAATCTTGTAATACATTCAAGAGATACCAATTATAAAAGGCCCAATTAAGAGGATACCTATTATAAAAGGCCCAATGAGAAAGGCACCCATTATAAAAGGTATTAAAAGGAGACAAAACTAAACATGAAAACCCTAAGTGATTGCTTGTTAGGTCTTGCAGCCGTCAAGCAAATAAACCTCCAAAACAGTTTTGGAGATTTCTTCCGTTCATAGTCAAACCGGGTGGATTACGTAGAGGCCGACATTGGAAAAGGTTGAGGCTTGATTCGATAGTAGATCAAAACTCTTGTTGCCAAGGCGTCGCTGTCTACTCAGATTGAAGTTTTGGTAATTTCGAAACCTTTATTTCACCCCGATTCGTTCCTCACACATGGATCCATGATTTGGATCGCCGGATCTAATTTTATTCTGCTGCTCCATGGGGTACCGGCGTTCCAACAGAATACATATAGTCCTGGCTAGAGAGATCACCCGAATCTGATATGGAGGGGAAACCAAGGAGTAGGCAATAATTTTAATCAAATCAAAAACACTAATTACCAACCTCTTTATTTGCAAAAACCCCAAGATCGGGTCAGCCCAAATGACCATACTACATGTGGTCAACGATTGGATAGAATTGAGGGAGAGATGCAGTTAATGAGAAGTGATGTCAAGCAGGTACAGTTTGAGTGCACCAACTCAACAAAAACATTGACTAAGCTAGAGTATCAAATGAGCCAATTGAGGAGCATGATGGGCAACATCAAAAGACAAATTGGCACAAGTATTCCTAGCAATAAAGAAAACAATCCCCGTAGGGAATGCAATGAACATGTGAATGTGATAGCACTTTGATCGAGCAAAGTACTGAGTAGCCCAGAAAACCCTACTCCGGAGGTAGTTTTGGAACCTATTTAAAACATTAAATGATAATCTACCTTTACTTGAGTTAATTAAGAAGGTTCCCTATTTTCAACAAATTTGTAAGTTCTAGAACTTATTTTTTAAAGGAAATGATGGTGAGGCATAAGAAAATTAAGGTAGGAGAACAAGTTAACTTAAGTGTTTCTTATAGTGTAATTATTTCAAGACATGTGCCTCAAAAACTAAAAGACCCAAGAAGTTTTACTATTCCCACTGAGATAGGGAGCATTTGCTTTAATAGAGCTCTATGTGATTTAGGAGCTAGTATTAATTTAATGCATTTATCAATTTTTGAAAAACTCGGGTTAAGGGATCTTAAAACTACTCAGATAATGCTATAATTAGTTGATAGGTCTTTGGTACATTAGAAAGGGTTATTGGAAGATGTGTTGGTCAATGTGTGAAGTCTCATTATCCCTGAAAAATTTGTGGTTCTTGATTTTGAAAAAGATTGTGAGATACCGATCTTATTAGGAATATCGTTTCTGGCTACTTCTAGGTCCACCATTGACTTAAAAAAGAATGAGTTAACTATGGAAATTAATGGTGAGACAGAAACGTTTAAATGTGGCCATCAACTAAGTAAAAAGGACATCAGAAAGGAGCTAAGAGAGCAATGTAAAAATTTATCTGTTTCTAATTTTCCCAGATCAAAGGATACTCTTCCTTTTATGCATGCAGAAAGGATAAACAAGTTGAAAGAACGAGATAAATAGGCAAAGGTGGAATGGCACAACGGACGGTGGACTAATACTGATAGAGCGAGACGTTTTTCCATCTATGAACTAAAAATACTGCTAGATGAATTTAGCAGTAAAACTTAAAATATATTTGAATTGTTGCATTATATTTGTAAATTAATGTATATTTAACTAATCACATAGCTTAGATTCTAAATTTTATTTAATGCGTGTTTATCTCTAGACTGCAACCTCCTTAAGATGTAATTTTAGGGTGAAACAAAGTTAATGTCGCAACATGGACTCAGCATGTTGTGATGAAGTAGATAGGTTTCTCAATATCTCCAAACTAATGGATGTCTTGCGACATGGAACCCCTGTGTTGAAACAAAAGAAAACTGTCAGGGATGTCGTGACATGGAACTCTTGTGTCGCGACATCGCTACAATTTTCTGTACAGTTAACCTGACCTATTCACGTAACTCGGTGGTTTAACAGTTAATTTACTTGATTTGAACCCTTTAAAACACCTATTTTCTAACCTAAAAAACATACTCACTCTATTATTAAACCTAGTCTAACCTATTTTACTTTTGTAACACCCTTAGCCTATTTTCGTCGTCAGATTTGGGTTACAGAGTATTACCGGAGCAAAACATCATATACTGAACATTTTTTTATCATGAACAAATCACATTGTAAATCATAGAAACATCAAGCAAAATCATACATACGATCCCTTTTATGAGCCTTAGAGGCCCTCAAAAGACATTGGGAACGAATCCGAACTAAATCAGAAACATATGAAATTCTTCAAACTGCAAGGGTCACACAGCCGTGTGGCCAAGCCATGTGACTCACACGGCCAAGAGACACACCCGTGTCTTAGGCTGTGTGGGCATTCGAAATAGGAACACATGACCATGTCCCAGCCCGTTCCTGTACCCGTGACCACTGATATGGGTCACACGGCCAAGCCATATGCCTGTGTGCCAGGGCTTGTACCCATTGAAATAACCCCATACGCCAGCGTGGCAGGCCGTGTGCTAGGCCGTGTAACAGCCTGACTTGCAACCCTTTTAAAGTTACAGGGGACAAATGTAACATCCCTTACCCATATCTTACGTCGAAATCAGGCACGAGGCATTACCAGACTTAACTCACTTGGTCATACAACTTAAAATATCTCTTTCACCATTTAAAATATTCTCATTAAGGACCTACGAGGCCTTAAACATACATACAAAGGGTTTCGGAACTCAACCTGAAACTTTAGTGCACTTAAAAATTTTCACCTAAACAGGGGCCACACGCCCATGTAAAATGGGACACGCCTGTGTGGGCAGGCCGTGTGGTCGCACACTCCCATGTCCCTACCCAATGTGGGATTTATTTTCATTTCGAACCTATAGGGGTTTTCACACAGCTGGACACACGCTCGTGTCCTTGGCCATTGTCCCTCACACGGCCTCGACATGCTTGTGTCTTAGCTCGTGCGCCAAAACCTTGGCATTCTGTTTGTGACGTCGTCATCTCGCTAAGGTCACACGGCCAAGGTACACGCCCGTGTCCTTAGACCGTGTGTCAAATTAAATTCCAATTTCAAGGTGCAGACTTCACACGGCCTCGGCACACACCCATGTTCGTGGCCGTGCCTACCACAAGGCTGAGACACACGACCGTGTCTCTGCCCATGTGTTTACTACAAAGCTTACTGACTTGTAAAACTAACATGCAGGGGACACACGGCCTGGTCATACACCTATGGTACTGACCGTGTGTCACACACAGCCTAGACACACGCCCGTGTGCCTACCCATGTGGACAAGAATAAGGCTATTTGCCAAGCTCTTTTTACCACCCTAGCTCACACGACATAAATCCATTCAACAAATCACTAAACAACTCTGATTTTCAATATATACTTCCATGAATAACTTCATCTTTTCATAAATAATAATGATCCATCAACTATGGTTATTTACAAAAAAGTTCATCTTTAAAGGGGCCAACACACTCTTGGCCAAAATAACCAAAAAATTCACCTAGTCTAGCCCCTATACATGCCATACTCAAAACACTAAGTCTAGATATACCGAGATGAGCTGATAGTGTGGGTGATCTTCTAATTATCTTCGTAACCGAACCGACTCTTTGACACTATAAATAAGGGAAAAGAAAGGGAGTAAGCTTTAAGCTTAATAAGTTTACATATAAAGAAATGACATCATAACATATGCTACTCAACATTTAGCATTACAAATTAGGCAAGAGCAATTCACATTTCATAGTTTTGCTTACTCGTTTCACCTCTTACAACATTCCAACCATGTCACGAGCATAATGCTCACATTCATTAACATACAACCCTGCACTTATCACCACATAATCACATGAAGTAATACATCATAATAATACCAATCACTCGGTGGTTTCGCACTTAGCCCACCTTCAATGTTTAACAGGGTGATATTGCACATAGCCCACCAACAGAGATAATTACGGTGGTATCGCACATAGCCCACCAAATGATATTATAGACGATGGTATCACACACAGCCCATCGTAATGAAGTGGTAAGGTGGTATCGTACATAGCACACCAACAAGTATAATTAAGGTGGTATCGCATACAGCCCACCATTAATTAATACGGACATTATTCCACATTTACATGTCTATTTCAACGTTCATACAAGAATTATTTATTATCTACCATATTCAATCATACAAATACACCAATAAGTAACAACATGTGTATTTAAGATGCATTGTTTACACATAAACTTACCTCGGTGCAAAACGCGTAAATCAACAGTCTATTCCGTAACCTTGCGTTTTCCCCGGTCGAGGTTGATTCCACGCTCCTCTTGGTCTATAATAAGAAACTTCACTCATTCAATCATCTTATATATCATAATACATCACAATCGATACTTAGGAAAAAATGACCATTTTGCCCTTACCTTTGGCAAAATTATGATTTTGCCCTTAGGCTTGTAAATCATTTTACAACACATTTTCTCATTAAACAAGCCTAGCTGAACATTTATTCCTCTTACAACTACTCACAAATCTAACTATTTCGTGCATTTATTACACATTTTTAATCTTTGCATTCAAGTCCTATTTAGGTGTTTTCATGCTAACACCTTTCACAAAAGTTGTTTCTCATCTGACTAGCATTCGTTTTCTTCCTTAAAAACTCAGCTAACAACATAAACTCTCTCATGGCAAGTCCCTAAACTTTCAATCATATTGCAATTTAGTCCCCTCATTAGCTAGCTTAAGCTTTGGGGGTTCCAAAAATATAAAAAATCATCAAGAAAGACCTCTACAATCAATTACTTGTTAGAGAATATGTTGGCTGAAAGTTTGTGCTTCAAAACCCTTGTTTCTTTCTGTAAATTTTGGTAGGAGAGGAAGAGAAATGAAAAAGATGATAGCTTTCCCTTTCCTAATCTTATTTTATTCATTTTTATCACCTAATATTACCAAATTTGACTAAAAATTTAATGATCTTGTCTCCCTAGTCTCTATGGCCGGCCAACACACCCCAATTGGCATAATTGCACTTTAAGGACCTCCAATTTAATATTATATGGCTAATAGACACCTTTACCTTGAAAAAATAGAACTTTCGCACTTTATGCGATTTAGTCCTTTTAAACAATTAAGTATACAATCATTAAAATTAAAGCACCAAAATTTGCATACAGCCATATATTAATGCCATAACACAAAATAGTATCAAAATAATTTTCCTCAATCTCGGATTAGCGGTCTCGAAGCCACTTTTTCAACTAGCCCCAAAATCGGGCTGTTACAACTCTCCCCTCCTTTAGAGATTTTCGCCCTCGAAAATCTTACCGGTAAAAAGGTTTGGATATTGTTCTCTCATGGCTTCTTCTGATTCCCACGTAGCATCTTCCACACCGTGTTTTTGCCATTACACTTTTACTAAAGCTATAATCTTATTCTTCAACTGTTTCACTTCTCGAGCCATAATCTTAATTGGTTCCTCTCCATAAGTCATGTCTGATCGTATCTCAATTTCTGATGGAGGGATCACATGTAAAGGATCGGAACGATATCGTCGCAACATCGACACATGAAATGCGTTGTGTATTTTCTTTAATACTACCAGCAAAGCCAACTGGTATGCCACTGGCCCAATTCTTTCGGTAACCTCATATGGCCCTATGAATCATGGTCTCAATTTGCCTTTTCGACCAAATCTCAATATTTTCTTCCACGGGGATACTTTTAGAAATACTTTGTCACCCACTTGAAACTTGTAACATCCCGATTTAGGGCCTAGTCGGAATAGTGGTGCGAGACCACAAATCTAAGGTATATGTATGATTATTTGATGTTTATGCTATGTATGTATGCTAGTGTGAAAGTTTCATGAAGCAATTTTGTGAAATTGTGGTTAAATTGTTCAAAAGGACTAAATTGCAAAAGTTACAAAATGTGAGATTCTAAAAGCTATTTGTGTGAAATAGCTTTAGAATATTAATTAGAGGTCCTTAATGAGTAATTTTCCCAATTTTTAGTTTTTGGACAAAATTGCACATGGATGAGTTAAAATAGGAAGTTTATCAAAAAGGGCATTTTGGTCATTTGGCTAATAAATGATTAAAATAGGAGAAAAGATGACAAAATTCACTCATCTTCTTCTCCAAGGTTGCTGAAATTTTCAAGAGCCATTGTTAGGGTTCTTCAAATTTTTCAAGCTTGCTAGTAAGTGCATCTAAGCCCCATTTTTTATATTCTTCGTATTTTTGAAGTCCTAGTAGCATGATTAAGCTATTTTTAGCTATTTGATGAGCTGTGATGGATGTTCAAAAATGTACCCAAGTATGACATGCATGTATTTTGATGTTTTATGGAAGAATATGAAAGCTTGATGTAGTAGAAACGTCTTTTGCAAAGTGATTTTCAATGAAAAATGCATGTACGGACTTGTTTGTGAAAGTCTTGAGTTTGGTCATACATGTATGATGTAGTGAGAATTGATGAATGCTTTAGTTGAGTAAGTGACTCGACTAAGCATGAAAGGCTAGAAAGTTGAATTGAAAGTTCATGTAAAATTTTTCGGATCAACTTATCATCTTTTGGTACACAAATTCTGTCGTGAAACATCAAACAACCATCCGAACTCACCCGAAAATCAGAATCATTACCCGATTCACACTTAGCTCTCTTAGCTTTCATCTCATCATCGTTCTTTTGAGCTTCACATATTTGTTGAATAAATAACGGTCTAGCCCTCAACTCAGCCAATATAGCACCACCATCAGACAATGCTAAGTTTGTGCTTATGGCTCTCAAAGCATACAAGGATTTCCTACTCAAGGCATCCGTGACTACATTCGCTTTCCTTGGATGGTAATCAATTACTAGCTCATAATCCTTCAATAATTCGAGCCACCGTCGTTGCTGCAAATTTAAATCCTTTTGGTCCATCTTATGATTAGTGAAGATTCGACTCTTCTACCCATATAAATAATGACGTCAAATCTTCAAAGCAAAAACGGCTGCAGCCAACTCCAAATCATGAGTCGGATAATTCTTCTCATGTGGTTTTAGCTGTCTCGAGGCGTAAGCTACTACCTTACCCTCTTGCATCAACACACAACTGAGACCATTTAGTGACGCATCACTGAAGACTATAAATTCTTTCCCTGACTCTGGTTGTACCAAAACTGATGCTACCAAAACTGGTGCCTCAGTCAACAATGTTTTCAAACTCTCAAAACTCTGTTGACATTTCTCAGCCCATTCAAACTTAACATCCTTATGCAACAGCTTCGTCATCGGGGTAGCAATCATGGAAAACCCTTTTATGAATCGTCTGTAGTACCCCGCTAAACCCAAAAAGCTTCTGACTTCTGACACATTTTTCGGCGGTTTCTACTCCACAATAGCCGAAGTATTACTCAGATCAACTCTAATACCATCACCCGACACAATGTGTCCTAGGTATCCAACCTCTCAGAGCCAAACTCACTCTTGCTAAATTTAGCATACAACTGTTTATCTCTTAAAGTCTGCAAAATAATTCTCATGTGCTCTGCATGATCACTCACATCCTGAGAATAAATCAATATGTCGTCGATAAAGACAACTACAAACTTGTCCAAATACGGTCGAAAGACATAGATCATTAAATCCATAAAAATCCAGGAGCATTCGTTAAACCAAATGGCATGACAAGAAATTCATAATGGCCATACCTCATCCGAAATGCAGTTTTCGGCACATCTTGTTCCTTAACCCTCAATTGGTAATAGCCAGACCTTAGGTCTATCTTAGAGAACACTGTAGCTCCTTTCAGTTGGTCAAATAAATCATCTATCCCTGGCAAAGGATACTTATTCTTCATAGTCACTTTGTTGAGTTGCATGTAGTCTATGCACAATCTCATCGTCCCATCTTTCTTCTTCACAAAAAGCACTGGAGCACCCCATGGTGAATAGCTTGGTCTTGAAATCCCTTGTCCGTTAATTCTTGCAACTGAACTTTCAATTCTAATGGTGCCATCCTATACAGAGCAACCGAAATAGGTGTCGTACCTGGAACTAACTCAATCCCAAACTCGACCTCTCTAACTGGAGGCAATCCGTGTAACTCTTCCGGTAATACATCCAGATACTCACATACCATTAGTACTATTTCAATCTTTACTTCAGACTCTTGAGTATTTAGCACAAAAGTGAGATAGGACTCGCATCCTTTTCTCAAATATTTCTCAGCCATCATGGACAAAATTATCACCGGTAAACTATCTGACCCACCTGATTCAATCTAAATAACATCTCCATTTTCACATTTCAATTCAATAAATTTACTACCACAGTTCACTAAAACACTATGAGTAGTCAACCAATCCATTCCAAGAATCAAGTCAAATTCATCAAACGGCAATAACATAAGATTTGCCAGAAAACAATGACCCCTAATTGTCAAAGGACAATTCCTACACACATTGTTAACTAGCACATGTTTGCCTAACGGGTTTGACACCTTAACTACAAATTCTGTAGACTCAACAATCATACTCATACTAGATGCCAATTTCATGCAAACATAAGAATGAGTAGACCCCGGATCAATCAAAGTAATAATAGAGGTGTCATGAAGAGAAAACGTACCCGTTATCACATCTGGAGATGATACCTCTTCGCAAGCGCGAATGGCATAAGTCCTTGCAGGTGCTTGACTCTCCGGTCTCACGGTAGAATCTCGAGACGTACCTCTACCACTAGTCCCACCTCCCGGGTTCCTTTGTGATCTACCCCTTGAAGATACATTGCTAGATCTTATCTCTTGCTTCCATTCCTTGTCATCCCTCTCAAGGCAATTTCGGATGAAATTATCGGGGGAACCACACTTATAACAGTTTCAGTTATTCTCCCAACACTCTCCAGTGTGTTTCCTTCCAGAATTTAGACACTCTGGTTTGGACTTTTGATTGCCCACACTTGCCATCGAGGTAGTTTGGACTCCCGGGCTCTAGTATGTGTTACCTCGACCTCTAAGCGAATACCCAAATGACACAGTCGTCCGAGGGTTTACTTCCTTAGATCTATTCGATTGAGCTTGGTATGATTTATTCATCGACCTATTTCTTGCATCCAAAGCTTCACTCACAACCTTCCTCTTTTCCTTATTCAACTCTTCGGCCTTACATGCCCTATCAACCAACACTACAAACTCTTTTAACTCCAAAATCCCAACTAGAAGTCTGACATCCTCATTCAGCCAATCTTCAAACCTTTTGCACAAGATAGCTTCTTTTGACACACACTCTTGCGCGTACTTGCTGAGCCTAACAAACTCTTACTCATATTCTGCCACACTCATTTTTCCTTGCTTTAGCTCAAGGAATTCTTTCCGTTTTTGTTCTACAAACCTCTAACTTATATACTTCTTTCGGAACTCTTCCAAAAAGAAGTCCCACGTTACCCTCTCTCTTGGACATACCGAAGTTAACGTCTTCCACCAACAATAGGCCGAGTCCCTTAGCAATGACACTGCACATTTCAAGCTCTCCTTAGATGTACAGGAGAGTTCATCAAATACTCTCATTGAGTTCTCAAGCCAGAACTCCGCCCTCTCAGGGTTATCGTCTATATTAGCCCTAAACTCCTCGGCCCCTTGCTTCTGAATCTTATCTACCGGAGGTTCGGTCATTCTAACTAAATCTATACATTGAGGAACCATAGGACCTGATTGAGGCATAAGAGGGAGGGGAGGAGGTTGAGCATTAGGGTTCGCTCGTACATACTCCGTGTACAAATTACTCATCATTTGGAGAAAAGCTTCTTGGGCCTCTTCTCCTTGACCCCTAGTCTCGGGTCCACTCTCTACAGGCCCGGTCCCTTGTGTGAGAGCCGGTGCATTACTAGCTGCGTCATCAACAGCTGCACGATCGAGATCCATTTACTATATAAAAAACAAAGTTTAAAATTATCAGAATCCACCACACTATCATTATACGCGTATGGCATGTATAGCTAGACTCTTATACAAGTTACGGTAGTCTGAGAATCGACTAAACTATAGCTCTGATACCACTAAATGTAACATCCCTTACCCGTATCTTACGTCAGAACCGGGCACGAGGCATTACCGAACTTAACTCACTTGTTCATACAACTTAAAATATCTCTTTCACCATCCAAAACATTCTCATTAAAGACCTACGAGGCCTTAAACATACATACGAAGGGTTTTGAAACTCAACCGGAAACTTTAGTGCACTTAAAAATTTTCACCTAAAATGGGGCCACACACTCGTGTGGGCAGGCCGTGTGGTCACACACGCCCATGTCCCTACCCCATGTGGGATTTATTTCCATTTCGAACCTATAGGGGTTTTCACACGGCCGGACACACGCCCGTGTCCCTCACATGGCCTCGACATGCCCGTGTCCCTCACATGCCCTCGACACGCCCGTGTCTTAGCCCGTGCACCAAAACCTTGGCATTCTGTTTACGACGTCATCATCTCGCTGAGGTCATGCGGCCAAGGCACACGCCCATGTCCTTAGACCGTGTGTAAAATAAATTCTAATTTCAAGGTGTAGACTACACACGACTTGGGTACACACCCATGTTCGTGGCCGTGCCTACCACACAGCTGAGACACACGGCCGTGTCTCTGCCCGTGAGTTTACTACAAAGCTTACTGACTTGTAAAACTAACATACAGGGGACACACGGCCTGGTCACACACCCATTAAACTGACCGTGTGTCACACACGGCCTAGACACACGCCCGTGTGCCTACCCGTGTTGACAAAAACAAGGCTATTTGCCAAGCTCTTTTCACCATCCTAGCTCACACGACATAAATCCATTCAAAAAATCACTAAACAACTCCGATTTTTAATATATACTTCCATGAATAACTTCATCTTTTCATAAATAATCATGGGCCATCAAGTATGGTTATTTACAAAAGAGTTCATCTTTAAAGGGGCCAACACACTTTTGGCCAAAATAACAAAACAATTCACCTAGGCTAGCCCCTATACATGCCATACTCAAAACTCTAAGTCTAGATATACCAAGATGAGCTGATAGTGTGGGTGATCTTCCAATTATCTTCGTAATCGAACCGGCTCTTTGACACTATAAACAAGGGAAAAGAAAGGGAGTAAGCTTTAAGCTTAGTAAGTTTACATATAAAAAAATGACATCATAACATATGCTACTCAACATTTAGCATTACAAACTAGGCAAGAGCAATTCACATTTCATAGTCTTGCTTACTCGTTTCACCTCTTACCACATTCCAACCATGTCACGAGCATAATGCTCACATTCATTAACATACAGCCCTGCACTTATCACCACATGATCACATGAAATAATACATCATAATAATACCAATCACTCGGTGGTTACGCACTTAGCGCACCATCAATGTTTAACAGGGTGGTATCGCACATAGCCCACCAATAGGGATAATTACGGTGGTATCGCACATAGCCCACCAAATGATATTATAGACGATGGTATCATACACAACCCATCGTAATGAAGTGGTAAGGTGGTATCACCCATAGCCCACCAACAAGTATAATTAAGGTGGTATTGCACACAGTCCACCATTAATTACTACGGACATTATTCCTGTAACACCCCACACCCGACCTAGACGTTATGACCGGATCTAGCGTGCTACATCAGGTGTTGTTTGAAAACTTTGCGTTCGTTGGAAAACGTATATACGAATCAAAACTTTCTACCGTTTAAAAAAATCTCGATTTTCGTTGCTTATTAACAGAACAAGTATTACTCAAAATCATCCCTTTTCAAAAATATTATTATGCATCTATTATTTTTTTAAAAACCTTGTCTGTTACGAAAGTTTGGTTTAAACAGTTGCAGAAACGTGATATTTTAAAAACAGTAGTTATTGTTTTAAAACCCGTGTTTAAATAAATTAGCAGGTTGTAAAGAAATACCAAATAAAAGTTAAAAACAATTCCAATGGCCTTATTACAAAAAAATTATTAACCCAAAAATTAAAGTAAAGTAAACTAAAATAAGGTAGCTATATTAACCCCAAGAACATACAAGACGTGTGGCCACCTCCGAGTCCCTCGCAGCTCCAAATCCTCTAAGGCTGAGGATTACCTACACAGTTAAAGAGAAAGGGTGAGTTACGAGAACTCAGTGTGTAAACCCCTTATTACACCCACAGTTTGGGCCCAAGCCCATGCAGTATCAATCTGGGCCTAAGCCCTATTCAGTAACAGTCTGGACTAAAGCCCTATTCAATAACAGTCTGGGCCGAAGCGCTATTCAGTAACAGTCTAGGCCGAAGCCCTATGATATGAAAAACAAATATGTACCCAACCAAGTCCAACCAACATACCACCCTTACCAACCAACACACCTGTGAGGACCAAGTCAACCCACCCAACCAGTACACCAATAACGCAAACTAGATGCTAATGATAGTATACGTGGCTGAGCCACTAAATCAGTATAACGTGGCAAAAGCCACTAAATTAGTATAACATGGTAGAGCCACCAGTACAGTGCTTCCTTCAAATCCATAACCAAACCCATGCAGTATGCCATGTCATAATTAAACCATGTAAGCAGTGCATCATCATAGACATTAAACATACAGTTACTACTCATACATCGATGATCCTACCACTAAGGGTAAAATAGTCATTTGGGGGTAACACAGTAATTTTGCCCATCAGGGGTATTTTGGAAATTTTACTCACCAAGGGTATTTCGGTAATTTACCCATCAAGGGTAATTCAGTAATTTACTCATCTACGGCCTTTCCGGAGGCCAACTATCGCCTCGAGCGACACAGGTTCCATTTTGGGTCAAAACGGTGCAATTGGGCCAAAAATCCAATTTCGGCCCAAATGGGGCCCACACGCTCGTGTGGCCCAAACAACCCATTTTCGGTCTTGGATCTGTGTACTTCGCAGTCGCATCCATCATCCGGCACTTACCACGGATTTTGCCCATGTGGGCCCATTAACCCATTGGGCCCACTTAACGCACTTCGGCTCAACAAGGCCCACTACAGCCTCAGTTTCGCGAGAGAGTTCGGGTCACTCCCAATAGTTTATCGCCAACATTATTGACTTGGTTTAACTCTACAAGCGCTCGCACACTCGAGAGTTCTCAGTTGCCAATACTCCAGCTTTTCGGTATTTCAGCTTTTAGCCGATTCACAGAACATCGCATGTCAGAATAAACAGTGGTGTGAGATTATTGATTACGAACGTGACACGCATCCTTTAGCACTGCTCCTTACTTTACCGAGTTTTTCTAAATCCTCTCTGATTATCAGAGAAGATTAATGACCCCGCACTGTACCCTGCGTTTCAATACACCATTATTAGAGAAGTTGAATGAGATGTGGTTAACATCCACCCTTGCCAAAACCAAACCCCCAGGCAAGATTGGTCCTTCAACCAAACATAAAGTGCGAAACTTACTTGATCAAGGCTTGAGAGTAACGTTTCAACTATTTCCGAACACTACTCCCTTCTATGTCACGAGTGCACCTAAAACAAATTAATTTCAGACTACAGAAGAAAGGGGTTCGGCCACTTAGAGAAAAGAATAGATGACCCGACCATTAACCAACACAAAAGAGTCAACGCTACTTACCTTCAAGTTTCGGTATAAACAACTTCCTTCTACCAACCAGAATAGACGGCCCCCAAAGATGACAGTAACTAGGAAGGGAAAAGAGAGATTAGCTTCGGCTTAAACCATTAAAGAATAAGAGATGGAGTGTTGAGAACAAAAAGGGAGAATAGGCTCGGGTATGGAAAGAAAAGAGTAGAAAAGAAGATGAGAGGAAAAGAAAAGAAATGGATGAAATGTGAAGAGAGATGGGAAGAAGAAGTTTCGGCTAAACAAGTGTTTAGGCTATTTGCAAAAAGAAAGAACACGCGAAAGGTACGAAGGAGGAGAGAAGAAAAAGCTAAGAATTCAGCAAAGGTGGATTGAGAAAGAAATGACCCAAAATGACAAAGAAAAATACCCATAATGCAAGAACTCACCAAAGAAACTAGAGAAAATTTGGCACTCTCCCCTCTCAAAAAACCGAATATGCACTCCCAAATGACCCCTCTTCAGCCGAAATTCCCACTTACCACACTCCCACTCACGGCCAACCCTTCCACACACCTCACTTCCTTGATTTTCTCCCCTTTTTCCTCCTACTATTACTCTCCTCCATCCATTTGAATTATTTGACCAAGTCTCCAATTCCCCTTGAAGAGTTTGATCCCAACTCTGCTTCCTCCACTCTCAAGTCACAAAATAAAAGCCTCTATTTGCAACCTGAGGGATTCGAACCCCTTCCCTCCTTGCTCTCCCATTGATGCCATAGCCACCTTGCCACATGCTCAACTTGTGCCTCATATATGCATATAATTATACTTAAGCCCTACTGCCAACAGCCCTCTCCACTAAAAGGGCCAAAAACTAAATTTTTTTTCCCAGGCTCAAACTTGAACCCAAGCCTCCTTAGGACCCCCCAAATACACTCAAATAACCAGCTGAGCAAGCACAACATAAAACTAAGCAAAAATTACAACCCCTAACTTTTGGGGCGTTACAATTCCACATTTACATGTCTATTTCAACGTTCATACAATAATTATTTATTATCTACCGTATTCAATCCACTTGAAACATAATTGTTCTCAATCATACAAATACACCAATAAGTAACAACATGTGTATTTAAGATGCATTGTTTACACATAAACTTACCTCGGTGCAAAATGCGTAAATCAACAGTCTATTCCGTAACCTTGCCTTTTCCCCGGTCAAGGTTGATTCCACGCTCTTCTTGGTTTATAATAAAAAAATTCACTCATTCAATCATCTTATATATCATAATACATCACAATCAATACTTAGGCAAAAATGACCATTTTGCCCTTACACTTTGGCAAAATTACGATTTTGCCCTTAGGCTCGTAAATCATTTTTCGACACATTTTCTCATTAAACAAGCCTAGCTGAACATTTATTCCTCTTACAACTACTCACAAATCTAACTATTTCATGCATTTATTACACATTTTTAATCTTTGCATTCAAGTCCTATTTAGGTGTTTTCATGCTAACACCTTTCAAAAAAGTTGTTTCTCATCTCACTAAGATTCATTTTCTTCCTTAAAAACTCAGCTAACAACATAAGCTCTCTCATGGCAAGTCCCTAAACTTTCAATCATATTGCAATTTATTCCCCTCATTAGCTAGCTTAAGCTTTGGGGGTTCCAAAAATATAAAAAATCATCAAGAAAGACCTCTAAAATCACTTACTTGTTAGAGAATATGTTGGCTGAAAGTTTGAGCATCAAAACCCTTGTTTCTTTCTGTAAATTTCGGTAGGAGAGGAAGAGAAATGAAAAGATGATAACTTTCCCTTTACTAATCTTATTTTATTCATTTTTATCACCTAATATTACAAAATTTGACCAAAAATTTAATGCTCTTGTCTCCCTAGTATCTATGGCCAGCCAACACACCCCAATTGGCATAATTGCACTTTAAGGACCTCCAATTTAATATTCTATGGCTAATAGACACCTCTACCTTGAAAAATAGAACTTTCACACTTTATGCGATTTAGTCCTTTTTCACAATTAAGCATACAATCATTAAAATTAAAGCACCAAAATTTGCATATAGCCATATATTAATGCCATAACACACAAAATAGTATCAAAATAATTTTCCTCAATGTCGGATTAGCGGTCTCGAAACCACTGTTCCAACTAGCCTCGAAATCGGGCTGTTACGACACACACCCTTGTCGCCAAACACAAGCCCGAGACACATGCCCGTGTCTCTTCCTGTGTGGACAAAAAAATAGGCCATTTCTAAGCCATTTTTCGCACCATTGAAGCATGAACCTACAATCACTTTTGCATATATGAAAAAGCATTCAAATTGCATTAAAACCAAGCATAAATAAACAATCCCAATATGGTATGTAAACATCAAACCAATATTGTAACACCCCAAACCCGGCCTAGAAGTTAGGCCCAAATCTGGCGTGTCACATTGAAGTGTTTCTCAAAAACCGTGTTTTCATTTGCGTTCAATTATTTTCAGAACGTGGTTTATATAAAAACTATTCCCTTTTCAAAATGTTAATAATCACTTAGTAAAATCTTTTTCAATTGCGAAAGCATAATTAAAATTAATGATTTATGGAAACATGATATTAAAAATTGGGTTGCAGAAATGTGGTGTTTGAAAGTAGTTATTGTTTTGGAAAACCCGTGTTTTCTAGCCTGGGAGATAAAAAAATAATAGAAAATAAAAGTTTAAATCCCAAATGGCCTTATTACAAAAGTATCAAACCCAAAGTAAATTATTTGAAAGGCTAGCCATAAGGAAAAACTTGAGAACATGTGGCCACCTACAAGTCCCTCGCAGCACTGATCCGTCTAAGGCTGGGGATTACCTGTACAGTTAAAAACGGGGTGAGTTTATGAAAACTAAGTGTGTAATCCCCTAATCGGTCATTAACTAGGCCTAAGCCCATACAGAAGCAAACTGGGCCGAAGCCCATACAGAAGCAAACTGGGTCAAAGCCCTATTCAGTAAAAATCTGGGCCTTAGCCCTATAAACATGATAATGCAACAGAGTATGCAGCCCAACCCAACAGTCCATCCGCTACACACCCCTGTACCAGCCCTACACACCTGTGGGGACCAAGTCAACCCACCCTGCGCTACACACTAATATGAAAGACAAGCTGCTCATCACAGAATTTGTGGCAGAGCCACCAGAATAACAGAATATACGTGGCATAGCCACCAGTCAGAATGTGGCAGAGCCACCAGAATACACTTCCTCCGATCATCAAACCCAACCCCATGCAACATATTAAAAATACAATGCATCATACGTACAAAAACGTAAATAAAGCATATACAAGATAACCAACCATAATCAAGGGTATAAAGGTCATTTACCCTCCGGGGGTATTTCGGTAATTTACCCTCCAGGGCTATTTCGATAATTTACCCTCCAGGCCCAAACGGGCCCACACGCTCGTGTGGCCCATTACACGTAGTTTCAGTCTCAGATTTTCAGATTTCGCAACTACACTTATCCTTTGACAGTTTTACACCCAATTTCGCCCAAGTGGGCCGGTTAGCCCATTGGGCCCATTTGGCCCGTTTTAGCTCGATTTGGCCCGTTACAGCCTCAGTTTCGCGAGAGTGCTCGTGACACGCTCAACGACTTACCGTCAATATTCGTGTTTCGGTTACCACAATGAGCGCTCGCAGCTCGAGTGGTCATAGTTGCTGATTTTTCAGTTTTTCGGCTTTTGGCCGAGTCAGAGAACAACACATGCAATTATCTAGTTTGGTGTGAGATTACACACCTAATTACGAATTGTACTGAATAATCATGAGCGCCATCACCTTCACTAGAGCGATCAAACTGCGATTTGCCCAGTTAAACCAAAGTTATCTAAGCAGAGATAATGATGCAAATAGGCGTAAGACCCATTCTCGGCCCAAATGGACCCACACGCTCGTGCGGCCCATTTAGCCCAAATCTAGCCACAGATATGAGATTCACATAGTCTAATCCAACATTTACTACAAAATCATGCAACTTATTCAAATGGGCCCACTTGGCCCCGTTCGGCCCATCGTGGCCCAAACAACATCAACCGACACGAATACTTATGGTGGCCTCAACTATCGCGTCGAAGCTACCACACGTGCGCTCGCATGCTCGTCTGGCTACCATCGTCGTGTGACCGGCATTTCGGCATTGGCCGCTCTACAACTAGAGTAGTGCGAAATACACACCTGATAGGAATCTAAAGCTGCTAATCCGCACTCCGAGCACTCCTATGCCCAAACACCCAGCAAGGTATGCTTACACTCCTTATAGATTTCTCTATTTAAAGCCAACTTCTCACCTTCCCTTTTGCTAGCTTTCTGATGTGGGATCCCTCCTTCAGCAGAGTTTAATTCCAACACAAACTCTGGCCGTCCCAACTTAGCAAAATAAATATCCCTTTTTGCTTTCGATGGGATTCAAACTCAAGCTCCCTTGTAACATAATCCACGCCGCTAGCCAATTTACCAACTAGCTCCTTGTTGTCTTAAAACATGCGCAACTAAATATAAATCTATGGGCCAAAGTCTAAGTTCACTTAAAAATAAATCAAAATGAAATGCAAGCGCCAAGACTTGAACCTTAGACCCCTTACTTCCTTGTGGCGTCATTCCCTTGTCTCTAATGTGGCGTCATTTGCCACTAGACGACAACCCCTTTTGTGTCATTTTTCTCCATATATTATTCTTAAAGCTTATTTACTAACTTTCAGGGTTTTATTCACCTAAAACCAAAATTTTCCTAAAGCCCAAGTTTGATCCCGTGCCTTCATAGAATCCCCCTAACCTTCCAAAATCACTCACCTAATAGGTCCAACTTGAAATAATGAAAACCGTGTTTTCGTTTGCGTTCATTTATTTTCAAAACGTGGTTTATATAAAAACTATTCCCTTTTCAAAATGTTATTAATCATTTAGTAAAATCTTTTTCAATTGCAGAAGCTTAATTAAAATTAATGATTTATGGAAACATGATATTTAAAATTGAGTTGCAGAAACTTTGGGTTTGAAAGCAGTTATTATTTTGGAAAACCCGTGTTTTCTAGCCTGGCAGATAAAAAAATAATAGAAAATAAAAGATTAAATCTCAAATGGCCTTATTACAAAAATATCAAACCCAAAGTAAATTATTTGAAAGGCTAGCCATAAGGAAAAACTTGAGAACATGTGGCCACCTTCGAGTCCCTTGCAGCACCGATCCGTCTAAGGCTGGGGATTACCTGCACAGTTAAAAACGGGGTGGGTTTATGAAAACTCAGTGTGTAATCCCCTAATTGGTCATTAATTGGGCTTGAGCCCATACAAAAGCAATCTGGGCCGAAGCCCAAACAAAAGCAAACTGGGCCAAAGCCCATACAGAAGCAAATTGGGCCGAAGCCCTATTCAGTAACAATCTGGGCCTTAGCCCTATAAACATGATAATGCAACAGAGTATGCAGCCCAACCCAACAATCCATCTGCTACACACCCCCGTACCAACCCTACACACTTGTGGGTTCCAAGTCATCCCACCCAGCCCTACACACCAATATGGCAGACAAGCTGCTCATCACAGAAGTTGTGGCGGAGCCACCAAAATAACAGAATATCGTGGCATAGCCACCAGACAGAATGTGGCAGAGCCACCAAAATACACTTCCTCCGATCATCAAACCCAACCCCATGCAACATATTAAAAATGCAATGCATCATACGTACAAAAAGGAAAATAAAGCATATACAAGATAACCAACCATAATCAAGGGTATAACGATCATTTACCCTTCGGGGGTATTTCGGTAATTTACCCTCCAGGGGCATTTTGTTAATTTACCTTTCAGGGATATTTTCGTAATTTACCTTCTAAGGGTATTTCGGGTAATTTTATCATTTAACGGCCTTTCCGAAGGCCTACTGTCACCTCGAGCGACACAGGACCCTTTTTGGGTCTCTACGGAACTATTGGGCCTAAGATCCATTTCAGGCCCAAACGAGCCCACACGCTCGTGTGGCCCATTACAAGTAGTTTCGGTCTCAGTTTTTCAGATTTCGCAACTGTACTTATCCTTTGACAGTTTTACACCCAATTTCGTCCAAGTTGGCCGGTTAGCCCATTGGGCCCATTTGGCCCGTTTCGACCCGATTTGGCCCGTTACAGCCTCAGTTTCGCGAGAGTGCTCTTGACACCCTCAACAACTTACCATCAATATTCATGTTTCGGTTACCACTACGAGCGCTCGTACGCTCGAGTGGTCACAGTTGACGGTTTTCCAGCTTTTCAACTTTTGGCCGAGTCATAGAACAACACATGCAAATTATCTAGCTTGGTGTGAGATTACACACCTAATTACGAGTTGTACTGAATAATCACGAGCGTTGTCACCTTCACTAGAGCGATCAAATTGCGATTTGCCCAGTTAAACCAAAGTTACCTAAGTAGAGATAATGGTGCAAATGGGCCTAAGGCCCATTCTTGGCCTAGATGGACCCACATGCTCGTGTGGCCCATTTAGCCCAAATCTAGCCACAGATATGAGATTCGCATAGTCTAATCCAACATTTACTACACAATCATGCAACTTATTCATATAGGCCCATGGGCCCATTGGGCCCACTTCGCCCTGTTCGGCCCCTTGTGGCCCAAACAACATCAACCCACAAGAATACTCATGGTGGCATCAACTATCGCGTCGAAGCTACCACATGTGTGCTCGCACGCTCCTGTGGCTACCATTGCCGTGTGACCGGCATTTCGGCATTGGCCGCTCTACAACTAGAGTAAGCTGCTAATTCGCGCTCCGAGCACTCCTATGCCCAAACGCCCAGCAAGGTATGCTTACACTCCTCATAGATTGCTCTATTTCAAGCCAGCTTCTCACCTTCCCTTTCTGATGTGGGATCCCTCATTCAGCAGAGTTTAATTCCAACACAAACTCTGGCCGTCCCAACTTAGCAAAATAAATATCCCTTTTTGCTTGCGATGGGATTCAAAATCAAGCTCCCTTGTAACATAATCCACGCCGCTAGCCACTTTACCAACTAGCTCCTTGTTGTCTTAAAACATGCGCAACTAAATATAAATCTATGGGCCAAAGTCTAAGTTCACTTAAAAATAAATCAAAATGAAATGCAAGCTCCAAGACTTGAACCTTGGATCCCTTACTTCCTTGTGGCATCATTCCCTTGTCTCTTATGTGGTGTCATTTGCCATTAGACCACAACCCCTTTTGTGTTATTTTTCTCCATATATTATTCTTAAAGCCTACTTACTAACTTTCAGGGTTTTATTCACCTAAAACCAAAATTTTCCTAAAGCCCAAGTTTGATCTCGGGACTTCATAGAAGCGCCCTAACCTTCCAAAATCACTCACCTAATAGGTCCAACTTGAAATATTGCCGTTCACAAATTCCCAAAAATTTAAAAAAACTCCTACGCTCAAGGCCCAATAGGCCCAATTCTTGTAGCCCCAATTTCGGGGCGTTACAAATATACCCCCTTAAAGAAATTTCATCCCCGAAATTTCCAGCCATCTTATAGGGGTTTAACACAGACTACCCTACTATGCTGCCGCTGTGCACTCTCATCCCAACAACACCAAAACACTTTTAACTTAATCTTGAAACCTCTTACACACAACCAAACATCTAATCGCAGAAACGCACAGGTATTTTTCACACGTGCATACAATTTCTATATACAAACATCACATCCAAACAGAACACACAGAATAAATACCAAAATACAGTCATTACAGCATATAACAGAGCATAAGGTTAGGAAACTTACGGATTTAGTGCCGGAGACTCGGTGTGCCATACTTCTAATAACATTATCACTTTTTCTAAACCACAATTTAAACAAATTTGGAAAAAAAATTTAAACCCATTCCGCAGCTGAGTTTTGCAACCAGGCTCTGATACCATGAAATGTAACACCCCAAACTTGGCCTAGAAGTTAGGCCCGAATCTGGTGTTTCACATTGAAGTGTTTCTCGAAAATCGTGTTTTAGTTTGCGTGCATTTATTTTCAAAACGTGGTTTATATAAAACTATTCCCTTTTCAAAATGTTATTAATCATTTAGTAAAATCTTTTTCAATTGGGGAAGCTTAATTAAAATTAATGATTTATGGAAACATGATATTTAAAATTGGGTTGCGGAAACGTAGTGCTTGAAATCAGTTATTGTTTTGGGAAACCTGTGTTTTCTAGCCTGGCAGATAAAAAAATAATAGAAAATAAAAGTTTAAATCTCAAATGGCCTTATTACAAAAATATCAAACCCAAAGTAAATTATTTGAAAGGCTAGCCATAAGGAAAAACTTGAGAACATGTGGCCACCTCCGAGTCCCTCGCAGCACCGATCCGTCTAAGGCTGGGGATTACCTGCACAGTTAAAAACGGGGTGAGTTTATGAAAACTCAGTGTGTAATCCCCTAATTGGTCATTAACTGGGCCTGAGCCCATACAAAAGCAAACTGGGCCGAAGCCCATACAAAAGCAAACTGAGCCGAAGCCCATACAGTAGCAAATTGGGCTGAAGCCCTATTCAGTAACAATCTGGGCTTTAGCCCTATAAACATCATAATGCAACAGAGTATGCAGCCCAACCCAACAATCCATCTGCTACACACCCCCGTACCAACCCTACACACCTGTGGGGACCAAGTCAACCCACCCAGCCCTACACACCAATATGGCAGACAAGCTACTCATTATAGAATTTGTGGCGGAGCCACAAGAATAACAGAATATCGTGGCATAGCCACCAAACAGAATGTGGCAGAGCCACCAGAATACACTTCCTCCGATCATCAAACCCAACCCCATGCAACATATTAAAAATGCAATGCATCAAACGTACAAAAAGGAAAATAAAGCATATACAACATAACCAACCATAATCAAGGGTATAACGGTCATTTACCCTGCGGGGGTATTTCGGTAATTTACCCTCAAAGGGTATTTCGGGTAATTTTATCATTTAATAGCCTTTCTGAAGGCCTACTGTCGCCTCGAGCGACACATGACCCTTTTTGGGTCTCTACGGAACTATTGGGCCTAAGACCATTTTAGGCCCAAACGGACCCACACGCTCGTGTGGCCCATTACAAGTAGCTTCGGTCTCAGATTTTTAGATTTCGCAACTGTACTTATCCTTTGACAGTTTTACACCCAATTTCGCCCAAGTGGGCCGGTTAGCCCATTGGGCCCATTTGGCCCGTTTCGACACGATTTGGCCCGTTACAGCCTCAGTTTCACGAGAGTGCTCGTGACACCCTCAACGGCTTACCGTCAATATTTGTGTTTTAGCTACCACTACGAGCGCTCGAACGCTTGTGTGGTCCCAGTTGCCGGTTTTCAGCTTTTCGGCTTTTGGGCGAGTAATAGAACAACACATACAATTATCTAGCTTGGTGTGAGATTACACACCTGATTACGAGTTGTACTGAATAATCACGAGCGCCGTCACCTTCACTAGAGCGATCAAATTGCGATTTGCCCAGTTAAACCAAAGTTATCTAAGTAGAGATAATGGTGCAAATGGGCCTAAGGCCCATTCTCGACCTAGATGGACCCACACGCTCGTGTGGCCCATTTAGCCCAAATCTAGCCGCAGATATGAGATTCTCATAGTCTAATCCAACATTTACTACACAATCATGCAACTTATTCATATGGGCCCAGGGACCCATTGGGCCCACTTCGCCCCGTTCGGCCCCTCGTGGCCCAAACAACATCAACCCACAAGAATACTCATGGTGGCCTCAACTATCGCATCGAAGCTACCACACGTGCGCTCGCACGCTCCTATGGCTACCATCATTGTGTGACCGGCATTTCCGCTTTGGCCGCTCTACAACTAGAGTAAGCTGCTAATCCGCGCTCCAAGCACTCCTACGCCCAAACGCCCAGCAAGGTATGCTTACACTCCTCATAGATTGCTCTATTTAAAGCCACCTTCTCACCTTCCCTTTCTGATATGGGATCCCTCCTTCAGCAGAGTTTAATTCCAACACAAACTCTGGCTGTCCCAACTTAGCAAAATAAATATCCTTTTTTGCTTGCGATGGGATTCAAACTCAAGCTCCCTTATAACGTAATCCACGCCGCTAGCCACTTTACCAACTAGCTCCTTGTTGTCTTAAAACATGTGCAACTAAATATAAATCTATGGGCCAAAGTCTAAGTTCACTTAAAAATAAATCAAAATGAAATACAAGCGCCAAGACTTGAACCTTGGATCCCTTGCTTCCTTTGGCGTCATTCCCTATTCTCTTACGTGGCGTCATTTGCCATTAGACCACAACCCCTTTTGTGTCATTTTTCTCCATACATTATTCCTAAAGCCTACTTACTAACTTTCAGGGTTTTATTCACCTAAAACCAAAATTTTCCTAAAGCCCAAGTTTGATCCCAGGACTTCATAGAAGCGCCCTAACCTTCCAAAATCACTCACCTAATAGGTCCAACTTGAAATAATGCTGTTCTCAAATTCCCAAAAATTTTAAAAAAACTCCTATGGTAAAGGCCCAATAGGCCCAATTCTCTTAGGCCCAATTTTGGGGCGTTACAAATATGCCCAAAGGGCACCTCAATTACAACATCAATACATGTACAACCATATGCTTAAATTTGTCATAATGTTCACTAACTTCAAAACTAAGTTTGCATCAACATATGCCATTTAAATTACCTAACAACCTAACACCAAAGTACCAATTGTATCATTCAACTACTAGCACCAATAGATCTATATGCCATTGATAGTAAAGATACCAAATCACCGCATTTCAAACATATCATAAAACACTTATATCATGCATTTTTAAACTAATCTTTCAACTTTATTTATTCAAACACTTGTCCAAGATATAAATGCTAGCATAACAACTTAATTCATCAACATTAAACCATTCACATGTGATTTCATCCATAAAATTTTATAAAAGGCAAAAGATACATATATACAACCTAGAAAATAAAAGTGTCCAAACATATAACTTCGTAGTTCATTATTATAACCAAAATTAACTAGACACACATATACATATATACTTATATAGCCACATATACATGCTACAATCCCAAAAGAGTTCAAAAGCTACTATTGATGATGGATAGTGTGAGCCAAAGTTTCGATCCATCCCAAGTCAACCAGAGTAATCTATAAAATGACACACAAACATGTATAAGCTTATAAAGCTTATTAAGTACATAGCAATTTATTTAACTTAACATTAAATGAATGAAACTCTTATTTAACTTGATTGATATTATCGAAATGTAAACGCAACACGAAACTGTTATCAGAAGTACTGAAGTACAACAAGGGCACGTAAGTGCGATTAGGGGTACCGAAGTACAATAGGGGCACGTAAGTGCGATCAGGGGTATCGAAGTACAACAGAGGCACGTAAGTGCGATCAGGGGTAGCAAAGTACAATAGTTATCTACTAAATTATAAAGTACAAATACATAAAGAAATTTAATTAAGCAATTTACTACTATGAACTTACTTCGGCAGCAATGCGAAGGATTACGATCGGCTAATCTATGACCTTTACCTTCCCTCGATTTAAATCCGGTTGAGATATATCTTGATCTAAATAAATAAATTTTCAACCAATTAATAACTATTCTATTCAATTCAATCCAAATCACAGGATTGCAAAATTACACTTTTGCCCCTATATTTTATATTTATTTTCAATTAAGTCCTTAGTTCACAAAAATGGAAATTTATGAAATTCAACCCCAATGTCATAGAAGAATATCAATTAGGTCCCTATCAAGCTCTATATTTCCTTTATTTCACAATTTCACCATGTATACTTTTCTATATTTCAATTAAATCTCTATTTGACAATTTCATCAAAAATCACTTAACAAAATTTGTTTAACTATCAACAACTAACTATTTTTTCCATAAAACATCAAAAATCTTGCACATTCATTAATGGCTAAACCCTAATAGGTTGACAGTTTCACAAATTAGTCCTCGAGCTAGTTAGATTAAGCTATAAAGATCCCGAAAAATTAAAAATCATTAAAAACGAGACAAAAATACATACCAATATAGCAAGAATTAGTTGTCGAATGCTCAAGCTCAACAATGGCTTATCAAGCCTTAACTTTCAATTCCAAAATAAAGAAATAAAGATGATACTTGCTTTTGTTTTATTTAATTATCATTTATTTATTAATTTACCTTTATAACCTTTTAAATTATCACAAATTTCAACAATACCAAGCCATCATATTCCACTATCAATATTTATGGTCTAATTACCACATAAGGACTCATATTTTAAGATTCCATAGCTATTTAATACCTTTAGTTACTAGAACTCTACTTTTGCACTTTATGCAATTTAATTCTTTTTATCAAATTGAGCACATAAACGGTAAAATTTCTTAATGAAATTTTTATACGATGCTACTGTCATGCTGTAAACATTAAAATATTAATAAAATTAAAATTTCAAGCTCTGATTTATGGTCCCAAAACCACTATTCTGATTTCACTGAAAATGGGCTCACTATATGACATAAAATTAAAATTAAAATTCTTGTTTCTCAACTTTTTCACCTCTCGTGCCAGAATCTTGATCGGTTTCTCACTGTATGACATATCAGGCTGAATCTTGACATCTGCCGGGGAGATAACATGTGAAAGACATTATGAATCTTTTCTAATTCTAACGGTAAAGCTAATTAATATGCAACATGTCTGATTCTTTTAATAATCTCTTATGTCTCGATAAATCACAAACTTAGCTTTCCTTTGCGATCGAATCGAAGAAATTTCTTCCAGGGCGATAATTTCAAGAATAGTCTGTCACCGACTTGAAATTCTTTGTCTTTATGTTTAAGATTCACATATGATTTCTGATGATTTGAAGCTAATTTCAAACTATCTCGAATCACCTTTAATTTTTCTCTAGTATCGGGAATCAAATCAACCCTATGTATCTTTTTCTTACTAAGCTCAGTCCAATATAACAGAGTTCGACATTCATGACCATACAAAGCTTCATACGGTGCCATGTTTATCCTCGATTGAAAACTGTTGTTATACGTGAATTCAACCAATGATAAATATTTTTCCCAGTTGCCTTCAAACTCTAATACAGAGCAACGAAGCATATCATCGAGAATTTGAATTACTCGCTGTGACTGACCATCAGTTTGAGGGTGAAATGCAGTGCTAAAAAGCAACAGCGTACCTAGAACTTCCTATAACTTCCTCCAAAATCGTGATGTAAACCGCAGATCCCTATCCAAGAGGATGAAATTGGCACCCTGTGTAATCTGACAATCTCAGAAACGTATAACTCAGCTAATTTCTCAAGGGAGTAATCTATACGTACCAGAATAAAATGTGCTGACTTTGTCAAATGATCAACAATAACCCAAATAGCATCTTTCTTTCTCAGAGATAAGGGTAAACCTGATACGAAGTTCATAGTAACTCACTCATATTTCCATTCCGGCATCACCACTGGTTGTAACAAACCAGAAGGTACCTGATGTTCAGCTTTAACTTGCTGACATACTAAACATCTCAATACGAAGTTTTAAATCTCTTACTTCATACTCAGCCACCATTACATCTGTTTCAAATCGTTGTACATTTTAGTGTTACCAGGGTGAATGGACAAACTACCACAATGAGCTTTATACAAAATCTTCTGAATTAACTCTAAATCCCTCTGTACACAAACTCTGCCTCTAAAATTGAACTATCAACAGACCATGACAATTGCATATTCAACGCTTGCAAAGCAAAAAGAGATTTTCTACTCAGAGCATCAGCCACTACATTTTCTTTTCCCAGATGATAATCAATAATTAAATCATAGTCTTTCATCAACTCGAGCCATCTGCGCTGTCTCAGGTTCAAATCTATTTGCGACATTATATACTGCAAACTCTTATGGTCGGTAAAAATGTAACAATTTTCGCTAAACATATAGTGTCGCCAAATTTTCAACACAAACACAATAGCTGCTAACTCTAGGTCATGTGTCAGATACTTCTTTTCGTGCGACTTTAATTGTCGGGAAGCATAAGCTATTACTTTGCCTTCCTGCATCAAAACACAACTTAATCCATTTAAAGATGCCTCACTGAAAATCACAAATTCTTTATTTGATTCAGGCTGAATTAGAACGGGTGCATTGGTCAATAGTGCTTTCAACTGATCGAAACTTTGCTAACATTTCTCAAACCATTCATATCTCACATCTTTCTATACTAGTCATGTCATCGGTGTAGCTATCATCGAGAATCCTTTGACAAATCTTCTGTAATATCCAACGAGTCCCAAAAAAGTTCTTATGTCAGATATATTTCTTGGAGGCTTCCAATCAACAATAGTTGATATTTTGCTCGGATCTAATCTAATGCCATCTAATGACACAACATGTCCTGAAAAACAAACTTCTCGTAGCCAGAATTCAAATTTGCTAAATTTAGTGAATAATTCTTTTTCGCATAAAGTTTGCAAAATAATTCGCAGATGTTCAGCATGCTCGGATTCATCCTGTGAATAAACGAAAATATCATTGATGAAAACCACAACAAATCGATCTAGATACGGTCTAAAAATTATGTTCATCATATCCATAAATATTGTAGGCGCATTGGTTAAACCAAATGGCATCACTTAAAATTCTTTTGTCCATACCTGGTTCTAAATGTAGTTATTGGCACATCTGAATCTTTAACTCACAACTGATAGTAGCCAGAACAAAGATCAATCTTTGAGAATATTGTTGCACCTTTCAACTGGTCAAATAGATCATCAATACGCGATAATGGATATTTGTTCCTTATCGCCACTTTGTTGAGTTGTCGATAATTGAGACATAACTGCATAGTTCCATCTTTCTTCTTATCGAATAAAACAGGAGCACCCCAATGAGAAAAGTTGGGCCAAGCAAAGCCTCTATCTGTCAACTCTTGCAACTGTGCTTTCAACTCTTTCAATTCTGCAGGTGCCATTCTGTATGGTGCTATAGATATCGGGGATATTCCCGGTAATAATTCAATTCCAAACTCAACCTCCCGGGTTGGAGGTAGCCCAGGCAACTCTTCTGAAAATATATTGGAGAATTCACATACCATTGGAACCGATGCTAGTTTCATTTCTGAAGCTCCAGAGTCAACTATATAAGTGAGACATGCTTCACAACCCTTTTTAACATATTTCTGTGCCATCGTAACAAAGATTATACTGGATGTACCGTCAAATCTATCTGATTCAATTCGGACTCGCCTACCATCCTGACATTTTAACACAATATATTTTCTTCTACAATTCACAATAACATCATGATGTGTTAACCAGTCTATTCCCAGAATAACATCAAATTCATCAAAAGGTAACAACATCAAACTAGCGGGAAAGTCGTAACCTCTAATTTTAAGTGGGCAAGACCTACATAACTGATTAACTAGAACATACCAACCTAAAGGATTTGATACCTTAACAGTATATTCAGTGAATTCAACAGGTATTTTCTTTTTGTCTACTAATGTGTGCATATGTACGAATCAGTTGGTCCAGGATCAATCAATGCATATTCATTAATATCAAAAAGAGAAAAAGTACCTGCAATAACATCTGGAGCAATAGATTCTTCTCGAGCCTGAATTGTATACGCTCTAGTAGGTGTTCTCGTTTCTAACCGTTCATTCATCTTGTTATTCTTTCCTCGATCGGGAGTAGTATTTCTAGCATTTCTAGATCTTCTACTCCTATGAAGGGCTGCTTCGAGCTTATTTGATTGATTCCTAAAATTAATTTACTTCTTGGGACAGTTACAGAGAAAGTGGTCGGTAGCTCCACAATGGAAACAAGCTCCCAATTTGACTGGCACTCGCCAAAATTTCTTTTATTACATTCATCACACGTCGGAATGATTTTCTCCATATTTCTTACACTTCCAGCACTCGTCGTTGGAGCATTGATTGACTGAAAATTGCTTGTATCGATTTCTCTTGATTAGCAAATTCTGAAGGAACAGCTGACCGACTTGTGTCATTTCTAACTTTCTTTGAGAGAGATGATTGAGCAGGCTTGAATGACCCTATCTTGTTATAGTCTTTGAATCTTGAATCTGATTATCGTTTACTTTTACAAATCTCTTCAACCTTTTATGCTCGCTCGGACAGTTCTACAAATTCCCATAATTGCAATGCTGCTACAGCCAACTGGATCTCATCATTCAAACCATCTTCAAATCTGATACACACTTCCTCCTCAGCCGATACAATGTTACGAGCATACTTGCTTAATTGCACAAATTCTCATTCATACTTTGCTACAGTCCGATTTCCTTGCTTTAATTTGAAAATTTATTTCTTTTTTCGATCGATAACAATTGGCTAACATACTTTTCTTGAATTCATTCAAGAAGAAATACCAATTAATTTGATCATCTAATACCATCATGCTACAGGTATCCCACCACAAATATGCCTCGCCTTTTAGCAAAGACACTGCACATCTCAAGCAATCTTCAGGGGTGCACAATAATTCTACAAAAACTCTCTTTATATTTAATAGCCAGTACTCGACTTTTGACGGATCATCATCTACCGTACCTCTGAACTCTTTCGCTCCACATTTTTAAACCTTATCGACGGATACCCGAGTAACCAACACTGGTATAGGGGTGGTAGTACTCAATGGTGACAGAGGAGGCACAATAAAGGGTGGAGGAGGCGGAGTGGCCATATTTACTTGCTTAAACTCGTTGGACCATTGGTTCATCATTCCTACAAACATATTTTTCATTTCATCACCAACAGATTGAGGAATAGGAGTACTGTTACTTGCCTCAGGATTCGAAGCTTGAACATTACTTTCAGCTTCATTAACTATTGACATCTTAAATCTATAAGAAGCAAATTGTTAGATTGGATCAAACGCATCACATTACCATTGGGTATATGTGGCATGTATATACAAATTCTTATTTCACTACGTTAATCCTAGAATCGACTAAATCGTAGCTCTAATACCAATAATTGTAACACCCTAGCCTGTATCTGTAACCGGATTTGGGCTATGGAGTATTACCGGAGCATAACATCATATACTGAACATTTTATTATATGAACAAACCACATCGTAAATCATAGCAACATAAACCATAATCATACATACGGTCCCTTTTACGAGCGCTCGAGGCCCAAAAAAGACATTTGAAATGAATCGGGACAAATAAAAAACATATAAAATTTTTTAAAAAAAGGAAAAAATTTTAAAACTGTAGGGGTCACACGACCGTGTGACTCACACGGCCAAGAGACACGCCCGTTTCTTAGGCCTTGTGGGCATTCGAAGTAGGGACACACGGCTGTGTCCCATCCTGTCTCCATACCTGTGTAACTCACTGACTTGGGTCACACAACCAAGCCACACTATCGTTAAGTGTGAAAATAATAAGTTAGCTATAAAAATTAATGGTGAGACAGAAACTTTTAAATGTTGCCATCAAATAAGGAAAAAGGACATAAGAAGGGATCTAAGAGAGCAATGTAAAAATTTATTTGTTTCTAATGTTCCCAAATCAAGGGATACTATTTCTTTTATGCATGCAGAAAGGATAAACAAGTTGAATGAACGAGATAAGCGGGCAAAGGAGGAATGACGCAACGGACGGTGGACTAGTATTGATAGTACAAGACGGTTGTCCATCTTTGAACTGACAATACTGCTAGATGAATATGGCAGTAAAACTTAAAATATATTTGAGTTGTTGCATTATATTTGTAAATTACTGTATATTTAACTAATCACATAGCATAGATTCTAACTTTTATTTGATGTATGTTTATCTCTAGACTAAAACCTCCTTAAGATGGAATTTTGAGGTGAAACAAAGTCAGTGTCGCAACATAGACTCCGCATGTTGCGATGAAGCAGATAGGTTTCTTAAGATCTCCAAACTAATGGATGTCTTGCGACATGGAACCCTATGTTGCAACATAAGAAAACTATCAGGGATGTCATGACATGGAACCCTTGTGTCGCAACATCGCTATAATTCTTTGCAGGGTTAACCTGATGTGTTCGCGTAACCTGGTGGTCTAACCCTTAATTTACCTAGTTTTAACCCTTTAAAACACCTATTTCCTAACCTAAAAAACATATTAACTCTATTACTAAACCTAGTCTAACCTCTTTTACTTTTGTAACACCCCTACCCTGTGTCCATCGTCGAATTTGGGCTACCGAGTATTACCGGAGAATAAAATCATTTACTGAACATTTTATTATCATGAACAAATCACATTGTAAATCATAGCAACATCAACCAAAATCATACATACGGTCCCACTTACGAGCCCTCGAGGCCCTAAAAGGACATTCGAAATGAATCAGGACTAAATCGAAAACATATGAAATTTTACAAAAAAGGCAAAATTTTTCAAATTGCAAGGGTCACACAGTCGTGTAGCCAGGCTGTGTGACTCACAAAGCCAAGAGACATGCCCATGTTTTAGGCTGTGTGGGCATTTGAAATAGGGACACACAATTGTGTCCCAACCCGTGTCTGTACCCATGTAACTCACTGACTTGGGTCACATGGCCGTGTCCTAGCCCATGTCTGTACCCGTGTAACTTACTGCATTAGGTCACATGGGCAAGCCACATGCCCGTGTGCCAAGCTGTGTGCTAGGCCGTGTAACAGCCTGAATTGTGACACTTTCAAAGTTAGAGGGGACACATAACCTTGTCACCAGGCCATGTGTCACAAACGGCCGAGACACACGCCCGTGTCTCTGCCCATGTGGACAAAAATAGGCCATTTCCAAGCCATTTTTCACACCCATTCAAGCATGAATCTACAATCACTTTTGCACATATGAAAAAGCATCAAATTGCATTAAAACCAAGCATAAATAAGCAATCCCAGTATGGTATATAAACATCCAACCAATATGCCCAAAGGGCACCTCAATTACAACATCAATACATGAACAACCATATGTTTAAATTTTCCATAAAGTTCACTAACTTCAAAACTAAACATATGCCATTTAAATTACCTAACAACCAAACACCAAAAAGGTACCAATTGTATCATTCCACTACTAGTACCAATAGACTTATATGCCATTGATAGCAAAGATACCACATCACCACATTTTAAACATATCATAAAACATTTATAACATGCATTTTAAACTAATCTTTCTTCTTTATTTATTCAAACACCTATCCAAGATAGAAATGCTAGCATAAAACTTAATTCATCAACATTAAACCATTCACAAGTGATTTCATCCATATAATTTTATAAAAGGCAAACGATACATATATACAACCTAGAAAACAAAGTGTCCAAACACATAATTTAGTAGTTCATTATTATACCAAAATTAACTCGACACACATATACATATATATATTTATATAGCCACATATACATGCTACAATCCCAAAAGAGTTCAAAAACTACTAACGATGATGGATAGTGTGAGCTGAAGTTTTGATCCTCCCAAGTCAGCAAAAGTAATCTACAAAATGACACACAAACACGTATAAGCTTATAAAGCTTAGTAAGTACATAGCAATTTATTTAACTTAACATTAAATGAATGAAACTCTTATATTACTTTATCGATATTACCGAAATGTAAACATGGCACGAAAGTGCTATCAAGAGTGCCGAAGTACAATAGGGGCACGTAAGTGTAATCAAGGGTACCGAAGTACATCAGGGGCATGTAAGTCCGATTAGGGGTACCGAAGTACAACAGTTATATACTAAATTATAAAGTAAAATACATAAAGAAATTTAATTATGCAATTTACTGAACTTACTTTGGCACCAACGCGAAGGAGTACGATCGGCTAATCTACGACATTTGCCTTCCCTCGATTTAAATTCGTTGAGATCTATCTTGATCTAAATAAATAAATTCAACCAATTTAAGAACTATTCTATTCTATTCAATCCAAATTCATATGTTTACAAAATCAAACTTTTGCCCTTATACTTTTGATTTCTTTTCAATTAAGTCCCTAGTTCACAAAAATGGAAATTCATGCAATTCAACCCCAATCTATCGTAGCCGAATATGAATTAGGTCCCTAGAAAGCTCTATATTTACTTTATTTCACAATTTATAATTTTTTATTTTTCAATTAAATCCTTATTTGCCAATTTCATCAAAAATCACTTAACAAAATTTGTTTAACTATCAACAACTAACCATTTTCTTCCATAAAACCTCAAAAATATTGCACATTAATTAATGGATAAACCCTAATAGTTTGAAAATTTCACAAATTAGTCCCCGGGCTAGCTATCCCCAAAATATAAGAATCATTAAAAATGGGACAAAAATACATACCAATCTAGCAAGAATTAGTTGTTGAATGCTCAGGCTCAACAATGGCTTCTCAAGCCTTAACTTTTCATTCTAAAATGAAGAAATACAGATGATACTTGCTTTTTTTATTTAATTGTCATTTATTTACTAATTTACCTTTATAACCTTTTAAATTATCACAAATTTCAACAATACCAAGCCATCATATTCCACTATCAATATTTATGGTCTAATTACCACATAAGGACTCATATTGTAAGGTTACATAGCTATTAAATACCTTTGGCTACTAGAACTCTACTTTTGCACTCTATGCGATTTAGTCCTTTTTATAAAATTGAGTAGATAAACGGTAAAATTTCTTAACGAAATTTTTATACAATGCTACTGTCCTACAGTAAACATTAAAATATTAATAAAATTAAAATTTCAACCTCGAATTTGTGATCCCAAAACCACTATTCTGATTTCACTAAAAACAGGCTATTACAACTTTCATATCTTGAAAAGCTTTCCTAAAACCTCAAACCCTAAACTCCTAAATCTCTTAAACACTCTTTTTCTTCTTTACAAACTCTACAATAATCCTCAAAGAAACAAGTAATGGGAACATCACGCGAAAGCAAGGAATCTAAATGAACTCTAGTTATACATTTAAGGTTAAGGGCTCTTAAACTCAACTTTGTATTGTTCCATTGAATTTTGCGTTTAAGTACTTCATTAGGATTGAAATATCAGGCCTCCTAGGAAAGTTAGGCGAAGTATGGAAACGGAACAATCTATGGGTCCAAACCCCTTAATTTCACAAACCTGGATATTGGAAAATATTTTTCTAAACTTCAAGGAAAAACCTTTATCCAAGAGAGGGGATTCAATTTGTAAATGGTTTTGTGTAAGGAAATGTAACAACCCAAACCCAACCTAGACGTTACGATCGAATCTGGCGTGTCACATCGAAGTGTTTTTCGAAATCAAGGTTGATGGGAGAAATCGTTTGAGTAAAAATCTATTTAGTTCTTATTTCTTGGGAAACATTTGGTAAATCATTAAGTTGGAAAAAACCACGTATTAAAACGATTGTCATGTTTGTTTCTGTTGGTTTATTAGTTGGCTAAAAACCTGCGGAAGCTACTCTAATTAATGTCATTTTGAAGTTTTGAAAATGTGCGTTTGTCTTTTAAAACAATTATTATTTGTGAAAACTTAGTTGTATCTTTTTGGCAGTTTCAAATTAAGAAATTAAAACCCAATTAAAAGAAAGCAAAATCACCAGAGGCCTTAAGACAAAAATATAAACCCAAAATAAAATATTTAAATGATTACATTTAAATAAACATCCTCGATCATGTGGCCCCCTCCGAGTCCCTCACAGTTCCAAATCGCCTAAGACTAGGGATTACATGTACAGTTAAAAGAAAAGGGTGAGTTACAAGAACTCAGTGTGTAATCCCCTATCACTTAATCAGTAATACATGCAGCAACAGTCTGGGCCTAGCCTTGTTCAGTAACAGTACAGTGTGGGCCTAAGCCTGATATAGTATCAGTATGGTGCAAGTATGCAAAACCACCCCAATCTAGCTAGCACACCACCCGTACCAACCCAACACACCATGTAGGGACAAAGTCGACCCACCCAGCCCTCACACCAATATTGCAGCATAGCTGCCAGTAATAATAACGCAGCAGAGCTGCCAGTACAGTATATGTGGCAAAGCCACTAGTAACAGTAATTGTGGCAGAGCCACCAGTAACAGTACTTCCTCCATAATAGAATCCCAACCCCATCCAGTATGCCATGTCATCAATATTTCGTGTATGCAACATGTCCTACTCAGTATAGTTATACAATACATATTTTCATCTGTCAATCTATCTATGGGGGTAAAACCTAATTTTTCCCTTTAGGGGTATTTTGGTCATTTTACTCACTAGGGGTATTTCAGTCATTTTACTCATTAGGGGTATTTTAGTCATTTTACTCATTAGGGGTCTCGGTACAGTTAACGACCTTTTTGAAGGCCTACAGTCGCCTGGAGCGACACAGATAATCCATTTGGTGAAACAGTGTAGGTGGGCTCAAAGCCCAATATTCGGCCCAAATGGGCCCACACGCTCGTGTGGCCCATTTGGCCCAAATTCAATCACGGCTATGTGATCTACATAGGCCAATCCAATTTCTGCCACTTTTCATAAATTTTATTCGTGTGGAGCCCACGAGCCAATTGGCCCACACGGCCCATTTCGACCCAACGAGGCCCAATACGGCCTAATACTCATAGTGGCCTCTTCAGTCTATTGCCTTTAGTTGTGGGCTCGGGTTTTCCACACGAGTGATCGCACGCTCGTGAGGCCTCAAATGCCAATGTTTCGGCTTTTCGACTTTTGCCGATTCTTGGAGGAGATAGTATGATTACACACCTTTTTATGGAGTCGTTCCAAGATCTACGAGCACCCAACCTAAAATCATCAAGATCCAATGTTAGTCCCTAATATGCTAGGGTAAAACACCCTCTTATCACATCTGTTCCTAGAAAGCCACTTACTACCTTAGCTTTATTGAATGAACTACGGCCTGTTCCTTTTAGCTCGTGGGCTAAAATCGATCACACTTTTCTTACCGATAAACTGCGATAACAAAAGATTTTAACAGATGGGACCGATCATAACTGTGGTTTAAATCCATGGGTATTGGTCTTACAGAAATATATGAAGATATTCGACCTATTCAAAAGGTAAGGTAATGTCTTTACCTTAAATGGAAGACAAGGTTTGACCACTTGAGTAACTTCTACACTTCTCCACTCCTTGAGAATACCTAAAATCCAACAATCACCACACCAAGAGGAAGAAATCCCAATCAAAGAACATGAGTAGCAGAAACATTCGGTTTTTAGAGAAAAGGGGGATAGGAGAGAACAATTTTAAACAAGAAGTGAAGAATATAAACATCTACTAATTTCAGGAATACTTGCAGAACTGAAACAATAAGGGAAAGAAAGTAGAGAATTTGGTCACCACAGAACTAATCAAGAGAAAAGAAAAATATTCGGTTCACAAGACAATAGGAAGCTGGAAAAAAATGAATGAAGGGGGAGAGGAAATGTATTTGGCTTAACTTAGGAGAGGGAGAGGGAAGCAAAGATTCGGCCAACAAGGAGCTTAAAGAAAAAGTGAAATTGAAACAACAAAAATGCACAAGTGGTAAGTTGCTATTTTTGCACTTAGAGAGAAAAGAAAGAAAGTAGGAATTAGAAGTCCAAAATCGATTACAAAACTGATAAAAAATGAGGGGAAAACCCCTCAGTCAAAATTCCTAGGCTTCCTATACGCATTCGGCACAACACTCCCACACACATCCACTTCTTTGATTCTCTCCACAATACTCTCCCTTAATCCTCTCAATGATTTGCTCCTACAATATCTCCATGACCAATTCAAACACCTCATCAGCAGTGTTTCAGTCCAACTCTTCTACCTTCCCAGCTCAAGCAGCAAAATAAACACTCCATTGCTTATCCTAGGATTTGAACCTCAGACCTCATAGTTACACAACATGCCACTTGCCACTAGGCCACAAGCTCTTCTTGGGTCACTAAACACATATTATTATTAATAAATCCTAAGTGCCAGTGTCCAGGTTCATTTAAGGGAAAAATTTAAAAATTTTGCAAAATCCAAGACTTGAACCCAAGCTTCTAACACACCCCCATACACACCCAAATCACTTAGCCATTAAAGCAAACAAGCAATTTGTGTCTAAACATGAAAAATTAAAGTCACTAAATTTTTGGGGCGTTATAGGAAATATGGCCTTTAGTCAAATATAACAAGTGGGAACATTTTTGGATGATCCCTAGAGATGATGTTGTGGTCCCTATTGTTTAGGAGTTTTATGCATCTTTACGGGACCAAGAATCTAGAAATATTGAAGGTCGTATGTGGGATATGGTACTTGTGCGGGGAAGGAAGTGTGAGTAGCCCCTCGAATTATTTGCGACCTTTATAATGCTCCATACTATGAGAATGATTTCATTGGTGACACTGATCTAGAATATTTCCACGACATAGATATGAATAGTGTTATAAACTTTGTGATTGAATGGAAGGGTGAATGGAAATATCGAGCAGGTACCAATATTCTAGTATCCTTTCATCAAGCGATTATGTTTCTTGAGGCTTAGATGTGGATTCAAGTTATGTGCACACGAATAGTACATGTTTTAAATGTTTCTAACGTTAATACTTTTAGAGTAGTTTTACTCTATGTTATTTTGCAGAAAATGCAGGTTTGCATTGGTAAATGGATCCACCAAAATATGAAAAGGTGCATCAGTGGCCAGAAGGTGGGCATCTTTTTTCTTCATCTAGTGGCGGTTTTATGTAAAAAGGCGGGCGTACTTATGACATCCATTGAGCAGTCGACGAACCCTTCTCGAATTATAATCGGCAACACCTTGTTCCAACAGCACGTAGAGTTGCAAGCCAAACAGCTAAAGGATTAGAACAAGCAACAACAAGACATGACTGCTACACTGGCTTTGTCACAAAGGTTGACACGAGCTCAACAAGACATTGGTGAAAATAGTCATTCAAAGATTAATTGGATGGTACAGTAGATGCAAGAGTTGGGACAAATTTTCCAAGAATTTATGTGGCAAAACAACATCCGGGTCCCCAACTATACACTTGACACGTTTGGGCAAACAAATATGGAGCAAGGAGAAGAAGTGGATAACAACGAAAAGGATGAGAAAGATGATAGAAGCAAGGAGATGGATTTTAAATAGGATGATTGAACATTTTGTTTATATTTGAAAACTTGTATTCATTTTTGGATGATTTTAATTTAGACTTTGTAGGAGTAGGATTAATAAGTAGATTTTTAGTATGTTGTATTTTGTTTAAGTTTTCTCTGTAAGAACCCAACACGAAGGAGACACAAACAATTCGATCTTTACACTATCAAAGGAGGTAGCGCCCATATTTAGGAGCTAAAGTAATCACGATCAATTAGGTAACTTCTCTTTTTATCTTTTTGTGGGCTACACATTGGGAACAATGTGTCAACTAAAGTGTGGGGGGTAACATAGAAAATTTGCTTCAAATTTTTACATTTTTCTTTTATTTTTCTTGTCTTTTGTGTGCTTGAGCTTGTAGAAATATAAGTGATTGGTTAGGACCATGTACATAGGTTGCTTGTGTTATGAATAAATTTGGCATGATAATAGGTGATTTTAAATTTTTGACTATTAGGCTAGCAAGTTCTATATGTTACATTATAAATAGGCATTAAGCGATCAATTGTACCAAGAGATATAGAAAATACAAGGAAACAAGCTTGCTAGTAGGAATGATAAATGGTTGAATTTGTATTTGTTTGGTTGATTAAATTTGTGCATGTTGAGATATTTAGGGATGACTTAAGGTGTTATTTGGATCACATCCAGAGCCAAAAAGTCGTCCTATTTATATTTTACCTTTAGTACCAATTTTTGAGCCTGTTGACACTTCTTGATGAACCCCATTACAAGCTTCAAGCCTGAAAATGTTAATTTGTATCTGTCCTTTTTCTTTGGTCCTACACTGCATGATTATAAACATCTGGCCATAAGTATTGATGGTTAAGTAGATACGTAATGGCGGAGTTTGTAAAAATAGAGTGAAAAAAGAAAGATTAGTGTGATATGGGAACTATAGGTTAGCCTAAAAGTGCAAAACAAGAGAAAAAAGAAAAAAGAAAATCAATAAGAGTAGAATACGTACTTGAAAAGCTAAAAAGCATTGAGTGAGAAAAAATGAAAAAAAGAAAAAAAAAGTCACAAAAATAGAAAAACTTGTTCACGAGTGCACAGAAACTCGTAGGCTAGTTGTAGCTACTATGTCATGTTATGATTTCATATGTGCAGAGATAAAGAAGGTGAAAGAAGGAGAAAAAAGGTGGTGAGCGGGTAAGGGTCACCCTTCATCTATCAGAAGTGTACAATATCGCGCATCAACTGGGTTGTATTACTTGGAGAAAAGAATTTTGCCAAGAATCTTCATGCAAGCTCCTCCCATGTGGTAATTAAACTTGGGGCCTATGAATCTAACTAAGTAGATGCGTTATCACACAAGGAAAAGGGGAACAACCAAAGACAAATAGCATTATCAGTGGCCTCATTAAATTTAAAAAGTATCGTATAAGTGACCTGATGTCAAATATAGTAGTAATTTTGATCTATCTTCACACTTAAAGAGCTTGTTTTCTAGCCATTTTAGTATTTAATATTGGATTTTCAGTTTTTAGTAGGTTAGTAGTAAAATTTAATAAAATAAACATTTTTGCACATTTTTTGTGAGTGTTGTGACCTATTTGGTCGACATGGGCCTTATGTAACGTCCTGATTTTTCTTAATTTCGACTTTTGGTAATTTTGACATGTTTAAGTGTCTAGTTCAGTGGATATTTGTTATGGGGGTGTGTGGAAGGTCCCAAGTTCAAGTCTAAACTTGGGTGAATTTGGGTATTTTTATGAATAAAGCCCAAACATTGGTTAATAGGCTTATAAGCTAAAATGTGTAAGTAATTGACAAAATGGGCCTGCTGGTCTAGTGGCTAAGTGGAGTGTTGAGGTTGTTGGAGGTTGGGAGTTCGAATCCTTGCGCAGGCAAGGAATGTATTTTTACTGCCAATGTCATGTAGGTGTTTGTGTTGGATTAAAAATCTGATAGTAGGAGAGATTTGAGGAGATAATAAGGGGAATATCAGAAAATCTGTTCAGTTTCCTTCTCCGCAACAAAAAACAAAATTTTAGTTTTTCTTTTCTCCTCCAAAACCCGTGCCATCCCCCCTTTCCATTCATTGCTGTTAGTTTTTTTTACTTTCGTTTTGTTCTCACTTTTGAGTTCGGAGGACTGTTATTCAGTTGTAGGGATCGGTTTCGATAAGTCGGGATTTTGCTTTTCCAAATGTTCTGTGTTCTTCCTAAAAGGGGATTTTTCTTTTGGTACTCAGGAGTTAATCAAGGGATTGAATATCGCTCTCAATTGTGAGTTAAGTGTTAGAGGTTCTGATCATCTCCAGTAAGTTTCGATAATGTTGTTAATTATGGTGAGATTTTGCTTGTGGAAATTTTTTCTATTAAAATTGGAAGATGTTACTGAATAAAGGCGTTATCATGTCAATTATAGGTTCGGGATTGCTCAAGATTGCATTAGCATCGATTTGATACAAGGTGTGTACTCAAAAACGTAACAAATGAGGTTTCGGTGAAAGCTGAAAACCATTCTAGCGACGCCATACGGGCGTGTAGTCGCCCGTATGGTAGGCCATGTGCAAGACTATTAGTCACCACATAGCCATATGATCGACGATCCAGGTCGTGCGTGAGTGACACGGCCGTGTGATGGTTGGGCAAGGCTGTGTGCGACACACGGGCTCAACCAATTGGGCCATGTGGTCCACATGGGTGTGTGGGCCCACACGGGTGAACCACACGGGCGTGTTGGATTCTGGGCTAGGCCGTCCGATCAATGAACGAACAGTCGAGTAAAGGCCAAGCGAGGTCGTGTAAACCACATGACCAAGGCCAATTTGGGCCGTGTGGGCCACATGGGCGTATGGGCCCACATGAGTAGGCCATATGGGCGTGTGACCCATTTTTTTGTAATGTTCTGTAAGGTTGCATGGATCGCCCTAGTCGACTGTGGGCCTAATGTAGGGTCGATAAGCTTTACCTAAACCCCTAATTATGTGTCTCGACTTTCTAATTTCTGTATCGAGCATGAATTCTGATATCTGAATGTATGAATTGTGTTTGCATAATAGCATGACAAACTATGTATGTTGCATTGCATCGTGGTGGGATTGATGATATTCGGAGGAAGTATTTGAAAGGCTTTTAAGCCTGTTATCTAGCAGGTCAGCTGCAAATTTATGTGTCGCATTCGGAACAACATGGTGTGTAGGGCTGGGTGGGTTGATTTTATCCCCACATGGTGTGTAGGGTTGGACGGAGTTGGTTTGTAGAGGCTGGTGGGTAGGACTCTGTTTTCTGCATATTCTGTCTGAAATGGGCTAAGGCCCTATTATATGTCTGAATCTGTATCTGAGTGGGCTAAGGTCCACACCATTTTTGTAATGAGCTCGGGCCCGAATTGTGAATTGATATCTGTGATCTGATTCTTCTATGTGTGTATGTTTTCTATAGGGATTACGCATTGAGTTTGTGAAAACTCACCCTTTTCTATTTAATCTGTTCAGGTAATCCCCAGCAGTAGACGGATCGGTTCGGCGGAAGACTCGACGGTGACCACGGTTCTGGATTCCTTATTTACGGTTTATTATTTTATTTTGATTTGGCTATAATTGGGTAAATTTCATGTAATAAGGCCTTTATGGATTTTCACTTAAATTTGGGATTATTATTTTATGAACTGCTAGTAGTAGGGCAAGACTAGAGTTTTCAAAGTAAACAAATGTTTTATTAAAAACACACGAATTCATAAATTACTTTTAAAAAGCTTCCGCAATGTATAAGGTTTTGAAACTGGATAATAAATAAATAAACAAGATGTTTTGACGATAGCCTAAGATACCTAAAACTGGTTTTAACGTAGTTACGTTTTCTAAAGCACTATCATGTGACATCGCCAGATTCGGCCATAATGTCTAGGCCGGGTTTGGGGTGTTACATTTAGTGGTATCAGAGTCAGGTTGTAAAACTCGGCTGTAGATTTGGGTTTTTAAAATTGGTTTTTTCGAAATGGTTTTTAAATAATTCGAAATATTTTTGAACTGAGTCTCCAGCGCCGATCCTGTAAGTGTTCTGATATTTGTTTAAATCTGTTTGAAATACTACTTGCATGCTTGAAACAGCCTTAGGTAGTATACTGTACAGAAAACACTTTAGGTAGTGTAAACTGAAAACTGTAGTGAAATTGAAAATCGTAGTAAAACTGTGACTCGCGATAACGAACTCTGAACCTCTGATTCTATTCTGCATAAAACATCTATTAATAAATATTGAAACTATAACTAATGTATAAAACTGTTAGTACAGATAACTTCTGAATTTACAATGAGCGCACGAGGTATCCGCGGACGGGGTACTAGATGCCGTGGTAGAGGTCGTTGGGGGCTCGAGCTGGGTCCTCTGCATTTGAGAATCTGCCCCATCTGGATATGAGTGAGACGCTGATCTCACTTATTACAGAGACTGAGTCTTGAGATCGCATGGCTGGGGACGACGCATTGTCCCAGGCTATGCTGAGGACATTAGAGAGGGACGCTGGGCCCAACACTGGATCTGGAGGCCGTGGGTGAGTTACGAAACGACTCTGGTCCAATGTGGCTGAGTTATTCAGGGGCGTCAGTGGTGTCGCCCCTAATGTGGTCGAATACTAGATGGAGGCCACATAAAGAATTATGGATGATCTGGATTTTACTGCTGAACAGAAGCTTAAGGGGGCTGTTTCCCTGCTATTAAGGAGGGCACTCAGCCCGATCGGCTGACTTGGGATTATTTTAAGATGACTTTTAAGAATAAATACGTAGGAGCCAGCTACATTGATGCTAGAAGGCGTGAGTTCCTTAATCTCACCCAGGGAGACTGTTCTATGGCCGACTATGAGGCCGAGTTCCTGAGATTGAAGCAGTATGCCAGGGGCATAGTGGTGACTGAATACGAGCGATGCGTCCGTTTCGAGGATGGACTCAGGGATAGCTTACGGGTTCTGATAGCTCCGCAGGGGGATCGTGATTTTTCTGCTATGGTGGATAAGGCGAAGATCACCGAGGAGGTTCAGTGAACTGAGCGCAAAAATCGCGAGAAAGGAAAGAAGAAGAGGGAATCGGAGCCCTTAAATTCTGTGATGAGGCCTAAGAAAAAGGCCAGATCTGATGGGCCAGTGAGAGCTGGGCCTCCTGTTGCACCTGCTGGGGTGGCGCTGTGTGGGCATTGTGGTAGATACCAACTGGATGAGTGTTGAAGGATGACTGGGGCCTGTTTGAGATGTGGGTCGACTAAGCATCGTGTCAGGGACTGTCCGCTGAGGACTGATCAGATGCAAGCTGTGGGTACTGGTACTGCGCAGCCACCGAGAGTAGCTCATCAGCCACCAAAAGTAGCTCATCAGCCACCTAGGGGCCAAGGTCAAGCTAGGGGTGGTAATGGCATGGGCCAAGGGCAGAGAGCACCGGGCAGAGGTGTGGGACCGACTAAGGCGAGGCAGCCTGCACTGGTTTATACTGCACGTCGCCGAGAGGACGGTGATGCTCCAGATGTCCTTACAGGTACGTTTTTTATTTTTGATGTACCATACATTGCATTGATAGACATAAGCTCTACACACTCGTACGTAGCTAGCTCTGTGTCTGAAACTTTGGGGATTTCAATTGAGAGTATTTCGAGCGAGATAACTATTGTGAGTCCGTTGGGACAATCTATCCGGGTTAGTAAATTTTTTAGAGACGTCTTGCACGAGGTTCAAGGGTCAGTATTTGTGGCGGATTTGACGGAACTTCCATTTAGGGAGTTTGATTTGATTCTGCGAATGGATTGGCTGGTCAAGCACCGAGTAAGTCTGGACTGTGCGACAAAAAGGGTGGTTTTGAGAACCGAGGAGGATAACGAGGTAGTGGTGATTGAGGAACATCAGGATTATCTGGCGAATGTGATTTCTGCGTTTGTGGCGGAAATGTTGGTACGAAAAGGACAGCAGTGTTTCGAATTCTGAGGACTCTTCGATTAAAGACATCAGAACCGTAAGGGACTTTCCGGATGTTTTTCTTGAGGAACTATTGGGTCTGCCTCTAAACAGAGAAGTGGAGTTTGGGATTGAGCTCTTTCCGGGTACAGCTCCAGTGTCCATCGCCCCATATAGAATGACACCGAAGAAGCTTGTAGAGCTTATGGCTCAGATTCAAGAGTTACTAGATCATGGGTTCATTCGCCCTAGTGTGTCTCCATGGGGAGCACCTGTGCTATTTGTGAAAAAGAAGTATGGACCCATGCGTATGTGTATCAACTACTGTCAATTAAATAAGCTGACCATTAAGAACAAGTACCCACTACCGAAAATAGATGATTTATTTGACCAGTTCAGAGGGGCTTTTGCTTTCTCCAAGATCGATCTGCGATCAAGATACCATCAATTGAAGTTGAAGGAGACTGAGGGGCATAAGACGGCATTTAGGACTCGGTACGACCATTACAAGTTCCTATTAATGCCATTTGGACTGACGAATGCACCAGCAGCTTTTATGGATCTGATGAATCGAGTGTTCCAGCCCTATCTGGATTGGTTTGTGATAGCCTTTGTTGACGACGTTCTGGTGTTTCAAAGATTGAGAACGAGCACGATGAGCATCTTTGAGTGGTATTACAGACGCTTCGCGAGAAACAGTTGTATGCAAAGCTCAATAAGTGTGAATTCTTGCTCTGAGAAGTAACCTTTTTGGGGTATGTTGTTTCTGCGGAGGGGATTCGTGTTGATCCGCGTAAGATTGAGGCTGTGTTGGATTGGAAACAACCGAAGAATGTGTCTGAAATTCGTCGCTTTCTGGGGCTAGCAGGTTATTATCGACTCTTCATAGAAGGGTTCTCTTTAATCGCAGCACCATTGACTAAGCTTCTGCATAAGGTAGTTCCCTTTGTCTGGACTGATAAGCAATAAGAGAGCTTCGAGAAGCTCAAATTTGTATTGACGCAAGCTACAGTTCTGATACAGCTTGAATCTGGGAAGGATTTTGTCGTATACAGTGATGCGTAGTATGTGGGTCTGGGTTGCGTACTGATGCAAGATGGTAAGGTGGTAGCTTATGCGTCACATTAGCTTAAGACACATGAGGTTAACTACCCGATGCATGATTTGGAGCTGGCTACTGTAGTCTTTACTCTGAAAATCTAGAGGCACTATCTGTACAGTGAGAAGTGTACTATCTACAGTAATCACAAGAGCCTCAAATACCTCCTCACCCAGAAGGAGTTAAATCTTAGGCAGCGTAGATAGGTTGAACTACTTAAGGATTATGACTACACCATCGAGTACCATCCTGGTAAGGCTAATGTGGTGGCAGACGCTTTGAGCCGTAGGGCTATGACCAATTTGAGAGTGATGTTCGCTCGACTTAGTTTATTCGACGATGGGAGTCTGTTAGCAAAACTTCAGGTTAGGCCTACATGGATTGATCATATTAGAGGTAAACATACAGGGGATAAGTCTCTCGAGTTGAGGTTCCGTCAGGTTGAGAATGGGGATACTACTTATTTTGGGATTAACAGTGATGGGGTATTTTACTTCCGCGGTCGGATCTGTGTGCCAAATGATGAGGATTTGAGACAGTCGATTCTGAGGGAGGCGCATAATAGCGCTATGCATCCCGGCGGGAACAAGATGTACCGAGATCTTCGAGAGTTGAACTGGTTCCCAGGTTGGAGCGCGAGGTTACGAATTTCGTTGCTCGCTGCCTGACGTGTCAGTAGGTTAAGGCTGAGCATTAGTTGCATTCGGGGTTGCTGCAGCCGGTAGAAATTCTGATGTGGAAATGGGAGCGAGTAACTATGTATTTTGTTAGTGGGTTTCCCTTAACAACTAGAAAGAAAGATTCTATCTGGGTCATCGTGGATCGATTGACCAAATCTGCTCACTTCATTTCGGTCAGGACGGACTTTTCGCTCCAGAAATTGGCTAAGATGTATGTGTCCGAAATAGTGAGACTGCATGGGGTTACTTCCTTGATTATTTTCGATAGGGATCCTCGCTTCACGTCTCGATTCTGGTAGAAATTGCATGAAGCTCTGGGTTCGAGGTTAGACTTTAGTACTGCTTTCCATCTACAGACAGATGGTCAGTTAGAGAGGGTGATTCAAGTACTGGAGGACATGTTGAGGAGTTGTGTTATAGATTTTTGAGGTAGTTGGGAGGAGTATTTACCGTTGGTAGAGTTCGCCTATAACAACAGCTATCAGGCTAGCATCCAGATGGCACCGTATGAGGCCCTATATGGTCGTAGGTGTCGCACTCCCTTATGTTGGACTGAGTTGGGGGAGCGACGTGTTTTGGGTCCAGAATTAGTTTCAGAAACTAAGGATAAGGTCCGATTGATTTGAGATCGTCTGAAAGCGGCATCTGATAGGCAGAAATCCTACGCTGTCTAAAGAGAAAGGATATATGAGTATTCCGTGGGGGACTTAGTCTTTCTCAAGGTCTCGTCGTGGAAGAAGGTTCTGAGGTTCAGTCGCAAGGGTAAGCTGAGCCCTCGGTTTATTAGGTCGTACCGCATTCTAAAGCGAGTGGGGCCAGTTGCATATCAGTTGGAGCTTCCTCCAGAGTTGGATTGCATTCACGATGTGTTCTATGTCTCAATGTTGAGACGCTACCACTCTGATCCCACGCATATTGTGCCTATTGAGGAGGAGCTGGTTCAGATTTTGGAGCGCGGCGCTAAAGTTCTGCGAAGGAAATCCATACCCTTAGTGAATGTGCTGTGGCAGAATCATAGCACTGAAGAGGCCACTTGGGAGCCGGAGGATTCGATGCATCAGCAGTATCCTCACTTCTTCTGATCAGGTAAAATTTCGAGGACGAAATTTTCTTTTAGGGGGTAAAGTTGTAACGCCCCGGTTTTTCTTAATTTTGGCTTTTGGAAATTTTGACATGTTTGAGTGTCTGGTTCAGTGGATATGTGTTCTGGGGGTGTGTGAGAGGTCCCAAGTTCAAGTCTAAACTTGGGTGAATTTGGGTATTTTTATGAATAAAGCCCAAACATTAGTTAATAGGCTTATAAGCTAGAATGTGTAAGTAATTGACAGAATGGGCCTGTTGATCTAGTGGCTAAGTGGAGTGTTGATGTTGTTGGAGGTTGGGAGTTCGAATCCTTGCATAGGTAAGGGAAGTATTTTTGCTGCCAGTGCCGTGTACGTGTTTGTGTTGGACTAAAAATCTGATAGTAAGGAGAGATTTGGTGAGATGATAGGGGGAATATCAGAAAATCTGTTCAATTTCCCTCTCTCCAACAAAAAACAAAATTTTAGTTTTTCTCTTCTCCTCCGAAACCCTTGCCGCCGCGCCTTTCCATTCATTGCTGTTAGTTTTTTTTTGCTTTCATTTTGTTCTTACTTTCGAGTTCAGAGGACCGCTATTCAACTGTAGGGATTGGTTTCGGTAAGTCGGGATTTTGGTTTTCCAAATGTTCTGTGTTCTTCTTAAAAGGAGATTTTTCTTTTGGTACTCAGGAGTTAATCAAAGGATTGAATATTGCTTTCAATCATGAGTTAAGCGTTAGAGGTTCTGGTCATCTCCGGTAAATTCTGATAATGTTGTTAATTATTGTGAGATTTCTCTTGTGGAAATCTTTTCTATTAAAGTTGGAAGATGTTACTGAATAAGGGTGTTATCATGTTAATTATAGGTTCAGGATTGCTCGGAATTGCGTTAGCAACGATTTGATACCAGGTGTGTACCCGAAAATACAAAAAATGAGGTTTCGGCGAAAGCCAAAAACCATTTTGTCGACGCCACACTGGCGTGTGGTTGCCCGTGTGGTAGGCCGTGTGCAAGACTATTAGTCACCACACGGCCGTGTTATCAACGAGCCAGGCCGTACGCGAGCGACAAGACCGTGTGACGGCTGGGCGAGGTCGTGTGCGACACACGGGCTCAACCAATTGGGCCGTGTAGGCTACACGAGTGAACCACACGGGCGTGTGGGATTCTGGGCCAGGCTATGTGATCAACGAGTGCACGGCCAAGTAAGGGCCAGGTGAGGTCGTGTAAACCACACGGCCAAGGCCAATTTGGGTCGTATGGGCCACACGGGTGTTTGGGCCGTCACGGACAAGCCACATGGGCGTGTGAACTCATTATTCTGTAATGTTCTGTAAGGTTGCACGGGTCGCCCTAGTCGACTGTAGGCCTAATGTAGGGTCGGTAAGCTTTACCTAAACCCCTAATTATGTGACTCGACTTTCTGATTTCTATATCGAGAATGAATTTGGATATCTGAATGTATAAACTATGTTTGCATAATAGCATGACATCCTATGTATGTTGCATTGCATCGGGGTGGGATTGATGATATTCGGAGGAAGTATCTAAAAGGCTTTTAAACCTGTTATCTGGCAGGTCAGCTGCAAATTTTTGTTTATGTGCCGCAGTCGATGTAACATGGTGTGTAGGGCTGGGTGGGTTGATTTTATCCCCACATGGTGTGTAGAGGCTGGTGGGTAAGACCCTATTTTCTGCATATTCTGTCTGAAATGGGCTAAGGCCCTACTATATGTCTGAATCTGTATCTGAGTGGGCTAAGGTCCACACCATTTTTGTAATGGGCTCAGGCCTGAATTGTGAATTGATGTCTGTGATCTGATTCTTCTGTATGTGTATGTTTTCTGTGGGGATTACACACTGAGTTTGTGAAAACTCACCCTTTTCTGTTTAATCTGTTCAGGTGATCCCCAGCAGTAGACGGATTGATACGGTGGAGGACTCGACGGTGACCACGGTTCTGGATTACTTATTTACAGTTTATTATTTTTATGTTGATTTGGTTATAATTGTGTAAATTTCATGCAATAAGGCCTTTTACGGATTTTCACTTAAATTTGGGATTATTGTTTTCTGAACTGCTAGTAGTAGGACAAGACTCGAGTTTTCAAAGTAAACAAATGTTTTATTAAAAACACATGAATTCGCAAATTACTTTTAAAAAACTTCCGCAATGTATAAGGTTTTGAAACTGGATAATAAATAAATAAACGAGACATTTTGGCAATAGCCTAAGATACCTAAAACTGGTTTTAACGTAGCTACTTTTTCTAAAGCACTATCATGTGACATCGCCAGATTCGGCCATAAGGTCTAGGCCGGGTTTGGGATGTTACACCTTAGGTAGTTCTAATTTGTGTAATTGAATGCGTAGGATGATGAACTATATGACCAATGGATGTAGGAGCAAGGGATGAGTGATTCACAAGATTCACAAGCCGTCAAAGCATGAAATGAACCAAATGAGGCACAAAACCTATGTCGTGTTGTGCCATAGGCATTGGATGGCACGACATAAGGTCTATGTGGTGCCCAAGTACTTCAAGGCTATTTTTGTCCACACAATCTAATATAAAAGATAACCTAGGACATGTCGAAGACATAATTCAGCTGCCAACACTCCTATAAATAAAACCTTAGGGGTTTGATATAAGTAAGTCATCTTAGATGCATTCAAAAAGTCTTGTAGCTTAGGAGTTGGTTAGATTAAGTTTTCTTTTACTTCCATTAACTCTTTGTTCTTTCCTCTTGGAATTAGTTTTGATCCAAGAGTTCATTTATTTAATTAAAGTATTTCAATTATTTTTCAATTGATTAACAAGTTGATAGGGACATGATTAACGGAGGATTTAGAGCTTCCTGATAAGATTAGTTGGTTTAAATTATGCCTTCCTAAAATTAGGCTTAGCAACCCTAGGAAGAAATCATGGGCTAAACGAGGTCAGGAGATAAGTTTTGTCGAGTAAAATGTAATTTATCCTTGTTCAGAAAGTGATGTTGGGAGATAAACGAGTATCAATGTAACACCCCAGTTCCCAATAGTGAGCTAAGGTGTTGCATTTAAGCAGACTTGAACTTAGTTGACTTCTATTTTCTTTAGACGTATATAGTACAAGCTGGGGCGTTAACCCAAAAATTTTAGAGTTTAAAACAACCAAAATATTAAACCATAACATATAAACACTTTTAGTAAATAACTTTTGGTGGAAGCCTTTAAAATAAAATTAACAGATTGTTATAAATACCAAGTGAGTTAGCTTCTTTCACAAAAATCCCATATACCAGCTTCATCAAAACTTAACCAATTCTTCAAGGGTAACATGCTTTTGAAATTAAATATTTTTAAAGAAGTATTTTAATACAAATCTTAATTACAAAATAAAAATACACACCACCCCAAAAATATATGCATGTTACAAAACAAACACAGGTGAATCTCACAATAGTAGTCGCTCCTTTTGGCTGAGTCCCTTCTACAAGCTTTATGCTGAACTACCACTTGGAAAGGGAAAAGAAAGGGAGCAAGTTCAAAAGAACTTAGTGCGCTCCAAAATTAGGAATACTCGACCCTTTCCAAAAAAAATATAGGAACAGGGATAAAATAATGTAAATATAAACATACACACAATTGTAATAAGTTAATACTCTAAACATAGGTCCATATAGGGATATACTCCTCGACATAGATTTGTGGCAAATACCTATCCTTGGTGAATAGTATCCGCTAGATGAACTATAATACAGGTGAATACCTTTTCACTCTACCTTCACATATAATACTTATCTTTTTTGACCGAATACTTTTCCTCAGAATACAATCTCTACCAACATTTACCCTTCAAATCATAGACGTAATGATTAGCCGATACTTACACAGCTACTGAACTCAATTCATTAAGGTAGACTCAGCACACTAAACATAAAAATTTATTGGATACACTACGTGCTTAACATAGTCACTGGTTGAAGATTGATCACTTCACATACAATATTATAGAACATTCCAAGTTAGTGTTTCTTTCTCAACTACAACTGTACATAACATGCGACATACCAAGAATTCATATTTTCTTACCTTTTTATCAACCTTCCTCATGCTAAACTCAGATATCAATTTCATATAACAAAGTAGATATCATAATTATTATCGTTTCGAACACACTCGTGTTCCCATGAGTTCAGGGCTCTTTGCCATGTTTAACAACTAACATGTCCTACAGTAAGCAACACCCATTTCGCTAGGCTGGTTAGTAACTAACATGCCTTACCAGTGGCCAACTTATTTAGCCATCTGGTTAGCAACTAATATGCCCTACTAGTGGTCTATCATATTTTCCATCCTGATTAGCAACTAACGAGCACTACCAGTGGCCCTTCACATCCGCATACCGAGTTTGCACATGAAGGAAGTCAGATCTGTTTCCTATCACTAACATTCATATGCAGATGATTACATGCAACAATGTACCATATCTCATGAAAACCTTTTTACCTGAATTCTTAACTATGACAACTAGAATCTATCAATATTTTAAAACTAAGCGGAAAACTCAAATAAGTGTATTACATACTGGATACTCACAGAATAACTTCAACGAAGTTGGTTACACTAAAAACTTCTATTACATTCCACATCTTATTATTCGAACACTTGATGATCTTTCTCTAATGAAGAACTCCTTAGACTGATTACAAGAGTAAAAATAAGGTAAAGGAAGAGAAAGGAAGAACCCCTACTATAATAGCCTTACTGATACATATCGATCACACAGTTTTTAAAAAAACTTACATGCGGCTAACCGTGCAAAGTTGACTCATCACTCTATAGTGGCCAACATAATAATTTTTAGGTAAATCCCATCTTAAATATCCAATGCATTCTAGTCAATTTCTAAATAGATCATAAAAATAAACCAACTAAAATTGTACAGTAAACACAAATGTTGAAACAGAAATCTATCAGGTCCACAATCCTACAATCCACCACTGACAGATACAAGCATAATGATCTGTCATATAAAACTTACGAAGAAAATATGTCGATTGGTAGTTTCCCTAAAATGGCCATGCCAAAACATAAATACCCATAATTTGGCAAAATACAAAACCTTCATCAAAGTCATTGCAATCCTACCATATAAGGCAAACGGTCCGCCAATCATGGCGTGAAAACAAACACTTAACTCAACACTGGCAGTGCAACAACCCATTTTTTAGTAATGTCAGAAACAGCAGTTTTGGGACCACAATTCAAATAAGTAAATTACTATTTTATTATTTATTTAATGTCTAGGAGAATATATTAAGGTTGTATTAAAATTTTGTTAAGAAATTTTGATGTTTAAGTAGTTAATTAATTAAAAAGGACTAAATCGTAAAAAGAGTTAAAGTTGAGTTCTGTTAGTTAAAGGGATTCAATAGCTTTTAAATATTAAACTAAGGGACTTAAATGGTAAATATACCTTTTAAAGAATTATTGGATGTGCATGGGGATGGTGTTATTGAATTTATTCATTATTAATAAGGGTAAAGTGGTAAATTAACAATTAAAAAGAAAATTAAGTAAGAAAAGATGAAAACAAAGTGATCATCTTCATGTTTTTGTCTTTGGAGCACCAAAATTCATCATTGAAAAGGAGAAAATCTTTGGTTTGAATTCTTCTTGCATGGTATGTGCATTTGATCAGGTTTTGAATGATTTTTATGCTTTTTCGATCGTTGCAACTAGGTCCAACTAGCCCATACCTTCATTTTTGAATTTGTTAAAAATTTTGGAAGTTACCATTGATGAATCTTTGTTGTTTATGATGATACTTATATATTTGAAGCTTTGATTGTGGTAATTGGTTGTTTTGTATAATGATTTTTGTTAGATTTGGATTTAAAGATTAAATTGTTAAAATGTCAAAATTTCGAGGTTTGATGGTGAGCTTGATGTGGAATAGGGACTGTTAACAGGCCTAGAATAATCAGTTGTATTTTAATTCCTAGAAAATGGTCAATTTGATGATTTTCGGGTTAGAGGACTAAATTGTAAAAGTTGTAAAAGTTTAGGGAAAATGTATAATCAACGAAAAATTAAGGGTTATATACATTGAATGGAATGTGAAAAATGTATGAGATTAATATATTGTATTCAATAATTATATAAATGTAACATCCCATAAATTAGGGGTTTGTTTTTTTTCATATTGCATGTGTGGGGTTTGTTTAGCTAGTTATTTGAGGGTGTTTGGGGATTCTAGGGAGGCCGGGGTTCGAGTTTGAGCCCTGGAAAATTTTTGGTTTTAGACCTTAAGGTGGAGAGGGCTGTAGGAGGCAGGACTTAAGTAAATATGTGTGTATTTGAAAGAACAAGATGGTCATGTGGCAGGATGGCTAGTGGCGTGCATTATGTTACAAGGGGGCTTGGGTTTGAAACCCTTTGCATGCAAAATGTAATTATTTTGCTCAGGAGAAGACAAGAGTTTGTGTTAGAATCAAATACTGATGGAGAAGTGTTTGAATTGGTCAAGGTTGTTGGTTGAATTCGAATGGGACATGGAGAGGGAATTAGGGAGAGATTCATGGAGGAAATCATAGGATTCAAGTGTGGGAAGAGGTGGTCGAAAGTGGGGGTCTAGCAAAGGGAATTTCGGCTGAGTAAGAGAGATTTGAGTAGCATATTTGGCTTTGTGAGAGGGAGAGTGCCGATTTTCTCAAGTTATCTTTTGAGAGAGTTTTGTTTTTTCTTTTTCGACTATAGCATTTTATGTCATTTTCCCTCACTTTTCTTTTGTCGAAATCTCAGCTTCTCTTATTCTCTTCTTCTCATTTGTTGGCCGAACCATTTCTTTTCTTTTCCTCTCATCTCCTTTCCTCGTCTTTTCTTCATAGCCGAATACATATCTTCTCTTCTACATCCTTTTGTTGTAGGCGTTCAGTGAACCGTTAAGCCTCTTTCTTCCATCTTCTTCTCTGCATTCCATCATTATTTGCTACCCTTTGCTGCCGAATCTTTTCTTCCTATTTGTTACTTTTCTAGTTGCAAGGTAACACTTTCTTTTCCCTTTACTTTCTTTGCTTTTCTCTCTTTTCTCTTCTAAGCCGAAACACTCAGTCCTAACTCTTGATTGTCTAGGCCGAACCTATTTACTCTTCTCCATCTTGAATCACGTTTGTTCTCTTTTGTGAGAGCCGAAACTCTTTATTGGACAACTGCCGATCTTGTGGTAATTTGGTAAGGGGTAAAGAAACTCAAATGCTTTCTTATTTTGTTCTAGTGAAGATTTTTGTGTCTGATTCGGTAGGAGATTCAGTTTCTCTCTTTTCTCTGTGGGAGGCCGAATGTTGAATGTTACTAACATCATTGTTTTGTGTATCAAAATTGCTAGGAACTTGATTCCTTACCTAGGAGGGGTAGGCCGAATACTCTCGATAAAGGGGGATCTGCCGTTTGTTGGTAAGTTAAGGCAATAATTGGTTATTTTTATATTTTGGGTTGTCAAAGGAGAAGTCTAACTAATGGCCAATCGTTATCATAGGTGTTTGGAAGCAGCGGCAGTCACAACTCATAACAGGTGTGTAATCTCACACCACCGCTTATTCTGTGAATGTTGTTCTGTGAATCGGCTAAAAGTCGAAATACCAAAAAGCCAGAATACCATCAACTGAGATCACTCGAGCGTGCGAGTGCTCGTAGTGATAAATCGAGCCACTAGTAATGGCGGTAGATCGTTGGGAGTGTCACGAACACTCTCGTGAATCTGAGGCCGTAATGGGCCTTATCGAGCCAAAACGGGCTAAGTGGGCCCAATGGGCTAACGGGCCCACATGAGTAAAATCGATGGAAAATTGCCGAATGATCGATGCGACTGCGAAGTCTGCAAAACTGAGATTGAAAAACGTTCTAAATAGGCCACATGAGCGTGTGGGCCTGTTTGGGCCAAAAATGGATTTTAGGCCCAATTACACCGTAGAGACCCAAAAGGGGTCCCCTGTCGCTCGAGACAACGGTAGGCCTCCGGAAAGGCCGTTAGATGACTGAAATTACTGAAATACCCTTGGAGGGTAAAACACTGAAATACCCTTAGAGGGTAAATTACCAGAATACCCTTAGCAGATGAATTACCTAAATACCCTCGATGGGTAAAATTACCGAAATATCCCCAAATGGGTGAAAATTATCGTTATACCCTTAGGTGACAAAATGATTGTTATACCGTTGATTGTGGTTAAATATCATGTATGTCATTCTTATTTATACTGTTTATACTTGTATTACATTGCATTGGTATCATGTTGCATGGGTTGGGTTTGATGATTGGAGAAAGTACCATTTTTGGTGGCTCTGTCACATACCGTTTTAGTGGCTATGCCACATACTGTTTTTAGTGGCTCAGCCACATATACCGTGATTAGCAGCTTGACTGCAATATTGGTGTGGATTGGCGAGGTGGGTTGACATGATCCACACATGGTGCGATTGGTTGGTACGGGTGGAGAGTTAGATGGCTGGTAGGATTGGGGTGGGCACATGTCCATATACATTGATATGATTTTTAGAGCTTAGGCCCAGCTTGTTACCGATAGGGCGTAGGCCTAGACCGATACCGTAAGGGCTCAAGCCCAGATAGTGATCGATTTAGAGGATTACACATTGAGTTCTCGTAACTCACCCCTTTCTTTTAACCGTGCAGGTAAACCCCAACGTTAAAGGGTTTGGAGCCGTGGAGGACTCGTAGGTGGCCATGCGTCGGATTTGCTTCTTAGCGAAACTTAGAAATTTGGTTTTAATTTATTTTATATTATTATTTTTGGGTTAATATTTTGTGTAATAAGGCCATTGGTTTTTATTTTTCTTTCTGAACTTTCATTTCGGCTAGTTATAAATTGTTAAACGATAAAACACTGATTTTTAAAACGATAATAACCGCTTTCAAAATATCATGTTTCTGCAATTCTTTAAGTCAAACTTCTACAATGAACAAAGTTTTGGAAAATAAAACATCTTTATAAGAATACTCTTTAAGCAAAATCTTGTTTTTACAAACAACGAAATTCGGAGTTTCAAAAAGGATACAAGGTTTACAATGAACGCATAGCTTTTACACAACCTTTTGATGCGACATGCTAAATCTGGCCATAACGTCTAGGTCGGGTTTAGATCAAAACTTGGATCAAAAAGATAATAACCGAGGAAAAGGGAAAATAGAGGATTAGTCTCTACATTTTTATCGGCATTAAAGTAGGTAAGTCCATGGTATTTCAGTACATAAATAAAGCTTTACTTGTACTCTTATATTAAAGATTAAATTGTTAAAATGTCAAAATTTCAAGGTTTGATGGTGAACTTGATGTGTAATAGGGACTGTTAAAGGGCCTAAAATAATCGGTTGTATTTTTATTCTTAGAAAATGGTCAATTTGATGATTTTTGGGTTAGAGGAGTAAATTGTAAAAGTTGTAAAAGTTTAGGGAAAATGTATAATTAATGAAAAGTTAAGGGTTATATACATTGAATGGAATATGAAATATGTATGAGATTAATATATTGTATTTAATAATTATATAGATCAAAACTTGGATCAAAAAGACAATAACCGAGGAAAAGGGAAAATAGTGGATTAGTCTCTGCATTTTTATCGGCATTAAATAGTAGATAAGTCCATGGTATTTCAATACATAAATAAAGCTTTAATTGTAACCTTATATTATAGTAGGTAAGTCCCTATTCGTACTTCAGTACCCCTGATTGCACATACGTGACCGTGTTTGTACTTCGGTACCCCTGATTAGACATATGTGTCATTGTATATGTGTCATTGTTTATACTTTGTACCCCTGATTGCACATACATGCCCTTGTTTATACTTCGGTAACCCTGATTGCACATACGTGTCCCTGTTTGTACTTTCGGTACCCCTGATTGCATATACGTGCCCTTATTTGTACTTCGATACCCTAAATGCATTTTCATGCCCCTATTTCTAATCCAATAACTCTAAATCAAATAGTATATGAACTGTATTTAATTTTAATTAGATTAAATGTTATACTATGTCCTTATTAAGCTTTGTAAGGTTATCGGTTCTTATAGATTTGTTTTGTAGATAATCGTTGTTGACATTTTGGAATGATTAATCAACTGACTGACACTATCCATCTAAGTTGGTAGCTTTTGTATCTCCTAGGGAGTGGCATGTATATAAAGATGTATAGGGTGATTTGAAATGATATTTTAATGAATGAGTTAATGTTGTTTTGGCATGTATAAGTTTTGAAATTTATTTTGTTTTGGTACCATTTGGTGCCTTGTCAAATTATGTCATTTTGGTTACCTTATTGTGCTTGTTTATAAGGATTTTTATGGTATGTTTTGAATGGTTTGAAAATGATCATAAGTGGTATATTTTGGTAATTAAATGGAATAAGTTATCATGTATGAAATGGTGCAATATTGACATGTGTTGATAGTTGTTGTTTTGGTATATTGTGGTGCCTTTGAATGTCATATTGGTTAGCTGAATTAGGATCTTGGAAATGGCAATTATATGTGTGCTTGAATGATATTTTTTGTTCCTTAAAAGTGTGAAATTGGATTGAATATTTATGCATGAAATGGTTTTGAAATGGTTTGATTTTAGGTAAATTTTAGGTTCACATGGTTGGGACACGGGCGTGTGACTCAGTTGTGTGAGGCACATGGCCTGGCGACACAACCGTGTGTCATCTGAGGATTTCTTTGGGTTCAAGTCAGTGAGTTACATGACCTAACACACAGCTTGGCAAATAGGCTTGCGGCACAGCTCAGAGTGTTACAAAGCCGTGTGACCTTACTCAGTGAATTACACAGGTGAGGACACGGGGTGGGATACAGTCGTGTGTCCCCTGTTTGAAAGTTACACAGCTTGGGGTAATTCCACAAAGCCTAGCCACACAGCCGTGTGACCCCTGTTTTCAAATTTTGTAACTTTTTCTTAGAATTCCCAATTTGTTTCAAATTAGTCTCGAACTGTTCCTAAGCTATTTTTAGGGCCTCGAGGGCTCGATTTAGGGACAGTAAGTATGTGAATGAATGGTATATGATATTATTAACATGTTGAATGATATGATATTAAAATGTTTTAGATTATATGATAGTGCTCTGTAACCCTTATCTGGCGACGGATACAGGTTAGGGTTGTTATATTTAGTGGTATCAGAGCTACGGTTTAATCGGTTCTAGGGCTAATGTAGCGAAGTAGAGTTTAGTATATACATGCCATATATACCATGTGATTGTGTAATGCTTTTAATCTGCTCTAATATTGTATTTTATTATAGATTCAAGATTTCAGCTGAGTCAAACTAGCCTTTGGTTAACAAAGCTAAAAGTAATATTCAAGCTTCAAACCCTGAATTAATTAATACTGCATCGATCCCATAGTCTTTTGGTGATGAAATGAAAAGTGTGTTTCTTGGAATGATGAACTAGTGGTTCAGTGAATTTAAACAAGCGAATATTGCAACTCCAGCACCTCCACCCCTACTGTGCCTCTTCCGGCATTGCTGGGTCCTTAAAATCCTGTACCTGTGACAGTTACCCATGTATATGTAGGTAAAATTCAAAAATGTGGAGCAGAAGAATTCAGAGGCAAGGTGAATGATGATCCTGCAGAAGCCGAGTACTGGTTAATGAATACAAAGATAGTTTTTGTGTAATTGATGTGCACTCTTGAAGATTGTTTGAAATGTGTTGTGTCGTTATTAGAAGATGAAGCATACTTATGGTGGGACAATTTGAGAAAGATGAAATCAAATGATCATAATAATTGGGATTTCTTTCAAGATGAATTCAAGAAGAAGTATGTTAGTCGGATGTTTATTGGCAAGAAAAGGAAAGAATTTCTTGAGTTAAAACAAGGGAATCGAACTGTAGCTGAGTATGAATGGGAATTTGTGCAATTAAGCAAGTATGCCAGTAATATAGTGTCAAATGAAGAAGAAATGTGTATTAAATTTTAGGATGGTCTGAATGATGATATATGTATGTCTGTGGTAGCACTAAATTTCAGGAATTTGTAGAACTTTTGGTGAGAGAACTGTTCCTATTTGTGATGATTGCAACAAAAGCCATTTTGGTGACTGGCGGTCGAAGTTAGGATCTTGTTTCCGTTGTGGATCTAATGGCCACATTCTTTGTGATTATTCGAAAAGGCAAAATGATTTTGGCAATCAAACAAACAAGCCTAAAGCAACCTTACAAAGAGGCAAACGATCTAGAAATGCTAGAAACAGTACTTTTGGTCAAGGGAAGAATAGCGAGATGAATGAATGATCTAAAGTGACAAAAGAATAGCGAGATGAATGAATGATCTAAAGTGAGAACACCAACTAGAGCCTATGCAATCAAAGCTCGTGAGGAAGCTACTACCTTAGATGTTATTACGGGTACTTTCTCTCTTTGTTATTAATGTATATGCATTGATTGATCCTAGATCAACTCATTCGTATATATGCACTACATTAGTAGACAAAATGAAATTACCTGTTGAGTTCACTGAATATACCATCAAAGTTACAAATCCACTGAGTTAGTGTGCTTTAGTTAATCAAATATGTAAATCGTGTCCATTGAAAGTTAAGGGTTAGGATTTTCCCGCTTGTTTGATGTTGTTACCTTTTGATGATTTTGATATCATGATGTAATAGTGAGTTGCCGAAGGAAGCAGGTTAGTTTGAAATGTCAAATGGTGAATTTATTTGTGTTAGGGTAGATGGGTTCAATTTTATTTCAAATTCAATTTCATTATTGTCAACTCTACAATTGATTAAAAAGGGATGTGAAGCTTATTGAGCCTAAGTGCTTGAATCGAAAGTGGTTGAATAAAAAATCGAGCAAGTGTCGGTAGTTAAAGAGTGCTAATTTTTTCTTGAAGAACTGTTCGGGTTGCCACTAACATGAGAAGTAGAATTTATGCTTGAACTTGTGCTTGGAACAGCTCTAATTTCGATAACACCGTACAGGATGGGCCCTACAGAATTGAAAGTGTTAAAAGTGCAATTACAAGAGTTGTTAGATCGCAAATTTATTCGACCGATCGTGTCACCTTAGGGTACTCCAATTTTGTTTGTGAAGAAGAAAGATGGGTCAATAAGACTATGTATATATTATTGATAGCTGAATAGAGCCACCATTAAGAATAAATACCCGTTACCTCGTATTGATGATGTTTCGATCAGTTAAAAGGAGCTATATTGTTTTCAAAAATCGACTTGAGATCCAGATATCATCAGCAAAACTGCATTCAGGACTGGATATGGTCACTATGCATTTCTGGTGATGCCATTTGGTTTGACTAATGCCCCTGTGGTATTAATGGACTAAATGAATCAAGTGTTTCAACCATATTTAGATCGATTTGTTGTAGTATTCATTGATGACATTCTAATTTATTCACTGAATGAGTCAAATCATGCCGAATATTTAAAAGTTGTGATGCAAACCTTGCGTGAAAAACAACTATATGTGAAATTCTGTAAATATGAGTTTTGGTTATAAGAAGTTGATTTTTTGGAAATGTTATATCTGCTGATGGAATCAGGGTTGATCCAAATAAAGTATTTGCAATTGTTAATTGGAAAATTTCGAAGAATGTTTCTAACGTTCGAAGTTTCATGGGATTAGCTGGATACTATCGGTGATTTGTTAAAATCTTTTCAATCATTGCCTCACCTATGACCAGGTTATTACAGAAAGATGTTGAATTTGTTTGGTCTGATAAATGTCAATAGAGTTTTGATCAATTAAAAAACATATTAATAGAAGCTCCAGTGTTGACTTAGCCTAAATCTGGAATGAAATATGTTGTTTACATTGATGCGTCTCTCAATGATTTAGGTTGCGTGTTAATGCAGTCAAGGAAAGTTGTAGCTTATGCTTGTCGACAGTTAAAATCGCATGAGAAGAATTATCCTACTCACGATCTTGAGCTGGCTGCGATTGTCTTCGCTTTGAAGATATGGAGGCATTATTTATAAACGAGAAATGTAACGTGTATACTGATCACAAAAGCTTAAAATATTTAATGACCCAGAAGGAACTGAATCTGAGACAGTGAAGTTGATTTGAGTCACTGAAAGAAGATTATGATTTGGTTATTGATTACCATCTGGGAAAGGTTAATGTGGTTACAGATACACTCAGTAGAAAGTTATCATTGTTTGCAATTAGAGTGTTGAACGCCCATTTAGCTTTGAATTTCAATGGTTCTGTATTGGTGGAATTGAAGACTAGACCCTTGTTTCTACAATGAATTCGGCAGTAGCAAAATGAAGATCCAAAGTTTTTAATGAAACAAAACTTGGTTTGAAACAAATTGACTATTGAATACAATATTGGTGATGATGGTACATTATATTACCATGATAGAATTTGTGTTCCAAATAATTTTAAGTTGAAAAGTGACATTCTATCTGAAGCTCATAGTAGTACATATTCCATTCATCCTGGTAGTATGATGATGTATTGTGATTTGAAACAGGTGGCCATGTATGAAATGTGAGATTTGTGAGTTTGTAGCCAAATGTATGATTTTTTTAGTAGGTAAAAGCAGAGCATCATGTGCCATCGGGACTATTACAACCTGTTATGATTCCTGAGTGGAAGTGGGAACAAGTCACGATGGATTTCATATCTAGTTTACCTGTAAATCTGAAAAAGAAAAATTTGATTTGGGTGATTGTTGATAGATTGACTAAATCAGCCCATTTCATACCAGTCAGAATAGATTACTCACTCGAGAAGCTAGTAGAATTATATGTGTCAAAGATTGTGAGATTACATGAAGATTTGACATCTATTATTTCTGATCGTGATCCGCGATTTAAATCTAGATTTTGGAGTAAACTTCATGAGGCTTTAGACACTAAACTCAATTTTAGTACAACATTTCATCCTCAGATGGACAGGCAATCAGAACAAGTAGTTCAGATTTTAGAAGACATGCTATGATATTGTATTCTTGAGTTCGAAGGTAGCTGGGAAAAATATCTACCGTTAGCTAAGTTCGCTTATAACAACAGTTATCAATCCAATATTAAAATGAAACTATTTGAAGCTTTATATAGAAGGAAATGTAAAGGGTCGTTGTATTGTTCCAAGCTGAGCGAATCATAAATGGTAGGGCTTAAATTGATTCGAGAAATGAAAGACAAAGTTTGAATAATTGGAGATTGTTTGAAAGTTGCATTTGATCATCAGAAGTCATACGTGGATTTGAAAAGAAAAGATATAAAATTTGTTGTTAGCAATCGGGTATTTTTAAGAGTTTCTCCATGGAAGAAAGTGCTACGATTCAACAAGAAAGGAAATTGAGTCCGAGATTTATCAGGCCGTATGTGATTACCAACAGAATTGGCCCTATAGCTTATAAATTATGTAACACCCCAAACCCGGCCTAGACGTTATGGCTGGATCAATAATGTCACATTGAAAGATAGTTGAAGAGCTAAGCATATGTTAAAAACTAAGTGTCACAGGGAAGGGGTGTTTAAAAAAAACTAACCGTTCGTTGAAAATGTTTGCAACTCTTTTGAAAACTTCGAGTTTTGTTGCTTGTTTGTAAAAACCCCGATTTACTTAATGTCTCTTTTATAAAGTTGTTATTAATTTGAAAATTGCCTTTATTAAGAAAATTGAATTTGAATATTTGCGGAACCGTGATATTTTAGAAATCGATTATTAATGATTTAAAAAAAACCCCGTATTTATCAGTTTAACAGTTAAAATTGAAACCTTAAAGAAAAATAACCAAATGGCCTTATTACAAAATACTAACCCAAACTAACTAATCTCAAAATAAAGCAAAACTTAAATTTACTAAGTTCATGATGTATGGCCACCACCGAGTCCTCCACGGCTCCAAGTTCATTATCGCTGGGAATTACCTGCGAGGCTAAGGGAAAAGGGGTGAGTTACAAGAACTCAGTGTGTAATCCCCTAAACAATCACTAACTGGGCCTTAGCCCTTACGGTAACAAATTTGGGCCCAAGCCCTATAATCGTGGTAATGCCATGATGAAATGCAGATAATGTAATGCAACCCAACCCAATCCAGCCAATGCACCCCCGTACCAACCAATCGTCACCTGTGGGGATCAAGTCAACCCACCCCGCCAATCGCACCAGTAATGCAGACAAGCTGCTAATCACAATTTTTGTGGCTGAGCCACCAGAGTTATAACACGTATATATATATATATATATATGTGTGTGTGTGTGTGTGTGTGGCAGAGCCACCGGTCTACACTGCTCTTTAATCATTATCCCGACCCATGCAACATGATAACATGCAATATATATCAACATACATAAGTGTAATAAAATCATACACACAATACTCAACCACAATAAAGGATATTACGGTCATTCTACCCATGGAGGGTATTTCGGTAATTTCGCAACCTAGGGGTATTTTAGTAATTTCACAACACAGGGGTATTTTAGTAATTTCGCAACCTGAGGGTATTTTAGTAATTTTGCAACTCAAGGGTATTTTAGTAATTTCGTAACCCAAGGGTATTTTAGTAATTTTTACATTTAACGGCCTTTCCGAAGGCCTACTGTCACCTCGAGCGACTCGGGACCCTTTTTAGGTCTCTACGGAACTATTGGGCCTGAAATGGATTTCAGGCCCAAAACGAGCCCACACGCTCGTGTGGCCCAAAACGCATGGTTTCAGTTATAGGTCTGCAGATTTTGCATTTGGCCTATCATTGGCTAGATTTTCGACAGTTTTGCCCAAGTGGCCCAGTTAGGCCCGTTACAACCTCGGTACCGCGAGAGTGTTCATGACACTCTCAACAACTTAACGTCACGATTCGTATCTCTAACTACCACTACGAGCGCTCGCACGCTCGAGTGGTCACAGTTGCCAGCTTTTCAGCTTTTTAGCTTTACGCCGCTTCACAAAACATCACATGCAATCATCGAAGTGGGTGTGAGATTACACACCTGTTTTGGATTACTAAAAACCATTCTTCATTGTCCCTAGAATGAAACCAGCCAAAGGTTAGTCTCGACCTCTCAAAAGGTTTCATAAATCCACAAGTATTACCACACTAGAGTCACTTACCACAAACGTGATCTCCCCTTACAAAGTCCCAATCCTCAGCCTTGCCTTCTGGCTACCACCACATGTTCCTAGAAGGGAGTAGTTGATACACCAAAGACTTTAGCACCAAGCAACATTCGGCCCTCCTCCAGTAAAGAAGGAGACCGAAGCTAACTCCCCAAAAAGGGTCACAAAAATACCTTAGCAACCCAATAAAAAGTAGTTGAAAACTTCACCTTTACCCAAGACCAACGCTGACAGCCTAAGCCCGATGTTGGCTAAAGAAAAATCGGCCTACACCCCAGGAGGAAGTTCGGCTTGGCTAAGTAGAGAGGGAAGAAGAATAAACCGTGTGAGTAAGGCATTCGAACTAAGAAAGAAAGATGATACCGAGAGAAGAAGAAAGAATATAGAAATAGAGACTTACCACCTAAAGAAATCAAGATGCAGAATAGGTGTTGAAGAGATTCAGCTACTTGAAGAAAAAGAGGTCAGAGAGGGATTTGGCTATAGGTGTTTGGCGACTATCAAAAGAGAGGAAAGTATCTAAAACGAAAAAGTGATGAGAAGAAGACACTAGAATGGTTAAGGTTTTGGCAAGAAAAGATGCAACAAAATTCCCGAAATGCTTGAGTAGCAAAAACCGAAAATGCACAAGAAAAAGCTAAGAGTTACTAGAGAATTTCGGCACACACGCCCAAGAGGTTTCGGTTTTCTCTCTTTGCTACCTCCCAGAATGTCGAATTTCCTACCTTTCTCCCCCCTCTAGCCGAAACTCTCACCCCCAATGCACTTCCCTTTTTTGGCCAAACTCCTCCATTCCACCATATCCCATGATTCACTCCCCATTTTGCTCCCGCATTCACTCTCCATCACCCATTCAAATAATTTGACCAAGTCTTCCCTCTCTCCTGCAGAGTTTGGTCTCCACTTGGCTACCTCCCTTTCCTGAGCACAAAAATAAAAGCCTCCAATACGCTGCATGTGTGATTCGAACACTCTCCCTTCCTGCTTCCCTTGTGACGCCACACCACTAGGCCATATGCTCATCTTGTGATAGCAATCACACTTAATTAACCTTAAGTCCTGCTTTCACTAACTCACCCCAGTAAAGTGCCAAAAACCAAACTTTCACCAGGGCCTAGGCTCGAATTCGATCCTTCCCAGGACCCCCAAACACATCTAAATAACAAGCTAAACGAGCTAAACGCACGTAATAGTGCAAAAATGCCAAGCCCTAAATTTTAGGATGTTATAGTTCTACCCCTTTAAAGAAATTTCGGCCTCGAAATTTACCTGGTTAAAAGAGAAGAGGCTATTGCTGTCGCATTGCCTCTTCCGGCTCGCACGTGGCTTCCTCTGAACCTTGATTACGCCACAAGACTTTGACCAGTGAAACGGACTTCCTCCTCAACATTTTAACATCCCGATCCAAAATCTGCACTGGTTCTTCCTCAAATGACAGGTCAGGTCTATCATCAATTTCTTCCACCGGTACTATATGAGAAGGATCTGAACGGTAGCGCCTCAGCATTGATACATGGAATACATTATGGATCTAGTTTAACTCAGGGGACAACTCAAGCTGATAGGCGACCGGACCCACACGCTTCACTACTCGATAAGGCCCAATGAATCTGGGGCTCAACTTACCATTCTGTCAGAATCTCAAAATCTTTTTCCAAGGTGAGACCTTCAAGAAGACATAATCCCCCACTGTGTACTCAATTTCCTTACGCTTAAGATCTGCATACGATTTCTGTCTATCGGAAGCTTCTTTCAATCGGCCCCAAACCAACTTCACCTTCTTATTAGTATCTGAAATCAATTCCGAACCCAACAACCGTTGCTCACCCAATTCTGTCCAACAAGTAGGGCTACGGCACCTACGACCATACAACGCCTCATAGGGTGCCATCTGAATGCTGGACTGATAGCTGTTGTTGTAGGCAAATTCCGCTAACGGTAAATAATCTTCCCAGCTACCCCTAAAATCAATCACACAGCCCCTTAACATGTCTTCCAAAATCTGGATTACCCTCTCCGACTGACCATCAGTTTGTGGATGAAATGCTGTGCTGAAATCCAGCCGTGTACCCAAAGCTTCATGTAATGCCTTCCAGAACTGAGATGTGAACTTTGGGTCCCTATCCGAGATAATAGACACTGGTACCCCATGTAACCTTACAATTTTCGCCACATACAACTTAGCCAACTTCTGTAGCAAATAATCAATGCGAACCGGTATGAAGTGCGTGGACTTAGTCAGTCGATCAACGATTACCCACACTGAATCCTTCTTGGTAGGCGTCAAGGGTAGCCCACTAACAAAATCCATTGTAATCCTTTCCTACTTCCAAAGTGGAATCTTTATCGGTTGTAGCAATCCTGAAGGCAGCTGATGTTCAGCCTTCACTTGCTGACGCATCAAACACTTGCCTACAAAATCGGTAAACTCACGTTTTAATCCTGGCCACCAATACTATTCTCGTAGATCTCAGTACATCTTACTTCCACCGGGATGCATAGCATATGGGCTATTATGCGCCTCCTGCAGAATCATCTGTCTCAACTTAGAGTCCCTCAGCATACAAATTCTTCCACGGAAACATAATACCCCTTCACTGTTCAGCCCAAGATCCACTGTCTCCCCACTCTTCACCTGCTACAAATGAGAACCCAACGTCTCATCCAATAACTGCTTCTCTTTAATCTGATTAACCCACGTCATTTTCACCTGAATTTTTACCAATAAACTACCATCCTCATAAAGGCTAAGATGAGCAAACATTGCTCTCAAATCAGACACCACCTTCCGACTTAATGCATCTGCCACTACGTTGGCTTTACCCAGATGATATTCGATAGAGCAGTCGTAATCCTTCAGCAACTCTATCCATCTCCGTTGCCTGAGGTTTAACTCCTTCTGGGTAAGGAGATATTTTATGCTCTTATGGTCGGTGTAGATAATCAACTTTTCCCCATACAGGTAATGTCTCCATATCTTTAGAGCGAACACTACTGCAGCTAGCTCCATGTCATGAGTGGGGTAATTCACCTCATGTGGCCTTAGTTGACGAGATGCATACGCCACTACCTTCCACTCTTACATCAGCATACATCCCAAACCAGTGTGTGACGCATCACAGTAGACCACAAATTCTTTCCCAGCCTCAGGCTGTATCAACATAGGTGCTTCAGTCAGAATCTCCTTCAGTTTCTCAAAACTCTCTTGCTGCTTATCCGTCCACACAAACGGTACTCCTTTATGCAACAATTTAGTTAGAGGTGCGGAAATTAAGGAAAACCCCTCGACGAACTGCCTGTAGTACCCAGCCAAACCCAGAAAACTTCAGATTTTCGACACTGACTTCGGTGGCTTCCAATCCAATACATCTTCAACCTTTCGAGAATCAACCCTAATCCCCTCAGTAGAGACAACATGCCCCAAAAATGTCACCTCTTTCAGCCAAAACTCGTACTTACTAAATTTGGCGTAAAGTTGCTTCTCTCTCAATATCTGCAAAACAACCTGAAGGTGTGAATCGTGCTCCTCCTCTGTTCTTGAGTACACCAAGATGTCATCTATGAATACCACCACGAACCGGTCTAGATAGGGTTGGAAAACCCGATTTATCATATCCATAAATGTGGCTGGTGCATTTGTTAACCCGAACGGCATAACCAAAAACTCGTAATGCCCATAACAGGTTCGGAAAGCTGTCTTGTATATGTCCGCCTCCTTGACCCTTAGCTGATGATATCCCAATCTTAAATCAATTTTCGAGAAGACCGAAGCTCCTCACAACTAATCGAACAAGTCGTCTATCCTTGGTAGCAGGTATTTGTTCTTAATAGTTAACTTGTTCAACTGACGATAGTCAATGCACATACGAATCGACCCATCCTTCTTCTTAACGAACAATACCGGCGCTTCCCACGGAGATACACCTGGTCGGATAAATCCATGGTCTAATAGCTCTTGGATCTAAGCTTTAGTTCTACCAGCTCCTTCGGTGCCATCCTATAAGGGGCGATGGACACTGGAACCGCTCCCGATAATAGCTCATTGCCAAATTCGACCTCGTGGTTTGGAGGCAACCCCAGAAGCTCTTCGAGAAAAACGTCTGGGAACTCCTTCACGGTTCTAACATCCTCAACAAACAATTCCTTAGCACCAGATGCACTGACAAAAGCTACAAACGCCTCACATCCCCTATGCAACAACTTTTCGGCCTTTAATGCCGAAATCACTTGAGACAGATAATCCCTTCTTTCTCCTGTCACCATCACCTCCTCATCCTCTAAAGTCTTTAATACCATACGCTTAGCAGCGCAATCCAAATTCGCACAATGTTTAACTAGCCAATCTATGCCTAAAATAAGGTCAAACTCGCTGAACGGCAGTTCCATCAAATTCGCTGGGAACACCACTCCTTGAACTTCTAGAGGCACATTCCTATACAACTTGTTCACTACCACAGATTGTCCTAGAGGGCTAATCACAGACATTTCTCTAGCAGCAATTTGAGATTCTATACCCAAAGTCCTAGACACAATACTGGCGACATATGAATGGGTAGACCCAATATCAATTAATGCGGTAAATGGCATATCAAATATGAGAAACGTACCGGTTATGACGTCCGATGCGTCGTCATCCTTTCAACATCGAGTCGCATAAACTAGTCTCGGCTGTCTTACTTCAGTGTTACCAATACCTCTATCCGATGCTCCACGACCTCATCCAAACCCATTTCCCCCTCTGGCAGGACCACGACCTCTCGGTGGCTATTGACCACCTCTCCCTGGCTGCACAAATCTCTGACCTACTACCTGTGTCTGAACAGGCTCTCAAAGACAGTCTCTGTACTGATGATCCTTAGACCCACATCTAAAATAGCCACCAATTCTTCTCCAGCACTCCCCTGAATGGAATTTCTCACATACCACACAAGATTATTGTCGACCCGCAGCCCCTGGAACCCCAACTCGAGCTGGCCCATCAAACCTAGGCCTCTTATGAATTCCCCCTGAAGGACCTAAAAACCCAGAATCTCTCTTGTTCCTGCCTCTTTCCTTATCATGATTTTGTTTCTCAGAACGTTTCACTTCCTCAGCAATCTTTGCTTTTTCCACTAAAGCAGCAAAGTCTCTTTCTCTCTACGGGGCTGTCAATACTCGTAGCTCATCTCGTAATCCATCCTCAAATCGCACACAGCACTCATAATCCGTCGCAACTATACCCCGAGCATACCGACTCAAGCGCAGAAACTCCGCCTCATATTCTGCTACGGCCTTATTCCCTTGGACCAAATTCAAGAATGCTTTTCTCTGGGCATCCACATAGCTAGCCCCGATGTATTTTCCCTGGAAAGTCGCTTTAAAGAAATCCCAGGTGATATGAGCCGCTTGAGTACATTCCCTCACAGTGAGCCACCATTGGTATGCCTCATCTCTCAGCAGAGACACCGCCCATTTCAGTTTCTGTTCAGCGGTGCAATCTAGATCATCCATAATCCGTTCAACTGCCTCTAACCAGTATTCGGCTAAATTTGGGGCGACACCAGAAACGCCCCTAAACACTTCGGCCTCATTTGACCGGAGTCGCTCAGAAATAGACCCACGAGCTGCCGACCCAGTACTTGCCCCAGCAACATGTTCCAACACTCAAAGCATAGCTTGGGATAGAGCGTCATCCCTCTAGTTCGGTCTTGAGACCCTTCTTCCACCACTGGCGATGCTGGCACCTCGCCTTCCGGCACATGCCCCGATTCTGAGGATCCCTCAGCACCTCGACCTCTACCACGGCCGCGTGTACCACGTCCACATCCTCTCGTACTCATACTACTAAATCGAGTACTCTGATTAAGAATTTTATCAATCAGTATATAGTTCCAATATATATTAGTAAATATTTTATGGAAAACATATATAAGAGTTGTTTTCGCGAATCAAATTTCCTAATGTCTCAGTCTCTATTATCTTAACTCCTAGAGCTAAAAGTTTCAGTGCACTACTACTAACTCTAATAGTTTTCTTACTACAGTCATATCATCATATCAACAATCATAAAATATGGGAACTTATGGATTTGGTGTCGGAGACCCGTGGTGCCATACTTCCAATAAAGACATACATTTTCTAAATCATATTTCAATCCAAATTTGAAAAACATTTTCGAACCCATTCTACAGCTGAGTTTTGCAACCTGGCTCTGATACCATAAAATGTAACACTCCAAACCCGGCCTAGACGTTATGGCCGGATCAAGAATGTCACATTGAAAGATAGTTGAAGAGCTAAGCATATGTTAAAAACTAAGTGTCACAGGGAAGGGTTTTTTAAAAAAAAACTAAGCTTTCATTGAAAATGTTTGCAACTCTTTTGAAAACTCTGAGTTTCGTTGCTTGTTTGTAAAAACCATGATTTACTTAATGTCTCTTTTATAAAGTTGTTATTAATTTGAAAACTACATTTGTTAAGAAAATCAAATTTGAATATTTGCGGAACCGTGATATTTTAGAAAACAATTATTAATGATTTAAGAAAACCCCGTATTTATCAGTTTAACAGTTATAATTGAAACCTTAAAGAAAAATAACCCAATGGCCTTATTACAAAATATTAACCCAAACTAAATAATCTCAAAATAAAGCAAAACGTAAGTTTACTAAGTTCACGATGTATGGCCATCACCGAGTCCTCCACGGCTCCAAGTTCACTATCGCTGGGAATTACCTTCGAGGTTAAGGGAGAAAGGATGAGTTACGAGAACTCAGTGTGTAATCCCTTAAACGATCACTAATTGGGCCTTAGCCCTTACGGTAACAAATTTGGGCCCAAGGCCTATAATCGTGGTAATGCCATGATGAAATGCAGATAATGTAATGCAACCCAACCCAATCCAGCCAATGCACCCCAGTACCAACCAATCTTCACCTATGGGGATCAAGTCAACCCACCCCGCCAATCGCACCAGTAATGCAGACAAGCTACTAATCACAATATTTGTGGCTGAGCCACCAGAGTTGTAATACGTGTATATATATGTGTGTGTGTGGCAGAGCCAACGGTCTACACTACTCTTCAATCATTATCCCGACCCATGCAACATGATAACATGCAATTTATATCAACATACATAAGTGTAATAAAATCATACACACGATACTCAACCACAATAAAGGGTATTACGGTCATTCTACCCATTGAAGGTATTTCGGTAATTTTGCAACCCAGGGTATTTCAGTAATTTCGCAACTTCAGGGTATTTCAGTAATTTTACAACCCGAGGGTATTTTAGTAATTTCACAACCTGAGGGTATTTTAGTAATTTTCACATTTAACGATCGTTCCAAAGGCCTACTGTAGCCTTGAGCGACTCGAGATCCTTTTTAAGTCTCTACAAAACTATTGGGCCTCAAATCCATTTCAGACCCAAACGAGCCAACACGCTCGTGTGGCCCAAAACGCATGGTTTCCATTACAGGTCTGCAGATTTCGCATTTGGCCTATCATTGGCTAGATTTCCGACAGTTTTGCCCAAGTGGCCCGGTTAGGCCCGTTACATCCTCGGTACCGCGAGAGTGTTCGTGACACTCTCAACAACTTAATGTCACGATTCGTATCTCTAACTACCACTACGAGCGCTCGCAAGCTCGAGTGGTCACAATTGTCGGCTTTTCAGCTTTTCAGCTTTACGCCGCTTCACAAAACATCACATACAATCATCGAAGTGGGTGTGAGATTACAAACCTGTTTTGGATTACTAAAAACCACTATTCGTTGTCCTTAGAATGAAACCGGCAAAAGGTTAGTCTCAACCTCTCAAAAGGTTTCATAAATCCACGAGTATTACCACACTAGAGTCACTTACCACAAACGTGATCTCCCCTTACAAAGTCTCAATGCTCAGCCTTGCCTTCTGGATACACCACACGTTCCTAGAAAAGAATAGTTGATACACCAAAGACGTTAGCACCAAGCAACATTCGACCCTCCTCCAGTAAAGAAGGAGACCGAAGCTAACTCCCCAAAAAGGGTCACAAAGAGTCACAAAAATACCTTAACAACCCAATAAAGAGTAGTTGAAAACTTCACCTTTACGCAAGACCAACGTTGATAGCCTAAGCCTGATGTTGGCTAAAGAAAAATCGGCCTACACCCCAGGAGGAAGTTCGGCTTGGTTAAGTAGAGATGGGAGAAGAATAAACCGTTGTGAGTAAGGCATTCAAACCAAGAAAGAAATATGATACCAAAAGAAGAAGAAAGAATATAGAAATAGAGACTTACCACCTAAAGAACGCAAGATGGAGAATATGTGTTGAAGAGATTTGGCTACTTGAAGAAAAAGAGGTCAGAGAGGGATTTGGCTACAGGTGTTTGGCGACTATCAAAAGAGAGGAAAGTATCTAAAACAAAAAAGAGATGAGAAGAAGACACTAGAATGGTTAAGGTTTTGGCAAGAAAAGATGCAACAAAATTCCTGAAATGCTTGAGTAGTAGAAACCGAAAATGCACAAGAAAAAGCTAAGAGTTACTAGAGAATTTCGGCACACACACCCAAGAGGTTTCGATCTTCTCTCTTTGCTACCTCCCAAAATGCCGAATTTTCTACCTTACTCTCCCCTCTAGCCGAAATTCTCACCCCCATGCACTTCCCATTTTCGGCCAAACTCCACTCCACCATATCCCATGATTCACTCCCCATTTTGCTCCCCCATTCACTCTCCATCACCCATTCAAATAATTTGACCAAGTCTTCCCTCTCTCTTGCAGAGTTTGGTCTCCACTCAACTACCTCCGTTTCCTGAGCACAAAAATAAAAGCCTTCAATACGCTGCATGTGCGATTCGAGCACTTTCCCTTTCTGCTTCCCTTGTGACACCACACCACTAGGTCATATGCTCATCTTGTGATAGCAATCACACTTAATTAACCTTAAGTCCTGCTTTCACTAACTCACCCCATTAAAGTGCCAAAAACCAAACTTTCACCAGGGCCTAGGCTCAAACCCGAGCCTTCCTAGGACCCCCAAACACACCTAAATAACAAGTTAAACGAGCTAAACGCATGCAACAGTGCAAAAATGCCAAACACTAAATTTTAGGATGTTACAAATTAACTTTACCTCCTGAACTCGAGAAAATTCATAATGTGTTCCATGTTTCAGAGCTAAGACGGTATAGATCTGATACATCACAAGTGATTCCTCATAGTGAAATTGAATTATAGATATACTTAACGTATTTTGAAGAACCAGTAAAATTTTTGGCTCGGGAAGTCCAAATAAATACAGAATAAATGAGTACCATTGGTGAAAGTCTTGTGGTATCAGCATGGTACTAAGAAGGCTACCTGGGAAACTGAGGAATTGATGAAATTACAATATCCGAATATATTCTCAAGAAAACAATTTCGAACACGAAATTTCCTAAAGGGGAGAGTTATAATAATCCATTTTCAGTAATGTTCGAAACAATGGTTTTGATACCACAATTCTGATGAGTAAATGATTATTTTATTATTTATTTAATTTCTATGAAATTATATTAAGGTTGTATTAAAATTTTGTTGTTAAGATATTTTGTTGTTTAAGTAGTTAATTAAGTAAAAAGGACTAAATCGTAAAAAGAGTAAAAGTTGAGTTCTGTTAGTTAAAGAGATTTAATAGCTTTGAAATCTTAAGCTAAGGGACTTCAATGGTAAATATACCTTTTAAATAATTAGTGGATGTGCATGGGCATGGTTTTATTGAAATTATTGATTAATGATAACGGTAAAGTGGTAAACTAACAATTAAAAAGAAAATTAAGTAAGAAAAAATGAAAACAAAGTGATCATCTTCATGTTTTTATATTTGGAGAACCGAAATTCACCATTGAAGAGGAGAAAAGCTTCAGTTTCAATTCTTCTTGCATGGTATGTGCATTTGATCTCGTTTTGAATGATTTTTATGTTTTTGAGATCGTTGAAACTAGGTCCAGCTAGCTCGTAAGTTTGTTTTTGAATATGTTAAAAATTTTGGAAGTTACCATTGATGAATCTTGGTTGTTTATGATGATAATTATATATTTGAAGCTTTGATTTTTTATGATGATAATTATATATTTCAAGCTTTGATTGTGGTAATTGGTTGTTTTGTAAAGTGATTTTTGTTAGATTTGGATTTAAAGATTAAATTGTTAAAATGTCAAAATTTTGAGATTTGATGGTGAGCTTGATGTGTAATAGGGACTGTTAAAGGGCCTAGAATAATCGGTTGTATTTTGATTCTTAGAAAATGGTCAATTTGATGATTTTCGGGTTAAAGGACTAAATTGTAAAAGTTTAGGGAAAATGTATAATTAATGAAATGTTAAGGGTTATATACATTGAATGGAATGTGAAATATGTATGAGATTAATATATTGTATTTAATAATTACATAGATCAAAACTTGGATCAAAAAGACAATAATCGAGGAAAAGGGAAAATAGAGGATTAGTCTCTGCATTTTTATCCACATAAAATAGTAGGTAAGTCCATGGTATTTCAATACGTAAATAAAATTTTACTTGTAATATTATATTATTGTTCTTTAGTTAATATGTTTGTAAATAATTATTGCTGATTGCACATACGTTCCCCTATTTGTACTTCGATACCTCTGATTGCACATACGTGCCTATGTTTGTACATTTGTAGCAGCTTGTTTTTTAGTGGTGTCGGAAACAGTGGTTTTGGGGCCACCAAATCCAACGAGTAAGTTCGTAAAAATTATTATTTAATATCTACAAGTCATATGTGACTTTGAAAATGTTTTTGATTTGATAGTTTATGTTAATTAAGCAATTTATAAAGTTCAAGTGGAAAGACCCTAAGGTCAAGTGGTTTTAGAAAATGAGGTATCGGGACCTCATTTTTTATAAACTGAGACATAAATATTTTTATAAATATTTACAGAGTATCATTAAAGTGGTATTAAGGTTTCATTGAAAAATTTCAACGTTTTGATAGTTAATTAATTAAAAAGGACTAAATCATAAAATATGTAAAATTTGATCACTATTTGATTTGAGTGATTAAATGGTTAACTGAATAAAGGAAAAGGGATTTAAATGGTAATTAGACCATTCAAGGTGTTAATGGACAATAATGGACATGAATTTGATGCTTTATTTAATTATTAACCATGGTTAATGTAACACCCCAAACCCGGTCAAAACACTACGACCGAATCCGGCATGTCATAGGGAAGGATCGTTTTTGATAAAACCAGTTGTTGAGTTAAATCGCAAAGAAAACGCTTTGTTTTATGGAAACTGAAGTTGGGTTGAATTAATTGCTGAAACCGTTTCGAAATTCATTTTAAAGAAAATCGAGTTAACTTGTTGATGTTATAAGTTCGCTATTTACCCGATGGTAAAGTTTTGGAAAAAATCCCGAAAATCCATAAAGGTTTGGGAAAACATTCATTTTATTGACTCTTTTCCATTTTAATCATACTTTAATGCTTAACACAGATTCAAAGGTATTCAACGAAATAAATAATCCCGAAATAAAAATTAAGATGGCCTTATTACAACCAAAAACTAAATTTAGTGAAAATCTAAATCCGAAATAGTAATTTAAAACAAAACCAGAAGTATCGCGCATGGCCACCTCGAGTCCGTCCCGACTCCACATCCGCATATTATGACTCATCTGCAAAAAGTAAAGGGAGAGGTGAGTCACCGAGACTCTGTGTATAAATCCCCATCCCGAAGACATAAGCCCCTACACAGTTTCATAAGTGAATATGTATATCATGCAACCCAAAACCTAGCCATCCGAAACTCCTGAATCTACCCCATGTGGTCAAAACCACTGGTGGTCAAAACCACTGGTGACTGAGGTCACAAATAATGTATGTGTGGTCAAAACCACTGGTGACCGAGGTCACAAATAATATATGTGTGGGGCCAACCCACATTGTGGTCAAAACCACTGGTGACAATCCCATATCGATATGTGGGGTCAGCCCACCATGGTCAAACCACTGGGACGAGTCACAAAGATAGATGTATGTGGGACCAAACCACTGGTGGTCAAAACCACTGAGACTTAGTCACAATAATATAATAAGCGGGGCCAACCCACTGTGTGGTGAAAACCACTGGTGACAGTCTAAAATCATATCTTCCCCCTCCTCTCATCACCCATTTTTATGAAAATGCTTTTCATGGCTAAATAATCATGCTTAATATTCAGGAATAACATAACATGGCATAAGCAACCCTATCTGAGGCATTTAATACTAGCCAAATCAGAATGGACTTACCCGGAGTACTCGCTCATACCCACAAGGGTAACACATCGTAACACATCGATTTCGGCCGTTCTTCCGGCTTTTGACAAATCACAAAATAATAACATATTAACCTACGAAGTGTGTAAGAGTTACACACCTGATTACTCGTAATACGACGCTCTCTACATCGACACTCTCGTTAACCGACACTACCGCTATCTGTCTACTGCTTTGCTCAGATGACGGCCCACACCCAGGTGGCCAATCACGAATAGCCGACACAGCCCTCTTCTTTAACTTAGGGGCTTGGGTCTCAGATCTAACTTCTCCTAACGCTTGGCTGGCATTAGAGTCCATGAACACCTTTGGTCACTCAATCGGGCTAACACACAGAAAAACGACAAATAGAGATTTAATCCGAATGAATAGATCCCTTACCTAGATCGACAAATCCCCAAAGATCAAGATCTAATCCACGAACCGAGCAAATCCTGAGAATCCAAACGCTTGCGTCACCCCCTTCCTATATTCGGCCAAACATAACACTATAAGCAAACAGCCATTTAGCTTTGCTCAAGAAATCCCGAAAGAGATAACGCAAAATACAAGGGATCGCCTCCCTTACCTTAACTCAAGAGATTCGGCCAACCCCTAACAAGAATCGGCAACACTATAGTAGAAGAGGGCCCGAAAGAGAAGCCGAAAGAAAGAAGACACGAAAGTCAGAGAGATTCGCTAGCACAAAATGAAAACACTCAGGAAGAACACTGAGTTTCGATCCTACTAAAAGAAAACCAAAAGAAAGCAAGAATACCATAGGGTGATTCGGCTAAGGAAGAAAACTTACCAAGGAAGAATGTTGATGATGTTTCGCTCTCGAACCGAAAGAAATGGAGAGGAGAAGATAGTTTCGGCCTAAGAGTGATGAAGAGAAGAGGTGATTTCGGCTCTTAGGGAGATTGAGAAAAATACGATAGTGTAACTAGGGTATTCGGCTATCATAGAATGTAGATGAAAAGAGAAAGAATGATGAGTACTAGATGCAGCTATGACCAAGAGGAGAAAAGAGGAGAAGGTTCAAGTATTTCGGCACAAGAGATATTGAGAGAAGAAAAGAAGTCGAATGAGAGGGGAAAGGAGTGTTGATTTCGGTTTTTGAACCAAGATGGAGAAAAAGAGTAGAGGAAATTCGGCTTTGACTTTTGAGAGAAAGAAAATGAAGAAACGGCACAAAAGAAATGGGAGAAAAGAGTTCTGAATGCCCCCTACTAACCGAATATACACAATTCACCAACGCCAAAACCACATTCTGTCACCTACCTCACTTAGCACTCAACCGAAAAATGGAAGAAACCCACACCCAAGTTTCGGCACACCCCTAAACACCCAAGAACCGAATGCTCCTCTTGCCTAAAACACCTTCAAAATTCGGCTAACCACACCCCCCTTCTCAAACCCTTCTTTTCCTCCTTGTTTTTCTCCTAACCACTTATTCAAATCCATTTGAATGTTTCAAATGCCTAAATCTTCTCTTCTCCACCAATTCAAATGTGTTGACCCCTTCAACACATATCCACCAGTGCCCATCCTGAGTGCAACTCTTCGTTGTCCTGGCATAAAAAAGGATGCCCAAAAGGAGATTCCTGCAGCTCGAACCAAGGCCCCTTCTGCTCTCTGTGGCGTCACTCCCCTCGTGCTTAAGTGACGCCTCCCTTGCCACCTTACCACTGGGATTCTTGTGTCAGAACTTGCTAACAATTATCCTTAACACCTAACTCCTGCAGCTTCCCCTTCCAAGTACCCAAAAATGAAAGTTTTGCTATGACCCTAGCCTATCCCAGGCTCAAGCCTAGACCCTAAAATAGTCTAAACTAACATGACATCCATACTATAATCATACAAACAGATAAAATGCAAAGACCCTGATTTAAGGATGTTATAGTTCTACCCCCTTAAAATAATTTCGGCCCCGAAATTACCTGGTCAAAAGAGTTGAGGGTATTGTTGCCGCATCACATCCTCTGGCTCCCACGTGGCCTCTTCAGTTCCGTGATTCTGCCATAACACCTTCACTAAAGGAACTGACTTCCTACGCAAAACTTTGACATCCCGATCCAGAATCTGCACTGGCTCCTCCTCAATAGACAAATCCGGACTCACATCAATCTCCTCTACTGGCACAACATGCGATGGATCTGATCCATGGCGTCTAAGCATTGAAACATGGAACACGTCATGGATTTGACTCAATTCTGCTGGCAACTCGAGCTGATAAGCTACTGGTCCCACATGCTTCAACATCTTATACGGCCCGGTGAACCTAGGGCTCAGCTTGCCTTTCCGACCAAATCTCAACACCTTCTTCCACGGTGACACATTCAGAAAAACTTTGTCACCCACTGCAAACTCCATATCCCTCCGCTTGAGATCGGCATAAGATTTCCGTCTGTCCGAAGCCTCCTTCAGACGAGCCCGAATCAGCTTAACCTTATATTCTGTTTCCGCAACCAACTCTGGACCCAACAACTAACGCTCATCCAACTCTGTCCAACACGTAGGAGTGCGACACTTCCACCCATACAGCGCTTCATACGGTGCCATATGGATACTTGCCTGATAACTGTTGTTGTACGCGAACTCTGCCAACGATAGAAATTCTTCCCAACTACCTCTGAAATCCAAAACAAAACCCTTCAGCATGTCTTCTAAAATTTGAATTACCCTCTCTGACTGCCCATCTGACAGCGAATGAAACGCCGTACTGAAATCTAGCATTGTACCCAAAGCCTGATGCAATGCTCTCTAGAATCTTGACGTGATCCTAGGATCCCTATCCGAGATAATCAATACTGGCACTCCATGTAGTCTTACGATTTCTGCCACATACAACTTAGCCAACCTTTGAAGTGAGTAATCAACCCGAACTGGTATAAAATGAGCAGACTTAGTTAGACGATCAACAATCACCCAGACCAAATCTTCCTTGCTAGGCGTGAGGGGTAGCCCACTGACAAAATCCATCGTAATTCTCTCCCACTTCCACTGTGGAATCTTAACCGGCTGTAACAGGCCCGAAGGTAACTGATGTTCAGCTTTGACTTGCTGACACATCAGACACTTACTTACAAATTCCGTTACCTCTCGCTACAGACCCAGGCACCAAAACTGTTCCCTCAAATCTCGGTACATTTTACTACCTCTAGGATGCATAGCGTATGGGCTGCTATGAGCTTCCTGAAGAATCTCCTGTCTCAACTCCGTATTTCTTGGCATACAAACTTTCCCTTGGAAACATAACACTCCATCACTACTCAAGCTATAACCCTCCAATCCACCATTCTGTACTTGCAAACACCGAGCACTTAAAACTTCATCCACTAGCTGTTTCTTCTTAATCTGATTTACCCACGTCGGCTTCACTTGTAATTCCGCTAACAGACTTCCATCATCATAAAGACTAAGATGAGCAAACATTTCTCTCAAGTCCGCTACCACCTTGCGGCTCAACGCGTCAGCCACTACGTTAGCCTTACCCGGATGATATTCAATCGAACAGTCAACTCGATCCACCTTCGCTGCCTCAACTTCAACTTCTTCTGAGTCAAGAGGTACTTCAAACTCTTGTGGTCCGTGTAGACTATAGACTTCTCCCCATACAAGTAATGCCTCCAAATTTTCAAAGCGAAAACCACTGCATCCAACTCCAGATCATGCGTCAGGTAATTCACTTCGTGAGGTCTCAATTGACGAAAAGCATACACAACTACTTTCCCTTCTTGCATCAGCACATATCCTAACCCGGTATGCGACGCATCACAATATACCATAAACTCTGCATCAGCACGCATCCTATCCCGGTATGCGACGCATCACAATATACCGTAAACTCTTTCCCTGCTTCAGGCTGAATCAAAACCGGAGCTTCTGTCAAAATCTTCTTTAAATTCTCAAAACTTTCTTGTTGCTTGTCTGACCACACAAACGGTGCCCCTTTCCTCAGCAACTTGGTCAACGGCGCTACAATCAAAGAAAACCCTTCCATAAACCTTTTGTAATAACCCGCTAAACCCAGAAAACTCCGAATCTCTGCTACAGACTTAGGTGGTTTCCAATCCAATACTGCCTCAATCTTCCGAGGATCTACCCTAATCCTCTCAGCCGACACCACATGACCCAAGAAAGTTACCTCCTTCAACTAGAACTCGCATTTACTAAACTTTGCAAACAACTGCTTCTCCCTCAGAGTCTGTAAACCACACATAGATGCGTATCATGTTCTTCTTCTGATTTCGAGTACACCAAAATGTCATCTATAAACACCACGAAGAATCGGTCTAAGTACGACTGAAACACCCGATTCATCATGTCCACGAATGCTGCCAGCGCGTTAGTCAACCCAAACGGCATTACCAAGAACTCGTAATGCCCATAACGAGTGCGAAACGCCGTCTTATGGATATCGGCCTCCTTTACCTTAAGCTGGTGATACCCTGACCTCAGATCAATCTTGGAGAAAATGGATGCACCCTTAAGTTGATCGAACAGATCGTCTATCCTTGGCAACGGATACTTGTTCTTAATCATCAACTTATTCAGCTGACGATAATCTATACACATCCGCATTGTTCCATCTTTCTTCTTAACAAAAAGCACAGGCGCTCCCCACTGTGAAACACTCGGCCGAATAAAACCTCGATCCAACAACTCCTGAATCTGCGCTTTCAGCTCCACTAATTCCTTTGGCGCCATTCTGTACGGGGCAATCAATACTGGTGCGGTTCTCGGTAACAAGTCTATTCCAAACTCAACTTCGCGATCCGGAGGCAGACCCGGAAGCTCTTCTAGAAATACATCGATAAATTCCTTCACCGTTCGGACATTCCCTACCGTTGCTTCCTTGGCCTCCAATGCACAAACATGTACCATAAACGCCTCACACCCCTTTCTCACCATTTTCTCGGCCTTTAGAGCGGATACTACATTGGATAGATAATTCCTTCTATTACCTACCATCACCACCTCTTCACCCTCAACAGTTCTCAACACCATACGCTTATCCACACAATCCAAACTTGCCTGATACTTCACTAGCCAGTCCATCCCTAAGATCAAATCGAACTCCCCGAATGGCAGTTCCATCAGATCAGCCAAAAACACTACCCCTTGGAGTTCTAGGGGTATATCCCTATATAGTTTGTTTATTTCTACAGAGTGAACTAGAGGGCTAATTACAGTCATCTCCCTAGAAGAAATCTCATAAGCTAAGTCCATAGTTCCCACTATATTACTAGCAACATAGGAGTGTGTCGATCCAACATCTATCAAAGTAGTATAAGGCAATCCAAAAATTAAGAACGTACCGGTTATGACGTCCGGTGCGTCTCCCTCCTCTCGACGCCTTGTAGCATAGACCAACCCCGACTGTCTTGCATCAGCATTCCCAGCACCTCTGCTTGGTGCTCCACGACCTCGACCAGAACCATTACCACCCCTGACTGAACCTCGACCTCTCTGCTGTTGCTGTCCACCGCTTCTAAACTGAGCACGCCCTTGACCCTCAAACTGAATCCTGGCTAACTTACGCGGACAGTCCCTAACTCGATGATTCATCGACCCACACTCAAAGCACCCTCTGTTACCAGTCCAACACTCCCCTGCATGAGACTTCCCACATCAAGCACACTGTGGCGGCCATTGAGTAGTAGCAGCAGGCCTTGCATTTTGACTTTGTCCACCAAACCTAATCCTTTTCTGAGAATTTCCAGCAGACCCTGATGGCCCAAAGCTTCTCTTGTTTCTATTCCTATCCCAGTTCTGCCTCGTGGACTCTTTCACCCCCTCGGCAATCTTGGCCTTCTCCACAAGAACGGCAAATTCCCTCTCTCGCTGAGCGATTAAGAACCGCAACTCATCTCTCAGCCCGTCCTCAAATCTGACACAGCGCTCGTGTTTCGTGGCCACGATACCCCTAGCATAACGATTCAACCGAAGGAACCCTGCCTCATACTCCGATACTGACTTATTCCCCTGAACCAGATTCAGGAACGCCTTACGCTGCGCATCAATATAATTGGACCGAACGTACTTCCTTTGATAAGCTGCCTTAAAGAAATCCCAATTGATGTCATCAGCTGTCGCACCATCCCGGACCGTGAGCCACCACTGATAAGATTCATCCCGGAGAAGAGACACTATCCCCTTCAACTTCTCCTCAGCCGTAAAGTCCAAATCGTCCATTATACGTTCAGTCGCCTCTAGCCAGTACTCAGCTATATTGGGAGCCACACCTGAGACACCCCTGAATACCTCTGCCCCATTGGCTCGGAGTCATACAGACACAGATTTCTGAGCCCCCATACCTCCACCTGCTCCAGCTACTCTCTCCAGAACACGCAGCATCGCCTGTGACACTGCATCGTCACCATCCGTCTGATCCTGAAACTCAGCACCCACAGCTGGCGGTGGTGGTACCTCATTCTCTGACCCATGACCAGACCCCACTGGTTCAGACACAGTCATCCTACCCCTACCAAGTCCACGCGTGTTACGCCCACGTCCTCGAGTGCTCATGTCTACTGTTCACGATCTAATCTGATTTAAGAATTTTATGCATTAGGTTTATTCCACTGTTATTACAGCACAGTTTTATAAACAGTTTATTATAGGTATTGTTCTCGTAAGTTCACACAATCCTACAGTTTCAGTCTCTAAAGTACATTCCTATTTCTAGCATTAATATCACAGTCATTTAAACCATAAAAACAGCAGTTCAGGAACTTACCTTCGTGGATCGGTGCCGGAGAATCAGATGCCATGCTTTTCAAAACATGCAGTTTCCTTCAAAATCATTTCGTAAACCCTTTATTGAAAATGTTTTGGGCCTCGGGCCCACGGCCGAGCTTTTAAACTTGGCTCTGATACCAAAATTGTAACACCCCAAACCCGGTCAAAACACTACGAACGACTCCGGCATGTCACAGGGAAGGATCGTTTTTGATAAAACCAGTTGTTGACTTAAATCGCAAAGAAAACGTTTTGTTTTATGGAAACTGAATTTGGGTTGAATTAATTGTTGAAACCGTTTCGAAATTCGTTTTAAAGAAAATCGAGTCAACTTGTTGATGTTATAAGTTCGCTATTTACCCGATGGTAAAGTTTTGGAAAAAATCCCGAAAATCCATAAAGGTTTGGGAAAACATTCATTTTATTGACTCTTTTCCATTTTAATCATACTTTAATGCTTAACACAGATTCAAAGGTATTCAACGAAATAAATAATCCCAAAATAAAAATTTAGAGCCTTATTACAACCAAAAACTAAATTTAGTGAAAATCTAAATCTGAAATAGTAATTTAAAACAAAACCAAAAGTATCGCGCATGGCCACCTCGAGTCCGTCCCGACTCGACATCCGCGTACTATGAATCATCTCTAAAAAGTGAAGGGAGAGGTGAGTCAGCGAGACTCTGTGTATAAATCCCCATCCCGAAGACATAAGCCACTACACAGTTTCATAAGTGAATATGTATATCATGCAACCCAAAACCTAGCCATCCGAAACTCCTGAATCTACCCCGTGTGGTCAAAACCACTGGTGGTCAAAACCACTGGTGACTGAGGTCACAAATAATGTATGTGTGGTCAAAACCACTGGTGACCGAGGTCACAAATAATATATGTGTGGGGCCAACCCACATTGTGGTCAAAACCACTGGTGACAATCCCGTATCGATATATGGGGCCAACCCACCGTGGTCAAACCACTGGGACGTGTCACAAAGATAGATGTATGTGGTACCAAACCATTGGTGGTCAAAACTACTGAGACTTAGTCACAATAATATAATAAGCGGGGCCAACCCACTGAGTGGTGAAAACCACTGGTGACAGTCTAAAATCATATCTTCCCCCTCCTCTCATCACCCATTTTTATGAAAATGCTTTTCACGGCTAAATAATCATGCTTAATATTCAGGAATAACATAACATGGCATAAGCAACCCTATCTGAGGCATTTAATACTAGCCAAATCAGAATGGACTTACCCGAAGTACTCGCTCATACCCACAAGGGTAACACATTGTAACACATCGATTTCTGCCGTTATTCCGGCTTTTGACAAATCACAAAATAATAACATATTAACCTACGAAGTGTGTAAGAGTTACACACCTGATTACTCGTAATACGACGTTCTCTACGTCGACACTGTCATTAACCGACACTACCGCTATCTGTCTACTTCTTTGCTCAGATGATGGCCCACACCCAGGTGGCCAATCACGAACAGCCGACACAGCCCTCTTCTTGAACTTAGGGGCTGGGGTCTCAGATCTAACTCCTCCTAACGCTTGGCCGGCATTAGAGTCCATGAACACCTTTGGTCACTCAATTGGGTTAACACACAGAAAAATGACAAATAGAGATTTAACCCGAGTGAATAGATCCCTTACCTAGATCGACAAATCCCCAAAGATCAAGATCTAATCCACGAACCGAGCAAATCCCGAGAATCCAAACACTTGTGTCACCCCCTTCCTATATTCGGCCAAACATAACACTATAAGCAAATAGCCATTCGACTTGGGTCAAGAAATTTCGAAAGAGATAACGCAAAATACAAGGGATCGCTCCCTTACCTTAACTCAAGAGATTCGGCCAACCCCTAATAAGAATTGGCAACACTAGAGTAGAAGAGGGCCCGAAAGAGAAGCCGAAAGAAAGAAGACACGAAAGTCAGAGAGATTCGCTAGCACAAAATGAAAACACTAAAGAAGAACACTGAGTTTCAATCCTACTAAAAGAAAACCAAAAGAAAGCAAGAATACCATATTGGGGTGATTCGGCTAAGGAAAAAAACTTACCAAGGAAGAATTTTGATGATGTTTCGCTCTCGAACCGAAAGAAATGGAGAGGAGAAGATAATTTCGGCCTAAAAGTGATGAAGAGAAGAGGTGATTTCGGCTCTTAGGGAGATTGAGAATAATACGAGAGTGTAACTAGGGTATTCGGCTATCACAGAATGTCGATGAAAAGAGAAAGAATGATGAGTACTAGATGCGGCTATGACCAAGAGGAGAAAAGAGGAGAAGGTTCAAGTATTTCGGCACAAGAGATATTGAGAGAAGAAAAGAAGTCGAATGACAGGGGAAAGGAGTGTTGATTTCGGTTTTTGAACCAAGATGGAGAAAAAGAGTAGATGAAATTCGGCTTTGACTTTTGAGAGAAAGAAAATGAAGAAACGGCACAAAAGAAATGGGAGAAAAGAGTTCTGAATGCCCCCTACTAACCGAATATACACAATTCACCAAAGCCAAAACCACATTCGGCCACCTACCTCACTTAACACTCAACCGAAAAATGGAAGAAACCCACACCCAAGTTTCGGCACACCCCTAAACACCCAAGAACCGAATGCTCCTCTTGCCCTAAACACCTTCAAAATTCGGCTAACCACACCCCCCTTCTCAAACCCTTCTTTTCCTCCTTGTTTTTCTCCTAACCACTTATTCAAATCCATTTGAATGTTTCAAATGCCTAAATATTCTCTTCTCCACCAATTCAAATGTGTTGACCCCTTCAACACATATCCACCAGTGCCCATCCTGAGTGCAACTCTTCGTTGTCCTGGCATCAAAAAGAATGCCCAAAAGGAGATTCCTGCAGCTCGAACCAAGGCCCCTTCTGCTCCCTGTGGCGTCACTCCCTTTGTGCTTAAGTGGCGCGTCCCTTGCCACTTTACCATTGGGATTTTTGTGTCAGAACTTGCTAACAATTATCCTTAACACCTAACTCCTTCAGCTTCCCCTTCCAAGTACCCAAAAATGAAAGTTTTGCTATGACCCTAGCCTATCCCAGGCTCAAGCCTAGACCCTAAAATAGTCTAAACTAACATGACATCCATACCATAATCATGCAAACAGATTAAATACAAAGCCCCCGATTTAAGGATGTTACAGTTAAAATGGTAATTTGATAATTAAATTAAAATAAATTAAACCAAAATGTTCTATCATCATCTTAATGTCTTCTTCACCGATTTTGAATGGAGAAAAATAGAATGGAAGACCTTGAAGCTTTGGCTTACCTTGTGATGATGCATGTAAGTCTATTTTTAGCCTCGTTTTCAATAATTTTTTATGTTTTTTAGATCGTTGCAACTAGGTCCAACTAGCCCGTACCTTCAATTTTTGAAACTGTTAAAGACTGTGAAAGTTTTGATTGATGAATCTAGTGATTTTTTGATGTAAAATGTGAATGTGAAATATTAGTTGGTATTTAAAAGCATTTTGTTATGTGATTTTTGACGAATTTTCTAATTAGGGGCTAAATTGTTAAAATAGTATAAGTACAAGGATTTGATGTGAAATTAATACAAATATGGGATGATATGGGTGCCATTAATATTCCGTTGTTATAATTTTTAATTAAAAATGGTTAATTTGAATGTTTTGGGCTCAGGGACTAAATTGAATAAAAGTAAAACTTTAGGGGAATTTTTGTAAAAATGTAAAAAATGACCAAATTGCATGAAATAAATTGTTTTATTGTATAAATTGATAAATTGAATGAAATTATTAAGTTAGATCAAGATTGGGTGGAAAATCGAGGAAAATGGAAAATTACCAAATTGCCCTAAACTTTGGTATTTTTGCAATTTAGTCAAGTAAGTTCGAATGAACTTTATTCTGTATAACTTTGATTAAATTGAATGTTAATATGTGATTATATTGTGAGTAAATCAATATATATATATATATGTTAGTATGCAATTTACCGTGTTATGAAACGACGTAAATCCAACGACGTACGACGATTACCGAGCACCGTTTGAACCTTAGGAATTTGTAGGATACAAATGACATGTCATTAGGGTTTACAAGATTTGGGTGTTGGTCCTGAACGTCCTATCGATGGCTGAGGTCTGACATGTGTTGCAGATACTCCACAGCTGGTGTGAGCATCATCTTGTAGCTACGTTCAAACCCAAAGCTCGTGTGAGATGGCCCATTTTCACAGCTTGTGTGAGCATACATGTACAGGAATTGACAGATTACAGTTATATGAGTTAGCACACTATGTGTGAGCTATCCCGGGTATCCAACGTATTCTAAATGGTTCAACGGGCATTATTCATATAAGAAAAGATAAAAGAATGATATGTATTATGACATGTACATATATGAACATCTTTGATATGATGATACATGGAAATTATGTAAGTTCAGATGAGTAAAAAACTCAAGTGTTACATGTTGAGAATAAAAGGTTAGCAATGTTGAATTTATATGAAATATGTTCAAGTACGGTAACATGTGTTGTTGTCTGATGCTTAGGCATGTGCCAAGCTATTGGTTGAATGGTATTATGTTTACTTATAAGTTGCATTGAAATGGTAAGTGCTTAAATGGAAATATGCTTGTAACACCTCCTACCCGTATACTACGCCAGAACCGGGTACGAGGCATTACCAGACTTAACAATACATTCTACCAAATCTCGAGCCACAAAATTTCACTTATAATTTAAACTTTAACAAACACATGCATACACAAGCATTATAACTCCATGACCAATATGAGCCACAACTCGTGGCTAAATACAGAATAATCCTTATTACCGTTATGAAGCAATACGTTTAATCAAATTAATTAACACATATACAAAATGACTTAGTCAAGCCCCTATACTTGCCATAACTTAAATAATTTATAAAAAAAGATACCCATAGATAGCTTGATAGTGTGAAGTGATCTTCGACGACCTTCAGCCCGAGCTTGTTTAATAGGACTCTGAAACATGGGAAAGAAAAGGGGGTAAGCTTATAAAGCTTAGTAAGTTTACATGTAAAAATAATAAGCATTAGCAATGAATTTAGCTTTTACTAAGCTGTCATAACTTGCATAAATAATGCTAAGTTCTTACTTTCTCTACTTACTCATTTGTAGCCTTACCAAAGCCTCAACGAGACAAATCCTCAGAACAAGTTCTCTAATTGATACAATCATTAGATCACATGCTTATACCTTATTACTCATGTTCACATTAATCTGTCTACTTGAATCACCGTCACTAAATTATTTATTTCTTGAACTAAAAAGCTCAAAATTACAAACCGCTACTTTTCTCTGAAACTAGACTCACATATCTTCATACCATAAAATTTCTAGAATTTTCAATCTTGCCAATTCGTACAGTTTATTCATTCAAATTTCCCCTATTTCACTGTTTGACTATTCTGACCTCTCTTCACTACGAATCAATTATCTCCTTGTACAGAATTCATATTACCTTATTGTTTAGTTTATTTGAAACTAGGCTCATTCAGAATTCCAAGAATATAAATTATATCACATAATTATTTTTTTACAATTTTTAATGATTTTTCCAAGACAGAACAGGGGATCACGTAGTCATTCTGAACCAGTCTCACAAAATTTAAATATCTCAAATTATACAAATCCTTTGTTTCCTCTATTTCTTTTATATGAAAATAGACTCAATAAGATTTAAATCAATATCTCATCCAACTTATAATTCAATTTATACTATTTTTGGTGATTTTTCAAAATCACGTAACTACTGCTGTCCAGAACAGTTTTATTTGTAAATTTTTGCTCTCACTCACTTTAGTTGTATTCATTACTTACCTATAACAATCTTTCTAATTTCCGATTACATATCGAGCATATTGCTCATACGTTACATATGCATATACCTACACTTATCACTACAAGCCACACATAATTTCACTTAAACGATTTTCCCGGTGAACTCATTGGTAACCTTACCAAATGCTCAGAATACAAAGGGCACCTTACTTAATAGATTGCTTACATACCTGCAACATTCTCACTTAACACATGAGTACTCTTCCATAATATAGGAATATTGGCGATCATGTCATAAAGTGTCACAAGCAGAATTGAAAACTCATCACTTACTTAATACTTGATAATCTCAATTACTTACAATCTCAATATTAAATAAGCCTTAAATGCATACCTGTACTCATACCTGTACTCTTTCTTCATGTTCTCACCTTGTCATTTCTTTGACTTACTCTTTGGACTACTCGGGAACCTTTTCCTTTTTGAACTTACCATTGCCATGTCTTGACATGGTCTTACGTGGTATCCTTGCCTTATGAAATCACCAATGCCATGCCTTGGCATGGTCTTACATGGGACCTTTGTCTTATAGTAACTCATCAATGCCATGTCTTGACATGGTCTTACATGATTTCCTTGCCTTATAGAACTTATCAATGCCATGCCTTGGCATGGTCTTACATGATATCCTTATCTTACCAAATGCCATGTTCCAAACATGGTCTTACATGGTATCCTTGCCTTACCAAATGCCATGTTCCAAACATGGTCTTACATGGTATCCTTGTCTTAGTGCCAATGCCACATCTTGATGTGGTCTTACATGGAGTCCTTAATCAATGCCGATGCCATGTCTTGACATGGTCTTACACGGGATCCTTGCCTTACCAATGCCATGTATTGAAATGATCTTACATGGTATCCTTAACCGTCAATTCCTCCTTAAATGCCATGTTATGAACATGGACTTTTCCGTCAATTCTTCTTTAATTGCCAGGTATAGCCATGGACTTTGAGATATCAATGCCTTGTCAAGTCATAGCTGAAACATACTTGCTCAAATTCTCAAGGTTAGTCACATAACTCAATAATAACATTACTAATAACAATAATTGCATAATAATAAAATGCTACTCAACTTACATACATTCTAAATCTCATCATATCATCAACTTAACTTATTCTCATCAAACGATGCTAGTCAATACTTTCTTGTTATCATACAAAGCAATAATACAAAATATGGTCTAACATAAAATTATACAAGTTCTCTTTCCAATATCGAATTATTATCGAATATTAATCATTATATCTGAAACTCGATACTATAGTATTTATGGCCAAAATATCAATTTATCATTCAAATATGCATAATTAAATGCTTATTAAACATATGAACTTACCTCGATACCAAAATGGTTATTTTACCAACTTTCCCGATTTTTGATTTTCCTCCCATTCTACGTCCAAATCTCATTTTTTGGGGTCTAAGACATCACATTTCACTTATTTAAATGTACTACTCAAAACAGTCCCTAACTCAAACTTTGGCAAAATTACAATTTTGCCCCTAACTTTTGCATAATTATGATTTTACCCCGAGGCTCGAAAATTAAACTTCATCCCTTATTCTTATGTTTTATAACATGCTAATCATTTTTCCCTTCTATGGAAACATCAAATTCTTGCTCTAACATGCACTTATGTACATTAGGTATTTTTGCCGATTATGTCGTTTTACTCGTTTTCACTTAAAATCGCTTAGTAAAAGTTGTTTAACATAATTCTAAGCTTCACATTCTGCCATAAAACATCAAAATAAATACATTTCACCTATGGGTATTTTTCCAAATATGAACCCTAGGGTTAATTATTGCTAGAATAAGCTAAATCAAGTTACCAGGACTCCAAAAACTAAAGAACATGAAAAACGGGGCTAGAATGGACTTACCATGAAGCTTGGAAAGCTTGAAAACCCTATCCATAGCTTTCCACATGTTAAATTCGGCCTAAACTTGAAGATGGACAAATTTGGCATTTAAATTTTGTTTTTAATTCATTTAATTCACTAAATTACCAAAATACCCCTTAAAAATCTTTTGAAACATACCCATCCATGTCCATTTTTGTTCACCAACTTAACCAATGGCCTAATTATCATTTAAGGACCTCCAATTTAAAATTTCATAATAATTGGACACCTCTAACATGTAGAACTCAACTTTTGCACTTTTTACAATTTAGTCCTTTTGACTAAATTGAGTGCCTAAACGTCAAAATTTTCGAATGAGATTTTCACGACATCATTCCGTGAAATTGTAGATCATAAAAATATAAATTAAATAAATTTCTCAACATCAGATTTGTGGTCCCGAAAGCACTGTTTCGACTAAGCCCAAAATCGGGCTGTTACAATGCTTGTGTTCATGAAAAAGTGGTAAGGTTTAAATTATGCAATAGCTTATGAAATGGTTTATCATGTGATTAAATCGAAAAGAGCTATGTTTAAATGCACTTTCTTGTGGCTATGGTTGAATGATATGCTTATGTCTTGTGTGTTATGCATATGAAACAGTTGTGGAAAGGTAATGAAATAGTAAGTTCATACTTGAAGTGTAAAATGATGAAAAAGGGAATGATGTGTTGAATTGATGTTGTTATTTAAGTTAAAGATAGTAAATGAAATGGAAAGTAATGAAATGCAAATGAAAATAAGAAAATTTGAAAGGGTTTTAAGTTATTTAAAATCCTACTATGGTAGGGATGATATGTATATGTAATGCTATGGATTTATCCACTTTGTGAGTTGTTGGATATGGTTTCATGAATTTTGCGGTATCAGTATAAGATTATTCTTGATATGTATAGATTTCATATTTGAAATGGATTGATATGACTAAAGTTTATACGAGCTTACTAAGCATTCATTGCTTACGTAGTTGTTTTTCCTTACTTTTCAGATTATCAGAAGCTCGACCAGGTTGGAAGCTAGTCGGAGATCCATCAATCTATCCAACGATTATATTGGTAGATTTTGATGTCTTGGCTAAGGTTATAATGGCATGTATTAGTGAACTTGTGGTTGATGATTAGTTGAATGTTAGTTGATGTGTTTGACATGTATATGACATTTTGGGTGATTTTACCTTGGTACATTTGGTGTCTTGTTGATATGTGTTAATATGATAATGTGTTAAAGCATGTTTGAATGGCCAAAGTGATATATGATTAATTAACCTCAACATGGTCCAGATATTGTATGCTTTGGAAAGGTTTTGAGCTAGATATGGCATGAATCTAATATAGTGTGGTGCTTATGTAGCAATTATGCTATGTTTTGGCATGGAAACAAGTTAATTGATATTTGGATAAATATGCACATGTATAGGTGTTTCTGGTTGTTGTTTTAGCCATTATGTTTTGGCTTGTAAATTTGGTATTTTGAATGATTGAAATGGTTGCTATGTTTATATATGTATGTGGCCTTTTGATGGATGACTTTATAGTCTTTATGATGCTTAGATGATGGAAGTTGAACATGGTCATTTTGGTATTAAAAATGTAGTTGGCATTTATGGCTTATGATGCTAAATGTTAAATGGTAAATTAGGTACATATGAGTGTGGATTTGAAATGTGTACCAAATGGTAAGTTTTGGCTAAACTAAGCATTTAGTTATACATGTTTAATTGTTGTGATTGAAGAGCTTTTTGAGCATATTGGTTGTATGAATATGTACCAATTTGGATAGATTGTTGTTGTATGGTTTGGTGTACTTTGGGATGCATGATTGCATGTGGTAAATTGGTTATAGGTGCATGCATGAATGAGTGAGAAAATGGCTTGGAATGGCCTATTTTTCATCCACATGGTCAAAGACACGGACGCGTGTCTCAGCTATGTGTGACACATAACCAGGCGACACGGCCGTGTGTCCCTTGTAGGTTTTTTAAAGGTTGCATTTTGAGAGTTACATGGCCTAGCACACGGGTGTGTGACCTGGCCGTGTGACCCAAGTTAGAGAGTTACACGAGCTCAGACTGTAACAGCCCGATTTTGGGCCTAACCGAAATAGTGGTTTTGGGGCCACAAATCCGATGAGGAAAATCTTATTTTTATGGTCTACAATTTCACGGAAAGATTTCGTGAAAATTTGGTTCGAAAATTTCGACGTTTGGGCACTCAATTTAGTCGAAAGGACTAAATTGTAAATAATGCAAAAGTTGAGTTCCACATGTTAGAAGTGTCCAATTGTTATGAAGTTTTAAACTGGAGGTCCTTAAATGGTAATTAGACCATTTGTTAAATTGTTGAACAAAAATGGACATGAGATAAGTGAAATAGGATATTTTTAAGTTAGGGGCATTGTGGTCATTTAGTAATTAAAAGAATTTAAAAAAAAGCCAAAATTAAAGCAAAATTGTGTCCGTATTCAAGCTATGGCTGAATGTTGCATGAAGAAACCATTGCTAGGGTTTTTCAAGCTTCCAAGCTCAATTGTAAGTCCGTTCTAGCCTAGTTTTTAATGATTTTTACTTTTCTGAAATCCTCGTAACACGATCTCTCTATTTCTACCATTTATTTGAGCTAGGGTTGATGTTTGAAAATTTACCCATATGATAAATGCTTGTGTTTTGATGTTTAATGGTAGAATATGAATGCTTGGTGTGTAATAAACGACTTTTACTAAGTGATTTTCGGTGAAATTGTCAAAAAGGACTAGTTTGTAAAAAGTAGTAAAACGTGTGTAAGTGTGTGAATAAATGGAAATTGTGGATTGCTATAGTTATGAAAATGGTTCGTCTAGGCTTAAAATACAAGGAAATTGAATAAAAATCATTTTACGAGCCTAGGGGCAAAAGTGTAAATATGACAAAATTTAGGGGCAAAAATGTAATGTAACACCCCAAACCCGGCCTGGACGTTATAACCGGATCTAGCATGTCACATAATAGGTTGTTTAAAAACTGCGTTCGCGTTAAAAACTTCGTATTCTTTTTGAAATCACGTGCTTTATTGTTTAGTGAAATTCAAATCTGCTTTTATGGTTATCTTGTAAAAACGTTGTTATTGATATTATTATTATTATTATTATTATTATTATTATTATTATTATTATTATTATTATTATTATTATTATTATTATTTTCAAAAACTTGTTTAAAACAGAAATCAGGTTCAATGAATTGCAGAAATATGATATTTTGAAAATAGTTATTGTCGTTTTAAGAAAACCCAGAGTTTAATCGCTTAAAGTTTGAACATAATGGAAATGAAAGCTTAAAAGAAAAATTAAAGTCCAATGGCCTTATTACAAAATATTACCCAAAATAAAATAAATCTCAAAATAAAGTAAAACAGAAATTTAGTAAGGTTTGGGAAAAGTATTCCGATGTATGGCCACCACAGAGTTCTCCACTGCACCAAATCCTCTAATGCTGGGGATCACCTGCAAGGTTAAAACAGAGGGGTGAGTTACGAGAACTCAGTTGTAATCCCCTAAACGGTCATTAACTGGGCCCAAGCCCATACGGAAACAGATTGGGCCGAAGCCCCTACAGAAACAGATTGGGCCTTAGCCGTATAAACGTGATAGTGCAAACAATGTAATGCAGCCCAACTTAATAATCCATCAGCTACACACCCTCGTACCAGCCCAACACACCTGTGGGGACCAAGTCAACACACCCAACCCAACACACCAATATGGCAGACAAGCTGCTCATCGCAGAATTTGTGGCGGAGCCATCAAAATAATAGCATATACGTGGCATAGTCACTAGACAAAATGTGGCAGAGCCACCAGAATACACTTCCTTCGATCATCAATATCCCAATCCCATGTAGAATGTCATGTATGCAAAGCATATATCAAATATGATATATGAAATAAATTACCATCATAACCAGATAAATAGAATACACACAATCATGCTAATCAACCCTTAAGGGTATAATAGTAATTTTACCCACAGAGGGTATTTCAGTAATTTACCCACCAAGGGTATTTCGATAATTTTACCCTCCTAGGGTATTTTGGTAATTTTGCATTCAACAGTTTTTTCGAAGGCCTACTGTCTCCTTGAGCGACATAGAACCCTTTTTGGGTCTCTACGAAACTATTGGGCCTAAAATCAATTTTAGGCACAAACGGGCCCACACGCTCGTGTGGCCCAAAATGCATGGTTTCGGTTCCAGATTTGCAGATTTTGCAATCGAACCTACCGATTGATAGTTTTCCAACAATTTTACCCCAGTGGGTTGGATAGCCCATTGGGTCCATTTTGCCCTTTTTGGCTCGATCAGGCCCGTTACAGCCTCAGTTTCGCGTGAGTGCTCGTGACACTCTCATTGACCTACCGTCATTATTCGCATTTTGATTTACCACTTCAAGTGTTCGCACGCTCGAGTGGTCACAGATGCCGATTTCCGGCTTTTCGGCTTGCGGCCGAATCATAGAACATTTCAAGCATACGTTCGGAAGAGTGTGAGATTACACACCTGTTTACGAGCGTAGGTTGGGATCTCCAAGGTAACGCACCTAAGACATCAATACACTCTAGCTCGTTAATCTTATCCATAATAAGACATATCCAATAGATTGAAATCGACAACTCAGTCTACACTACTTACCAATAGTTAAGCGATCCACAACAAAAGGGAAGGTGCTTAGTCGATTGTTTAGTTTAACCACGTCGAGACCCTATGAGTGTCTGGAACAGAAAAGAGATGTTAGAACACCTTACTCATGGCCACAATAGTACACAAGACAGCCTTTCGACTTGAGAGAAGAATAACGTATTTATAAAGAGGGGTTCGACCAACCCAAAAATCGACCCTAACTACACTTACCAACCAACAGCTGAGATTCAGAGATTGATAGAGCGAAGGAAAGTACACTCCTAAACCCCACTAGGTATGGCTTGCATCACAAAGAGAAATACAGTCAATATTTCGGCTTTCAACTTACAATGAGAGGGGAAAAAGATAAGAGAACAAGAGAATATTACCTTCGGCTTGACTAAAAACTGAATGGAGAGGCGGGGTTTGGCAGCAATGAGTAATAACCTTGAACTAATGAAAAAGTGGTTCGACACCTAGCAACAACATCACAGAACCAGATTTGGCTAATAAGATTAACTAAAATGAAATACCCAAGATGAGAAGAAATGAAGTAAACCGATTGAGAACTAGAAAAACAGAGGGTTGAGGTTTCGGCTATGGTATAGAAAAGAGAAAATGGGAGGAAATGGAAGGTGATTTTCAGCCAAGAGTGATTTGGTAACAATGTAGGAGAAACAATACACGGAAAGCCAAAACGAATGAGAGAAAGAATGAAACTGGAAAGAAAATTCGGCAACAACAAGTTGAGAAAAAGAGAACCCAAAAATGCTTGAGTAGCAAGTGCCCAAAAAATGCAAAAATTCCTAGAGAGCCTAAAGAAATTCGGCACCTATACCACACTAGCCGAAAATTCCAAAACACCCCCTTAGCCGAATTTCTCTTCCCCCCAGCACCTCACATTTGGCCATTAACTCCTCTCCAACCTATCCCTTGATTCTCTCCATTTTTTGCTCCATCAATCATTCTCCACTCCCCTTTCAAACCATTTGACCAAGTCCTCTCTCTCTTCTGCAGAGTTCTAATCCAACTCCACCTCTCTCCTCTCCAAAGCATAAAATAAAACTCCCCAAATGCTGCTTGTGGGATTCGAACCCCACTCCTATTGTATCCATGTTGACGCCACCACCACTCCACCATGTGGCCACTTGTGTTAGCAAAACACCAACCAATTCCCTTAAGCCTTGCTTCCAACGGTCTTCACCCCTAAAGTGCCCAAAAACCAAACTTTTACCAGGGCTCAAACTCGACCCCAGGCCTCCCTAAGGCCCCTAAACACCCTTAAACAACCTTTAAAACAGACATAACATACACTTGTACAAAATTTACGAACCCCTAAACTTTGGGACGTTACATGTAATTTTTACCAAAATGTGAATTTAGGCTAATTTGAGTAGCAGGATGAATAAATGAGTTAAATGTGTTGTTATTGATCAAGGAAAATGAGATTCAAACTTAGAACTGGAGAAAAACAAAGAATATGATGAATAAGTCATTTTCATCGATTGTGCTACCGAGGTAAGTTTGTATGTAAATAATGCATCGTTTTTACTTACGTTTTCATATTTTGATAAATGGTATGAATTGTGGCTGAATATTTGATGTAATTGAAAAAATACCGACAAGTGAGAAATTTCCCAGTTGAACTTTAGGAATAAAAATTGATACTAGTGACATGTTCACTAGAAACCTATGTGAAATTTATGTGAAATAAGTGATACGGGTGCTTGCCCGTACATTCTACTGGTGGCTGAGTTTCCGGCATGTGTTACGGATACTCGACAGCTTGTGTAAGCATCACAGTGTAGTTTCGTCATGACCGACAGCTTGTGTGAGTAGACCCGTGAATGTGATTATCTCGAGAGTGAGCCTATATGAAAAGTGTGATATGAAGTATCTTTAGCTACAAGTGTGACACTTATGTGAAAATTTTCGTGTATCCGTTATTATTCCGATGCGTTCAACGGGAAATGACTAAGTATAAATGAATATGACTAAGTGATGAATAAGTGCAGATATGTGTGTGTCAGTTTATGAGCAATGTGCTCGATAGGTGATCAAACTTTGGTAAGTTTGATATGGGGTAAGTGTTACTATGAAAGTTAATACAAAGAAATTATGAAAGAGTAAAATTTGCAATAAAACAATCTTGGGACAGTAAAAGTTATGTGTATTTGAAAAATCACAAAAAATGGTGTAAATTGAATTAGAAGTTGAATAAGATATGAAATTAAAGCTTATGGAGTCTATATTCATATAAAAGAAATGGTGTAAGTGAAAGAATTTCATATTCTGAGATATTTTTGTGAGACAGGGTCAGAATGATTTTAGAATCCCCTATTCTGACTTTGGAAAATCACTAAAAATTGTATAAAAATAATTATGGTTTATAATTTATATGCTTAAATTTCTTAATGAGTCTTCCTTCAATAGAAACAAATGGTAACATCATCCCTATCGTTTACAAAGACTTAATTTATTTTTAGTGAAGAAGAGTCGAAGCTGTCAGACAGCAGAACAGGGGAGACTTTAAAGATTAAACTGTACTTATTGGCTAAACCAAAAATTTTGAAAATTTTATGGTAAGAAGATATGTGAGTCTAGTTTCAGGGAAAATTAGCAGGTCTTAGTTTGGAGTTTCACAATTCAAGATATAAATAATTTAGTGACTATGACTCGAGTAGACAGCTTGAGATGAACATGAATAAATAGTGGAACTATGTGCAATTATGATTGTATTATCTTGAGAACATAGTGTGAAGATTTATAAAAGCCTGTTAATAAATCACTTATTATTTACATACCTACTTACTAAGCTATAATGCTTACCCCCTTCCTTTCCTTTTTCTTATAGTGTCACAGATGCTAGCTCGAGTTAGAGGTCGTCGGAGATTCTATCACACTAACAAGTTATTGATTAGTATTGTATCAATGATCTTCAAGTATTTTTAAGTCTATAGCATGCATAGGGACTTGATTATGTGTATATGTTATTATGAGTTGGCCTATGCTATTTGATGGTTATTGTTGTATAAGGCTATTTAATGTGGCTAATATTTTTTATGTTATAAGTCTATGATGATGAATTTCAAGGATGTGTATGCTTGCATGTGAATGGTTAAGTGTGTGTGTGTATGATTATGCATGATGAATGTGGTTTTTAAATGGTATGTGGATGCCTTAGTGTGGATGTTTGAATGCTTAATAATACCATGTTGTGTGATGATAAATTTGTAAAAATGTATACGTGTTTTGGGGTGGCAAAGGAGGGCTTGGTAAATAACCTTACTTGTGGCCACACAGGCAGCCACATGGCCATGTGCCCAGGGTGTGTGAAGTTTGCACTTGATTTTCAGAAATTTGGGATGCCACACGGCCTAACACACGGGCGTGTATCTCGGCTATGTGAAGGACATGGCCTTGGACATGGGCGTGCGCCCCTGTTTTTCAAGAAATCTTCTAATGTTTTCCAAAGTTCTCAGTTTAGTCCCAGACCACTTCCAAAGTATGTATTGGGCCTCGTAGGCCCTATTTAGGGACTCAAAGATAAAAATTTGAAAAGTTTTAATTTGGATGAAATTTTATGACTTGGTTTAATACGTTTACAAGTGTATGTGTTTCGATAATGCCTCATACCCTATTCCGGCGACAAATACAGGTAAGGGGTGTTACATTTACTGGTATCAGAGCTATGGTTTAGTCGATTCTCAGACTAACTAGTTTATACGAGTCTAGCTATACATGCCATAATTGAACTGTGATAGTGTGATATCTCCCGACTCCGATGAGATTTGTTTTGGTTAAAGCAGGGATGCTTTCCAACCGAGCTACCATCGATAATGCTGAAAGGGGTTAAGTAAGTTCGTGTAACTTAGTGGATATATTGATTTGCCTGAATTGATTCTCTATGATTTGCGATGATATGTATGTGTTAATGGATACAATGGGTTAACCATAAGTTGAGGAATATGGATAAAATGTTATCGTTTCGATTGATTATTGCATTTCGATAAATCAGAGTGACTTTTTGCAGTGAAAAACATGAAAAATATATTTTGAGATGAGGTTATTACGATTGGTTGATATTTATATGTGATAATGTTGAGTGTGTTACTAAGATATTTGAAAATGTGTTCATGATTAGTAGAAACCTAGAGATGTGTAATCAAAGTACATGATATTGTGTTGGTATTAAATGCTATATTGTATGTGTGTGTATGAGAGTCAAAACTTTAAAGGCTTTGCAATCTTCACCCCTTACCGAAATAGTGTCATATGACGAAGTTCACGAGATTTATATTGAATAAGCTCACAAGTGGGGAAACTAAAGAGTTCAGTGGTGGAATAATTAATGATGTTATTAAAGATGGGAATGATTTAGCGAGCAAAGACATTATGAGAGAGATATCAGATTATTCTAAAGATTACTTGGAATGCATAAAGCCACAGCTAGAGAAGGAGTTAATTTTGGTTAAATTGTCTCATTCAGGTATGATTTCTAAAGATTGTATTTATCGGGAATTCTTCTAAGTTGATTTTGTTAATGAATGAAATATTATGAGATTAGTGATGACAAAATTAGTCATAAGAATAATGTTTGAAATGTAAATATGCTTGAGTATGATAGTTAGAGTTGAGAATTTACGACTATCTCTTTTGGGTATTCTATGTGTTTATATATTTTCAGAGGCATTTGTAGTTTCTCGTTTTCTGATGAAAGTATCATTGGTCTGATTGATCTATGATCGACATTCCACTATCTTCCATTGGTATTCTATTCTGTTACGTCTAAGATAAAAATTTACATTTATATGGAAAATGGATTATCTCTGTTACAATTGACTTCGGAATGTATGAACAATGTTTCTTTTTTTCTGGTTTTCTCTGAGGGAATCGTCAGGATCTCTATTATTTCATATGAGTGGTGTTCTAGGACATTCAGTATGGTCTTGTATCTTAGATTTCATCATCACGGTTTTATTATTTAATTTATCAAGTATGGCTTATCTTTGAAGTCGATATCAGCAAAAGTGTGGATTATGACAGTCAAGTTCAAATTGTATACTGATTTTCTTCCCTCAAATAATTTTGATTGTTATCAGTGAATTCAAGCAAGATGTTATGTTTCATCTGAGTTAATATAGCTAGTAAATATCTGTGACTGGCATGTTGAAAGAACTATGAAAGATTGTATCTTTGAACTGTCCTAACAACATGAAGAAAGGAGCATTTTGTTATGTTATTATTTGATAATCAAAATCGACTTAATTGTTCTTATCAAAGTGAATTGGTCAGTTGAAATGTGATTTGAGTTACATGTAGTTAAAGCATCCTCAATTATGGTAATAAATTTTTTGCATTCATGAGTATATCGATGGACAGCCTACATGAAGGATTAATATTCTAGAAAGTATGATACCGAGGTACACCTATTAGATTTGTTCTAATCTGATGATGTTATTATGAGTTAAAGCTGTTTTGAGTTATCTGGTTATCACATTTACAAAAATTTATTGTAACTATTTATACCCTGGTAACTCTAAATCAAATAGTATATGAACTATATTTAATTTTATTTAGATTAAATGTTATACTATGTCCTTACTAAGCTTTGTAAGCTTATCGATTCTTATGGATTTTTTTTTAGATAATCGTTGCTAAATATTGGAAGGATTAATCAACCGGCTCACACTATCCATCTTAGTTGGTAGTTTTTGTATCTCTGATGGAGCTCGAAACTAACTATTATTTTGACAAAGGCAAACACACCTATCGAACAGTAGTATAGCTGTGGTGAGTCTGAAATATCGTATCCTCAAGGACCAAGAGTACTAGTATTAACTATCTTTTTATTATCTAGCCTAATAATTAAGGGAATTTGGTTTTTAATCTAAAATTAACTAACAATGAAAGCGATAAAGAGTAAATTGGGAAAATACTTTTGGACAACTTATATGAGATCGGCAATACCAAAGGAAGAATCCACATAGACTTCACTTATTACTTTTGATTCATGCGATTTATTCACTTGGCTTAATCCGTAGAAATCCCTAAATTATATTAATACCTCTCTCGAGGCTACTAATAACTGACTCTAGGTTGATTAATTGAAATATCTTTCTAATTAAAACCCCTATTGTCGCATTAACTTGATCTATGGATTCCCTTATTAGGTTTGACCCTAATCCGGTAGATTTTCGTCGCCCTATCTCTAGGGTTGCAATCAACTCCGCTTAATTGTGTTGATATACTCTTAAACAGGGACTTTTGCTCTATTGGATAAGCACATTCGACTTGAATCAATAACCTGAATTACCAAAACAAGAATAAGAACTCACAATTAAGAATAAGCAGAAGTATTTATCTCATAAATCAAATAATAATAATATCTGTCTTAGGTTTCATCCCCTTAGGTATTTAAGGGATTTAGTTCATACTAATAGAGGGAAACATCACAAAAGAGGAAAAATAACGAAACATAAGAAAACCCAAAAACTTCTAAAGAACTTGATGGGAGATCCTCAGTCTTGATGGAGATCTTTCTCCTAAGCTGATCCCGACGGCTATCTTGGAGTATTTTCACCTTTTGCTTGGCATCTATTCGAAACTCCCCTTTTAGGTTGCCTCCTAGGGTGTTTATATAGGCTTCGAGATGCCTTTCTTAGCCCACAAGTATCCTAATCCGAATAGAAATCATCCTTATTTCAGCAGGGACACGCCCGTGGTCGATAGCCCATGCAGTGTTTGATCTGGCTTGCCACACACGGTCGTGCGGTCTGCCCGTGTGCGGTGGTCCAGGCCGTGTAGGCCCATTTTGTCTCTTTTTTTGCCCGTTTCTCATTCTTTTCGATTTCGTAAGCTCTCCTGAGTATAAAACATGAAATTAAGAGATTAGGAGCATCGAATTCATCAAATTCAATAGGAAATCATCCAAAATTTAGCCAAGCATGGGGTTAAAATATGTGTAAATTATGGTTTATCAAATACCCCCACACTTAAGCTTTTACTTATCCTCAAGCAAAATTCTCAACTCACAATTAAAATTGACTTCCTTGATTCATAGTCCTTAACAATAATGTTTCATCGTAATTCATAGATAATTCATACATCGATAATTTGAACTAGAAGAGTCATAAAGATTCAAAGAATCTAAGTCATAAATTTTTATAGCACGAAAACATAGGTGTTCCCCCACACTTAAATCATTACCTCTAATTGAAAACCGACAAGAATTGACATCCTCACTAAAGATTCACTGAAATCACTTAAGGTGTTAAAGGTTCAAATTAAGCACTCAAAAGTCAAACATGAAGAGTTAATCCCATAGGCTTGCATGAAAATCAAATCTCCACCACTATAAAATGAGATGATATACAAATCAAAAGGTCTTTAAAGGGTTGTAATGGGGCTTGGGTTAAAGGTGTGGATGTAGGCTGAATTAGAAGGTTAGAATTGAGATTGAATGGACAAATTACCTAACTAATAATGAATAATTACATTTAATAACATGAGATTCTTCTAAAGATGTGAATTTAACTATTTAAGCTCATAGAAAATAGAACTAATGATGAATATACTTTTTTTAACCACTGAAATAAAAGTCATAGTTAGGCAACTGATCAACTCAATTCTCGACAAAATGGACGTCAAAAGATTAGGGGAAGTAAAAATTTGATTTTAGGGTTAATGTTAATGGGTGAGTCAAGAAAAACGGTTTACTAGGATCAAAGGGGTTCACTAAGGGTTAATTATGAAGGTAGGCTTTTAATGAAGTAAGTGGGTTAGAACCTAGGTGCCTTTATCATCTCGGTATATCAAATCAAGAATGTGGTCTTGACATGTATAACCGAAGCAAGTTTTAGAATAACAGATCAATGTTGATACAATCATAATCAATAAAGTGAGCAAGAAAAATATATGCTCTAAAAGGTTCAAAGACTCACAAAAATTATGGTTTTTGATGTCAACCTTGCAAATTTCAAACTTCAAAGTAATATTTAAGATTAGGGAAACAACCTAAAAATTTTAATTACGAAAAATAGACTTATCATGCTTGATTCTCTAATATCTTAAAGTTTAAATCATCAATGCACAATTACTTATGACTTAATCCGAAACATATCAATGAAAATCATAAATTAATGGAAATCTTATTTTGATTAGTAATATGAGAAAATTACTTTAAGAACAAGAGATAATTCAGGGATTTTCTGGTAATAAAATCAATAACCTTCCCATACTTAAGATGTACATTGTCCTCAATGTACAAAGATAGATATCGACAATATGAAATCATAAGATAGGGAGAGAAGTGAACTTTCTGAATTTTGGATGGAGTCAAGGAGAAGAAATGGTAAGTCGGGCATAGATGAAGGTGGCGGTGGTTACTAGGGTCGTGGTGTGGTGATTCCCTAACAACCTTTTGAACCTAAATTAAAGGAATCAAAATATAATAATATAAATTAAAGACAAGAAAGATAAAGGGAAGGAAAATAAAGGAGAAGAGAAAATAAATAGAAAAAATAAATGGACTCAAAGGTCCTTGTCCTGTCGAATTAATGAAGCGGCCAACATGAACTTATGTAGATCGGTCTCGCACGGGGAGACTGTGCTAGGCTTCTGTCGCTTCTTCGACATGGTGATGGTGGTGTAGAGAAAGAGTGAGGAAAGGGGAAAAAGGAAAATGAAAGGGGAAAGATGAAAGAAAGAGGAAAGGGGTTTTAAAAAGGAAACAAAAACCTAGTTTCTTCCCACGCCCGTGTGCAATGAGTGTGTTAGGTCACACGGTCGTATTGCACGGTCGTGTGGTGCTTTGTTCGTTTCTCCCACGCCTGTGTAGATGTTTCCATGCCCATGTTGATTAATCAGTGTCGGCCACGACCTAGGGACATGGGTGTGTCCCACGCCCGTGTGACTTTCTCAGTGTCGACCACAGCCATATCGCAAGGCCGTGGCATTTTATCACGGCCCGTGTTTTGGGGATTTTTTGTCCTTGGTTCGTACGATCTCTGCCACGCCGTTGTGCAAATCCGTGGTGTATGTAACACCCCAAAGTTTAGGGGTTCGTAACTTTTGTACGAGTGTATGTTATGTCTGTTTTTGAAGGTTGTTTAAGGGTGTTTGAGGCCTTAGGGAGGCCTAGGGTCGAGTTTGAGGCTTGGTAAAATTTTGATTTTTGGGAACTTTAGGGGAGAGGACCATTGGAAGCAAGGCTTACAGGAATTGGTTGGTGTTTTGCTAACACAAGTGGCCACATGGTGGAGTGGTGGTGGCGTCAACATAGATACAAAGGGAGTGGGGTTCGAATCCCACAAGCAGCATTTGAGGAGTTTTATTTTATGCTTTGGAGAGGAGAGAGGTGGAGTTGAATTAGAACTCTACAAGAGAGAGAGAGGACTTGGTCAAATGGTTTGAATGGAGGGTGGAGAGTGAGTGATGGAGCAAAAAGTGGAGAGAATCAAGGGATAGGTTGGAGAGGAGTTAATGGCCGAATGTGGGGGTATTGGGGGAAGAGAAATTTTGCTAAGGGGGATGTTTTCGCATTTTCAGCTAGTGTGGTATAGGTGCCGAATTTCTTTAGGCTCTCTAGGCATTTTTGCATTTTTTGGGAATTTGCTACTCAAGCATTTTTGGGTTCTCTTTTTCTCAACTTGTTGTTGCCTAATTTTCTTTCCAGTTTCATTCTTTCTCTCATTCGTTTTGGGTTTTCATACATTGTTTCTCCTACATTGTTACCAAATCACTCTTGGCCGAAAATCACCTTCCATTTCCTCCCATTTTCTCGTTTCTATACCATAGCCGAAACCTCAACCCCATTTTCTTCTAGTTCGTAATCGGTTTACTTCATTTCTTCTCATCTTGGGTATTTCATTTTGGTTAATCTCATTAGCCGAATCTGGTTCTATGGTGTTGTTGCTAGGTGCCGAATTGGTAGGTCATTGAGAGTGTCACGAGCACTCACGCGAAACTGAGGCTGTAACGGGCCTGATCGAGCCAAAACGGGCCAAATGGGCCAAATGGGCTATCCGGCCCACTAGGGAAAAATTGTTGGAAAACTATCAACCGGTAGGTTCGGTTGTGAAATCTGCAAATTTGGAACCGAAACCATGCTTTTTGGGCCACACGAGCGTGTGGGACCGTTTGGGCCTAAAATGGATTTTAGGCCCAATAGTTCCGTAGAGGCCCAAAAAGGGTTCTGTGTCACTCATGGCGACAGTAGGCCTTCAGAAAAGCTGTTGAATGCGAAATTACCAAAATACCCTAGGAGGGTAAAATTACCAAAATACCCTTGGTGGGTAAATTATTGAAATACCCTCGGTGGGTAAAATTACTGTTATACCCTTAAGGGTTGATTAGCATTATTGTGTGTATTCTGTTTATTTGGTTATGATGGTAATTTATTTCATACATCATATTTGATATATGTTTTGCATACCTGACATTCTGCATGGGATTGGGATATTGATGATCGGAGGAAGTGTATTCTGGTGGCTCTGCCACATTCTGTCTGGTGGCTATGCCACATATATTCTGTTATTCTAGTGGCTCCGTCACAAATTTTGTGATGAGCAGCTGGTCTGCCATATTGGTGTGTTGGGTAGGGTGGGTTGACTTGGTCCCCACAGGTGTGTTGGGCTGGTACGGGGGTGTGTAGCGGATGGATTATTAGGTTGGGCTGCATTACATTGTTTGCACTATCATGTCTATAGGGCTAAGGCCCAATTTGTTTCTGTAGGGGCTTCAGCCCAATCTGCTTCCGTATGGGCTTGGGCCCATTTAATGATTGTTTAGGGGATTACACATTGAGTTCTCGTAACTCACCCATCTACTTTAACCTTGCAAGTGATCCCCAGCATTAGAGGATTTGGCGTAGCAGAGAACTCTGTGGTGGCCATACATCGAAATACTTTTCCCAAACCTTAGCAAATTTCTGTTTTACTTTATTTTGAGATTTATTTTATTTTGGGTAATATTTTGTAATAAGGCCATTGGACTTTAATTTTTCTTTTAAGCTTTCATTTCCATTATGTTCAAACTTTAAGCGATTAAACTCTGGGTTTCTTAAAATGACAATAACTATTTTAAAAATCTCATATTTCTGCAATTCATTGAACCTGATTTCTATTTTAAACAAGTTTTTGGAAATAATAATAATATCAATAACAACGTTTTTACAAGATAACCATAAAAGCATATTTGAATTTCACTAAACAATAAAGCATGAGATGTCAGAAAGAATACGAAGTTTTTAACGAGAACGCAATTTTCAAACAACCTATCTATATGACATGCTAGATTCGGTCGTAACATCTAGGTCGAGTTTGGGGTGTTACATTTTATGGTATCAGAGCCTGGTTGCATAACTCGGCTGTGGAATGGGTTTGAAAACGTTTTTCAAAATTTATTTGAAATATGGTTTAGAAGACATATATTTTTATTGGAAGTATGGCCCCAAGACTTCGGCACCAAATCCGTAAGTCCTATTACTTTATCTGATAATATGATGAAATGACTGTAGGGAGAAAACTACTAGAGTTAGTAGTAGAACACTGAAACTGTTAGCTATACAAGCTAAGACTATAGAGACTGAGACATTAGGAAATTCGATTTGCGAAAACAACTCTTATACCTATTTTCCATAAAACACTTATTAATCAACAATGGAACTATAGACTGATTCATAAAATTCTTAATCAGATTAACTCAATTCAGCTATATGAGTACGAGAGGACTTGGGCGAGGTACATGCGGCCGTGGTGGAGGCCAAGGTGCTAGGACTAGATTTTCAGAATTAGGGCGTGTGCCTGAAGGCGAGGTGCCAGCATCGCCGGTGGCAGAAGCAGGGTCTAAGGACCAAACTGGAGGGGACGATGCTTTGTTCCAAGTAATGCTGTGAGTATTGGAACGAGTTACTGGAGCAAGTACTAGGTCGGCAGCTCGTGGTTCTATTTCTGAGCAACTCCGGTCGAACGGAGCTGAGGTTTTTAGGGCCATCTCTGGTGTAGCCCAAAATGTGGTGGAGTATTGGTTAGAGGCTGTGGAGCGAATTATGGATGATCTGGACTGCACAGCAGAACAAAAATTGAAAGGAGTAGTGTCTCTACTACGAGATGAGGCATACAAGTGGTGGCTCACGGTGAGGGAAGGTACACCAGCGGATCGCATAACCTGGGACTTCTTTAAGACAGCTTTCCAGGGAAAATATGTTGGGGTTAGCTATGTGGCCGCCCAGAGGAAAGAATTTCTGAATTTGGTCCAGGGAAACAAATCAGTAGCAGAATATGAGGCGGAGTTTCTGCGCTTAAGTCGTTACGCTTGGGGTATAGTCGCGACCGACTATGAGCGTTGTGTTCGGTTCGAGGATGATTTGCGAGATGAGCTGCGGGTACTGATAGCTCCGTAGAGGGAAAGAGATTTTGCCACTTTGATTGAGAAGGCAAAGATTGCTGAAGAGGTGAAACGTTCTGAGAGGCAAATTTGAGAAAAGGATAGGGCTAAGAACAAGAGAGGTTTTGGGTCTTCAGGTTCTTCTGGGGTTTCCCAAAGAGGCCTAGGTTGGATGGGCCAGCTCGAGTTGGGATGCCAATTGCTGTGGGTTAATTGCAACCTTGTGTGTAGTGTGGGAAAATACATCCGGGGGAGTGCTGGAGAAAATCTGGTGGGTGTTTCAGATGTGGGTCCAAGGATCATCAGATAAAGGACTGTCCTCAGGAGCCTGTTAGGGCACGGATAGTAGGTCAGTGATTTATGCAGCCAGGGAGATGTGGTCAACAGCTACCGAGAGGTCGTGGTCCGCTCAAAGGGGAAATAGGTTTGGACGAGGTCGTGGGCACGGGGCAAAGGTGCTGGTAATATAGATGCAAGATAGCCGGGACTGGTTTATGCGGCTCGACGACAGGAGGATGGCAACGCACCGGATGTCATAACCGGCACATTTCTTATATTTGATGTGCCATTTACAGCTTTGATTGATATTGGATCTACCCATTCATATATTGCCTGTACTGTGTCTGGGACTCTAGGGATACAATTTGAGTTTGTTGATAGGGGAATGTCAGTAATTAGTCCCTTAGGACAATATGTGGTAGTGAACAAGCTGTTTAGGAATGTGCCTTTAGAAGTGCAAGGGGTGGTATTCTCGACAGATTTGATGGAACTGTCGTTCGGTGAGTTTGATCTTATACTAGGCATGGACTGGCTAGTTAAACACCGTGCGAACTTGGATTGTGCTGCTAAGCGAATGGTATTAAGGACCACAGAGGACGAGGAAGTGATTGTGATAGGAGATAGAAGGGATTATCTGTCCAATGTGATTTCAGCACTAAAGGTCGAGAAAATGGTACGTAAAAGGTGTGAGGCTTTTCTAGCTTTTGTCAGCACATCTGATGCTAAGGAATTATTTGTTGGGGATGTTAGAATCGTGAAGGAGTTCTTGGATGTTTTTCCTGAAGAGCTTCGGGGTTGCCTCCGAATCGCGAGGTCGAGTTTGGCATTAAGCTACTCCCAGGAATGACTCCGGTGTCCATCGCCCCTTATAGGATGGCGCCGAAGGAGCTAGTAGAACTAAAAGCTCAAATCCAAGAGTTGTTGGACCGAGGATTTATTAGACCAAGTGTATCTCCATGGGGAGCGCTGGTATTGTTCGTGAAGAAGAAGGATGGGTAGATGCGTATGTGCATTGACTACCGCCAATTGAATAAGCTAACTGTTAAGAACAAATATCCGCTACCAAGGATTTACGATCTATTCGATCAGCTGGGAGGAGTTTCGGTCTTCTTGAAAATAGATTTAAGATCGGGATATCATCAGCTAAGGGTTAAGGAGGCAGATATATATAAGACAGCATTCCGAACTCGTTACGGGCATTATGAGTTTTTGGTCAGGCTGTTCGGATTAACAAATGCACCAGCCGCTTTTGTGGATATGATGAATCGGGTCTTCCAACCCTATTTAGACCGGTTCGTGGTGGTATTCATAGATGACATCTTGGTGTATTCAAGAACTGAGGAGGAGCTTGATTCACATCTTCGGGTTGTGCTACAGATATTGAGGGAAAAGCAACTTTACGCCAAATTTAGTAAGTTTGAGTTTTGGCTGAAAAAAGTGACATTTTTGGGGCATGTTGTGTCTGCTGAGGGGATTAGGGTTGATCCTCGTAAGGTCGAAGATATTTTGAGTTGGAAGCCACCGAAGTCAGTATCAGAGATCCAAAGTTTTCTGGGTTTGGCTGGGTACTACAGGCGATTCGTCGAGGGTCTTTCTTTAATCGCTGCACCTCTAACTAAGTTGTTGCGTAAGAGGGTATTGTTTGTTTGGTCTGATAAGCAGCAAGAGTGTTTTGAGAAATTGAAGAAGATTTTGACGGAAGCACCAGTGTTGATTCAGCCTGAGGCAGGGAAAGAATTTGTTGTTTATTGTGATGCGTCACACACAAGTGTGGGTTGTGTACTGATGCAAGAAGGGAAAGTAGTGGCGTATGCATCTCGTCAACTAAGGCCACATGAGGTGAACTATGCCACTCACGACTTGGAACTAGCTGCAGTGGGGTTCACGCTAAAGATATGGAGACATTACCTGTATGGAGAAAAGTCGATTATTTACACTGACCATAAGAGTCTGAAGTATCTCCTTCCCCAAAAGGAGTTAAATCTCAGGCAACGGAGATGGATAGAGTTGTTGAACGACTACGACTACTCGATTGAGTATCACCCGAGTAAAGCCAATGTGGTGGCAGATGCATTAAGTCAGAAGGTGGTATCTGAGTTGAGAGCAATGTTTGCTCATCTTAGCCTTTATGAGGATGGTAGTTTATTAGTAGAACTTCAGGTAAAACCGACTTGGGTTGATCAGATTAAGGAGAAACAAGCATTGGATGAGTCGTTAGATTCTTGTTTTCAGCAAGTGGAAAGTGGAGAGATGGTGGATTTTGGGCTGAACAGTGAAGGAGCGTTATGTTTCTGGGGAAGAGTTTGTATGCCAAAGGACTCTGAATTAAGACAGTTGATTCTACGGGAAGTGCATAGTAGTCCATACGCTATGCATCCCAGTGGAAACAAGATGTACCGAGACCTACGTGAACAGTACTGGTGGCCAGGGTTGAAACGTGAGGTTACTAATTTCATGAGCAAGTGTTTGACATGTCAGCAAGTGAAGGCGGAGCATCAACTGCCTTCGAGATTGCTACAACCGGTAAAGATTCCACTTTGGAAGTGGGAGAGAGTAACAATGGATTTTGTTAGTGGGCTACACCTGACGCATACTAAGAAAGATTCAGTGTGGGTAATCGTGGACCAATTGACTAAGTCCTCTCACTTCATACAGGTTCACACTGACTACTCACTACAGAAGTTGGCCAAGTTGTATATGGCAGAAATTGTGAGGCTACATGGGGTACCAGTGTCTATTATATCAGACAGGGACCCTAGGTTCACATCTCGGTTCTGGAAGGTGTTACATGAAGCTCTGGGTACAAGACTAGACTTCAGTACAGTGTTCCACCCACAGACTGATGGTCAGTCGGGGAGGGTAATCCAGATTTTGGAAGACATGTTAAGGGGATGTGTGATTGATTTCAGGGGTAGTTGGGAGGATTATTTACTGTTAGCAAAATTTGCATATAATAACAGCTACCAATCTGGCATTCAGATGGCACCCTACGAGGCGTTATATGGTCGTAGGTGTCGTACCCCTACTTGTTGGACAGAATTGGGTGAGCGACTATTGTTGGGTCCAGAATTGATTTCAGAGACTGAGGAGAAGGTGAAGTTGATTCAGGGTCGTTTAAAGGAAGCCTCTGATAGACAATTGTCATATGCGGATCTTAAACACAAAGAGATAGAATATTCAGTGGGGGAATATGTCTTCTTGAAAGTCTCACCTTGGATGAAGATTTTGAGATTTGGATAGAAGGGCAAGTTGAGCCCCAGATTCATTGAGCCTTATCGAATAGTGAGGCGTGTGGGACCGGTCACCTATAAGCTTGAGTTGCTCCCAGAGTTGAATCGGATACATAACATATTTCACGTTTCTATGCTGAGACGCTGCCGCTCAGATCCTTCTCATATAGTGCCGGTGGAAGAAATTGAGGTAAGATCTGATCTGTCTTTTGAAGAAGAACCAGTGCAGATTTTGGGTCGGGATGTTAAAATATTGAGGAGGAAGTCCGTTCCGCTAGTCAAAGTGTTGTGGCGTAATCACGATTCAGAGGAAGCCACGTGAGAGCCAGAGGAGGCAATACGACAGCAATACCCTCACCTCTTTTAATCAGGTAAACTTCGAGGCCAAAATTTCTTTAAGGGGGTAGAATTGTAACATCCCAAAGTTTTGGGGTTCGTAACTTTTGTACAAGTGTATGTTATGTCTGTTTTGAAAGTTGTTTAAGGGTGTTTAGGGGCCTTAGGGAGGCCTGGGGTCGAGTTTGAGCCCTGGTAAAATTTTGGTTTTTGGGCACTTTAGGAGAGAGGACCGTTAGAAGCAAGGCTTAAGGGAATTGGTTGGTGTTTTTCTAACACAAGTGGCCACATGGTGGAGTGGTGGTGGCATCAACATGGATAGAAGGGGAGTGGGGTTCGAATCCCACAAGCAGCATTTGGGGAGTTTGATTTTATGCTTTGGAAAGGAGAGAGGTGGAGTTGGATTAGAACTCTGCAGGAGAGAGAGAGGACTTGGTCAAATGGTTTGAATGGGGGGTGGAGAGTGAGTGATGGAGCAAAAAGTGGAGATAATCAAGGGATAGGTTGGAGAGGAGTTAATGGCCGAATGTAGGGGTGTTAGGGAAAGAGAAATTCGGCTAAGGGGGTGTTTTGGCATTTTCGGCTAGTGTGGTATAGGTGTCGGATTTATTTAGGCTCTCTAGGCATTTTTGATTTTTTGGGCATTTTCTACTCAAGAATTTTTGGGTTCTCTTTTTCTCAACTTGTTGTTGCCGAATTTTCTTTCCAGTTTCATTCTTTCTCTCGTTCGTTTTGGCTTTTTTGTACATTGTTTCTCCTACATTGTTACCAAATCACTCTTGGCCGAAAATCACCTTCCATTTCCTCCCATTTTCTCTTTTCTATACCATAGCCGAAACCTCAACCCCCTTTTCTTCTAGTTCTCAATCAGTTTACTTCATTTCTTCTCATCTTGGGTATCTCATTTTGGTTAATCTCATTAGCCAAATCTTCTTCTGTGGTGTTGTTGCTAGGTGTCGAACCACTTCTTCATTAGTTCAAGGTTATTACTCATTACTGCTGAACCCCACCTCTCCATTCGGTTTTTAGTTGAGCCGAAGGTAATATTCTCTTGTTCTCTTATCTTTTTCCCCTCTCATTGTAAGTTGAAAACCGAAATATTGACCGTATTTCTCTTTTTGATGCAAGCTGTACCTAGTGGGGTTTAGGAGTGTACTTTCCTTCACTCTATCAATCTATGAATCTCGGCTGTTGGTTGGTAAGTGTAGTTAGGGTCGGTTTTTGGGTTGTTTGAACCCCTCTTTCTCCGTTATTCTTCTCTCAAGTCGAAAGGTTGTCTTGTGTACTATTGTGGCCATGAGTAAGGTGTTCTAACATCTCCTTTCTATTCCAAACACTCTTAGGGTCTCGACCTGGTTAAACCAAACAACCGACTAAGCACCTTCCCTTTTGCTGAGGATCGCTTGGCTATTGGTAGGTAGTGTAGACTGAGTTGTTGATTTCAATCTATTGGATATGCCTTAATATGGATAAGATTAACGAGTTAGAGTGTATTGATGTCTTAGGTGCGTTACCTCGGAGATCCCAACCTACGTTGGTAAATAGGTGTGTAATGTCACACCCTTCTGAATGCATGCTTGAAATGTTCTGTTATTCGGCCGAAAGCCAAAAAGACGAAAACCAGCATCTGTGACAACTTGAGCGTGCGAATGTTCGTAATGGTAAATTGAAATGCGAATAATGACGGTAGGTCGTTGAGAGTGTCACGAGCACTCATGCGAAACAAAGGCTGTAACGAGCCTGATCGAGCCGAAACGGGCCAAATGGGCTATCCGGCTGACTAGGGCAAAATTGTTGGAAAACTATCAATCGGTAGGTTCGGTTGCGAATTATGCAAATCTAGAACCGAAACTATGCGTTTTGGGCCACACGAGCGTGTGGGCCCATTTGGGCCTAAAATGGTTTTTAGGCCCAATAGTTCTGTAGAGACCCAAAAAGGGTCCTGTGTCGCTCATGGCTATAGTAGGCCTTCGGGAAAGCTGTTGAATGCGAAATTACCAAAATACCCTAGGAGGGTAAAATTACCGAAATACCCTTGGAGGGTAAATTACTGAAATACCCTCTGTGGGTAAAATTACTATTATACCCTTAAGGGTTGATTAGCATGACTGTGTGTATTCTATTTATCTGGTTATGATGGTAATTTATTTCATACATCATATTTGATATATGCTTTGCATACATGACATTCTGCATGGGATTGGGATATTGATGATCGGAGGAAGTGTATTCTGGTGGCTCTGTCACATTCTATCTGGTGGCTATGCCACGTATATTCTGTTATTCTGGTGGCTCCGCCACAAATTCTGTGATGAGCAGCTTATCTGCCATATTGGTGTGTTGGGTTGGGTGGGTTGACTTGGTCCTCACAGGTGTGTTGGGCTGGTACGGGGGTGTGTAGCGGATGGATTATTAGGTTGGGCTGCATTACATTGTTTGCACTATTACGTTTATAGGGCTAAGGCCCAATCTGTTTCTATAGGGGCTTCGGCACAGTCTACTTCTGTATGGTCTTGGGCCCAGTTAATGACCATTTAGGGGATTACACACTGAGTTCCCGTAACTCACCCCTCTACTTTAACCTTGCAGGTGATCCCCAGCATTAGAGGATTTGGCGCAGCGGTGAACTCTGTGGTGGCCATACATCGGAATACTTTTCCCAAACCTTAGTAAATTTTCGTTTTACTTTATTTTGAGATTTATTTTATTTTGGGTAATATTTTGTAATAAGGCCATTGGACTTTAATTTTTCTTTTACGCTTTCATTTCCATTATGTTCAAACTTTAAGCGATTAAACTCTGGGTTTTCTTAAAACGACAATAACTATTTTCAAAATATCAAATTTCTGCAATTCATTGAACCTGATTTCTGTTTTAAACAAGTTTTTCGAAATAATAATAATAATAATAATAATAATATCAATAACAACGTTTTTACAAGATAACCATAAAAGCAGATTTGAATTTCACTAAACAATAAAGCACGGGATTTCAAAAAGAATACGAAGTTTTTAACGAGAACGCAGTTTTTAAACAACCTATGTATGTGAGATGCTAGATCCGGTCGTAACGTCTAGGACGAGTTTGGGGTGTTACCGTGTACACACGGCGACAGCCACGCCCGTGTGCAAGGCCTTGTGGTAGGGAAACCTGCGTTTTGTTAATTTGGTTAGTTTGTAGTTAGGTGCTAAAAATCGAAAATATGATATTAGTGAAATTAGTGCTTGGGTTGCCTCCCAAGAAACGCTCGTTTAAAGTCTTAAGCTAGACTTATCTCTCTTTTGCATAATCATGGTGGTTTGAGGAGTTGAAACTCCTCTCCCCTGCTATAAGTTCTTTGTTCATTGTATAGTTTGAGTCGAGTAGTGTTTACCTTAAAAGTTTCGAACTTATGATTAGTTACCTCGACTGTTCCGTATGGGAAGACATTGAGTACCTTAAAAGGGATTTCTTCATTTGTATTCAGGTCTAATGTGGCGATTAAAGGGCTGTCTTATCCAACAATACCTGATCCCCGATCTGAAATTGGTTTCGCTCATGAAGTTGCTTCGGTTCATCGTGTTTTCTTGGTTTCTCTTTGAAATGTGTCTTCCACTCATCTAGTTTATCGATCTGAAGCCTTCGCTCCTCGTGAGTTATTTCTTTGTTGGCACAAGGTCTAGGATCTGGCTCAAATGTATAATTTCATGGTGCTTCCTGAAAAGAACGTTAAACCAAATGGTCATTAATAGAATTTATGTTCTCACCTTTATTACTTGATGTCCTAGCCGTGTCAAGAGCCTGAAGAGTGATCGTCTCGTCACCTACACGAAGTATAAGTTCACCTGTACTAACGTCAATTTTAGTTCTAGCAATTGCTAAAAAGGGTCTTTCTAAAATTGTAGGAATATTATTGTCCTCATCCATGTCTAAAATAACAAAGTCTACTGGGAATATGAATTTGTTGGTTTTCACTAGTACATCTTGAATTATACCCCTAGGAATTCTAATAGTTTTATCAGCTAATTGAATGCTCATCCTAGTTTGTTTAGGTTTCCCTAGACCTAGCTGTTTAAATAATTTGTAAGGCATGACATTTATGCTTGCCCCTAAATCAGCTAAAGCGTTATCAACAGATAAACTACCAATTAAGCACGAAATTATAAAAATCCCATGATTTTTTAATTTTTGTGGTAGTTTATTTTGCAAATTTGCTGAGCATACTGCATTTAGCTCCAAATGCGACGCCTCGTCTAACTTCCATTTGTTTTTCAAAAGCTCTTTTAAAAATTTCCTTGAATTTGGCATCTGGGAAAGAGTTTTAAGAAACGGTAAGTTAATATGTAATTTCTTTAGAAGTTTAAGAAATTTACCGAATTGTTCATTTGTGTGGTCTTTCTTCATCACATTGAGGTATGAAACACGAGGTTGGTACTCTGTAATTACCGGTTTTGGTTTATCATGGCTTACCTCAACCTTACCTTCGTTGACCATATTCTCTTGCCTAAATTTTGGTTCATCTAACCCTTCACTATCATGAGCGATAACAACATGAAGTTGCTCCTCTGGGTTTGCTTCAATGTTGCTTGGCAAGCCACCTTGTGGTCGTTTAGAGATCAGTTTAGCAAGCTGTCCTAATTGGTTCTCGATCCCTTGAATCGATGCTTGTTGATTTTTAAGTGTTGTTTCGATATTTTGGAAACGAGTTTCTAACACCGCGATGAATTTTGTTAGCATCTCATCAAGGTTCAGCTTCTTCTCTTGTGGGTAGGGTTCCTGTTGAAAGCTTGGGAGGGGTTGTTGTTGTCTCTGATTTCTTTGGCCACCCCATGAGAAGTTGGGATTGTTCCTCCAACCTGGATTGTAAGTATTACTATAAGGGTTATTCTGAGGTCTAGAATTATTACCCATATAGTTCATCTGTTCTCTTTCTATGCCATGGTTGTAAGGTGGATATTCTGTATTACTCATTCCTCCTCCATTCGCATCACACTGCATAACTAGATGTACCTGCGAAGAACCACACAAACCATAAATTTTCTTACTTAAAAGTTCTACCTAGTTTGTTAGCATGGTTACTACGTCAAGGTTGAAAACACTGGCGGCTTTTGTTGGCCTTGTCCTTGTAACTTGCCACTGATAGTTATTCAGTGACATCTCCTCTATAAACTCATAAGCCACTTCAGGGGTCTTGTTATTCAAGGTTCCGTAGGCGGCTGAATCAATCAACTTGTAACACCCTGAATTTGGGCCTAGAATAATTGGGCCTATTGGGCCTTGGCCATAGGAGCGTTTAAAATTTTTAAGAACAAGAGAACGACACTAATGCAAGTTGGACCTATTAGGTGAGTTATTTTGGAAGGTTAGAGGGCTTCTATGAAGTCCCCGGTTCAAACCTAGGCTTTAGGAAAAATTTTGGTTTTAGGTGAATAAAACCCTGGGTGTTAGTAAGTAGGCTTTAAGAATAAAATGTGGAGAAAAATGACAAAAAAATGAGTTGTGGTCTAGTGGCAAATGATGCCACATGGGAGACAAGGAAGTGACGCCATAGAGGAAGCAAGGGGTCTAAGGTTCAAATCTTGGCGCTTGCAATTCATTTTGATTTCTTTTTAAATGAACTTAGACTTTGGCCCATAGGCTTATATTTAGTTGCGCATGTTGTAAGTCAGAAAAGGAGCTTGTGTTGTGGTGGCATGTAGCGTCTGAAGCATAGGAGTGGGCAAGGGTTCGAATCCCATTACAAGCAAAAAGGGATATTTATTTTGCTAAGTTGGGACGATAGGTGGTTGTGATGGATTTAAACTCTACTGAATGAGGGATCCCACATCGGGAAGCTAGCATGAGGGAAGGTGAGAAGCTGGCTTTAAATAGAGCAATCTATGAGGAGAGTAATGATACCTTGGTTGGCATTTGGGCATAGGAGTATTCGGAGCACGGATTAGCTTCAGATTCCTATCAGGTGTGTATTTTGCACTACTCTAGCTGTAGAGTAGCAAATGCTGAAATGCTGGTCACACGACGATGGTAGCCACACGAGCGTACGAGCGCACGTGTGAGAGCTTCGACGCGATAGTTGAGGCCATCATGAGTGTTCTTGTGGGTTAGGCTGTTTGGGCCACGATGGGCCGAAAGGGGCCATGTGGGGTCAATAGGCCCGTAGGCCCAATCGGATAAGTTGTATGATTGTGTAGTAAATATTGGATTGGACTATGTGAATCTCATATCTGTGGCTAGATTTGGGCTAAATGGGCCACACGAGCGTGTGGGCCCATTTGGGCCGAGAATGGGCCCTAGGCTCATTCACATGGTTGTCTCTGTTTAGAATACCTTGGTTTACAAAATTACTGAAATACCCTCAATTTGTAAAATTATCGAAATACCCTCGATTTGTAAAATTATAGAAATATCCTCGATTTGTAAAATTACTGAAATACCCCTGGTTTGAAAAATTACCGAAATACCCATGATTTGTGAAATTATCGAAATGCCCTCAACTTGCAAAATTACCGAAATACCCCTAATTTGCAAAATTATCGAAATACCCTTGGTTTGTTGAATTACCGAAATACCCTTGGTTTACAAAATTACTGAATACCCTTGGTTTTCAAATTACTGAAATACCCTCTATGGGTAAAGTGATCGAAATACCCTCGATGGGCAAAATTACCGAAATACCCCCGAGGGGTGAAATTATTGTTTTACCTCTAAACGACAAAATGATCGTGATACCCTTAGTGGTAGATTAAATATTGTTTATGTGATTTTTATATATCTGTATATGATCGTAATACACTGCATACATAACATATTGCATCGAGTTAGGTTTGCTGATTGGAGGAAGTACCGTTCTAGTGGCATCGCCACATATTCTTATTTTAGTGGCTCAGCCACATATACCGTTATAAGCAGCTTGGCTGCATTATTGGAGAGTTTGGCTGGGTGGGTTGACATGGTCCCCACACGGAGAGATTGGTTGGTACGGGTGGAGAGTTTGGTTGGAATGGGTTGGGTACATGATCATTGCATTGATATGTTTGTAGGGCTTAAGCCCAGACCGTTACCGAATAGGGCTTAGGCCCAGACTAATACCGTATAGGCTCGGGCCCAAATTATGACCGTAAGAAGGGGCTACACACTGAGTTCTCGTAACTCACCCTTTCTTTTAACCGTGCAGGTAATCCCCAGTCTTAGAGGATTTGGAGCTGCGAGGGACTCGGAGGTGGCCTCACAACCGACATACTTTAAAGCTGAACTTAGCAATTCTATTTTTACATTATTTTAATTATTGGGATTATGATTTGTGTAATAAGGACATTGGTATTTTCTTTTAACTTTTATTTGGTAATTCTTTTAATTACAAACTACTAATCTATTAAATACGGGTTTTTAAAACAATAACTACTCATTTCAAAATTTCATGTTTCCACAACTATTTAAGACAGACTTTTGCAACAAACAAAGTTTTGAAAATAATAATAGTTTTTCAAGAAAATAACTTTGAGCAAATCTTTTTTTTTTTTCTGTAAGCAACGAAATTTGGGATTTTTTAAATGGTAGAAAGTTTTAAGTTGAGAAAGGGTTTTAATGAACGCGTAGTTTTTAAATAACCTTTTGATGTGACATGCCAAATCCGGCCATAACGTCTAGGCCGGGTTTGGGGTGTTACACAACTGCTTGGTTGAGGGGTTCACACCGTTGTAAAAGGTTTGAACCTATAACCACAAGGGTAACCCATGGTGAGGGCACCTCCTCAGTAGATCCTTGTATCTCTTCCATGCATCGTAAAGCGTCTCTAAATCCATCTACACAAAAGAAGAGATATCATTCCTCAACTTAGCCGTTTTAGCCGGCGAAAAATATTTTAACAAAAAATTTTCGGTCATTTTTTCCACATGTAGTGATTGATCCTCATGGTAATGAGTTCAACCACTATTTAGCTTTGTTCCTCAACGAAAAGGGAAACAACCGAAGACGAATGGCATCATCAGAAACGCCATTTATTTTTAAAGTATCACAAAATTCTAGGAAATTCGCCAAGTGATTGTTTGGATTTTCATCCTACAAACCATCAAACTGAACAAATTGTTATATCATCTGAATTGTGTTAGGTTTCAGTTCAAAATTATTTGTAGCAATAGCAGCTCTAACAATACTTGATTTAGTTCCTTTTAAATTAGGTTTAGCATAATCATACATAGTATGAGGAGCAGGATTTTGATTAACCAGGTTTGCGGCAACCATAGGAGGTAGCGGATTGTTATCAACCATCTCTTCGATAGTGTTTGTATCATCCTCTTGCTCTTCTTCTATGTATTGAAGGCTTCGCCTTATTTCTCTGCGATTTCTGTGAATTGTACTTTCAATTTCACTATCAAAAAGTAATGGTCCTGATGGGTTCCTTCTAGTCATAAACTAAAAGTTCCTGCCAGAAGCAAAGAAGAGGAAAAGTTAGTAAACTAGAAACAAAAATAAATTGCAAATAAAAAATAAGAATGGATAAAGTAATAAAAATTTAGCATTCCTAATATCTTAGTTCCCGGCAACGGCACCAAAAACTTGATGGAGCTCGAAACTAAATATTATTTCGACAAAGGCAAGCGCACCTATCGAACAGTAGTATAGCTATGGTGAGTCCGGAATATCATATCCTCAAGGACCAATAGTAGTAGTATTAACTATCTTTTTAGTATCTAGCCTAATAATTAAGAGAATTTGGTTTTCAATCTAAAATTAACTAACTATGGAAGCGGCAGAGAGTAAATTGGGAAAATACTTTTGGACAACTTATATGAGATAGACCATACCTAAGGAAGAATCCACCTAGACTTCATTTATTACTTTTGATTCATGCGATTTATTCACTTGGCTTAATCCATAGAAATCGTTAAATTATATTAATACCTCTCTCGAGGCTACTAATAACTGAATCTAGGTTGATTAATTGAAATCTCTTTCTAATTAAAACCCCTATTGTCGCATTAACTCGATCTATGGATTCCCTTATTAGGTTTGACCCTAATTCGGTAGATTTTCATTGCCCTATCTCTAGGGTTGCAATCAACTCCACTTAATTGTATTGATAAACTCTTAAACAGGGACTTTTGCTCCACTAAATAAGCACATTCGACTTTAATCAATAACCTAAATTATCAAAACAAGAATAAGAACTCACAATTAAGAATAAGCACAAGTATTTATCTCATAAACCAAATAATAATAAGACCTGTCTTAGGTTTCATCCCCTTAGGTATTTAAGGGATTTAGTTCATACTAATAGATGGAAACATCTTAAAAGAGGAAAAACAACAAAACATAAGAAAACCAAAAACTTCTAAAGAACTTGATGGGAGATCCTCAGTCTTGATGGAGATCCTTCTTCTAAGCTGATCCCGACGGCTGTCTTGGAGTATTTTCTCCTTCTACTCGGTGTCTATTCGACGCCCTGTCTTACTCCCCTTTTAGGTTGCCTCCTAGGGTGTTTACATAGGCTTCGAGATGCCTTTCTTGGCCCACAAGTATCCTAATCCTGTAACGCCCAGAATTTTGGGCCTAGTAGAATTGGGCCTATTGGGCCTTGGGCATGGGAGCGTTTAAAATTTTTGAGAACAAGAGAACGACACTAATGCAAGTTGGACCTATTAGGTGAGTGATTTTGGAAGGTTAGGGGGCTTCCATGAAGTCCCAGGTTCAAACCTAGGCTTTAGGAAAAATTTTGATTTTAGGTGAATAAAACCCTGGGAGTAAGTAAGTAGGCTTTAAGAGTAAATTGTGGGAAAAAATGACACAAGGAAGTGAGTGGTCAAGTAGCAAGGCGTCATTAAGGTTGCAAGGGAGCATGGGTTCAAGTTTTGGTGCTTGCAATTCATTTTGATTTCCTTTTAAATGAACTTAGACTTTGGCCCATATGCTTATATTTAGTTGTGCTTGTTTTGTTACACAATGAGCTAGTTGGTAAGGTGACTAGCGGCGTGGATTGAGTTATAGGGGAGCCTGAGTTCGAAAAAGGTGACTATTTTGCTAATTTGGGACGGTTTTTGAAGATGGATGGAGGGATCCCACATAGGGAAGCTAGCGTGAGAGTAGGCGAGAAGCTAGCTTTAAGTAGAGCGATCTATGAGGAGAGTAAGCATACCTTGGTTGGCGTTTGGGCATAGGAGTGTTCAGAGCGCGGATTAACTCCAGATTCCTATCAGGTGTGTATTTCGCACTACTCTAGCTGTAGAGCGGCAAATGCCGAAATGCCGATCACACGGCGATGGTAGCCACACGAGCGTGCAAGCTCATGTGTGGGAGCTTCGATGCGATAATTGAGGCCATCATGGGTGTTCTTGTGGGTTTAGGCTGTTTGGGCCATGATGGGCCGAAAGGGGCCATGTGGTGCCAATGGGCCCGTGGGCCCAATCGGAATGTGAATCTCATATCTGTGGCTAGATTTGGGCTAAATGGGCCACACGAGTGTGTGAGCCCATTTGGGGCGAGAATGGGCCCTAGGCCCATTCGCATCGTTATCTCTGTTTAAAAACCTTGGTTTACATAATTACTGAAATACCCTTGGTTTACAAAATTATTGAAATACCCTTGGTTTACAAATTACTGAAATACCTTTGGTTGACAAATTACCGAAATACAACCGATTTGCAAAATTATAGAAATACCCTCGATTTGTGAAATTACTGAAGTACCCTTTATTTGTAAAATTACCAAAATACCCCCATTTCGTAAAATTACTAAAATACCCCTGATTTATGAAATTACCGAAATACCCTCGGACTACAAAATTACCGAAATACCCCTAATTTGTGAAATTACTGAAATACCCTCGGATTGTAAAATTACCGAAATACCTCTGATTTATAAAATTACCAAAATACCCTTGGTTTACAAAATTACTGAAATACCCCCAGTTTGCAAAATTACTAAAATACCCCCAGATTGTAAACTTATTGAAATACCCCTGTAGGGTAAAATTACTGAAATACCCCTGAAGGGTATGATTACAGAAATACCCTTATAGGGTAAATGACTGTTTTGCCCTTGTTGGTAAATGATTGACTTGTGCTATGATTTGATTGATTTGACTGTGATCGTATGGCTGTGTTTTAACTGACTTGACTTTGGGCGTGTGACTGATATGTTGTTAATATGTGTTGAAATTACTGTTACTAAGCATGGTCATTTTGTATACACGTGTAATGATTGAGCATGACATACACGACATATTGCATGGAGTTGGGACATTGATACGGAGGAAGTTCTGATATCCGAATTACCCTTTTCGACTGACCATCAATATGTGGGTCAAACGCTGTGCTGAAATCTAGCCTTGTACCCAAAGCTTCATGCAATGCCTTCCAGAACCGTGATGTAAACTTAGGGTCCCTGTTTGATATGATAGACACTGGTACCCCATGTAGCCTCACAATCTCTGCTACATACAGCCTGGCCAACTTCTGCAATGAATAGTCGGTACGAACCGGTATGAAGTGTAATGACTTAGTCAACCGGTCAACGATTACCCACACTGAATCTTTCTTAGTAGGGGTTAGGGGTAGTCCACTAACAAAATCCATCGTTATCCTTTCCCATTTCCAAAGTGGGATCTTCATCAGTTGCAGCAATCCCGAAGGCAACTGATGTTCTGCCTTCATTTGCTGACATGTTAAACACTTGCTCACAAAGTCAGTAACTTCCTGTTTCAACCCTGGCCACCAGTACTGTTTACGCAGGTCCTGATACATCTTGCTTCCACCGGGATGCATAGCATAAGGGCTACTATGCGCCTCTCACAGAATTATCTGTTCAGACTAAAATCCCCTGTCTCTCCACCTTTCACTTGCTGAAATTGAGAACTTAACGATTCGTCTAACAATTGCTTCTCTTTAATCTGACTTACCCATGTCAATTTTACATGAATTTCGGCTAACAAGCTACCATCTTCATACAGACAGAGATGAGCAAACATTGCTCCCAAATCGATATCATCTTATGACTCCACGTATCTACCACTACGTTGGCTTTACCTGGGTGATACTCAATCGAGCAGTCATAGTCTTTCAGCAACTCAATCCACCTCCGCTGTCTTAAATTCAGCTCCTTCTAGGTAAGGAGATATTTCAGACTCTTATGGTCCGTATAGATAATTGACTTTTCTCCGTACATATAGTGTCTCCATATTTTTAGGGCGAACACCACTGCAGCTAGCTCCAAGTCATGAGTGGGATAGTTCATCTCATGCAGCCTTAGTTGACGAGATGCATACGCTACCACCTTCCCTTCTTGCATTAACACACAACCCAAACCTGTCTGCGATGCATCACAGTAGATGACAAATTTCTTTCCAGCCTCAGGCTGATCAATACCGACGCCTCAGTCAGAATCTTCTTTAATTTCTCAAAACTTTCCTGTTGCTTATCGGCCCAAAAAACGGTACTCCTTTTCGTAACAACTTGGTTAAAGGTGCAGCAATCAACGAAAACCCCTCAACGAACCTTCTGTAGTGCCCAGCCAAACCCGGAAAACTTCAAATTTTTGACACTGCCTTCGGTGGTTTCCAATCCAATACAACTTTGATCTTTCGAGGATCAACTCTAATCCCCACGGCAAAAAAAAACATGCCCCAAAAAGGTCACTTCCTTCAGCCAAAATTCACACTTGCTGAATTTGGCATACAGCTGATTCTCTCTTAATATTTGAAGCACAACCCGAAGATTGGAATTATGTTCCTCCTCTGTTCTTGAATACACCAAAATGTCGTCTATGAACACTACCACAAACCGGTCTAGATAGAGTTGGAATACTCGGTTCATCATGTCCATAAAAGCGACTAGTGCATTAGTCAATCCGAACGGCATAACTAGAAACTCGTAATGCCCATAATGCGTTCGGAAAGTAGTCTTATGAATATCCGCCTCCTTGACCTTTAGCTGATGGTACCCAGATCTCAAATCTATCTTTGAGAAAATCGAAGCTCCTCGCAGCTGATCAAACAAATCATCAATCCTTGGTAGTTGGTATTTGTACTTAATAGTCAACTTGTTCAACTAACGATAGTCAATGCACATACGCATCGACCCATCCTTTTTCTTGACGAACAATAATGGCGCTCCCCAAGGTGATACACTTGGTCGGATAAATCCACGATCCAATAGCTTTTGGATCTGAGCTTTAAGTTCTACCAGCTCCTTCGGCGCCATCCTATAAGGGGCAATGGACACCGGAGCCATTCCTGGCAATAGCTCAATGCCAAATTCCACCTCGCGATCTGGAGGTAACCCCGGAAGCTCTTCAGGAAAGACGTCCAAGAACTCTTTCACGGTTTTGACATCTCCAACAGATAATTCCTTGGCATTAGATAAGCTGACAAAAGCCAGAAACGCCTTGCACCCCTTTTCGGACCATCTTCTCGGCCTTAAGCGCCGAAATCACATAAGACAGATAATCTCTCCTTTCCCCTATCACAATTACTTCCTTATCCTCTGGTGTTCTTAACACCATACGCTTAGCAGCGCAATCCAAGTTTCCATGATGCTTAACTAGCCAGTCCATGCCTAAGATCAGATCAAACTCGCCGAACGGTAATTCCATCAAGTCTGCCGGGAAAACAATCCCTTGCACTTCTAAAAGTACATTCCTAAATAGTTTGTTCACTACCACCGATTGTCCTAGAGGGCTAACCACAGACATCCCTCTAGCAGCAATCTCAGATCTAATGCTCAAAGTCACAGATACAGTATAGGCAACATATGAATGTGTAGACCCAATATCTATCAAAGTTGTAAAGGGTGCATCAAATATAAGAAATGTGCCGGTTATGACGTCTGGTGCGTCGCCATCCTCTAGCCGTTGAGCTGCATAGACAACCCCGACTATCTTACATCTGTATTACCAGAAGCTCTGCCCGGTGATCCACGACCTCATCCAAACCCAACTCCTCCTCTGGCCGGACCTCGACCCCTCGGCGGCTGCTGACCACCTCTCATTGACTATGAAAATCCCTGACCTATTGTTCGCACGCTAGCCAACTCTTGTGGACAGTCTTTTATCAGATGATCCCAAGATCCACATTTGAAACATCCCCCAGTTCTTTTCCAACACTCCCCTGAATGTGTTTTCCCACACTGAGCACACTTTCGCAACTGACCAACAGCAACAGGCATCCCCACTCTAGCTGGCCCATCCAACCTAGGCCTCTTTTGAAAACCCCCAGAAGAACCTGACGACCCAAAACTTCTCTTATTCTTGCCCTTATCCTTATCTCGATTCTGCCTCTCAGAACGTTTCACTTCTTCAGCGATTTTTGCTTTCTCGACCAGAATGGAAAAATCTCTTTCCCGCTACGGAGCTATCAGTACCCGCAGCTCGTCCCGCAGGCCATCCTCGAACTGTACACAAGCTCATAATCGGTTGCGGCTATTGTAATATCCCAAAATTGGGCCTAGTAGGATTGGGCCTTGGGCTTTAGGAAAAATTTGAGTATTATTTTTTTTTGTACTTGTGTTAGCTCGGGTATGATTTTTTATTGTGGGCTTAGTATAGTTTTGTGAAGGTTTGGATTTAGTTACAAAGTTAGAATAATTTTTAAGTTGAAGAAATTAGTGAAGTGGATTAAGTGAATTTGACACTTAAGTTAATTTAAGTGTTAAATTTAGCACATGAGGAGCTAGTGGCAAGATGGTTAGGACACAGGAAGAGTTGCTTGAGGGAAGTGGTTCGAGTTGCTTGGAGAGCATTTTGAAGACTTTATTTCTATGTATCCTAGCATTAATGGACGGTCAAGCTCTAATTATGATAGGTTGGACTTTCAATTTTTATGGCAAGTTGAATAGATATTTAGGAAAGTTTGAACTTTGGGAAAGGAATCATATGGATTAAGGAAGGATAGGGGACATAAGGCTTGGTTTAAGGTGAGTTTTTTTTTGGAAGCTTTTTAATGGCTATTTTTCCATGAATGTGGACGGCTTCTTGGACTAAGGCGGGTTGGCTTAAGTTTTGTGAGTGAATAGGAGGAAATAGGGAGAAAATTAGGAGTGTGTTTAATTCAAAAATTACTTTGAATTGTTGACAAAAGGCTTGAATGTTGGAGAATGTTTTGGAAACTCTTTGATGGCCTTTAGTTCATGTATTTGGACGGCATTTTGGTCTAGGGGAGGGCTTGACCGATTTTTGATGGAGGCTTTGGTAGGTTAGTAGCTAGTTGGCCATTTTTTCCTAAGCTTTTGAACATCAATTTCTTTTCTCTCCACAAACTCTCCCTATAGCCGAATGTGTCTTGGACATAAGGTGAGTTTTTGGTGTTAGTTTTGGCCTTCAATATTTGTTTGGTGTCATAACCGAAAATCCCTTTTAGTTTTTGCAAAATTCTTCCTAGTGCATCAAAGTGAAACAAAAACCCGAAACCATTATAGTGCTTGGCCAAATCTCTTTTGGTTCACAATCTCTTTTCCATTCTTTTCATACTTGATCAAAACCCACACTTCTTTTACTTTCTTCTTGGTCGAATCTCTTTCTTCCCTATTCTTCTTGATTTTTCTTTCATTGGTTGCTAAAGCCGAATCATCCTTCTTCCCTTTTCATTTTCTTTGCCATACTAATTCTTCATCTCTTTTTAGCCGAATATCAATTGTTTTCTTCATTCAAAAACCATAGCCGAAACTCCCCATACTCTTTTTGTTTTGTCTTGGCCGAATATCAACAAGGGTAGGTCTTCATTTGGTCTTATTCAATCGGTTTTGGAAGATAGGTAAGAGTTCATGGCCGTATTTTCCTTTCTCTTTTCTATGTCGTTTTCTTGAGGGAAAAGGCCACTTTCTAATGCTTTTTGGTTTAGAGGCCGAAACTAATATGGTTCCATTTAGGGATTTCGACAGATTTTTAGGTGCAAACGTGTGATCTCGGGATTTAGCCGACTGTGCCAAAGGTGCGTAGTTATCGCACTGTCTCTTGATTGTGTGTATGTGTTATATTTATGTATATGTGATATGATGTTAATGGTAGCCGAATTAAGGGCTAAGATTGTGAATACCCGTGGTGGGTGATCGAATACTCAGGTCAGTGATTTACGATATTAAATGATCATTGATGAATATATGAAATGTGATGACATGTGATGCATTATTGTTCAAGTGATATGTTGTCATGATACACATATTTGCATAGGACTTGGGATGTGACTATCGAAGGAAAGGGTGTACATTATGTACGTGGTCTGATGTTAGCCTTGTGCTACATTGGCGCTTGATGGTGGCTATGTGCTTCATCAAGGGAGGTGTTGGCTAGGTGCCCATCTCGGCGGATGATAGCTGTGTGCATCACCGTAGATTGAGGATGACCTTGAGTCACCTCGTGGATACAGATATGTGGATCACTATGTGATCGGTGGCTTAGCCACGGCCTTGTGCAGCAAGTCTGTCAAGGTAAGATATGTGGATCACTATGTGATCGGTGGCTTAGCCACGGCCTTGGGCAGCAAGTCTGCCAAGGTAAGATATGTGGATCACTATGTGATCGGTGGATTAGCCACGGCCTTGGGCAGGGAGTCTGCTAAGGTAGGAGTAACGGATGGACTCTAGGTTGGGTTGGGCTTCATGTTGCATTTTTATGCATTTTGCATGACTAATTATGTGGATCAATGTGGATATGGGCCAAGCCCAACATGTGGAATTATGTGGATATAATGCCTTATCATCTGATATGTGATTGATGTGTGGATATGGGCCAAGCCCATACGTGGAGACATGAGTAATAACTATGCACTGAGTCTGTGTGACTCACCAAATTTTTCTCAAACCTTACAGGTGATGCATAAAGCTTGGACCGGGTTGGAGTGGATACGAGGTGGCCCATGTAGAAGATATTTTATTTGTTTTACACATTTTGTTTATGAAAGGTTATTTATTGTAATAAGGGCCACTTTAAGTATTTAAGGACTTTTTATTATGTTTTAAGTTGGATTGTCGATTATATTATTATTTAAAAATGTTTTATTTTAAACAACTTAATTTTATTTGGAACTTTAATTACACAATGTTTTAGTAAAGACAACAAATTTTTATGTTTTTAACTCTAAGTCAAAAGTTTTTCAAACGTTTTCCGCAGTGGCGTTCTGAATTCGACCGTGGCTCGTGGGCCGGGTTTGGGGTGTTACAAATTGGTATCAGAGCCTGGTTCAAAACTCGGCTTTGAGGTTTTGGGCCCAAAAACATTTTTTTAGATGGGCTTTTCAAAGATTTGGGCTTTCACAAATTTTTCAGGTTATTTTTGGCATGGCACCTGTATCTCCGACCCGAAGTTCACAAGGTAAGTACCTCTAATTGTTGTATGAATTATTATATGATTGGTATGTGGGCATAATTGGGCTCGTAGATTAGTGAATTAGGAGCTATTGATCCCTAGGACTAGTCTACTCCAACACAGAATTGCATAAGACTTAAGAACAAACCGAACAAACCTGTGAAGTAAGTCGCCGAGTTAAGGTGTGACAACCATTGTGCGCATGTCTAGGATTGGTTTCTGTGGGAGCTTGGTATTTAAGTAGTCCTAGCGACTCACCTCCTCTCCACTCGAATCCTACCTGGTGCGTAGTAATGGTTCACCCTAGCCAAGAGGACTTATTCACGGGCTAAACTCGATAATTAAAACCCGAAAGGGACTAGCCATACTATTTTATAAAAACCTTAAGTTTTCAAAATTACTCCTTTGATTTGTAAAACCATTTTATACTTGGAAAATTTTTCGAAATATTTTCGATTTACAAAATTACCCAAATACCCCTGGGTGTAAAATTACCAAAATGCCCCTGGTTTATAAAATTACCATACTACCCTCGACTTTTGTAAAAACATTCTTACTTTACAAAAATACCAAAAACTCCTATTTTACAAAATAGTAAGATATCCTGATTTGGGAAAATTTACTAAAATGCCCCTGACTTCCAAAATTACCAAAATAACCCTGATTTTTTTGAATTTTTTTTGCAATACCATTGATTTGGTAGAATTTTCAAAATAATCTCGAGATTTGTATATTTTGGAATGTCTTTGATTTGTAAAGATTTTCAAATTGACCCTGATTTATTACTAAAATACTCCTATGGGACAAATTACGAAATTACCCCTGGGTTGGGAATGGACAAAAATACCCATAGAAGTGTGTTGAATATTGTGAATGAACGAAGGTGACTCTCTGAATTAGAGTAGTGAACTTGAACTGAACCTTTGTGTGATCGAAAGAACTACTTCTAAATACTTTATTTCATAAAAATTGTTTGCGGTTAATAAGTGGAACAAAATTCTGATGCATAAAACTTCTTAATCAGATTAAAACGCGACGTTAGAAATGAGTTCTAGGGGACGTGGTCTTCGTGGACGCGGTAGAGGCAAAATGGCTGTGTCAGAACCATCGCTAGTGAAGCATCTAGAACCTTGAGTGTGAACTTAGGAACTGTGCCTAGAAGATAAGATAGTTTTATTAAGATCAGAGTGCGTAGCATAAGCGTAGTGTGATGAGTAGGATTGCACGACTGTTAGTTAGTTGGAAATTTCGAGGATGAAATTTCTTTAAGGAGGGTAGAATTGTAATATCCCAAAATTGGGCCTAGTAGGATTGGGCCTTGGGCTTTAGGAAAAATTTGAGTATTATTTTTTTTTACTTGTGTTAGCTCGGGTATGATTTTTTATTGTGGGCTTAGTATAGTTTTGTGAAGGTTTGGATTTAGTTACGAAGTTAGAATAATTTTTAAGTTGAAGAAATTAGTGAAGTGGATTAAGTGAATTTGACACTTAAGTTAATTTAAGTGTTAAATTTAGCACATGAGGAGCTAGTGGCAAGATGGTTAGGACGCAGGAAGAGTTGCTTGAGGGAAGTGGTTCGAGTTACTTGGAGAGCATTTTGAAGACTTTATTTCTATGTATCCTAGCATTAATGGACGGTCAAGCTCTAATTATGATATGTTGGACTTTCAATTTTTATGGCAAGTTGAATAGATATTTAGGAAAGTTTGAACTTTGGGAAAGGAATCATATGGATTAAGGAAGGATAGGGGACATAAGGCTTGGTTTAAGGTGAGTTTTTTTTGGAAGCTTTTTAATGGCTATTTGTCCATGAAAGTGGACGGCTTCTTGGACTAAGGGGGGGTTGGCTTAAGTTTTGTGAGTGAATAGGAGGAAATAGGGAGAAAATTAGGAGTGTGTTTAATTCAAAAATTACTTTGAATTGTTGACAAAAGGCTTGAATGTTGGAGAATGTTTTGGAAACTCTTTGATGGCCTTTAGTTCATGTATTTGGACGGCATTTTGGTCTAGGGGAGGGCTTGACCGATTTTTGATGGAGGCTTTGGTAGGTTAGTAGCTAGTTGGCCATTTTTTCCTAAGCTTTTGAACATCAATTTCTTTTCTCTCCACAAACTCTCCCTATAGCCGAATGTGTCTTGGACATAAGGTGAGTTTTTGGTGTTAGTTTTGGCCTTCAATATTTGTTTGGTGTCATAACCGAAAATCCTTTTTAGTTTTTGCAAAATTCTCCCTAGCGCATCAAAGTGAAACAAAAACCCGAAACCATTATAGTGCTTGGCCAAATCTCTTTTGGTTCACAATCTCTTTTCCATTCTTTTCATACTTGTTCAAAACCCACACTTCTTTTACTTTCTTCTTGGCCGAATCTCTTTCTTCCCCATTCTTCTTGATTTTTCTTTCATTGGTTGCTAAAGCCGAATCATCCTTCTTCCCTTTTCATTTTCTTTGCCATACTAATTCTTCATCCCTTTTTAGCCGAATATCAATTGTTTTCTTCATTCAAAAACCATAGCCAAAACTCCCCATACTCTTTTTGTTTTGTCTTGGCCGAATATCAACAAGGGTAGGTCTTCATTTGGTCTTATTCAATCAGTTTTGGAGGATAGGTAAGTGTTCATGGCCGTATTTTCCTTTCCCTTTTCTATGTCGTTTTCTTGAGGGCAAAGGCCACTTTCTAATGCTTTTTGGTTTAGAGGCTGAAACTAATATGGTTCTATTTAGGGATTTCGGCAGACTTTTAGGTGCAAACGTGTGATCTCGGGGTTTAGCCGACTGTGCCAAAGGTGCGTAGTTATCGCACTGTCTCTTGATTGTGTGTATGTGTTATATTTATGTATATGTGATATGATGTTAATGGTAGCTGAATTAAGGGCTAAGATTGTGAATACCCGTGGTGGGTGATCGAATACTCAAGTCAGTGATTTACGATATTAAATGATCATTGATGAATATATGAAATGTGATGACATGTGATGCATTATTGTTCAAGTGATATGTTGTCATGATACACATATTTGCATGGGACTTGGGATGTGACTATCGAAGGAAAGGGTGTACATTATGTACGTGGTCTGATGTTAGCCTTGTGCTACATTGGCGCTTGATGGTGGCTATGTGCTTCATCAAGGGAGGTGTTGGCTACGTGCCCATCTCGGCGGATGATAGCTGTGTGCATCACCGTAGATTGAGGATGACCTTGAGTCACCTCGTGGATACAGATATGTGGATCACTATGTGATCGGTGGCTTAGCCACGGCCTTGTGCAGCAAGTCTGTCAAGGTAAGATATGTGGATCACTATGTGATCGGTGGCTTAGCCACGGCCTTGGGCAGCAAGTCTGCCATGGTAAGAGATGTGGATCACTATGTGATCGGTGGATTAGCCACGGCCTTGGGCAGGGAGTCTGCTATGGTAGGAGTAACGGATGGACTCTAGGTTGGGTTGGGCTTCATGTTGCATATTTATGCATTTTGCACGACTAATTATGTGGATCAATGTGGATATGGGCCAAGCCCAACATGTGGAATTATGTGGATATAATGCCTTATCATCTGATATGTGATTGATGTGTGGATATGGGCCAAGCCCATACGTGGAGACATGAGTAATAACTATGCACTGAGTCTGTGTGACTCACCCAATTTTTCTCAAACCTTACAGGTGATGCATAAAGCTTGGACCAGGTTGGAGTGGATACGAGGTGGCCCATGCAGAAGATATTTTATTTGTTTTACACATTTTATTTATGAAAGGTTATTTATTGTAATAAGGGCCACTTTAAGTATTTAAGGACTTTTTATTATGTTTTAAGTTGGATTGTCGATTATATTATTATTTGAAAATGTTTTATTTTAAACAACTTAATTTTATTTGGAACTTTAATTACACAATGTTTTAGTAAAGACAACAAATTTTTATGTTTTTAACTCTAAGTCAAAAGTTTTTCAAACGTTTTCCGCAGTGGCATTCTGAATTCGGTCGTGGCTCGTGGGCCGGGTTTGGGGTGTTACAAATATACCCCGAGCATACCGACTTAAGTGAAAGAACTCCGCCTCATATTCTGCCACGAATTTATTCCCCTAGACGAACTTCAGAAATGCTTTCCTCTAGGCGTCCACATAACTCAGCCCAACATATTTTCCCTGGAACGTTGTCTTAAAGAAGTCCCAGGTGATATGATCTGCTGGAGTACCTTCCCTCACTGTGAGCCACCACTTGGTTGTCTCATCTCGTAGGAGGGACACTGCTCCTTTCAGTTTTTCCTCTGCTGTGCAGTCCAGATCATCCATAATCCGCTCAACTACCTCCAACCAATATTCAGCTACGTTTGGGGCTGGACCAGAAATGCCCCTAAATATCTCGGCCCTATTTGCCCGAAGTCGCTCAGGGATAGATTTCCGAACCACTGTCTCAGTATTGCTCCAGCAACCCGTTCCAAGACTCGTAGCATAGCTTGGGATAAAGCATCGTCCCCTCTAGTTCAATCTTGAGACCTTGCTTCCGCTACTGGTGATGCTGGCACTTCGCCTTTCGGTATATGTCTAGATTATGGGGATCCCGCCTCAGCACCCCGGCCTCTACCACGGCCGCATGTACCACGTCCATATCCTCTTGTGCTCATGTTTGCTGAATCGAATTAATCTGATTAGAAATTTTATGAATCGATATATCATTCCAATGTTTATTAACAGATATTTTATGAAGATAGATTTAAAAGTGGTTTTTGCGAATCGAATTCCTAATGTCTCAGTCTCTATAGTCTTAACTCCTATAGCTAGCACTCATAATTCACTAACTCTAATAGTTTCTTTCTAAAATCATTTCATAATATCAACCAATAGTCAGAAGACTTACGGATTTGGTGCCGGAGACTCAGGTGTCATACCTCCAAAAACATATATTTTTCTAAACCATATTTCAACCCAATTTTGGAAAACGTTTGTGTACCCATTCCACTGCCGAGTTTTGAAACCATGCTTTGCTACCACTAAATGTAACACCCCAAACCCAGCCTAGACGTTACGACCGGATCTGGCATGTCACATGGAATGGTTGTTTAAAAACTAGGCATTCGTTAAAAAGTTGAAACTTCAAATTTAGATATTTGTTTGAAAAGCTAAGCAATTATTTAGAAATGTTGTTTGTTGAAAAATGTGGCAGTCTCTTTTGAAAATTCCGAGTTTCGTTGTTCATTGAAGAAAACACGACTTGCTTAATGTCCATTTCTTTGGAAAAATTTGTTATTATTTTGAAAACTATTTTGGTTATGAAATTCGAATTCGAATACTTGTGGAGACATGATATTTTGGAAATTGTTTCCGCCGTTTAAGAAAACCCAGAGTTTTATCAATTTTAGTTTGTAATCGTTTATTAACATTTTTGGAAAAACCGTTATTAATGTTTTAGAAAATCCCGAGTTGAGCATTCAAAAATAATAAGTAGTAACCAGATTAAAAGCTAAAAACCAAAATAAAATCCTAGAGGCCTTATTACAGAACATAATCCCAAAAATAAAATTTAATTTAAAGTAATGTAAAATGGTTTTTACTAACGGAATGATGTATGGCCACCACTGAGTCCACCTTGGCTCCAAATCCTCAAAGCTAGGGATTACCTGCGAAATTAAGCAGAGGGGTGAGTTACGAGAACTCAGTGTGTAATACCCTACACGAACATTAACTGGACCCGAGCCCATTCAGATACAAACCGAGCCTTAGCCCTTACGGAAACAAAATGGCCTGAGCCCTATTAGCATGGTATAGCAGATAATGAATGCAATGCAACCCAGCCCAACCTAATAATCCATCCGCTACACACCATCCCTTCCAGCCAAAACACACCGGTGGGGATTTCTACAATCAACCCTCATCCACTACACACCTCGATGGCAGTCACGCTGCTCATCGCCGAAATTGTGGCAGTGCCACCAAAATAATGTGACAGGGCCACCGAAATATGTGGCAGAGCCACTGAAATAGGTGACAGAGCCATCGAATTACACTACCCCTTTCATCAATATCATAACCCAATCCCATGCAACATATCATTTCATAATAATTCGTGTATGCATTAAAGTACCCACATAGCAAATATACGGAATACACAAACATGCTCAGCCTACCTTTAAAGGTATGATAGTAAATTTACTCACCTGGGCTGTATCCAACTTCCCCCATTAGGGATATTTCATTAACTTACCCATTAAGGGTATTTCGGCTTTTAGCCAACACACAGAAAGTTTCATAGCAAAACAAATAAATGTGTGATTACACACCTGTACGGATCACGAATCCCGCTACCCACCGAAGCACCTGAGAACACTAATCGACTAATAGTTAGTCTTACTCCACAACATTTTCATATTTGAAATTTATTAAACAATACACCATACTCACCCCCTCGACGGCAACTCCTTAGTATACTAGCAGGCTTGACTACTCCCCTTGATTATGAAGTTGGGTTCCTAACCAAAGAACATAGTCATTACCACTATTCCAAGTTCATAGAGGCAAGGTTATTTGGGCTTAAAAGAAAACTCAACAAAGAAAGGGAACTTTCATCTCTAATCGGTCAAGGATACACTTACCAATGTGCCACAAAAAACGATAGATGCACAACCCGGATTTTGGCTTCTACACAAAAGAAAAGTGAACGAATACACAAGATAGAGAAAGTCTCAGATTCGGCCTGAACCATAAAAGCAATAAGGTAAGAGATTCAGCTTTAAGGAAAAGCTCAAAGAAGGAAGAGATGGAATACAAAGTTACCTTGTGCTGACAACGGTGGTGAAAAGCCAAAATAGATTCGGCAGAAAATAGCCCTTCACGCCTTAGGCTACTCACGCAACACCGATTCGAAATGGAAAGAAATGGAGGTTCGGTTAGTGAAGAAAGAAATAGAGGAGCAAAGAAGAAAAGAAGAAGAAGTAGAAGAAGGAAGATTTGGCTTTTGAAGAATTGGAGAAAGAGATGAATAGAAGAAAACACCACAGAAGAAGAAAGGGTTTCGTCTATAATGTGCACAGAGAAAAAGATGAGAAAAAGGAGAATATCAACTAAAGGTTTCGGTAAAGAGAGTAGAAGCAATACTTTTCCAAAGTGTTAATACCAAAAATGCAAAAAAGGACAAAACTCACATAGCCACTCTTGAAACAACGGCACACTAATCTCCCACTACCGAAAATGCTACTCCGAGATCCCTTACTCTTCCTTATCCTTTGGCCGAATTTTCCCCTTCACAAGTCTCCCACTTTCGGCCAAATGCCCCTTCTCACCTCAATCCCACGATTCCCTCCTTAACTTTCTCCCCACCTTACTCTCCACCCACCATTTGAAATATTTGACCAAGTCTCCTCTCTCTCCTACAGAGTTTGATCTTCATTCAACCACCTCCCTTGTCTGAGCACAAAAATAAAACCTCCAAGTGCTACCTGTGATATTCGAACCTCGCTCCCGTTGCATGCTTGTTGACGCCATCACCACTAAACCATATACTCCACTTGTGTTATCAAAACACAAACAAATATGTTTAACTCCTGCTTCCACTAGCTCTCCCCCCTTAAGTGCCCAAAAAGCAAAATTTTACCAAAGCTCCAACACGACCCTACTCCTCCTTAGGACCCTAATCACGTCTACACAACAACATAACAAGCACAACACATGCACTTACCCAAATTTTATAGACGCCTTGATTTTAGGATGTTACAGTGAGCCTTTTTAGGAAGTAAGCGGGTTAAATCCTAGGTGCCTTTATCATCTCAATATATAAAATCAAAAAGTGTGGTCTTGACATGTATAATCGAAGCAAGTTCTGTAATAATAGATCAATATTAACTCACTCAAATCACAATAAAAGTGAGCACGAAAGAATGTATGCTTTAAAGGCTCAAAATCTCACAGAAATTATTGGTTTTTGATGTCAACCCTATGAACTTTAAATTTGAAGATAATACCTAAACTTTTGGGGAAATAACCTAGCAAATTTTTTATTTTCAAAAATCAACTCATCATGCTTGATTCTCTAAAGTCTTCAAGTTTAAACAATCAATGCACAACCGCCTATGTTTTAATTCAAGACATATCAATAAAAATCATAAGTCAATCAGAATTTGTTCTAATGGTGATATAAGAAAAGAAAAACAAAATTCAGGGATTTGAGAATAATGCAAAAAGTTAGGAACTTTTAGAATTCACCCCCACACTTAAGATGTACATTGCCCTCAATGTACAAAGATGTATAGCATGAAATCATAAGAGTTAGGGAGAAGTGAAACTTCCTGAATTTTGGATGGATTCCTTGGGTTGGTAATGGTCGTGGTGTGGTGATTCCTAAGCAGCCTTTAGAACCTAAATAAAAGAAATCAAAATTTAATAATAAAAATTAAAGATAAGAAAGATAAAGGAAAGAAAATAAAGGAGAAGAGAAAAGAAAAGGAAAAAAATGAACAGATTTAAAGATCCTTGTGTTGTTGGATGAATGAAGCCGTCGGCATGAACTTATGAAGAGTGATTGTGCACGGGGTGACCTTCCCAGGATCTTTTCGCCTTTTTAACATGGGAGTGGTAGTGTTTGGCTTGCTTTTAGTCATAGTGGTGGTTGGAAGAAGGGCTAGGGTTTGAGTGAAGGAGATAATGAATAGTGAATGGTTTCACGGGCATGTAACACGCCCGTGCGATTTGTTTTTAACCCGTGTGTGTCAAAAATTAGGGTTTTGGCATGCCTGATATGCAGCACACGCTCGTGTGCTGTGGGCGTGTTATCCCACACAACCGTATCGCACAGCCGTGCCGAGCTTCGTTCGCTTCTCCCATGCCCTTGTATAGGCCGCCAAGCTCGTGGTTGAGGATTCAGTGTCGACCACAGCCATATCGCACGGACCTGGCCTTTAGTCAGAGCCTGTGGCTTGGGGAAAATTTTGTCCTATTTTCGCATGATCTCTGCCACGCCGATGTGCAAATTCGTGGTGTCCACACGGCCACAGCCGTGGCCGTGTGCAAGGTCGTATGGTAGGGAAAACTGCGCTTCATTAATTTGGTTAGTTTGTAGTTAGGTGCTAAAAGTAAAAAGATGAAAATAAAGATCAAGATATGAAAATTAATAGGGTTAGTGTTCGGGTTGCCTCCCGAGAAGCACTCGTTTAAAGTCTTAAGCTAGACTTACCTTTCATTCGCGTATTCATGGTAGTTTGAGGAGTTGAAACTCCTCACCCCTGCTATTAGTTCTATGATTACTATATAGTTCGAGATGTGTAGTGTTTACCTTAAAAGTGCTGAACTTGGGAGTAGTTACCTCGATTGTTCCGTATGGAAAGATATTCAGCACTTCAAAAGGGATCTCTTCATTTGTATTCAAGTCTGACGTGGGGATTCGAGGGTCTGTTTTATTCAACAATACCTGAACTCTGATCTTAAATTTTTTTGTCCAATGGAGTGGTTTTGGTTCTGCTTCGTGTATTCCTAGTTTCTCCTTGAAATGTGTCTTCCACTCGTCTAGTTCATCGATCTGAAGCCATCGTTCCTCGTGAGTTATTTCTTTGTTGGCATGAGGTCTAGGATCTGGCTCAGTTGTGTAGTTCCGTGGTGCTTCCTGAAAAGAAGGTTTAACCGAATGGTAATTAATAGAATTTATGTTCTCACCTTGATTACTCGATGTCCTAGCTGAGTCAAGAGCCTGAATAGTGATCGTTTCGTCACCTACACGAAGTATGAGTTCGCTTGTACCAACATCAATTTTTGTTCTAGCAGTTGCTAAAAAGGGTCTTCCTAAAATTAAAGGAATATTATTGTCCTCATCCATCTCTAAAACGACAAAGTCTACTGGGAATATAAATTTATCAATTTTCACGAGTACATCTTCAATTATACCCCTAGAAATTCTAACAGTTTTATCAGCTAATTGAATGCTTATCGTAGTTTGTTTGGGTTTCCCTAGACCTAGCTATTTAAACATTTTATAAGGCATAACATTTATGCTCGCCCCTAAATTAGCTAAAGCATTATCAATAGATAAACTACCAATTAAACATGGAATTGTAAAACTCCCTGGATCTTTTAATTTTTGTGGTAGTTTATTTTGCAGAATTGCTGAGCACATTGCGTTTAGCTCCACATGCGACTCCTCGTCTAACTTCCTTTTGTTTGTCAAAAATTCTTTTAAAAATTTCCTTGAATTTGGCTTCTGCGAAAGAGCTTCAAGAAACGGTAAGTTAATATGTAATTTCTTTAAAATTTTAAGAAATTTACCGAATTGTTCATTTGTGTTGTCTTTCTTCATTGCATTGGGGTATGGTACACGAGGTTGGTACTCTTTAATTACCGGTTTTGGTTTATCATGACTTACTTCACCCTTACCTTCCTCTACCATATTCTCTTGCCTCAAATTGGTGTCATCTAACCCTTCACTATCATGAGCCTTTGGTTAGTTTCAATGTTGCTTGGCAAGCTTCCTTGTGATCATTCAGAGAACTGCTTAGCAAGTTGCCCTAATTGGTTCTCGATCCCTTGAATCGATGCTTGTTGATTTTTGAGTGCTGTCTCGGTGTTTTAGAAACAAGTTTCTAACACTGCTATAAATTTTGTTAGCATCTCCTTAAGGTTCGGCTTCTTTTCTTGTGGGTAGGGTTGCTGTTGAAAGCCTGGGAGGGGTTGTTGTCTCTGATTTCCTTGGGCACCCCATGAGAAATTGGGGTGGTTCCTCCAACCTGGATTATAAGTATTACTATACGGGTTATTTTGAGGTCTAGAGTTATTACCCATATAGTGAACTTGTTCATTTTCAACGCTCGGGTAGTAAGGTTGGTATTCTGTATTGCTCATCCCTCCTCCATTCATATCGCACTGCATTACTGGATGTACCTGCGAAGAACTATACAAACCATCAATCTTTTTATTCAACAGTTCTACCTGGTTTGATAGAATGGTCACTGCGTCGAGGTTGAAAACATTGGCAGCTTTTGTTGGCTTTGTCCTTGTGACTTGCCACTAATAGTTATTCAGTGACATCTCTTCCATAAATTCGTAAGAAGCCTCAGGTGTTTTGTTGTTTAGGGTTCCACCAGCGGCTGAATCAATCAATTGCCTAGTTGAGGGGTTCACACCATTGTAAATGGTTTGAACGTGGAGCCACAAAGGTAACCCATGGTGAGGGCACCTTTTTAGTAAATCCTTGTATCTCTCCTATGCATCATAATATGTCTCTAAATCCATTTGTACAAAAGAAGAGATATCATTCCTTAACTTGGCCATTTTAGCCGGCGAAAAAATATTTTAATAAGAACTTCTCGGTCATTTGATCCCATGTAGTAATTGATCCTCATGGATGAGAATTCAACCACTGTTTGTCTTTGTTTCTCAATGAGAAGGGAAACAATCGAAGGCGAATGGCATCACCAGAAACGCTATTAATTTTAAATGTATCGCATAACTCCAAAAAGTTCGCTAAATGCGTGTTAGGATCCTCATCCTGCAAACCATCAAACTGAACAAACTGTTGTATTATTTGTATAGTGTTAGGTTTCAGTTCAAAATTATTTTCAGCAATAGTAGGTCTAACAATACTCGATCCAGTACAGATTAAACTAGGCTTAGCATAATCATACATAGTACGAGGAACAGGATTTTGATTCACCGGATCTTCCGCGACCACAGGAGGTAGCGGATTGTTTTGGGGATCAGCCATCTCTTCAGTATTAATGGTGTCGTCCTCTTGCTCTTCTTCTGTGTATTGCAAGCTTCGTCTTATTTCTCTACGATTTCTGTGAATGGTATCTTCTATATCACTGTCAAAAATCAAGGGTCCTAACGGGTTCCTTCTAGTCATAAACTAGAAAAACCTATCAGAAGCAAAATAAAAGAGAGATCAGAAAACAAAAATTGAAAATTAGAAAGAAATAAATGAATAAAATAAAAATGTCTAAAGTAATAAAACTTGAGCATTCCTAATATTTCAGTTCCCCAGCAACTACGCCAAAAACTTGATGGGGCTCCAAAAGCTTTAATATTTATAATAACTATCACCACGATTAAGGTAAGCGCACCTATCGAACAGTAGTATAGCTTAGTGGCAAGACCGGAATGTTGAACCCAAGGGAACCAAAAGTACTAGTACTAACTTTCTTTTTATTATCTAGCCTAAAATAAAGAGGATTGATGTCTATCTAACTAATTACTAAACTAAGGATGCTAAGACACAGAGAATGAATTGGGGAAAATACTTTTGAGAAAACCAATTGATTAAGACAATACCCGAGGAAGAATCCACCTAGACTTCACTTGTTATTTAACTCTGAACCAGACAATTTATTCACTTGACTTGATCTGTAGGATTCCCTAATTTATATTAATACCTCTTTTGAGATTACTAACGTCTAACCCTAGGTTGATTAATTGAAATCTCTTTCTAATTAAAACCTCTAGTGTTGCATTAATTCGATCTATGGACTCCCATATTAGGTTTGATCCTAATATGGTAGATTTTCGTCGTCCTATTTTTAAGAGTGCGATCAACTCCGCTTAACTATGCTAGATCTACTCTTAAACAGGGACTTTTGCTCCTCTGAATAAGCACATCAATACTTGACTCAGTATCCTGAAATATTAAAGCAGGAATTAAGAACAAATCAAGTATTTATCATACAGTTCAGAAAATAATAACAAGATCCGTCTTAGGTTTCATCCCCCTCAGGTATTTGAGGGGTTTAGTTCATAATTATAAAAGAATACATCTCAGAAGAAATTAAGTAGCAAAACATAAAGAAAACCCTAAAACTCCCTGAAGGAAATTGAAGGGAGAATCCTCAGTCTTGAATGTGGTTCTTGCTTCTGAGATGGATCAACTGGCTTTCTTGGAGTAATCCCTTGTATTTAGCCCTCTCTGGCTTTGCTCCTATCAAAAGAACCCTGACAGAGGCCTTCTGTCGAACTTCTGTCGACCTCTGTCCAACTCCCCTTTTAGGTTACACTTAGGGTGTTTATATAGGCTTTCGGAATGTCTTTCTTTGCCTCTAAGTATCATTTTCCGAGTGGAATTAAAACAGGTCACGGCAGGGACACACCCATGTGGCACGTCCGTGTGAATCGAGCCCAGGGCCGTGTTTGAGTCTGCTAAAGCGGCACGGCCGTATGGCGAACTCCAGGCAGTGTGGATTTCTTACTTTGGCCCATTTTCTCCGTTTTTGGCCCATTTCTCGTTCTTTTCATCCTCTTATGCTCTCCTAAGTATAAAACATGAAATTAAAAGATTAGGAGCATCAAATTTCACAATTCAAGGGATAAATCATCCAAAAGTATGCCAAATATGGGATTAAAATATGTATATATTACGGTTTATCATCGCTCGAGGCGACTGTAGACCTTTAGGGAGGAGTAAAATGACTGAAATAGCCCTAATGAGTAAAATGACTGAAATACCCCTAATGAGTAAAATGATAGATGTGTTCATGATTAGTATATGATTTCTACTGAGTATGATATTCTGCATATACGTATGATTTATGATATGACATACTGCATAGGGTGGGATACTGTTATGGAGGAAGTATACTGTACTGGTGGCTCTGCCACATATACTATTACTGGTAGCTTTACTACGCTACTATTACTAGCAGCCTTGCTGCATTATTGTTACTGGTGGCTTTGCCACATATACTGTTATTACTGGCAGCTATGCTGCAATATTGGTGTGTTGGTTGGGTGGGTTGATTTTATCCCCACATGGTGTGTTGGTTGGTACGGATGGTGTGTTGGTTGGATTGGGGTGGGGTGGGTTACATATATGCACTATATTGATTCTGTATTGGGCTTAGGCCCACACTATTACTGAAATGGGCTATGGCCCACACTGCATTGTTACCGGCTCAGGCCCAGACTGTTACTGCATGATAGGGGATTACACACTAAGCTCCTGTAACTCACCCTTTTCTTTTAACTGTACAGGTAATCCCTAGCCTTAGATGATTTGGAGCTGCGAGGGACTCGGAGGTGGCCACATGTTCGTTATTATTTTATTTTAGACCTAGTTATTTAAATTTTTATATTGGGGTTGATATTTATGTAATAAGGCCTCTGGTGATTTTATTTTCTTTTAATTGGGTTTAATTTCTTATTTTGAAACTACCAAACTGATATATAAATAAGTTTTCAAAAAAGTAATAATTGTTTTAAAAGACAAACAAATATTTTCAAAATGGCATTAATTAGTGTAGCTTCCGCGGGTTTTTAACTAACTAAGAAATCAACAGTAACAAACATGGCTATCGTTTAAAAATGGATTTCTCTCAACAAGCCTGATTTCAAAAACCACTTCAATGTGACACGTCAGATTCAGTCGTAACGTTTAGGCCGGGTTTGGGGTGTTACACCCCCAAATTTAATTCATTGCTCGTCCCGAGTAATGCACAAATTTGAAAAGAATTTCTTCGAAAACACCTTCAAAAAATATCTTCAGAACAACATGCTTCCCAAAATTATGATTTTAGTATACTTATGCGCAAAAACAAGAAATTTGATAATTATGCTACTTAAGTATACATATTATTATTCAAATTAATCTTAACAACTATTATGATAGAAAAAATAGACTAAATCCTTTCTCAATAAAAACATGTAAATCCCTACCACTTTGATTTTATTCCCTTATTTAAGATTAAGCTGCAATCATTAAGTTTAATTTATGCCTTCATATGTTGAACATAGCAATTTCTCTCTACTAATATAGGTAGCACAGAAACTTGAATCAATAGGTCTTTTAAATAGGTTGTAATGTGGCTAGGCTAGGGGTAGTAAAAGATAGATAAATTTAGGCTAAAAATTCTAGACTCAGCTTGAATCGGACCTTCGAAAGAATTAACTTCAGTACATCAACTTATTTCCCTTTCACATGCTCTTTTATACATCTATTTCTTTCGAGTACATATGCTTTTTTTTTCTCTTTTTTTTTTTATTTCACGAGCATTTTGTTGTATTTATTACAATTTTTTGAGCAGTTGATACTTCTTTTCAACTCCCCAAAACTTGTTTCAAAGAATATTCAAAATAGTACTGAGTCTAGTGTTTGGGACAATTTAAAGATAATTAAGAGAAAATGATAGCTAAATATTGCAAAGGTTCAAATAAAATTAGGCCATAGAGTCTCAAAGTTGGTTTCAAAGGATGAAAATTCATCAAGGTAGGCTTGAAAGGCTCAAACGGTCCAAACAAAAGTTGCCTAAATCATTTTCAACATTTCATGCTTCTTAGGATTTCGCCTCAAGAAACTACTAAGTCAATTCTAGAGACTTAAATTTTCATGCATGCCTAACTTTCTTAAGGAACTAAAAATTTTATGTTATGATTTGTATGCTTTATTAAGAGAACATTTATGTCATAATTCAACCAACATAACAAATTATTGAAATAATAGAATTTTATTCACACTAAAGTTTAGCATACAAAACAAAATTTCAAATTTTTGAACAAAATATATCCTAATCTGTAATATCCCGGGTTAGGGGCTATTTTGTTGTTGCATGTTATTGCATGTGTTTAGTGCGCTGTGTTGCTATTTCGGTGTTTTAGGGGCTTAATTGTAGCCTAGGTGAATGCTTGAGTGTATGGGAAAATTTTGGTTTTTGGGTGTTAAGTCAGGGGAGCTGTTGGAGCTAGGGTATAAGGGTTTTCTTTGGTGTTTTATTGCACAAATGAAGGGGTGGCAAAGTGGCAAGGCATGTGATACTTGGGAGCTAGGTGGCGTCATTCACATGAGGTGGAGGCCTTGTGTTCGAGCTGCGGAGTGGCCACTTTTTGGCACTCATTTTGACGGCATGGAGGGAGGAGTTTGTGGCAGTTCAAACTCTGCCTAAGACTTGGTCAAGTGATGGGTTGGTAGGTGGAGGGTGAAAGTAGGAGGGAGAATTGTTCAAACTATTTTGAATGTGTGGATGGGAGTTGATTGGGGGATCATGGCCGAATGTTGGGGAGTTGGGGGAGAAGGTGGCCGGTTTTGGGAAGTGGGAAGGTGTTGTGCCGAAATTCATTTTGGAATTTTGGTTGTTTTCAGTCAAAGGTTAGTAAGCTAGTTTCTTCCTTCGTTTTTTCTTCCTTGGTAAACCGAAAATCAAAACCTCCCTAAGGTTACCGAAAATTTCCTTGTTTCTTATGATCTTGGGTGTGTGGCCGAATGTTCATCTCCTTTCTCTGCTCTTTTGTTCATTTTGTGTTAAGCCAAGTTAGCTAATCTCCTCATCTCATTTTGTTTTCTTTTTCTTAAAATTTTTCCTAATTGCCGAAACCATATTATCCTGTTCTCTCAAACTCTCAATTCTTTTCTTTCTCCAAAAACCTTCTAGCCGAAACTCTACCTATTTTTCATCTTCTTTCTTTGCCCTTTTGAGCCGGACCTTTCTTCAATTGTTGTCAAACCCTTTTCTTCATTTGAACCAAAAATTTCATTGTTTTCTTCATCTTCAAGAGGTTAGCCGAATCTCTCCCCTGTGTTGCCAAAGTATTTTCTCTCCTATTGGATTTTGACCGAACTTCCCTTCTCTCCTAGTGGTGTGGGTGGCCGATTAGGGGATTGGTGTTTGAGGTAAGTCCAAGTCGTATATTCTCTTCCTTTCGCGCTCGTACTTTATTGATTTGGGTCTTGTTAAGAGTTGTATATGACAACTATTGATGAGTGTTATCTCTTATGTTGGAACCGATTGCATCATAGGACAACGGAGACTTCCAAGTAATCAAGTGGAGCCTTTCTCTTTGTTAATCGTTTGGTAAGTGCAGAGTAAGTGGTGGTTGGTTTATTATTGATAGATTATCTTTTGGTTTTGGTGTAAGCCTAAGGACGCAAAGTATTAATTGTTCTCTCGTTATGGTATAGCCGGTGATTGGTAAGAGAACCACTATTGGTTCGGGGTTGGTTGGGAACCAAGCCATTCGCAAGTGTAAGGTAATGGCTTAATGTTGATTCCTTGGTTAATGGTTGTTGGCCGAATGTTAGTGATGCCTAACCCCTAATGTTGGCCGATTGTAGGAGCTAGTCATCGAAGGGACTTAGAGCGCTTTTGTCAGGATTTCTAGACTCGTAATTATCAGGTGTGTAAACTAACACACTAATACTTAGTAATGTTGTTAATAAACCTGTTTGCCTGTTAAAAACCATAACAGTATGATGGATAGTTGGATACCCAAATGGGGTATGTGTACGGATCCGGGTAAGTCTACTTTATTACAAGTCCTATTATGGATACTTTGGATATGATGATCTATACTATGTATATAAATGCTATGAGATGCTATGTTGGACATGGTTGCATGAGTTACATGATTTGCATATTGTACATGAGTCAGTATGACATGTATGGGTGATACGAGTGGAGGGAGCAGTGATATCTTGTGCTGACGAGCACCAGTGCTTTGGTAGCACAACTTTGTGACTTTGGGTCACCAGAGGTTTGGCACCTCCAGAGGTTTGGTACCTCAGTGTCTCGTCCCAGTGGCTCAGTACCACAGTAGGTTGGCCCCACGGATGATTATAGGATTGACACCAGTGATTTGGTATCACACGATGGGTTGGCCCCATCACCAGATTTGTGACTACGGTCACCAGTGCTTTGGTAGCACATTGTGTCTTTGGGACACCAGAGGTTTGGCACCTCATTGCGACTTGTCCCTGTGGTTTGACCACCGTGGGTTGGCCCCACTTGAGATATGGGATCGTCTGCTAGTGATTTGGTATCACACGATGGGTTGGCCCCATCATCATTGGATTTGTGACTTCGGTCACCATTGCTTTGGTAGCACAATTGTGTCTTTGGGACACCAGTGGTTTGGTACCACATTGACGGATATTGTGTCTTTGGGACACCAGTGTTTTGGTAACACATTGTGACTATATGTCACCAGTGGTTTGGCACCACCAGTGGTTTGGTACCACACGGGGTAGAAAAGGGCGATACGGATGGTTAGGACTGGGTTGCATTAATTATGTTGCTATGTATGATATGTGTTAGCATGTTGTTTCTTCGGGAGCGGGATTTACACACTGAGTCACTCGACTCACCCTCTCCTTTGACATTTCAGGTGACTCGTAGACGCGGACATGGAGCCGGGATGGACTCGGGGTGCACATGCCATGCTTTAATAAAGTTTTACTCAGACTCTACTATTTGGGTACTTTGGTTTATTTACTTCTAATTGGGTTTTATTTTGGATTTGTAAAAGGCCTTTAAAGTTATGTTTTATGTTGTTTATGCCTTAAGTTGATTTTGATATGCCTTAACAAAGTAACTTGGAATAAATTTTACTAAAACTTGGAAAGATAATGATTTCAAAATTATAACGCAACGTGTTTTAAATCATGCCATCGGGTATCACACCATGTTTTTAATATTAAGTAAGCTCAAATGATTTCCAAACCAAACTCGTTTTTCCCTTAAGATAAAAAAATGTTTCAAGTAGCCCCAAGGAACTATTGGAACTCTTAAATGAAATCAACCCGTTTAAACTGCGCACTTTAGATAAGTTTTCAAAATATCCGGGTTTCAAACACACCTCTTGATTTCAAACAAGCCTACTCAAATTTTCTTCAAGTACACTATGTTTTCATTCAGCTTTTAAACGAAAAATCTGATCTCTCAAAAATATGTTTCCTCGTAACATACCAGATTCGGACGTGGTGTCTTGTCCGGGTTTGGGGTGTTACAATTGTGGTATCAGAGCCAAGTTCAAAGGCTCGGCTGTGGGCCTGAGGCCCAAAATGTTTTCAAAAGTCTGTTTAAGTGTTTGTTTTGAAAGTATGGTTTGAAAGGCATGGCACCGAGTCTCCGGCACCAGTTCGCCCAGGTAAGTACCCCGTACTATTACTTGTGATTTGATTGGATGTGATATGATTTGATGACTAGCAATAGTATGCTACTTTAGAGATTGAGACTGATAGGACTTTGTGAACTCACGAGAACAAATCCCCATTAAATATTCATAAGACTTGCTTTTTAAACAAGTGGAATAAATACTGATGCATAAAATTCTTTAATCAGATACGTAGAAAGATTAGTCATGAGCACTCGAGGCGGACGTGGTCGTAATACTCGTGGTAGAGGTAGGGGTAGGATGACAGTTTCTGAGCCCGTAGGATCGGGTCAGGGTTCAGAAAATGAGATACCGGTTCCGCCACCAGCTGGAGGTGGTGAGTTCCAAGATCAGACCGGGGATGACGCAGTGTCACAGGCGATGCTGCAAGTGTTGGAAAGGGTAGCTGGGGCAGGTGGTGGTGCAGGAGTTAGGAAATCTGTTCCTGAGCGACTCCGGGCTAATGGGGCTGAATTCTTCCGAGGTGTATCGGGTGTTGTTCCTAGCACTGCTGAATATTGGCTAGAGGCAACTGAGCGGATCATGGATGATCTGGACTTGACGGCTGAAGAGAAGCTGAAGGGTATCGTATCGCTTCTCCGGGATGAGTCATATCGGTGGTGGCTCACGGTTCGGGACAGTGTGGTAGCAGAGGATTTGACATGGGATTATTTTCGAGCTGCATATCAAAAGAAATACATCGGGGCTAGTTACATCGACTCCCAGCGAAAGGCATTTCTGAGGCTTGTTCAGGGGAGTAAATCTGTTTCTGAGTACGAGGCTGAGTTCCTGAAGCTGAGTAGGTATGCCAGGGGCATTGTGGCCACTGAGCATGAGAGGTGTGTTCGTTTCGAGGATGGTCTGCGAGACGAGTTGAGGCTGCTGATTGCTCCACAGCAGGAGCGCGAGTTTGCTGTCTTAGTTGAGAAGGCTAAGGTAGCCGAGGGTGTTAAGGAGTCAGTAAGACAGAGCATGGACAGGAGTAGGCTTAAGAGGAGCTTTGGGTCTTCTGGATCGTCTGGTAATCCGCAGAAGAGGGCTAGACCGAGTGGGCAGAATCAGTCTGCTAGGTTTGTTGCTGCTAGGCAGGGACCGCCGCAGTGTAATCAGTGTGGGAAATCTCATTGGGGTGGTTGCTGGACTGGTGGAAAAGGTTGCTTCGAGTGTGGTTCTTTGGATCATCGCATAAGGGACTGTCCGCGTAGGATGGCCAGGATTCAGTCTGAGAGTCAGGGCCGTAATCAGTTCAGAGGTAATGGACCGCCACCGCAGAGGGGTCGTGGTAATGGCAGAAATGGTAATGGTTCTGGTCGGGGCCGTGGAGCACCGGGCAGAGGTGCGGGTAGTTCTGATGCTAGACAGCCTGGATTGGTATATGCTGCGAGGCGCCGAGAGGAGGGCGACGTACCGGACGTCATAACCGGTATGTTCTTGATTTTTGGTACTCCTTATACTGCTTTAATTGATGTGGGTTCTACGCATTCTTATGCTGCCAGTAGTATAGTAGAGACCATGGACTTAGACTCTGAGATATCTTCTAGGCAGATGACTGTGATTAGTCCTTTAGGTCACTCTGTAGTAGTAGATAAGCTGTTTAGAGATGTACCTCTAGAACTCCAAGGGGTAGAATTTGCTGCTGATCTGATGGAACTGCCGTTTGGGGAGTTCGATCTGATTCTTGGGATGGATTGGTTGGTCAAGTACCAGGGGAGGTTGGATTGCGCGGCCAAGCGCATGGTTCTTAAGACGGTTGATGGTGATGAGGTGGCTATGATAGGTAATAGGAGAGATTACTTATCAAATGTGATATCTGCTTTGAAAGCGGAGAAGATGGTCAGGAAGGGCTGCGAAGCGTATGTGGTTCATGTGTATGCCTTGGAGGCTAAAGAGTCTGCTGTAGAGAAGGTTCGTACTGTTAAGGAATTTGCTGATGTTTTTCCTAAGGAGCTTCCAGGTTTGCCGCCAGATCGCGAAGTAGAGTTCGGGATAGATCTGTTACCCGGGACTGCGCCAGTGTCTATTGCTCCGTATAGGATGGCACCAAATGAATTGGTGGAGCTTAAGGCTCAGATCCAGGAGTTATTAGATCGGGGTTTTATTAGGCCAAGTGTTTCGCCGTGGGGTGCGCCGGTATTATTCGTTAAGAAGAAAGATGGTACGTTGCGGATGTGCATAGACTACCGCCAGTTGAACAAGCTGACGATTAAGAACAAGTATCCGTTGCCACGGATAGATGATTTGTTTGATCAGCTGAAGGGTGCTGCGGTATTTTCGAAGATCGACTTGAGGTCTGGGTACCATCAGTTGAAGGTTAAGGAGGCGGATATCCATAAAACAGCGTTTCGGACTCGGTATGGGCACTATGAATTCCTGGTAATGCCATTCGGGTTGACTAACGCACCGGCAGCGTTTATGGATATGATGAACAGGGTGTTTCAGCAGTATTTAGATCAGTTCGTCGTGGTTTTCATAGACGACATCTTGGTGTACTCAAGGACAGAGGAAGAGCATGATGCGCATTTGAGAGTGGTGCTGCAGATTCTGAGGGAAAAGCAGCTCTATGCTAAGTTCAGTAAGTGCGAGTTCTGGCTTAGAGAAGTGACGTTCTTGGGTCATGTAGTGTCGGCTGAGGGGATTCGTGTAGATCCTCGTAAGATTGAGGCAGTTTTGGATTGGAAGCCGCCTAGGTCAGTGGCGGAGATTCGTAGTTTTCTGGGTTTGGCCGGATACTACCGAAGGTTTGTTGAGGGTTTCTCGCTAATAGCAGCGCCGATGACCAAGTTGTTAAGGAAAGAGGTTCCGTTTGTATGGACTGAGAAACAGCAGGAAAGCTTCGATAAGTTAAAGAAGATTTTGACTGAGGCTCCGGTTTTAATTCAACCTGAGGCTGGTAAGGAATACACCGTGTACTGCGATGCATCACATACGGGATTGGGTTGTGTGCTGATGCAAGAAGGTAAGGTTGTGGCTTACGCTTCTCGACAGCTGAGGCCACATGAGGTCAACTATCCGACGCACGATTTGGAGCTAGCGGCTGTAGTTTTCGCCTTAAAGATTTGGAGGCACTACTTATATGGAGAGAGATCGATAGTCTACACGGATCATAAGAGTCTGAAGTATCTACTGACTCAGAAGGATTTGAATTTGAGGCAGCGTAGATGGGTCGAGTTGCTGAAAGACTATGACTGTTCTATTGAGTATCATTCGGGCAAGGCTAACGTGGTGGCAGACGCGTTAAGCCGTAAGGTTGTTTCAGACTTAAGAGCGTTGTTTGCCCATTTGAGTTTGTATGACGACGGGAGTATTCTGGCAGAGCTGCAGGTTAAGCCTACTTGGGTTGAGCAGATCAGAGAGAAACAGTTAGAGGATGAGGTTCTGAGTGCGCGAAGGTTACAAGTGCAGAATGGTGGTTTGGAGGGTTACAGCTTGTCTAGTGATGAGGTGCTGTGTTTTCAAGGTAAGGCTTGTATGCCTAAAGATGTTGAGCTAAGGCAGAAGATTCTTCAGGACGCACATAGCAGTCCTCATGCTATGCATCCTGGAGGTAGCAAGATGTATAAGGATCTCAGGGAGCAGTTTTGGTGGCCTGGTTTGAAGAAAGAGGTGACAGAGTTTGTTGGGAAATGTCTGACTTGTCAGCAGGTCAAGGCTGAACATCAGTTGCCGTCGGGTTTGCTTCAGCCTGAGAAGATTCCTCAGTGGAAGTGGGAAAGGATAACCATGGATTTCGTCAGTGGGTTACCGCTTACGCCAAGCAAGAAGGATTCAGTTTGGGTAGTGGTGGATCGTCTGACTAAATCAGCTCACTTTATTCCGGTGAGGGTTGACTACTCACTTCAGAAGTTGGCGAAGCTGTATGTTTCAGAGATAGTGAGGTTGCACGGTGTGCCAGTTTCGATAATCTCGGATAGGGATCCCAGGTTTACGTCAAGGTTCTGGAAAGCGTTGCATCAGGCTCTGGGTACTCGTTTGGATTTCAGCACGGCTTTTCACCCGCAGTCGGACGGGCAATCAGAAAGGGTTATTCAGATCTTGGAGGACATGCTGAGAGGTTGTGTCCTGGATTTCAGAGGTAGCTGGGAGGAGTTTCTACCATTAGCTGAGTTTGCTTACAACAACAGTTATCAAGCGAGCATCAAGATGGCACCGTATGAGGCGTTGTATGGTAGGAAGTGTCGCTCACCTACGTGTTGGACGGAGTTGGGGGAACGTCAGTTGTTGGGACCCGAGTTGGTTGCTGAGACTGAAGATAAGGTTAGGTTGATACAGGCTCGATTAAAGGAAGCTTCGGACCGGCAAAAGTCTTATGCCGATCTTAAGCGAAGAGATATAGAGTTTGCTGTTGGGGATCGAGTTTTTCTAAAGGTCTCGCCTTAGAAGAAAGTGTTGAGGTTCGGAAGGAAAGGCAAGCTAAGCCCGAGGTTTGTTGGGCCGTATAAGGTATTGAGACGAGTTGGACCAGTAGCGTATCAGCTTGAGTTGCCAGCAGAGCTTAGTCAGATTCACGGCGTTTTTCACGTTTCGATGCTTCGGAGGTATCGTTCAGATCCGTCACATGTGGTAGCAGTGGAAGAGATCGAGGTAAATCCAGACTTGACTATGGAAGAAGAACCTGTACAGATTCTAGATCGGGATGTGAAGGTTCTGCGTAGGAAGTCTGTGCCTTTGGTTAAGGTACTTTGGCGGAATCATGGCGTAGAAGAAGCCACGTGGGAACCCGAGGATATGATGAGACAGCAATACCCGCAACTCTTTTGACCAGGTAATTTCGAGGCCGAAATTATTTTTAAGGGGGTAGAACTGTAATATCCCGGGTTAGGGGCTATTTTGTTGTTGCATGTTATTGCATGTGTTTAGTGCGCTGTGTTGCTATTTCGGTGTTTTAGGGGCTTAATTGTAGCCTAGGTGAATGCTTGAGTGTATGGGAAAATTTTGGTTTTTGGGTGTTAAGTCAGGGGAGCTGTTGGAGCTAGGGTATAAGGGTTTTCTTTGGTGTTTTATTGCACAAATGAAGGGGTGGCAAAGTGGCAAGGCATGTGATACTTGGGAGCTAGGTGGCGTCATTCACATGAGGTGGAGGCCTTGTGTTCGAGCTGCGGAGTGGCCACTTTTTGGCACTCATTTTGACGGCATGGAGGGAGGAGTTTGTGGCAATTCAAACTCTGCCTAAGACTTGGTCAAGTGATGGGTTGGTAGGTGGAGTGTGAAAGTAGGAGGGAGAATTGTTCAAACTATTTTGAATGTGTGGATTGGAGTTGATTGGGGGATCATGGCCGAATGTTGGGGAGTTGGGGGAGAAGGTGGCCGGTTTTGGGAAGTGGGAAGGTGTTGTGCCGAAATTCATTTTGGAATTTTGGTTGTTTTCGGTCAAAGGTTAGTAAGCTAGTTTCTTCCTTCGTTTTTTCTTCCTTGGTAAACCGAAAATCAAAACCTCCCTAAGGTTACCAAAAATTTCCTTATTTCTTATGATCTTGGGTGTGTGGCCGAATGTTCATCTCCTTTCTCTGCTCTTTTGTTCATTTTGTGTTAAGCCAAGTTAGCTAATCTCCTCATCTCATTTTGTTTTCTTTTTCTTAAAATTTTTCCTAATTGCCGAAACCATATTATCCTGTTCTCTCAAACTCTCAATTCTTTTCTTTCTCCAAAAACCTTCTAGCCGAAACTCTACCTATTTTTCATCTTCTTTCTTTGCCCTTTTGAGCCGGACCTTTCTTCAATTGTTGTCAAACCCTTTTCTTCATTTGAACCAAAAATTTCATTGTTTTCTTCATCTTCAAGAGGTTAGCCGAATCTCTCCCCTGTGTTGCCAAAGTATTTTCTCTCCTATTGGATTTTGACCGAACTTCCCTTCTCTCCTAGTGGTGTGGGTGGCCGATTAGGGGATTGGTGTTTGAGGTAAGTTCAAGTCGTATATTCTCTTCCTTTCGCGCTCGTACTTTATTGATTTGGGTCTTGTTAAGAGTTGTATATGACAACTATTGATGAGTGTTATCTCTTATGTTGGAACCGATTGCATCATAGGACAACGGAGACTTCCAAGTAATCAAGTGGAGCCTTTCTCTTTGTTAATCGTTTGGTAAGTGCAGAGTAAGTGGTGGTTGGTTTATTATTGATAGATTATCTTTTGGTTTTGGTGTAAGCCTAAGGACGCAAAGTATTAATTGTTCTCTCGTTATGGTATAGCCGGTGATTGGTAAGAGAACCACTATTGGTTCGGGGTTGGTTGGGAACCAAGCCATTCGCAAGTGTAAGGTAATGGCTTAATGTTGATTCCTTGGTTAATGGTTGTTGGCCGAATGTTAGTGATGCCTAACCCCTAATGTTGGCCGATTGTAGGAGCTAGTCATCGAAGGGACTTAGAGCGCTTTTGTCAGGATTTCTAGACTCGTAATTATCAGGTGTGTAAACTAACACACTAATACTTAGTAATGTTGTTAATAAACCTGTTTGCCTGTTAAAAACCATAACAGTATGATGGATAGTTGGATACCCAAATGGGGTATGTGTACGGATCCGGGTAAGTCTACTTTATTACAAGTCCTATTATGGATACTTTGGATATGATGATCTATACTATGTATATAAATGCTATGAGATGCTATGTTGGACATGGTTGCATGAGTTACATGATTTGCATATTGTACATGAGTCAGTATGACATGTATGGGTGATACGAGTGGAGGGAGCAGTGATATCTTGTGCTGACGAGCACCAGTGCTTTGGTAGCACAACTTTGTGACTTTGGGTCACCAGAGGTTTGGCACCTCCAGAGGTTTGGTACCTCAGCGTCTCGTCCCAGTGGCTCAGTACCACAGTGGGTTGGCCCCACGGATGATTATACGGGATTGACGCCAGTGATTTGGTATCACACGATGGGTTGGCCCCATCACCAGATTTGTGACTACGGTCACCAGTGCTTTGGTAGCACATTGTGTCTTTGGGACACCAGAGGTTTGGCACCTCATTGCGACTTGTCCCTGTGGTTTGACCACCGTGGGTTGGCCCCATTTGAGATATGGGATCGTCTGCTAGTGATTTGGTATCACACGATGGGTTGGCCCCATCATCATTGGATTTGTGACTTCGGTCACCAGTGCTTTGGTAGCACAATTGTGTCTTTGGGACACCAGTGGTTTGGTACCACATTGACGGATATTGTGTCTTTGGGACACCAGTGTTTTGGTAACACATTGTGACTATATGTCACCAGTGGTTTGGCACCACCAGTGGTTTGGTACCACACGGGGTAGAAAAGGGCGATACGGATGGTTAGGACTGGGTTGCATTAATTATGTTGCTATGTATGATATGTGTTAGCATGTTGTTTCTTCGGGAGCGGGATTTACACACTGAGTCACTCGACTCACCCTCTCCTTTGACATTTCAGGTGACTCGTAGACGCGGACATGGAGCCGGGATGGACTCGGGGTGCACATGCCATGCTTTAATAAAGTTTTACTCAGACTCTACTATTTGGGTACTTTGGTTTATTTACTTTTAATTGGGTTTTATTTTGGATTTGTAAAAGGCCTTTAAAGTTATGTTTTATGTTGTTTATGCCTTAAGTTGATTTTGATATGCCTTAACAAAGTAACTTGGAATAAATTTTACTAAAACTTGGAAAGATAATGATTTCAAAATTATAACGCAACGTGTTTTAAATCATGCCATCGGGTATCACACCATGTTTTTAATATTAAGTAAGCTCAAATGATTTCCAAACCAAACTCGTTTTTCCCTTAAGATAAAAAAATGTTTCAAGTAGCCCTAAGGAACTATTGGAACTCTTAAATGAAATCAACCCGTTTAAACTGCGCACTTTAGATAAGTTTTCAAAATATCCGGGTTTCAAACACACCTCTTGATTTCAAACAAGCCTACTCAAATTTTCTTCAAGTACACTATGTTTTCATTCAGCTTTTAAACGAAAAATCTGATCTCTCAAAAATATGTTTCCTCGTAACATACCAGATTCGGACGTGGTGTCTTGTCCGGGTTTGGGGTGTTACAAACTGTAACATCCCCAAACCCGGCCCATTCGCTACGACCGAATCTGATTATGTCACTGGGGAAAGTCGGATGAAAATCTTTATTAACTTAGCATAAAGCATGAAAGAATTCAATTTTTGAAAACCATGTTCATTTAAAGCAATATGCAAACTTTAGAAGTTACAAATTGTCTGAAAATACTTTATTAAACATACTTTTATAAATAGGGTACTGGAATTAAAACCATTTTCACATAGAAATCCAAATTAGATAAACCATGGTTAAAGTAATACCAAAATAATAAAATGGCCTTTATTACAACCCAATAATTCAAATAAAGTACTTATATCAAAACCAAGCATAAAATATTAAATCATCATCTTCGGCATGGGCCACCTTGTCCTCTCCGATCCCGGTCCAGCTTTATGCAATACCTGAAATGGTTAAAGGAAAAAGGTGAGTCACCAAGACTCAGTGTGCAACCCTTTTTCCCGGATTAGCAAAACATCATATGCAAACATAACATAATCATCATGCATCCAATTAATATGCACCCACTCCTAACCATCCATTCACCTTTTCTACCCCATGTGGTACCAAACCACTGGTGGTGCCAAACCACTGGTGACATATAGTCACAATGTGTTACCAAAACACTGGTGTCCCAAAGACACAATATCCGTCAATGTGGTGCCAAACCATTGGTGTCCCAAAGACACGTTTGTGCTACCAAAGCACTGGTGACCGAAGTCACAAATCCAATGATGGGGCCAACCCATCGTGTGATACCAAATCACTAGCAGACGATCCCATATCTCAAGTGGGGCCAACCCACGGTGGTCAAACCACAGGGACAAGTCGCAATGAGGTGCCAAACCTCTGGTGTCCCAAAGACACAATGTGCTACCAAAGCACTGGTGCTCGTCAGCACAAGATATCACTGCTCCCTCCACTCGTATCACCCATACATGTCATACTGACTCATGTACAATATGCAAATCATGTAACTCATGCAACCATGTCCAACATAGCATCTCATAGCATTTATATACATAGTATAGATCATCATATCCAAAGTATCCATAATAGGACTTGTAATAAAGTAGACTTACCCGGATCCGTACACATACCCCATTTGGGTATCCAACTATCCATCATACTGTTATGGTTTTTAACAGGCAAACAGGTTTATTAACAACATTACTAAGTATTAGTGTGTTATAATTAAAAGAAAACTTTATTCTGAAAGGAAATAATTTCAATTTTTCGGTCCCTCTACTTAAGATGAACAATGTCCTCATTGTTAAAAGTGAATAAACACTATACACCAGGTAGGATTCTAGAAAATAGGAGGTGAGTCAATTTGACTGCTTAAGTTCCAAGCTCTCTCTAGATCCAATCCTAGACATGTATATATCTATTGCCACACTTTGTACTTTGCAACTTGTTCATTTTTATTTATGATTTCCACCTCTTGTTTTATTATGCGAAAATAAAAATTCTAATAAAACCTAATCCTATTAGATAACCTAAGAATGAGAATAAAATAAAGTCAAGATCCTCCCTTTTTATTTATTTGTAGATCCCTCCAAATTAGACTCATCTTTTGCTCCATCGTCTTTATTTTTTCATGAATCGTTTCGCTCCCTCTTCTATAGTTGACTCCGTGGTTCAAATATGAAATTTAGAAACTCAGGCACAAAAATAAACGGGTCATTGTATATTTTCGTAAGAGCGCTTCTCATTGAGTCATCCCAGTTTTTTTTAATATCTCCAGTAAGCTTTTTGCTGCCACTGCATATGTTGCATGATGTCCATCAATTTTGATAGCTCATCTCGAAGATCTGGACGAGGCGATTGAGTCCTGAACATTGAAGTTCCGACGTCATGTTCGATTATTGGTTCCATTGGTTTTGTTTTATCAGGGATTTCAGCTGACTGCCTTGGTCCATCTTTGTGGGGTCTTTTTCTTTTTCTTCTTCTTCTTCTTCTTCTGGATCCTTGCTTTCTTCAACCCGTTGCTGTAGAACAAAGTCTCCAGCTATCCGGTAGAGGTCCCAATCTTTGCTAGTGGTGTCAAATATTCTCTGCGATGTGTGAATTCCTTACTTTAACACATTCCACTTAGAACCTGGAACTGTGAGTTCCTCGAGAATTTCTTGCAGACTTTCAGACTCAATATTGCTCATCATGGAAGAATATTTGTCGTATTCGAAATCAGGTAATTTAAAGAATTTATTAATAGTGTTTGAGGTTATTGGTACCTTGATTCCGGGAACAAAAACTTCCGTCAATTCACTTGAGGTCAAATTCACATAAAATTCACATACTAACTCCTCATCTGCACTAGGTCTTTTCTCACAAAATAACTCTCAATTGAGAGCTTCAATAATTTTTTGAATGCACGCCATGAAATCAATATAGTGGCTTTCTTTCATCGTAAAGTCTTTTTCTAGGTGCATCTGTTGATTCTTGAAAACACTTTCGTATCTCATTTTGGATTCTTCACAGTGGAATTTATATTGTGATTCGTCAATTTGGGTAGAGGCACGAGTTCTCTTGCGAGGCATGATTAACCCGAACATAAGATGGAAACAAATATTTTCTCAAAAATTTAATTAGTATAAAATATTAATAATTCAATAAATTGGAAAATTAAATACTTAAATAAAATAAAAATTTAGGAGAAAAATTTGTCTTACCACCTTTTTAAAAAAATTAAGAACTCAAAGAAAATAAATATAAAGCAAAAGGGGTCGGCTTAGGGATGGTTGTAGGGTGTCTTGATGGTGTGGTGCGATAGGAAAGGGTGTTGGTGCAAGCAGATACGCAGGCAGCAAGTGGCACTATCGGGCGGATCCTCACGCTAGCAGTAGGGCTTGCGTGTGCCGCACAGATGCAGGGAAGTGGGCAACAAGCAGGTGCATCGAGCAGGCCTAACAAGCTGCTGAAGCTAGACGTGTGGCAGGTGCAGCGACAAGGAGCAGGATGCTGGCGCACATGGTGTGCGTGGGGGCTGCTGGGTGCGCACGTGCGCTGCTGGCTGAATGGGGCTGCTACTAGGTGTGAGGGTGATGTGCGAAGCTGGGAGGTGTTGTGGCTAGAGAATTTAGCACTAGGTGATTTGGTACATGGTGGGTTTTGGATGCTAGGATTGATGGAGGGATGAGTAGGGGTGTTCAATCGGTTAATCGACCGGTTAACTGACCCGAGCTACCATTAACCAAATTAATCGACCCTTTTAAACCCTTAACCGTTAACTGAACCAAAATTTTTTCAAAAAAAATTAACCGAACCGAACTTTTTGGTTAATTCGGGCGGTTAACCGAATTAACCGAAATTTATATATTTTTTATTTTTGGTTAAAAAAGTATAAAACATATAAAACAATTAACCAACTTAAATGACCGATTAATTTATATTTCCAAAAAACTAACCGAACCAACCTGTAACACTCTAAAAATCCGAGTATCGATATATTGTATGTTTTGGTGTTTAGCTTATGAATGAAAATTTTCTTTTCTTCTTTTTCGTGTTTATTATAGCCTTGAAAAGGGCATAGAATTATTCGGGTATAGAATAATTCTTAGTATTGAGAATTTAGTGAAGTGGATCAAGTGACCCTGATACTTAAGTTAATTTAAGTGTCTAAAATTAGCATAAGTTGAGCTATTGGCAAGGTGGTGTTGGCGCATGAGTAATTGCATGAGGGGAGATGTTCGAATCCCTTGGATAGCAATTAGATGACTTTTATTTTTGCATTTGTATAGCAAGTGTCGGTCAAGCAATACTTATGGTAAGGATGGACTTTTTCATTTATGAAAAGTAGACTAAGGGAATAAGGTAAGTACTAACTTAAGGTATGGAATCAAGAAATTTTGGTATGATAAGGGGACATAAGGCTTCGATTTTGGAAACTTTTTAATGGCCTATTGACCATGTATGTGGCGGCATAGGGGGCTAGAGGGGATGGCCGGATTTTGTTGTTGGCTTGGTAAGGTTGGGTGTTGGATGAGCATTTTTTTCTTTTTGGCCAATTGGTGTTTTCTTATCAAAATTTTCTCTCAAAATTTGCTCTCTTCCTAGCTGAATATACCTTAAGCCTTGAGGAAACAATTGCATCTTTTTACCATTTCTCCCTTTTTGACCATTTTGGTCTTAGTTTGATTACTATCATCAAGTTTTTTCTCTCTTCTTTGTGACCGAAACCATATAGCCATTTTAGACCATTTCTTTTCTTCTCAATCTCACCATTGCCGAATTCTTCTAGCCTTCTTCTTCTTCTTCTTTCTCTTGTAATAGCCGAAACCTTCCTTCCATATTCACCATTGCCGCAACACCTAAAACCTCCCATCTCTTTTCTCTTTTGAAAAGGCCGAATCTTCTTCTTGTCACCAAGCCGAAACCTATCAACATCTAGTCGATTTCTTCCCCTATTTCTCCTTCAAAATCGATCACTCCTCTATAGTAGCTGAATCTCTCTGTGGTTCCAAACAAGGGTACAAGCGATCTCAACGTTAGGGGTAAGGGTTAACTGGCATTCGATTTTCTTTCTTTTTCTTTTGGATTAGCCGAAATCTAGGGATCTAATCTCTATATATTCTTTTTGGCCGAAACCTTGAAGGAGGATTTCGGGATCCTTTTGTAGCCGACGATTAAGGGGAGATTATTCGGGATTTGAGTATCCAAGGACAAGTGATATTTCGGGATTTAGACAATCAAGGTAAGGGGTCTTAATATTCAGCCAAAGGCCATATTGTCTATTAAGGTTGGCCGATTCTGACTATGGTCTTTTAGGGGGAGTCGACTGTGAAAAAGAAGCAGTGTCGGTATCGATAGTATCGTACTCACTGTTGTCAGGTGTGTAGCCCTACACTAAATTTCCGATAGATTGATAGTATTAATGTTAGTATGTGTTAATAAGAAATATGTATGATAATGGCAGCGGGTACCATTCAGTGGTACATGGTATTCAGTTATGTTAACCCCTAATACTTCGTTAATAATGCTATAAGCATGGATATGAAATGTGTATGACTCCGTTATGATTTTGGGGTATAATGCATAAAATCCGAATAATATGTATGTTGCATGGGCATATGGGTGATTGTGATAAAAGGGAAGTGTTTCCGGTGGTTTTTACCACATTATCCGGTGACTTATGTCACAATATTATGTATCCGGTGACTTCGGTCACATATTATGAATCCGGTGACTCTGCCACAATTTATAAGGGCGATGTGCAGTTGACTGCAGCAACTGCCTTCGATGGTGTGTAGTGGATGGAGGGTCGATTTAGTAATCCCCACGGTGTGATTGGCAGGTACAGGTGGTGTGTAGCGGATGGATATCTAGGTGGGCTCGGGATTGCATGTCATTTCATATGTATATGTGATTTAATCTGTTGTTATTTGATTTGCTATGTTATGGGCTTATGGTTAAATGTGATTAAAATGGGCTTTTCCAAAATGTTATCGTTAAAGCTATGATCGATTGGGCTTTTAGTGTACGATTACACATTGAGTCTGTTGACTCACCCCTCGTGGGATATCTTTTACAGGTGACACTTAGCGTGATGGACCGGGTCAGCGAGGACTAGGTGGTGGCTATGCTCAACTCAGTATTTCGGGTTTCCCTTTTATTAAACTTACTGCGTTTTCTTTTATTATTTCGGGATTTATTTTGGGTTATGTTTTTGTAATAAGGCCACCATTAGCTATGTTATTTATACGTTTTAAATTTTTATTCTGCTACGATCAACTTCAACTAAATGATTAAATATTTCCGACAAACAACTTAAACTGTTTTGACATCTAAACACCTACTGAAACACCCCAAACCCGGCCCACGAGCCTCGACCAGATCTGGTATGTTCCTCGAAGAAAAACGGTTCAAATTCGTTGGTTCTTTGAAAATCTTTAAGTGATTTTGGAAAACGTTTTAGGTTGGGCTCAAGTTGAAAACCAGTTTATTTTTGGAATATAAGTTTTATAAAATTTCATTCTTAGTTTCAAAACTTCAAGTAAAAAGACATGCCGAATTTGTCTTAAGTTTCATTAAAAATCATTTAATTATTTTTTTAGTGTCAAAACGTTTAGGGTTTATTTTTAAATAATATACTTAAACTTTAATTTGATAAAATTTCGTAATATAATAAAGTAATTTAACGTGCATGCATAAAATAAAGTTCATACTAAGGCCTTATTACATCAAAACAAACCCAAAATAAATTAAAGTGCTTAAATAGAAATAAAATGTCTAAATAAATAATTTCCTTGCTGAGCATGGCCACCACTAAGCTCCTGCCAACCCGGTCCATTACTGATCATCACCTGAAAAATGTTCCCACAACGGCGTGAGTCAACAAACTCAATGTGTACACAAACACTAAGTCCAAATAGATTTAGGCATATCAGTCATACACATTCATATCAAAATATACAGTTAATGATGCATTCCCAAGCCCAAGCCTAATTACCAACCGCTACACATCACCCATACCAACCTGCACACCGTGGGGACTACTAAGTCAACCCTCCATCCGCTACACACCATCGAAGGCAGTCGCTGCAGTCGACGTGCTCATCGCCCTTATAATTTCGTGGCATAGCCACTAGATAATATTTTGTGTCATGTGACACTACATTCAGATAATGTGACTGAAGTCACCACATTCTTATATCGTGACATAAGTCACCACGTTCACTTCCCCTTTCATAATCACCCAAATGCCCCATGTCATACACATTATACAATATTGTGTCATATTGCTCATTCACATTCTTATAGTTTCACATAAGTGACTTATCAAATCATATCATAATCCTAGTAGGAATAGGAAAACGTACCTGAGTACTTTGTACCACTGTATGGTACCTTAGCCATACTTTTCACATTCTTAATAACACATTTATATTAACATTGCCATAAATCATATTAAGAAATAGTGTGGGGTACACACCTGATTCGCTTAATGCTTTCACTCCAAGTCCCGAAGAGCCCGATCTAAAGCCTTAGATCCTAGTCCCTACATTCGGCCCACACATAATATTTTAACTAAAGGCCATTCGGCCATAAAACCAAATCCCAATAGGATTATGTAACCCAAAACTTACCTTGGTGCCGATTTCACTACTAATCAAATCCCGAAAACTTTGCTATGTTCCTTCTTGTATTCGGCCAAGCACTAAATCTCATCATAGGTTAGTTTTCGGCTTTTTAAGATAATAAGAAACAAGTCTAAATACTAAAATATGCCCTTGGCCGAATGTGTATGTGCACTTACCTTGAAATTCTCAAATCCCGAAAAGTATCCCTTGCCTTAGGTGTCTGTCGAAATCCCCATGGATACATGTTAGATCAATTTCTAACATTTAAACACATTAAAAATGGCCTATGGTCGAATATAATCTTACCTTGAATCTTAAATATCCCGAAAGATCCTTTCTTGAAGTCGACAACACCTAAATCCCGAGACCTCCCTTCCATAATTCGGCCAAAATCAATAATAGGGATTAGTCCCTAAATTTCGATAAGTCTAAGAATATAAAAGAATGGAAACCGAATTTGAACCTTACCCTTACTTGAAGAAATCAACAGCACCTATGCCAGACACCACAAGAATTCGGTTTTGGAGACTTGGGGAATAGTCGACTATGGTCACTTGGATATTCGGCGTCAACAAGATTGAAAAGGGAGGGATGTGAGCTTTGGGAGAATCGGCTATGATGAGTTTTGAGAAGGAACTATTCGGTTTTGACAAAAATAGAAGAGAAGGTAGCTTTACTTAGAAAATTCGGCAGAGACTTTAGAGAAAAGAGAAGAAAATACGAAGAATGGCCTTGCTTTTCTTCCTTGGCCGAAAATACTACCTAAGGAGTCCCTCAATCGGCCAATTCTCCATAATTTGATAACTTTATCTCATCTTTTTCATATCCTTTATCCTTCTCCCATAATTATCTTCATTTATCTCTTAAAAATAAAAGATTTTAGCTCCTAAATTGTAGCTTACTTGCCGTCCATCCCCCTTACCCTAGGAGTGCCGAATTTTAACTCCTTAACTTGGGCCCCTTGCGGCCAAACAAGGCCCAATTCCTCCCCCTAAGTGACGCCATTCTCCTTCCCATTTTAACATGAATAAAATTTGGACTGCAAGCCCAACTCCCTTGCTATTTAACGCAAAAACACTCTCAAGAGTGCTCCTCTTGCTGCTCGAACCTTGGCCTTGTACCCAAGCTTGTGGCGTCACCTAATACAACTTTAAGTGGCGCCTCCATGCCACTTAAGCAAGCTGATCTTGGTGTCATATTTTTCCCTACAATTTCTCTTAAGGCCACCTTGCTTAGCTTCCTATTTTAGACTTAAAACTTAATATTTTCTAAGGCTTTCACCTATTTCTAAAGTTCACAAATTTCCATTATACACATTCACAACATACTCAAGCATGCTATTTCATATAGTTAAGCATAAATGCATAAGCCCATTTTCAGGATGTTACAGTTCTACCCCCATAAAATAATTTCGTCCTCGAAATTACCTGGCTGAAATAAGTGAGGGTATTGCTGCCGCATTGCTTCTTCTGGCTCCCACGAAGCTTCTTTTGATCCATGATTTCTCCATAACACTTTGACTAGAGGAACTGACTTCCTCCGCAACACTTTCACATCTCGTTCCAAGATCTGAATCGGCTCTTCCTCGTAGGACAAATCTGGCCTTAGCTCCACCTCCTCAACCGAAACTACATGAGATGGATCCGATCTATAACGACGTAACATGGAAACATGGAATACGTCGTGCATCTGCTTCAACTCCGATGGTAACTCCAACTGATATGCCACTAGCCCAATTCGCTTCAAAACCTTATAAGGTCCTATAAACCTTGGACTTTCTTCCCTTTTCGACCGAATCTCATCACCTTCTTCCAAGGCAAAACTTTCAGAAACACTTGATCTCCCACATCAAATTCTATTTCCTTCCGCTGGAGATCCGCATACGACTTCTGCCTATCAGATGCTTCATTCAACTGTGCCCGAATTATCTCAACCTTTTCCTCGGATTCTGCCACTAACTCTGGACCCAAAACTCGACGTTCCCCTAATTCCGTCTAACACGTAAGAGTGCAACACTTCCGTCCATACAGTGCTTCATACGGTGCCATCCGAGTGCTAGCTTGATAGCTGTTGTTATAGGCAAACTCAGCTAAAGGCAAATACTCTTCCCAACTTCCTCTGAAGTCTATCACACAGCCTCTCAGCATATCCTCCAACACTTGGATTACTCGTTCAGATTGCCCGTCGGACTGTGGATGAAAAGCCGTAGTAAAATCCAACTTAGTGCCTAAAGCTTGATGTAGCGCTTTCCAAAACTGAGACGTAAACCTTGGATCTCTATCTGAGATAATTGACACCGGTACTCCGTGCAACCTCACAATCTCCGCTACATACAACTTTGCCAACTTCTGTAACGAATAATCAATTCGTACTGGGATGAAATGCGCGGACTTAGTCAACCGATCTACTATCACCCATACCGAGTCCTTCTTAGTAGGCGTAAGGGGAAACCCACTAACGAAGTCCATGGTGATTCTCTCCCACTTCCACTGCGGAATCATTATCGGTTGAAGTAATCCTGACAGAACTTGGTGTTCAGCCTTAACTTGCTGACACGTCAAACATTTGCCAACAAACTCAGTAACTTCCCGCTTAAGTCCAGGCCACCAAAACTGTTCCCTTAAATCTCTATACAACTTACTTCCTCCAGGATGCATAGCATAAGGGCTACTGTGCGATTCCTGAAGAATTCTCTGTCTTAGCTCCGGATCCTTAGGCATACAGACTTTACCCTTGAAGCACAATACTCCCTCGTCATTAATACCATAATCCTCCAACTCTTCATTCTGTACTTGCTGTAGCTTAACACTTAATTCATTATCAACCAACTGTCCCTCTTTCACTTCATTCAACCACGTCGACTTAACTTGCAGCACTGCCAGCAGACTTCCATCATCATACAAACTCAGATGTGCAAACATCGCCCTCAAATCTGACACAACCTTCCGACTTAGGGCATCTGCCACCACGTTCGCCTTGCTCGGATGATACTCTATCGAACAGTCATAGTCCTTCAGCAATTCCACCCACCTTCGCTGTCTCAGGTTCAACTCTTTCTGGGTCAGCAAATACTTAAGACTCTTGTGGTCCGTGTAGATCATTGACTTTTCCCCATAAAGATAATGCCTCCACACCTTAAGAGCAAAGACCACTGCCGCCAATTCCAAATCATGAGTTGGGTAGTTAACCTCATGTGGCCTTAGTTGCCGAGACGCATAAGCAACTACTTTCCCATCTTGCATCAATACGCATCCCAATCCTGTATGGGAAGCGTCACAATACACCACGAAATCCTTTCCTGCCTCCGGCTGAATCAAGACCGGAGCTTCAGTCAAGACCCTCTTGAGCTTCTCAAAGCTCTCTTGTTGCTTTTCTGTCCATACTAAAGGCACTTCCTTCCTTAATAACTTGGTCAAAGGTGCAGCAATCGAAGAAAACCCTTCCACAAACCTTCTGTAGTAGCCTGCCAATCCCAAGAAACTACGAACCTCAGCCACAGACCTAGATGGTTTCCAATCCAACACCGCCTCAATCTTCCTAGGATCTACCCTTATTCCTTCAGCAGACACCACATGTCCTAAGAACGCCACTTCCTTAAGCCAGAACTCACACTTGCTGAATTTGGCATAGAGCTTCTTTTCCCTTAACACTTGCAACACAATCCGTAGATGCTCATCATGCTCTTCCTCCGACTTGGAATACACCAAGATGTCATCGATAAACACCACGACGAACTGATCCAAGTAGGGTTGGAAAACCCGATTCATCATATTCATGAACACAGCTGGGCTGTTCGTCAATCCAAACGGCATTACTACAAACTCAAAATGCCCATATCTTGTCCGGAAAGTCGTCTTATGGATATCCACTTCCTTCACCTTAAGCTGATGATATCCAGACCTTAGATCGATCTTTGAGAAAAACCGCTGCTCCTTTCAGCTGATCGAACAAATCGTCAATCCTTGGCAAAGGATACTTGTTCTTGATAGTCAGCTTGTTCAACTGACGATAGTCTATGCACATACGCATAGTTCCGTCCTTCTTCTTCACGAACAAGACCGGTGCTCCCCATGGAGACACCCTGGGTCGGATAAACCCATGATCAAGCAGTTCTTAGATTTGAGCCTTAAGCTCAACCAACTCCTTGGGCGCCATTCTGTACGGAGCGATTGACACAGGAGCTGTTCCCGGCAGCAGATCAATTCCAAACTCCACCTCCCTATCTGGGGATATTCCAGGTAATTCATCTGGAAAGACATCCACAAAGTCCCTTACCGTTCGAACTCCACTAACACCTTCTTCCTCCTTATCCAACGCACTCACAAAGGCCAGAAACGCCTTGCATCCTTTCCGAACCATTTTAACAGCTTTCAAAGCAGAAACTACGTTAGACAGGTAGTTTCTTCTTTCTCCGATCATAACAACTTCCTTATCCTCTAGAGTCCACAACTCCATTCGCTTAGCCGCACAATCCAGTATGGCTCGATGCTCTACTAGCCAGTCCATTCCGAGAATAAGATCGAATTTTCCGAAGGGAAGTTCCATTAAGTCGGCAGTAAATACTACTCCTTGAATTTCTAGAGGCACTTCCCGAAACATCCTATTTACCACTACAGTTTGACCTAGTGGGCTTACTACAGTCATCTCCCTATCAGATAGTTCAGAGGCTATGTCTAGAGTTTCTACTACTCTACATGCAACATACGAATGGGTCGAACCCACATCAATTAGAGAAAAATAAGGCTTGCCAAATACAAGGAACGTACCGGTTATGACGTCCGACGCGTCTCCATCTTCCCTACGGCGAACTGCATAAACCAAACCCGGTTGCCTTGCCTCAGTATTATTATTAGCACCTCTGCCAGGTGTTCCACGTCCTCTTCCAGTGCCATTACCTCAGCCATTCGGACCACGACCTCGCTGAGGCTGCTGTCCACCTCTACCAGCCTGATTAACATTCTGAGCTACTGGTCTATTCCCATCCGGCCTCATTGGACAGTCCTTAATCATATGGTCCTTGGACCCACATTTAAAGCATCCTCCAGTCCTTTTCCAACACTCTCCTAAGTGTTTCTTCCCACACTGATCACAAGTACGATATTGCCCTCTAGTACCAGCTTGCTGACCTCGCGGCCCATCAACTCTAGGCATTTTCTGAACATTCCCAGATGATCCTGACGGCCCATATCCTCTCTTATGCTTATTCCGGTCCGTATTCTGCCTCGCAGAGTCCTTAATCCCTTCAGCTACCTTAGCCTTCTCCACTAATGAAGAAAATTCCCGTTCCTGATGTGGAGCAATTAACAACCTCAGGTCATCCCTTAATCCGTCCTCAAACCGGACACACCGCTCATGTTCTGTAGCCACTACTCCTCGAGCATACCGGCTTAACCTCAGGAATTCAGCTTCATACTCCACTACAGACTTATTCCCTTGAACCAGCCCCAGAAAAGCCTTCCTCTGCGCATCAGTATATATGGTTCCAACATACTTCTTTTGATATGCCGCCTTAACATATTCCCAAGTCAGGTCCTCAGCTGTGGCACCATCCCGAACTGTGAGCCACCATTGATACGCTTCATCACGTAGCAGCGCCACTATTCCTTCCACTTTCTCCTCAGGGGTCAAATCCAACTCATCCATGATTCGTTCTGTTGCCTCCAACCAATATTCAGCGGTACTGGGTGCCACACCAGATACTCCACGGAACACCTCAGCTCCATTAGCCCGGAGTCGTTTGGGTATAGACTTTCGAGCTCCCGAATTTCCTCCTGCACCAGCCACCAATTCAAGAACTCGCAGCACAGCCTGCGATACAGCATCGTCTCCCGTCTGAGCTTGCTGCTCAGCACCAACAGTTGGTGGTGGTACCTCATTGTCAGACCCTTGACCCGATCTAACGCGTTTCGACACGGCCATTCTGCCTCTACCGCGTCCTCGCACATTGCGACCACGTCCTCTAGAACTCATTTCTACGATCGTGCTTTAATTTGATTAAGAAATTTTATGAATTAGCCTTTATTCCACTAATTATTCGCGAAGGAGTTTTATGTAAAGTGTTTAGGAATAATTCTTTCGATCAATCAAAGTTTCAAGTTTTCTATCCTAATTCAGAGAAAGCACATCCATTCCATAATACCTTCCACACACATTCACTCTTCGTACATTTTTTTCTATTCCTACTCCAGGGGTATTTTCGTCATTTGTCCTACAGGGGTATTTTGGTAATTAAATCGGGGTCAATTTGAAAAATCTCTATAAATCAAAGGTATTTCGAAACTTAGGGTTCTTTTTGAGAACTTGTTTTCCAAATCGGTGTTGTTGCAAAAATTTTAGGAATCGGGGGTCCTTTTGGTAATTTTGTAAAATAGGGGTAATTTCGTAAATTTTCAAATCAGGGTACCTTAATATTTTGTAACGCTAAATTTTTGGAATATTTTGGCAAAATCAGAGAATGTTATTGAAGTCGGGGGTAATATGGTTATTTTGGAAACCAAGGGCATTTTAGTAATTTTACCACTAGGGGTATTTTAGTAATTTTGTAAATCAGGAATATTTCAGAAAAATTTTGTAAAGTAGTTTTTTAGAAATTAAAAGGGTAATTTAAAAGTTTTCAAACTAAGGTTTTTATGAAAATACGTCTAGTCCTTTTCGGGTTTTAGTTATTGGGTTTAGCCCATGAATAAGTCCTCTTGGTTAGGGTGAACCGTCACTACGCACCAGGTAGGATTCGAGTAAAGAGGAGGTGAGTCGCTAGGACTGCTTAAATACCAAGCTCTTACCGAATCCACTCCTAGACATGCGCACGATGGTTGCCACACATTAACTCGGCGACTTAGTCACAGGTTTGTTTTATTAGGCATTTAAGTCTTATGTAATCGTTGGGGTAACTAGTCCTAGGGTTCAAGTACCTATCATACAAGAGATAGGGGTACTTACCTGGTGGACTTCGGGTCGGAGACTTAGGTGCCATGCCAGAAAACCTGCTTAAAAATTTCGCAAATTCTTTTGGGCTTTACTTTTGAAAAACGTTTTGGGCCTTAAACCCAAGGCCGAGAGTTTAAAACCTGGCTCTGATACCAAGCTGAAACACCCCAAACCCGAGCCACGAGCCTCGACCAGATCTGGTATGTTCCTCGAAGAAAAACGGTTCAAATTCGTTGGTTCTTTGAAAATCTTTAAGTGATTTTGGAAAACATTTTGGGTTGGGCTCAAGTTGAAAACCAGTTTATTTTTGGAATATAAGTTTTATAAAATTTCATTCTTACTTTCAAAACTTCAAGTTAAAAGACATGTCAAATTTGTCTTAAGTTTCATTAAAAATCATTTAATTTTTTTTAGTGTCAAAACGTTTAGGGTTTATTTTTAAATAATATACTTAAACTTTAATTTGATAAAATTTCGTAACATAATAAAGTAATTTAACATGCATGCATAAAATAAAGTTCATACTAAGGCCTTATTACATCAAAATAAATCCAGAATAAATTAAAGTGCTTAAATAGAAATAAAATGTCTAAATAAATAATTTCCTTGCTGAGCATGGCCACCACTAAGCTCCTGCCAACCCGGTCCATTACTGATCGTCACCTAAAAAATGTTCCCACAACGGGGTGAGTCAACAAACTCAATGTGTACACAAACACTAAGTCCAAATAGATTTAGGCATATCAAGCCATACACATTCACATCAAAATATACAGTTAATGATGCATTCCCAAGCCCAAGCCTAATTACCAACCGCTACACATCACCCGTACCAACCTGCACACCGTGGGGACTACTAAGTCAACCCTCCATCCGCTCCACACCATCGAAGGCAGTCGCTGCAGTCGACGTGCTCATCACCCTTATAATTTCGTGGCATAGCCACCAGATAATATTTTGTGTCATGTGACACTACATTCAGATAATGTGACCGAAGTCACCACATTCTTATATCGTGACATAAGTCACCACGTTCACTTCCCCTTTCATAATCACCCAAATGCCCCATGTCATACACATTATACAATATTGTGTCATATTGCTCATTCACATTCTTATAGTTTCACATAAGTGACTTATCAAATCATATCATAATCCTAGTAGGAATAGGAAAACGTACCTGAGTACTTTGTACCACTGTATGGTACCTTAGCCATACTTTTCACATTCTTAATAACACATTTATATTAACATTGCCATAAATCATATTAAGAAATAATGTGGGGTACACACCTGATTCGCTTAATGCTTCACTCCAAGTCCCGAAGAGCCCGATCTAAAGCCTTAGATCCTAGTCCCTACATTCGGCCCACACATAATATTTTAACTAAAGGCCATTCGGCCATAAAACCAAATCCCAATAGGATTATGTAACCCAAAACTTACCTTGGTGCCGATTTCACTACTAATCAAATCCCGAAAACTTTGCTATGTTCCTTCTTGTATTCGGCCAAGCACTAAATCTCATCATAGGTTAGTTTTCGGCTTTTAAGATAATAAGAAACAAGTCTAAATACTAAAATAGGCCCTTGGCCGAATGTGTATGTGCACTTACCTTGAAATTCTCAAATCCCGAAAAGTATCCCTTGCCTTAGGTGTCTGTCGAAATCCCCATGGATACATGTTAGATCAATTTCTAACATTTAAATACATTAAAAATGGCCTATGGCCGAATATCATCTTACCTTGAATCTTAAATATCCCGAAAGATCCTTTCTTGAAGTCGACAACACCTAAATCTCGAGACCTCCCTTCCATAATTCGGCCAAAATCAATAATAGGGATTAGTCCCTAACTTTCGATAAGTTAAGAATATAAAAGAATGGAAACCGAATTTGAACCTTACCCTTACTTGAAAAAATCAACAGCACCTATGCGAGACACCACAAGAATTCGGTTTTGGAGACTTGGGGAATAGTCGACTATGGTCACTTGGATATTCGGCTTCAACAAGATTGAAAAGGGAGGGATGTGAGCTTTGGGAGAATCGGCTAAGATGAGTTTTGAGAAGGAACTATTCGGTCTTGAGAAAAATAGAAGAGAAGGGAGCTTTACTTAGAAAATTCGGCAGAGACTTTAGAGAAAAGAGAAGAAAATACGAAGAATGGCCTTGCTTTTCTTCCTTGGCCGAAAATACTACCTAAGGAGTCCCTCAATCGGCCAATTCTCCATAATTTGATAACTTTATCTCATCTTTTTCATATCATTTATCCTTCTCCCATAATTATCTCCATTTATCTCTTAAAAATAAAAGATTTTAGCTCCTAAATTGTAGCTTACTTGCCGTCCATCCCCCTTACCCTAGGAGTGCCGAATTTTAACTCCTTAACTTGGGCCCCTTGCGGCCAAACAAGGCCCAATTCCTCCCCCTAAGTGACGCCATTCTCCTTCCCATTTTAACATTAATAAAATTTGGACTGCAAGCCCAACTCCCTTGCTATTTAACGCAAAAACACTCTCAAGAGTGCTCCTCTTGCTGCTCGAACCTTGGCCTTGTACCCAAGCTTGTGGCGTCACCTAATACAGCTTTAAGTGGCGCCTCCATGCCACTTAAGCAAACTGATCTTGGTGTTATATTTTTCCCTACAATTTCTCTTAAGGCCACCTTGCTTAGCTTCCTATTTTAGACTTAAAACTTAATATTTTCTAAGGCTTTCACCTATTTCTAAAGTTCACAAATTTCCATTATACACATTCACAACATACTCAAGCATGCTATTTCATATAGTTAAGCATAAATGCATAAGCCCATTTTCAGGATGTTACACCTACGGTTTTCAAAATAATAGTAAATTCTAAATTTGGTTTTCTTTTAACTTCTAAATTTTTCTAAAATCATAAAGATAACGTTTTAATAAGATACAAACTTATTTAACAACACGATTTTCAATGCGACCACTAAGCAGATCTATTTTATACGAAACCATCATATTTTCTTATAAAACAAAACGTGATTTAATTGAAGTTACTCGAGGAACATACCAGATCCGGTCAGGGCTTGTGGGCCGGGTTTGGGGTGTTTCACAACCACATACTTATATATTATAATATTATTTATTAATTTCGGTTAATTCGATTAACCGACCGATTTTGAACAAAATTAACAGTTAACCAAACTTTCAAAAAATTATTAATCGACCCCCAACCAAATTAATTCCGTTAACCGACCGATTAACCGAATTTGATCGGTTAACCGAATTAATTTGGTTTTACCCAAATTTTGCACACCCCTAAGGATGAGTGAAAAAAATGGCAAAGGTGGATGAAATTTATAGTGAAAGGAGTAGGAGTTTAATTAGAATTCTTAGAACAAAATAATAATTAAGATATTCCAAGTTCTAACTCTACATAGAGTTAACAACAATCAATAATTAATATAATGCATGTTAAATTATTATTTGCTATTAATTTATTAAAAATAAATACTTATTAAATAAAATATGGTCAAATTTAAACTAATCCTAATTCTATGCAAAGTTGATAATAATTAATTTATATTATAATAGATATAATTATATATTAATGATTATCATCTTATTTATTAAATTAAATTAAAAACATTTATTCTAGATGCCTTTTGAAAATATTTACAAGAAGAGACATCTAATTTTTAGTATTTACAAAAAGAGCAACCAAAGTTTGAAAATAGTTCAATTAAGTACCTAGACTGAAAGAAATTTTGAAATTGAGTTGCAATTTAAAACTTGGATCAAAATTGACCCTTTTATTCGAAAACTTAAAAATTTATTTTTCCATTTAGGGAATAATTTCTCAGAAGATTATGTTAAAATCAATTCCTAGGAAAGATTGGAGGGGTCAGAAGCGGTCCCGCTTAAGTTCCAATCTCCTAGACAAAATTTATTTAAACATGCTAATCCCGAAAATATACCCTAAATCATTTTATAAAAAACAGAAAGAAAAAAAAAAAGAAAAATTAAATATCTGATAAAATGAATGAGATTTGATCCCGTTCAATTTTATCTCCCCAGTAATGTTTTAAGTGATGAGCTCGAAAATTACCTCCCTTGCTTTGAAGTTCGACAATTCCATATGGATAAACTTGATGAATCTAAATGGGCCGGACCAACATGATTTTAACTTACCTGGAAAGAACCTTAAATTGGACTTGAATAATAAGACTTCCTAACCTGCTTCAAATTCTCGAACCCGAATGTGTTTGTCATGCCATCTTTTAGGTCTTTCATTGAGTAATTTGGCATTCTCGTATGAAAACATTCGAAACTCTTCTAACTCATTGAGTTGGAGTATCCGTTTCTCTTTAGCAAGCTTAAGATCCAAGTTGAGTTGTCGGAGAGCCCAATAAGCTTTGTGTTGTAACTCCAAAGGTAGATGACAGGCTTTCCCAAAGACCAACCTATAGGGTGACATCCCTAAAGGTGTCTTGTATGCTGTCTTGTAGGCCTATAAAGCATCGTCCAGTCTTTTGGACCAATCTCGTCGGTTTGGACAAACTACCTTATCGAGTATGCCTTTGATCTCTTTGTTTGCCAGTTCAACTTGTCTATTTGTCTGCGGATTGTAAACTGTGGCAACCTTGTGCTTCACTCCATGCTTGTCGTGTAACAATTTCAACCACTTGTTCACAAAATGGGACCTTTCATCACTAATGATGGCTCTTGGGGTTCAAAATCTTGTGGACACATGCTTTTGCAAAAACTTCATCACTTAACATCGTTCGTCAAATATGCCTCAGCCTCAACCCATTTAGACAGGTAGTCTACTACTACCAATATGTACTTGTGACCAAAAGACGGAAGGAAAGGACTGAGAAAGTCAATACCCCAAACATCGAATAATTCTACCTCAATGAAGTTTTTTTTTAGGCATCTCATTTCTATTTGTGACATTTCCAACCCTTTGATATCGATCACAGCTCCTTATGTAAGCATACGCGTCTTTAAATAGTGTTGGCAAAAAGAATTCGGCTTGCAATCCTTTGGCCGCAGTACGTGTACCTCCGAAGTGTCCCCCATCGGAGCTGAGTGGCAATGATATAGAATCTTATGAATTTTATCTTCTGCCATGCATCTCCTGATCATTTGATCTACACACTTTTTAAACAAGTATTGTTCTTCCCAGAAATAATACTTCACATCATGAAGAAACTTTTTCTTCTGATGATATGTCTTATCAATTGGCATCAAACCAAAAGCTAAATAGTTAGCAATATTAGCAAATCAAGGGGTATTATGGACATGATTTACCTTCAGTATGTGTTCATCTGGAAATGTCTCTTGAATGGGTATAAGTGGAGAATTCCTTTCTTGCAGCTCCAAACTGGACAAGTGGTCTACTACTTGGTTTTCTACTACTCCTTTTCGATCTTGAATTTCTAGATCGAACTCTTAAAGTAAAAGTACCCATCGGATCAGTCTCAACTTAGCGTCTTTTTAGGCAAGTAAATACTTTATTGCCAAGTGGTCCGTATAGACAGCCACTTTGGTACCTACAAGATAAGATCGAAACTTGTCAAAAGCAAACACAATAGCAAGTAACTCTTCCTCTGTTACTGTATAATTCAGTTGAGCTCCTGTCAGAGTCTGACTTGTGTAGTAGATGGGATGAAAAACTTTGTTCTTCCGCTGGCCCATGGCAGCTCCTATCTCAAAGTCACTTGCATCACACATCAATTCAAATGGCAAATCCCAGTCTAGTGTGACGATTATGGGTGCCAAAACTAACCGACTCTTCAAATATTTCAAAGCTCTTAAGCACTCCTCATCAAATTTGAACGTCGTGTCCTTTTCCAATAATTTGCATAAGGGTTTAGCAATTTTGGAGAAGTCCTTGATAAATCTTCGATAGAAACCGGCGTGGCCTAAAAAGCTCCTAACACTCTTTACAGATGTTGGAGGTGGGAGTTTCTCAATAACGTCTACCTTTGCTTTATCTACCTCGATTCCATGTCTTGTTATATGATGCCTTAGAACAATACCTTCTCGTACGATGAAATGAAACTTTTCCCAGTTGAGTACGAGGTTTGTTCCTCCGCATCGCCTTAGTACCTTGGCTAGATTAGCTAGACAATCATCATATGTATCTTCGAATATTGAAAAATCATACATAAAGACTTCCTAGTATTTCTCAACCATATCAATAAAAATAGACATTATACATCTTTGAAATGTAGCAGGTGCATTACATAAACCAAATGGCATGTGTCAAAATGTGAATGTATTGTACGGGCAGATGAATGTTGTCTTGTGTTGATCTTCTGACGATACCGTAATCTGATTATACCCTGAGTATTCATCAAGAAAACAGTAATAGTCTCGCCCCGCGAGTATATCCAGCATCTGGTCCAAAAATGGAAAAGGATAGTGATCTTTCCTAGTTGCCTTTAGCTTCCAGTAATTGATGCAAATTCTCCATCCCGTAACCATTCTAGTCAATATCAACTTGTTATTCTCGTTTTCAATGACAGTAATACCTCCTTCTTTAGCATACACTAGATCGGACTTACCCATGAACTATCTGAGATGGGGTAAATTATACCCGCATCTAACCACTTGATGCTTTACCACGCCCTTCATGATGGGGTTTAGTCTTCATTGTCGATAAATCATCCTTTTCTCGCCATCTTCCAGGATGATCTTGTGCATGCATACAGACGGACTAATGCCATGAATATCGGCTATGGTCTATCCAATAGCCTTTTTGAATTGTTTCAATACTAAGATGAGTTTCTATTCTTGCTCAACGGTTAATTCCGCTGAAACAATCATAGACAAAGTAGAAGCATTACCTAAATAAACATATTTTAAATGTGAGGGAAGTACCTTCAGTTCTAATTTAGGTGGCTCCTCGGTTGACGCTTTTTGTTGGGCATAATCCCTATTATCTAATTCCAAAGATTTAAAACAGGATTTCGGATTAAATCCCATTTAATTAGCTTCTACCAAAGCTAAGTATTCATCCTCCTCTTCATCATTTAGAGGGTCTAATGTCAAAATTTGTTCCAGTGGGTCCTCAACATAATTGAGTTCCTTTTCCACGATTAATTGCTCTAAATTGGACACTACAAAACAATCATCAATTGTGTTAGGAAATCGTATATACTTAAAAACATTAAATGTTACCTGGTCGTCCTGAACACGCATAGTAAGCTCGCCCTTCTGCACATCAATAAAGGTCCTTTCAGTTGTTAGGAAAGGCCTTCCTACGATGATTGGCACTTCTTTGTCTACTTCAAAGTCTAGAATAAAAAAGCCAGCAAGAAAAATAAATTTGTCTACACATACCAATACATCCTTAATTTTTCGTTCTAGATGTGCTAAAGATCGATCTGCTAATTGAAGTGTAACCGTAGTAGGTTTAACTTCACTTATCCCCAACTTCCTAAATATTGACATAGGCATCAAGTTGATACTCGCACCTAAATCACATAGTGCCTTACCATAATATATTGCTCCAATGTTCCAAGGTATGGTAAAACATCCAAGATCCTTCAACTTTGGGGGTATTTTGTCTTGAAGATATGCACTGCATTCCTTTGTTAGGGCTACCACCTCTAATTCTCCAAGTCTTCACTTTTTTGACAGGATATCCTTCATGAATTTGATGTAGTTCGGCATTTGTTCAAATGCTTCAACCAACGAAGATGTTGATATGAAGTTGCTTGAGTATGTAACACCCCAAACCCGGTCAATACGCTACGACCGAATCTGGCATGCCACAGAGGAAAACGTTTTGAAAAGAATTGTGTTACCGATTAAATTATAGTGAAAAACTCTTTGTTGCTCTATGTTTGAAGAAATCAGGTGTATAATAAGTCAAAAACTGATAATTTACTTTGAAATTCCATAAATAAAACTTTAAAACTTAGTTGTCAATCCATAGGTTAGAAAACATTTATGCCATTTTAGTAAAAACCCGAATTATTACTTTGAAAACCGTTTGCATTTTTGTGTAGAAACTTCATTTTGGAAATCATTAAGTTGTCGAAAACACTCAAGTTGTAATTTTACTATCAAATGATTTATATTACCCGATGGTAAGATTTTGAAAACTGTTGCGTTTTTATAGTTTAGAAAATTTTGGGCTCAATTATTAAATCAACCATGATATTTATTTAGCCATGTTTAAAACAAGTCCAAAGCATATAAATAATCCAAAAACATAATTTAAGAGGCCTTATTACAAATTCAAATAAAGACTAAAACAAAATTAAATTAAATTAAATTAAAGTACCCAAATCGAAGTTCATGTAAAACCGAATTTTATTGCATGGCCACCACGAGTTCATCCGGCTCCTCATCTGCGATCTATGCATCACCTGAAGAGATAAGGGAGAAGGTGAGTCACCAAGACTCAGTGCATAATCCTTCCCCCGATTAATGTAACACTCTTACACAATTCATAACCAAGCAATATATATATATATATATAATGCACCCAACCTAGCCATCCATAACTCCTTTTCTTCCCCGTGTGGTACCAAACCACTGGTGGTGCCAAACCACTGGTGACCCAAAGTCACGATATCCAATAATGTGGTGCCAAACCACTGGTGACCCAAAGTCACGAATAATCAAGTTGTGGGGCCAACCCACGTGTGATACCAAATCACTGGCGACGATCCCGTAATATCAAATGTGGGGCCAACCCACTGTGGTGCTAAGCCACTGGGACAAGTCGCTATGAGGTGCCAAACCTCTGGTGTCCCAAAGACACGAAATAATCTTGTGGTACCAAACCACTGGAGGTGCCAAACCTCGGGTGTCCCAAAGACACGGATATCAAATCCTTCCCCCTCCACTCATATTCCCAAACCAATATATTAAGAGTATAAATCATGCCATCATACTTTGATATGAACATATAACATAAATATCGTAGATCATGATATCAATCAACATATAACAACATCATATCGAAACGGACTTACCCGAATCCTTGCTCATACCCATCAAGGTATCATATCAATATCTCACAGTTTTCGGCTTTAATAACATGATTAGTTTATTAATATATATATACCGAATTATAAAGTGTGTAAGGTACACACCTGTCACTAACGCAAGCACTAAATCCCGAAGACCCGATCTACAGCACTAGATCTCCTTGCCCTACATTCGGCCAACACTAAGATCAATACCATAGATCATTCGGCCAACAACAATCTTAGCCTTAAAAACTTTCGGCTTTACATCCTCTTAAAGAATATGAACCAACACAAATCCTTACCACTTGACTTACCACTTCGATTGCTAGAGGAATAGGGTTAAATTGATTGCTTCTGAGATTCCGAAGAGCCTAAAAGAAATAAGTTCCTATGGTTAAAACCTTACTAACAAATGCCCAAACTTTGGCTTTTGTCCTCATGAAAAACAACATAGAAAAGAGAGAAGGAATAAGGAGATTCGGCCAAGACACTTACCTATCTTCAAAACCGATTATAGATGAACCCAAAGAAATCTACCCTTGATGATATTCGGCCAAGATAACACCAGAAGAAAGAAAAAGATTCGGCTATAGTGGAGAAAAAGAAAGAAAAATAAAATTGAAAATAGGAGAAGGAGGATTCGGCAATTGAAGAAAGAAAAGAATGGAAGACGAAGATGAAATGGGAGAGGGATGTTTACGGCTTTGAACAAAAGTGGAAGAAAGAAAAGAGAATTGGGGAGGAGGAAGTTTCGGCCAAGAGAAAGTAAAAGAAATGTGGGTTTTGAACAAGTATGAAAAGAATGGAAAAGAAAGTTGTGAACAATAGAGGTTCGGCCAAGCACTATGATGGTTTCGGTTTTTGTTTCACTTTGGTGCACTAGGGAGAAATTTGCAAAACTAAAAAGGATTTTCGGTTATGACACAAAACAAATAATGAAGGCCAAAACTAAAACAAAAACTCACCTTATGTCCAAGACACATTGGGCTATAGAGAGTGTTTGTGGAGAGAAAAGAAATTGATATTCAAATGCTTAGGAAAAATGGCCAACTAGCTACCAACCTACCAAAGCCACCAACAAAAATCGGTCAAGCCCTCCCCTAGACCAAAATGCCGTCCACATACATGAACTAATGGCCAAAAGAGTTTCCAAAACAACTCTCCAACATTCAAGCCTTTTGTCCCCCCATCCTTCCTTAATCCTTAAGATTCTTATCCCAAAATACAAGCTTTCCTAAACTATTATTCAACTTACCATAAAACTTAAAGTCCAACCTACCATATGAATAGTTTGACCGACAATTAATGTAAGGTGCATAAAAATAAAGTCTTCAAAATGTAATCCATGCTACTCGAACCTCTTCCCTTAAGCAACCCTCCATGCACCATAACCACCTTCCCACTCACTCCTCATGTGTTAGAATTTAACACTTAAATTAACTTAAGTGTCAAGTTCACTTAATTCACATCACTAAATTCTTCAAACTAAAATTTATTCTAGCTTAGCTAATAATTTCAAGCCTTCACAAAACTATACTAAGCACATAATAAAAATCATACTCGAGCTAACACAAGTAACAAGATGATACTCAAATTTTTAGGATGTTACAATTCTACCCCCTTAAAATAATTTCGTCCTCGAAATTACCTGATCAAAATAGTTAAGGGAACTGCTGTCTCATCACATCCTCCGGTTCCCACGTAGCTTCTTCAACTCCATGATTCCGTCATAATACCTTCACTAATGGAACTGACTTCCTGCGCAACACTTTCACATCTCGATCTAGAATCTGCACTGGTTCTTCTTCTATCGTCAAATCTGGACTCACCTCTATTTCCTCTACTGCCACAACATGCAATGGATCAGAACGATAGCGTCTAAGCATGGAGACATGGAACACATCATGAATCTGACTCAGCTCTGCTGGCAACTCGAGCTGATCAGCTACTGGTCCCACTCATCTCAACACCTTATACGGCCCAATAAACCTTGGACTTAACTTGCCTTTTCTCCCAAATCTTAACACTTTCTTCCATGGCGAGACCTTCAGAAAGACCTTGTCACCCACGGCAAACTCTATATCCTTTCGCTTGAGATCGGCATACGATTTTTGCCTATCCGAAGCTTCCTTCAAACGAGCCTGAATCAACTTAACCTTATCCTCAGTCTCTGCAACCAACTCTGGTCCTAACATCTGACGCTCACCCAACTCTGTCCAACATGTAGATGTGCGACACCTCCTACCATACAACGCCTCATATGGTGCCATCTTAATGCTTGCTTGATAACTATTGTTGTATGCGAGCTCAGCTAATGGCAAAAACTCTTACCAGCTACCTCTGAAATCCAAAACACAACCTCTCAACATATCCTCTAAAATCTGTATAACCCGTTCCGACTGCCCGTCAGACTGTGGATGAAATGCAGTACTGAAATCCAACCGCGTACCCAAAGCCTGATGTAACGCTCTTCAAAACCTCGATGTAAATCTAGGATCTCTGTCTGAGATGATCGACACTGGTACACCGTGCAACCTCACTATCTCCGCCATATACAACTTAGCTAACTTCTGAAGCGAGTAATCTACCCTTACCGGAATGAAATGAGCTGACTTAGTCAGACGATCCACAATCACCCAAACTGAGTCCTTCTTACTAGGTGTAAGAGGTAATCCACTAACAAAGTCCATAGTGATCCTTTCCCACTTCCACTGTGGAATCTTCACCGGCTGAAGTAATCCAGACGGCAACTGATATTCAGCCTTGACCCGCTGACACGTTAGACATTTACCTACAAACTCAGTTACCTCCCGCTTCAGACCTGGCCACCAAAACTGCTCTCTTGAATCCCGATACATCTTGCTACCTCCAGGATGCATAGCGTATGGGCTTCTATGAGCGTCCCGAAGAATCCTTTGCCTCAATTCAACATCTTTCGGCATACAAGCTCTCCCTTGAAAATACAATACTCCATCACTGGACAAATTATAATCCTCTAAACCACCATTTTGAACCTGCAACCTCCGATCATTTAAACCACTATCCTCTAACTGTTTCTCCTTGATCTGCTCTAACCAAGTCGGCTTGACTTGCAGTTCTGCCAATAGACTCCCATCATCATACAGGCTAAGATGAGCAAACATCGCTCTTAAGTCTGATACAACCTTATGGCTCAACGCGTCTGCCACCACGTTAACCTTGCTCGGATGATACTCAATCGAACAGTCGTAGTCTTTCAACAACTCAATCCATCTATGCTGCCTCAAGTTTAAATCCTTCTGAGTCAAAAGATACTTCAGACTCTTGTGATCCGTGTGGACTATCGATTTCTCTCCATACAAATAGTGTCTCCATATCTTCAAAGCGAAAACCACTGCGGCTAATTCCAAATCATGCGTCGGATAGTTAACTTCATGTGGTCTCAACTGTCGAGATGCATAAGCCACTACCTTCCCTTCCTGCATCAGCACACATCCCAAACCAGTATGTGATGCATCACAATAAACCGTGAATTCCTTGCCTGCCTCAGGTTGAATCAAAACCGGAGCTTCAGTCAGAATCTTCTTCAACTTGTCGAAACTTCCTTGTTGGTTCCCAGTCCACACAAATGGAACTCCTTTCCTCAACAACTTGGTCATAGGTGCTGCGATCAAAGAAAATCCCTCTACAAATCTTCGGTAATACCCCGCCAGACCTAGAAAACTCCGAATCTCAGCCACTGACTTAGGCGGCTTCCAATCCAACACTGCCTCAATCTTCCGAGGATCCACTCTAATCCCCTCAGCTGATACTACGTGACCCAAGAAAGTCACCTCCCTAAGCCAGAACTCGCACTTATTAAATTTAGCATAAGGCTGCTTTTCCCTCAGAATCTGCAACACTACTCGCAAATGCGCATCATGCTCCTCCTCTGACCTGGAGTATACCAGAATATCGTCTATAAATACCACAACAAACTGATCCAAAAACTGCTGGAATACCCGATTCATCATGTCCATGAATGCTGCCGGCGCGTTAGTCAACCCAAACGGCATTACCAGAAACTCGTAGTGCCCATACCGAGTGCGAAATGCCGTCTCATGGATATCAGCCTCTTTCACCTTTAGCTGATGATACCCAGACCTTAAATCAATCTTGGAGAAAACCGCTGCCCCTTTAAGCTGATCAAACAAGTCATCTATCCTCGGCAAAGGATACTTGTTTTTGATCGTCAACTTATTCAACTGGCGGTAGTCAATACACATCCGCATCGTACCATCCTTCTTCTTGACAAAAAGTACCGGCACTTCCCAAGGCGAAACACTTGGTCGAATAAAACCTCGATCCAACAACTCTTGAATCTGAGCCTTTAATTCCACCAATTCCTTCGGCGCCATCCTATATGGATCGAAAGACACTGGCGTAGTTCCGGGCAACAGATCTATACCAAATTCAACTTCACGATCCGAAGGCAGTCCCGGAAGTTCTTCTGAAAATACGTCAGCATATTCCTTTACCATTCGGCCATTCCCCACAGTAGACTCCTTAGCCTCCAATGCACACACATGGACTACATATGCCTCACAGCCCTTCCTGACCATCGTCACAACTTTCAACGCAGATACCACGTTGGATAGATAATCTCTTCTATTACCTATCATGACCACCTCTTTACCCTCAGCTGTCTTCAAAACCATGCGCTTAGCAGCGCAATCCAAACTTGCCTGGTACTTGACCAACCAGTCCATCCCAAGAATCTGATCGAACTCCCCAAACGGCAGTTCCATCAGATCAGCTACAAACACTACCCCTTGGAGTTCTAGGGGTACATCCCTATACAGCTTATTTACTTCTACAGAGTGACCTAGAGGGTTAAGTACTGTCATCCTCCTAAAAGTAGTCTCAGATTCTAGGTTCATGGTCTCTACTATACTACTAGCAACATACGAATGCGTCGAACCCACATCTATCAAAGCAGTATATGGTACACCAAAGATTAAGAACGTACCGGTTATGACGTCCGGTGCATCGCCCTCCTCTCGACGCCTCACTGCATACATCAAACCAGGCTGTCTTGCTTCAGTGTTACTTGCACCTCTGCCCGATGCCCCGCGGCCTCGACCAGAACCATTACCTCCTCTACCATTACCACGACCTCTCTGCGGTGACGGTCCCTCCTTTCTGAACTGAGCACGACCTTGACCCTCAGTCTGATTCCTGGCTAGCTTACGTGGACAATCCCTCACACGATGATCTAGCGAGCCACACTCAAAACATCCTTTCCCTCCAGTCCAACATTCGCCCCAATGAAATTTTCCATATCGGTTACACTGTGCTGGTCCCTGATTAGCAGTAACAGGCCTTCCAGATTGATTCGGCCCACTCTGCCTAACCCTCTTCTGAGAATTACTGGCTGACCCGGATGATCCAAAACCTCTCTTATGCTTATTCCTGTCGTGACTCTGCCTTACAGAATCCTTTATCCCTTCAGCTATCTTAGTCTTTTCAACCAGCGCAGCAAACTCTCGCTCCTGATGTGGAGCAATCAGCAATCTCAGCTCGTCCCTCAATCCATCCTCGAACCGAACACATCGCTCGTGCTCTGAAGCCACAATACCTCCAGCATACCGGCTCAATCTTAAAAATTCGACCTCATATTCTGATACGGACTTACTCCCCTGGACCAAACTCAGAAATGCCTTCCGCTGCGCATCAATGTAACTAGCTCCAACATATTTCTTCTGATACGCTGCCTTAAAATAGTCCCAAGTGAGATCCTCCGCCGCAGCACTATTTTGCACCGTGAGCCACCACTGATATGACTCATCCCGAAGAAGCGACACTATCCCTTTCAGCTTTTCCTTAACATTCAGATCCAAGTCATCCATGATTCGCTCCATCGCCTCTAACCAATACTCAGCCGTACTGGGAGCCACACCAGAAACACCTCGAAATACTTCAGCTCCATTGGCTCGGAGTCACTCAGGTACGGATTTCCGAACTCCCGCGCCTCCACCTACTCCAGCTACCCTCTCAAGAACTCGCAGCATCGCCTGAGACACCGCGTCATTCCCCCTTTGATCCTGATGCTCAACTCCAACTGCTGGTGGTGGGGGTGGTGGTGCCTCATTTTCGGATCCTTGACCCGACCTCACTGGCTCAGACACAGCCATCCTACCCCGACCGCGTCCACGCATAACACGACCTCGACCTCGAGTGCTCATGTCTAAAGTCTCGACTTATCTGATTTAAAAGTTTTATGCTTAGACATCATTCCACTATCTTTAAAACACAGTTTTATGAATAATTTTAATAAGAGGTTGTTTCGCAAGTACATCCAACCTATAGTTTTGAGTCTCTAGTGTAGTTCCTACTACTATACAGTTATGCCATTATCATCATAATCGTACCATCGAAATCAACAGTTTGAGGTACTTACCTGGGCGGATTGGTGCCAGAGACTCGGTGCCATGTCTCTCAAATCATATAATTTTCAACAAAAACATTTTAAGACCATAATTTAAAACATTTTGGGCCTTGAGCCCACAGTCGAGCTTTTGAACTTGGCTCTGATACCAATTTCTAACACCCAAAACCCGATCAATACGCTACGACCGAATCTGGCATGCCACAGAGGAAAACGTTTTGAAAAGAATTGTGTTACCGATTAAATTATAGTGAAAAACTCTTTGTTGCTCTATGTTTGAAGAATTCAGGTGTATAATAAGTTAAAAACTGATAATTTACTTTGAAATTCCATAAATAAAACTTTAAAACTTAGTTGTCAATCCATAGGTTAGAAAACATTTATACCATTTTAGTAAAAACCCGAATTATTACTTTGAAAACCGTTTGCATTTTTGTGTAGAAACTTCATTTTGGAAATCATTAAGTTGTCGAAAATACTCAAGTTGTAATTTTACTATCAAATGATTTATATTACACGATGGTAAGATTTTGAAAACTGTTGCGTTTTTATAGTTTAAAAAATTTTGGGCTCAATTATTAAATCAACCATGATATTTATTTAGCCATGTTTAAAACAAGTCCAAAGCATATAAATAATCCAAAAACATAATTTAAGAGGCCTTATTACAAATTAAAATAAAGACTAAAACCAAATTAAATTAAATTAAAATAAAGTACCCATATCGAAGTTCATATAAAACTGAATTTTATTGCATGGCCACCACGAGTTCATCCGGCTCCTCATCCGCGATCTATGCATCACCTGAAGAGATAAGGGAGAAGGTGAGTCACCAAGACTCAGTGCATAATCCTTCCCCCGATTAATGTAACACTCTTACACAATTCATAACCAAGCAATATATATATATATATATATAATGCACCCAACCTAGCCATCCATAACTCCTTTTCTACCCCGTGTGGTACCAAACCACTGGTGGTGCCAAACCACTGGTGACCCAAAGTCACGATATCCAATAATGTGGTGCCAAACCACTGGTGACCCAAAGTCACGAATAATCAAGTTGTGGGGCCAACCCACGTGTGATACCAAATCACTGGCGACGATCCCGTAATATCAAATGTGCGGCCAACCCACTGTGGTGCTAAGCCACTGGGACAAGTCGCTATGAGGTGCCAAACCTCTGGTGTCCCAAAGACACGAAATAATCTTATGGTACCAAACCACTGGAGGTGCCAAACCTCTGGTGTCCCAAAGACACGGATATCAAATCCTTCCCCCTCCACTCATATTCCCAAACCAATATATTAAGAGTATAAATCATGCCATCATACTTTGATATGAATATATAACATAAATATCGTAGATCATGATATCAATCAACATATAACAACATCATATCGAAACGGACTTACCCGAATCCTTGCTCATACCCATCAAGGTATCATATCAATATCTCACAGTTTTTTGCTTTAATAACATGATTAGTTTATTAATATATATATACCGAATTATAAAGTGTGTAAGGTAGACACCTGTCACTAACGCAAGCACTAAATCCCGAAGACCCGATCTACAGCACTAGATCTCCTTGCCCTACATTCGGCCAACACTAAGATCAATACCATAGATCATTCGGCCAACAACAACCTTAGCCTTAAAAACTTTCGGCTTTACATCCTCTTAAAGAATATGAACCAACAAAAATCCTTACCACTTGACTTACCACTTCGATTGCTAGAGGAATAGGGTTAAATCGATTGCTTCCGAGATTCGAAAGAGCCTAAAAGAAATAAGTTCCTATGGTTAAAACCTTACTAACAAATGCCCAAACTTTGGCTTTTGTCCTCATGAAAAACAACATAGAAAAGAGAGAAGGAATAAGGAGATTCGGCCAAGACACTTACCTATCTTCAAAACCGATTATAGATGAACCCAAAGAAATCTACCCTTGATGATATTCAGGCCAAGATAACACCAGAAGAAAGAAAAAGATCCGGCTATAGTGGAGAAAAAGAAAGAAAAATAAAAGTGAAAATAGGAGAAGGAGGATTTGGCAATTGAAGAAAGAAAAGAATGGAAGAAGAAAATGAAATGGGAGAGGGATGTTTACGGCTTTGAACAAAAGTGGAAGAAAGAAAAGAGAATTGGAGAGGAGGAAGTTTCGGCCAAGAGAAAGTAAAAGAAATGTGGGTTTTGAACAAGTATGAAAAGAATGGAAAAGAAAGTTGTGAACAAGAGAGGTTCGGCCAAGCACTATGATGGTTTCGATTTTTGTTTCACTTTGGTGCACTAGGGAGAAATTTGTAGAACTAAAAAGGATTTTCGGTTATGACACAAAACAAATAATGAAGGCCAAAACTAAAATAAAAACTCACCTTATGTCCAAGACACATTCGGCTATAGAGAGTGTTTGTGGAGAGAAAAGAAATTGATATTCAAATGCTTAGGAAAAATGGCCAACTAGCTACCAACCTACCAAAGCCTCCAACAAAAATCGGTCAAGCCCTCACCTAGACCAAAATGCCGTCCACATACATGAACTAATGGCCAAAAAGAGTTTCCAAAACAACTCTCCAACATTCAAGCCTTTTGTCCCCCCATCCTTCCTTAATCCTTAATATTCTTATCCCAAAATACAAGCTTTCCTAAACTATTATTCAACTTACCATAAAACTTAAAGTCCAACCTACCATATGAATAGTTTGACCGACACTTAATGTAAGGTGCATAAAAATAAAGTCTTCAAAATGTAATCCATGCTACTCGAACCTCTTCCCTCAAGCAACCCTTCATGCACCATAACCACCTTGCCACTCACTCCTCATGTGTTAGAATTTAACACTTAAATTAACTTAAGTGTCAGGTTCGCTTAATTCACATCACTAAATTCTTCAAACTAAAATTTATTCTAACTTAGCTAATAATTTTAAGCCTTCAAAAAACTATACTAAGCACATAATAAAAATCATACTCGAGCAAACACAAGTAACAAGATGATACTCAAATTTTTAGGATGTTACAGAGTATGTCTAGGAACTTCTTGAATTGAACTTCCTACTTTTGCTTCTGAAGTCTTTGAAGGTATGGTGGTGAAGGCTTCTTTATTGGAATTGGGTGATTCATCTTCTATGGCAATTTTGCATCTAACGATGTTGTTAGTTTATCAGAATTAGCTGGTTCAGAAATTACCTTATCGAATTTTACAAATTTAGGTTTTGGTGAAACTAAAATTTCAACACTCGGTTGAACTTCCTCTGAGTATTGAGCATCAGGTGGCTCCTCTTCAACTTCGACTATGTTGGGCTCTAATGTCTTTTCGCTCCTCAATGTCAATGCTTTACAATGCTCCTTTCCTGGATTCCACGAACCCTCTGTATCACTATGTAAAGCACCATGTGGTCAGTTTCTAAGTTCAGTTGCAAGCTAGCCCAATTGGTTTTCCATGTAACAACTTGATTTTGGGCCTAGTCGAAACAGTTATTTTGGGACCACAAATCCGACACATCAAATTTCATTTTTATTATATTTTTATGGTCTACAGTTTCACATAATGATTTCGTGAAAATTTCGTTAGAAAATTTTGACGTTTGAGCATTCAATTTAGCAAAAAGGACTAAATTGTAAAAAGTGTAAAAGTTGAGCTTTGCATGCTCTAATTGCTATGAAATTTTAAATTTAAGGTCCTTAGATGGTAATTAGACCATTTGTTAAGATAATGGACAAAAATGGACATGGTAAGATAAAATTTCAAAGTTTTAAGTAAATGGCATTTTGGTCATATGGTAAATAAAAGAATAAAAAGGGAAAATCAAGCTAAAATATTGTCCATCTTCTCCCCCAAGTGCCGAAATTTAGAGGGTCACGATAGCTAGGGTTTTCTCAACTTCCAAGCTTGATTATAAGAATATCCTAACCCCGTTTTTAATGCTCTTTATGTTTTTGAAGTCGTTATCACTCGATCTACCTATTTCTACCACTAATTTAAGGAATAATCAAGGTCTTGGTTTTGACCCATGTTGGATATTTGTGTATTTTGATGTCTAATGGTAGATTATACATGTTTGATATGTGATAAACAACTTTTGCTAGGTGGTTTTTGGATGAAAATGTCAAAAGGACCTATTTGTAAAAAGATTATAAAATGTGTCTAAAAGTGTGGTTAAATGAAAAATATGGACTGCTATAAGTATAAAAGAGGATCAGCTAGGCTTGGGAATCGAATAAATTAAATAGATTTCATTTTTCGAGCCTAAGGGCAAAAATGTAAATACATTAAAGTTTAGGGGCAAAAATATAATTTTTGCCTATAGTGTGATTTTCGGACCGAATTGAGCAATGTGATAATTAAATAAGTTAATTTTACTATTATAGATCAAGAAAGACGGGGTTCAGACCTTGATCGGGGGAAAAATAATGTTATTGACGATTAGGTCCATTTTTGTTATTTTGTACCATGGTAAGTTCGTATGTAAATAATGCATTATTATTTATGCTTTAATTGTGTTATTATTGTATGAATTGTGATTTACTCTTTGAATGAATTTGACAAAGTTCGACAAATGAGAAAAAAAATCTCGGTTGAACCTTAGGAATTGTTAGGATACAAATGTCATGACATTAGGGTTAGTTGAGATTACGTGTAAGACCATATCTAGGATATGGCATCGATATGAGATTTCGTGTAAGAGCATAGCTGGGCTATTGGCATTAATACGAGATCCCATGTAAGACCATATCTGGGATATGGCATTGGTATGGTACTATGTATGTGAGATGTCCCGAGTATCCTTTAGTATTCCAAGTGGTTCAATGGGAAACTTAACAACAAAGTTTAAGTTGTGAAAGACTATGGTATGATGTGAAAGATTATGGTAAGTTGCAAATTGATACAGGTATGTACATAAAACTCATGCTTAATGAGCTCGATATGTGATGAAACCTCAGATTGGTTCGATTGGGTAAGTTATGATGTTAAGATTTTAATAACATCTATCCTAAGCTTGATTATGAATTCACAATGACATTTATGTTACTTTACTTTATGTTAAATATATGTTAAGTGTGTATGATGTTTATTATTTGCATAGGAACTTACTAAGCTTTAAAGCTTTCTCCCTTTCTTTTTCTCTTGTCTTATAGTGTCACCAAGCTAGCTCGGGGATTGAAGATGGTCGAAGATTCATTCACACTATCAAATTATCATTTTGGGTACTTATGATTTCAATATTTTGAGTTATGGCATGTATAGGGACTTGGTCTTTTGTTATGTGTCATAATTGATTTGGCCATAAGTGATGGCTTCAATAGTTGATAATTCATTTTGTAAATGACTATTTGATATTGGCTAATATGGGTTAAGTATATATACATATGAGGATGTTTTCATGAATGTGGGAGATTGCATGGTTTGAGATGCTAAGTATGTGATGTTTGTGTGTGATAAATGATAGAATGTAAATGATACGTGGATGCCTTGTGTATGGCTGATTGGGTTGAAAGTATATGCTTGGATTGGTGCTATGTTTTGTTGTGTAGGTTGGTGCATGGAAGGGTGGCAAAAAGGCTTGGTAAATAGCCTTATATTTATCCACACGGGTAGACACACGGGCGTGTGTCTAGGTCGTGTGTGACGCACGGTCTGCTCCACAGGCATGTGTTTCGGCCGTGTGTCCCCTGCACCTTAATTGTTGCAAAACAAAATGCTCAATAATGAGCACATGGGCAGAGACACGGGAATGTGTCATAGCTGTGTGGACAGCACGACCTCGAACACGAGCTTGTGCCCTGGCCGTGTGAACAACACGACCTCGAACACGGGCTTGTGCCCTGGCCGTGTGAACAACACGACCTCGAACACGGGCTTGTGCCCTGGCCGTGTGAAGTCTGCACCTATTTTATGAAAAATTATGAAAATTTAATCGATCACACAGCCTAAGCACACGGGCGCGTGATTTGGTCGTATGACCTTAATTTGATGGTGATGTCATAAACAAAATGCTCCCTAATTTGAACATAGCCTGAAACACAAGCGTGTCTTAGAGTCACACGGGCGTGTCCCGAACCCACACGGGCGTATGACCCCTTTTACATGAAAATTTTTCTATGTTTTCCAAAAGTTTCCAAAGTTCTCGGTTTAGTCCCGAACCACTTTTGATGCATGTTTTGGGCCTCATAGGCTCGTTTTAGGGACGATATAATTGTTTTCAAAAAAATTTAAATTTGAATGGAATTTCATGTCTTGGTTTGAATGTTTTCTTATGAATAAGTCTGGTAATGCCTCGTACCCTATTTCGGCGTTGGATATAGGTAAGGGGTGTTACATTCCAGGTTTTTCACTGTAGCTGCTTGGCTTTGGATTAAGACATCAGCCTTGGCTATGTATGCCTTCAACAACTTTTCTAAGCCATTGGATGGTTCAGCTTGAGGTTTTTTCTGAACTTGTTGGGTAAAAATAGGTGGTTGGGTCAGTCTAGGTTGGGCGTATGTGTTACTGGGTCCAGCCTGTAACACCCCTTACACATGTCCGACACCAGAACAGGGTACGAGGCATTGATGTACTTAACTTTACTTGAACTTGTATTATCGATCTATAAAATATCATTCCATCTTAAAACTTTTCTTTCTTACTAATAACATACATTTCAAGAGCCTACGAGGCCAAAAACATATAATCGGAGGGTTCCATAGATCAATCGGGAACTTTAACACTCTTTGAAATATTTTGCATAAATAGGGGCCACACGCCAGTGTTGTCCAAGGGACACGCCCGTGTGCCCCTAGGACATGCTCGTGTTTGTCACCCGTGATCGACACTGACTTACTTCACACGATTAAGCACACGCCCGTGTCTATAACCCGTGTCCTTCACACGGCACTGACACACCCGTGTCCTCTACCCGTGGAGCTCTCTGATTATGATGTCATCATACTCTTCATAGCACACGGCCAGGGCACATGCCCGTGTGATGATACAAATTCTCGTAAAATAGTGCAAGGGACACACGGCCTATCAACACACTCATATGGGTTGACCATGTGTCACACACGGCGTAGACACACGCCCATGTGTCTACCTGTGTGGACAATTAGGGGCTATTTTCTAAGCCTCTTTGCCACCCTAAAACTTAACCTCGCTCATTCATCGCAAAAGGCACATAATATGACAATATCAAACTAAGAAGAACCCTTATAATACCACTCATTTCATCCACATTTTACTCAATATCTTGCATGATCATTCATTTCATTATATGCGTCAAACTTGAGACATGAACTTAACAATATTGGCCAATTCATCATGGTCATTTACAAAAATAAATGTGAAGCATTTATAGCGAACCCTTTGGCCTTCAAACATAACATGACACTAAACAATCAAGTTTCTATACATGCCATACTCAAAATGAATCAATTTTACTATACCAAAAGAGCAGTTGATAGTGTGATCCAAGCTCTGACTTTCTACGATACCTGAGTTAACTTGACGAAACTACAAGGAGAAAGGGAAAAGAGAGGGGTAAGCATATAGCTTAGTAAGTTTGCATGAAATTCTAAAGCAACATAATTGCTTTCATAAAATTTATCTATCCAATGAAACAACATTCACACAAGTCTCAAATGCTTAACATTTTCATCCATACTTACTCATACTTATTCTTACCCATCTAGAGATACTTTATGGGTTCATAACATGTATTTTCTCATGGTACCTGTATCACTTATCACGTAACTTATCACATAAACTAACATGATCATAAATTCAAGTCTTCATCATTCATTACATGAATGGACCTCAAGGTCATAATTAGATAGTTTTAGTTATATACCATCTTACTTACTTAGCTCATTTACCCATGAACTAATTGGATTATCGTAAAATATTCAAATGCACCTTGAATAAATATTGATTCCAACGCCATATCCCGGATATGGTCTTACATGGGATCACTTCTTGATGCCGATGCCATATCCCAGATATGGTCTTATACGGGATCTCAAAGCTCGATGTCGATGCCATGTTCCAAACATGGTCTTATACGAGGTCGTACATGTAACACCCCAAACCCGGCCCATACATCATGACCAGATCTGGTATGCTACGGGTTTAATGTTAAAAGCTTTACTTGGAATGGTTTTGAAAAAAAACTTAGTCGTTTTTGTAGTTATTCATTAAATAGGTGGCACTTGTAGAAAATCTTCGTAATTTATTTTTCCAAAATAGGTGTTATTTAAATTATGTTTGAAAATCCCATTTTGATTTCTTTAAGCATAAGTCTTTGATCATAAATTTAAAAAAAATGTAAACAATAACAAATATCAACTTATAACCTAAGCTATGGTGGCCTTATTACATCAAATAATTTCAAACTTAAAACTTAAAATAAAATGGATAGTGTAAAAACAAATAACTTGATGGCCCCTCGAGTCCGTCTCGGCTCCCATGTCCACGATCTACTGCTCATCTAAAAGAGTAGAGGAAAAATGGAAAGGGTGAGTCACCAAGACTCAGTGTATAAATCCCAAAACAAACAATGACCTGAGGCCCACAAACACATTATGAGCCCTGGCCCATACATGAAGGCAACAATCACAATTACATGATAAATAATAAATGATGAATAGCCCAACCCATCCTAGAATTCCATCCTCTACACACCAACCCATACCAACCATCACACCTCGGGGATTTCTACAATCAACCCTTCTTCTGCTACACACCATAACGACAGCCGTACTGCCTATTCCTATTAATCAGGAATTATTAAACGTGGCATAGCCATCGATCACTATATGACCTAACATTTGAATTTGTGGTTTAACCACCGATCACCAAGTGACCTATCATGCACTTCCCCTTCATTATCATAGTCCCGCCCCATGCATACATACTTGAAAAACAAGGAAACAGGCTTTCACATGAATCGATACTCATAGAGAGGTTTCTATGATTATGTACCTAGCATCCTTTGCAAAACCCTTTTTCGGGTTTTATTCGACTGTCTCCACAGCCTCTTTTCGGCTTCTAGCCCATAACATATAAATTACAGTTAAAAAGTGTGTTAGAGATCTACACACCTGATTATCGTTGGAACAAAGCTTTCTACGTCGATGCTATCCGTAGTCAACACAGCTGCTATCTACCTAAGGTGTTGTTCAGAGGCTAGTAACGAAACATTAGGTTAAGGCACGACTAACGAAAAGAAAACGGTTGATCATCTTAAGGAGAATTGAAATCCTTACCTTGAAATCCTGAAAAGGGATATGAGATTCAGGGGCTAGTGTTTCCAGCTTTTAGATCTAAGAGATCTACTTCAATCCCCGCCGTCGCCCAAAATGAGAACATGAAAAGAGTGGAAGCGTTAGACCGAACCTTAATAGCCACCTGGCCTTGATTCTCAAAAACCGAAAGAGAAAAGAATGGATCTGAGGAAATCAGTTCTTACCTTCACAAGGAAATCGTCAACTCCAAGAAGATCGCGGTTTATGGAGAAATTGGCACAAGAGGAAAAGAATGGGAACAGAAAGTGAAGTGAAGGTTTTAGCTTTTAAGGAAAGTCCGAAAAAGAGAGGAACAAGAAGAGGCTTAGGCATTTTCTGACTTTTAGAAGAAACTAAAAAAAATTACAGAGGAAAACTAAGAATTTTGGCACAGAGAATGAAGAAAAGAATGGGGTTCAAATGTCGGAATTGAAGAGATACCACCCCTATTTATAGAGACTTTCGGCACTTACCTATCAAAACCCGAAAGTGCCCTTCCTGATAACTAACAGTTAAGCAAATAGTAGGGGAAATTTCGGCACCCCTTTGATATGAAGAAACCAATTTCTTCCCTCCTCTAGGTGATGGAATTTCGGCCGACATCTAGCCTTGTAGATAACTCCTTGATTCTTTCCATATCCTTATCTGACTACTCATCCACAGTGTCATGGATAACTCTACCTATTCCTTCCTTTATCAGCACATTATCCACCTTATTATCACATTAAATAAATTCCTAAATTTAGGCATCATTGCCGAACTCCACTACTGTTCTTATAAATGCCGAAAATATTTAAAATAAAAGGTACCAGGCGACTCGAACCTTGGACCATCAATTGACGCCAACTCCCTTCCCTCTTAGTGGCGCCATTTTGCCACTGGGCCACAAGCCCATTTGTGTTTTAAAACACAGCTAATATCTGGTATGCCCTAACTTAACAAGCTTTCCACTAAAGTGTTCAAACTAGAATTTTAACTACAGCCTCGGCCCAAACCTGAGCCCATCCTGAACCCCTTACACATTCTAATTGACATATTAAACGTAGCACACACATCAAATGCAAAGGCCCATTAATTCAGGATGTTACAGTTCTACCCCCTTAAAGAAATTTCATCCTCGAAATTACCTGGTCAGAAAAGATGGGGGTATTGCTGCCGCATTGCTTCCTCTAGTTCCCACGTAGCCTCCTTAGAACCATGATTCTGCCACAGCACCTTAACCAACGGAACCGTTTTCCTTCGCAACACCTTGACATCACGATCCAAAATTTCCACCGGTTCCTCTTCGAAGGATAGATCAAGTCTTACCTCAATTCCCTCCACAGGCACAACATGGGACAGATCCGAACGATAACGTCTTAACATAGAGACGTGAAATACATTGTGAATTTGACTTAACTTCGGAGGTAACTCCAACTGGTAGGCTACTGGTTCTACTCTCTTCAACACTCGGTATGGTCCGATAAATCTGGGACTTAACTTACCCTTCCGTCCAAACCTTAGTACTTTCTTCCAAGGTGATACCTTCAAGAAAACCTTGTCACCCACTACAAATTCGATGTCCCTACGCTTTAAATCAGCATAGGACTTTTTCCTATCCGACGCTTCCTTTAATCGAGCCCGAATTAACTCAACCTTCTCTTCTGTCTCGGTCACCAACTCCGGACCCAAAATCTGACGTTCCCCTAATTTCATCCAACAAATAGGAGTACGACACTTCCGCCCGTACAAGGCTTCATAGGGTGCCATCTGAATACTAGACTGGTAGCTGTTGTTGTAAGCAAACTCTGCTAACGGTAAGAACTCTTCCCAACTACCTCTGAAATCAATGACACATCCTCTCAACATGTCCTCCAAGATCTGAATTACCTATTCAGACTGTCCATCGGTCTGAGGGTAAAACGCTGTACTGAAATCCAACTTCGTACCCAACGCTTGATGCAACACCTTCCAAAATCGTGAGGTAAACCTAGGGTCCCTATCTGATATGATCGATACTGGTACTCCATGCAACCTTACTACCTCCACTATGTATAGCTTATCCAACTTTTGCAAAGAGTAATCGACCCGTATTGGTATGAAGTGAGCAAACTTCGTCAAACAATCAACAATTACCCAAACCGAATCTTTCTTAGTAGGCGTGAGGGGTATCGCACTAACAAAGTCCATTGTGATCCTTTCCCACTTCCATTGCGGAATCTTTACCGGCTGTAATAACCCTGATGGTAACTGATGCTTTGTTTTTACCTGCTGAAAGGTCAAACACTTCCCTACAAACTCGATCACCTCTCGTTTTAGGCCCAGCCACTAAAACTGCTCTCTCAAATCTTACTCCCTCCAGGGTGCATAGCGTATGGACTACCATGCGCTTCTTGCAAAATCCTGTGCCTCAATTCAGGATCCTTCGGCATGCACACTCTCCCTCAAAAACATAATAGCCCTTCCTCATTAATACTAAATTCTACCGATCCATCACTTGACCCTACCGAAAACTTCTCCTTTAGCAACTCATCAGTCTGCTGCTTCTCCTTAACCTGATTGACCCATGAGGGTTTCACTTGAAGTTCGGCTAATAGACTTCCATCGTCATATAAGCTAAGGTGAGCAAACATTTCTCTCAAGTCAGTGATCACCTTACGGCTTAGAGCATCCGCCACTACATTAGCCTTACCCGGGTGATACTCGATCGAGCAGTCATAATCCTTTAACAACTCGATCCACCTCCTCTGCCTTAGATTCAACTCCTTCTGAGTCAGAAGGTACTTTAAACTCCTATGATCCGTGTAGATGACAGATTTCTCCCCGTACAAATAATGCCTCCAAATTTTCAAAGCAAAAACCACCGCCGCCAATTCTAAATCATGGGTAGGATAATTTGCTTCGTGCGATCTTAACTGCCGTGATGCATATGCAACAACCTTTCCATCTTGCATCAACACACATCCTAATCCCATGTGTGAAGCATCACAATAGATTACGAACTCCTTCCCAGCCTCCGGCTGAATCAACACCGGAGCCTCCATCAGAATCCTCTTTAACTTTTTGAAGCTCTCTTGTTGCTTATCAGACCAAACAAACAGAACTCTTTTCCGTAGCAACTTAGTCAACGGTGCCGCAATCAAAGAAAATCCTTCAACAAATCTTCTGTATTGCCCGGCTAACCCAAGAAAACTCTGAATTTCTGCTACCGATTTAGGCGGCTTCCAATCCAACACAGCTTCAATTTTCTGAGGGTCAACCCTAGTCCCCTCTGCCAACACAACGTGCCCTAGAAAGGTAACCTCCGTCAGCCAAAATTCACACCTACTGAATTTCGCATACAACCGCTTCTCCCTTAGAATCTGCAGAACCACTCGCAGATGTGAGTCATGCTCCTCTTCCGATCCTGAATAAACCAGGATATCCTCTATAAACACTACGACGAACCGATCCAAGTAGGGTTGGAACACTCAGTTCATCATGTCCATAAACGCTGCTGGCGCGTTGGTCAATCCAAATGGCATCACCATGAATTCATAGTGGCCATAACGAGTTCTAAAAGCCGCCTTATGAATATCCGCCTTATGAATATCTATCTTCGAAAAGACTGAGGCCCCCTTCAACTGATCGAACAAGTCGTCGATCTTCGGCAATGGGTATTTATTCTTGATGGTCAACTTATTCAGCTGGCGATAATCAATGCACATACGCATTGCTCCATCCTTCTTCTTAACGAATAACACCGGCGCTCCCCAAGGCGACACACTTGGTTGAATAAACCCTCTATCCAGCAACTCCTGAATCTGTGCTTTCAATTCCACTAACTCCTTCAGAGCCATTCTATATGGAGCAATCGATACTGGCGCTGTTCCCAGAAGAAGATCGTTACCAAAATCCACTTCACGATCCGGGGGTAATCCCGGAAGCTCTTCTGGGAAAACATCAGGAAATTCCTTCACCGTCCTGACATCCCCAACAGTTAGTTCCTTGGCTTCCAGAGCTCGAAGAAACATTAGAATTGCCTCGCATCCTTTTCTCACCATCCTTTCTGCTCTTAAGGTGGACACCACATTTGACAAACAGTTCTCCTTTTCACCTATCACCAACACTTCACCACCTTCAGGGGTTTTTAACACCATACTCTTGGCTGCACAATCTACATTAGCTTGATACTTCCCCAGCCAATCCATGCCTAGAATTAAATCAAATCCCCGAACAGTAATTCCATTAGATCCGTCCGAAAAACTATCCCCTGTACTTCTAAAGGTACTTCTCGATAAAGCTTGTTTACCACCACAAAATGTCCTAATGAGCTAACTACAGTCATCTCCGTAGAGGATGTCTCAGAATCTACGCTTAAAGTTTCAAACACCCTACTAGCAACATATGAATGCGTCGACCCAATGTCAATCAATGCAGTGTAAGGCAAGCCAAAAATTTAGAACGTACCGGTTATGACATCCGGTGCGTCAGCCTCCTCTCGACATCTGACAGCATAGACCAACCCCGGCTGTCTCGCCTCAGTGTTTCCTGCCCCTTGGCCTGGTGCTCCACGACCCCGACCGGAACCATTACCACCTCTGACTGCACCACGACCTCTTTGTGGCTGCTGACCTCCTCTGCCAGGCTGAACATTTCCTTGTCCTGTGGGCCCTTCATTGCCCCGTTGCTGCGGACAGTTCCTAACTTGATGGTCCGTAGATCCACACCTAAAACACTTCCCACTGCCCGCCCAACACTCACATACAAGAAATTTACCACATCGGCCACACTTCGGTGTCTGACTAGTAGCAGCAGGTCTCTCATCCTGTCTCGGTCCATCTGACCTGGGCCTTCTCTGAGTACGCCCAGTTACCCCTGACGATCCAAAATTCCTTTTTCCTCTACCCCTATCTCTATCTCGATTCAGTTTTTCTGTCCGCTTAACCTCCTCAGCTATCTTAGCTTTTTCCACAAGCACAGCAAATTCCCTTTCCGGCTGTGGTGCTATCAGTACACGCAAATCGTCCCTCAGACCATCTTCAAACCGAACACAGCGTTTATGGTCTGTGGTCACCATCCCTCGAACATAACGGCTAAGGCGTAAGAATTACGCATCGTACGCAGCCACCGACCTACTTCCTTGCACCAGATTCAGAAATGCTCTACGCTGCGCATCCACATAACTTGTCCCAATGTATTTATCCTGAAACGTCGTTTTGAAGAAATCCCAGGTGATACGGTCAGCCACCGCACCATCCTTAACTGTAAGCCACCATTGATACGCTTCGTCCCGTAGGAGAGATACAATCCCTTTCAACTTTTCCTCCTCCGTGAAATCCAGATCATCCATTATACGTTCCACCGCCTCCAATCAGTACTCAGCTGTACTTGGGGCTATACCCGAAATTCCCCTAAACACTTCTGCCCCATTGGCTCTAAGTCGCTTTGGCACAGATTTTCGGGCTCCTGTGCCCATGCTTGCCCCAGTAACCCTCTCTAAAACCCTTAACATCGCCTGAGATACTGCGTCATCTCCGGCAGTCTTGTCCTGAAATTCCTCCTCCGCAGCTGGTGGTACCGGCATCTCGTTTCCAGATCCATGGCCAGATCCCACTGGTTCTGACACCGTCATCCTACCCCTACCACGGCCACGCGGCAGACGTCCTCGACCCCTTGTACTAATTCTACTGATTCGCGTTTATATGATTAGAAATTTTATGAATTATTAGTTTTCTTCCACTAATTAACCACGAACAGTCTTATGAATAGTAGTTTTAAGAGTTGTTCTTTCGGATCCGCAATTATATCTACAATTCAGTCTCAAGTCCGCATCTCCTAGTTCTAGGAAGCACATACATTCAATCATCAAACATCAACATACAAGTAGCATCCACGAACTTACATTCATCATGTAGGGGTATCTTCGTCATTTCACTATCCAGGGGTATTTTCGTAATTTATCCTACAGGGGTATTTTCGTAATTTTCCAAAATAGGGTTCGTTGGTGATTTTGTGAAATAGGGGTATTTTGGTAATTTTACAATCTGGGGGTATTTCGGTAATTTTGCAATCCGGGGGTATTTCGTTAATTTTACAAATCAAGGGTATTTTGGTCATTTCACAAGTCAGGGGTAATTTAGAAATTTTACAAATCAGGGATATTTTGGTCATTTTACCAATCAGGGGTAATTTAGAAATTTTACAAATCAGGGATATTTTGGTCATTTTACAAATCCAGGGTGTTCTGGGAAATTTTCATAAATCAAGGGTATCTCGGAAATTTCACAAGAGTACGGGGTATTTTTTTTTTTTTTGAAATTTTACAAAGTAGGGTGGCTGGCCCCTTTCGGGTTTTAATTATAAATTTTGGCCAGTCAACAAGTCCTCATGGCTAAGGTGAGCAGTCACTACGCACCAGGTAGGATTCCAGGAAAGAGGAGGTGAGTCACTAGGACTGCTTAAGTACCAAGCTCTCCCTGAATCCAATCCTAAACATGTGCATGCCTGTTGCCACACCCTAACCCCGCGACTTGTTTACAGGTTTGTTTGGTTGAATTAAATCTTATGAATTTAGAGAGTTGTTTAAACTAAGCCTAAAGTCCATCAATGTCTAATATACTAGCCTACGTCTATCAAGCCCAACATATATATCACATCAAGAGTTAGAATACTTACCTGCGTGGATCGGGTGCCGCTAGACTCGAAGGCCATATCTTCATCCAAAACATTTTTCTCAAATTCACAACAAGGTTTCAAATCACTACTAGACCCATTTCACAGCTCGAGTTTTGAACTGGGCTCTGATACCAAAATTGTAACCCACCAAACCCGGCCCATACATCATGACCAGATTTCGTATGCTACGGGTTTAATGTTAAAAGCTTTACTTGGAATGGTTTTGAAAAAAAAACTTAATCGTTTTTGTAGTTATTCATTAAAGATGTGGCACTTGTAGAAAATCTTTGTAATTTATTTTTCCAAAATAGGTGTTATTTAAATTATGTTTGAAAATCCCATTTTGATTTCTTTAAGCATAAGTCTTTGATCATAAATTTAAAGAAAAATATAAACAGTAACAAATATCAACTTATAACCTAAGCTATGGTGGCCTTATTACATCAAATAATTCCAAACTTAAAACTTAAAATAAAAAGGATAGTGTAAAAACAAATAACTTGATGGCCCCTCGAGTCCGTCTCGGCTCCCATGTCCACGATCTACTGCTCATCTGAAAGAGTAGATGAAAAATGGAAAGGGTGAGTCACCAAGACTCAGTGTATAAATCCCGAAACAAATAACGACCTGAGGCCCACAAACACATTATGAGCCCTGGCCCATACATGAAGGCAACAATCACAATTAAATGATAAATAGTAAATGATGAATAGCCCAACCCATCCTAGAATTCCATCCTCTACACACCAACCCGTACCAACCATCACACCTCGGGGATTTCTACAATCAACCCCCCTTCCGCTACACACCATAACGACAGTCGTACTGCCTATTCCTATTAATCAGGAATCATTAAACGTGGCATAGCCACCGATCACTATGTGACCTAACATTTGAATTTGTGGTTTAACCACCGATCACCAAGTGACCTATCATGCACTTTCCCTTCATTATCATAGTCCCGCCACATGCATACATACTTGAAAAACAAGGAAACAGGCTTTCACATGAATCGATACTCATAGAGAGGTTTCTATGATTACGTACCTGGCATCCTTTGCAAAACCCTTTTTCGGGTTTCATTCGACTGTCTACACAGCCTCTTTCCGGCTTCTAGCCCATAACATATAAATTACAGTTAAAAAGTGTGTTAGAGATCTACACACCTGATTATCGTTGGAACAAAACTTTCTACGTCGACGCTATCCATAGTCAACACAGCTGCTATCTGCCTAAGGTGTGGTTCAGAGGCTGGTAACGAAACATTAGGTTAAGGCACGACTAACGAAAAGAAAACGGTTGATCATCTTAAGGAGAATTGAAATACTTACCTTGAAATCCTGAAAAGTGATATGAGACTCAGGGGCTAGTGTTTCTGGCTTTTAGATCTAAAAGATCTACTTCAATTCCCGCCGTTGCCCAAAATAAGAACATGAAAAGAGTGGAAGTGTTAGACCGAACCTTAATAGCCACCTGGCCTTGATTCTCAAAAACCGAAAGAGAAAGGAATGGATCTGAAGAAATCGGTTCTCACCTTCACAGGGAAATCGGCAACTCCAAGAAGATCCTGGTTTATGGAGAAATCGGCACAAGAGGAAAAGAATGGGAACAGAAAGTGAAGTGAAGGTTTCGGCTTTTAAGGAAAGTCCGAAAAAGAGACGAACAAGAAGAGGATTAGGCGTTTTCGGCTTTTAGAAGAAACTAACAGAAATTGCAGAGGAAAACTGAGAATTTTGACACAGAGAATGAAGAAAAGAATGGGGTTCAAATGTCGGAATTGAAGAGATACCACCCCTATTTATAGAGACTTTCGACACTTACCTATCAAAACCCGAAGGTGCCCTTCCTGATACCTAACAGTTAAGCAAATAGTAGGGGAAATTTCGGCACCCCTTTGCCATGAAGAAATCGATTTCTTCCCTCCTCTAGGTGATGGAATTTCGGCCAACACCTAGCCTTGTAGATAACTCCTTGATTCTTTCCATATCCTTATCTGACTACTCATCCACAGTGTCATGGATAACTCTACCTCTTCCTTCCTTTATCAGCACATTATCCACCTTATTATCACATTAAATAAATTCCTAAATTTAAGCATCATTGCCGAACTCCACTACTGTTCTTATAAATGCCGAAAATATTTAAAATAAAACATACCAGGCGACTCAAACCTTGGACCTTTAATTGACGCCAACTCCCTTCCCTCTTAGTGGCGCCAGTTTGCCACTGGGCCACAAGCCCATTTGTGTTTTAAAACACAGCTAATATCTGTTATACCCTAACTTAACAAGCTTTCAACTAAAGTGTTCAAACAAGAATTTTAACTACATCCTCGGCCCAAACCTGAGCCCATTCTGAACCCCTTACACATTCTAATTGACATATTAAACGTAGCACACATCAAATGCAAAGGCCCATTAATTCAGGATGTTACAGTACATAGATGTCGATGCCATATCCCAGACATGGTCTTATACGAGATCTTTCTTTGGTGCCGTAGCCATGTCCCAAACATGGTCTTATATGGGACCTTCCTTATCTTTTCTGAATACATTTATATCATTCTTATTCTGGAACTTTAACCGGGAGTTTAGCTTAACTTATACTCACCATTTCTTCATCGAAGCTCCCTTACTCAAATTTCATAGAAATGACATACATTATCATAATGTTATACAGTTTCAAATATCGAAGCATTATGAAACTTTAACTTCATACAAACTTACCTTAAATCTCAAAATGTGTATCAATGCTCGATTTAGTCCTCGATTTTGTTCTTGCCTCGATTTCAATCCGGGCTTCGCGTTTCTTGATATATAGTAACAATTTCACTTGTTAAATTCACATATTGACTAATTTGACACATAATTCGTATTTTGGAAAAATTACAATTTTGCCCCTAAACTTTCTCATAATTACACCTTTGCCCCTAGGCTCGTAAAACGATTTTCATTCAACTTTATTGTATTTCAAGCCTGGTCGAATCATATTTATAATTATAGCAACCTTCAATTTCTACTATTTCACTCATGTGTGACCATTTTCATAACTTTTACAATTTGGTCCCTACATGTATTTTTCATGAAAATCACTTAGAAAAAGATGTTTACCCTACATCAAACTTTCATAATCTTCCATAAAACATCAAAATACATGCATGTCATACATGGGTAAATTTTTGAACATGAACCCTAGCTAAAAATATAGCTAGGAATAGCTAAATCGAGCTACGAGGGTTTCAAAAATACGAAGAACATTAAATACAGGGCTAGGATGCACTTACAATCAAGCTTGAAAGTTGAAGAAACCCTAGCTATGGAGGGCTTGTAAAATTTGGCTATGGCAAGAAGAAGATGGACACAATTTGACTTCTTTTTCCCTTTTTAGGGCTCCTTTGGATGCCCGTTTTCCTCCAGTGTGGTGAGATTAGGTTATCAATCTCACTGCACTGCTGTTTGGTTCAGTATTCCAGTGCAGTGAAAATTGATTTCAATCTCACTGATGCACTGAAACGTGACTGGAGATGAGAGCAGCAGTTAAGGCAATTGGGGTAGTAGGTATTTTTAACAGACAAAAATACCCATTTTTGAACATCTTCCTTCTCCATCCAGGTACTTTCCTCCTACTTCTATTTTTCATCTTTTAATTTTCTTTTTCCTTTACATCAATACAGCTTTTTGTATGTCTTCTCTTCTCAGGGCTACTGTTTCGTTTCTCAGGGTTTTTTGTTTTTCTTACTGAGATTATGATTCTTAAAGCTAAGACCTTGTCTGGGTTTTTTTTTCTCTCATTGAATTATTTCTGTTGGTGAATTAATGCAATTTTTTTTCTCTCATTTTTTCTGTTGGTGAGATTAAATCTAAGACCTTGTCTGGGTTTTTTTTTTGTTTTTTTTTCTCTCATTTTTTTTCTCTGATTCGTCATCAGAAGTTAACAGATATCTTGATGATTCTTTTAGTAAATTCAAGGATCAAAATTCTCATGAGCTGAGTGTTGCTCTAGTTGATCATTCATGGCATAGAAGATGTTTAAATTTTTTTGTTAGCAGTTGATTGATATTCAGTTCAGGGGATGAATTTTAATTTTGCAAGTTTTTTAATGGCTTTGCCATTTATATGATATTCAAGTTATTTAATTCCATATTCGGTTCATTGGGTTGAGTTCTATTTTGGAATTTTTAACTGGCTTTCCGATTTACATTGTATTCGAGTTCTATATGTTGATACAAAGAAAATGCATCTGGGAACATAAAAGCAGGATCCCTAATCTGACTTTCGAATGGTTCTTTTCACCTAACACTTCTTTTTTTTCTTATATAATATATGTTATTAAATGGGAAAGAGGATAAGGTTTTATGTTTTGAAAATGTTGTTGCTCTGCTTGCCAGTTTGAATATGATAACTATTTGAATCTCAGAATGCTTAAGTTGCTTCAACTAGCTAATGCAATTGAAAAACAAATTCTTAACTTACATTTGAGGTCAAGGTGCAAGGCTTAAGTTTACAATTAATGGGGGACTTTGGTAGTGAGAAATGGAGTTGGAAATAAAAGGGGCTCCCTGTTGGCTTGCTCTAGATAAGTTTTTGGAAGTAATTGTAGATAACTCGAGTATTCGTTTGTAAGTTGACTTTCCTTAGTTTGTATGTGCTAACTCTGTTGTGCAGTAGGTCTCTTGGACTATTGTTTTTTTTCTGCCAGAAACATGCCATTAACAGTTCGAGTAGTGTTTCCTTTTCATGAAAACATTGTCCTTCACATATATGTAGTTTCTATTTCTTCAATCATCATATTTTGATTGGAAATGCTGAGAAGGCCGCAAATCTCGTATCTCATGAACATGAAAAGTAACTGATAAAGTAAAATCAAATTAGTGATTCTTCAGGTTATATGCAGGAACTATATTCCCTTCATGTTTCTTGATTCATATTCTGGGTTGTGGAGTTCAAACCAACAATGCCTTGTTTTGACAGCTCAAAACTAAGGCTTAATATGATCTGACAAAAATGTCACTTGTTAATGAAAGAAATTTACTGCTAAAGAAATTTACTGCTAAAACCATGAAAAATCTGTCGAAGGCACTAAGAGCAAATACTGCTGTTGTGAGCATATGATTTGGACATACATACTCCTCTACAAACATATATATATGATGTTGAATTAGTTCATGTAAAATGTTGTCTCATAGCTAGAGGTTGGGTAATTAGTTGCTAATCCAAGGAATGGACTACTGCTTCCTGCTATCGATATTCTTCTTCTTCCTTATATCTGTTTTGCTTTCTTTGGTTGTCTCTTCACTGCTGCCTTCTACTCATACTTTGTCAAAACTTAATGCACCGTCCAATTCATGTTAGCATTGGTTAATTATGTTTCAAGCAGGATGTTTCATAGGTTGAAACTTGTTTCTCTGATGTTCAAGCTATGTGTATAATGATATCTTCTTGTAACATTTAGTTTTAGCTACAGTTAACAATTGTCATTATTAATTGACTAGTGTTGTCAACATTCTATATTGTTTGTTGGTTATGAAAGATTAAGAACCAAAAACATATGTCGGGTTAGGAGAAAGTAACCTTTGCTTGGCAAAGTAATCGTAAATTAGGTTATTATGTACTCCCTGACCTACCTAAAGAGTTTGTTATGGAATTCAAACATAGTATAGGAACTAAATCATGTTCAATGCCCTATTTCCATGATCATTGTTTTCTTGTATCCATCAGAAAAAAATGACGAAGACCACTCCATATTCAGTAACTGATCTTCCTTTTTCTCTCTCAAAAAAATGTTAATCATCTTTGTGATGATAAGTAATAGGAGACCAGATTCGACAGAAGCTGTCATGTTTCAGCTTTATGCATAGTGTTTTCATATTCCACAGATCATCTACACCAACCTTTTATGTTTCGTATATGCAGATGCTGCTCTCGTCTTTTTGACTGTCTCTCTCTGTAGGTCTTCAATCGCCATCTAAGGGTTCGGATAAGTTCAAATCTGTTTTCAAAATTTCCAGAAAAACCTTCAACTATATATGTTCACTTGTGAAGGAAGATATAATGGCTAAGCCAGGAAGTTTTACATTTTCAAATGGTAAACCTGTGTCTTTCGAAGATCAAGTGGCTGTAGCTTTAAGAAGGCTAAGCTCTGGTGAATCGCTGGTGATAGTTTGTGACTTGTTCGGGCTGCACCACTCAACCGTCTCACAACTGACGTGGCGCTTTGTGGAGGCCATGGAAGAAAGGAGTCTTCACCACCTGCGATGGCCTTCGACTGAAGAAGAAATGATGGAAATAAAATCCAAATTCGAAAAGATTCAAGGTCTTCCCAATTTAATGTAAATACATGGCTTACGATTTTGATTTCATTGTCTTTTTTCATGAGTTTTACTTGATGTTTGCATAATTTAATTTGCTAATACAGTCTAAACATGGTGCAAGCCAGGTAAAGTTAGGATAATTTAATTTGCTATTACACTCAACTATTGAAGCTATTACAATCAAGTCATTCCTGATCCATTGTAACATAAATGAGATCAAGCCATATATTACAACTTGATCTTATTGCCAAGCATTTCTACAGCACTAAAAGATATGCAGAAACAACTTTATTGTAACATAAATGCTTCTCAAGTCAATTAAACTTATGTCTTATGTTACTTTTTTTTTATTAAAAACTATTCGTTTAGATACTTCAAAATTTAATCCAAGTATAATGTTACTATTTGCAAAAATAATATTTATCATTGTTATAAAAGAATATTTAACTATAAAAAATTAAAAATAATAATCATTTTATCTAATAAATAAATTAAATTGATTATATAATTCATTAAAATATTTATAATAAAATATTAGAAGATACATTTTAATATTTTATTAAATGAAATTATAAATTCACATATTTTAATAATTTTATATAAGTAAAATAATTTAAAAACTTCTATTATATATCAATTCTAATCTGATGTCCTTAATAGTCATTTTATATTCTCACCTCACCGCTACAGCTGCGTTTGAATCCAAACACACATTCCACCATTATTTCTAATCTCACCGCTATAGTATCCAATCTCACCGCTACAGTAACTAATCTCACCGGAGGTAAACACACCGCCCATCCAAACTAAGCCTTAATCTTTTATTTACCCAATGACAAAAATGCCCTTAATGACCCTTTCTTGAGATTTTTCCTTCCCATGTCCAATTTTGTCCATCATCCAATATAATGGTCTAATTTCTAAATAAGGACCTCTAGTAATTTTCATAATTTTATTTCATACTTAAATATTCTAAAATCTCACATTTTCAATTCTTTGCAATTTAGTCCTAATGGACAATTAAATCACTAATTAATAAAATTTCTTCATGAAATTTTCACACAAGCATGCAACCACCTCATAAGCATAAAGACCATAAAAACTTATATTTCTACTTCGAATTTGTGGTCTCGCACCACTATTCCGGCTAGGCCCTAAGTCGGGCTGTTACATAGTCCCTTGGTTACTCTAGGAGAAATTAGGGTGGTTTCGCAACGATGGGTTATAGGAATTGGATTGTAATCCTTTCCTTACTCGGTTTTGGTTTCGGTTACCCATCTAATACATAGATTCTGGGTTCGATGGAGATTATTTGAACAGATGACCTTCCCTGCAATAGACATAGGCTACATTTTCAAATTGATTCAGTGGATGTGCTGGAAAACTATTAAACCCATTAGTGATAAAAATTCCCTGCAGTACCTGATATGCGAGTGAAGTAAGAGCGTCTACTTCATTTATTCCAGCGACTCGCCTTCCTGACGCTGCTCGATTGGTTGGCCATTGATAATTGCTACAAGCAATCCTCTCGATAATTTCATAAGCCTCATTGTAAGACTTAGAAAGGAGAGTACAGTTAATAAAAGCGTCCACTACCATCCTCGTGTGAGCATTGAAACCATTATAGCAACTAATTACCCAACCTCTAGCTATGAGACAACATTTTACATGAACTAATTCAACATCATATATATATGTTTGTAGAGGAGTATGTATGTCCAAATCATATGCTCACAACAGCAGTATTTGCTCTTAGTGCCTTTGGCAGATTTTTCATGGTTTTAGCAGTAAATTTCTTTCATTAACAAGTGACATTTTTGTCAGATCATATTAAGCCTTAGTTTTGAGCTGTCAAAACAAGGCATTGTTGGTTTGAACTCCACAACCCAGAATATGAATCAAGAAACATGAAGGGAATATAGTTCCTGCATATAACCTAAAGAATCACTAATTTGCCAAAAATTCTTTAACTCTTTTCTCATCTGCGTTTCTCGCAAAAGACGGATCTCGATTCATAGGCCGCTGCAGATCAATATCATCCATCTATTCCCAACCGGTTTTGGTAAGTGTTGAGGAAGGAGTGTAGCCGCATTCTGTTGATCTCCGGGATTTGTTTGGCTTGAGTTGTAAGCCTAAAGATTTCAGGAGTGGTCGATTCAGGTAAGAGATTTTATTTCAGGATTTAGTTTCTTATGGGTGGTTTCACTGCATTAACCTGATTTAGTGATAAGGTGATATGGATTCTGTTACCAGCCGAACATTAGGAGGGGTCAGATCTGAGACCGCAACCCCTAAGTTCAAAAGGAGAGTAGTATCTGCGGTTCGTGACTGGCCACTTTGGTGTGGACCAGCATCTGAGCAAGAGAGTGGGCAGATCGTGGTGGTGTCGATTGACTACAGCATCAGCGTAGATAGTGTCATATTGCGAGTAATCAGGTGTGTAACTCTTACACACTTCATTCACTACGATCGAATCTGGTTATGTCACTGCGGAAAGGCAGTTGGAAATATTTTTGACTTTAGAATAAAACAAGAAAATTTATTAACTTTTGAAAAACTATATCCATTTGATATTGTATGAAAACTTATTATATAAAATGTCTAAATTTCGAAAGAAAGTTTATTAACACATCTTGCACAAGTAGGTTGCTAAAATAAAATTATTTAAATCAAAGTAAATCAAATTAATCAATCCATAATTAAAGTAGTACCAAAGATAATTAAAGGCCATTATTACAACCCAAAGTCTAAACAAAATACTTAAAATAGATTGGCTTAAAATGTTTATACGACTTCTTCTGCATGGGCCACCTTGTCCTCTCCGAACCCGGTCCAACCCTACGCATCACCTGAAATGGTTAAGGAAAAACAGGGTGAGTCCACTGACTCAGTGCATAATCACAACACATATTTCCACTCGTATGGGCTTGGCCCATACCCACACAGTCCTCGTACAAAACATGCAAGAATGCATTTCAGCCCAACCTACTATCCAACCGTAACACCAACCTTAGCAGACTCCCTGCCTAAGGCCGTGGATAATCCACCACTGACCACATCGTGATCCATAAACCTTACCTTGGCAAGCTCGCTGCTCAAGGCCGTGGCTGAGCCACCGATCAACCAAAGTGATCCCAATAGCATAATCCGTCTACGGTGATGCACATAGCCATCAACGCCGATATGGGCACCTAGCCAACACCTCCCTTGAGGTAGCGCACAGCTAACCCTCAAGCGCTAATGTCGCCCGAGCTAACATTAGACCACGTACATCCATGTACACTCCTTCCTCCATCGATCAAATCCACCTCCCATGTATGTATGTAAAAATGTAGCATGTCAGATCATAACAAAAGAGCAGGCATCACATGTTAATTACCATATCATGTATATATATCATAAATAACTTAATATCAAAGACTTTACTCACCTGATGTCCAATTACCCAAAATAAGCATTCACCACTCAAGCCATTATAATCGGCTACCACACATCATGCATATGTATAAGCATTAGCAAGCAAATAACTGAGAAATAGTGCGATGATTATGCACCTAATTGATACAACTGATCCACTCTCGAAATGCTACTTAATGCTTTTGCAAACGCTGACTATACCACTACAAAGAAATTCTCCTGCGTTAGGCTCTTCTCCCCTACAATCGGCCTTAGCATCATATACTTAACAACCTTAGACTTAATCGAATACCAAATACATAACTTACCAAAATAGACCCTTACCACCACTTACCAAGTCGACTGCTAACAAACGGAGGCTTGACTGACTACTTCAACCCCAGAGTACCTTTAACAACGATTGCAACCGGAAACCCAACAAGATCTATGCTAATATTAAGCCAAGGTGCTACCAAATTGAAGGAAGGAAATTCGGTACAAAGGTGGGGTGTAGATTCGGTTAGCAATGAAAGAAAATCAATGGAAAGGAGGTAGGAGTTTCGACCAAAGGTTTGAGAAGAGGAAAGAAAGGTATAGGTGGTGTACTTTCGGTTTAGCACAAAATGGAAGAGAAGAGAGATGAAAGGGTGAGTGATTCGGCCAAGGATCCAAAGAAGAGAAAGAGGGAAGATAGCAATGGAGGTTTCGGCTTAGGAGAAATGGGAAGAACAAATGGAGAATTTGTGAAGCAAAATTCGGCAAGAAAGCAAATGGGAAAAAGCCAAAAAGATGAGCATCTCCCCTACTTATACTACTAAAATCGGCACCCACCTAACACCCTCCAAAAACCCAAAAATGCCCTCCCCTAGCTCCCCAAAACCGGCCACTTCTCAACCCCTCACAAAAATCCCAAGATTTTCTCCTATTTTCACTCTACACCCATCATTCAAACTATTTCAAATTCAAACCACCTCAAGTCTTCTCTTAGCCATTCATTCAAAAAGGTTTGAACAAGTCAAAAACCTCCTTTTAAGGTGCCAACCGAAACCAACTCTCCCCCTTGCTCATGACGCAAAAACAAATCAAAATGCTGCCTTTGCAGCTCGAACCTGAGGCCCCTTAGCACCCTTGAGGCGTCACTTCTCCATGCCTTATGTGGCGTCTACCCTGCCACTCTGCCAAGCCATTCTTTGCGTCATATCTTCACCCAAAATTTCTCTTAAGACCCAACTTTGCCAAGCTCCCCTTTTAACCACTAAAACTGAAAATTTCCTAAGGCATTCCCCCACCACCTAGGGTTCTCAAGACCCCTAAAACTCACCCGACCACACACTGAAGTGTGCCAACACCTGAGTTATGCACCAAATGCATAACCCCTAGAACCAGGGTGTTACAATTCTACCCTCCTTAAAATAATTTCTTCCTCGAAATTTCTTGTCTAGACTAACACCACACTACGCTATAGCTGCGCACTCTGATCTTAAAGAGTTATCATATTTCTAGGCACAGTATCTATCATACTCAAAGTTCTAGATACTTTACGAGCAACAAAGTAAACAGTCACCAAAACGAACAAAACAACAGAGAATATTCCAAACATAAGATACTTACCCGCTGACACATCCGGCACATCATTATCCTCCCTCCGACGGACCGCATAAACCAGACCTGGCTGTCTTGCCTCAGTGCCACCATTACCGCGATCTACTGCTCCACGACCTCGGCCGGAACCATTTCCTCCATGGTTCGGACCCCGTCCTCTTGCTGCTTGCTGACCACCTCTGCCTGGTTGCACATAACTTTGGCCTTCTGTTCGAGTCCTATTCAGATTCTGGGGACAGTCCTTAACCAGATGAGACTTGGACTTGCATCTAAAGCATTCCCGAACCCGATTCCAACACTCGCCAACATGATACCTTCCGCACTGCGCACACGGACGATCTGGATTTCCGGCGGCTGGCTTAGCAATACGAACAGGAGTCTCGACCCTTGGTCTTTTCTGAACCCTCTCAAACACTTCTGGGGATCCAACACTTCTCTTATCACGGTTTCTTTCTCTGTTGTGCCTCTCAGCCTTCTTGACCTCCTCAGCTATCCGAGCTTTCTCCACTAATACAGCGAAGTCTCTTTCCCGTTGCGGAGCAATCAAAACTCGCAGCTCATCCCGTAGCCCATCTTCAAATCTGACGCATCTCTCATAATCTGTTGCCACGATGCCCTGAGCATACCAGCTCAAACGTAGAAACTCAGCTTCGTACTCCGCTATTGACTTGCTACCTTGCACCAAATTAAAAAACGCCTTCCTCTGAGCGTCCACATAGCTTGCTCCGACATACTTCCCTTCGAACTTGATCTTAAAGTAACCCCAGTCCACTCGATCCACAGGTGCACTTTCCTTAACAGTGAGCCACCACTGGTAGGCTTCATCCCGCAGCAATGAAACAACACCCTTAAGCTTCTCCTCAGCAGCTAAGTCTAGGTCGTCCACAATCCTTTCCACTGCCTCAAGCCAGTACTCTGCCACGTTCGGAGCTACCCCAGACACTCCTCTGAAAACCTCAGCTCCATTCGACCTAAGTCTTTCGGGCACTGACTTCCGAGTCCCACTGCCCCCATTGGCTTCTGCCACTCGCTCAAGCACCCGCAGCATAGCCTGCGATACCGCGCCATCTCCTCCGGTCTGATCCTGCTGTTCAACCTCAACAGCTGGTGGTGGCGGCGCATCACTCTCTGACCCATGACCAGACCCAACCGGTTCCGATACTGCCATCCTACCTCTACCACGTCCACGAGTATTGCGACCACGTCCCCTAGAACTCATATCTAGCGTCGCGACTTAATCTGTTTAAAAGTTTTATACATTAGACATTTTGTTCCACTGTTTCCACGATCAAATTTTATGAAAAGAAGTTTTCAAAAGTGGTTCTTTCGATCACACACAAGTTTCATCTAAGGTTCTCTATTCTAATTCAGAGAATTACACATTCAACACACCATTAAAGCATTCCTGTCTACTCCCAACCCAGGGGTAATTTCGTCATTTCCTATAGTGGTATTTCGGTAGTAACTCAGGGTCAATTTTGACAATAGGTTTCGAATTAAAGATATTTACAAAATCTCAGGGGTCATCTTGAAAATTTGTTTCTCAAATTAAAGATGTTGCAAAAATTGCAGAAATTGGAGTTATCTCAGTAATTTTGGAAATCATGGGCATTTTCGTAAATTCTCCAAATCGGAATATCACAATATTTCACAAAATAGGATTTTCTGATATTTGGTAAAATAGGAATATTCCAGTAAAAGTCGAGAGAAATCTGGAAATTTAGAAACCCAAGGGCGTTTTGGGAAATTTTATCAACCAGGGGTATTTTCGTAAATTTTCACAAACCAGGGTATCTTAAAATTTTGAAAACTCGAGATTTTGGTATTTTGCATAGTAAAAAGCATTTTATCAAAAATTAAGGGTAGTACGGTAATTTTACAATACAGGGGCATTTTTGTAATTTTGCCACTAGGGGTATTTTAGTAATTTTGTAAATTGAGAAAACGTCTCTCAAAAATCAAACTTAGAGTTTACAAACCAAAGGGGTAAATTTGAAAAATTTTAAAACAGAGGGTTTTAAAACAGTAAGGCTGATCCCTTGCGGGTTTTAACACTTGGTTAAGCCTATGAACAAGTCCTCTTGGTTAAGGTGAACCGTAGCTACGCACCAGGTAGGATTCAAGTAAAGAGGAGGTGAGTCGCTAGGACTGCTTAAATACCAAGCTCTTACTGAATACCACTCCTAGACATGCGTACAGCGGTTACCACACCTTAACTCGGTGACTTACTTCACAGGTTTGTTTAATAACCTTAAGTCTTATGCATATGTTTGAGTAGACTAGTCCTAGGGTCCAATAGTCCTAATATTCTAATCTACGAGCCCAAACTAAGCCCATAATAAATCACACAAGCAAATCACTTCAAGAGCTAGAAGTACTTACCTGGTGGACTACGGGCCGGAGGTACAGGTGCCATGCCAAGTTAAACCTGAAAACCTTTTTTAAAAGCCCATATCTTGAAAAGCCCATCTTTGAAAACTATTTTCGGGCCCAAAACCTCAAAGTCCGAGTTTTGAACCGGGCACTGATACCAAACTGTAACATCCCCAAACCCGACCCATTCACTACGACCGAATCTGGTTATGTCACTGGGGAAAGGCAGTTGGAAATATTTTTGACTTTAGAATAAAACAAGAAAATTTATTAACTTTTGAAAAACTATATCCATTTGATATTGCATGAAAACTTAGTATATAAAATGTCTAAATTTCGAAAGAAAGTTTATTAACACATCTTGCACAAGTAGGTTGTTAAAATAAAATTATTTAGATCAAAGTAAATCAAATTAATCAATCCATAATTAAAGTAGTACCAAAGATAATTAAAGGCCATTATTACAACCCAAAGTCTAAACAAAATACTTAAAATAGATTGGCTTAAAATGTTTATACGACTTCTTCTGCATGGGCCACCTTGTCCTCTCCGAACCCGGTCCAACCCTACGCATCACCTGAAATGGTCAAGGAAAAACAGGGTGAGTCCACTGACTCAGTGCATAATCACAACACATATTTCCACTCGTATGGGCTTGGCCCATACCCACACAGTCCTCGTACAAAACATGCAAGAATGCATTTCAGCCCAACCTACTATCCAACCGTAACACCAACCTTAGCAGACTCCCTGCCTAAGGCCGCGGATAATCCACCACTGACCACATCGTGATCCATAAACCTTACCTTGGCAAGCTCGCTGCTCAAGGCTGTGGCTGAGCCACCGATCAACCAAAGTGATCCTAATAGCATAATCCGTCTACGGTGATGCACATAGCCATCAACCGCCGAGATGGGCACCTAGCCAACACCTCCCTTGAGGTAGCGCACAGCTAACCCTCAAGCGCTAATGTCGCCCGAGCTAACATTAGACCACGTACATCCATGTACACTCCTTCCTCCATCGATCAAATCCACCTCCCATGTATGTATGTAAAAATGTAGCATGTCAGATCATAACAAAAGAGTAGGCATCACATGTTAATTACCATATCATGTATATATATCATAAATAACTTAATATCAAAGACTTTACTCACCTGATGTCCAATTACCCAAAATAAGCATTCACCACTCAAGCCATTATAATCGGCTACCACACATCATGCATATGTATAAGCATTAGCAAGCAAATAACCGAGAATTAGTGCGATGATTACGCACCTAATTGATACAACCGATCCACTCTCGAAACGCTACTTAATGCTTCTGCAAACACTGACTATACCACTCCAAAGAAGGTCTCCTGCGTTAGGCTCTTCTCCCCTACAATCAGCCTTAGCATCATATACTTAACAACCTTAGACTTAATCGAATACCAAATACATAACTTACCAAAATAAACCCTTACCACCACTTACCAAGTCGACTGCTAACAAACGGAGGCTTGACTGACTACTTCAACCCCGGAGTACCTTTAACAACGATTGCAACCGGAAACCCAACGAGATCTATGCTAATATTCGGCCAAGGTGCTACCAAATTGAAGGAAGGAAATTCGGCACAAAGGTGGGGTGTAGATTCGGTTAGCAATGAAAGAAAATCAATGGAAAGGAGGTAGGAGTTTCGGCCAAAGGTTTGAGAAGAGGAAAGAAAGGTATGGGTGGTGTACTTTCGGTTTAGCACAAAATGGAAGAGAAGAGAGATGAAAGGGTGAGTGATTCGGCCAAGGATCCAAAGAAGAGAAAGAGGGAAGATAGCAATGGAGGTTTTGGCTTAGGAGAAATGGGAAGAACAAATGGAGAATTTGTGAAGCAAAATTCGGCAAGAAAGCAACTGGGAAAAAGCCAAAAAGATGAGCACCTCCCCCCTACTTATACTACTAAAATCGGCACCCACCTAACACCCTCCAAAAACCCAAAAATGCCCTCCCTTAGCTCCCCAAAACCGGCCACTTCTCAACCCCTCACAAAAATCCCAAGATTTTCTCCTATTTTCACTCTACACCCATCATTCAAACTATTTCAAATTCAAACCACCTCAAGTCTTCTCTTAGCCATTCATTCAAAAAGGTTTGAACAAGTCAAAAACCTCCTTTTAAGGTGCCAAAACTGAAACCAACTCTCCCCCCTTGCTCATGACGCAAAAACAAATCAAAATGCTGCCTTTGCAGCTCGAACCTGAGGCCCCTTAGCACCCTTGAGGCGTCACTTCTCCATGCCTTATGTGGCGTCTACCCTGCCACCCTGCCAAGCCATTCTTTGCGTCATATCTTCACCCAAAATTTCTCTTAAGACCCAACTTTGCCAAGCTCCCCTTTTAACCACTAAAACTAAAAATTTCCTAAGGCATTCCCCCACCACCTAGGGTTCTCAAGACCCCTAAAACTCACCCGACCACACACTGAAGTATCCCAACACCTGAGTTATGCACCAAATGCATAACCCCTAGAACCAGGGTGTTACAATGTGCTACCCTTATGGGCATAAACGAGGACTCCGGGTAAGTCCATTCTGATTTGGTTAATATTAAATGCCTCGATTAAGTTGCATAAGTTATGATATGATATCCTTGTATGTTTTGCATAATATCTATGCCATGAAAAGTATGTTCATTGATGTGGGTATGATGAGAGGAGGGGGAAGGATGATTTAGACAGTCACCAGTGGTGTTGACCACGCAGTGGGTTGGCCCCGCTTTACATATATTATTGTGACTAAGTCTTGTGGTTTTGACCACTAGTGGTGTTGACCACATATAACTATTTTGTGACTCGTCCCTGTGGCTTGATACCATCGTGGGTTGGCCCCACATAGCGATACGGGATTGTCACCAGTGGTGTTGACCACAAGGTGGGTTGGCCCCACCATAGTATTTTTGACTCCGGTCACTAGTGGTGTTGACCACATGATTATTATTTGTGACTTCGTTCACCAGTGGTGTTGACCACACGTATGTGATTTGTGACTCCAGTCACCAGTGGTGTTGATCAGATGGGGTAGATACCAGGAGTTTCGGATGGTTAGGTTTTGGGTTGCATGACATACATATTGATTTATGAACTGTGTAAGGGTTATATTTTTGGGATGGGGATTTATGCACTGAGTCTCGGTGACTCACCCCTTCCTTTGCATATTGCAGGTGACTCATAGATCGCGGATGCGGAGCCGGGGCAGACTCGAGGTGGCCATGCACATTATTTTCGGGTTTTGTTTTAAATTACTAATATGGATTTATTTACTTTAAGTTTGATTTTCGGGTTGTAATAAGGGCATTAACTTTCGTTTGGAGTTTATCTATCTGCTTAAATTATCACGAAAAATTTTATATAAGTTAAACAAACCGGCATGCCTAAATAACCTTTAAAATGAATGTTTTCTAAAATTCACAACTTATCGGGTTTTTCTAAAACTTTACCGTCGGGTAATAACAAACTAGTAGCATCAATAGGATAACTCGATTTTCCTAAAACCCAATTGGAAACGGTTTGGCAACTAGATTAAACCTATTTCGGATCTCCAATAAAAAAAAACCAACGGCTTTCTTAAAATAAGAAACAACACACAATTTTCCAACCATGTTTTTACTAAATCAAACAACTCATTTTAAGTAATGACTCCCTCCCCTCAAAAATTAAATTTACAAACTGCTTCCTTAGTAATCGTTTTCTCCTGTGACATACCAGATTCGGTCGTGGTATGTTGACCGGGTTTGGGGTGTCACATATATTGCTTATATATTTGATTCTAGAGTTTCAGAATTAAAGTTAGAATTGGTTTCGATTGTGTGTGAGTTCACAAATGTATTTCCAGAAGATTTGTCAGGGTTACAGCCAATTAGAGAGGTTGAGTTTGCTATTGAATTAATGTCGGGAACATCTCTGATATCGATAGCTCCTATAGAATGACACCTACAGAATTAAAAGAGTTTAAAGCATAGTTACAAGAGTTGATAGATAGGGCTTTGCTTGATCCAGCTTTTCTCATTATGGAGCTCATGTGTTATTTGTTAAGAAAATGGACGAGTTTATGCGATTGTGAATTGACTACCGATAGCTCAACAAAGTTACGATAAAAAACAAATAACCTTTTGTATGTATAGATGATTTGTTTGATTAGTTGAAAGGTGTGTCAGTATTCTCAAAGATCAATCTTCATTTTGGTTATTATCAGTTACAATTTAACGACTCAAATGGGCTGAAAACTGCTTTCAGAACTAGGTACGAACATTATGAGTTTCTTGTTATGCCATTTGGTTTGACTATTGCACCTGCTGTGTTTATAGACTTGAGGAATAGAATATTCAAATCGTATTTAAACATATTTGTTGTTGTATTCATTGATGACGTTCTGATCTATTGATGAGATGAGACAGAGCATGCCAAGCATCTGAGAATTGTTTTGCAAACTTTATGCGAAAAATAACTATTCACTATGTTCAGCAAATGTGAGTTCTAACTCCGAGAAGTTGGATTTTTGAAACATGTAGTGTTGGCAGATAGTATTAGAGTTGATCTGACTAAAATCTCAACTGTGGTGGACTAAAAACCTTCGAGAAATGTGTCAAAACTCAGAAGTTTTCAAAGATTAGCCGGATATTATAGAAGATTTGTCAAAGGATTTTTGATGATTGCTTCACCGTTGACGAAACTTCTTTAGAAAGATTTCAAATTTGGATAGTATAAGAAATGTCAGCAAAGTTTTAGCCAGTTAAAAGCATTGTTAACCGAGCCACCTTTGTTGGTTCAACCAAATTCTGGTAAAGAATTTGTGATGTGGTGATGCTTCATTGAATGGTTTAGGCTGTGTTTTGATGCAAAAAGGCAAAGTGATAATGCTTCTCGATAGTTGAAACCGCACGAAAAGAATTATGTGACTCACAATTTGGAGCTTGCAGCTATTGTATTTGCTTTAAAGATTTGGCGACACCATTAGTACGGGAAAAAATGTCATATCTTCATGGATTATAAAAGCCTAAAGTATTTGATGTCACATAAAGATTTAAACTTGAGACAACGTAGATGGCTTGAATTGTTGAAAGACTATGATTTGATCATCGACTATCATATGAGAAAGGCTAATGTTATTGTTGATGCACTGAGTAGAAAATCTCTATTTGCTTTGCGAGCTTTGAACACACAGTTAGCATTGATTGATGATATTTCAATTTTAGCTGAATTGAAAAAGCTAGACCGATGTTTGTACAACAGATTAGTGAAGCTAAAAAAAGTGACGATCATGTGATAGCTAAACGGAAATAGATTGAGGTGACATCTGATACAGATTTTCATGTTGGTTCATACATTATATTTTAGAAATCACATATGTGTTCCAAACAATTCTGATATCATTCAGAAGACTTTACGGGAAGCTCATAACAGTACCTTATCTACACATCCTAGTAGCAATAAAATGTACGGTGATTTGCAACTGAGGTACTAGTGGCCTAGAATGAAATGAGAAATTTCAGAGTTTATATCAAAATAATTAATCTGTCAGTAAGTTAAAGCTGAACATCAGGTACCTTCTAGTTTATTACAACCTGTGATGATTCCAGAGTGGAAATGGGAATGTGTCACGATAGACTTTGTATTGGGATTGTCTTTATCCCTGAGAAAGATAGTGTACCACCTCTAACCCGTATTCGTCGCCGGAATAGGGTTACGAAGCATCACCGGAGTTAACATTTCAAAACTATCAAAATTTTAAATCATTTACTTCACAACATCAATCATATCAAATTCCATCAATAACATACATATTGTCCCTTATACGAGCCCTCGAGGCCCTAAAATTACATTAGAAACAAATCAGGACTAAATAGGAAACATATAATTTTTTTTTAGGAAAAATATGAAAAATTTCAAATTGCAGGGGTCACACGGCCAAGTGGTCAGGCCATTTGACTCACACGGCTGAGGCACAGGCCAGGGTCTCAAGCCGTGTGGGCATTCGAAGTAGGGACACACGATCGTGTCCCAGCCCGTGTCCGTGCTCGTGTAACTCTCTGACTTGGGCCACACGGCCAAGCCACACGTCCGTGTGCTAGGCCTTGTAACTCTAGAAATGTAACCTTTAAAACCCTATAGGTGACACACGGCCGTGTCTTAGGCCGTGTGGACAAGAAATAGGCCATTTTCAAGCCATTTCTTTCACCCAAAATATGCTTATACATACAAGCCTTTGCACCTATTTCAAGCATTCAAAAATATACCTAAAACATGCATAATAAAGCTAGATCAATATGGTATTTATCCATACCACCAATATATCCAAAAGGCACCTCAAAGCATGCACACAACTTAACACACATATGCATAATTGATCACCTTGCCATTATTTTAGAACATGCCATGCTTAATTTATACCTTGTCATTAAATCTTATCATTTGAACTATAGTTTTCATGCATCCTAAATATACATATTTGACCATAACTCATCCATATATATATATATATATATATATATATTCAAAATCCATACGAAGTTATACCATAATTAACCGCATGCCAAAATCACATTCAAACATACCAATTTGGTTATTCAAAACACAACTTAAAATGACCATTTCAACTCCAACCATCAAAGCCATCTAAATGACACAAATCTAACCATATCCACATGGTTTCCATAATCAACATGTATACAAGCCATATTTCAACCATGCACATCTATTCAAAACCTTTCCAAAGCATACCATATCTTGACAATGTTGAGGTCAATTCATCATATATCATTTTGGCCATTCAAACATGCTTTAACACATTATCAAATTAACACATATCAACAAGGCACCAAATGTACCAAGGCTACATCATCCAAAATGACATGTACATGTCAAACGCATCAACTAACATTCAATTAATCATCAACCATAAGTCCACCTATACATGTCATTATAACCTTAACCAAGACATCAAAATCTACCGATATAATTGCTGGAGAGTGTGATAGATCTTCGATGAGCTTCCAACCCGATTGAGCTTCCGATAATTTGAAAAGTAAAGGAAAAACAACTACGTAAGCAATGAATGCTTAGTAAGCTCGAATAAAATTTAGTCATATCAATCCATTTCAAGTATGAAATTTATACATATCAAGAATAATCCTATACTAATACTGCAAGATTCATGAAACCATATTCAACAACTCACAAAGTGAATAAATCCACAGTATCACATATACATATCATCCCTAGCATAGTAGGATTTTATAAAACTTTAAACCCTTTCAAATTTTATTACTTTCATTTGCGTTTCAGTACTTTCCATTTTATTTACTTTCTTTAGCTTAAATAACAACATAAATTCAACTCATCATTCCCTTTTTCATCATTTTACACTTCAATTATGAACTTACTATTTCATTACCATTCCACACCTGATTCATATGCATAACACATAAGACATAAGCATATCATCAACCATAGCCACAAGCTAGTGCATTTAAGCATAATTCTTCTGAAATTAACCACATGATAAACCATTTAATAAGGAATTACATAATTTAAACCTTACCGCTCTTTCATGAACACAAACATATTTCTAGTTGGGCACTTACCATTTCAATGCATAACTTATAAGTAAGCTTAATACAATCCATCCAATAGCTTGGACAAAGCCTAAGCATTCACTCCAAACATGTTAGCAATATAAGCGTAAGACATAGGCAATTTACTCATGGATGATTACAACATTTAAACATGTAACACATTAATATATCATCCATCTCAACTTACATTTATCCATGTATCACCAATTCAATGCAATTCATTTTTGAACATGTCTAATTTCGTATCGAACTCTTACCATTTCCTTTCAAATCATGCCCATTGAATCGTTTAGAATACCGTCGGATAGCCAGGATAGCTCACACAAAGTATACTAACTCATATAACTGTTCAATTCCTATACATATATACTCACACGAGCTGTGAATAAGTATGCTCACATGAGCTATGAATCAGGATGCTTACACGAGCTGTGAAAATGGGCCTGCTCACATGAGCTATGGGTCGAAACGTAGCTACACGATGCATTTCACATGAGCTGTGGAGTATCCGCAACACATGCCAGACCTTAGCCATTGGTAGGACGTTCAAGACTAGCACTTGAATCGTGTAAACCCTAATGACATGCCATTTGTATCTTATGAATTCCTAAGGTTCAAATGGGGCTCGGTAGTTGTCGGAACATTGTTGGATTTCCTTCGTTTCATTATAAGATAAATTGCATACAAACACCTATATATTGATTTAATCACAATATAACCACATATTAACATTCAATTTAATCTTTATACAAAATATAGTTCATATGAATTTACATGGCTAAATTGCAGAAATGTCAAAGTACATGGGTATTTTGGTAATTTTTTGTTCTCCTCGATTTTCCACCCGATCTTGATCTAAATTAATAATTTCATTCAATCTATTAATTTAGACTGTAAAATAATGTATTTTATGCAATTTAGTCATTTTTTATTTTTTAGAAAATTGCCCCTAAAGTTTTACTTTTATTCAATTTAGTCCCTAAGCCCAAAACATGCAAATTAACCATTTTAAATCCCAATTTATGACTGTCAAATATTCACGGCACCCATATCAGCCCATATTTGTAACAATTTCACATCCAATCCTTGAAATTTTATTATTTTAACAAATTAGTCCCTAATTGATAAATTCATCAAAAATCACTTCACAAAATACTTTTAATTATCAATCAACATTCCAAATTCATCATCTAACATAAAAAATCATAAGATTCATCAAATTCATCATCTAACATAAAAAATCATAAGATTCATCAATGGAAACATTCAAAATCTTTAACAGTTCCAAATTCGAAGGTACGAGCTATCTGGACTTAATTGCAACGATCTCAAAAACATAAAAATTACTAGAAACGGGGCTAAAATAGACTTAAACGCATCCTATGAAGCTGGGTTGAAGCTTAAAGGTATATCAACGGCTTTCTTCTTTCTCAAAGTCAGCAAAACAATAAAAGGAAAAACATGATATCTTTAACTCTATTTTATTACCTTATTAATTTGTTTTATATAATTAATTACTTATTTTCATAATAAGACAAAGCCAACTGCCCACTCATATATAATATGGTATATTTACCATATTAGTCCATATAATTTCATTCATTAAATCATTTAATCACTCAAATCAAATAGCGATCAAATTTTACATATTTTACGATTTAGTCCTTTTTAATTAATTAAGTATCGAAACGTTAAAATTTTCAACGAAACTTTACTACCAACTTAATGACACTCTGTAAATATTTATAAAAATATCTACGGCTTAGTTTATAGAAACGAGGTCCCAATACCTCATTTTCTAAAACCACTTAACTTTAGGGTCTTACCACTTAAACTTAATAAATCGCTTATATAACAAAAATCACTATATCATTATATTTTTAAAACCATGTTTGACTCGTAAATATTAAATAATAATATTTACGAACTTACTTGTCGTATTTGGTGGCCTTGAAACCACAGTTTCCGACGCCACTAAAAAACAAGCTATTACAAAAAGATGGTGTATGGGTAATTGCAGATCGTTTGACAAAATACTCACATTTCATTCATGTGCGTATGGATTTTCACTTGAGAGATTTGTAGAGTTATATGTTTCTAAGATTCTTAGACTACACGGTGTGCCAATTTCTATTATCTCTTATAAGGATCCACAGTTTACGTCGCGATTCTGGAGCAAGTTACATGAAGCTCTGGGTACTCGAATACATTTTAGCATAGCGTTTCATCGTCAGACTGATGGTTAGTCCGAGCGAGTAATACAGATACTCAAAGATATGCTTCGATGTTGTGCTTTAGAGTTTGAAGGTAACTAGAGAGATTTTTTCCATTAATTCAGTTTGCATACAATAACAGTTATTAGACGAGCATTAAAATAACACCGTACGAAACTTTGAATGGTAAAAAATGTTGAACTCCATAATATTGGATTGTGCTGAGTGAGAAAAATTTATTCAATGTTGATTTGATTTAAGAAATCGAAGAAAAGGTTAAAGTGATACGTGATAGTTCGGAAGCGACTTTTGATCGTCAGAAATCCTACGAGGATTTGAAAAGGAAAGACATAGAGTTTCAAGTCGACGACAAGGTATTTCTAAAAGTATCACCTTGGAAGAAAGTTCTTCGATTTGGCTGGAAAGGAAAGCCTAGTCTGCGATTTATCGGACCGTACGAGATCATTAAGAGGATTGGGCTAATAACTTACTGATTGGCTTTACCGTCAGAGTTAGAAAATATTCATAATGTATTTCATGCATCGATGTTACAATGGTATCAATCAGATACTTCACATGTGATATCCCCAGTAGATGTTGAGATTCAGCCAGATATCACGTACAGTGAAGAGCCAATTAGAATTCTAGCTCGGAAAGTTAAAGTTCTTTGGCAACGACACAAAATAGAAGAGGCTACTTGGTAACCGGGATAAGTTATGAAAGTGCAATACCCGAACCTATTTTCTAGTAAGATTTTCAGGGACGGAAATTACTTTATGGGGAGAGTTGTAACAACCTGTTTTTAGTAAAATCAGAACAGTGGTTTTGGGACCACAAATCTGATTATGAAATTATTTTTTTATTATTTTAATGTCTATGAGATGTTAGTAAGGTTGTATTAAAATTTTGTTAAGAAATTTTGATGTTTGCATGATTAATTAAGTGAAAAGGACTAAATTGTAAAAAAGCATAAAAGTATAGTTTCATTAGTTAAAAGGGTCAAATGGATATCAAACCTTAAACCAAAGGAATTGTATAGTAAATAGTCCATTTGAGGTGATAGTTGATGTTTATAGACATGGTTTTAAGGAAATTATTAAAGTTTTTAAAGGTTAAAATGGTAATTAGGTAAATAGGGTTAAAACAAAAGAAAAAAAATGATATCATTCTTATTTCTTTGCCCTAACCGATTTTAAAGATTAAGAAACTCCATGGATGAGATCTTGGTTTATTCAAGCTTGTGTTGATTGCATGTAAGTGTTTTCAACCCCATTTTCCACGATTTCTATGTTTTTTATGTCGTTTTGCTTACTTAGCTAGCCCGGGGATCAATTTGTAAAATTGTTAAAGGTTGAGGGTTATGCCATGAATGTTCTTGTACATTTTTTGATGTTTAATGATAGATTATGAATCCTTGTTGATAAATAAATAAGTTTTGTAAACTGATTTTTGAAGAAATTTGCATGTAGGGATTTATTTGTAAAAATGGTAAAAATTCATGTTAAATTTGTGAACTGATGAATTATTTGGGTTGGTTTAACTCCTAAAGAATTCGTTTAGCCTATGAGAAGGATGAAAATGCTTAAATTCAAATTTATGAGCTTAAAGACAAAATTGTGAAAAGTAAAAATGTTAGGGTGAAATAGTAATTTTGTATAAATATGAAATGTGGACTAAATTGAATACTAGAGGTATTAAATGGATTGATATTTTTCTATTTAGATCAATATAGACCAAGTACGGATCTAGATCGAGGCAAGGCAAAAGCTTCAAATTAGCTCGTTTTAACTTCTACGCCCCTAGGTGTCGAGGTAAGTTTGTATGAATGGTTATTATATTCATGTTATTCAAATGTATGTTATTATGCATTCATATTGTAATTTAATGATATATATCCAAATCAATGCTATGACGGTTGTCGAGTCCCATTTGATCCTTAGAAATTCATAGGATACAAATGACATGTCATTAGCAATTTCATATTTCGGGTGTTGGTCTTAAATGGCCTACCGATGGCCGAGGACCTACATTTGTTTTAGATACTCCACAGCTCGTGTAAGAAGCATCGTGTAGCTTACATTTCGACCCACAACTCGTGTGAGTAGGCCCATTTCACAGCTCGCGTGAGCAATGATGTAAAGGAAAGGTTACGGTTATGTAACAGCTCGTTTTCAGTGAAATAAGAATATTGGTTTTGGGACCACAAATCCAATGTGAAAATATTTATTTTATTATTATTTTAATGTCTAAGTTGTGTTAGTATTGTCATATAAAAATTTCGTGAAGAAATTTTGATATTTGCATGTTTAATTAAGTAAAAAGGACTAAATCGTAGAAGGTGCAAAAGTGGAGTTCTTGTAGCTAAAGGTATCAAATAGCGATGAAACTTTAAAATAAGAGGACTTAGATGGTAATAGACCATTTATATAGTTAGTGTATATTCAGGGGTTGGTTTTGTTGAAAATATGCATATTTTTAAAGGACAGTATGGTAAATTAGTAATTAAAAGCTAAATTAACTAAAACAAAATGAATCATCCTCTTCACATTTCATCAAAGCCAACCAAAAATCACCATTAGAGGAGGGTTTGATATTTGGCCAAGCTATCCTATTACATGTAAGTGGGTTTTGTTCCGTTATTAATGATTTTTATGTTTTCGGGATCGTTATAGTTTAATCTAGCCAGCCCAGGGACTAATTTGCAAAAATGTTAAAGGATTAGGGTTTTCCCATGAACATGTTTGCATGATTCTTGAATTTTAATGAAAGATTATGACTCCTTGTTGATAAATAAACAAGTTTTATAAAGTGATTTTTGGTGAAAATGTTATTTAGAGACTTATTTGTAAAAATAGTAAAATGTCACGGTTAAATTGTAAAATGATGAGTTGTATGAGTTGATATGGGTTCATAATAAATTCGGCTAGCATAAGTTAAGGATGAAATGCTTAGATTTCATTACAGGTTTAAGAACTAATTTGTAAAAAGGTTAAAATATTAGGGGCAAAATTGTAATTATGTATAAATTTGGATTATGGATTGAATTGAATGTTTGAGATTGATTGAATACTTAATTGAATATAATTATTTATTTAGATCAAGATAAATCTCAATCAGATCTAAACCGATGAACGGCAATGTAACATCCCAAAAAGTTAGGGGTTGTAATTTTTGCTTAATTATATGTTGTGCTGGCTCAGCTGGTTAATTGAGGGTATTTAGGGGTTCTAGGGAGGCCTGGGTTCGAGCCTGAGCCTTGGGAAAATTTTGGTTTGTGACCCTTAAGTGAAGAGAGTTGGCAGTTGTAGGATTTAATTAAATTGCGTGCAGTTAGGAGTCACAAGTTGGGCATGTAGCAAGGTGGCTGTGGCGTCAAGGAGTGAGCAAGGGGGAGGGGTTTGAATCCCACAGTTTGCAAAATGGAGGTTTTATTTTGTGTCAGGTGAATGGAGGAAGCAGAGTTTGGATCAAACTCTGCAAAGGGAGTTGGAGACCTGGTCAAACGGTTCAAATGGATGAAGGAGAGGAATTGTAGGAGGAAATTAGGGAGCAAATCAAGGAGCTGATGGGTGTGGGAAGGGTTGGCCAAAAGGGGGAGTCTAGGTAAGGGGAAATTTCGGCTGAAGAGGGGTCTTTGGTTGCATATTCGGCCTTGAATAGGGAGGGTGCCGAATTTCTCTAGTTCTCTTTGGTGATTTTTGCATTTTGGGCACTATTTCCTTGAGCATTTCGGGTCATCTCCTTTTCATTTCTTGCTTGCCAAATTCTTAATCCCTTTCTCTTTTTCTCCCTCTTCCTTTCTACTCCTTCCTCTCCATAGCCAAATCTCTTCTCTCTTCTCTAATCTTTAATTGTTTCTTCTTTTTCCTTCCACACCATTCGATTTTCTTTGTAGTTTAATTCTCTTAGTCGAACACCCTCCATCACTTGTTGTGTTGGGCATACTCACAGCATTTTGTAAGTTAGTCCTTGGCCGAATCATAGTCCTGTTCTCTCCTAGAGTGGCGTTATAAGGAGTTGGTAAATCGGTAAGGGGGAGTTCTCTCTTTGACTATAACTTGGTTTTCATTCGACTTTTTTTTTATAATGGTGTGCTCTTCTTTCTCTCTCATTGGGTCTAAGATATATTCTTTTTGTGTTATGGCCATCGCTCGGCTTATGGTTTTCAACAAGGTGAAAGGGCACAAGTGATTTGAATTAACCAAATCTTTATTTTTGACTCATCAAGCAAGTGAGGTAAGAACGTTGCCATAATTTTTGGTTTGGACGGAGGTGGGATGATTGCTAACAACTCTCTTGCTCACCAAATATTGTTAGGGACTTGATAGCTAAGGGATAGGGTCGATTATTTGGTGCACTTAAGGAGGCTGTGTTTGGGGTAAGTAAAGTTAGTCTAGTAAGGCGCTTCAAAGTTAAGGTTTTTAAGGTTGAGACTAACCACCTGTCAACTATCACTATAGATGTCTTGGAAGTGTTGGAAAACGCAATTCGTAATCAAGTGTGTAATCTCACTCCTCCATTTAATCTGCTGTTGTTATGATCTATGAATTGGCTAAAAGTCAAAACACCGAAATGTCAAAATATCAGCAACTGAGATCACTCGAGCGTGCGAGCGCTCGTAGTGATAAACCGAGCCACTAACGATAGTGATAGACCGTGAAAGTGTCACGAACGCTTTCGTGGAACTGAGGCCGTATCGGGCCTTGTTGAGCCGAAGAGGGCTAAGTGGGCCCGATGGGTTAACGGGCCCACATAAGTGAAATCGATGGTAAATACTGGATGAATTGCTGCGACTACGAAGTTCACAGAACTGAGACCGAAAATGAGTCGAATGGGCCACACAAGCGTGTAGGCCTGTTTGGGCTGAAAATTGGATTTTAGGCCTAATTACACTGTAGTGACCCAAAAGGGGACCTGTGTCGCTCGAGGCGACAGTGGGCCTCCAGAAAGGCTGTTGGGTGATAAATTATCGAAATACCCTTATTGGGTAAATTGCCAAAATATCCTTATTGGGTAAATTATCGATATACCCTTATGGGTAAGTTACCGAAATACCCTTATTGGGTAAATTTCTAAAATACCCTTAGTGGATAAGTTATCGAAATACCCTCGATGGGTAAATTATCGAAATACCCCCAAGGGTTGAAATTACCGTTTTACCCCTAAGAGGAAAAATGACCGTTATACCCTTGATGGTAGTTAAATATCGTGCATGTGACTTTATATATATATATCTGTTTATAATTTGTAATACACTGCATTCATATCATGTTGCATTGGGTTGGGTTTGATGATTGGAGGAAGTACCATTTTAGTGGCTCTGCCACATACCGTTCTATTGGCTCTGCCACATACCATTTTAGTGCCTTAGCCACATATACCGTAATTAACAGCTTGATTGCAATATTGGGGAGTTTTGGCTGGGTGGGTTGACATGGTCCCCACATGGTGTGTTGGTTGGTACGGTTGGAGAGTTAGTCAGCTGGTTAGGATTAGGGTGGGCACATATCCACTTGTATTAAGATGACTTGGGGTTAGGCCCAGCTTGTTAACGATTAGGGCTTAGCCCAGACCGACACCGTATGGGCTCAGGCCCAGACTATGACCGTTATAGGGGATTACACACTGAGTTCTTGTAACTCACCCCTCTTTTAACCGTGCAGGTAATCCCCAACGTTAGAGGATTTGGAGCTGTGGTGGACTGGGAGGTGGCCATACATCGGATTTGCTTCTTAACGAAACTTAGTAATTTTGGATTTAATTTATTTTATATTATTTTTGGGTTAATATTTTTGTAATAAGGCCATTGGGATTTTCTTTCTAAACTTTCATTTGGTAATTCTGTTAGTTGTGAATTGATAAATGGTGAAACACGAGTTTTTAAAACAATAACTACTGTTTTCAAAATATCACGTTTCCGCAACTATTTAAGTCAGACTTCTGCAACAAACAAAGTTTTCAAAAATAATAACATCTTTGCAAGAATATAACTTTGAGCAAATCTTGTTTTTGTAAGCAACGAAATTCAGAGCTTTAAAAGGATACAAAGTTTAGAAACTGAGGAGGGGTTTTAACGAACGCGTAGCTTTTAAACAACCTTTTGAAGTGACATGGTAGATCCGGCCATAACGTCTAGGCCAGGTTTGGGGTGTTACATTTAATGGTGGTTACAAAACTCGACTGTGGACTGGGTTCGAAAATTTTTCTACTCTATTTAAATTTTTAACTTGAGAAATGATAGTGTTACTGAAAGTATGGCACACCGAGTCTCCGGCACCAAATCCGTAAGTTTCCTGATCTTAACTTTGTTATATGCTATAACGACTGTACTAGAAAACTACTAGGGATAGTAGAAGTATATCGAACTCTCTAGTTAGGGAAACTGAGACTATAGAAGATTGAAACTATCGAAAACTCGATCTGCAAAGACTACTCATATTATTATTCTTTCATAAAACATTTGTTAATAATTACATGAACTATAAGCTGACTCATAAAACTCTTAAGCTGATTAATACGTTACATCGATATGAGTACAAGAGGTTACGGAAGGGGCACACATAGTCGTGGTAGAGGCCGGGGTGCTAAGGCTGGTCCTCAGCATCAGGGCATATACCTGAAAGGGAAGCGCCGGCATCGCCAGTGACTGAGACGGGGTCTCATAACCGAGCCGGTGGGGATGATGCTCTATCTGAAGCGATGTTATGGGTTCTAGAAAGGGTTGCTAGAGCGAGTATTGGGTCGGTAGCCCGATGGTCAATTTCTGAGCGACTTCGGTCAAACGGGGCAGAAATCTTCAAGGCATCTCTCGTATAGCCCCGAATGTAGCAGAGTATTAGTTAGAGGCGGTAGAGCAAATCATGGATGATCTGGATTACACAGTAGAACAAAAACTGAAAGGAGCACTGTCTTTAGTGCGAGATGAGGCATATCAATGGTGGCTTACCGTGAGGGAAGGTACGCAGCCCGACCGTGTAACATGGGATTTCTTTAATACGGCCTTCCAAGGAAAATATGTCGGGGCAAGTTATGTGGATGCCCAGAGAAAGGAATTTCTTAAGTTGGTTTAAGGGAAGAAGTCTGTAGCGAAATACGAGGCAGAATTTCTGCGGTTAAGCCGGTATGCTTGGGGCATGGTCGCGACTGAGTATGAGCACTGTGTGCAGTTTGAGGATGGTCTTCGGGATGAGTTGCGGGTACTGATAGCCCCTCAGAGGGAAAGAGACTTTGTTGCTCTGGTAGAGAAGGCTAAGATCGCCGAGGATGTGAAACGCTCTGAGCATCAAAACCATGAGAAGGAAAGGAGCAGGAATAAGAGAGATTTTGGGGCCTTCAAGTTCTTCAGGTGGATTTCATAAGAAGCCTAAGTTTGATGGGCCAGCCCGAGTTGGGATTCCAGTTGCTGTTAGTCGACCGCAACCATGTGTTGAGTGTGAGAGACTTCATTCGAGAGAGTGTTGGAGAAGAACTGGGAGATGTTTCAAGTGTGGTTCCAAGGATCATCAGTTCAGAAACTATCCTCGGGAGCCTGTTCGGACGAAAGCAGTCAGTCAGGGTTATGTGCAGCTTGGGGAGCTGGTCAGCAGCCACCGAGAGGTCGTGGTCCAACCAGAGGGGGAAATGGGTTAGGACGAGGTCGTGGAGCATCGGGCAGAGGTGCTGGTAATACAGAGGCGAGACAGCCAGGGTTGGTTTATGTTGCTCGGCGTCGAGAGGATGGCGATGCATCTGACGTCATAACTAGTACGTTCCTCATTCATAAGATACCATATGTTGCTTTAATTGATATTGGGTTGACGCACTCGTATGTTGCATGTACTATGTCTGGAACTTTGGGTATACAATTCCAACTTGTTGATAAAGAAATGTCGATGATTAGTCCTTTAGGACAATCTGTTGTAGTGAATAACCTATTTAGAAATGTGCCTCTAGAGGTTCAAGGGGTTGTCTTTCCAGCGAATTTGATCGAACTGCCGTTTGGCGAGTTTGATCTTATTCTGGGCATTGATTGGTTAGTGACACACCGTACGAATTTGGATTGTGATGCTAAGCGTATGGTATTGAAGTCTTTAGAGGATAAGGAAGTGGTTGTGATAGGGGAGCGAAGGGATTATCCATCCAATGTAATCTCAGCATTAAGGGCTGAGATACTGGTTAGCAAAGGTTGCGAGGCGTTCCGTGCTTATGTCAACACATCTATTTTTAATAGATTGTCTGTTGAGAATGTCAGGACCATAGAGGAATTTCCGGATGTATTCCCTGAAGCGCTTCTGGGGTTGCCTCCAAATCGCGAAGTCGAATTCGGCATTGAGCTTTTATCGGGAACGGCTTCGGTGTCCATCGCCCCTTATAGAATGGCACTGAAGGAGCTGGTAGAATTAAAGACTTAGATCCAAGAGCTTCTAGATCGAGGATCCATTCGACCGAGTGTATCTCCATGGAGAGCATCGGTATTGTTCGTGAAGAAGAAGGATGGGTCAATGCGTATGTGTATTGACTACTGTCAATTGAACAAGCTAACGATTAAGAACAAGTATCTGCTACCAAGGATAGACGATTTGTTTGATCAGCTGCGAGGAGCTTTGGTTTTCTCTAAGATAGATCTAAGGTCGAGGTACCATCAGTTAAGGGTTAAGGAGGCAGATGTGTTCAAGAAAGTGTCCAAGACTCGTTATGGACACTATAAGTTTCTGGTCATGCCGTTTGGGTTAACGAATGCACCAGCTGCTTTCATGGATATGATGAATCGGGTTTTCCAACCCTACCTAGACCGGTTCATGGTGGTGTTCATAGATGATATTCTGGTGTATTCAAGAACTGAGGAGGAGCATGATTCACATCCCTGGGTTGTCATGCAAATATTGAGAGAAAAGCAACTTTATGCCAAATTCAGCAAGTGTGAGTTCTGGCTAAAGGAGGTGAAATTTTTAGGTCATGTTGTGTTTGCCGAGAAAAATTAGGGTTGATCCTCGAAAAGTTGAGGATGTATTAGATTGGAAACCACTGAAGCCGGTATCGGAGATTCAAAGTTTTCTGGGTCTGGCTGGGTATTGCAGGCGGTTCGTTGAGGGGTTTTCACTGATTGCTGACCCCTAACTAAGTTACTGTGTAAAGGGGTACCGTTTGTTTGGACTGATAGACAACAGGAGAGTTTTGAGAAGTTGAAGAAGATTCTAACTGAAGCACCAGTATTGATACAGCAAGAGGCTGGAAAAGAATTCGTTGTCTACTATGATGCACCGCATACGGGTTTGGGTTATGTGCTGATGTAGGAAGGGAAGGTTGTGGCGTATGCATCTCGTCAGCTTAGGCCGCACGAGGTGAACTACCCTACTCATTACTTGGAATTAGCTGTGGTGGTGTTCGCACTAATGATATGGAGACATTTTTTGTACGGCGAAAAGTCGATAATCTACACCGACCATAAGAGTCTTAAGTATCTCCTTACCCAAAAGGAGTTGAATCTTAGGCAACGAAGATGGATAGAGCTGTTTAAGGATTATGATTGCTCGATTGAGTATCACCCGGGAAAAGCTAACGTAGTGGCGGATACACTGAGTCGTAAGGTTGTATCTGATTTGAGAGCAATGTTTGCTCGTCTCAGCCTGTTTTAGGATGGTAGTTTGTTAGCTGAACTACAAGTAAAACCGACTTGGATTAGTCAGATTAAAAAGAAGCAGATGTTGGATGAGCCGTTGGTTTCTCATTTCCAACAGGTGAGGAAGGGAGAGACTGTGGATTTTGAGCTGAATAGTGAAGGAGTAATATGTTTCTGTGGAAGAGTTTGTGTACCGAAGGACACTGAGTTAAGACAGTCGATTCTGCGGGAGGCTATAATAGCCCATACGCTATGCATCTCGGTAGAAACAAGTTATATCGAGATCTACGTGAACTGTACTAGTGGCCAGGACTTACACGTGAGGTTACCGACTTCGTAAGTAAGTGTTTGACATGCCAGCAAGTGAAGGCTGAGCATCAACTACCTTCTGGATTACTGCAACCGGTGAAAATTCCACTCTGGAAGTGGGAGAGGGTAACCATGGATTTTGTTAGTGGACTACCTCTGACACCTACTATGAAAGATTTGGTATGGGTTATTGTTGATCGACTGACTAAATCATCTCACTTCATACCGGTTCGCACCGATTACTCGTTGCAGAAATTGGCAAAGTTGTATGTGGCAGAGATTGTAAGGTTGCATGGGGTACCAGTGTCTATCATTTCGGACAGGGACCCTAGATTCACATCTCGATTCTAGAGAGTATTACACGAAGCCTTGGGTACGAGGTTGGATTTCAGCAGAGCATTCCATCCGCAGACTGATGGTCAGTCAGAAAGGGCAACTCAGATTTTGGAAGACATGTTAAGGAGCTGTGTGATTGATTTCAAAGGTAGTTGGGAAGACTATTTACCGTTGGCAGAATTTGCTTACAACAACAGTTACCATTCCAGTATTCAGATGGCAACATACGAGGCATTTTATGGTCGTAGGTGTCGTACCGCTACTTGTTGGACAGAATTGGGTGAGCGACGACTGTTGGGTCCAGAGTTAATTTCTGAAATTGAGGAGAAAGTGAAATTGATTCGTGACCGGTTAAAAGAAGCATCTGATAGGCAGAAGTCGTATGCTAACTTAAAGTGTAAAGAGATAGATTTTGCTGTGGGGGATTATGTCTTCTTGAATGTCTCACCTTGGAAAAAGATCCTGAGATTTGGACGGAAGGGCAAGTTGAGCCCCAGATTCATCGGACCTTACCAGGTAATAAAGCGTGTAGGACCAGTAGCCTATCAGCTTGAGTTGCCTTTTGAGTTAAACCAGATACATAATGTATTCCACATATCTATGCAAAGGCACTACCGTTCGGATCCTTCTCATGTAGTGCCGGTAGAGGAGATCGAGATAAGACCTGATCTAACATTTGAAGAAAAACCAGTATAGATTTTGGATTGAGATGTTAAGGTGCTGAGAAGGAAATCAATTCTGTTAGTCAAGGTGCTGTGGCATAGTCATGGTTCAGAGGAAGCCACGTGGGAGCCTGAGGAGGCGATGCGTCAGCGGTACCCTCATCTCTTCTAATCAGGTAAATTTCGAGGCCGAAATTTCTTTAAGGGGGCAGAATTGTAACATCCCAAAAAGTTAGGGGTTGTAATTTTTGCTTAATTGTATGTTGACTGGCTCAGCTGGATAATTGAGGGTATTTAGGGGTCCTAGAGAGGCCTGGGTTTGAGCCTCAGCCTTGGGAAAATTTTGGTTTGTGACCCTAAAGTGAAGAGAGTTCGTAGTTGTAGGATCTAATTAAATTGTGTGCAGTAAGGAGTCACAAGTTGGGCATGTAGCAAGATGGTTGTGGCGTCAAGGAGTGAGCAAGGGAGGATGGGTTCGAATCCCACAGTTTGCAAAATAGAGGTTTTATTTTGTGTTAGACGAGTGGAGGAAGCAGATTTTGGATCAAACTCTGCCAGGGGAATTGGAGACTTGGTCAAATGGTTCAAATGGATGAAGGAGAGGAATTGTGGGAGGAAATTAGGGAGAAAATTAAGGAGCTGATGGGTGTGGGAAGGGTTGGCCGAAAGGGGGAGTCCAGCTAAGGGGGAATTTCGGCTGAAGAGGGGTCTTTGGTTGCATATTCGGCCTTGAATGGGGAGGGTGTCAAATTTCTCTAGTTTTTTTTGGTGATTTTTGCATTTTGGGCACTTTTTCCTTGAGCATTTCGGGTCATCTCCTTTTCATTTCTTTCTTGCCGAATTCTTAATCCCTCTCTCTTCTTCTCCGTCTTCCTTTCTACTCCTTCCTCTCCATAGCTGAATCTCTTCTCTCTTCTCTAATCTTTAATTGTTTCTTTTTTATCCTTCCACAACATTCGATTTTCTTTGTAGTTTAATTCTCTTAACCGAACACCCTCCATCGCTTGTTCTGTTGGGTATACTCACGGCATTTTGAGAGTCAGTCCTTGGTCGAATCATAGTCCTATTCTCTCCTAGAGTGGTGTTATAAGGAGTTGGTAAATCGGTAAGGGGGAGTTCTCTCTTTGACTATAACTTGGTTTTCATTAGGTTTTTTTTTATAATGGTGTGTTCTTCTTTCTCTCTCGTTGGGTCTAAGATACATTCTTTTTGTGTTATGGCCATTGTTGGGCTTAGGGTTTTCAACAAGGTGAAGGGGCACAAGTGATTTGAATTAACCAAATCTTTATCTTTGACTCATCAAGCAAGTGAGGTAAGAACGTTGCCATAATTTTTGGTTTGGCCGGAAGTGGGATGATTGCTAACAACTCTCTTGCTCACCAAATATTGTTAGGGACTTGATAGCTAAAGGATAGGGCCGATTATTTGGTGCACTGAAGGAGGCCGTGTTCGGGGTAAGTAAAGTTAGTCTAGTAAGGCGCTTCAAAGTTAAGGTTTTTATGGTTGAGACTAACCACTTGTCAACTATCACTATAGGTGTCTTGGAAGCATTGGAAAATACAACTCGTAATTAGGTGTGTAATCTCACGCCTCCGTTTAATCCACTGTTGTTACGATCTATGAATCGGCTAAAAGCTGAAATACCGAAAAGCCGAAATACCGGCAACTGAGATCACTCGAGCGTGCGGGCGCTCGTAGTGACAAACCGAGCCATTAACGATGGTGATAGACCGTGAAAGTGTCACAACGCTTTCGTGGAGCTGAGGCCGTATCGGGCCTTGTAGAGTCGAAGAGTGCTAAGTGGGCTCGATGGGTTAACGGGCCCACATAAGTGAAATCGATGGTAAGAACCTGATGAATTGCTCCGACTACAAAGTTCGTAGAATCGAGACTGAAAATGAGCCGAATGGGCCACACGAGCGTGTGGGCCCGTTTAGGTCAAAAATTGGATTTTAGGCCCAATTACTCTGTAGTGACCCAAAAGGGAACCTTTGTCGCTCGAGGCGACAATGGGCCTCCAGAAAGGCTATTGGGTGTTAAACTACTGAAATACCCTTATTGGGTAAATTATCGAAATACCCTTATCGGGTAAATTACCAATATACCCTTATTGGGTAAGTTACCGAAATACCCTCGATGGGTAAATTACTGAAATACCCCAAAGGGGTGAAATTACCGTTTTACCTTTAAGAGACAAAATGACCGTTATACCCTTGATGGTAGTTAAATATCGTGTATGTGATTATATATATATATATATCTGTTTATAATTTGTAATACACTGCATTGATATGATGTTGCGTTGGGTTGGGTTTGATGATTGGAGGAAATACCGTTTTAGTGGCTCTGCCACATACCGTTCTATTGGCTCTGCCACATACCGTTCTAGTGGTATCGCCACGTACCATTTTAGTGGCTCTGCCACATATACCGTAATTAGCAGCTTGACTGCAATATTATAGAGTTTTGGCTGGGTGGGTTGACATGGTCCCCACATGATGTGTTGCTTGGTACGGATGGAGAGTTAGTCGGCTTGATAAGATTGGGGTGGGCACATATCCACTTGCATTGAGATGACTTGGGGCTTAATCCTAGCTTGTTAACGATTGGGCTTAGGCCCAGCTTGTTAACGATTGGGCTTAGGCCCAGCTTGTTAACGATTAGGGCTTAGGCCCAGACCGGCACCGTATGGGCTCAGGCCCAGACTATGACCGTTATAGGGGATTACGCACTGAGTTCTTGTAACTCACCCCTCTCTTTTAACCACACAGGTAATCCCCAACATTAGAGGATTTGGAGCTGTGGTGGACTCGGAGGTGGCCATACATCGAATTTGTGTAACACCCCTAACCCGAGACTGTTGCCGGAATAAGGTTAAGAGGCATTACCGAACAATCGAATCATTTTACAACCTATTTACAACACAAAGTCAAACATCATCATAGTACATCAAAACATAATCAAATAGTCCCTTATAGAGGTCTACAAGACCTTAAACACATGCAAGAAGCGGGTCGGGACTAAACTGGAACACATACAGAAATTCTCAAAAATTTAAAACTTTTCTAAGTTTTAGGGCTTACACGCCCGTGTGGGTAGGCCGTGTGCCTCCCTCGGCTGCTAGACACACCCGTGTGTCCTCCCCGTCGTCAAATCTGACTTTGCTCCACGGCCACCAAGCACGCCCGTGTACTTTGGTCGTGGTCGATCCTGTTGAAAACCACACAGTTACTAGGCACGTCCGTCTGCTAAGGCCGTGTACTCTTATGCTTGCTAGTAACTTTGTCCCATGATCACTAGGCACGCCCGTGTGATAGGCCATTTGCAAGGCCAAAATGCCACCCACATGGGCCAATCCTACAAGTACATTTGGGCATCCTTATACACACAATTTGGCAACCAATTCCATGACAATAATCAATACATCATCTGATGCAATTTCATTTCCAAACATGTCAACTTATAAGCTAACATATACAACTTGAACACATTCATAAACTAAACATCATTCATTCTCAAATTCACTAAATCATATTAACATTTTACCATCACAAAGATTACCATTTGAAATTCATCTTTTTTACCCACATGCCATACCAAAATATGCATGATATATATCAAGCCATTCATGCTTAAAACCATCATATATCTAGCCATATCACATGGCTAATTACACATCTCTAATATGATTCAAATAACTAGCCTATACATGCCATATTTCAACCATATACATCTTTCCAAAAGTACCCAAAATAGGTTGCCGATAGTGTGATAGAGAAGCTGACGATCCCCAGATCTGAGCTAGCTTTACTGCCACTGCAAAGCAGAGAAACAAATAACACAGTAAGCTTTCCAAAGCTTAGTAAGTTCGAAATACAATACAATTATTTCATCAATACAAACCAATGTATATAATAACCATCACATAGATCCATTCTCTCACATTAATATCATATCATATCATATCATATCATATCATTCATGACCAAAATCTCATTCTCCCATTCGTAGCTTATCTATAAACTTATCAACCACAAAGGTTTAATACATACCTTAGCTAACACAAGGTTAATCAACTTTAAGGCTATTCAAAGCTCGGTATTACATGTTGGTCGTCCTCTGATATTCGTTGAACTTAATCGCACACTCAATGCTATATACATGACAGAAGCAAACTCATCATCATACACTTAGTGCTTAATCTTTCAACCGACTTATCATGGTATCGCACGCACAGTGCCAAATCAATAAGCCGAAGCTTTCGTAACATCGCACACACAGTGCCATTCATTCCGGTATCAAATTCATTTTTTGCACACTTAGTGCCATCAACTAAGTGTTGCACATAGCATTTCAATTTCATTATCATATACAAACTCATTTAAAAATGCTAAAACATATTTTAATAACATGTATTATATCCGAACTTAACTCGGATGCTGAACTATCGAAACGGTCGATTAATTGAGCACTTTATCTTTGCCTCGATCTCGATCCGAACCCCTCCTCTCTTGGTCTATACACATTCAAATTCAATCCATTCAATCACTAATTTATTCAATTTAGTCCACACACACATTTAGGGCAGTTTACAAAATAGCCCTCACATTTTCACATTTCGACACTTTAGTCCCTATTTCACAAAATCATCAAATACACAAAATTTCAATACACATGTGCATAGCCAAATTCTTCCCATGCTAATACAAGCTCATACATTTCATTTATTTCACAATTTAACCCTTCAATTTCTCATTTTCTCAATTAAGCCCTAATTAGCTAAATTCATGAAAAAATCAAGAACAAAACATGTTCATTAAGCACATATCTTTCATTTAACACCAACACTCATCATAAAGCTCCTAATTTCATCAATGGAAAATTTCATAAATATCATCAATTTGCAAAATTACAACATGGGTTAGCTAGAGCACGAAGCAACGATCACAAAAACATAGAAATTATCAAAATCTGATTAAAAACTAACCTTGAATCAAGATCAAAATGTGTCGAACCCTTGTGTTCTTTTCCCTTTTCTTTTCTTGCTAATATTCGGTCAAGGATGATAACTAAATGGCCATTTTCATGTTTTACTATAACATATTAAACATAATTATCACTTTACCAAACTAACCTTTTAATAAACATATAAGACAAATATACATTAAGGCTAATATGTCATTTAGCCATCCACCATCTTTAATAATGGCTTAATTGCCTCTTAAGGCCATCCTATTAAGAAGACAACAACACATAGGTACTTATAAATCAGCACATAGCTTTTACTCTTTACGCGATTAAGTCATTTCTCTTAATTCAGCACACAATCGATAAAATTATCACGCAGAATTTCACACAGACTATGTCACATACTATTCACACAGAAAATAATATTAAATTCTCATTCTAACCTCAGATTTGTGGTCTCGAAACCACTGTTTTGACTAGGGTCTAAACCCAATTTGCTTCTTAACGAAACTTAGTAATTTTGGATTTAATTTATTTTATATTATTTTTGGGTTAATATTTTTGTAATAAGGCCATTGGGATTTTCTTTTTAAACTTTCATTTGGTAATTCTGTTAGTTGCAAATTAATAAACGGTGAAACACAGGTTTTTAAAATAATAACTACTGTTTTCAAAATATCACGTTTCTGCAACTATTTAAGTCGGACTTCTACAACAAACAAAGTTTTCAAAAATAATAACATCTTTGCATGAATATAACTTTGAGCAAATCTTGTTTTTGTAAGCAACGAATTTTGGAGCTTTAACAGGATACAAAGTTTTGAAACTGAGGAAGGGTTTTAACGAACGCGTAGATTTTAAACAACCTTTTGATGTGACATGCTAGATCCGGCCATAACGTATAGGCCGGGTTTGGGGTGTTACAGGCAAAAATCACAGATTAGCTCGATCATACCTTTACACCCTAGTTGTCAAAGTAAGTTCATAGTATTTCTATACGTAATTGAATTTTTACTTGCATGCTACAATATAGTTATGTAATTACTTGCTAAAACTTAATTATTCCCTGAATTGCATATTACTGCTCCTATTTGTACTTCGGTACCCTTAAATTGCACATACGTGACCCTATTTGTACTTCGGTACCCTTGAATTTCACATACGTGCCCCTTTTGTGTACTTCGATCCCCTGAATTACGCATTTGTGCCCCTGTTTGTACTTCAATACCGCTGAATTACACATACATGCCCTTGTTTGTACTTCGGTATCCATGAATTGGACATACGTGCCCCTATTTGTACTTCGGTACCCCTGAATAGCACTTACGTGCCCCTGTTTACACTTCAGTAACCTTGAATGAAGTAAAATATAAGTTGTATTCAATTTTTGTTAGGTTTAATGATATACTATGCTCTTACTAAGCCCTATAAGCTTATTCATTTTTGTGAATTGTTTGTAGATCATTGTTGTGACGTTTGGACGGATCGAATCTACGGCTCACATTATCCTTCGATGTTGGTAGTTTTTGTGTTCCTTAGGGTAATGGCATGTATATGTGGCTATATAGGTTGTTTGGGTATAATACGTCAATATACTGACCAAGTTGATAGGTATATTTTTGTATTGTTAGAATGATATGAAATTACACACTTGTGAATTGTTTTAGTTTGTGAGTGAATTAAATGTTATGGTAGAAAAGGATCAAAGTTTATATGTTTTAGATGTTAATGTTGAATTTAATTGTGGTGTCTATGAAGGCACATTGGTTGGTTTTTTTAAGTCATTAAAATGGTATGTTATGTTAAGTTCCTTGTGATCTCAATTGAGGTATGTTTTGAGATGATATTGAACTAGTAGTGTATGTTTTTAGTGTAGTAATGCATATGTTTAGTTAAGGTTATTTGATTGTGATTGAGGTGCGTTATATGACATATTGGTTGAATGGATTTTGGTCATTTGAATTGGTCATTTTATGTATGTTTTGGTATGTTTTAATGCTTTGGTTAAGGATGAAAATGGCTTGTAGGTACATGCTTGAAGTAGGTGAAGGAAATGGCTTGATTTTGGCCAATTACTTGTCCACATGGCCTAAGACACGGACGTGTGTCTCAGTCGTGTGTCCCCTATAGGTTTCAAATACTGAAGGTCAAGTAATTACACAACCTAGCACACGGCCTGGCATACGACCGTGTGAGGCCATTTTGAGTGTTACACGACTTGGCACACAGGCATGTAGCTTGCCCGTGTGACCAAAACTCAGAGAGTTACTCGGGCACAGACACGGGTTCTGACACAGTTGTATGTCACTATTTCGATTATTACACGGCCTGAAACACGGGCGTGTGTCGGCTGTGTAACCCTTACAGTTTAAAATTTCTTACTTTTTCCTCAATGTTCCAAACGTTTTAGATTTAGTCCCGAATCATTTCTAAAGTGTCTCTAAGGCCTCAAGGGCTCGATTAAGGGATGATATACATGTATAAGATTGGATTATATTATGTTTGTATTAATGTTTGGAAATATATGCTTTAATGTTACATTTTCACCATAATGCTCTATAACCCTATTTAGGTGACGAATGCGGGTTAGGGGGTGTTACATGTTATATGTTTAAGCACACTTCGTGTGAGCTTTCCAGAGTATCTGATGAAATTTTGGATGGTTGAATGGGCAAGAAAAAGGATTGAAATGGTAAGTTTTCAAATGGAATTATGCATATGCTCATGGAAAAGATGTATGAACCAAATTATGTATTTTCATATGGAAAATGACTTATCATATGGTTAATTAAAATAAGTTATGTATAAATGCACTAACTTGTGTATTTGATGATGTTGTATAGGCATTATGTCAAGCTTATGGTTTAGTTGGTGTTATAATTATGCTCTTTACATTATGCAAATGAAATGGTAAGTTGTGTTTTTGTTATACGAGCTTACTAAGCATTAATTGCGTACGTAATTTCTTTCCTATGTTTTATAGATTATCAAAAGCTCGATTAGTTTGGAAGCTCATTAGAGATCTATCACACTATCCAGCATAAATATCGATAGTTTTTGAATGTTTTGGCCAAGGTTATAATGGCATGTATAGGTTGAATTGTAATGTCATTGTGATGAATGTGTAGTTGGTGGATTGGCTTGTATAAGTTATGGATGTTATCTTGCTTTGATATAATGTGGTACTTTGTCAAATTGTGTCAACGTGGTTATGCTACTATGCATGTTTGAATGGTTCAAATGGTATGTTTGAAATGATGTGTTAATGGATATGTTTGTGGCATGTTTTGGTAAATGTTAAGCTAGTAATTGATGATTGAATTATGGTATAAATGACATGATTAGATAGGTAATATTTGGTTGTTGATTGAACTGCCATTGTATGACATATTAGTTAGTTGTGTTAGAACTTTGAAATGGTACTTTGAGGTATGTTCAAGTCCCTTTTATGTATGCATGATTGGTTTGAGAAGTTATGCATGATATGGTAGTGAATTGGTTTGATTCTAGATGAATTTTAGGTCCACATGGCCTGAACCATGGCCGTGTGACTCAGCCATGTATGGCAAAAGGCCTGGCGACACGGCCGTGTGTAATCTAAGATTTTTTTTTGTATATAAGTCAATGAGTTACATGGCCTAGGATACGAGCATGCAAATAGGCGTGTGGGGCAACTCAGAGAGTTACACGAGTAAGAACATAGGCTGGGACACGACCGTGTCTCCCTAGTTCGAAGGTTACATGGCTGAGACACGGACGTGTGTCTCAATAGTGTGAGGTACATAGCCTAGCCACATTGTCGTGTGACCTCTGTTTCCAAATTTTTGTAAACTTTTCTTAGACTTTCCACATGTTTTCAATTCAGTCCCGAGTTGTTTCTAAGTTATTTCTAGGCCCTTGAGGGCTCGATTCAGGGTCGATATGTATGTGTATGATTGGTTTATAATATGTTTATGTTATTAATTTAAATTGAGTTTAAATGTTTTGATTGTACGGTAATGCTCCGTAACCCTAATCCACCGATAGAATCGGGTTAGAGCTGTTACACAATCTCTCCCACAAAAACACAGAATTCCTTTAGAGTTAAACCCCAAATCTGTAGTCTTACCCTTCTCTCTCTGTCTAAATCGAGGTGCAAGAGATGCATCAACAGACTACTTCAATTGAATCTCATCCACTAAGGTAGGTTTCACTTGCGACTCTGCAAGCAAACCTCCATCATCAGTCAAGCTCAACTCAGCGAACCTGAAATCGATCACCGACTTCCTCCTCAGAGTATCGTCCACAACATTCAACTTTTCCGGATGCTACTCAAGGGAACAATCATAATATTTGAGAAACTTTATCCAACTCCTCTCCCTCAAGTTTAACTTCTTTTCGGTGAAGAGGTACCTAAGGCTCATATGATCCGTGTAGATAATACACTTCTCACCATACAAATAGTGCCTCTAAATCTTGAGGTCGAAGACAACAACTACAAGCTCAAGGTTATAGGTTAGATAACTATATTCGTGAGGCTTAAGTTGTCTCAAGGTATAGGCTACAACCTTACCGTCTTGCACCAGAACATAACTAAGACTGGTATGAGATGCATCAGTGTATAACACATAATCTTTCCCAGACTCGGGCTGGATCAAAACAGGTGCTTGAGTCAATATGGACTTAAGCTTCTCAAAACCTTCCTATTGCTCTTTAGTCCACTTGAAAGCTGTACTTTTCCTCAATAGCTTTGTTATAGGAGTTGGAATCAAGGAAAACCATTCCACAAACCTCCTATAAAAACTGACCAATCCAAGGAAACTCCAAATTTCACTGACACTCTTAGGTTGTTTCTAGTCCAAAATAGCCTCAATTGTTTTTGAGTTGACACGGATACCCTTAACTAATACCACGTGATCTAAAAACATCACTTCGTGGAGTCAGAACTAACATTTAATCAATTTAGCATAAAGCTATTTTTCACGGATTATCTGTAGGACAACCCTCAAGTGCTCATCATGTTCTGTTTCATACTTGAGTAGATCAAAATGTCATCAATGAAAATTACAACAAGTTGATCAATATAAGGCTGAAAAATTCAATTAATTATATCAATAAAAGCTGTTGGAGCATTCGTGAGATCGAAGGGCATCATTAGGAACTCATAGTGACCATACCGAGTCCTAAATGTGATCTTAGGAACGTTTGTCTGTTTCACTTTCAACTAGTAGTATTCAGACTTTAGATCAATCTTGGAAAACACTTTCACACCCCTAAATTGATCAAATAAGTCATCAGTCCTTAGTAATGGGTATTAGTTCTCTACGATCAACTTGTTCACTTGCCAATAATCAATTGAAAGTCTCATGGATCCATCCTTCTTTTCTATAAATAGAATAGGTGCTCCGCATAGCGACACACTTTGTCTAATCAATCCATGATCCTGAAGTTCTTACAACTGTGCCTTGAGTTCCATCAGCACTTTAAGTGTCATGTGATAGGAAGCAATGTAAACTAGAGTCATTCTAAGCAATATATCAGTCCTGAATTCAACCTTATGCTCTAGAGGTAATCCAGGAAACTCCTCTAGAAAGACGTCAAGAAAATCCATGTAACAACCCAATTTAGGGTCTAGTTAGAATAGTGGTTATCCGAAGTAGAAGAATTATTTTATGATTTTTTTAAGGTTCATGATATGATTGCTTGATTGTATGACAGTTTCGTTGAGAAATTTTGTCGGTAAAGTGTCCAATTTGACTTTTAGGACTAATTTGCAAAAGTTGCAAAATGTGTGTTCTAGAAGCTTTAAGTATGAAGTAGTTATGGATGCTTAATTAGAGGTCCTTAAATAGAAATTTGACCAATTTCTATTTTTATGGACAAAAATGGACATGTTTAGGAAAAATTTCAAAGAAAGGCTTTATGGGCATTTTGGTCATTCGGTTAATAAAAGAATAAAAAGGGATAATCAAGTCAAAATTGGTATCCATCTTCTCTCCTTGGCCAAAATTTACAAGACACCATAGCTAGGGTTTTCTTCAACTTTCAAACTTGAATGTAAGTACATCCTAGCCCCATTTTTAATGCTCTTTATGTTTTTGAAGTCGTGTTCACACTATCTTTCTATTTCTACCATCGTTTTAAAGTAGGGTTCTTGTTTAAATTTTACCCATGTATAACATGCATGTGTTTTGATTTATGGTAGAAAATGAAATTTTAATGTATGATAAACGACTTTTACTAAGTGATTTTCGATAAAAAGGTCAAAAAGGACTTGTTTGCAAAAGTTGTAAAATGTGTGTAAAAGTGTGATTAAATGAAAAATGTGGACTGCTATAAGTACAAAAGAGGATCGACTAGGATTGGGAATTGAAGAAATTGAATAGTTTTCATTTTTCGAGCTTAGGGGCAAAAATGTCATTTATCCATAATGTGATTTTTGGACTGAATTGAATAATATGAATAATAAATAAGTTAAATGAATATTATAGATCAAGAAAAAATGAGGTTTGGACCTAGAACAGGGAAAAAATGAATATTTGATGATTTAGTCCTTTTCGCCATTTTGATGCCGAGGTAAGTTCGTATTGAAATAATGCATTGTATTTATGCTTTAAATTGTTTTATTATTATATGAATTGTGGTTTACACTTGAATGAAATCGACAAAGTTTGACAGACGAGAAATCCTGGTAGAACCTTAAGAATAGTTAGGATTCAAATGTCATGACATTAGGGTTATCTAATATTATGTGTAAGACCATATCTGTGATATGGCATCGATATGAGATTTCGTGTAAGACCATATCTGGGATATGGCATTGATAAACCGTAAAAGTAACATATTTTAATCCCACATTTAATATGCTTTTGGATGATTTATTCCTTTTTTTATATAAAAAGGTGCTTTTAATCCTTTCTTTTCATGTCTTATACCCAGGAAAGCACCCGAGGATGAAAAGAACACAAAACGGGCCTAAGACGGAGCAAATGGGCCTTAGCACGAAATTGACACGGCTTGGCCCAAAGCCCACACGACCGTGCCTCGACGAACACCTAGAGCACGGCCTCAACTCCGTCACACACGGCCGTGCCTCAAGTTAGAAATCTGAACATGGTCAGGTCTCGATCCACACGGGCGTGTGCCATGGCCGTGCCTTTGTTGCTGGGAAGAGCAATTTCAATCGGAAAAGGATACTTAGGGAGAAAAAACCGCACTCCAAGAGCCTATAAATATCCCCCAAGTACCACCTTTGAAAAGGAGCGAAAGCTAAGCCAAGAAGCCAAGCCGAGAAGGTCAAAGTTAGGGAAAAACGCGAGGATAGCCAGTTGATCCATCCCAAGAAGCCGGAGTTATACTCAAGACAGCGGAATTCTCCTTCAATTCCTTCAGGGGGTTTTAGGGGTTTCTTATGTTATCTTTTCTCTTGCGATGATTTGTTTATTCATTATGAACTAAACCCCTCAGATACCTGAAGGGGATGAAACTTAGATGGATTTTATAATTTGATTTTTAAGTTATAAGATAAATTACTTAGTTTGTTCTTAATTATGTTGCTTAATCCAAATCTAATGTGCTTAGGTGGAGGAGGAATGGACCTTGCCTAAGAGGAGATCTAACATAATTAAGCGGAGTTGATCGAACGCCTAGAGATAGGGTTACGAGATTTTGTCAGATTCGGGTGAAACCTAATATGGGAGTCCATTGATCGATTTACTGCTATCCTAGGGGGTTATTATAAGCGAACGAGAGTTCCACTAATTAACCTAGGGTTAGACGTTATTCACCTCGATAGAGGGTTTAATATAGGTTAGGGAGTCTTACGGATCAAGCTAAGTAAAGAAATCATATAATTTAGAGTTAGATAATAAGTGAAGCCTAGGTGGATTCTTCCCGAGGGTATCGTCGAAATCAACTGAGTCTTTCTTCAAAGTTATTTTCCAATTCGTCTTCTTGTCTTTGTGTCCTTAGTTTAGTTGTCGTCAATTTAGTTTAAAAGTAATTTTCACTCTAATTTTAAGGCTAAATAATAAAAAGAAAGTTAGCATTAGTACTTTTAGTTCCTTTGGGTTCGATAGCCGGTCTTGCCTAAGCTATACTATTATTCGATAGGTACATTTGCCTTAATATTGTTGTCAGAGTTAGTCTCCAGGTTTGATCATTCTTTTAAAAATATTTAAAACTCTGATTTGCAGCGATCAAGTTTTTGGCGCCGTTGCTGGGGAACTAAAATATTAAGAACACTCTATTTTTATTACTTTAGCCTTAATGTTTATTTTTCGCAATTTATTTTTCTTTTCGTTTTTCTTTTTGTTTTTTTTGCTGAAATTTTCTTTCTTTCTTTTCCAGCAAGTACCTCTAGTTTATGACTAGAAGGAACCCGAGAGGACCTTTGATATTTGAAAGCGAAATCGAAGCTACCGCTCGTAGGAATCGCAGGGAAACTAGGCGAGCCCTAGATTACATAGAGAGAGAGGAAGAAGATAGATCCAATCCTACTGAAGCGATGGTCGAAAACAACCCACAATGGGGAAAACAATGCTCCACGCACAATGTTCGATTATGCGAAACCGCATTTAACAGGAGCAGAATCTAGTATTGTTAGGCCTGCTATATCTGCTAACAATTTTGAATTAAAGCCTAACACAATACAAATGATTCAATATTTTGTTCAATTTGATGGTTTGCAAGACGAAGATCCAAACATGCACATAGCTAACTTTTTAGAGTTCTGTGATACCTTCAAAATAAATGGCATTTCTGATAATGCCATACGTCTTCGGTTATTCCCTTTTTCATTGAGGAATAAAGCCAAACAGTGGTTAAACTCGTTACAACAAGGGTCAATCACTACATGGGATCAGATGACCGAAAAGTTTTTGATGAAATATTTTCCACCAGCCAAAATGGCCAAATTACGGAATGATATCTCTTCCTTTGTGCAGATGGATATAGAGACGCTATACGACGCATGGGAGAGATTCAAAGATCTCTTGAGGAGGTGCCCACACCATGGCCTACCCTTGTGGCTACAAGTCCAAACCTTTTACAACGGAGTAAACCCCTCAACGAGGCAACTGATAGATTCAGCCGCCGGTGGAACGCTAAACAACAAGACTCCAGAAGCAGCCTATGAGTTCATTGAGGAGATGTCATTAAACAATTATCAGTGGCAAGCTTCAAGGACCAAAACGACAAAATCGGCAGGAGTTTTCGACGTCGATGCCATAACCATGCTATCAACACAGCTAGAGATGATGAATAAAAAGCTTGATAGTTTGTGTTCTTCACAAGCACATCCAGTCATGCAGTGCGATGCAAGTGGAACTGTGGCGAATCCTGAGTAACCACCCTACCAACCGGGAGTAGAAGATGAACAGATGAACTATATAAGTAATAATTTCCGATCTAATAATAATCCTTATAGTAATACTTATAATCCAGGTTGGAGGAACCGCCCAAATTTTTCGTGGGGAGGACAAGGAAACCAAGGAAATCAAAGGCAACAACCTCCTCAAAACTTTCGAAATTAGCCCTATCCACAAGAAAAGAAACCAACCCTCGAGGAACATCTCCAAGAAACTGATGGAGCAATCAAAAGCAACGAGAGACGACTCGATAAAATTGCTAAGTCAGTCAAGGAAGTGACTAATGTAGTCGAACAACTCGCAAAACTAATGTCAGAACGACCGCAAGGACGTCTACCAAGTAACACTGAGGTTAATCCTAAGGAGCAAATTCAAGCAATCACAGCTCAGAACAGTAACGGATTAGCTGAACCTGATCCAATACCGGAAAAGAAGGTAGACAAAGGTAAAATAGAGGTACCACAAGAGAAGCCAAAACTAGTAATTAAAGAGTATCAACCTCGCATACCTTATCCTGAAGCCATAAAAAGAGACGATTCAGAGGAACAGTTTGGTAAGTTTCTTAAACTTTTAAAGAAATTACATATTAACTTACCTCTTCTTGAAGCTCTTTTTCAGATGCCAGATTCGAGAAAATTTTGAAGACAGCTCTTGACCAACAAACGCAAAATAGATGAAGAGCACAACGTGGAACTAAATGCAACATGCTCGGTGATGTTACAAAATAGACTACCACAGAAACTAAAAGATCCAGGGAGTTTTACAATTCCATGTTTAATTGGTAGTCTACATATTGATAATGCGTTAGCTGATCTAGGGGAAAGCATAAACATCATGCCTTTCTCACTGTTTAAACGACTAGGTCTAGGGAAGCCTAAACAAACTAGGATGAGTATTCAATTAGCTGATAAAACTGTTAGAATTCCTAGGGGCATTATCGAAGATGTTGTTGTCAAAATCGATAAATTTGTTTTCCCAGTAGACTTTGCTGTCTTAGACGTGGATGAGGATAATTCAATCCCTTTAATTTTAGGAAGGCCTTTTCTAGCAACTGCCAGAACAAAAATTGATGTTGCTACAGGTGAGCTCATACTTCGTGTAGGAGATGAATCGATCAATCTTCAAGCTCTCGACTCGGCCAGGACAACAGTCGATGAAGGTAAGAAAGTCATTTCAGTTGATAATCATATTATTCAATCTTCATCACAGGAAATATCACAAGGCCTAAACCCTGAGCCGGCTCATATCAACAAAGTAGAGTTACACGAGGAACAAAGCATTAAGGTCGACAATTTAGAGAAGCAGAAGACAGAGATCAAAGGAGAGCTAGATTCACACGAAGTAAAACCCGAGGAACCACAAGAAGAGTTCATGGGGACATCGAATCACTTCAAAATAGGAGACCAAGTACTGTTAGAAAAAACCAATCCCCAAATCACTACCACAGACCTGAAGGCAAAGGGAGAAATCCTTCTCAAGGTACATGATAGCTTCCCACACGGAATAGTCGAGGTAAGCAATCCAATATTCGGCACTTTCAAGGTAAACGCTTCTCGACTTCAACTTTGTCAAGAGAATAAAACTGTAAGAACGAGGGAGGATATTCAAACCTTTAAACCTCCCTAAAATTTTCAAATAACGAGGAAAAGTCTAGCTTAAGACTATAAACAAGCACTTCTCGGGAGGCAACCCGAATACTAACAACATTCTTTTTACATTTGTTTTTATTTGACTTTTCCTTTTTCCTTTTTCTTTTCCTTTTTAAACTAACAAAAAATGCAGGTTTTTCAGGCCACACGGCCGTGTCCGTGGCCGTGTGGACCACCTAAACCGCCACATTGACAGGGCAGAGGCTGTGTAGTCAGCCCAACCACCCCCCCAACGTCACGGATCCAACAACCCTCCCCACGGGCACCGACAGATAGGACACGGCTGTGCCCTAAACAGTGTGAGGTTACTGACTTTCACACCACGGACAGAACACGCCCGTGCTGGCAACCGTGTGAAGCTACTGACTTATCGAACACGGGGGAGACACGCCCGTGTAGAACGACATGCCAAAAGAAAAACTTCAAGCACTGGCATAGGAGGATCAAGCACGGGCATAGGGTAACAACACCCTCTATAACACGGCCATGTGAGGTGGCCGTGTAAATCGACACACCCTGTGACCACGGCCGTTGGGGAGCACAAAATTTGAACTTCTATTTAAACCCCTCACCCCTTCCCCTTCCTTTCTTTATTTTCCCTCCTTTTCACTCTCCTCCGTCTTAGACTCTTCAAGACCCTAGATCCTTGAGCAAATGAAAACCATGCCGAAGAAGCGGAAGAAGCTACGCATAGACTCCTTAACAAAGAACGATCAACATGAGTTCATGCCGGCAGCTTCGTCTCAACACCAAGCCAAGGCTCTTTGAGACCAATTAGTTTTTATTTTTTCTTTCTCTTTTATTTCAATTTCCTGCTCTTCTCCTTTATTTTCCTCATCTAAGCTTCTCTACTGCTCTTTTCATTTAATTTTCTTTTAGTTTCTTAGTGTCAGGTTTGCCAGGTTGCTAGGGAATCACGCCGACCACCACGATAACCTCACCACTCTCACCACCGCCACCACATCCCCAATCTTAGCATTGATTCCCACCTTGCGAACCATCCTTTAATAAGGACTTCATAGTCCATTAGTATTTTCTTGTCATTTCAGTTTTCTTCTTAGTCTCCTTCACTTTAGCTTGCTTTTCTTTAATTTCATTTTTAGTTTATTTATATTATGTTTCAATAACCCCTGGCTAATCCTTCATGAGTTCCCCAATTTCTTCATCTAGCACAGAGCTCAGGAACCAGCACCACCACCATACCGATGCCTTCGCCGTATTTGCCACATCCTCCACCATAACCTCCACGACCCCTGCCCTCCTCCAAGGAAACAGTCTACACCTCAGGGAGTATCCTATCCCCTCCTTTTTGATTTTGAATATAATGCATTATCTATCTTTGTACATTGAGGACAATGTACATCTTAAGTGTGGGGGGGTAAAAGGACCTAATTTTTTGCATTATTCTCAAATCCCTGAGGGTAAAAGTGGAATAAAAGTGCCTAATTTTTTTTCGTAATCCCAAATCCCTGATTTAGTCTTGTTTTTATGCAAAGTTGTCATATTACTAATTAGGATGAAATTTCTGATGATTTGTGATGACTATTGACATGTTTTAGAATAAGTCGTAGTTAATTATACATTGATGTTTAATTTAAGGAATACTAAAGAATTAAGCATGATAAGTCTGTTTTTCAAGAATTAAAATTTTTGCTAGGATGTTGACCTATATTTAAATACTATCTTGAAATTTAAAATTCATAAGGATGATGTCAAAACACCCATAATTTTTGTGAGTATTTGAACCTTATAGAGCATACATTCTTTTTCGTGCTCATTTTTTTTATTATGAGTGTGTCAACCATAAACTGTTATTCTAGAACTTGCCTCGTTTTTACATGTCGAGACCACAGTTATGATTTGATATACAGAGATGATAAAGGCACCTAGGTTTTAACCCGCTAATTCCACTAAATAGCCCACATTTGTAATTAACCCCTAGTGAACCCTGTTGATCCTAACAAACCCTTTTTATTGATTTACCTACTAATATTAACCCAAAGCCCTTGTATTTGTTATCACCCTTTCTTTTGACTACCCTTAATCGAGACTTGATTTGATCAGTTACCGAAGTTTATTATTCTGATAGTTAAATTTATCATGTATTATTAGTATGTTCTTAAAAAAAAAAGCTCATATTAGTAGGATTATTACTTTTTAGTTAACGAAATTTCGGAAAAATATTAGGTAGGTACTTGTCAATTCAATCTCGATTCTAACCCTCTAATTTCAGCCTATGACCACACCTTTTACCCTAGCCCCGTTACAACCCTAACAAAGACTTTTTGATCTATTTGTCATCTCATATTACAGTGGTGGAGATTTGATTTTCAGGCAAGCCTATGGAATTAACTTTTTAGGTTCGACTTATGAGCGATCTTTTTCTGAACCTTAAACACTTTAGAGTGATTTGAGTGAATCCTAAGTGAGGATATCAATCCTTGTCGGTTTTGAATTGAAAAGGTAGTTATTTAAAAGAGGGAAGACACCTATGTTTTCAAGGTACAAAATTATGACTTATCTCGTTTGAATCTTTATGATGCTTTGATTCAAATTATCCATGTATGAATTCTCTATGAATTAGGATAAGACATTGTTGATAAGAATTATAGATCACAGAAAGTTCGTTTTAATTGTAAGTTGAGAATTTTGCTTGAGGACAAGCAAAAGCTTAAGTGTAGGGGTATTTGATAAACCGTAAAAGTAACATATTTTAAACCCACATTTAATATGCTTTTGGATGATTTATTCCTTGTTTTATATAAAAAGGTGCTTTTAATCCTTTCTTTTCATGTCTTATACCCAGGAAAGCACCCGAGGATGAAAAGAACACAAAACGGGCCTAAAATGGAGCAACTGGGCCTTAGCACAAAATTGACACGGCCTGGCCCAAAGCCCACACGGCTGTGCCTCGACGAACACCTAGAGCACAGCCTCAACTCCGTCACACACGGTCGTGCCTCAAGTTAGAAATCCGAACACGGTCAGGTCTCGATCCATACGGGCGTGTGCCATGGCCGTGCCTCTGTCGCTGGAAAGAGCAATTTCAGTCAGAAAAGGATACTTAGGGAGAAAGAACCACACTCCAAGAGCCTATAAATATCCCCCAAGTACCACCTTTGAAAAGGAGCGAAAGCTAGGCCAAGGAGCCAAGCCGAGAAGGTCAAAGTTAGGGAATAACGCGAGGATAGCCAGTTGATCCATCCCAAGAAGCTGGAGTTATACTCAAGACGGCGGAATTCTCCTTCAATTCCTTCAGGGGGTTTTAGGGTTTTCTTATGTTTTGTTGTATCTTTTCTCTTGCAATGATTTCTTTATTCATTATGAACTAAACCCCTCAGATACCTGAAGGGGATGAAACTTAGATGGATTAGATTATTTGATTTTTAAGTTATATGATAAATTACTTAGTTTGTTCTTAATTATGTTGCTTAATCCAAATCTAATGTGCTTAGGTGAAGGAGGAATAGACCCTGCCTAAGAGGAGATCTAACATAATTAAGCAGAGTTGATTGAACGCCTAGAGATAGGATTACAAGATTTTGCCAGATTAGGGTGAAACCTAATATAGGAGTCCATTGATCGATTTACGACTATCTTAGGGGGTTATTATAAGCGAACGAGAGTTCCACTAATTAGCCTAGGGTTAGACGTTATTCGCCTCGAGAGAGGGTTTAATATAGGTTAGGGAGTCTCACGGATCAAGCTAAGTAAAGAAATCATATAATTTAGGGTTAGATAATAAGTGAAGTCTAGGTGGATTCTTCCTGAGGGTATCGTCGAAATCAATTGAGTCTTTCTTCAAAGTTATTTTCCAATTCGTCTTCTTGTCTTTGTGTCCTTAGTTTAGTTGTCGTCAATTTAGTTTAAAAGTAATTTTCACTCTAATGTTAAGGCTAAATAATAAAAAGAAAGTTAGTATTAGTACTTTTAGTTCCTTTGGGTTCGATAAACGGTCTTGCCTAAGCTATACTACTGTTCGATAGGTACACTTACCTTAATATCGTTGTCAGAGTTAGTCTCCAGGTTTGATCATTCTTTTATAAATATTTAAAACTCTGATTTGCAGCAATCAGGCATTAATATGATATTTCGTGTAAGACCATATCTTTGATATGGCATCGATATGAGATTTTGTGTAAGACCATAGCTAGGCTATTGGCATCGATATGAGATTACATGTAAGACCATATCTGGTATATGACATTGGTACGGTACTGTATGTATGAGATTCTCAGGTATCCTTTAGTATCCCAAATGGTTCAACGGTAAATTCAATGGGTATGTCAAAGAAGAGAAAAAGTATGTCAGTATTACAAATTGGTATAGGTATGTACGTAAAGTTTATAAGCATTGGCTTCATGAAATTGTGAGTTCATGATTTCCACGAGAATGATTTTATGAAGACCTTGTGATTATAAGTCTATACTGGTGACGTATGAAATACATAGTAAATTCGATTGACAATTTTTTTGATTGGCTTTCGAGCTAGATTGAGTCATGACATAGCATGTTTTCTTCATGCAAATTGTGATTTATGGAAAATGAGACAAAGGAAAGATTGGAAAAATTGCCTATTAAAATGATTATGGAAGTATGGAAAGATAAGAGTTTAGGCAATTGAAAGATGTGAGAGTATATGCTTGAAATGTAAATGCTCATAATTAATGAGTATGTTTTATGTGAGGTTTGAAATGGTTTACTGATCGTGGTAAATGATATGTTATTCTTATGACTGAGCGAGATGTGCTCATTAAGTTTAATGTCATTTATTTTGGCTTAAGTTATGTTATTCATATGATTGAGTAAGTTATGCTTATGAAGTTTAATGACAATTATGTTAATATATGTCATGTTATTCATATGAGAATGTATAATTAATGTTGTTTATTATTTGCATATGAACTTACTAAGCTTTAAAGCTTACTCCCCTTTCCTTTCTCATGTTTTTCATGGTTAATAAGCTAGCTTGAGTTGGAGATCGCTGAAGATTCTATCACACTATCAAGCTTCAATTTTGGGTATATATAAATTCAAGTATTTTAAGTTATGGCATGTATAGGGACTAAGTCAATGGGTTATATGTGTCTTTATGATTGTAGCTAATATGTTGGCTTGTAATCGTCAAAGGCTTGTTTGCTATCTAGCCATGTAAGTTGGCTTATGTTGACAACATGGTTGAAAGCCTATGTATATTCATATATGTGTCAATGTCAATGATGATATGATCATGGTATGCTTGGTGAATGTCAAATATTTGGAAATGTGATTTATGGCATGATTGTGTGATGTGGGAATTATAACCTATTAATGAGATGAGGAATTTGAGTATAATTTGGTAACTAGATAGAAATTGAATGAAGCCTATTAAATGTGGGATTTGTATGTTTGATTTAAGGGTTAGTAAATGTAGTGAGTATGTTAGTGAAACACCCCAAACCCGGCCCACAAGCCTCGACCGGATCTGACATGTTCCTTCAAAAGAACTTAACTTAATTTTGTGTCATGTTCTAGCAAAATAAGTCGATTTTTAAAACAAGCTTAAAAATTTAGCGAGTTGGAAGCCAAGTTGCTGGTCAAGTTTGTATATCATTAAAACGTTATATCCATATTTCATAAATCTATAGAAATGCCGGATTTTAGAACTTATTAAGTTGAAAACCGTAGTTGTTTAAGTGATAAAACCTTTGAAGTGGTTTTAAAAAAAATATTTAATCATTTGTCTGTTGTTGTTTGTATGAGAATAGAAATTATATCACATAATTTAAACAGTTTGATAGTGGCCTTATTACAACTGAACAAATAAATCCTGAAATAAATCCCGAAAAAAGATTAAATAAAATGTAAAAAGGTCAAATAAAACCCAAAAATGCTGAGCATGACCACCTCATAGTCCTCGCTGACCCAGTCCAAAGTACTAAGCATCACCTGCAAAAAGTTAGCCCACGAAGGGTGAGTCAACGGGCTCAATGTGTAACAGCTACACCAAAAACCCAACCGATTATAGCCTTAATCTTACACGTTTCGGCAAAGCCCATTCTTTAGTCATATTCGGCCATAAGTCCATAGCATAGCATATCGAATCATGACATATTAAATCACATTTATACATAAAATGAAATGCAATCCCGAGCCCACCTAGATATCCAACCTCTACACACCACCCGTACCTACCAATCACACCGTGGGGATTAATAAATCGACCCTCCATCCACTACACACCCTCGAAGGTAGCCACTGCAGTCAATTGCACATCGCCCTTATAACGTGGCATAGCCACCAAATAATGTGACAGAGTCATCGGATTCATAATATGTGACGTAAGTCACCGGATAATGTGGTAAAACCACCGGTACACTTCCCCTTTATCATTATCACCCATATGCCCATGCATCATACAAAACATCCAGATATCATGCAATATACCTTACCCCAAGGCCATAATGAAATTACTCATATTTTCATATCAATGTTTATAAACATTATTAACTGAGTGTTAAGGGGTAACGTACCTGATTACACTGTACCACCGAATGGTACCCTTAGCCATGTTCATTCATATTTCTTAGTAACACATGCTTAACATTAATACTATTAATCTGTTGGGAATTAGTGTGGGGTTACACACCTGATAACACTGAGAACAACGCTTTCAATCTCACTGACACTTTCGCTTGCAGGGATCACAGCGATTTGCTTATCCCTTTCCGATGCTGGCCCACACTCCGGTGGCCAATCCCGTACTGCAGAAACTGAGCATTTCTTGAATCTAGGGGTAGGGACTACCCCTTTCTCTCCTCCACTGGTACTCGCATCCATTGAGGAACACTTAATCAAAACCCGGTTAATTAATATGTAAGATCTAAACGAAGCACAATCTATAACTTAAATACCCTTACCGAAATAGATCTGAATCCCGAGACTCCTCCTTTATCTCTGTCGAACTCCCCCTAAAATACCATAGTTAGAATCGGCCAACCCTTAATAAATAACATGGCCTTTGGCCGAATACTACGACTCCCCTTACCTTACTCAATTAAATCCTGGAAATCGTCACCTGTCCTTGGAAGTTGTCGAAATTCCTTGAATATCCAAATCCCGAAAGATCTCCTTCTAATCGTCAACTACAAAGATCCCGAACCCACGTAATATTGAGATCGATTGAACACCTTTGGTTGGAAACACAAAGAGATTCGGCCACAATAGAAGGTTGATCGTCTTTGAAGAATTAATAGAAAAAGGAATCGATGAGACAAAGATATGATTCGGCTTTTATCAAAAGAATGGAGAAGAGATGTTTGGGACCTTAAGAGTTGCGGCAATGGTGGGAATGAATGAAAGAGAGGTTTCGGCCTTAGCAAAATAAAGGAGAAGAGAAGGGGGTGAGGGTTTCGGTCTAAAGATGAGTAAAGTGAAGAAGAGAATGGAGAAGAAAGTGGCCTTAATGGTCTTCCCAAATTAAGCTAAAGCAAAGAAAATAGAGGAGACTTTGAAAGGTTTCTGACTACCACTTTCGGCACAAGCCTAAGGGAGGAAAAGAAAACTAAAATGTACCCAAAACCCCTTAAGCCAATTTGGCACTTAGCTCCCCCTTGCATGACCGAATATGCCCCCTCCAAAGTCCCTTTGCCAGCCAACTCTTCCCCCTCTTCTCAAATCCCTTATTTTTCTCCTACTTTTCCTCTTCACCCCTCATTCAAAAGAGTTTGAATGAGTCAACACTTATCTTCCCTCTTAGCCGAATATTCAAATGAATTTGACCAAATCAAATGCTCATCCATTCAGTGTCCCTGTGCCGTCCAACTCCTCTCTTGCCTGACGCAAAAAGCAACCCCAAAATACTCCCCTTGCTGCTCGAACCTAGGCCCCTTCTCACTCCTTTAGGCGTCACTCTCCTGTGCTCTAAGTGGCGCCTCCCTTGCCACTTTACCAGCTGAGTTCTTGTGTCTTAAGCCACACACTAACCTTCTTTAGGCCTAGCACTCCTAACTCCTCCCCTAACAGCTTAAAGTCAAATATTTTTCTAAGGGTCCTACCTACATTCCAAGGTTCCCGAAACCCCCAAAACACATACAAACCACACACCAGCATGCTACCACATACATTTAAGTGAAAACGCATAACCCCTAAATCTCGGATATTACAGTTCTACCCCCCTTAAAAATAATTTCGGCCTCGAAATTACCTGGCTAAAATAGGTGAGGGTATTGCTGCCGTATTGCTTCCTCTGGCTCCCAAGAAGCTTCTTTCGATCCATGGTTCCGCCATAACACTTTGACTAGAGGAACTGATTTCCTCCGTAACACCTTCACATCTCGTTCCAGAATCTGAATCGACTCTTTCTCGTAGGACAAGTCTGACCTCAGCTCCACCTCCTCAACTGGCACTACATGAGATGGATCCAATCGGTAACGACGTAGTATCGAAACGTGGAACACATCGTGCATCTGCTTCAATTCCGAAGGCAACTCTAACTGATATGCCACTGGTCCAATCTGCTTCAAAACCTGATAAGGTCTTATAAACCTGGGACTTAACTTTCCCTTGCGACCAAATCTCATCGCCTTCTTCCACGGTGAAACTTTCAGAAACACCTGATCTCCCACAGCAAACTCTATCTCTTTCCGCTTAAGATCTGCATATGACTTTTGTCTGTCAGATGCCTCCTTCAACCGTGCCCGAATTACCATAACCTTTTCTTCGGATTCTGCCACAATCTCCGGACCCAAAACATCATGTTCCCCCAATTCTCTCCAACACGTAGGAGTGTGACACTTCCGTCCATACAGTGCTTCATACGGTGCCATTCGAATACTTGCTTGGTAGCTGTTGTTGTACGCAAACTCTGCTAAAGGCAAGAACTCCTCCCAGCTTCCTCTGAAGTCTATCACGCAACCCCTTAACATATCCTCTAACACTTGAATTACCTGTTCAGACTGGCCGTCTGACTGCGGATGAAATGCCGTGCTGAAGTCCAACCTGGTGCCTAATGCCCGATGCAGTGCTTTCCAAAACCCAGACGTAAACCTTGGATCCCAATCCAAGATAATCGACACCGGCACTCCGTGCAGCCTCACAATTTCTGCCACATACACCTTCACTAACCTCTGCAGAGAATAGTCAACCCGTACTGGTTAAGTAATGAGCTCGATATGTGATGAACCCTTGGTATGGTGGTGATTGAGTAAGTTATGATTATAATATTTTAATAACATTCATGCTAATTTTTATCATGTTAATTGTATGTTAAATGTCTGGTTATGATGCTTATTATTTGCATAGGAACCTACTAAGCTTTATAGCTTACTCCCCTTTTCTTTCCATTATCTTATAGTGTTACCAAGCTAGCTCGGGATTGGAGATCATCGGAGATTCGGATCACACTATCAAACCCTCTCGTTTTAGGTATTGATGATTTTAGTATTTTGAAAGTATGGCATGTATAGGGACTTAGACATTCTGTTATATGTGTCATCATGATTTTAGCCAATGTATTGGCTTGTAAATGTCAAAGGCTTGTTTTGATATTTGGTCATATAAATTGGCTTATTTTGGGCTAACATGGTTGTAAGCCTAAGTATAATTATATATGTGCCGATGTCTTTGGTGATATGGTCATTGTATGCTTGGTGAATGATGGAAATGTGATTTATGACATGAATGTGAAATGTTTGGCAATGTGGTCTATTAATGAGATGATAAGGTGGTGTACAATTAGGTATCTTGAAAGTAGTCAATTGTGGCCTAAAAAATGTTTTGAGTATGATAGATTTTGATATTGTATTGGCATGTATTGGTCATAATTGTGGATGTTTTGGTTGCCTAAGCATGTTATGTTTTGTGTCTTTAAATTGGTGAAATGTATGTGTGAATACGGGTGGCAAATTATGGCTTGGTAAATAGCCTATATTTTGTCCACACGGGTAGACACACGGGCGTCTTTCTAGGCCGTGTGTGACACACAATCTGCCCCATGGGCATGTGTTCCAGTCGCGTGTCCTCTGCACCTTAATTTTGAGAAATAGAATGTCCAAAATTGAGCACACGAGCAGAGACACCGGCATGTGGCATGGTGTGTGGCACAAGTCAGAGAGCACCCTAAAACGAACATGGTTTGAAGCAAGGGCGTGTCCTAGGGTCACACGGGTGTATCCCTTAGATGAAACGAGCGTGTGAACCCTACAGTTAGCAAAAATTTTCTAAGTTTTGTAAAAATTTCCTGAGTTCTCGGTTTAGTCCCGAACCACTTTCAATACATGTTTTGGGCCTTGTAGGCTTGTATTAGGGACATTATGATTGAATATTAATGGTTTTAAATTGGACGCAAATTTATGACTCAGAATTTTGTGAATGCTTGGGTTGTAAGTCTGGTAATGCCTCGTACCCTGTTTCGGCACTAAATATGGGTAAAAGGTGTTACACAAGCCGTGTATCACACACGGTCTAGACACACACCCGTGTGCCTGCCCGTGTGGACAAAATAAAACTATTTCTAGCTTCATTCCTCACCCAAAATCACACCAATGACTTGCAGTTAAACTCACATCCAAATGCCAATCATTTCAAGCATTCAAGTTAATCAAACTCTATCATTCAACATAGCATACCATTACATGCATACATGTTCATAATCTTGCCTTGGTTTAGTCCATATGTTAGGCATAATTTGATCAACTACTTAACACATATGTCGCTACCATAGTATGACATTACAAATATATCAAAACAAACCATTACTAGCCATTCCAATGGCTAGATTACAAGCATCATTTACATTTACATGCTAATATGGCCAATATAACCTATACATGTCATTACAACCATAATTGATTTACCATATTGTACCGACACGGGCCGATAGATAGTGTGAATGATCTCCGCCAAGCTTTCAATCCAACGAGCTTTGAATTTACTATAAAACAGGGAAATAAAACTAAGTAAGCCTAAAATGCTTAGTAAGTTCGTATTACATGGTACTTAACTTACTATTCATTCTATTTTGAGGTAACTACGTAAAGCATACTCAATCAATTTTCCCTCAAGCCCTACACATATCCTCATTGCCCTTGTTAGTCATATATTCCATAATAACATCACAACATATATGGGCTCAACAACAATTAAGTTTCCATGCACATATGCTTTCCACAACATGTATTCATTTAACATGTATAAATCATCTCTCATTATTACAAGTATAGTTTCATAGTAGTTCGTTTCGAGTTCAGCTTATTTCATGTCAGTACCTTACTCATATTTTTCAAAAATTAAAGTCACACAAGTAGTATAACACTCAAGGTGTACAAGTCTATAATCAAGGATGAACTTATATGCATCAACCAGATTCCATGTACAAATATCATCGTCTCATATTTCCATGTATCAATTATCACATATCATAATTTTCGTGTATTTCAGGTAGATACATGTAATAACTCACTTCTTATTCATATATTCTCATGTCAAGAGTTTTACCCATTGAATTTATATGGAATATCGATGGGTTCACCGGTAGTACACTCGAGGTGTACAAATTAGAATCCATCAATTCATGTCCAATAGTACCCATAAGGTACAATTTCAGAGAGTACACTCTCGAGCCACACATGAATACAACAGGATTACCATTCCAGGCTAAATCCTTTTTATGACATATGCTCTAGAGAGCTTGACCCGGATTACCCGTCCAGGCTAAATCCAATCCATAACATATGCTCGAAAGGATTTATATCAAGATTACCCATCCGAGCTAAGTCATTTCTGTAATGAAGTCATTAGGATTGCTCGTTCTAGCCTAATCCATTTTACAACAAATGCAGGACTTCATTCATTTCGGCAATTACATTTATCCATTGATTTTTATTTATTCAAACCGGATTTAACAATTTCAAGTATTTTCCGGTATGTGATTATTTCATACATATATAACATCCATATAATTCAAATGATCACATTCCAAGCATAAAATTAACATTTTCATCGTTTATCCTTTATTATCTATCGGGCATTATAATTTAATTTAAACATTTTTATTTATCAGGCTTGATCGGATATGTAATCATTCCACATATTCATGACATTTATACAATTTACATAAACACAATCAATGCAAGCATGTAAATAAACACAATTTAGTTACACGAACTTACCTCGACAAAAGTTTGTGTACAAACATCTACTAATCTGACATTTTCCTCTTTTCCTTATTCTAACTCTAAATTTGGTCTATCCGGATCTATATGAGTAAATTTAACATCAAATTCACACATCTCATATACATTTGGACTCAATTTACATCCTAGGAAAAATTATATTTTGCCCCTAACTTTTCCATAAATTCCCATTTCGTTCCTAGGCTCGGAAAATAAACTTGTGCAATTCATTCCCTATTCCAAGCCTAACCAAAACTCCATCTCAAAATTTACAACACATGTATTCATAAAAATTCAGAATTTTTCATCAAATTTCACAACTTTGCATTTTAGTCCATAAATCATGTTTTCATCAAAAATCACTTTGTAAAAGTTATTTATCTATCATCAACCTTTCATTTTCTACCATAATTTTCTAATTTTCAGCATATATATCCATAACCCATTTTCCATACTTTGATAATTTACAAATTGATCCCCCAAATTGATAGATTAAGCTATCCCGGTTTCAACAATATCAAAATTATTAAAAAAGGGGCTTGATTACATACCCAAGTAAGCTTGATAAGTCTTCTTCCTCTCTCCTAAGGTTTCCATGGATATATTTGGGGAAGATGATATGAAATTGTTTTCTTTTTCATTTAATTAAATTTTCATTTAATAACTTTTCATCTTTCTAATTTAGTCCTTAGCCTTTTTTTATTTTCCCATGGATGAGTCATACCAAAATATCTACATGTAACGCCCTGGTTTTCCATTAATTTCAGCTTTTGTAATTTCAAGACACAAATACCTATCTACTTTAGTGGTTGAGTGATTTAGGTGTGTTTGGGAGGTCCCAAGTTCAAGTCTCAACTTGGGTGAATTTTGGTATTTTTATGATTTAAGCCCAAACTTTGGTTAGTAGGCTTATAAGTGTTTAATTGTAAGAACATGTCAGAATGAGTCTGCTAGTCTGGTGGCTAAGTGGAGTGTTGAGGTTGTTAGAGGTTGGGAGTTCGAATCCTTGCGCAGGCAAGGGATGTATTTTTGCTGCCAATGTCGTGTAGGTGTTTGTGTTGGACCAAAAATCTGATAGTTAGGAGAGATTTGGGGAGATGATAGGAGGAATATCAGAAAATCTTTTCACTTTTCCTCTTCCTCTCAAATCCGTTCCCTTCTTTTTGCTATTCAATTTTTTTCCTCAAACCCTTGCCGAAATTTTACTGCTCTCCATCCTATCCCGATTCTTCCTTCTTTCAATCATTTCTGTAATACATATTCGGGACGCGCTTACGGTAAGTTGTAAGTTGGATTATCTTAGCTATTTCTTTAATTGTTGAAGGTTTCAAAAGGGGTTTTGTTGTGCTTAAGAGTTATTTGAGAGGCTGGAATCAACGTGACGTCGATTTGACTCGAAGTGGTAACTAGTTTGGTAGGAGTAAGTCGATTTTACGTTGTTGGAATTAGTCGATTTAGACTCGTTTTTGGGTTTTAAGAGTATAGGTACTAGTGATCTTGGATTGCGTAGGCAGCGAAATCGAATCAGGTGTGTACCCAAAAACGCAGAAAATGAGGTTTCGACGGAAGCCGAAAACCTTATTGTCGACGCCACACAGGCGTGTGGTCGCGAGTGTGGTAGGCCGTGTGCAAGACTGTTAGTCACCACATGACCGTGTGATAGACTAGCTAGGCCGTGCGAGAGCGACACGACCGTGTGATGGCTGGGCGAGGCCGTATGCGACACGTGGGCTCTACCAATTGGGCATTGTGGGCCATACGGGCGTATGGGCCCACACGGGTGAACCACACGGGCGTGTAGGATTCTTGGCCAGGCCGTGTGATCAACGAGCGCATGGTCGAGTGAGGTCGTGTAATCCACACGGCCAAGACCAATTTGGGTCATGTGGCCCACACGGGCAGACCACATGGGCGTGTGAGCCCATTTTTCTGTAATGTTCTGTAAGGTTACACGGGTCACCCTAGTCGACTGTGGGCCTAATGTAGGGTCGGTAAGCTTTACATAAACCCCTAATTATGTGACTTGACTTTCCAATTTTTGTACCGAGCATAAATTATGATATCTAAATGTATAAATTGTGTTTGCATAATAGCATCACATCTTATGTATGTTGCATTACATCGGGGTGGGATTGATGATATTCGGAGGAAGTATCTGAAAGGCTTTTAAGCCTGTTATCTAGCAGCTCAGCTGCAAATTTCTGATTTTGTGCCCCATTTGGTACAACATGGTGTGTAGTGCTGGGTGGGTTGAATTTATCCCCACATGGTGTGTAGGGTTGGACGGAGTTGCTGTGTAGAGGCTGGTGGGTAGGACTCTGTTATCTGCATATTCTGTCTGAACTGGGGCACTACCTAGTAATATGTTTGAATTTGTATCTGAGTGGGCTAAGGTCCACACTTTTCTGTAAGGGGCTTAGACCCAAAATGTGAATATATGTCTGTATTCTGATATTCTGTGTGTATGTTTTCTGTGGGGATTACACACTGAGTTTGCGAAAACTCACCCTTTTCTGTTTAATCTGTACAGGCAATCCCTAGTAGTAGATGGATCGGTGCGGCGGAGGACTCGGTGGTGACCACTGTTCTAGACACTTTACTATGGTTTTATTTTTAATTATTAATTATGGTTTGATTATATCTGGGTAATTTTTATGTAATAAGGCCTTTATGAATTTTTGCTTAGATTTGGCATTATTATTTTATGAATTGCTAGCAGTAGGACAAGACTCGAGTTTTTAAAATGAACATATGTTTTATCAAAAACACACAAATCCGCAAATTACTTTTAAAAAAAGCTTCCGCAACATATAACGTTTTGAAAATGGTTAATAAATGAATCAACGACGCATTTTTTATGGTAACCTAAAATATCAAAAAGGTCGTTATTATAATTACATTTTCCAATTATCTGCAAATGGTTTTAACGCAATCATGTTTTCCAAAGCACTGTCATGTCACATGACTTTTATAACATAATACGGTTCATATAATAAAATAAAAATAAATTTTATTTTTAGCTCGAAGTTGTGGTCCCGAAACCACTGTTTCAATTTCACTGAAATTGGGCTGTTACAACTTCCACAATCATAAACAAGAGCACCAGTTCAAAAGATTTCTGGATTTCCTTAATGCCCAATTATGTGAAATTCATGAAAGATATGTTGTCAAAGAAGAGAATATTGGTAGTATTTGAAATGATTGCTCTTACTGAAAGGTTACAACTATGTTAACAAATAAATTGCCTTCAAAGTTGAAAGACCTAGGGAGTTTTACTATCCCATGCTCAATTGGAAATCATTATGTTGCGAAGGCATTGTGTGATTTAGGAGAAAGTATCAACTTAATGCCCAGGTCCGTATTTAGGAAGTTGGGAATTGGAAAAGCAAGACCTACTACAATAACGTTGCAGTTAGCTAATTGAGCCTATACACATCCGAAAGGTGAAATTGAAGATGTATTGGTAAGAGTAGATAAGTTCATTTTTCTAGCCGACTTTATTATTTTAGAATGTGAAGCTGAAAAAGATGTGTTGATTATTCATAGAAGACCTTTTCTTGCTATAGGTAGGACTTTGATTGTTGTGCAAAAAGGTGAACTAAACATGAGGGTGAATGATTAGCAAATCATTTTCAACGTATTTGATGCCATGAAATGTGTTTATGAGAGTGAAGATTTCCATACCGTTGGTTTGCTAGGAACAGTAGTGGAAGAAGAGTTTACAAAATTTTTCCATGGCAATTCAAATAGTGATACAAATTCGATCGAGCTAAATGAAGAAAAGCCTTTTGGAGAATTCAATGAGTTTAGGAAGGCAAAGTACATTGTGGATAGACAAGGGAAAAATTTTGAGCCTTTGGACTTATCAGATCGCACCTTCAATTCTCCTAAATCATCTATAGAGGAGCCTTTCACATTAGAGTTGAAACATTTGCCGTTGCATTTCAAATATGTTTATTTGGAGAAAATAATACTTTTTCGGTAGTTATTTTAGCGGAGTTAATACCCGATCAAGAGATAAAGTTGTTGGAAGTTCTCTGGAGATCTAAGAACACATTGGGATGGACAATTACCAACATCAAAGGAATCAACCCTGCTATATGCATACATAAAAATTTATTGGAGGATTTCCATGGCAATTTTATTCAACAAATGAGAAGGTTAAATCCTATCATGAAGGAATTTGTTAAGAAAGAGATAATCAAATGGCTTGATGCAGGTACTATCTACTCGATCTCAAACAGCTCTAGGTAAGTCCGTCACAGTGTCTGCCCAGGAAGGGAGGTGTCATAGTGGTCAATAATGATAACAATGAGCTTATACCAACTCACACTATTACAGGATGGAGAGTGTGCATAGACTATCGCAAGCTCAATAGGGCAACTCGAAAGGATCACTTTCCCTGGCCTTTTTTTGACCAAATGCTGGACAGATTAGCTCGAAAGGCCTTCTATTACTTCTTGGATGGATATTCGGGGTATAATCAGATTGCAATAGCTCCTAGTGACCAAGAGAAGATAACTTTCACCTGTCAATATGGTACTTTCACATTTAGAAGAATGTCATTCGGTTTATATAATGCCCCTACAACATTTTAGCCTTGTATGATAGCAATATTTTATGACATGGTAGAAAAATTTCTCGAAGTCTTTATAGATGATTTCTCAGTCTTTGAGAATAATTTTGAAGGCTGTTTGAAAAATATGGAATTGGCTCTTCACCAATGTGAAGAAATGAGTCTTGTCTTGAATTTGGAAAAATTTCATTTCATGGTCCACAAAGGCATTGTTCTAAGGCATAAGGTATTGCAACAAGGAATTGAAGTTGACAAGGAAAAAATTAATGTGATAGAAAAATTGTCGCCTCCTACCAGTGTCAATGGAATTAGAAGTTTCTTAGGCCATGCAGGTTTTTATAGGAGATTCATTAAGGACTTCTTAAAGATATCTAAACCCCTGTGTGCTTTGTTGGAGCAGAATAAACCTTTCATTTTTTATGAACCTTGTTTGTTAGCTTTCGAGGAGTTAAAAAGTGCCTAGTGGTTGCATCGATTGTAATAGCTCCTAAGTGGAGATTACCATTCAAGCTCATGTGTGATTGCAATTATTATGATGTGGGAGTAGTGCTGGGGCAAAGGAAAGACTAAGCATTGGCATAATAAGAGAGTTATGCCTTGACAATTTCAACCATGACAACAGGTGTTGTAATTCAACTCAAGGTTGAAATTGTTTCCTGGCAAACTAAAATCCGCTAGTCAGGTCCCTTTGAAATAGCCAAAGTATACCCTCATGGAGCAGTTGATGTCAAGGATATACAAACGGGGGTCACATTAAAATCAACAGACAGTGTTTAAAGCACAACTAGGGTGCTCATGTGGATTAGGAAAAATAGTCCATTGACCTCCGAGATTTTTAACCTTAGCATCTCGACATTTTTTATTTTATTTTATTCCTATAATTTTTAAGTTTATCGTAGTTATTTAATTTATCTTTTGTTTTTTATTTAATACTTTTTTTTTACTTTATAGTGTAGATGTTATTTAAGAAGAAGCGAGAGGATGCACATAATAAAAGGCAGTGCCATGGCAACAGTTGCATAGCTCTTGAGAAAGAAGATAATTAGAAGGGATGGGCTATCCCAATTTTTAAAGGAATTCCAAAGGTTGGGGCCCAATTGTAGCGATTAGGCCTAATGGAAATTTCCCCAAAACATTTGGCCTCAATTTTTCGATTTCCCTCTAATTCCCAGCACACGCCTATCCAATCACCCATATCAGGCCATAATTACCACCTACAGTATTGCCTCTACCTTTACCTTTACCCTAATTCCATCACTTCTCCTCAAAAATTACCCTAACCCTGGTGTCCCTTAGAACTATTTGTTGCCCCTTAAGCATCCAAAAGCCTTCCCCTTTTTCCTTTTAATTGATGATTTTCCTCACCTAAACCTCAACAATGGCCAGAACCCTTACCCCCCAAATAGCAGATGTGTCACCGTGAACATTCTTCAATGCTACAACAGAGGAGAAGAATAAAAACAATATATCAAAGAGGTTGTTTTGCCTTGAAAAAGTTTTTCTCTTTAATGATGAACCTTTCATGAGGTATGATGCTTCTATCTCATCCATGATGGAAAAGCATGGCTGGTAGATATTTTGCCTGCATCCTGAGGATGTTTTGAGCACACTTGTTTGTAAATATTTATGCTCAAATCAACGCCCAACTTGGACTCTTAGCCGTACAAAATGAGCACTCTTAGTCTACTATAACCATCACCTCAGATGGGCTAAACCAAGTCCTCAAAGACCTTTACGTTGAAGGAACCCGGTGGACTGTATCTTGGCAAGACTGCTACATAGTTGACGGGGCGTCACTAAAGCCCAGTTACAAAGTCTGGTACCACTTCTTAAAGACGCGGGTAATCCCCTCTGCCCATAACTCTACAGTATCCAAGGAGTGGATGTTGCTGTTACACTCCATAATGGCAGGATGACGGATTAATGTGGGCAACATAATCTTCAATGAAGTTCATTGCTGTGCACAGAAAAATGTGAGGAGTCTCAACTACCCATCACTAGTTACTGCACTCTACTAGTTCTTCAACGTACTAGTGCTGCCTAGCGAGGATGTAACCCCAAATAAGGGGTCAAAAACAAGAGTGATTGTGGCCAAGATATTTGGAGAGGAATTGTCACAGAAACAATCGCATGACTCAGCATGTAACAGTCCGGTTTAGACCCTAGTCAAAATAGTGGTTTTAGGACCACAAATCCGAGTCAAAAAAAATTTTTAATATTATTTTTCATATTTATAGCATGTGAATTGATATGTGTGAAAGTTTCGTATGAAAATGTTATCGTTTGTGTGTCTATTTGTGAAAAAGGACTTAATCGCGTAAAATTAAAAAGTATCATACTATTTGTTAAAGCGTTAAATTGCTTTAATTAATTAAAGGTGAAGTCCTTAAGTGGATATTTGACCATGGAACAATGTAGTGGATGGTTATGGGCTTTTGTTACATGGTTTTCTAATTAATTCATTAAGGTCATTATAGTAAAAAGTATATTACTATGTAATAAAATAAAACCAAACTTAAAATGCCATGTATATTCATCTTTCATGACCGAAAATACAAAAGAAAAAGAAAGAAAAAGAGCAAGCTAGGTTCGGCCTTGGTTTTCTTTGATTAAGGTATGATAGTTGTTCGGTTTTTGATAATTTCATCGTTGCTTCGTCTTCTTTTAAGCCCATGCCTTAATTCATGAAATTGATGATGATTTTGAGTTATGCCATTATTGATGTTATGAGCTTTGTGATGCTAAATGGTGAAATATGAAAGCTTGATGTCAGATAAATATGTTTTGTATTGAGATTTTTTATTAATTTGAGTATTATGGCTTAAATTGTGAAAATGAGAAATTAAAAGACTCAAATGTGAAATACATTAAAGATATGGGCTTATATGGACTAATGGAATACTCGGCTAAGCTATAGTGTAATAAAATTTTGTATAATTTTTTACTTTGTGAATTAAGGACTTAAATGTCAAAATGTCAAAATGTGAAGGCTAATTTGTAAAATGACCTAAATATGTGTATATGAATTGAATTGAATGATGCGATGAATAGAAGAGCTCAATTTGAATGTGTATAGATCAAGAACCAAAGAAAACGGAATTAGATTAGGGGAAATCGAAAGTAGTTGAATAGTCGTTTGTTTCCGTTCTTTTCCGTACGAGGTAAGTCAATTTACAAATAAATGTGTTTGAATTGAATTATTATTGCTTATATATAAATGAATTGTGATATATGGCTATTTGAGCTGAATATATGGAATTCGAGAAAGTGTCGATAATGTGACGACGTCCGAAAAGTCCCTACGAACCTTAGGAATAGTTAGGATACATAAGTCATGACATAGGATTCTGATATGTGTTATCATGTAAGACCACGTCCGAGACGTTGGCATCTATTTGAGATTTACGTGTAAGACCATGTCTGGGACATCGGCATCGTATATGATTTCGTGTAAGACCCTGTCTGGGACAGAGGCATCGATATTTAATTACATGTAAGACCACGTCTGGGACGTTGGCACTGTATGAGCTTTACGAGCTATCCGGGTATCCTTATTCATTCTGAATGGTTCAACGAGCATTCCGAGAAATGAATGAGTATATGAATGTGCATTCAAATTCTGGTATGTATGTATGTATACGAAATTTGGCGATGAAACGTATGTATGTAAATAATCATTTGATATGTGAGCTACATTACATGATATGTGGTTATGAGCAAGTGAATATGATCAATTGAAATATAAGAGAAATATGAGTTGTGATTGTGTTATGTCATGAACCATATGTATGAAATGGTTTATAATTGTTTTACATGATAAGTTTATTTGTATATGGCTTACTAAGCTTTTGAAAGCTTACTTTGTGTGTGTTTGCATTGTTTTATAGATTATCGAAACTACTGGAAGCTTAGGGATCGTCAAAGATCATCACCACACTACCGAACTATATTTTGGTACCTTTTGGAAATGTACATATTGAAGTATGGCATGTATAGGCTAGAGAACTTTGATTATGTTTTGAAATGTGTATATATAGCCGTGTGATATGGTTTGATAATGAATATGATTATGGGTGAATATAGTTCATGCTATGTGATGTAAAAGTTGGTATGTTTGGATGTGTTCTTGAATGGCCAAGAGAGATGGTCAATTTTGGCATGTTTTGGCTGATTTTGAGTCATAATTTGATGCTTGTAGGTATGACCCAATATGGATGGAAATTTGGCCTTTCAAATTGCCTATAATTGCCCGTACGATTCAACACGCGGGCGTGTGTCTCGATCTTGTCTTTCACTACTTCAATTTGTAGTAAGTCAGACTTGCACATGAGCGTGTGACAGGCCGTGTGATTCAAGTCAATTTTGCACACGGGTTGAGACATGGCCCAAGGCACGACCGTGTGAGGCACATGGCCTAGCCACACGAACGTGTTCCCTATTTTGAAAGAAAAATTTCTAAGTCCTGCAAAGTTTCTGTATGAGATCGGTTTAGTCCCAAACCTTCTCTAAAGCATGTTCAAGGCCTCGTAAACCTCCTAAAGGGACAATATGGGTATGAATCATTATGAAATGACATTGTATGATTGTTGTTATGAAATGAGTGTAAAATGTTTCGAATGCCTCTTAACCTTGGCCCGGTGACAGATACAAGTTAGGGGTGTTACACAACATCTACATCTTCTACGCAGACTTTTACAGCGGAAAAAATTTCTACATTCAACAATCCATTTTGTACAGCAAGTGCTCAACTCACTCGATCAGTTGCAGAAATAGCTCACTCTCTTCGAGACTCAACAACTCTGAATTGCTACGAACGTGGAAAAGACACAAGAAAGAATGGCCATTTTCTGGGCCTATATGGAGAAGTGGGATGTTGCCCTGAAGATGTATCTTTAGAAGAATTTTACCAAGCCCATGCCTGCATTCCTCAAATTCCCTAAGGAACTATAAGCATCTTTCAAAGAACGAATGGGCGAAGTAGAGCCAACCAAGATAGAGCCTACAAGCACCAAACGCACTGTTGCAAAAAAAGAAAACCAAGAACCTGAATAAGAAGCCACTAAGGCTGAATCAGTCAATATAGAGACCGATCAAGAATGGACAACAGAAGCAACCCAACACTTGCACCACCGAAGGACAGTACTAAAGATATGCCACCTACGCCAACCGAAGCAATGTCTACACATGACCGCAAAATCCACTGTATCATTGCTAAGATCACTGAATTCGACAAAGAAGAGGAGGATGTGCCTCTCCAATCACTGGAAAGGAAGATGCGTTTTAAGCATTCGACATATAAGTCTACCCATAGACATTAAAGAAACAATAACCAAACTCCAAGCCAGAGGAGTTCTCTTCCCCTTATTGCATCATGCATTCATATTTTACTGTGACATTTTTATGTCTAAATTTATTCATTTTACTACAGCATTGCATTCATATTACATGTATATTCATGCATTGAGAATAATGCATCCCTTAGGTTTGGGGGTGTGTTGGGCATTTAGGATGCATTATGTATTTAGTCAAGCATGTTCATTTTCCATGACACGCGTAATTGCCAAGGCATGGTTAGACTATCATGAGTGTATTTGTTTTACTTGTGATGTTCGATGATGAACTTAATTCTTCAATAAACCTATAAAGATGTGATAGTGGATTAGATGAATTTAGCTTAGGATAGTTTGCCTAAGAATCAACCCTTAAAAATGAGATGTCCTAACTTCAATAACAATTGGACTATAGCGTGTTTTTTTAGAGATCCTTGAAGCTAAACTCAGTAAAATTGTCAGGGAAATACTCAAACAATTAATAACTGGCAAAGCTTAAGGAAAACCAAAGAAATATCATAAATCACTGCAATGTTTAGAATTGCCCAATAGATCAGGAACACTTTGTTTGATCCATCGTGTTATTAGTTAGAAAAGCAAGCTTAGACAAGAGTGTGAAATATAGAAAAAGAAATTTAGGGGCACCCCACTGTAGTAATAAGCTGAGTAGCTAAGGAGGTAGTTATTTACTCCATCCATCTTATAAGTCAAAAGCCTTAGCTTCATGAGTGAGTTCCATTCAAATTGAGAAATGATTGAGTACCCGGTAAGCCCCCTTACTATTCTAAAAAAATGGTTAAGGTAAAAAAGAAAATTGAATTTAGGAAAAAGATGAAATAAGAAACTTAGGAGACACTTGCTAAAGTAAAAAAAGCACACATGAGCACTATGGAATTTTGATTTTAGGGGAATATTTTCTGCACTACCTTTGCTAAACAAACTTATGAATCTTGAACAAATTTTTAGACATAGAAGAATGTTGATAACTAAAGTATAAAATGCTCTCTAAAGTGGTTATGTTTTCTGTGGCCATTTTGACATTCACGCATTCATGCATACTTTGCTTGAGGGCAAGCAATGGCTCAAGTTTGGGGCTATGATAACTCTTGAAAGAATTATATTTCATGCCCTTAGACTTAGTTAATTGCCTGTACTTAAGTGTTGTTACTTGCATTTTAGGATATTGCATTGGCACTTTTAAAGCATTGCATTGAAGAGCATTTTTTGGTAGGTGTAGAGTGTAGAGCAAAGGTTGGCGATTTAGTATGGACAGTTTGCCAACACAAATGTCATGGCAATACGGGGAAAATGCCTAGTCAACACTTAACGCGTATCGCTATTAGTCCCGCATAAATATCTACTTGGAAGTTAGAGGAAAGATCGTGGGCTGATGGACCTACACTAGAAGGTGAAACTTATAAAAACCAAGTAGGGAACCCTAATGAAGGAGCAACCTTTATATAAAATAGACCAACCTCGAGCAACCAAAAATAGGCTGGGATAGCAGCCTTGGATGAAACAAAAAATATAGGTAGGGGTTAAGAATAAAGGCGACAGAAGAAGGAGAAAACATCTGCAATCATCTTGGGAAACTGAAAAACATTGTGATGCCTATGTTGAGAGCTGGATAGACGAAAGCTATCATCTCAGATTTCCTCCTTTGTTTCTTATCAAGCTTTTCTTTAAAGCCTATCAATTATTGATGATGTTCGTTATCATATCAAACTCAAACTTGATTTGCCCAACCATGAGCTAAATCTTTTAGGCTCGGGATTACTTTGATGAAACCTTTATTTCTATTAATGTTTAAAGTTTAAGTTTGGTTTGTTCTACTGTTTTATTTTATGGTATTTCATGTTATATGCAAGTTGTATATTGACAAATGTGCGGTAGGTTTATAAAGATAACTTAATTTCGATAGGGTTAGGTAATATGAGTGAATGATTATTCACTTATTCGTGGCAACCTTGTAACACCCCAAACCCGTATCCGTCGTCGAAATAGAGTTACAAAGTATTACCGAAACTTTCAGAACATTTTCAGATAAATCATGTCAATCATTGTTCATTTTCTGAGATTATTCATAGCGTCCCTTACATGGACCCTCGAGGCCAAAAATAAGCATTAGAATGGAGTCGGGACTAAATCGAAAACTCTAACAATTTTTTGTCAAATTTCAAAATTTTTCCATGGTGCAGGGCTCATACACCCGTGTGGTCCAAGGGATACGCCCATGTGACCCTAGGACACGCCCGTGTTATAGGCCATGTTTGATGTAACAGCCTGGTTTAGACCCTAGACAGAATAGTGGTTTTGAAACCACAAATTCGAGGTCAGAATAATATTTTAATATTATTTTTTATGTTTATAATGTGTGATTGAGCCTGTGTGAAAGTTTCGTGTGAAAATTTTATCGACTGTGTGTCACATTGTGACAAAGGACTTAATCGCATAAAGTGTCAAATGCTGTGTGCTGATTGTTAAGTGTTTAATTGTTGTTGTCTTTATAATGTGGAGGCCTTATGAGGCAATTAGTCCATTGTTAAAGTTAGTGGATGGTTAAATGACATATTAACCTTAATGTTAATTTGCCTTATATGATTAATACAAGAGAAAATTGGTAAAATGATTATTAAGTTAATATTAACTAAACAAACATGAAATTGGTGGCAAAAGTGTTCATCTTCCATCTAATTTTAAGATAGAAAATAAGGGTTTGAAGCTTCTTCAATTTCGGCAAGCTTAGGCTCAAATTGGTATGTGTTTTCAATTCGGTTTTTGACAATTTCTACGTTTTTCTTGTCGTTGCTTCGTGCACTTTCAAACCCATGCTTTAATTTTAGAAATTGATAGTGATTTTGAGATATGCCATTGATGAATGCTTGAGCTATGTGTTAGTTGATAATGAAATATGGAAGATATGTGAAGGATGAACATGTTTTGTCTTTCAATTTTCAGTGAAATTGAGTAATTTAGGCTAAATTGAGAAAAGTGTAAATTGAAGGACTAAAATGTGAAATAAATGATGTGTGGGCTTGTATTAGCATGGGAAGAATTCGGCTAAGCATATGCGATTTGAAATTTGTGTGTATTTGGTGATTTAATGAATTAGGGACTAAAGTGTCGAAATGTAAAAATGTGAGGGTTATTTTGTAAAATGCCCTAAATAAGTGTGTGTGGACTAATGGAATGAATTGTGATTGAATGGATTGAATTTGAATGTATATAGACCAAGAAAGGAGAGGTTCGGATCGAGATCGAGGCAAAGACAAAGTGCTCGATTAATTGACTGTTTCGATATTTTGACATCCGAGGTAAGTTTGAACATAATACGTGTATTTAACTATGTTTAATGTTATGAAATGAATAGTATGATAGTATTGAATTGAAAATGCTATGTGAGAAATCGAGTTAGGTGGCACTAATTGTGCGTATTTAGAATTGTGACCGAGACGATTAGCACTGTGTGTGCAAAATAATATAAACTTCAGCTTTGTGGTTGACACTGTGTGTGTGATGCCGATTTCAGATCGGTTTGATATAGGCTCACTAAGTGTGCGATGTTAATTAAGCTTCGGTTATGAGTTGAGCACTAAGTGTGCGATTGATTCGAAGAAGGACGGAAGTTGATCGAAATGAAATATAGAGCATTGGGTAGTATATGTGATCGATAACTAAGTGTTGGCTAAGGTACGTTCATAACCTACGTGGTAGATGAAATTATAAATGAGCTTATGGAAGGCTAATTGAGCAAAATAGCTTAGATGGTATGGTATATGTGATTGAGAATTAATCTATGTGATGAATTGTTTTTGACATAATATAATGGTATTAATGAACAATATATGTTATGTTACGAACTTACTAAGCTTTTGAAAGCTTATTGTGTGATTTGTTTCACTATTTTACAGTGTCGTAAAGCTAGCTCGGATCTGAGGATCGTCAGCATCTCTATCACACTATCGGCAATCTATTTTGGTACTTTTGGAAAGATGTATATAGTTGAAATATAGCATGTATAGGCTTGAAGTTATGGAATGTTTAGAAATGTCTAATCCTTTCCATGCGATTTGGCTTGGAAGTTGAATGATGTTGAATTTTTGAATGAGCTATGAATTTGGTATATTTCATGATTTTGTGGTTGAACAAAGACGTGGTTTGAATATGAACTATGGCATGGATTATATAATGCTTGATATATATATATATATATATATATGTTTTAAGATGTACATTGTTACTTTGAATAGACTCATTTGTGATGATATTAGGTATGGAAGTAGATGGTATTGTTGATGATTAATTGGTAAATGAAATGGTATGTTTTGAATGCATATAGAAGCATGAATTGATATTGCTTTGAATCTTGTTGGTTGACCCTTGTATGGGTGGCAAATTGGCCTTGCAAATGGCCTATTTTACATACATGGCCAAGAAACACGGGCGTGTGTCTCTGCCATGCGGTTTAAGGGTCACTTTTAGGTGTGCCTAGACAAGTTACACGGCCGAGGTCCATGGGCGTGCAAGGTGGCCGTGTGACCAAGTCAGTAGCTAGCTTAATTTCACACGGCCATGGCACACGGGTGTGTCTGGTGGCCGTGTGAACAAGTCAGTATGTATGCTCTGTTTGGGCACGACCTACACACATGGGCGTGTCTGATAGTCGTGTGAGGCACACGACTGGCCCACACGGGCGTGTGACTTTTGCAGTGATGAAGAATGTTTAAATTTCTGAAAGCTTTAGGAAGTGTTTGGTTTAGTCCCAACTTCTTTCTAACATGTGTTTAAGGTCTCATAGACCTTGATAAGGGACTATATACTCGTATTTGATTACGTTTGATTAACGATTGACTTTGTGTCGTGAAATAGATGTGAATTATTCCAATTGTTTGGTAAAGCCTCTTCACCCTATTTTGACGACGGTTTCGGGTTAGGGGTGTTACATTTTATTGGTATCAGAGCTACGGTTTAGTCGATTCTCGGACTAACGTAGCGTGTGTGAGTCTAGCTATACATGCCATATATGAAATTGCGATAGTGTGATGAATCCTAACAGATATAAATGTGTTTTCATATAGAAAATGGATCACGATCGAGTAATTTTTGATGATGTAGAGAGTAACGCGCCTGCTCCCGCTCAAGGGACAGTGTCGGCCACATCTAGGCCGAATGATAGTTGTGAGGGGGAAGAGGCTAAGCAAGCCTTCTTCCGAATGATGAGTGAGTGGTTTTCGGAGTTTGTTCAATCGAATCCAGCTACTCCACAACCTCCACCCCACAAGTACCTGTTGTGCCACAAGTTGTAGATCCAATCCGATTGAATAAGCCTCATGTGGATAATATCCGAAAGTACGGGGCCGAAGAGCTTAGGGCCACAGCTGATGATGATGTCGAACGAGGCAAGTTTTGGCTCGAGAATACAATTCGGGTATTCGATGAGATGTCGTTGACCCCTGATGAGTGCACTAAGTGTGCAGTTTCTTTGTTGAGAGATATGGCTTATAACTGGTAGAAAACGGTGACATCTGTGGTTCTAAGAGAGAGAATCACTTGGGATTTCTTTCAAGTTGAGTTCAAAAAGAAGTATATTAGTCAACGATTCATAGATCAGAAACGTAAAGAGTTTCTAGAGCTGAAACAAGGCCGTTTGTCAGTTATTGAGTATGAACGGGAATTTGTGAGATTGAGTCAGTATGCACGGGAATGTGTTTCGACTGAAGCTACTATGTGTAAACGCTTTATAAAAGGGCTGAATGAAGACATTAAGTTGTTGGTTGGGATTCTTGACATAAATGAATTTGTTGTGTTAGTCGAAAGAGCCTACAAAGCCGAGGAGCTCAGTAAAGAAAAGAATAAAGCTGATTCTGAAGCTCGAGATGAAAGAAAAATATCGATGAGTAAGTTTTCTCAATCTTCGACGAAGAGATTTAGGGAGGTAAGTAATCGATCAAATGCTTCGTTTGGATATCCGGGTAAAGATCATTCGAGACAAAGTGTTGGTCTAAAAGCTCAACTCCCGACTGAATCAAGTGTTGGCAGTGTTAAAAGCAACAAGCTTGAGTGTAGACTGTGTGGAAGACGACATGTGGGAGAATGTTGGGGCAAATATAATAATTGAACTTGTTATAAGTGTGGATCACGAGATCACTTCATTAGAGATTGCCCAAAGTTAGCTCAAGAAGAAAATATTCAGAATGTGAGATCGAGTAATGTTATGGTTAGGGGTAGACCACCCAGAAATGCTGGAAATGAGGGTGGAAGTCAAAAAGGGACTACAGATACAGCTGTGAGATCAGAGGCGAGAGCAACTGCCCGAGCTTATGCTATACGTGTGCGAGAGGAAGCGTCATCTCCAGACATCATCACTGGTACTTTTACTCTATTTGATACTGATGTGATTGCATTGATAGATCTAGGATCTACTCATTCTTATGTGTGTGTGAATCTAGTATCAAGTAAGACTCTACCTGTTGAGTCTACTAAATTTGTGATTAGAGTGTTGAAACCCTTAGGCAAGTGTATCGTGGTGGATAAAGTATGCAAGAATTGCCTATTGATGTTTCGAGATAATTGTTTTCCGGCTAACTTGATGTTGGTACCATTCGATGAATTGGAAATAATTCTGGGTATGGATTGGCTCAGTTTGCATAATGCCATAGTGAATTGTAAAAGAAAGAGTATTGAATTGAGAAGTCAGAATGGTGAGATAATTTGAATTGAATCCAGTGATATGAAAGGGTTACCAGCTGTTGTATCTGCAATGAAAGCTTTGAACTATGTGAGAAAGGGTTGCGAAGCTTATTTGGCATATGTGATTGATACAAAAGTGATAGAAAAGAAAGTTGAATCTGTGTTTGTTGTTTGTGAGTTTCCAGGTGTGTTTCTTGAAGAGTTACCGGGATTACCTCCAATAAGAGAAGTTGAATTTGGAATTGAATTAGTGCTAGGGACTACTCCTATCTCAATAGCTCCATATAGAATGGCACCGACCGAATTGAAAGAGTTGAAGTCTCAGTTGCAAGAGTTGACAGATAGAGGATTTGCACGACTGAGTTTCTCGCCCTTGGGTGCTCCTGCGTTGTTTGTGAAAAAGAAAGATGGCACTATGAGGATGTGTATCGACTATCGACAATTGAATAAAGTGACAATAAAGAATAAATATTAGTTGCCACGTATTGATGATTTGTTTGATCAGCTGAAAGGAGCTACAGTGTTTCCTAAGATAGATTTGAGATCGGGTTACTATCAGTTAAGAGTTAATGAATCCGATGTGCTGAAAACTGCTTTCAGAATGAGGTACGGACATTATGAATTCTTAGTGATGCCTTTCGAACTAACAAATGCTCCTGTAGTGTTTATAGATTTGATGAATCGGATATCCAGACCGTATTTGGATCGTTTTGTTGTGGTGTTCATTGATGATATTCTGATTTATTCCTGTGATGAGACGCCACATGCCGAGCATTTGAGAATTGTGTTACAGACTCTGCATAAGAAACAATTGTATGCAAAGTTTAGCAAATGTGAGTTTTAGTTGCGTGAGGTTGGATTTCTAGGGCATATTATGTCAGCTGCGAGAATACGAGTTGATCTGAGTAAAATCTCAGCTATTTTAGAATGGAAGCCTCTGAGAAATGTGTCTGAAGTCCGTAGTTTTCTGGGACTAGCGGGATATTATAGACGGTTTGTGAAAGGCTTCTCGATGATTACGACTCCGTTGACGAAGTTGCTACAAAAAGATGTTAAATTCGAGTGGTCAAAAAAGTGCCATCAGAGTTTTGAGCAGTTGAAAGTGTTATTGACGGAAGCACCAGTGTTAGTTCAACTTGAATCGGGCCGAATTCATAGTATACAATGATGCATCGTTGAATGGTTTGGGCTGTGTGCTGATGCAGGAAGGCAGAGTCATACTATCCGACGTATGACCTTGAATTAGCCGCGATTGTGTTTGCATTGAAGTTCTCACATTTATACTAATCATAAGAGTTTGAAGTACTTGATGACTTAGAAAGTGTTAAATTTACGGCAGAGAAGATGGTTAGAATTGTTGAAAGATTATAAACTTGTGATTGATTATCTTCCGTGCAAAGCTAATGTTGTGGCTGATGCCTTGATTCGGAAGACTTTATGTGCTTTACGAGCTATGAATTCTCAGATAGATTTGTGTGATGATGATTCAGTTTTGGCTGTGTTGAAAGTAAGATCGATGTTCGTACATTAGATTTGTGATGCCCAGAAAATTAATGCTTAGATGATAGCAAAACGAACTAAATGTGATTTGAATTCGGATTCAGAACTTCGAGTTGATAGTGATGATTTTTTGAGGTTTAGAGATCGGATTTGTATTCCGAAGCAATCAAAGTTGATTCAGTTAATTTTAAATGAAGCTCATAATAGTCGTTTGACTGTGCATCTGGGGAGTACAAAAATATATAATGATTTGAAACAGTTTTATTGGTGGCATGGTATGAAACGGGACATCTCTGACTTTGTGTGGAAATGTTTAATATGCCAGCAAGTAAAAGCTGAACATCAAGTTCTGTCTGGTTTGTTACAGTCGATCATGATTCCTAAATGGAAATGGGAGAGAATTACGATGGACTTTGTGTTGGGACTGCCTTTATCTCCGGGAAAGAAAGATGCAATCTGGGTGATAGTTGACAGATTGACGAAATCAGCTCATTTTATTCATGTGAGAACAGATTATTCACTTGAAAAGTTAGCCGAATTGTATATTGCTGAGATTGTGAGATTGCACGGGGTGCCACTAACTATTGTGTCTGATAGAGATTCGAGATTTACCTCACTATTTTGGAAGAAGATGCAAGAGACTTTAGGCACAAAATTGCATTTCAACTGCATTTCATCCGCAAACAGATGGACAATCCGAACGGATCATTCAGATTCTCGAAGATATGTTGAGATGCTGTATACTTGAGTTTGAGAGTACATGGAAAAAACATCTGTCATTGATTGAATTTACATATAATAATAGTTTTCAGTAAAGCATTAAAATGGCACCATATGAAGCTCTTTACGGTCGAAAATCTCAAACTCCATTGTATTGGACTGAGCTAAGTGAGATTAAAATTTACGGGGTTGATTTGTTAAAAGAGACTGAGCAGAAAGTAAAGGTGATTCGTAATAGTTTGAAAATGGCCTCAAATCATCAGAAGTCTTATGCAGACTTGAAACAAAAGGATATCAAATTTGAGATTGGGGACAAAGTGTTTCTGAAAGTGTCTCCATGGAAGAAAATACTTCGACTTGGCCGAAGAGGCAAACTGAGTTCGAGGTTCATCGGGCTGTATAGGATCATTGAATGAATTGGACCGGTTGCTTATAGATTGATGTTGCCACCTCCGATAGAAAATATTCATAATGTGTTTCATGTATCGATGCTTTGACGGAACAGGTCTGATCCGCCTCATGTGATTGCTCCTACTGAGGTTGAGATTTAGTCAAATTTGTCATATAGTGAAGAACCGATTCGAATTTTGGCACGAGAGACCAATGAGTTAAGAAATAAGAAAATCTCTTTAGTGAAAGTATTGTGGCACAAACACGAAGTAGAAGAGGCTACGTGGGAGCCTAAGAATGATATGAGAGAGCAATATTCACATCTATTCACTGGTAAGATTTTCGAGGACGAAAATCCCTTAGGGGGAGAGTTGTAACAGCTTGGTTTAGACCCTAGTCAGAATAGTGGTTTTGAGAGCATAAATTCAAGGTTGGAATAATATTTTAATATTATTTTTTATGTTTATAATGTGTGAAAGTTTCGTGTGAAAATTTTATCGACTGTCTATCAAATTGTGATAAAGGACTTAATCGCATAAAGTGTAAAATGTTGTGTGCTGATTGTTAAGTGTTTAATTGTTGTTGTCTTTATAATGTGGAGGCCTTATGAGGCAATTAGTCCATCATTAAAGTTAGTGCATGGTTAAATGACATATTAACCTTAATGTTAATTTGTCTTATATGATTAATAAAAGGGAAATTTGGTAAAATGATTATTAAGTTAATATTAACTAAAAAAACATGAAATTGGTGGCAAAAGTGTTCATCTTCCATCGAATTTTGAGATAGAAAATAAGGGTTTGAAGCTTCTTCAATTTTGGCAAGCTTAGGCTCAAATTGGTATGTGTTTTCAATTCTGTTTTTGACAATTTCTACGTTTTTCTGATCGTTGCTTCGTGCACTTTCAAACCCATGCTTTAATTTTAGAAATTGATAGAGATTTTGAGATATGCCATTGATGAATGCTTGAGCTATGTGTTAGTTGATAATGAAATATGGAAGATGTAACACCCCAAACCCGCTCAATGCGCCATGACTGAATCTGGCATGCCACGAAGGAAAATGTTTTGAAGAAAGACGAGTTAACGATTAAATTTTTGTGAAAAACTTTTTGTTGTTCTAAGCTTGTAGAAAATTAAATTGAAAACTGATAAATTATTTTAATATTCCATAATTAAATCTTTAAAACTTAGTTGCAGCTTAGATTCGTAAACCATTTATAAATTAAAGAGAAACTAAAGCAATTAGGTTGAAAATCGTATCTAATAGAAATTTGGAAACTTAAGTTTTGGAAAATAATATAAGTTATCGAAAACACTTAAGATGTTAAATTTTATCAAATGATTTATGTTACCCGATGGTAACAGTTTGAAAATTATCGCGTTTTGTATTTTAGAAAACTTTGTGCACATACCATTAATTCAACCATATAATTTGTAAGCCATATTTAAATCAAATCCAAAGCATATGAATAATCCAAAACATAAAAAAAGAGGCCTTATTACAAACCATAAAAAGATGAAAACCAAATTAAAATAAAGTACCCAAATGGAAGTTCAAATAAACCCAAATTTCATTGCATGGCCTCCTCGAGTTCATCCGGCTCTATATCCGCGAATTTACGAATCACCTGAAAAAGTAAGGGAGAAGTTGAGTCACCAAGACTCAGTGCATAATCCCTCTCCCGAGTAAATGCCACGTACTTACACAAATTATAACCAAGTAGTATATATATATGTAATGCACCCAACCTAGCCATCCGTAACTCCTTTTTCTACCCCGTGTGGTACCAAACCACTGGTGGTGCCAAACCACTGGTGACCAAAGTCACGATATTCAATATTGTGATACCAAATCACTGGTGACCAAAGTCACGAATAATCAAGTTGTGGGGCCAACCCACTTGTGATACCAAATCACTGGCGACGATCCCAATACATCAAATGTGGGGCCAACCCACGATGGTACGAAACCACTGGGACGAGTCGCTATGAGGTGCCAAACCTCTGGTGTCCCAAAGACACAAATGAGATACCAAATCACTGGTGACCAAAGTCACGAATAATCAAGTTGTGGGGCCAACCCACTTGTGATACCAAATCACTAGCGACGATCCCAATACATTAAATGTGGGGCCAATCCACGGTGGTACGAAACCACTGGGATGAGTCGCTATGAGGTGCCAAACCTCTGGTGTCCCAAAGACACAAATGTGATACCATATCACTGGAGGTGCCAAACCTCTGGTGTCCCAAGGACACAATATCAATCTTCCCCCTCCTCTCATATTGCCCATACCAATGCAATAGATAGGCAAATCATGTCAACATACTTTATTATGAATCACATAACAAAAAAATCATAAATCGTAGATCATGATTTCAATCCACATGTATTAACAACATATAGAAACGGACTTACCCGAATCCTCATTCATACCATCATGGTATCATATCAAGATCTAATCGTTTCCCCACTTTGATAATATAATTAGTAAATTAATATTATAAATACATATACATAATTGAGTTATAAAGTGTGTAAGGTACACACCTTTCACCAATGCAAATACTAACTTCCGAAGATCGGATCTACCGCACTAGATCACCTTGTCCTACAATCGGCCAATACTCAAATTATAAACAAAGGCCATTCGGCCATACCACTAAATCCCGATGAGTTATCACTTGAAATACCAAGTCTTACCTAAAGCTTACCCAAAACGATTGACAAAGAAACGAGGCTTAGATTGATTGCTTCCAATGTCCCGAGGAGCCTAAAAGAATAATCGGTTCCTAAAAATGATTAGAACCTTGCAACAAATGCCCATAGGTTCGGCCTTTGTCCACAAGAAAACGACATAGAAAAGAGAAAGAAATGAAGGAAAAACAGCGATGAACACTTACCCTTTTCCAAAACCGATTGAAGAAAACCCAAAATGAATGCCTACCCTTGATGATATTCGGCCAAAACAATACAAAAAGGGAGTCGGAAGTTTCGGCAATATGGTTATGAAAGAAGAAAGATATGTGAGTAGAAAAGAGAATAAAAAAATGAGAGAGAGAGAATTCGGTTTTAGCAACAATGGAAGAAAAGAAAAGTGAGTTTGGGGAAGAAATAAGTTCGGCCAAATGAAAGAAAAAGGAAATGTGGTTGAGCAATTATCAAAAGAAGAAAAGAGAGAGATGGGAGAAAAAGGTTCGGCCAAGCACCTAGTTTGCCGAAAAGAAAAGTGCACAAAATGTAAAAATGAGTTTACGGTTTCAAAAGGAAAAATGAGAGAAAGAAAATAGTATTTGGTTCAAACAAAATGAGAGCTAAAACCAAAAGTAAAATTGCACAAAATGCTTATGGTGCATTCGGCCAAAGAGGGATTTGTTTGGAGAGGAAGAGAAAAATATGCCAAAAGGTGCACAAATGCTAAAGTTGGCCAAATATCCCCCCCAAACCTCCTATCAACATTCGGCCACCCCCTAGCCACACATGCCGTCCACACACATGCACTAAAGGCCTTGGAATAGTTTCCAAAACATCTTCCTTAAGCCAAGCCTTATGTCCCCCCATCCTTCCATAACCTTAAGATTCCTTTCCCAAAGTACAAACTTTCCTAAACCAATATTCAACTTACCAAAAATTTGAAAGTCCAACCTTCCATAATTTGAACTTAGCCAACACTTAATGCTAGGATGTACAAAAAATAAAATCCTCAATATGCTTTCCATGCTACTCGAACCACTTCCCTCAAGCAACCTTTCAAGCTCCTTATCCACTATGCCACTAACTCCTCATGTGCTTTAATTTAACACTTAAATTAACTTAAGTGTCAAGCTCACTTAATCCACTTCACAAAATTTTCCATACTAAAAATTATTCTAGCTTAGCTAATATTTCCAAGCCTTCACACAAATATACTAAGCACACAATAACAATCATATCCAAGCTAACACAAGTAACAACATGATGCTCTAATATTTTTAGGATATTACAATTCTACCCCCTTAAGAAAATTTCGTCCTCAAAATTACCTGATCAAAAGAGTTGAGGGTACTGCTGCCTCATCATATCCTCAAGTTCCCACGTAGCTTCTTCCACGCCATGATTCTGCCATAAAACCTTCACTAAAGGAACTGACTTCTTGCGTAAAACTTTCACGTCTCGATCTAGAATCTGCACAGGTTCCTCTTCCACCGTCAAATCTGGACTCACCTCTATTTCCTCTACTGCCACGACATGCGATGGATCAGAACGATAGCGTCTAAGCATGGAGACATGGAACACATCGTGAATCTGACTCAGTTCTGCTGGCAACTCGAGCTGATAAGCTACTGGTCCTACTCGTCTCAACACCTTATACGGCCCAATAAACCTTGGCCTTAACTTCCCTTTTCTCCCAAATCTTAACACTTTCTTCCATGGCGAGACCTTCAGAAAAACTTTGTCACCCATGGCAAACTCCATATCCCTCCGCTTGAGATCGGCATACGACTTTTGCCTATCCGAAGCTTCCTTCAGACGAGCCTGAATCATCTTAACCTTATCCTCAGTCTCTGCAACCAACTCTGGTCCTAACAACTGACGCTCACCCAACTCTGTCCAACATGTAGGTGTGCGACACCTCCTAGCATACAACGTCTCATATGGTGCCATCTTAATGCTTGCCTGATAACTATTGTTGTATGCGAACTCAGCTAACGGTAAAAACTCTTCCCAGCTACCTCTGAAGTCCAAAACACATCCTCTCAACATATCTTCTAAAATCTGAATAACCCTTTCCGACTGCCCGTCAGACTGTGGATGAAATGCGGTACTAAAATCCAACCGCATACCTAAAGCCTGATGTAACGCTCTCCAAAACCTCGACGTAAATCTAGGATCCCTGTCCGAGATGATCGACATTGGCACACCGTGCAACCTCACTATCTCCGCTACATACAACTTAGCTAACCTCTGAAGCGAGTAATCTACCCTTACCGGAATGAAATGAGCTGACTTAGTTAGACGATCCACAATCACCCAAACTGAATCCTTCTTGCTAGGCTTAAGGGGTAATCCACTGACAAAGCCCATAGTGATCCTTTCCCACTTCCACTGTGAAATCTTCACTGGCTGAAGTAACCCAGACGGCAACTGATGTTCCGCCTTGACTTGCTGACACATCAGGCATTTACCCACAAATTCAGTTATCTCCCGCTTCAGACCTGGCCACCAAAACTGCTCTCTTAAATCCCGATACATCTTGTTACTTCCAGGATGCATAGCATATGGGCTGCTATGTGCGTCCCACAGAATCCTTTGCCTCAACTCAACATCCTTCGGCATACAAGCTCTCCCTTTAAAACACAAAACTCCATCACTGGACAAACTATAATCCTCTAAACCTCCGTTCTGAACCCGCAACCTCCGATCATTCAAACCATCATCCTCTAACTGTTTCTCCTTGATTTGCTCTAACCAAGTCGGCTTGACTTGCAATTCAGGCAAAAGACTCTCATCGTCATATAAGCTAAGACGAGCAAACATTGATCTTAAGTCAGACACAACCTTACGGCTCAACGCGTCTGCCACCACGTTAGCCTTGCCCGGATGATACTCAATCGAACAGTCGTAGTCCTTCAACAACTCGATCCATCTATGCTGTCTTAAGTTCAAATCCTTCTGAGTCAAAAGATACTTAAGACTCTTGTGATCCGTGTAGACTATCGACTTCTCTCCATACAAATAGTGTCTCCAAATCTTCAAAGCAAAAACCACAGCAGCTAATTCCAAGTCATGCGTTGGATAATTAACCTCATGTGGTCTCAACTGTCGAGATGCATAAGCCACTACCTTCCCTTCTTGCATCAGCACACATCCCAAACCAGTATGTGATGATCACAGTAAACCGTGAATTCCTTGCCTACCTCGGGTTGAATCAAAATTGGAGCTTCAGTCAGAATCTTCTTCAACTTGTCGAAACTTTCTTGCTGCTTCTCGGTCCACACAAATGGAACTCCTTTCCTCAATAACTTGGTCATAAGTGCGGCGATCAAAGAAAATCCTTCCACAAATCTTCGGTAATACTCGCCAGACCTAGAAAACTCCGAATCTCAGCCACTGACTTAGGCGGCTTCTAATCCAACACTGCCTCAATCTTCCGAGGATCTACTCTAATCCCCTCAGCTGATACTACATGACCCAAGAAAGTCACTTCCCTAAGCTAGAACTCGCACTTACTAAATTTGGCATACAGCTGCTTTTCCCTCAGAATCTGCAACACTACTCGCAAATGCGCATCATGCTCCTCCTCTGACATTGAGTATACCAAAATATCGTCTATAAATACCACAACAAACTGATCCAAAAACTGTTGGATTACTCGATTCATCATGTCCATGAATGCTGCCGGCGCGTTAGTCAACCCAAACGGCATCACCAGAAATTCGTAGTGCCCATACCGAGTACGAAATACCGTCTTGTGGATATCAGCCTCTTTCACCTTTAGCTGATGATATCCAGACCTTAAATCAATCTTGGAGAAAATCGCTGCCCCCTTAAGCTGATCAAACAAGTCATCTATCCTTGGCAAAGGATACTTGTTTTTGATCGTCAGCTTATTCAACTGGCGATAGTCTATACACATCCGCATCGTACCATCCTTCTTCTTGACAAAAAGTACCGGCGCTCCCCATGGCGAAACACTTGGTCGAATGAAACCTCGATCCAACAACTCCTGAATCTGAGCCTTTAATTCAACTAATTCCTTCGGTGCCATCCTATACGGAGCAATAAACACTGGCGCCGTTCCGGGTAACAGATCTATACTGAATTCGACTTCACGATCCGGAGGCAGTCCCGAAAGTTCTTCTGGAAATACATCCGCATATTCCTTTACCGTTCGAACATTCCCTACAGTAGACTCCTTAGCCTCCAACGCACACACATGGACCACAAACGCCTCACAGGCCTTTCTGACTAACTTCACGGCTTTCAATGCAGATACCACGTTGGATAGATAATCTCTTCTATTACCTATCATGACCACTTCTTCACCTTCAGCTGTCTTCAAAACCATGCGCTTAGCAGCGTAATCCAAACTTGCTTGGTACTTGACCAACAGTCCATCCCAAGAATCAGATCAAACTCCCCAAATGGCAGTTCCATCAGATCAGCTACGAACACTACCCCTTGGAGTTCTAGGGGTACATCTCTATACAGCTTATTTACTTCTACAAAGTGACCTAGAGGGCTAAGTACTGTCATCTTCCTAGAAGCAGTCTCAGAGTCCAAGTTCATGGTCTCTACAATGCTACTAGCAACATACGAGTGTGTCGAACCCACATCTATCAAAGTAGTATATGGTACACCAAAGATTAAAAACGTACCGGTTATGACGTCCGGTGCGTCGCCCTCCTCTCGATGTCTCGCTGCATACACCAAACCAGGCTATCTTGCCTCAGTATTGCCAGCACCTCTGCCACATGCTCCGCGGCCTCAACCAGAGCCATTACCTCTTCTACCATTACCACGACCTCTCTGCGGTGGCGGTCCCTCCTTTCTGAACTGAGCACGACCTTGACCTTCAAATTGATTCCTGGCTAGCTTACGTGGACAGTCTCTAACACGATGATCCAGCGAGCCACACTCAAAACATCCTTTCCCTCCGGTCCAACATTCGCCCCAATGAAATTTCCCACATCGGTTACACCGTGCTGGTCCTGATTAGCAGTAACAGGCCTCCCAGACTGATTCGACCCACTCTGCCTAGCCCTCTTCTGAGAATTACCGGCTGACCCTGATGATCCATAACCTCTCTTATGCTTATTCCGGTCGTAACTCTGCCTACCAAATTCCTTTATCCCTTCGGCTATCTTAGCCTTTTCAACTAAAGTAGCAAACTCTCGCTCCTGATGTGGAGCAATCAGCAACCTCAGCTCATCTCTCAAACCGTCCTCGAACCGGACGCATCACTCGTGCTCCGAAGCCACGATACCTCCAGCATACCGGCTCAATCTTAAAAATTCCGCTTCATATTCTGATACGGACTTACTACCCTGGACCAAACTCAGAAATGCCTTACGCTGCACATCAATATAATTAGACCCAACATATTTCCTCTGATACGCTGCCTTGAAATAATCCCAAGTGAGATCCTCCGCTGCAGCACTATTCCGAACCGTGAGCCACCACTGATATGACTCATCCCGAAGAAGCGACACAATCCCTTTCAGTTTTTCCTCGGCATTCAGATCCAAGTCATCCATGATTCGCTCCATCGCCTCTAGCCAATATTCAGCCGCACTAGGAGCTACGCCTGAAACACCTCGAAATACCTCCACTCCATTGGATCGGAGTCGCTCGGGTACAGATTTTCGAGCTCCCTTGCCTCCACCCATTCCAGCTACCCTCTCAAGGACTCGCAGTACCGCCTGAGACACTACGTCATCCCCCGTTTGATCCTGATGCTCAACTCCAACCGCTGGTAGTGGGGGTACCTCATTTTCGGATCCTTGACCTGACCTCACTGGCTCAGACACAGCCATCCTACCTCGACCATGTCTACGAGTAATACGACCTCGACCACGAGTACTCATGTCTAAAGTCTCGACTTATCTTATTTAAAAGTTTTATGCATTAGTCAATATTCCACTTTCTTTAAAGCACAGTTTTATGAAAAGTTTTAATAAGAGGTTGTTTCGCGAGTACACCAAACCTATAGTTTTGGGTCTCTAGAGTAGTTCCTACTACTATACAGTCACATCGTCATCATCATATCATCAAAATCAATAGTTTGAGGTACTTACCAGGGCAGATCGATGCCGGAGACTCGGTGCCATGCCTTTCAAATCATACAATTTTCAACAAAAGCATTTTAAGACCATACTTTAAATCATTTTGGGCCTCAGGCCCACAGCCGAGCTTTTGAACTTGGCTCTGATACCAATTTGTAACACCCCAAACCCGGTCAATGCGCCATGACCGAATCTGGCATGCCACGAAGGAAAATGTTTTGAAGAAAGACGAGTTAACGATTAAATTTTTGTGAAAAACTTTTTGTTGTTCTAAGCTTGTAGAAAATTAAATTGAAAACTGATAAATTATTTTGAAATTCCGTAATTAAATCTTTAAAACTTAGTTGCAGCTTAGATTCGTAAACCATTTATAAATTAAAGAGAAACTAAAGCAATTAGGTTGAAAATCGTATCTAATAGAAATTTGGAAACTTAAGTTTTGGAAAATAGTATAAGTTATCGAAAACACTTAAGATGTTAAATTTTATCAAATGATTTATGTTACCCGATGGTAACAGTTTGAAAACTATCGCGTTTTGTATTTTAGAAAACTTTGTGCACATACCATTAATTCAACCATATAATTTGTAAGCCATATTTAAATCAAATCCAAAGCATATGAATAATCCAAAACATAATAAAAGAGGCCTTATTACAAACCATAAAAAGATGAAAACCAAATTAAAGTAAAGTACCCAAATGGAAGTTCAAATAAACCCAAATTTCATTGCATGGCCTCCTCGAGTTCATCCGGCTCCATATCCGCGAATTTACGAATCACCTAAAAAAGTAAGGGAGAAGGTGAGTCACCAAGACTCAGTGCATAATCCCTCTCCCGAGTAAATGCCACGTACTTACACAAATTATAACCAAGCAATATATATATATGTAATGCACCCAACCTAGCCATCCGTAACTCCTTTTTCTACCCCGTGTGGTACCAAACCACTGGTGCTGCCAAACCACTGGTGACCAAAGTCACGATATTCAATATTGTGATACCAAATCACTGGTGACCAAAGTCACAAATAATCAAGTTGTGGGGCCAACCCACTTGTGATACCAAATCACTGGCGACGATCCCAATACATCAAATCTGGGGCCAACCCACGGTGGTACGAAACCACTGGGACGAGTCGCTATGAGGTGCCAAACCTCTGGTGTCCCAAAGACACAAATGTGATACCAAATCACTGGTGACCAAAGTCACGAATAATCAAGTTGTGGGGCCAACCCACTTGTGATACCAAATCACTGGCGACGATCCCAATACATCAAATGTGGGGCCAACCCACGGTGGTACGAAAACACTGGGACGAGTCGCTATGAGGTGCCAAACCTCTGGTGTCCCAATGACACAAATGTGATACCAAATCACTGGAGGTGCCAAACCTCTGGTGTCCCAAGGACACAATATCAATCTTCCCCCTCCTCTCATATTGCCCATACCAATGCAATAGATAGACAAATCATGTCAACATACTTTATTATGAATCACATAACAAAAAATATCATAAATCGTAGATCATGATTTCAATCCACATGTATTAACAACATATAGAAACGGACTTACCCGAATCCTCATTCATACCATCATGGTATCATATCAAGATCTCATCGTTTCCCCACTTTGATAATATGATTAGTAAATTAATATTATAAATACATATACATAATTGAGTTATAAAGTGTGTAAGGTACACACCTTTCACCAATGCAAATACTAACTTCCGAAGATCCGATCTACCGCACTAGATCACCTTGTCCTACAATCGGCCAATACTCAGATTATAAACAAAGGCCATTCGACCATACCACTAAATCCCGATGAGTTATCACTTGAAATACCAAGTCTTACCTAAAGCTTACCCAAAACGGTTGACACAGAAACGAGGCTTAGATTGATTGCTTCCAACGTCCCAAGGAGCCTAAAAGAATAATCAGTTCCTAAAAATGATTAGAACCTTGCAATAAATGCCCATAGGTTCGGCCTTTTTCCACAAGAAAATGACATAGAAAAGAGAAAGAAATGAAGGAAAAACGGCCATGAACACTTACCCTTTTCCAAAATCGATTGAAGAAAACCCAAAATGAATGCCTACCCTTGATGATATTCAGCCAAAACAATACAAAAAGGGAGTGGGAAGTTCCGGCAATATGGTTATGAAAGAAGAAAGATATGTGAGTAGAAAAGAGAATAAAAAAATGAGAGAGAGAGAATTCGGTTTTAGCAACAATGGAAGAAAAGAAAAGTGAGTTTGGGGAAGAAAGAGGTTCGGCCAAATGAAAGAAAAAGGAAATGTGGTTGAGCAATTATCAAAAAAAGAAAAGAGAGAGAGGGGAGAAAAAGGTTCGGCCAAGCACCTAGTTTGCCGAAAAGAAAAGTGCACAAAATGTAAAAATGAGTTTTCGGTTTCAAAAGGAAAAATGAGAGAAAGAAAATAGTATTTGGTTCAAACAAAATGAGAGCTAAAACCAAAAGTAAAATTGCACAAAATGCTTATGGTGCATTCGGCCAAAGAGGGATTTGTTTGGAGAGGAAGAGAAAAATATGCCAAAAGGTGCACAAATGCTAAAGTTGGCCAAATATCCCCCCCAAACCTCCTATCAACATTCGGCCACCCCCTAGCCACACATGCCGTCCACATACATGCACTAAAGGCCTTGGAATAGTTTCCAAAACATCTTCCTTAAGCCAAGCCTTATGTCCCCCCATCCTTCCATAACCTTAAGATTCCTTTCCCAAAGTACAAACTTTCCTAAACCAATATTCAACTTACCAAAAATTTGAAAGTCCATCCTTCCATAATTTGAACTTAGCCAACACTTAATGCTAGGATGTACAAAAAAATAAAATCCTCAATATGCTTTCCATGCTACTCGAACCACTTCCCTCAAGCAACCTTTCAAGCTCCTTATCCACTATGCCACTAACTCCTCATGTGCTTTAATTTAACACTTAAATTAACTTAAGTGTCAAGCTCACTTAATCCACTTCACAAAATTTTCTATACTAAAAATTATTCTAGCTTAGCTAATATTTCCAAGCCTTCACACAAATATACTAAGCACACAATAACAATCATATCCAAGCTAACACAAGTAACAACATGATGCTCTAATATTTTTAGGATATTACAGAAGATATGTGAAGGATGAACATGTTTTGTCTTTGAATTTTTAGTGAAATTGAGTAATTTATGCCAAATTGAGAAAAGTGTAAATTGAAGGACTAAAATATGAAATAAATGATATGTCTGGGCTTGTATTAGCATGGGAAGGATTCGACTAAGCATATGTGATTTGAAATTTGTGTGTATTTGGTGATTTGATTAGGGACTAAAGTGTCAAAATGTGAAAATGTGAGGGTTATTTTGTAAAATTTCCTAAATAAGTGTGTATGGACTAATTGAATGAATTGTGATTGAATGGATTGAATTTGAATGTATATAGACCAAGAAAGGAGAGGTTTGGATCGAGATAGAGGCAAAGACAAAGTGCTCGACTAATTGACCGTTTCGATATTTCGACGTCCGAGGTAAGTTCGAACATAATACGTGTATTTAACTATGTTTAATGTTATGAAATGAATAGTATGATATTATTGAATTGAAAATGCTATGTGAGAAATCGAGTTAGGTGGCACTAACTGTGCGTATTTAGAATTGTGACCGAGATGAGTAGCACTGTGTGTGAGAAATAATATAAACTTTAGCTTTGTGGTTGACACTGTGTGTGTGATGCCGATTTAAGATCAGTTTGATATAGAGGCAGTAAGTGTGCGATGTTAATTAAGCTTCAGCTATGACTTGAGCACTAAGTGTGAGATTGAATCGAAGAAGGATAGAAGTTGATCGAAAAGAAATATAGAGCATTGGGTAGTATATATGATCGATAACTAAGTGTTGGCTAAGGTACGTTCGTAGCCTATGTGGTAGATGAAATTATAAATGAGCTTGTGGAAGGCTAATTGAGCAAATTAGCTTAGATGGTAATGTATATATGATTGAGAATTAATCTATGTGATGAATTGTTTTTGACATAATGTAATGGTATTAATGAACAATATGTGTTATGTTACGAACTTACTAAGCTTTTGAAAGCTTACTGTGTCATTTGTTTATCTGTTTTACAATGTCAGTAAAGCTAGCTCAGTTCCGGGGATCGTCAGCATCTCTATCACACTATTGACAATCTATTTTGGTACTTTTGGAAAGATGTATATAGTTGAAATATGGAATGTATAGGCTAGAAGTTATGGAATGTTTAGAAATGCCTAATCCTTGCCATGTGATTTGGCTTGGAAGTTGAATGATGTTGAATTTTTGAATGAGCTATGAATTTGGTATATTTCATGATTTTGTGGTTGAAGAAAGATGTGGTTTGAAGATGAACTATGGCATGGGTTACATAATGCTTGATATATATATATATATATATATATATATATATGTTTTGAGATGTACAATTGTTACTTTGAATGGACTCATTTGTGATGATATTAGGTATAAAAGTAGATGGTATTGTTGATGATTAATTGGTAAATGAAATGGTATGTTTGAATGCATATAGAAGCATGAATTGATATTGCTTTGAAGCTTGTTGGTTGACCCTTGTATGGGTGGAAAATTAGCCTTGCAAATGGCCTATTTTGCATACATGGCCAAGAGACACGGGCGTGTGTCTCTGCCGTGTGGTTTAAGGGTCACTTTTAGGTGTGCCTGGACAGGTTACACGGCCGAGGTCCACGGGCGTGCAAGGTGGCTGTGTAACCAAGTTAGTAGCTAGCTTAATTTCACACAGCCATGGCACAAGGGCGTGTCTGGTGGCCGTGTGAACAAGTCAGTATGTATGCTTTGTTTGGGCACGACCTGGACACATGGGCGTGTCTAGTAGTCGTGTGAGGCACACGACTGGCCCACACGGGCGTGTGACATGTTCGGTTTAGTCTCGACTTCTTTCTAACATGTGTTTAAGGTCTCGTAGACCTTGATAAGGGACTATATACTCGTATTTGATTATGTTTTATTGACGATTGGCTTTGTGTCGTGAAATAGATGTGAATTGTTCTAATTGTTTGGTAAAGCCTCTTAACCCTATTCCGGCGACAATTTTGGATTAGGGGTGTTACATTTGACCCCGTGTAACTCTCTGACTTGTGTACACGGCCATGCCACACGCCCGTGTGCTAGGCCGTGTGGTTAATTAAATTCTTTCGAAATTAGATGCAGGTTTCATATGGCCAAGACACACATCTATGTTCTAGGCTGTGTAGCACACACGGCTGAGACACACGCCCATGTCTCTACTCGTGTGCTCAATTCTTAGCATTCTATTTCTCAAAATTAAGGTTCAGGGGACACACAGCCCAACTACATGCCCATGCACTTGGCCGTGTGTCACACACGGTCTAGACACACGCCCGTGTGTCTGCCCGTGTTGACGAAATAAAGCCATTTCTAGCTTCATTTCTCACCCAAAGTCTGTCCTTCACTAAAGCTCACATCCATAAACCAACCAATTCAAGCATTCAAATTGAGCAAACTCCATCATTCAACATGGCATATCATTAATGCATACATGTTTATAACCTTACCTTAGCCTAGTCCACATGTTAGGCATAATTTGATCAACTACTTAACATATATGTAGCTACCATAGTATGACATTACAAGTATATCAAACAAACCATTACTAGCCATTCTAATGGCTAGATTACAAGCATCATTTACATTTACATGCCAATATGGCCAATACAACCTATACATGCCATTATAACCATAATTGTTTTACCATATTTACCGAAATAGATCGATGGATAGTGTGAGTGATCTCTGCCAAGTTTCCAATCCAACGAGCTTCTGATTTACTCTAAAACAGGGAAATAAAACTAAGTAAGCACAAAATGCTTAGTAAGTTCGTATAACATGGTACTTAACTTACCATTCATTCTATTTTGAGGTAACTATGTACGACATATTCAATCAATTTGCCCTCAAGCCCTACACATATCCTCATTGCCCTTGTTAGTCATATATTCCATAATAACATCACAAACATATATGGGCTCAACAACAATCAAGCTTCCATGCACATATGTTTCTACAACATGTATTAATTTAACATGTATAAATCATCTTTTTATATTACAAGTATAATTTCATAATAGTTCATCTCGAGTTTAGATCATTTCATATCAGAAATTTTCCGATTTTACTCGGAATATCAAGGTCACGATTAGTACACCCAATGTGTACAAGTCTATAATCAAGGATGTGCATACTCATCAAATAAATTCCATGTACAATATCATCATTTCATATTTCCATAAATCAATTATCACGTATCGTCATTTTCACGTATTTCAGGCTGATATGTGTAATAACTTATTTCTTATTCATATCTTCTCATGTTAAGAACTTTTACCCGTTGAATTTATCTGAAATATCGACGGATACACAGGTAGTACATTCATGGTGTAAAAATCAAGATCCGTCAATTCATATTCAATGATACCCATAAGGTACTATTTCAGAGAGTAAACTCTCGAGCCACACATATATACAACAGGATTACCAGTCCAAGCTAAATCCTTTTTATGACATATGCTCAAAAGAGCTTGATCTGGATTACCCGTCTGGGCTAAATCTAATCCATAACTTATGCTCAAGAGGACTTATATCAGGATTACCCGTCCGAGCTAAATCCTTTTTATAATGAGGTAAATGGAATTACTCGTCTAAGCTAAATCCCGTCAGCGACAAATGCAGGACCTCATTCATTTCGGGAAATCACATATCCATCAATTTTCATTTATTCAAATGAGATTTAACATTTTCAAGCATTTCCCAGCATGTGAGTATTTCATACATCTGTAACACTCATATAATTCAAATGATCACATTCCACATTCATTCCAAGCATAAAAGTAACATTTTTATCGTTTATCCTTTATCGGGCATTATTGTTGACCGGCTTTTTCAGGTATATTTTCAATGTCATATACATATATGATATTTATACAATTCATAAACACAACATCTAATTCAAGCATATAAAATACACAATTTAGTTACACGAACTTACCTCGATAAATGTTCGTGTACGTAAAATCCACTAACCCAACATTTTCCTCTTTTTCTCGTTCTAGCTCTGACTTTGGTCTATCCGGATCTATATGAGTAAATTTAACAATAATTTATCATATTTCATATTCAAGTGGACTAAATTTTCATCCTAGGCAAAATTACCATTTGGACCCTAACTTTTCCATAAATTCCGATTTCGTCCCTAGTCTCGAAAAATGAAATTTGTACAATTTACTTCTTATTCCAAGCCTAACCAAAAGTCCATCATAAAATTTATAGAACATGTTTTCTATAAATTTCAAAAATTTTCATCAATTTTCACAACTTTACACTTTAGTCCCTAAATCATGTTTTCATCAAAAATCACTTTGTAAAAGTTGTTTATCTATCAACAACCTTTCATTTTCTACCAAAACTTTATAATTTTCAGCATATACATCCATGACTCATTTTTCATACTTTCATAACTTCTCAAATTAATCCCCCAAAGAGACAGATTAAGCTGTCAAAAATATCAAAATCACTAAAAACAGGACAAGGAATCACCCAATTTGGCCATGAAAGTTTCTTCTCTCTCTCCTAGGGTTTCCATGTATTTTTTGGGAAGAAGATGATAAAATAGGATGATATTTCTTCTTATCATCTTTTAATCAATTAAAATATTTTACTTTTCAATTTGTCCTTGCCCTTTTTCTAAATTTCCATGGATGAGTCACCATAATATCTACATACTTTTCTTTAATGGTCTAATTATCATATAAGGATTTTAAGTTTTGAATTCCATAGCTATTTAATCCTTATAGCTACTAGAATTCAACTTTTGCATTTTATGCGATTTAGTCCTTCTCGTAATTAAGCACATAATCGGTAAAATTTTATTATCAAAACTTTCACATGACATTTGTATCATATTACGGACTATCAAATAAAATAAAAATAATTTTTATTTTCAGCTTAGATTTGTAGTCCCGAAACCACTGTTCCGATTTCACCGAAATTTGGCTGTTACAAACCTTTAGACATAAAGCCTTACCTCGTGCGAAAATGTAGTAAATATTAGTGGTAGCCAAACTCAAAGCCTATAGGCATATAGTGCCCTAGGGGAGGTAACCCAAGGTCTTGCTCGAGAGAGAAGCAGACTACTATAAGAACCTATTAAGCAGTAGAATATTCACGACTCTAATGTGGCATTAATAGACAGTGAAGGTAGATTCATTAGTGATCCCAGCCATCCTAATCAACATTATAGTTCCTCAACCCTTTTTCGTAGTGATTTTGTGAAACACCCCACACCCGGCCCACGAGCCTGAACCGGATCTGGTATGTTCCTTAAGAAAATCAGTTTCAAAGTTCTTTGTTACTTAGAGAAAATTTGTGTAATTTTTTGAAAAATATTGTTTTGGGTTGGGCTTCGATCGAAACCCACTTATTTACTTAGAAATCATTTAATTACGATGACAAAACAGTTTAGGGTTTATTTTCAAATAAATAATTCTTAAGTTGAACTTTAATCAAAAATAGTTCGTAACATAGTAAATTAAAAGTTTAAACAGAAATAAAGAAATCCTACTTGGGACTCATGGCCTTATTACATCAATCAAAACCCAAAATAAAATTTAAGTACTGAGTAAAATAAAAGCCCAAGTCTTTAAATTTCTCCTTGCGATGCATGGCCACCTTTAGCTCCTGCCGACCCGGTCTATTACTGCTCATCACCTGAAAAAAAATATTTCCCCAACGGGGTGAGTCAACCAGACTCAATGTGTACGTGGCACTAAATCATAATAGAATCAGGCATACAATACATTCAATCATAAAATACAAGTTATGATGCATTCCCAAACCCAAACCTAATTGTCCATCCGCTACACACCCCCGTACCTGCCAAACACACCGTGGGGACTACTAAGTCGACCCTCCTTCCGCTACACACCAATTTGCGGGCTTAAGGCTCCGCATCTGTGGTTTTAGGAAACCACTTTTCAGATTAATGTGGTCTTAGATCACCACTTTTCAGATTACTGTGGTCGTAAGTCACCACTTTTCAGATTACTGTGGTCTTAAATCACCACTTTTCACTTCCCCTTTCAATATACAACCATATGCCCCATAAACATTAATATGCATAATATACCATAGTTCACATTCTTATCATATTCTCATGTTATGAATAACATATTTCATATTCCTAGTAGAAGTAGGAAACGTACCTGAGTACTTAGTACCTTAACATGGTACCTTAGCCATGCTCATATTTTCATTAACATATATTTTAATACATGCAACCATAATTCATATTACAAAGTAGTGTAGAGTACACACCTGATTCGCTTAATGAAGTCCTCGAAAATCCCGAAGAGAACTGATTATAGATTTAGATCTCAAATCCTACATAAGTTAATCACTTACTATTTAAAAGACCATTCGGCCATTTTTCCAAATACAACTAGGATTTGTATTACTTACCTTGTAACTGAATTGATTTTAAGAATCAAGGGCCGGATCTTTGTATTCCTCCCTTGTGAATTCGGCTAAACACTATATTACTCCACAGGTTAGTTTTCGGCTTCTGATAATAAATCTAAATATTTAAAATAGCCTTGGCCGAATATCTTAAACACATACCTTGTGATTTCAAATCCCGAAAAGTAACCCTTGGCTATCGAGATGTTGAAATCCCTACACACATATGTTAGATCTGATTTCCATATCACTTAATAATCTTAAATCAATTGGCCTCTAGCCTAAACCATGCTTTTCTTACCTTAAATCCTTAGATCTGAAATCCCGGAATTCCTCCTTTAATATTCGGCCAAAAGACAACCAAAAGAATCAGTTCCCAAATCTTGGTTGAAAGAGAATAAACAACAAGAATCCATTATTCTTACCTTATCACCACAGTCGATGGCACCCTTGATTGAAGCCACAGAGATTTGGCTATGGAGACTTAAACAGGAATCAAAGAGGTTTTGGCTTGACAGTAGAAGAGAAAAGAAGAAGAAAAGAGGAGAAGAAAATTCGGCAGAGAGAGTTTGCCAGGAAATTTTCGGCAGAGCAGAGAAAGAAACAAACTGATGAGTAGCCCTCCTTCCTTCCTTTTATAGGCAAAATTATCAGCTAAGGAGTCCCTTACTTGGCCACCACTCCTCTATCTGATAACTTTATCTTTTTAATATGATAAATAAAAGGGAAATAATCCAATTAAAAATCCTTTATTATCTCTTCAAAATAATCCAAATAAAAATCCTTTATTATCTCTTCAAAATAATCCAAATAAAAATACTTTATTATCTCTTCAAAATAATCCAAATAAAAAGCTTCTATTTATCACCTTATTAATTACATATTTATGAAAATAAAACACCTCCTTTTCTAGAAGCATGTGCCGTCCACCTCAGCCTTCTGGAAGCCAAAATAAAACCTCATTTATTTGCTTCCCAAGTGACTCGAACTCAGGCCCAACACCCTTGCATGTGGCGCCATTTCCAGAGGCCCTAAGTGGCATCTTCAGGCCACTTTTCCAAGCCTGTTTGTGTGTCAAATTTCTCCAACTTTTTCTTTTAAGGCCTCCTTGCCCTAATTTCCTATTTTAAACTTTAAAATTTGACATTTCTAGGTCATTTCCAAGTTTCCTAAAATTTTCGATCGGCTCTGTATATCTGCCATTTTCTTACATTTCCAAGTTTCCAGAAATGTTCACTTTCCATTTTTGAATCATTTCCTAGCTTCCAAAAATGTTCATGTCTATGCATTTCTAGGTTTCCAAAAATGTTCATTTCCAATTTATTTCCATTCATTTCCGGGTTTCTAGAAATGTTCGAAATTTATTCCTAGTACATAAAACATGTCACTTCGTACAATTAAACCGAAAATGCATAGGCCCTTTCCAGGATGTTACAGTTCTACCCTCCTTAAAAATAATTTTGTCCTCAAAATTACTTATTAACAGTCGTACAATCCTTCTCACCGCACTATGCTTACGCTGCGCACTCTGATCTTAATAGAACCATCATACTTTCTAGGCACAATCTCTAAGTTCACGTCCCCTAGAACTCATTTCTAACGTCGCGATTTAATCTGATTAAAAAGTTTTATGCATTAGTACTTGTTTCACTTATTACCCGCGAAGAAATTTTGTGACAGGAGTTTTAGGAGTGGTTCTTTCGTATTCATACAAACACACAGTCTTTCCATTCATTCATTCATCCATCAAACAAGTATGAACTTTTGTTCATTCAGAGAAACGTTGTAGTTTTCATTGTTGTTGTTTTTTCACTACCCAGGGGTATTTTCATAATTTGCGCTACAGGGGTATTTTCGTAATTTTTCAAAAGAAAAAGTTCCTTGGTGATTTTGTCAAGAAGTATTTTGGAATTTTCAAAGTCCCGAGGTAATTTGGAAAATTTTGAAATCCGGGGGTATTTCGGAAATTTTTGACCTCGGGGGTATTTCGGTAATTTTCCAAAAACCAGGGTAAATTTGTAAAATTTAATAAGTTAGGGATATTTCAAAAGTTGTAAAACTTTGAGGGTTCTTTTTTTTTAGAGTTTCCCTTTTCAAATGGTGATGTTTGCAAAAATTTCGGAAACCGGGGTCATTTTGGTCATTTTGTAAGTTAGGGGCAATTTTGAATTTTTTTTCAAAATCAAGGTATTTTTGATATTTTGCAAATTAGGGTTTGTGAACACTTATAAAATAAGGAAATTTTGGCAAAACTGTTAGGTAGGTTCATATTTTGTAAATAAAGGGCATTTTGGTAATTTTGCCACTAGGGGCATTTTTGTAATTTTCACAAATCAGAAATTTTTCAGAAAATTTTATAAAGATGGTTTTCTCAAATTCAAAAGAAAGTTTTGAGAATTTTAAAACTGGGGTTTGTTGTTTTGTTCTTCTTTTTTTTTTTTTAGGAAAAACATGGCTAGTTCCCTTTCGGGTTTTAGTCATTATGTTTAGCCTATGGCCGAGCCCTCTTGGTCAGGGTGAACCAAAGCTACGCACCAGGCAGGATTCGAGTGGAGAGGAGGTGAGTCACGCGGACTGCTTAAATACCAAGCTCCCACCGAAACCATTCCTAGACATGCGCACAGAGGTTGCCACACCTACTGAGCCCTCTGAGTTAGGGTGAACCGAAGCTACGCACCAGGTAGGATTCCTGCAAAGAGGAGGTGAGTCACTAGGACTGCTTAAATACCAGGCTCTTCCAGATCCAATCCTAGACATGCGTACAGGGGCTACCACACCCTAGCTCAGTGACCTAGCCATAGGTTTGTTTAGTGCATTAAGTCTTATGTGTTTTGTGTTTGAGTAGTCTAATCCTAGGGTTCAAGTTCCTATCATACTATTCTACGTTCCATGCCTTTTCTACCCTTCTAATATTCACAACATAATTCACATAATCACCCAAATAGTTAGGGGTACTTACCTGGTGGACTTCGGGTCGGAGACTTAGGTGCCATGCCAGAAAAACCTGCTTATTTTCAAAAACTCTTTTGGGCTCGATTTGAAAATGTTTTGGGCCTTAAACCCCAGGCCGAGGGTTTGAAACTGGGCTCTGACACCAAATTGAAATACCCCACACCCGGCCCACGAGCCTGAACCGGATCTGGTATGTTCCTTAAGAAAATCAGTTTCAAAGTTTTTTGTTACTTAGAGAAAATTTGTGTAATTTTTTGAAAAATATTGCTTTGGGTTGGGCTTAGATCGAAACCCACTTATTTACTTAGAAATCATTTAATTACGATGACAAAACAGTTTAGGGTTTATTTTTAAATAAATAATTCTTAAGTTGAACTTTAATCAAAAATAGTTCGTAACATAGTAAATTAAAAGTTTAAACACAAATAAAGAAATCCTACTTGGGCCTCATGGCCTTATTACATCAATCAAAACCCAAAATAAAATTTAAGTACTGAGTAAAATAAAAGCCCAAGTCTTTAAATTTCTCCTTGCGATGCATGGCCACCTTTAGCTCCTGCCGACCCGGTCCATTACTGCTCATCACCTGAAAAAAAATATTTCCCCAACGAGGTGAGTCAACCAGACTCAATGTGTACGTGGCACTAAATCGTAATAGAATCAGGCATACAATACATTCAATCATAAAATACAAGTTATGATGCATTCCCAAACCCAAACCTAATTGTCCATCCGCTACACACCCCTGTACCTGCCAAACACACCGTGGGGACTACTAAGTCGACCCTCCTTCCGCTACACACCAATTTGGGGGCTTAAGGCTCCGCATCTGTGGTTTTAGGAAACCACTTTTCAGATTACTGTGGTCTTAGATCACCACTTTTCAGATTACTGTGGTCGTAAGTCACCACTTTTCAGATTACTGTGGTCTTAAATCACCACTTTTCACTTCCCCTTTCAATATACAACCATATGCCCCATAAACATTAATATGCATAATATACCATAGTTCACATTCTTATCATATTCTCATGTTATGAATAACATATTTCATATTCCTAGTAGAAGTAGGAAACGTACCTGAGTACTTAGTACCTTAACATGGTACCTTAGCCATGCTCATATTTTCATTAACAAATATTTTAATACATGCAACCATAATTCATATTACAAAGTAGTGTGGAGTACACACCTGATTCGCTTAATGAAGTCCTCGAAAATCCCGAAGAGAACCAATTACAGATTTAGATCTCAAATCTTACATAAGTTAATCACTTACTATTTAAAAGACCATTCGGCCATTTTTCCAAATACAACTAGGATTTGTATTACTTACCTTGTAACTGAATTGATTTTAAGAATCAAGGGCCGGATCTTTGTATTCCTCCCTTGTGAATTCGGCTAAACACTATATTACTCCACAGGTTAGTTTTCAGCTTCTGATAATAAATCTAAATATTTAAAATAGCCTTGGCCGAATATCTTAAACACATACCTTGTGATTTCAAATCCCGAAAAGTAACCCTTGGCTATCGAGATGTTGAAATCCCTACACACATATGTTAGATCTGATTTCCATATCACTTAATAATCTTAAATCAATTGGCCTCTGGCCTAAACCATTCTTTTCTTACCTTAGATCCTTAGATCTGAAATCCCGGAATTCCTCCTTTAATATTCGGCCAAAAGACAACCAAAAGAATCAGTTCCCAAATCTTGGTTGAAAGAGAATAAACAACAAGAATCCATTATTCTTACCTTATCACCACAGTCGACGGCACCCTTGATTGAAGCCACAGAGATTCGGCTATGGAGACTTAAACAGGAATCAAAGAGGTTTCAGCTTGACAGTAGAAGAGAAAAGAAGAAGAAAAGAGGAGAAGAAAATTCGGCAGAGAGAGTTTGCCAGGAAATTTTCGGCAGAGCAGAGAAAGAAACAAACTGATGAGTAGCCCTCCTTCCTTCCTTTTATAGGCAAAATTATCAGCTAAGGAGTCCCTTACTTGGCCACCACTCCTCTATCTGCTAACTTTATCTTTTTAATATGATAAATAAAAGGGAAATAATCCAATTAAAAATCCTTTATTATCTCTTCAAAATAATCCAAATAAAAATCCTTTATTATCTCTTCAAAATAATCCAAATAAAAATCCTTTATTATCTCTTCAAAATAATCCAAATAAAAAGCTTCTATTTATCACCTTATTAATTACATATTTATGAAAATAAAACACCTCCTTTTCTAGAAGCATGTGCCGTCCACCTCAGCCTTCTGGAAGCCAAAATAAAACCTCATTTATTTGCTTCCCAAGTGACTCGAACTCAGGCCCAACACCCTTGCATGTGGCGCCATTTCCAGAGGCCCTAAGTGGCATCTTCAGGCCACTTTTCCAAGCCTGTTTGTGTGTCAAATTTCTCCAACTTTTTCTTTTAAGGCCTCCTTGCCCTAATTTCCTATTTTAAACTTTAAAATTTGACATTTCTAGGTCATTTCCAAGTTTCTTAAAATTTTCGATCGGCTCTGTATACCTGTCATTTTCTTACATTTCCAAGTTTCCAGAAATGTTCACTTTCCATTTTTGAATCATTTCCTCGCTTCCAAAAATGTTCATGTCTATGCATTTCTAGGTTTCCAAAAATGTTCATTTCCAATTTATTTCCATTCATTTCCGGGTTTCCAGAAATGTTCGAAATTTATTCCTAGTACATAAAACATGTCACTTCGTACAATTAAACCGAAAATGCATAGGCCCTTTCCAGGATGTTACATTTTGCCGTGGCATTCTTGTTCCGTTTACCTGTTTTGTTTTTCACATTTTATACACTATCATTCTCTTATTTTGTTATTGCATTATTATTCTTATTTTACTTTAGCATTAATCAAACTTAACTATAATAGATCGACCAAATTATACCTATCTAATCCATGTGGAGACGATCTCACTCATCACTTTATTACTTGTTCGACATGTACACTTGCACGACTTGCATATCAGTTGTACAACCAACAATCGGTATCTCTTGATCTTTCTGAAAATTAGGTACTACAAAATCTGCTGGAATAATAGAACTTCGCACCTTGACTAGCACATCTTCTAGTACTCCCTTCAGATGTAGCGAAGACTTGTCAGCTAATTGTAAGGTTATTTGAGTTGTTTTAAGATTCCTTAACTTGATTTTTTTCAAAAATTGATAAGGGCATTAAATTGATACTAGCTCCTAAATCGCATAGAGCTCTATTAAAATGAATGTTCCCTATTTCAGTACTTATCTTAAAATAATCACACTACAAGAAGCACTGCAATTAACTTGTTCTTCTATCTTGATTTTCTTACGCCTTGCCATCATCTCCTTTAAAATTTTGGAGCATTTGGAAACCTCCTCAATTAGTTTGATTAAAGGTAGGTTAAAATTTAAAGTTTTAAACAGATTCAGAAAACTTACAAGTTCATCCTCGTCCTGCTTTTGTCTTTCTTCTAATCTTGTTGGAAATGGGACTTTCATGTTTTCGCCATCTTTATATGTCTCTTTTCCTGTCTCAGTCGCTGGTGCCTTCTGTTCTTCTGATTCAAGTCCGTCTTCTACTTCCATGGATTTGTCTTGAGTTTCACCATTATTATCCACAATTACCTCCGTAGTAGGTATTTCTGGGCTACTCAGTACCTTGCCTGATCGGAGCGCTATAGCTTTCACATGCTTTTTTCCTTCTCTCTATGGATTATCTTTCGTGTTACTGGGAATATCTAAGCCAATTTGTCTTTTGATATCACACATCATGCTCATCAATTGGCTCATTTGATCTTCGAACTTAGTTAATGTTCATATTGAGTTGGTGCACTCAAATTGCACCTGCTTGACACCTATTCTCACTGACTGCATCTCCCCCTCAATTCTATCCAGATGTTGACCACATGCAGTATGGTCATTTGGGTTGGTTTTGTCCCGGGGTTTCTATAAATAAAGAGGTTGGTAATTAGTATTTTTAACTTGATTTAAATTGTTACCTCCTCATTGGTTTCCTCCCCATTTCAAGTTCGGGTGATCCCTTCAGTCGGGATTATATGTGTTTGAATAAGGGTTTCCACCCTATTCCTAATGTAATTCACATCCTCAGCAGGATTCTTGATATAATGGAAGAGTGGTTGGTCTCCTTCATACATAGACAATGCAAAAGCAGATTCAATATGGTTTAATCTATCCATTATCTGCTGATACTTATCATCCTCTTGAATAGCTTTGACCGTAGCGATTTTCTGTCCATATGTGAAACATTCAGTTGGCCACTGACAACAGTTTAATGTCATATTTTCAATAATTTTATACGCATCCTTGTACATCCTATTCATAAGAGCTCCTTCTGCTGCTTCATCTAGTCCAGATTGTACTTTTGCATCCAACCTATTGTAAAATACCTGCAGTCGCATCCACTCAGGAAATTCGTGGTGCGAACAGTTTTGAATCAACATTTTGAAGTGCTTTGCTAATCGGGAAGAACTTTCTAGCGAGTTTATCCCATGTTGTGATAGATCCTGGTGCTTGAGAGTCTAACCAAGAAAAAGCGTTATCAATCAAAGAAAAGGGGAACAATCAAAGACGAATAGCTCATCAATGACCCCGTTATACTTAAAAATATCACAAAGTTGGAGAAACCATTTCAAATGCTAGTTAGGGTCCTCTATCATAGTGCCCCTAAACTGCAGATTATCTTGGATCATTTGTATCACCATCAGTTTAATTTTGAAACTATTAGTTGTAATCACTGGCCTTGTTATATTTTCGTGAACCATGGCCAAGCTTGGTAGGGCATAATCCCTTAGAGTCCGCTCATTTTGCACCATTTGCACGTTTAAAAGTAACAAATAATGACATTCAAGGCATAATCCAAGCTTTATTATGCAATATTCTAATAATAACCTAAAAATCAAAATATATCCACTTAAGTATAGGCAATTCATCAAGTTTAGAGGCTTAAGATATAACTCTTTTCAAGAGTTATCAACATCCTTAGCCTGTGTCATAAAATTGAAGATAGTTTCTAAATTTCTCTATTCTGCTCTCTATGCTGCGACATTGGCTCTCCCATGTGGCAACATAACATCCAATATTGGCCTGAAATGCCTTCTAATGGTCTCCTGCACACTCACGAAGTACATTAGCTCTCTTTTAGGCCTCATTCGGCCCTTAAGGTCAACAAAAGACTCGATGTGCACATTTTATTGAAAGTAAGTAAAACTAAAGAAACTTAACTAAAACATAACGAAAATGCATGTATTCAAGCTCCTTAAATGTGAAAACTAGTTTAATCCACTACACCAAATTATGGCAAACCAGTTCTATAATTAATATAATAAAGTGGATCATTTTGGGCCTTAAAAAGCCCACATGCAAAACGTTGCATGGGCTCGGGATGTTTCATCTTGCATTTGAGCCCTTCGGGCTTGGCCCAACTCAGGACCTTTGGGTTGGAGAATTCAGTACCAACAAAGCTTTGGTGCGATAATCAAGTTGCTCTTCATATTGCATCAAGTCTAGTCTATCATGAGAGAACCGAACACATTGAGGTTGGTTATCACTTCATTCATGAAAATATTCTTGAGAATTTTGATTTCTACTAGTTATGTGAGGATAGCAGAACAACTCACTAGCTTATTCACAAAAGCATTAAATGGGAAATTTTGATTAAATTATCTACGTAACAAGCTAGATATGGTCAATATTTATGCTCTAGCTTGAGAGGGAGTGTCATAGATTGTAAATAGTCGATTCTTAGGTATAGATTAGTTTATTATTAGGGATTAAATAGATTGATTATTTCCTTATAAAATTACTATAACATCTATTTATATTTAATATAAATCAATAGCAAAGTATCTCATTCTTCTATCAGTCAAAATATTATAAAAATTAATATTTAATTTTGCAAAATCTTAAAAAAAATTTATACTAAAACAAATTAAAAATTGAGTAGAAAATTTTACCCTAATGATGGAATAATAAGCTATGAGCTCTTTTTGAAACCTTAAAGCAACTATTTTTGTTTTCTGAAAACAAGTAGAAAATGCCTTCTTCTTTTTTTGGGGCAAAGTAGGAGAGTTTAAGAAGATTTTCGGCAAAAATATATGAGAATTGGGTGAGGTTAGATATTTATAGGAGGCACCTTGGCACTCATGAGTGTCTAGTTCTTTGTTTTAAATATGTTGGTTGAGCCAATAGGCCAATAAATACTCAATCAAAGTTGACTAGCTTAAACTCAACGTAGACTGCTATCAAGGTCTTAGACATTGTAGTTTGTAATATTTTTCTCCTAATAGAAAGGGAAAAAATTCTATGGTGATTTAACCATGTATTAAACTCGAAACCTATGGTGCCATGGTTCCCTTAAGCAAAGAACTTTTAAGGATACTCTTTTTCGTGATTAAATAAAATTTCTACTATATTAAAATAAAAAAATGCATTTTTTGTGCTTTTCTTTTTTTTAAAATATCTTTATTTCACTTTTCATCATTTTTTATTTTTTTGGATAGGGAGTCGATTCCCTGAATGACAAATGCATTTAGCCATAAACATATTTCACCTTGTCAAGAATCCCACATGCTTATTCTTGTCCAATCCTTTTTAACAATGGTTTATTTTATGTTTCAAATTCACATTTCCCTTGCTTATAAATTGCAAACTCTCAACTTGTATTCTCCACTTCTATATTCTAAAAAAAGGTAGGAAATTCCAGCATGATTTTCGTGTTTGTTTGGGTGCCGTTTGCGTAGTTGAATTTTTGAGTTAACTCGATTGAAGGAAGTAATTTGTTGTTATTTTTAGTCTATTCAATTTATTATGTCCAGAGATTCTATATTATATACATTTTATTTGGATTTTAATATTATTTTTAATATTATATTTGATAATATATTATTTTAATATCCAAATAACATACTTGTAAAAGAATGAGGCCGTGGAAGATATGGAGGCTATTCAACTAGATAGTTGGCTATGTTGAATCCATTTTGCATCTACAGTTCTTCTATCTACTTAAGGAAGCTGATTTCTTTAAGGTTTCTTTAGTTAAATTGGGGGTCAAACGTGATTCAATGTTTGAGGCAAGTTTCTAATGTCTCATTCCTTTCAAGTTTTTGCTTGCTTTTCTTTTTCTCTAGTGTTTTGTTGTGAGGATAGCTTATAGTGTCTTCTTTTCTTTCTTTTCTTTTTCTTTTTTTTTTTTGTTATGTTTTGTGAAGTTGTATGCAACATCTTGCTTTATTTCAAGATTGATTTAATGTTTCAAACAATCTTATTTAATAAAGTTTATTTTATAAGAAAAAAAAGAGAGAGAATAACATACTCGATATTTAGTTTTGGTATGATTAGTGATATATGTATATGATGATAATTTTTTATATTTGCTTGGTTGTTTTGACATTATGATATATAATGTGTTATTTTAGTTTCTAAATTTTAGCATATTTGAAGTTTAGATTTTATAAGTTTTATTTATATCTTAATTTTATTATAGTACTTCCATAAGTTTCATGTGTAAGCTTTTGAATGTTAGTATTATTGATAGTAATTAAGTGACAAAAAATGGTGCTTCTTTACCGATTTCTAAAGGTTCTAAGGTGCGATGTACAACATGAAGAGCTTAAAACTCTAATGGAAGTCTTCTGTAACCATCAAATGGATCCAAATAATCAGAAGGAATCTAGGGGGGCTGCATTGGCCCCAGCCCCCCCCTAAAATAGAAAATTGTTATTTAGGCCTTCTAAATTTTTTTAAAATTTTAAACTAGTAAAGATAAAATTGCACTTTGGCCCCTCTAAAAATATAAAAATTTGATTTAATACTTTAAAAATTATAAAGATATAGACTATAAAAACTTAAAATTTCATTTAGCCCCCTAAAAATTGTTCTGGCTTCGCCCCTACAAAAAAAATAATATAATTAGACATGTCATTAATAAGAATAGTAAATTTAAGGTTTGATTTGGAAGGATATTAGAGAAATATGATGTGATATCTTCAAACATCTTAGGTTACAAGATACATCAATAACTTCTAATTAAAAAGAACTCTTAGATAGGTTAAGAGGTTGAAAACGAAAGTAATAATTATTTTAATCTTCTTAAGAATTTTGTGATGGCTTATGTGAACCTACATGTGTAACTACCCAATTCCCAATGGTATCGAAAAATGTTGTTTCAAAACCTTATTTTTGTACATTGAGCCAGTAAGTATTAAATATGGATATTTACGGAGATAATATGAAAATATATTAAAGATTGGTCCAGTAATTTTTTCAAATAAATAGTTAATTAAGGCATAGGGACTAAATTGTATAGATTTTTAATTGACAAAAGGCTAGGGGATTAAAAAAGAAATTAGCCAAAGTTCCAGAAAGGCAATAAAACCATTTCAAAGTATGAGTTAGTGTATGATGATGGTATAATCCATTATATGTGGTTAAATGATAAGTTATGTTAATGAAAGTGTGATTGAATTATCTAAGTAATTATGGGTTAATTAAGCTATATAAGACAAATGATAATGAAATTTATTCATCTTCTCCATTTCTTCCAACCGTGAAACCCAGAAAAACCTAAGGAAGAAAACCATTTTGAAGATTTTACATTCAACATTAATTGATAAGTTATTTTAAGTCATTTTCTTGTATTTTTATGGATTTGAGGTCATGGGAGGTAAATTTAGCTAGCTCATGTACTAATTTATAAAATTGTTAAAGTTTTAGAAAGTTTCCATTGTTGATTTCTTGAAGAATTAGGCTTGAAATTGATAGATTTTAAACTTAGAATATAAAAAGGAATAGATTGTAAAGTTAATTGAACTTATTGTTAACTTTATTACATTAGGGATCAAATTGTATAAATGTAAAAATTATCATGAAATTATGTTAGAAATAGAAATTATAAGGTCCTAATGAGAATATATGAAATCAAATTTTAATCCAAAGCTAGAAATTAAAGGTTAAGCTTATCCCGAGTTCAGGGACTAAATTGAATAAAATGAAAAGTTTGGGGGAAATCAAAAAGTAAATTTCTATAGGATCATGCATATCATAGTATATTATGGAAATTTTTGGTAGTTATTGGTGATATAAAATAATTTTTTAGATCAAGATTTGGATCAAAATGGAGTAAATTGCAGAAAAGCTAAAATTGTGAATTAGTCCCTGGAGAATCATCTCGTTTTGGTGTTTCGAAAAGGAAAGTTCATATGGAACTTCCTATCTTATTTTATGCTGTGTGTGATTTGGTGTTTGATTTAATATATATAATTAGAATTCTAGTGAATTTGGCATGTATGGCTAATAATGGACTGAAATGAAATGTCATGTGATCATTGGCTATTATGTAATAGTACAGGGTACCAATGTAATAGTTAATTGATTACAAGACATGTAAATGAAATATATGATCATGTACAGGGATTAGTAATGACATATATACGAAAATGATGCCCGTGTGAACTTAGTAAAACATTAAGATACGTTTAGCATGCCAATAGGGTTATACGCATGCTTGATCAGGAATTTTACATGTTATAACGAGGTCTAGCATTTAATGTTAGATTCATGGGTTATATGTAGCAGAGGTTTACCTGAACGGGTAACCTTGTTATAATTTCATCTTGTGTGAGTAACCTTGAGATAATGTCAGCTTGTGTGAGCAACCTTAATATAATGTCAACTTGTGTGAGCAACTTAGTCACCCGTGTATCTGAGTCAATTTTACTATAGTCCCATCGTGCGATATTCAATTTAATTTAAATGGAAAACTTGAAAGTGAATTGGGAATTGAATGGTATATGCTTATTACTTGATATGTGATATGTGATTACGTTAATGTTAGTGATATTGCTCATGATATGTAAGTATAACTAACCTATTTGCTTGTTAATGTTGATATGTACCTAGTTGTGCCACTATGTGCCAAAAATAGCCATTTTGAATTCCAAAATGATTAATAGTTAATATACTTTAAATTATCAAGGTAAGTATGGTCATTCTATTTGAACTTACTAAGCATCCTTTGCTTACTCTAGTTGTTTTCTTTCCTTGTAGATTGTCACATTGCGGAACTCGCCAAGTCGGATCAGTGCGAAGCACACGCTATCAAAAGATGGTAGAATTATGTTCTTGGTCTCCAAATTTTGTAGTATGTATATAAGGGCACCTCAGAGAGAAAATGATCATTTTTGGATAGTTGGTTATATGGTAACTGTGGCATGGTAAATCTTGAGTAATATGATTTCCTTATGATGTGGTAAATATATGTCATTGATCATGTCACACCCCAAAATTGGGCCTAGTAGTTTTGAGGGTAATTTAGGGATTTTGGCTCGAAATGGGTTCGGAAATTTTGAGTTATGGTAACCCAAAATAGTTTTCGACTATAGCTTTTTGAAAATCAATTCAATTTTTGAAAATAAGATAGGAAAGATCTTTAATTTTGAAAGGAGGACTATTTTGTAAAATGGTTTAAATTGGGAGTGGTTTTAAAGAAATTATATCAAAGTTTTAAAAATACCCTATTTTCCCTTCCATCTACATTAAACATACGATAGTTTCTTCCCTCACCATTTTTGTTGCCATCCCTTGATTTTCCCAAACACCCTTCACTTATTTTATTTTTCAAACACCAATTCCTTTGATTTCTATCATCTCCCAAGCATTAAACTTCCCTAGAATTTCATAAAAACCTATCAAAAACACCATTGATTTTGCCATTGCACAACTTGCGGGTTTTCTAAATTTTCAACCAAACGTTCAATTTTCTTCCATCAAAGGTAACGATTCGATTTCCTATTAGTTTTTGATGCTATCTAGACTTTTAAATAGAGTTTTTATCTATTGAATCAAAAGTTTTGAATAAATGCCAAGAATTGGGTCGTTAATAGTGGATTTTAGGATTTTGAATGAAAATGATGTTTCAAGTGTTTTTCGACCTTTTATAAAGTGATTAGAAGGTTTTTAAACTTCCCTTAAAGTTTCGTTGAAGAATTCAAAGGTTTTAATGAATTTTCGTGAAAATTGCCATAGTATGTCTAAATTTCGAAACCATGAATATGTGTAGTTTTGTGTAGTTGGAAGGTTGAGAATTTTTCTTGGATGCATAATTAGTCGATTGGAATCAATTTTATGCATTAGGAACGGGTAGTTGTTGAGATTTTTACATTTCGACTAAGCTAGTCGAAATTTCGGTTTCAAGAGAATACAGTTTCAAGAGGTGAATGAGGGTGGTATTTGTACATGAGGGAAGGCTTGGGAGTTTCCTAAAAATCGCATGAACATCCCTTAGAAATCTCCCATGCATGGTCGACCATATTTCATGGAGAGAGGGGTTGATTTTTTCATGATTCAAGATTAATTGTTGCTTGATTTGTGGCATGGGTTGGACGAAAACTATAGGGTTTGATTGGGGCTGATTTGTGATTTTTTTCACATGTAAGGACCCTCAAATAATTATTCCAAAGTTGATTGGGTTGCTCTATCAAGTCATTGTCGAAATTATTTTTCAGCATGGGACTTGTTCTTTTCAGCAACACATTTTCAGTTCTTTTCAGCAACACATTTTCAGTTGGGTTAAAATCATTATGTTGAGTCCAAATTCCTTAGCTTGTCGTCCCATGCTGATTGTTGTTCAACTCATGTGCATGTGTCACTCATACTAGCTTTGAACATCGAACAAGTCAGTGTACCAACTTGCAACAATTATAGCACAAATTATGAAATTTTCGAAATGCAGCAGCATAGAGTAGAATTATGTGAGTTTAGCACCGAATTACTCAAAAATTATAATCTTAATTTAATTGTGCCAACATTCTCGATATGTACTAAAAACACATAATTAGTTATAAAAATACTTGGGATTTGTATAAATCCTAAGTAAAAAGGTGCTCTAAAAATCTATATAATTTAGAGTTATCAGTTTGCTTCAAAAGATTTCAAGACTTGATCTTTAAAAATGGGTTTAAAGAGTTTCTTTCTTGAAAATTGCTGATATTTGATACAAAAGTCTTTTAGACTTAATCTTGAGTTGGCGGGGCTTGCTTCAAGGGTATCAAGAATTTATTTTGAAAACAGCTTTAATCTCCTTTGTGTCATAAGAGCAAGATTGGAGATACTTTTGATCCAATAATCTTCAAGACATGATCTCGAAAACATGATTTGACCTCATTTCTTTGGTGAACTAAGATCAAATAGCAACTTTTGGGAATTCTTCAAACTTACCATAAAGTTCTCCAAAATTTTACAAGCTTTTCATTTTTTTCAAAGACTTCTTTAGATTTGGGAGAAAGCTTGAATTCTTTATAATCTTCTCTTTAGGCTTCTTAATTCCATAGTTTCAAATTTCTATCTTATCTCTAATGGCTTGATAGAGAAGAGCAATCAATTTTTTAGTCTACCAGACAATTCTACATATGTAATTAGACTAATAAATCAACCTCCAATAATAACCAGCTAATAGGCTATTATTGGTTTTATGACCTAACCGAACCAACTTAACTTTAGTGGGCTCCAAACGGTTAAGTTGGTTAGCCAACTTTGCTATTTTCCTTTCCTTTAAAATAAATTTAAAACAATATCTTATATATGAAATAATAATGTACTATAAATAAAATAATAATATTTTATATATTTATTAATATATTATAAATATGTTTAAAATAAATTGAAAATAATATATATTAAATCGATTAATTCAATTATGAATTTCAATAATCAATAATCAATCGATTGACTCAATATAACTAAATTAAAATCAACAAAACTAAATGTATCGATTAAGTCAGTTGTGACTAGGGGTGAGTATTCGATTGAGTCGAGTCGAATCGAGTCAAAAAATTTCGAGTTAGTCGAATTGACGAATCTTATTTTAGCAACCGAATTCAATTTGAATTTTTTTTCAAATCAAGTCGAATCGAGTCAAAAAATTTCGAGTCAAGTCGAGTCGAGTTAACGAATCCTATTATTTATACTCAGTATTATATTTACATGAACCGATTATTTAGCTAGTAAACGAAGTACAATATTATTTAACTACATGAACAATATATACTAAATAATTACATGTAAAGAACTATTTTAGGCATGCAAAATAATTATATATAATGTTGCAAGATGATGATTGTGTGGCCATAATTTGAGTTAACTACATAAGTTATTACACCACATGCATAATTATATTTACATAGTGCATAATAATGCATCAAGAACTATCTTATATACAAGATAACAAAATGATATACCAAAAGCATGATATAGGGATACATGTCACTACTATACAAAATATGATATAACAAAATGATACACCAAAAGTATGATATAGATGGTTATGGTGTGACGCTCCAAGATTCGAATTCAACAAAATAAATTCAAGCTTCCTACACAACAAAATCCAAAGTTTAACCAATTGTTTTGACCAAATCAAAGCAAATGCAAAGTTGAAGTTTTCATAAGGATTAACAAAATATCTATTCCAAAAAAAGTTAAAATCAAACTATCTTCAAGCTTCATCTTCTTCGAACACTGTAGATAGTGCCGACAAATCTGTAACAAAAATAAAAATGTATTCTTAAATTATGAAAATCTTTACTAGAAAAAATTAAAAATAAACATTCAATTTTGTGAGTTGTAGTTAAGTATGTTACCATCTTCATGTTCCGATAACTTTGACAATTCTAATAAATATCAAAATAGAAAAAAGTTAGTTAAATTGTGAGAACATTTATAAAAATAAATAAAATAAGCAATTAACATTTTGGATTAAAGTTAGTCCCTTACCATCATCTATATTTTGAAGTTCCTCCACATACTCCTCAAGGTTGATAGAATCTTTTGACCTTCGAAGCCAATCTTGTGTGCAAACCAAAGCCTCAACCATATAAGGAGTCAAAGAACTTCTAAAATTATCTAGAACACGTCCACTTGTGCTAAAAGCACTTTCGGATGCAACGGTTGAAATAGGAACGGATAACACATCTCGAGCCATTTGTGCAACAATTGGGAATCTTGGACTATTAACTTTCCACCACAATAACAAATCAAATGAATCTGAATCATTTTCACAATCTTCTCCCAAATATCTATCCAACTCAGATTTACTTTCCAAGCCAACACGTTGCTTTTTCTTCATATATTGTTGCATGACTAAGCCTATATTTGGTTTTACTTGATTTATTTCATTTTCACTTGAACATGGAGCTTTAGTAGGAAAATTACTTTCAACTTCAAAGTTCAGGTGATGATTTCCCTCAACAATTGCAGAATATTCATCAAACAAATAATACAATTCTCTATTGACCATCCTTATAATGTCATCTGCAATAGTAGGAAAAAGCAAGTTGACTCCAAATGCAAGAAAATCAATTTTCCGCCGTGGGTCAAAGATAGCTGCTAGATAAATAAGCAAGTTCATCACTTTTGAATCACCCCAGTACTTCTTGTACTTGTCATTCATTTTTGAAGCCATAGACATTATGTTTAAATCCCCACAATGTTTCCACCCATCGAGATGACAATGCACATCTGTTGTATTAGAGGTGACATGTAATGATCCAGACACCTTCAATGTAAGTTCATGAAAAGGCTCAAGCACTTTCGTAACTCTTCGAACATTTTCCCAATCATCACATGTGGGGACTCCATATCCAGCACTAAGGTCTAGAAAAAAATTATGATCATCATGAACATAAGCTTCAAACACACATTCATATTTTTCAGCCACATTTAACATCATATAAGTTGAATTCCATCTAGTAGGCACATCTAGACATAAATGAGCCTTAGTACCTACCATTTTTTCTTTTGCCCGATGGTTGAATTTAGATAACCTTGATGGTGATGCTCTAATATATCTCACAGCTCCTCTAACTCGATCCACGGATATAGAAGCATCCTTAACCCCTTCTTGAACAATGAGGTTAATAATGTGTGCCGCACATCTCATATATATATATTTACCATTCGCAACACAAGCTTTTCGATGAACCAACTTCTTTCTCAAATAATCAACAGCAACATTGTTAGAAGATGCGTTATCAACAGTAATTACAAAGACCTTCTCAATCCCCCAATCCCGAAGGCATTTCTCAAGGGCTTGACCAATGCTCTCACCTCTATGAGCAGAAATTGGGCAAAAGTTTATAATTCTCTTTTGTAACTTCCACTCATCATCTATCCAATGAGCTGTTAGAACCATGTAGGATATCATTTGCAATGACGTCCAAGTGTCTGTCGTCAAACAAATTCTACTTGTGTCTTTTTGAAAAGATTGCTTTAATGTATTCTTCATGGAATTAAACAAATCAAGACAACCTTTTCTAATTGTCCAACGAGATAGAAGATGAAACCTTGGGCATGCTATAGAAATAAAGGACTTAAAACCCTCCTCTTCCACAAATTTAAAAGGCAATTCATCCACAATGATCATATTAATCAATGCATTTTTAATATCATCTTGATTAAACACCCAAGTTGACAAATCTACATTTTCTTGGCTAGATTTTGTAAATGCAAGCTCTGTTTGCTTAAGATCAAAGGTATTACCTCGGGGTTTTCTTGAGCAAGTCTTCAAATGGTTATTTAGATTGGTGGTAGAAGCCCCGGTTTCCATTGTGTAAGTGGCATCGCAATAATTACACTTTGCCTTATTCTCCCCATCTTCTGTTGAGTATTTGCTGAAATGTTGCCAACAAGGTGCCCTTGGTTTGGCCTTTCTTCGAGTATTTCCCTTCTTTGTTATGGGAACAACTTTAGTAGGAGAAGTAGGTGTAGCTTCTTGTAATGCTTTTTTGCTTTGGGACTTTTGGGATGATGTTGAGTCATTCATCTACAAAAATAAATATAATCAATTAAAATTATAAAATAGTCAAAGGTAATAATTCCATCAAAGTTTTGTACTAATAGATATGTTCCACACAAATATCCATCAACAATTCAAATTAAAGCGTTCAAAATTAACTCAAAACAAAAACAATAGAGTAACTTAATTATAAAATATACTAATTTAACTTATCGAATATATTAACGAAACATATAATTGAGCAAACGTACCAAAAGTTTAAAAAAAAAGAGAATAAAAAACCAAAATTTTAAAACTCTTATTTGAAGAGTTGTGGTTCACATAAATAATAATAAAAAAATAAAGTTTACAATAAATAATATAAAATAAATCAATAGTCAAATATGAAAGAAGCCATATGTCCATAACACTTCTTTTGGGAGATTAAAGTGAGATTTCCAATTATTTCAACTAAAATTTATAATGGATAGAAACAACTTCCTTTAGCCTAAAAATCATTCTCATCCACATGTTTAGGAATAGAAATTGAATGAACTAAAATTCCATCACGTTTGTCAATTGTCACATAATATTTAAATAAATGTAATAAACATAACATTATTACTTTATTAGGCATAATAAGTTAAAGGTCTGTTTCTTTTTTGCTTTTGCAAAATTAATTTATTTAAAGAGTTGATTAATTTAATTTGAATTAGTTTTTATAATATATATATATATATATATATATATAATATGCAGGACTTAAATGAAACTAAATGGAAATATGGAATATATAATATATGCATTAATATATATATGTGCATGCTTTAAATGAAGCAAAACAGTATGTATATGTATTGTTATATATTTGGCATGACTTAAATCAAACAATTTAATTAACTGCAGTATATATATTGTTCAAGCAAAACAATTTAATTAAAGCAAAACAGTATGTATATCAGTATATGTATTGTTATATATAGTAGGCAGTACTGCAGTATATATATGCATTAATATATATATATATATATATATATATATATATATGCTTGACTTAAATGAAGCTAAACTTGCTAATTAATAATGGTATATATATGCATGAACTAAATGAAACTAAACTTGTTAATAATGGTTAATTTAATTAACCTGGAATAATGAGAAAGAATAACAAAAACATGGAAATTTTGATTAATAAAAACAGACCCTTAAATCAAACAATTGTTAAATCAAATAGACCCTTAAGATTTCAGGGAAAAAAAACAAACATTAAAAGTGAGTTAACATTAAAAAAACAAATAATTAGTATTTCTAAAATCTTAAGAATACTAATATCTAAAACCTGAAGTAGTTATTTGTTAACTAATTTATTTCCATTTTAATGTTGAGTAATGTTGAACCATGGAAGGTTGTTTCTTGCTGTTCTGCACTACTTCTGCACTACAATACTAAATTCAACAAGAGAAACTAGTCAAACATCATCCAAAAAACAGACCCTTAAATCAAACAATTGTTAAATCAAACAATTGCAGCACAGCATTAGCATTGGACCATAGGAATTACTTTTGGCACCTTATGATTTGGTCTGGAACAATAAAACTTGATGTAGACTTGTAGTTCGAAATTGTTTCTGCACTATTTGGTGAAATAGGTTCTTTTAGAATCAATTTTAAACCATAAAGGTGAAAACTAAAAAGTAAAAACACTCACTCACTCACTCACTCATGCACAAAACCAAAAAATATATATACACAATCTCACCTTAAACAACTGATGGTGGTTGACCGGTTGTGGCCTATGGAACCTTGGTTGTGGCCCGCCTGTGGACAGTGGAACGTATGAAAGGGGGTATGGAAGGGGGGACAAGGTGCGGGGAACTGGAAGGAAAGGCTGATGAGACGACAGAAATGAAAAAGGGGGGGAGGGGTGGGAATTTGAAACGACAGAAAGAAAAGAAACTAAAGTTAACTGTTACTGTTAAGTGTTAAGTATTAAGGCCTTAAGGCTGATGAAAAAAATTTTAAATTTAAAAATTAAAATTTATCAAAACGACGTAATTTTGTCATTTCTTATTCGGATTTTCGGATAACTCGAATTGTGTAATTCATATCCGAGTTAAACCGAAAAATTTGAATTTTTTTTCGAGTTGATCCGAATAACTCGAATAACTCGAACTATTTAATTCAAAATTTAAAATTTTTATCGAATTTTTCGAGTCGAGTCGAATTTTGCTCACCCCTAGTTGTGACTAACTTTTCCCCACCCCAAGGCATTGGTGTGACCTTTTTCTTTAGAGTGCAATGAGTTGTGAAAATATGAGTTGTTTTAGAATATAAATCCTTCATATGAAAGTTATAAAATAATATATCTTTGTTATTTATTAATTTAATTTAATTACTAAAGTTTTAATTGAGTTAATGTTACCCATAAATCAAATTTCAATTTAAAATTATCAAAATTCATTATTTATTAAAGCAATAAATATTTGTTTTGAAGATATTTTGATCTTTTTATATTTTTTTATAAAATTTAAAAATATATATGTGATGATATTTGACCCTAAGTCATCAAAATCTTCAATGTTTTAATTTTAACATTTCAATCAAAATCACTTTTTGTTTTTATATATTTTTTTATAAAATTATTATATATATAATGAATGTATCATAATCTAGTAGTATTAAGGGGTGTGATTTTTATTAAAAAATTATTTATATTAATTAATAACCACATGTGCTAATATTTGATTGATCAAACATTTGTCCTACTACGTATGTCTATCGATATTTTCATTTTGAAATATGTTTATATATAATAATAATAAGATGTACCTAATGATGTATCCCATTTGAATAAGGCTGTTTATGCCAAATCCGCCAGCTTTGTTGACAAAAGTGGTGTCTATTTTGTTCCTACACCTAAAAATCTTAGGCTTACCTTTAAACGTGTGATTATTTTTTCAAGTTATAAATCCCACTCTTTGCAAAAATTGTTGACAATAAGATCAGATCTTTTACTAAAATAAAAAGGGGGGAAAAAAGGCAAAATGATGGATTTGAAAAGACCAAATTAAGACTAGAAGGTTAATGATGCATTGTAAATAGGGGTCAGTGTTAGATCGAATCGAATTGAATAAAAAATTTTGAGTTAATTGAATTGACGAATCATATTTTATCATCCTAATTTGATTTGAAATTTTCTCGAATCAAGTCAAGTGAAATGGAATTCGAATCGAATCGAATTGAATATATTTGTTCGAGTTAAATTTTTTTAAAAAATTTGGGTCCTTGTAACCATTGTTACCCACCATAATAAAATTTGTCCACTGTAATCAAAATTTTTATTAACTTTCACCACCTCATAATTTATTTATTAATCTTTTATATACGGGTTAGTTTCTTTGCTTACTATTATCTTCAGATTCTTGTCACTATGTATTTTGGAATTAAAAAATATATTAAATGTAAAAATTGATACCAATATAAAATTTTAACACGAATATTTTATGACATCATTAAAAATTTAATTTTAATATAAATATTCAATATGACTAAACAATTCAATAATATAAATAATATAAAATGTGAAATTTAATTTAATAATATAAATAGTAGACATAAATAAAAATATTATTATTTATGTTTAGGGAATTTTTTTGGATAATTTTAATTTTTTATTTGGGAGTAAAGGGTAAGAAGTACAAGTTTAAGGGAAAATAAAAAGTTTTTGGGAATAAAAGTTTGAGGGAAACTAAATAGGAGGGAGTAAAATTTTGGAGGGGAAATATTTAAAAAAATTGAGGAGGATGAGTTTGGGGTAGATGGAAGGTGAGAGGTGGGATGAGAAGGGAGTAAAAGTTTTAAGTGGAAAGGGGGAGAAAGTAAAAATTTTGGAGGAAAATAAAAAGTTTTGAGGGTTTTGGGAAGTAAAATTTTGAAGAAAAGTAAATGGGAGAGTAAAATTTTGGTGGGAAATGGATTTTGGGTAAATGGGAGGGTTGCGATAGGAGGGGAGTAAAAGTTTTGGGAGAAAGCGAGAATGAGTAAAAGTTTTGAAGGAAAAGTAAAAAGGTTTGGGAGTTTAGGGTAAAAATATAAAATATTATAGCTTGATATTTGAACTATTTGAATTATTCGAATTCGAAAACTTAACTCGATTCGAATTTGAAATTTGAAAAAAAAAAATTTGAGTTGACTCTAATAACTCGATTAACTTGATTCGTTTAATTCGAAATTCGAATTTTTTTTCGATTTTTCAAGTCGAATCGAGTTTTGGTCACCCCTAATTACATATTTATGATACGTTAATTAATTAATCATAAAAAAAATGCATGCAATGTAACTTAACTTGTTTAAGTTTTTTAAAGTTTGGTTTATCAGTTCTGAAGCTTTGCTAATTAACCAATGGCGTTAAGGTATGATAATTTAACCCTTCAATTTAAAAAAAAATATTTTAGTTATTTGTTTAAATTTTTTTTATCTTTTTAACTTTTAAACTTACATTTTTTGTCAAATTTATCTAAAATAGATGAAAAAATTAATATTTGTTAACTTTGTTGATGTGACTTCCGCATGACAGTTTATGCATATGCTACTACGTAAGCAATTAGTTAATTTTTAAAAAATTAAAAATATTAAAAAACATCTTTTACAAACTTTTAATAATTTTACGTATTAATTTTTTAAAAATTAAAAATATTAAAAAAAATTTTATAAACTTTTTAGTAATATTTTTTTTAATTTTTAAAAATTAATTAATTGCTATCTTAATATTCACATGTTTATCATATCATAAAATAAACTTTTTTTTATAAAGCTGAAGGGTTAAATAAATCATTATGCTTGACAATAATAATACATCTTTATTCAATGCATTCTAATTAATATGTCGAATGGATATATTACCTTGATAAATTTTCTAATTTTGAAATGTTAACTTCTACAAATATATCTTCCTTTTTTGTACATATGAAAAAAAGTATAAAATGGTTAATAACTTCAAAAAATTGTCTATGTATTTTAAAATTTATTTATTTATTTTTAATATTTTTTATATATTATAGAATTTTTGTCAACTACCTAATATTATTTGTGGAGTCTAAAAACTCTACTAACAATATAAAAAATAAATTTTCAAAAAATAAATGAATTAAGTAGTCAATCTTAATATTTATGTTTATTAACAAGGAATAAACTTAGAACAAGAAGAAGAAAAAAACAGCTAAAATAATAAAAAGCCATTAAAGTTTTATAGTTGTATTTGCATTAGCATTATATTATGCTTTCCTTTTTTTGTTACATCATTCATATCAGGTTAAATGCTCGATTAGGACACAATATGTTAGGCGTTACTTACTTGAGGGTTAAATTTTTCTAAAGGTTGATATGAGGGTTTAACGTTTATAAAAATGTTCAAATAAGAATTTTTTTACATACTTCAATTTAATTTGAGTAAAAGTTAGATAAATTTTAATGTATTTAAAATAAAATATATGACAGATAACTCGAGTATTGCTTGAAGATAAAAGAAAATGATAAAAATATAATTTGAGACCTAATATATGACACTTGGGAAATCTTATTTGAATCCTTTCAAAAATATTTGACTCTTATTTGACTTTCATTTGAGCATTTTTGTAAAAGTTGACCTCTTATATAAACATTTTGAAAGATTAAGCCTTAAAAAGTTGAATCCCAATTTAAGCATTTAGCATTTATATTATGTTTTAATTTGTATTCAATTAACCCTTAATTTGTAAGGTTTAATGTGTGATTTTTGTAAGGTTTAGGATGTTTTAGGGGTTTTTATCCCTGTAACCAAAGTTTTAATATAAAATAAAATTATTAGATTCAAATCCTACTATATGTATTTTAAAATTGATTTTTATATATTTTATATAGCATATAAAAAGTATCCTCATAAAACATTTAGTACTTTCTAAAAAGAAGAAGTTTTAAAATTTTTTCAACAAAATTAATTTCAGATTGACTCTTAACCTCAATTTAATAAATACTTTATAAAGATTTTATGGTAGAAATTAAATAATAAAAAATTTATTGAATTGTAGATAAGTGTTAATAGTAGTATCAGTGAGCAACACTTGACACAAATTTCAAAAGTGCATATCATATAAAGTGAAAAAAGATTACTTTTTCTTTTTTTCTTTGAAAAGAAGTTATCCATGGAAGATGCCCTTAAAAGATTCTTTCCAAAAATTTGACACATGGAGGAGAGAAAGTGATATTGTTAATATTTCCCAAAACTTCATTACATTTTATCATAGCCTACTTCTTTTTAAAGCAGTGTCAGTCTTCATAAAGACGATTTAGCTTTTCAATTTCTAACGCCAAACAGTTTGAAATTATTAGAATGGATTTATACAGTGAATTAAGATGATAAAGAAAAGAAATTAAAAAAGGGGCAGAGCAAGTATAGTCCTGGAGTATTCTAATAAACTGAGATCATCTAAAAAGAAAAACCCTAAGATAATCGTTGAAATCAATATATTATTATGATGTATAATATAGCGTAAATATGGAGTATATGTACATCATCAAAGTATATTATTATAAAAGGGTGATAACGCCAATAGCTAATTAAGAACAAGTGGCCAAAGAAGATATTAGAGAAAGCCACGTGGGGGTTCCAACAAATGTTTTTTTTCTTTTTCTTAAGAGAATAATTGAGCATATGTAACTGTCTAATTAATTATGAGGTATTGAAAATATTTGATTGGGTGCATATGATGTTTGAGGAAGAGAGAGGTATATAGGGGGTATGTATACCAATCCCATAAAAGGAAGAAGTTACTTACAATCCCTTAACTTAAGCGAGTGTATAAGTAAAATCAATAGGACACAAGTCTTTGAAAGGGATGTGAAATTATTGGTATCCAAAGGGGAAAATGAAGCCGTCACTCATTCTCCAACATCAAACCTAACCTAACTCAACTTCACCTCATTGGAACAAAACTCTAACCCTAGAATTTCGCAATCATTTGAATTTTTTATCATTTGCTCCACATCATTCTTTCTTTTTTATTTTTAGACTAATCTTTACGTCATCCCTACCTTATTACGTGTATCTTAGTTTCTGGTCACATGTTTCTCGGAACACTTTTGACGTCTCCGGAATTTAGCTGCTTCTTTTTCTTATATTTATATTAAATTACGATTAAAAGTTTATAACTTATGTATTTTAAGTTTAAATCTGGTGAAGGGGACTGGCTCGGAAAGTCTTCAAAATATCGTCTTCGAGAACGTCGATTCGGTCTTTCAACAATGAAAAATATTACTCTTTTAATGGGAGTTTTGCTTCCCACTACATTAAAAGTCATAGACAGTTCACAGAGAGAATGTCTTATCAGTGGAATTCAAATTTGACCTATTGAATATAAGTCAATTGTTGGGGTCTATAGTATCACTTAAACTAATCGGCTCTTCCGAGAGAAGTCTTCGAAGTGTCTTCCTTAAAAATGTCGATTAGTCTCTCAACAAAATTCCATCAAATCAATGTATTATTCAATTACAAATAAAAAAAAAAGATAAAAACAACCTTGTACTAATATTTGTTATTTCATTTAGTGTTCAATTGACTCGTAACCATAACTCAATTAGGATCTTAATATAAGTAAAGATGGATAATTAAATTAAGTCGATATCCTCCCAAAAAAAAATTTAGTTTTATAGAAATTTTATTTTAATATTATTATCTGTTAGTTAAACAAATAAAATTATGACTTGGACATGTATATTTTTAATTCATTTTCACTTTTTAAATATAATAGAAAGACATCTGTTGAATTATTAACCTTGGATTTAAAAAAATTATTCACAGTAAAAATGATATGATACTGTATTTTAAGCCGTTAATTTAGACTTGGATCTCCTTATCAGACAAGCTCGCTTGGAAGATTATATGTTGAGGTGTCATGCATTTCTTACAAAACTGGATGACCTAATACTTTTGACTCTTCTTTAATTCTTGTTTCAGTTAATTGTAAATTCCTTGGTCAAATCATTTTTCTTCCCAAGTCGTTCCGTACAAATATATAATATAATTAGTTTTCTTTATGAATAGTTAAGGCTTAATATGCCAAACTTTTCAAAAAAAAAAAATTTCTAACTTTTTCTATTTATTTGGATACGTGAATTTTCAAAATACATCAAAAAGACCTTTAAATTTTTAAAAAAAAAAAACAATTAAGCCCTTACTTTTTTTTGCACTCAATTGGGTAGTTGAACTTTCAAAATGTATAAAAAAACCCTTAAACATTTTCAAAAAAAGCAATTAAGCCTTGCTTTTATTAAAAATTAGAAAAAAATTAAAAATAATTAAAATCAATAAAAGCTATAAAATTATTAAATTTTAATTAAAAATTTTAATATTAAAAATTAGAAAACAAATATAAAAATCGTAAAATATATAAAATTTTATAAAAATCATAAAAATTATAAAATATATAGAAATTTTATAAAATTTTATAAAGTCGTAAGAAAATTATACAAAATGTAAAGAAATATAAATTTCGTAAAATTTTTTATAAAAATTATCGTACCAAAAGAAGCATTTTATAATTTTTCTATAACTTTTATTTATTTTTATTTTTTATCATTTTTTGTCACATATCATATTGTGTTGCGATACTTGATGACTTTAATTGAAAAAAAACTAGCGGTTGTTAAGTTTTGTATGCTTTTTTTAAAATTTTACATTTTTTATTTTTATGATTTTATTAAAAATTCTATTTTTTAAAAAAATAATTTTTTATATTTTTATTAAAATTTAATATTTTTTTCTTTTTATAATTTTCTTTCTATTTTTTAATAAAGCAGGGGCTTAATTGCTTTTCTGAAAAATTTTGAGGGTCTTTTTGATACATTTAAAAGTTAAAGTACCCAATTGAGTGAAAAAACAAAACAGGGGCTTAATTGTTTTGTTTTTTTTGAAGAAGTTTGAGGGTTTTTTGATGCATTTTGAACATTCAAGTGCTCACTTGAATGCAAAAAATAATAATAAATAATAAATAAAAAAAGAGGAAGGAATTAATTGCTTTCTTTTTGAAAAAATTTGAAGACTTTATACACCCTTAAACCAAATATTAATTATTTCTTAATTCTTTTATAAATTTTATAATTACAAGATTAAAACATAATAATTGATATAGGACTTAATTGTAATAAACAATATTCTAAAATTATTTTTAAAATATAAATATTATAATAGTAGAGGATGTGAAATTTTATTTTATATATAATTTTTAACTTAAGTTTAGTTCTTAATTAGTGAAGGTGGATTATTAATTAAATTTAAATATTGTAACCCCAAATAATATTGTAACATTATTTATTTTTTAAAATATCTCTTTCACTTTTAATAATGTATTTATTTGCAGATAAAAAATTAGTGTATTTAATTTGTAAAAATAATAATAAATTTAAAAATAATTAAAACAGTTTTAAAATTTATAATAGTTTATTATTTAAAATTTTAAATTGAATTATTGGATATAAACAAGCTGGAAATATTTATTATGAAAATGTAATTTGTAAGACATTATTAAAAATCATATATATAAAAGGTAGTGGGATTTATGCAAATTTCTCCTCCACAAATGCTTTCTTTCATTGCCACGTGTTGAAATTTTATAGTATGAACACTTTAAAAACTTAGGAACCTTCTAATATAATATATATACTAGTTTCTTATCTCGTACTATGTGCCACTTAATTGTATCTATTAATTATTTTAAATTTATTTTAAAATTATTTTTAAAAAAATTATAAAATATTGCAAATAATATAAAATAATATAGCTTAATATTGTATATTGTTGGACCTATTGATTAATTTAATCAATGAAATCTTTCTGATAAATTCACATAATGTTCTTGTTCTTCCTGATAAATCCTATTTATAGGACTTCATGCATGCATAAAATGAAAGGAAGAAGGGTGGAATTTGGATATTGATATTATTTTATATAAATTATTTTTATTTATTGTATTTTAATTCCTCATAATTTTTATCTTAATTTTCATAATCAATATATTAATTTAATTTAATAAATGAATCTTTGCTTGCTTTCAAAGACAGAAGTAGCAAATAAGGTTTCATATGAAATAAATTGTTGACATTACAAAGAGTAAATATATTCACTATCTATTATTATGGTAATTAATTGGCTTGGTTATAGATTGTGCTTATAGTAAATTACAATTCAAAATAGAGTATTAGGGATCAATAATGCCAATATGAAAAAGTGTATTGAGGAGTTATTTAAAATGTTTAATGAATTGGAATTTTAATTAATGTAATACTAAATCATTATTACTAATGACAAAAAATCATATTAAAAATTTAATTTTAAAAATAGAAACCACTTTAACTGTAACTGAAAAAGAAATATTTTAAAACTTAAAGAATTAACCAATAACTCAATGTTTTCTTATATGTTTACGTTCCTTCTTTTATATTATATATGATATGTTATATAAAAAGATTTTTATTTATGTTGATTTAAAATTAAATTTATTCTACATATATTTTTATTTTTTATAGTACCAATATTTATTTAGTGTAACATCATATTTAATTTTATGTTTGGAATAAGGCTAGGAAAAATTTGTAAAAGAAAATGTGGAGCTTTTTTTTTTCATCAAGAGTTTGATAAATATTTTAATTTAAATAAAAAAAAGTGAGGGAAATTAAGTATTCCTTGCTTTTTCTTACAACACATTTTTATTTAGCTAAATTAAGGGAAAATTTTCTAACAAAAGGAGAGTTAAAAATTTTTAAAGATATAAAACACCTACTTTATCTCTTCATATTTTAGGTAAACTAAAGTAACATATATTTGTTTCCCTTTTTTAGATTTTTTTTATTTCAAAAAAATAAAATAAGAAAAGTTAAGTATCTATTAAAATATTCAACTTTCATTACCCCAACAAAGAAGTGAAAACATTTTTTTTAAAATTCTTTTTAACCTACTCATATTTATATAAATACTTTATAAAAATGTTATAATTGAAAAGTGTATTATAATTAATCTCTTACTTTCTTTTCTACCCTTAAACCAAATAAGAATGCTTAAATTTCTTTATGTATCTTTTCTTTAATAATTTTTAATTATCTAAATAAGATATTGCGTGTCATTTCCTTTTTTTTTTCTTTTTTCTTTTTTTTTTTAACATTCCTCTTGTTACTTTTTTTTTATTATTTTTTGTGCATTTGAGGGTGGGAGATGACAACAATAGAATGTGAATCTTGGCCGTTGGGATGCCAACAAGGGTTTAACCATTTCTCCCTTATGTTTCAACCTTTCTTTTGTTGTTATTATTGTTTACCAAAACTAATGAATCCTTTCATTTTTTGTCTCCTTTGAAAGCAAACAAATTTTGTTAAAATTCTTGTACTTTCATTTCCTTTGCAAGTTTTATGAATTAAATGCTTAAGAGGTCCTTAATTTATAAAGTTAAGAGCAATTTAATCTCTCTCAAAATAAATGAATCTTTTTTTCAGCAAATATCACTTTTATTATTAAAAGAAAAATAAAAGGGAAAATATAGTACAAGACCACCATCAAACTATCAATAAACCAACCTAACACCACACAAAGAACAACCAATCTCACCTAACATAGCTAATGAGTTAGCACAACCATTAGCTTTCATTAATGCATTAACAAAAGAATCATTTTGAAGAAAGAAAACAAATTTTCCAATCTCAACAAAGACACTCCAAAGTTTCCATAGTTGCGTCTCTTTCTTTGTAATTCATGTCATTGTTACAATCGAATATGAATCAACAACAAGAGAAGCCTAAAAGCACCAGTAAGAATTAAATAAAAAATCAATAGCAATCTTAATTGTCTGAACCTATGCCTCATTAGAATCCACAAGTACTAAAGGCTCATAGAAGACGCCATGAATATCCCCCTCAAAATGTCCCTCAAGACTCCACCACACCTAGAAATACTCGACTTATCTCTTGTTGATCTTAACTAAATCAGCATTCGAGGGCAGCCACTTAACATCACGCCTCTCGCTCCTCAACCAAACTTTATCGTCACATAACTTTGGTGAAATTCACCACAAGGCTTCTTTTAACAAATCTGAACCAGTTAGGGCATTAATCAAATGCATATACCTCAGTTTATAGAGAAACATAGACTTCAAACCACCCCACATCTTGTTATTGAAAATTGAATCACTCCGTGACAACCAAATAGTCTATAAGGTTGTCTCACAAAAAAACTAGTCTCATCTTCTTTAAGATACCACCAATCTCAGCTCCATTATATTGAAAAACAAAATCCTTTACACTCCTAGGCATCACCCAAGAAAAACCTCACCATTGGAAAAGCAAGCCCCAAATGACCCAAGAAAAGTATAAATGAATCAATAAAATGATCACAATCTTCTTTCTCCTTACTCCAAATGCATAGGCAATTTGTCTTATTAAGTTACTCACCTCTCTATATAAGAAAAAGGTTTGAAGGGACACACCCATGGCAAGCCAACTATAAAAAACCCTATACTCTGGGTGGAATGCACATCCGGATCCATATGTTAATAGGTCAAATATCATCCAAAGCACCATTAAAAGAGCAATTTAGGCTCATGACTAGTTTGCGAATAGATAAACAACCACTTTAACTAGTAGCCCACACAAGTCAATTAGGACATTGTTCATGTAACATCCTAGATTAGGGGTTATGCGTTCGTGTGTAATTCATGAGATAGTGGGCTCAGTGGGTGTGTTGGATGTGTAATTCATGAAATGTATGGAATTGTATGGAAATGTATGGAAATGTAAGGAAATGTATGGAAATGCTTTGGAAACGTTAAGTTTAAAATAGGAAAGTGAACATTTTTGGAAACTAGGGGATGTAAGGAAAAGATTTAGAAATGATTCAAAAGAGGAAAGTAAACATTTCTGGAAACTTGGAAATGTAAGGAAATGTCAAGTTTAAAGAGCCAAACGAAAATTTTTGGAAACTTGGAAATGTAAAGAAATGTCAAGTTTTAAGGCTTAAAAAGAGAAAACTAAGGCAAGGTGGCCTTAAGAAAAATAATAGGAGGAATTTGACACACAAATAGGCTTGGAAAAGTGGCCTGGAAATGCCACTTAAGGCCCAGGTAAGTGACGCCACCTACATGAGCAAGTGGGCTTGAGTTCGAGTCACATGGAAAGCAAATAAAAGAAATTTTATTTTGCTTCCAGAAGAAGTGAGGTGGACGGCACATGGCTATAAATTAGGAGCTTTTATTCTTTTATTTTTAAGAGATAAAGGGTGGATAAATAAGGGATAAATAATGGATTTATTTTAGATTATTTTCAAGAGATAAATGATGGATAATTATTGTTATTTTTATTAGGAGATAAGAGATAAATATTGGATTAAGTTTTGTTGATAATTAAAGTGATAAATCAAGGGATAAAGTTATCAAAATAGAAGAGTGGTGGCCAAGTAAGGGACTCTAGCCTAGTAAATTCGGCTATAAAAGGAAAGGAGAGGCCATTCTGCATTATTTTCTGTTCTTTGAAAGCCTCTGTCGAATTCTCTTTACCAAATCCTCTTCTTCTTTTATTTTTGCCAAGCCGAAATACCTTGTGTTCTAGCCGAATCCTCCATCTTTATTCTTCCTTCTCTTTTCTTTCTAATCCCTCCAAAAGCCAAAAGTTGTGAGAGCATCATTTAGCCATAGCCGAATCTCTGAAGGTTGAAGTGAAGGTGCAATCGATTTCTTCAAATAAGGGTAAGATCCAAGTTTGATTTCCATTCTTTTCTTTTAGATTAGCCGAGAGATAATCTAACCCCATACATATTTTGGTTGCCGAATATGGAAGGATCTTTCGGGATTATCAGAGTAGACGACTAAAAGGAGGAGTATTCGGGATTTCTAAGATTAAGGTAAGACATGTGAATAATCGGCCAAAGGCCTTGATTTATGTTTTGATGATTAAGATTAAGTCTAACGTAAGGTTTTAAGGATTTCGACATTCCTAGGGAAACAAGGAACAGTTTCGGGATTTGTTGGTGATCCAACCGGCAACAAGGTAAGAATACTAATCCTACTAGGATTTGGAATTTTGGACGAATGGCTTTTTATTAAGGTAAAAAGTGATTAATAAATTGTAGGAACTTGAGATCTAAGGCAGTAGATCAGATCTCGGGATCTCAAGGAATCTGTTAAGCGAATCAGGTGTGTACCCCACACTATTTCATAATACGTTTTATGGCTGTGTTAAATAATATATGTGATATTAAGAATATGAAAGTGGCTAAGGTATCATGATATGGTACTAAGTACTCAGGTACGTTTCCTACTTCTACTAGGAATATGAAAAATGTTATTCGTAACATGAGAATATGATAAGAATGTGAACTTGGGCATGTAATTGCATAATATGTTATAGGCATATGGGTTTGTTTGAAAGGGGAAGTGAAAAGTGGTGACCTAAGACCACAGTAATCTGAAAGTGGTGAACTAAGACCACGGTAATCTGAACGTGGTGACCTAAGACCACGAATGCGGTGACCTAAGACCGCAATTTGGAGTGTAGCGGAAGGAGGGTCGACTTAGTAGTCCCCACGGTGTGACTGGCAGGTACGGGGGTGTGTAGCGGATGGACAATTAGGTTTGGGTTTGGGAATGCATCATAACTTGTATTCTATGTTTTGAATGTGTAACTATTGTATGCCTGATTCTATTATAGTGTCGTGTACACATTGAGTCTGTTTGACTCACCCCGTTGGGGAATATTTTTCAGGTGATGAACAGTAATGGACCGGGTCGGCAGGAGCTTAGGGATGGCCATGCACAGTAGGAAATCTATGATTTGACTTTTATTTTCTTTGAGTACTTTGGTTTTAAATTTGGGTTATATTTGATGTAATAAAGCCATAGTGAACTATTTTATTTTCTGTTTAATTTACTATGTTACGACATTTTTAATTATTAAAGATTAAGTCAATTTAATTTAAAATAAACTCTAAATATTTTGTCACCTCAAATAAACTCGTTTTCAACTCAAGCCCAACCCAAAACAAACTTTCTTTCAAAACACCCAAGTTTTTCCTAAGTCACAAAAGAATTTGAAACGGTTTACACCGGGGAACATACCAGATCCGGTCAGGGCTCGTGGGCCGAGTGTGGGGTGTTTCAGTTTGGTATCAGAGCCCAGTTTAAACCCTCGGCCTAGGGTTTAAGGCCCAAAACGTTTTCAAATCGAGCCCAAATGAGTTTTTGAAGATAAGCAGGTTTTTCTGGCATGGCACCTAAGTCTCCGACCCGAAGTCCACCAGGTAAGTACCCCTATCCTTTGTGTGATTTATGTTGTGATTTGTAGAAGGGTAGAAAAGGGAATGGAACGTAGATAGTATGATAGGTACTTGAACTCTAAGACTAGCTTACCCCAACAGTTACATAAGATCTTAAATGCTTAATTAAACAAACCTATGTCTAAGTCGCCGAGTTAGGGTTTGGCAACCATTGTGCGCATGTCTAGGATTGGTATTCGGTGGGAGCTTGGTATTTAAGCAGTCTGCGTGACTCACCTCCTCTCCACTCGAATCCTACCTGGTGCGTAGCTTCGGTTCACCCTAACCAAGAGGACTTATTCATGGGCTAAACCCCTAACTAAAACCCGAAAGGGATTAGCCACATTTTTATGGAAACCCTAGTTTTAAAATGACTAAATTACCCTTTTGATTTATACAAGCTATCCCATAAAATTTTTCTGAAATATTTCTTGATTTACATAATTACTAAAATACCCCTGGTGGTAAAATTACAAAAATGCCATTGGTTTATGAAATTTCCAAAATACCCACAGTTTTTATTAAAAAAAATTTCATTATTTTCTAAAGGTTAAAAAACCCTAATTTGCAAAATATCAAAAATACCTTGATTTTGGAAAATTACAAAATTGCCCTTAACTTACAAAATTACCAAAATGACCCTGATTTCCAAATTTTTGCAAATCACCATTTTGAAAAGTACAATTCTCAAAAAGAACTCTCAAAGTTTTGCAAAATTTGGACATACCCCGGAAATATTAAACTTTACAAATTTATCCTGGTTTATTACCAAAATACCCCCGAGCTCCAAAATTACCGAAATACCCCCGAATTTCAAAAATTTTCCAAAATACTCCAGGAATTTAAAAAAAAATTCAAAATACCCTTATTGACAAAATCCACAAGGAACCCTATTTTAAAAAAAAATTACGAAAATACCCCTGTAGGGAAAATTACGAAAATACCCCTGGGTAGTGGAAAAACAACAACAATGAAAACTACAACGTTTCTCTGAATGAACGGAAGTTCATAATTGATTGATGAATGTATGAATAGACTGTGTGCCTGTATGAATATGAAAGAACCACTCCTAAAACTCTTTTCATAAAACTTCTTCGCGGGTAATCAAGTGAAACAAAGACTAATGTATAAAACTCTTAAATCAGATTAAATCGCGACGTTAGAAAATGAGTTCTAAGGGACGTGAACTTAGAGATTGTGCCTAGACAGTATGATGGTTCTATTAAGATCAGAGTGCGCAGCGTAAGCATAGTGCGGTGAGAAGGATTGTACGACTGTTAATAAGTAATTTCGAGGACGAAATTATTTTTAAGGAGGGTAGAACTGTAACATCCTAGATTAGAGGTTATGCGTTCGTGTGTAATTCATGAGATAGTGGGCTCAGTGGGTGTGTTGGATGTGTAATTCATGAAATGTATGGAAATGTATGGAAATGTATGGAAATGTAAGGAAATGTATGGAAATGCTTTGGAAACATTAAGTTTAAAATAGGAAAGTGAACATTTTTGGAAACTAGGGGATGTAAGGAAAAGATTTAGAAATGATTCAAAAGAGGAAAGTAAACATTTCTGGAAACTTGGAAATGTAAGGAAATGTCAAGTTTAAAGAGCCAAACGAAAATTTTTGGAAACTTGGAAATGTAAAGAAATGTCAAGTTTTAAGGCTTAAAAAGAGAAAACTAAGGCAATGTGGCCTTAAGAAAAATAATAGGAGGAATTTGACACACAAACAGGCTTGGAAAAGTGGCCTGGAAATGCCACTTAAGGCCCAGGTAAGTGACGCCACCTACATGAGCAAGTGGGCCTGAGTTCGAGTCACATGGGAAGCAAATAAAAGAAATTTTATTTTGCTTCCAGAAGAAGTGAGGTGGACGGCACATGGCTATAAATTAGAAGCTTTTATTCTTTTATTTTTAAGAGATAAAGGGTGGATAAATAAGGGATAAATAATGGATTTATTTTAGATTATTTTCAAAAGATAAATGATGGATAATTATTGTTATTTTTATTAGGAGATAAGAGATAAATATTGGATTAAGTTTTGTTGATAATTAAAGTGATAAATCAAGGGATAAAGTTATCAAAATAGAAGAGTGGTGGCCAAGTAAGGGACTCTAGCCTAGTAAATTCGGCTATAAAAGGAAAGGAGAGGCCATTCTGCATTATTTTCTATTCTTTGAAAGCCTCTGCCGAATTCTCTTCACCAAATCCTCTTCTTCTTTTATTTTTGCCAAGCCGAAATATCTTGTGTTCTAGCCGAATCCTCCATCTTTATTCTTCCTTCTCTTTTCTTTCTAATCCCTCCAAAAGCCGAAAGTTGTGAGAGCATCATTTAGCCATAGCCGAATCTATGAAGGTTGAAGTGAAGGTGCAATCGATTTCTTCAAATAAGGGTAAGATCCAAGTTTGATTTCCATTCTTTTCTTTTAGATTAGCCGAGAGAAAATCTAACCCCATACATATTTTGGTTGCCGAATATGGAAGGATCTTTCGGGATTATCAGAGTAGACGACTAAAAGGAAGAGTATTCGGGATTTCTAAGATTAAGGTAAGACATGTGAATAATCGGCCAAAGGCCTTGATTTATGTTTTGAAGATTAAGATTAAGTCTAACGTAAGGTTTTAAGGATTTCGACATTCCTAGGGAAACAAGGAACAGTTTCGGGATTTGTTGGTGATCCAACCGGCAACAAGGTAAGAATACTAATCCTACTAGGATTTGGAATTTTGGCCGAATGGCTTTTTATTAAGGTAAAAAGTGATTAATCAATTGTAGGAACTTGAGATCTAAGGCAGTAGATCAGATCTCGGGATCTCAAGGAATCTGTTAAGCGAATCAGGTGTGTACCCCACACTATTTCATAATACGTTTTATGGCTGTGATAAATAATATATGTGATATTAAGAATATGGAAGTGGCTAAGGTACCATGATATGGTACTAAGTACTCAGGTACGTTTCCTACTTCTACTAGGAATATGAAAAATGTTATTCGTAACATGAGAATATGATAAGAATGTGAACTTGGGCATGTAATTGCATAATATGTTATGGGCATATGGGTTTGTTTGAAAGGGGAAGTGAAAAGTGGTGACCTAAGACCACAGTAATCTAAAAGTGGTGACCTAAGACCACGGTAATCTGAACGTGGTGACCTAAGACCACGAATGCGGTGACCTAAGACCGCAATTTGGAGTGTAACGGAAGGAGGGTCGACTTAGTAGTCCCCACGGTGTGACTGGCAGGTACGGGGGTGTGTAGCGGATGGACAATTAGGTTTGGGTCTGGGAATGCATCATAACTTGTATTCTATGTTTTGAATGTGTAACTATTGTATGCCTGATTCTATTATAGTGTCGTGTACACATTGAGTCTGTTTGACTCACCCCGTTGGGGAATATTTTTCAGGTGATGAACAGTAATGGACCGGGTCGGCAGGAGCTTAGGGATGGCCATGCACAGCAGGAAATCTATGATTTGGACTTTTATTTTCTTTGAGTACTTTGGTTTTAAATTTGGGTTATATTTGATGTAATAAGGCCATAGTGAACTATTTTATTTTCTGTTTAATTTACTATGTTACGACATTTTTAATTATTAAAGATTAAGTCAATTTAATTTAAAATAAACTCTAAATATTTTGTCACCTCAAATAAACTCGTTTTCAACTCAAGCCCAACCCAAAACAAACTTTCTTTCAAAACACCCAAGTTTTTCCTAAGTCACAAAAGAATTTGAAACGGTTTACACCGGGGAATATACCAGATCCGGTCAGGGCTCGTGTGCCGGGTTTGGGGTGTTTCAGTTCAAAAATCTGGATTACCTCAACATTTTTGGACAAACCATCAAGAAACTCAAACTTTCACTCCCACAAGTCTCATTTGAATAAACACCCTCCAATTTTAATTTTATTCAAAACACAACCTACAATAACATCTTTATTGATTTCAAGTGAAAAGAAAATCAAATAACGACTTTGTAACAGAAAACTTTGACACCAAACATCAAACCAAAAAGAAATCCAAGTTTCTACTAAAGAGGACATGCATTCATCCTTCGAGAGATACAATACATCTCTCAAAATTTAAAAAGCTTGTTTAAGTACCTTATCAATGGAAATCCATTCAAAATCACCATTTTCATATTTATTCTCAATCAATTTCCTCTATAACATACTTTTCTCTGTGTCATATCTTCACCACCACTTCCCAAAGAGAGCTAGATTTTTATTAACCAATGTTGAGATTCCAAGCCCCTTAAAAGCCTCAAGATGACACACAACATGCAATCACACCTTTACCATACGTCTTTTGTTCTTCCCTCAACTCCACAAGCTCTTAAGAATTTTCTCTAACTAATGAAGCACTCTTTAAGAGCTTTAAACATCAAAAGATAATATAAGGTAAAAGAAATGATGATAGACTCAATGAGTGTAATATGACTACCAAATGAGAGATATTTCCTTTGTCAAAAAGTAAGTTGTTATCTTACTTTCCTAATATAAGCTTCAATGTACGAGCACTCCTTTTATTGGCACCAAGAGGTAACCCAAGATCATTGAAAGGAAATTGACCCACTTCACACCTAATTACTCTAGTGACTCTTGTGACACATTTCGTGTAAACTCCAACTAGGAACAATTTGTCCTTTCCTAAGAAATTTTGAGATTCGATACAAGCTCAAAACTATCTAGAAATCTCCTCACATCCTATTCAATATTCGCCTTAAAGAACAAGATTACATCATATGCAAATTGTAAGTGAGAACTAGAAAGACTAGATTTTGTAAAAACTATCCCTTTCAAACCAAATCCCTCATTTGCTTTCTGCAGCATAAAATGAAAGGGTTTTATTGTTAGAATAAAGAGAAACAAAAAGAAAGAAGGGTTTGCGTTTTCTTAACCCACTATGCTATTGAAACTCTTTGTGAAAAAGATGTTAACTAAAACTAAAACTAAATATATAAAAACACATTAAAAAATATATCCCTTCCATTTTTAACAAAAGCCCATTTCATCTATAATACTAAGAAGAAAACTTTGTGAAGTTAATCATAAGCCTTTCTAAAATAAATTTTAAAAGCACAACCTCTTTTATTCCAAACTCAAGACCTCATGTTAGGGACCACTTATTGTAGCCATTAACACCCTATCAAGAATTGCACTACCCCTAACAAAGGCACTCTGTGTCTCACTAATCAATAAATCTAAGACCAATCTCAGTTGATTTTCAAGAATTTTAGATACAATTTTTGTTTTGAAAGGTGGAAATATTATATAAATAAAAGCATGAAAATAAGAGTCCAAAACAAAGAAACTATGAACATGGAATCTAGCAAATAAGGGAGAAACCACACTACAAACCAAGCTAAGACAAGAAGCATGAACGATTAAGAGAAGAAGTTTGAAATACGCAAGTTTGCAAAAACCAAATGAGCACTAATAATACAATTGGGATGACAATTACATCATATAGCACAACTCAATGGGCAACCACCACAAGTAGATCCACAACACGACCAATGCTGGATTTGACTAGTTGATCAACAATCGAGTTGGCTTCTTTGGGAGTGAATTTGTAATCAGTGTTGATACCAGAATATAGTTTTAGTAAATAGGGCATAAAAGGAACTTGTAGATTGAATACACACTTTTTTTAATTGACAAATATTCACTAAAGGCAGCATCCGAGGCCATGATATTATTAGAAAAAGTTACAAGAAAAGCACCCTTACCATCCTTGAGGATTCTTTCAATGCCAGCATTCCTAAAGCATCCACTGACAGCCTCATCAATGTTAAATTTAAAGTAACCAACAGGTGGGGGTGTCATCGACCAAGAGAAATATTCCTACTCGGGTTACATGAACAATTGAATATTGGAGGGCATAGAAAGAACTCATATATTGAAGCCATGGAACCTAACAATTTAGTGTAGCACCACCATCCTATTCCTAGCAGAGTAATGTCAAAGAGTTTATTGAAATTGCATAGTTTACCATTAAAAACAATTCATTATGATACAATGAAATTGACCAGACAATTGTAAAGAATGACATTTTCCACATAAGCTCAGATTGCCTACGATTACAAGTAAGAATCCATACTTTGAACATCATACGAGGATCCTCGTATTGGGATCTAGTGCCCTTAGTGCAGTGATTTCGTCTATGAACTTGTAATTTTTTGAATAAATTGGTTTAATAAAATCCATTAGTATCATTATTATCTTTTGTATATTGTCCTCAACAGTTTTTGCACTCAAAAGCATAATAAAATAATATATTGGCTAATTAATTATCTAAAATTTAAAATAATATCAAACATTATTACGTGGTCGGATCGTAGTGCGAGAAGATAGCTGATATTAGTGATAATCTAAACATGTCCTTCGTCTAATCAAAATTGAGCAAATCAATTAAAAGACTGATATGTCATCTATCAAGTCCAATTGGGGAGATACCTTGTCTTGGGTATCGAAGCGGATGACTCCCAGAAGATAGAGACATAGATGTGACTATTGGACTAATAGCACATCAAATAGGACCAAGTAGAATAGATCCTAAATCTGTTTATAGATTTATTCACTTATGACATTCATAGTGTGGCATACCTTAATCCTAAGTGGATGATGGGCTACGTGTGTGTGGCTCATTTATTTTGACGTAAATGAAAGCCTAAGTTTAAATATATAAAGAACTGAAAGCTAGTACATTGGGTATACGACATTTCCATGATGTAGCAACATTACACAATTGTTGAATTCATAACCTATTAAAGGGTAAATGGTATCCTCTCGTTGGCATTATTGTTGGATCTAGTGCCGTATGTGTAGTATATTTGTTTTGTATACTTGTATTTTTCTGATCGCTACAAATCAGAGCTTTAAATATTTATAAAAGAATGATCAAACCTGGTGACTAACTCTGACAACGATATTAAGGCAAGTGTACCTATCGAATAGTAGTATAGCTTAGGCAAGACCGTTATCGAACCCAAAGGAACTAGAAGTATTAATACTCACTTTCTTTTTATTATTTAGCCTTAAAGTTAGAGGGAAGATTACTTTTAAACTTAATTGACGACAACTAACCTAAGAACACAAAGACAAGAAGACGAATTGGCGAATAAATTTGAAAGAAAACTCAGTTGATTTTGACGATACCTTCGGGAAGAATCCACTTAGAATTCATTTATTATCTAACCCTAAATTATATGATTTCTTTTACTTAGCTTGATCCGTGAGACTCCCTAACCTATATTAAACCCTCTCTTGAGGCGAATAACGTCTAACCCTAGGTTAATTAGTGGAACTCTCGTTCGCTTATAATAACCCCCTAGGATAGCAGTAAATCGATCAATGGACTCCTATATTAGGTTTCACCCTAATCTGGCAAAACCTTGTAACCCTATCTCTAGGCGTTCGATCAACTCCGCTTAATTATGTTAGATATCCTCTTAGGCAGGGTCTATTCCTCCTCCACCTAAGCACATTAGATTTGGATTAAGCAACATAATTAAGAACAAACAAAGTAATTTTCATATAACTTAAAAATCAAATAACAAAATCCATCTAGGTTTCATCCCCTTCAGGTATCTGAGGGGTTTAGTTCATAATGAATAAACAAAACATCGCAAGAGAAAAGATAAAACAAAACATAAGAAAACCCTAAAACCCCCTGAAGGAATTGAAGGAGAATTCCGCCGTCTTGAGTATAATTCCGGCTTCTTGGGATGGATCAACTGGTTATCCTCGCGTTATTCCCTAACTTTAACCTTCTCAGCTTGGCTCCTTGGCCTAGCTTTCCCTCCCCCTCAAAGGTGGTGCTTGGGGGATATATATAGGCTCTTGGATTGCGATTCTTTATCCCTAAGTATCCTTTTTCGACTGAAATTGCTCTTTCCAGCGACAGAGGCACAACCATGGCACACGCTCGTGTAGATCGAGACCTGACCGTGGTCGGATTTCTCTTGAGGCACGACCGTGTGTGACGGAGTTGAGGCTGTGCTCTAGGTGTTTGTCGAGGCACGGCCGTGTGTGCTTTGGGCCAGGCCGTGTCAATTTCGTGCTAAGGCCCATTTACTCTGTTTTAGGCCCCTTTTGTGTTCTTTTCATCCTTGGGTTCTTTCTTGGGTATAAGACATGAAAAGAAAGGATTAAAAGCACCTTTTTATATAAAACAGGGAATAAATCATCCAAAAGCATATTAAATGTGGGATTAAAATATGTTACTTTTACGGTTTATCAAATACCCCTACACTTAAGCTTTTGCTTGTCCTCAAGCAAAATTCTCAACTTACAATTAAAACGAACTTTCCATGATCTATAATTCTTATCAACAACGTCTTATCCTAATTCATAGAGAATTCATACATGGATAATTTGATTCAAAGCGTCCTAAAGATTCAAACAAGATAAGTCATAATTTTGTACCTCGAAACATAGGTGTCTTCCCTCTTTTAAATGACTACCTTTTTAATTCAAAAATCGACAAGGATTGATATCATCACTTAGGATTCACTAAAATCACTCTAAAGTGTTTAAGGTTCAGAAAAAGATCGCTCATAAGTCGAACCTGAAAAGTTAATCCCATAGGCTTGCCTGAAAATCAAATCTCCACCACTGTAATATGAGATGACAAACAGATCAAAAGGTCTTTGTTAGGGTTGTAACGGGGCTAGGGTAAAAGGTGTGGTCATAGGCTGAAATTAGAGGGTTAGAATCGAGATTGAATTGACAAGTACCTACCTAAATTTTTTTTTAAGAACAAACTAATAATATATGATAAATTTAACTATCAGAATAATAAACTTCGGTAACTGATCAAATCAAGTCTCGATTAAGGGGTAGTCAAAAGAAAGGGTGATAACAAATACAAGGGTTTTGGGTTAATATTAGTAGGTAAATCAATAAAAAGGGTTTGTTAGGATCAACGGGGTTCACTAGGGGTTAATTGTAAAGGTGGGCTATTTAGTGAAATTAGTGGGTTAAAACCTAGGTGCCTTTATCATCTCTGTATATCAATTCATAACTGTTCATGGTTGACACACTCATAATCAAAAAATGAGCACGAAAAAGAATGTATGCTCTATAAGGTTCAAATACTCACAAAAATTATGGGTGTTTTGACATCATCCTTATGAATTTTAAATTTCAAGGTAGTATTTAAATTTAGGTCAACAGCCTAGCAAAAATTTTAATTCCTGAAAAACAGACTTATCATGCTTGATTCTCTAGTAATCTTTAAATTAAACATCAATGTATAATTAACTAGGACTTATTCTAAAACATGTCAATAATCATCACAAATCATCAGAAATTTCATCCTAATTAGTAATATGACAACTTTACATAAAAACAAGACTAAATCAGGGATTTGAGAATAATGAAAAAAGTTTGGCACTTTTATTCCACTTTTACCCTCAGGGATTTGAGAATAATGCAAAAAGTTAAGTCCTTTTACCCCCCACACTTAAGATGTACATTGTCCTCAATGTACAAAGATAGATAATGCATTTATATTTAAAATCAAAAGGGAGGGGATAGAATACTCTCTGAGGTGTAGACTGTTTCCTTGGAGGAGAGTAGGGGTCGTGGAGGTTATGGTGGCGGATGTGGCAAATATGGTGAAGGCGTCGGTATGGTGGTGGTGCTGGTTCCCGAGTTTTGTGCTAGATGAAGAAATTGGAGAACTCATGAAGGATTAGCCAGGGGTTATTGAAACATAATATAAGTAAACTAAAGACGAAATTAAAGAAAAGTAAGCTAAAGTGAAAGAGACTAAGAAGAAAACTGAAATGGCAAGAAAATACTAATGGACTATGAAGTCCTTATTAAAGGATGGTTCGCAAGGTGGGAATCAATGCTAAGATTCGTGATGTGGTGGCGGTGGTGAGAGTAGTGAGGTTATCGTGGTGGTCGGCGTGATTCCCTAGCAGCCTGGCGGACCTGACATTAAGAAACTAAAAGAAAATTAAACGAAAAGAGCAGTAGAGAAGCTTAGATAAGGAAAATAAAGAAGAAGAGAAGGAAATTGAAACAAGAGAGAAAGCAAAAATTAAAACTAATTGGTCTCAAAGACCCTTGGCTTGGTGTTGAGACGAAGCTGCCGACATGAACTCATGTTGATCGTTCTTTGTTAAGGAGTCTATGCGTAGCTTCTTCCTCTTCTTCGGCATGGTGTTGATTTGCTCAAGGATCTAGGGTCTTAAAGAGTCTGAGATTGAGGAGAGTGAAAAGGAGAGAAAATAAAGAAGAAATCAGATGGAGGGAAGGGGAAGAGGTGAGGGGTTTAAATGGAAGTTCAAATTTTGTGCTTCCCCACGGCCGTGGTCACAGGGTGTGTCGATTTACACGGCCACCTCATACGACCGTGTTATAGAGGGTATTGTCACCCTATGCCCGTGCTTGATTCTCCCATGCCCGTGCTTGTGAGGTCTTTCTTTTGGTACGGTCATTCTACACGGGCGTGTCTCCCTCGTGTTTGATAAGTCAGTAGCTTCACACGGTTGCCAGCACGGGCATGTTCTGTCCGTGGTGTACAAGTTAGTAGCTTCACACGGATTTGGGCACGGTCGTACCCTATCTGTCGGTGCTTGTGGGGAGGGTTGTTGGATCTGTGACGTTGGGGAGGGTGGTTGGGCTGACTGCACGGCCTCTGCCCTGTCAGTGTGGCGGTTTAGGTGGTCCACACGGCCACGGACACGGCCGTGTGTAAGGCTGTGTGGCCTGAAAAACCTGCATTTTTGGTTAGTTTAAAAGGAAAGGAAAAATGAGAAAGGAAAAGACAAACGAATGTAAAAAGAAATGTTGTTAGTATTCACGTTGCCTCCCGAGAAGCGTTTGTTTATAGTCTTAAGCTAGACTTTTCCTCGTTATTTGAAAATTTTAGGGAGGTTTAAAGGTTTGAATATCTTCCCTCGTACTTACGGTTTTATTCTCTTGACAAAGTTGAAGTCGAGAAGTGTTTACTTTGAAAGTGCCGAATATTGGATTGCTTACCTCGACTATTCCGTTTGGGAAGATATCATGTACCTTGATAAGGATTTCTCCCTTTTCCTTCAGTTCTGTGGTAGTGATTTGGGGATCGGTTTTGTCTAACAGTACTTGGTCTCCTATTTTGAAGTGATTCGATGTCCCCATGAGCTCTTCTTGTGGTTCCTTGGATTTTAATTCGTGTGAATCTAGCTCTCCTTTGATCTCTGTCTTCTGCTTCTCTAAATTGTCAACCCTGATGCTTTGTTCCATGTATAACTTTACTTTGTCGGTATGAGCCAGCTCAGGGTTTAGGCCTTGTGATGTTTCCTGTGATGAAGATTGAATAATATGATTATCAGCTGAAATGGCTTTCTTACCTTCATCGACTGTTGTTCTGGCCGAGTCCAGAGCTTGAAGATTTATTGATTCATCTCCTACACGAAGTATGAGCTCACCTGTAGCAACATCAATTTTTGTTCTAGCAGCTGCTAGAAAAGGCCTTCCTAAAATTAAAGGGATTGAATTATCCTCATCCATGTCTAAGACAACAAAGTCTACTGGGAAAACAAATTTATCGATTTTGACCAGAACATCTTTGATAATGCCCCTAGGAATTCTAACAGTTTTATCAGCTAATTGAATACTCATCCTAGTTTGTTTGGGTTTCCCTAGACCTAGTTGTTTAAATAGTGAGTAAGGTATGACGTTTATGCTTGCCCCTAGATCAGCTAACGCATTATCAATATATAGACTACCAATTAAACATGGAATTGTAAAACTTCTTGGATCTTTTAGTTTCTGTGGTAGTCTGTTTTGTAACATCGCTGAGCATGTTGCGTTTAGTTCCACGTGGTGCTCTTCATCTATTTTGCGTTTGTTGGTCAAGAGCTGTCTTAAAAATTTTCTCGAATCTGGCATCTGAAAAAGAGCTTCAAGAAGAGGTAAGTTAATATGTAATTTCTTTAAAAGTTTAAGAAACTTACCGAACTGTTCCTCTGAATCGTCTCTTTTTAAGGCTTCAGGATAAGGTATGTGAGGTTGATACGCTTTAGTTTCCAGTTTTGGCTTCTCTTGTGGTACCTCTATTTTACTTTCGTCTACCTTCTTTTCCGGTATTGGATCAGGTTCAGCTATTCTGTTACTGTCCTGAGCTGTGATTGCTTGAATTTGCTCCTTAGGATTAACTTCAATGTTACTTGGTAGACGTCATTGCGGTCGTTCTGACATTAGTTTTGCGAGTTGTTCTACTGCATTAGTCACTTCCTTGACTGATTTAGCAATTTCATCGAGTCGTCTCTCGTTGCTTTTGACTGCTCTATCAGTTTCTTGGAGATGTTCCTCGAGGGTTGGTTTCTTTTCTTGTAGATAGGGCTGATTTCGGAAGTTTTGAGGAGGTTGTTGCCTTTGATTTCCTTGGTTTCCTTGTCCTCCCCACGAAAAATTTGGGTGGTTCCTCTAGCCTGGATTGTAAGTATTACTATAAGGATTATTATTAGATCGGAAATTATTACCTATATAGTTCATCTGTTCATCTTCTGCTCCCGGTTGATAGGGTGGGTACTCAGGATTCGCCACAGTTCCACTTGCGTAGCACTGCATGACTAGATGTACCTGTGAAGAACACAATTATCAAGCTTTTTATTCATCATCTCTAGCTGTGTTGATAGCATGGTCATGGCATCAATGTTGAAAACTCCTGTCGATTTTGTCGGTTTGGTCCTTGAAGCTTGCCACTGATAATTGTTTAATGACATCTCCTCAATGAACTCGTAGGCTGCTTCTGGAGTTTTGTTGTTCAACATTCCACCTGCGGCTGAATCTATCAGTTGCCTCGTTGAAGGGTTTACACCGTTATAAAAGGTTTGGACTTGTAGCCACAAGGGTAGGCCATGGTGTGGGCACCTCCTCAAGAGATCTTTGAATCTCTCCCATGCATCGTATATCGTCTCTAAATCCATCTGCACAAAAGAAGAGATATCATTCTGTAATTTGGTCGTTTTAGCCGGTGGAAAATATTTCATCAAAAACTTTTCGGTCATCTGATCCCATGTAGTGATTGACCCTCGTTGTAACGAGTTTAACCACTGTTTGGCTTTATTTCTTAATGAAAAAGGGAATAACCGAATACGTATGGCATCATCAGAAACGCCATTTATTTTGAAGGTATCACAGAACTCTAAAAAGTTAGCTATGTGCGTGTTTGGATCTTCGTCCTGCAAACCATCAAATTGAACAAACTGTTGAATCATTTGTATTGTATTAGGCTTTAATTCAAAATTGTTAGCAGATATAGCAGGCCTAACAATACTAGATTCTGCTCCTGTTAAATGCTGTTTCGCATAATCGAACATTGTGCGTGGAGCATTGTTTTCCCCCATATCGCGTGGTTGTGGGTTGTTTTCATCCATCCCTTCAGTAGGATTGGACCTATCTTCTTCTTCTCTTTCTGTGTAATCTAGGGCTCGCTTGGTTTCCCGACGATTCCTACGAGCGATAGCTTTGATTTCGTTGTCAAATATCAAAGGTCCTCTCAGGTTCCTTCTAGTCATAAACTAGAGTACCTACTAGAAAAGAAAGAAAGAAAATTTCAAAAAAAAAAACAAAAATAGAAACGAAAAGAAAAATAAATTGCGAAAAATAAAAATTAGGGCTAAAGTAATAAAAATAGAGTTTTCTTAATATTTTAGTTCCCCGGCAATGGCACCAAAAACTTGATCGCTGCAAATCAGAGCTTTAAATATTTATAAAAGAATGATCAAACCTGGAGACTAACTCTGACAACGATATTAAGGCAAGTGTACCTATCGAACAGTAGTATAGCTTAGGCAAGACCGGTTATCGAACCCAAAGAAACTAGAAGTATTAATACTCACTTTCTTTTTATTATTTAACCTTAAAGTTAGAGGAAAGATTACTTTTAAACTAAATTGACAACAACTAACCTAAGGACATAAAGAAAAGAAGACGAATTGACGAATAAATTTGAAGGAAAACTCAGTTGATTTTGACGATACCTTCGGGAAGAATCCACCTAGACTTCTCTTATTATCTAACCCTAAATTATATGATTTCTTTTACTTAGCTTAATCCGTGAGACTCCCTAACCTATATTAAACCCTCTCTCGAGGCGAATAACGTCTAACCCTAGGTTAATTAGTGGAACTCTCGTTCGCTTATAATAACCCTCTAGGATAGCAGTAAATCGATCAATGGACTCCCATATTAGGTTTCACCCTAATCTGGCAAAATCTCGTAACCCTATCTCTAGGCGTTCGATCAACTCCGCTTAATTATGTTAGATATCCTCTTAGGCAGGGTCTATTCCTCCTCCACCTAAGCACATTAGATTTGGATTAAGCAACATAATTAAGAACAAAGTAAGTAATTTATCATATAACTTAAAAATCAAATAACAAAATCCATCTAGGTTTCATCCCCTTCAGGTATTTGAGGGGTTTAGTTCATAATGAATAAACAAAACATCGCAAGAGAAAAGATAAAACAAAACATAAGAAAACCCTAAAACCCCCTGAAGGAATTGAAGGAGAATTCTGTCGTCTTAAGTATAATTCCGGCTTCTTGGGATGGATCAACTGGCTATCCTCGCGTTATTCCCTAACTTTGACCTTCTCGGCTTGGCTCCTTGGCCTAGCTTTCCCTCCCCCTCAAAGGTGGTACTTGGGGGATATTTATAGGCTTAAAGGAAGTCCATACAAACAAGAGGGTAACATACTGAAATTGCTCTTTCCAGCGACAGAGGCACGACCATGGCACACGCCCGTGTGGATCGAGACCTGACCGTGTTCGGATTTCTCTTGAGGCACAGCCATGTGTGACGGAGTTGAGGCCGTGCTCTAGGTGTTCATCGAGGCACGGCCGTGTGTGCTTTGGGCCAGGCCGTGTCAATTTCGTGCTAAGGCCCATTTACTCCGTTTTAGGCCCGTTTTGTGTTCTTTTCATCCTTGGGTGCTTTCCTGGGTATAAGACATGAAAAGAAAGGATTAAAAACACCTTTTTATATAAAACAGAGAATAAATCATCCAAAATCATATTAAATGTGGGATTAAAATATGTTACTTTTACTGTTTATAATTTTCGAACAGATTGGTTTAATAATAATATCCATTAACTACATTAATACCCTTTGTATATTGTCATCAATGTTTTTCATACAAAACAAAATGGAAGCAAATATTGATTCATTGGTTATTTATTATTTAACTAATACTAAGAGGTATTACATGGTCGGATTGTAAAACGAAAAGACAACTTGTATTAATAGATGAATTGTAACGACCTAAATTTCATTGGTGTCAAAAAATACGATTTCAGAACCTCATTTCTATAAACTAAGTCCATAAATATAGAATAGGAATATTTGTGGAGTTAAGATGAAAATATAATAAAAATCGATTAAGTAATTTAGCCAAAAAATAGTTAATTAAACCTCATGGACTAAATCGTAAAAGTCTAATCGCTATTGAGTTTTGATTAAGAAAAAAAGCTTGGGGACTTATATGGTAATTATCCAGAGGATTAAAATGGTAAATTAACCAATTTTAAATATGAATTAGTGGGATGTGATGATGGTAACCATTAATCATAATTATAATAAATAATTAACTTAATTAATTAAACAAAACATGATTAATTAGATTAATTATTCCTTAATTGAAGTACATATATATAAGTTAGTGGGGATGAATAGATTTTTATCATCTTGTTTCCTAAGGCTATACCTCTATTAAAGAAGAAAAGAAAGAAAACATTCAACTTTCGGCCATTAATAAGTAAGTCCCTAAGCTATTTTTTCTTTGATTTTTATGAAAATTGAATCATGGAGGCTTGATTTAGCAAGCTCGTGCATCAATTTGTTCAATTGTTAAGTTTTTAAAAAAATTTCATTGTAGAAAAATTGATGAATTAAGCTTGAATTGATTGATATTAAGCTTAGATCATGATAAGGACTAAATTGTAAAGATAATTAAGCTTATTAGAAAACTTTGAAACATTAGGGACTAAATTGAATAAATTAAAAATCTGTCATGAAATTAGGCTATGAATAGAGAGTACGTGGTCCCTAATAAAAGAATGTAAAGTCAGATTCTGATCCGATGTAAGATATCAAAAAATACGCATGTCATGAGTATAAGGACTAAATTGAATAGAATAAAAATATATTTGGATTTGTATTTGAATGTGAATTGAATGAAATATGATATTGCTTTATTCATTGAATTATTGGATGTATCTAAAGACGACGTTGGGCTATTGTGAGAGAAAGGAATAGCGAGAGTTGTAGACAAGTAACCACAATTTTAGTTTGTACTTTTATGATTCAAGATCATTATATATATTTACATGTTGATTTCATGAATATCTATCAATGTGAGCTTATATCGCCATATAAAATAATTTGTATTGAATGATATTGCATGTTGGGAACTTGTATTGAATTGAATATAGTATAAAAGAGTGTGTGATATAATTGATATATGATATGTGATACGAATATAATATGAATTATGTTACGTGAAATTGAACATATATTAACTGTTGATGAATTGAAATGAGACTATGATATAAGAATAGTTGATGCTCATGTAAACTTAGTAGAAAAGTTAGGATATAGTTGGCATGCCAATAGGGTCATATACACATTTCAGTATGAATTTGTTAATGATGTGGAAATCATGTTAGGTCATTCATGATCCAACATTTGTTGCTGATACCGAGTATTCATTGTCTCTTTAGAGACCTTGATGTGGTGGAGGAATGTATTTGCATAAGTATATGCATTTTTTTTGCATACGGGCTTTGCACTTAGGTGCTTTGGTGTGATGTAATGTTCATATGAGCTATCTTAGTGTGGTGTAGTCAACCCGCATGTCTGAGTCCATTTTTATTAAGATTGCATTGGGTGAAATGTTAAATCAAAATTTGAAATTAGGTAATAAAAGATGAACTTGATATGCTATATCGTAAAAGGTTGTAGTTGTAATCATTATTGTAACAACCCATTTTTCGGTGAAATCAGAATAGTGGTTTCGGAACCACAAATTCGAGCCGAAAACAAAACTTATTTTTATTTTATTATATGGTCTGTATTATATTAGAAAAGTCATGTGAAATTTTTGATACGAAAATTTTATCGATTAGATGTTTAATTAGGGAAATGACTAAATCACATAAAATGCAAAAGTTGAATTCTAGTAGCTATAAGGATTAAATAGCTATGGAATTCAAAAATTTAGGTCCTTATATGGTAATTAGAAAATTAATAAAAAGTTAGTAGATATTTTTGGATGATTCATCCATGGAAAAATAAAAAAAGGCTAAGGACTAAATTGAAAAGATGAAAAGTTATTAAATGACAATTTATTAAATGAAAAAGAAAAGAATTTCATATCATCTTCCCAAAATATTTCCATGGAAACCCTAGGAGAGGGGAAGTAGACTTATCAAGCTTATTTGGGTAAGTAATCAAGCCCGGTTTTTAGTAATTTTGATATTTTTTGGAATCGGGATAACTTAATCTCTCTGTTTGGGGGATTAATTTGAAAAGTTATCAAGGTATGAAAAATGGGCCATGGATGTATATGCTAGAAATTAGAAATTTATGGTAGAAAATGAAATATTATTGATAGATAAACAACTTTTACAAAGTGATTTTTGATGAAAACATGATTTAGGGACTAAAATGTAAACTTGTGAATTTGAAGGAAAAAATCTAAAATTTTATGAATACATGTACTGTAAATTTTGTAAAGGGGCTTTGGTTAGGCTTGAAATAGGGAGTAATTTGCACAAGTTTCATTTTCCGAGCCTAAGGACGAAATGGAAATTTATGGAAAAGATAGGGGCAAAATGGTAATTTTGCCTAGAATGTAAATTGAGTTCACATGAATATGAAATGTGATAAATTGACGTTAAATTTACTCGTATAGATCCGGATAGACCAAATTCGAAGTTAGAACGAGGAAAAGAGGAAAATGTCGGATTAGTAGATTTATATACAAGAACATTTGTCGAGGTAAGTTCGTGTAACTAAGTTGTGTATATTTATATGCTTGAGTTAAATGTTATGTATGTGAATTGTATAAATGTTATGTATATGTATATATGACATTGAAGACAAAGCTAGATAAACGATAATGCTCGAAATAAATAATGACACCCGATAAATGATAAATAATAAAAATGTTATCTTATGCTTGAAAAGAATGTGGAATGTGTTTATTTGAATTATATGAAAGTTGCAGATGTATGAAATAATTACAAGCCTGATAATGTTGGATAAATGTTAAATCCTGTTGGAATGAATGAAAATCGATGGAGAAAGGTGATTTCCCAAAATGAGTGAGATCCTACATATGTTGCAGATAGGATTTAGCCCGGACGTGTAATCCTAATATAAGTCCTCTCGAGCATATGTTATGGATTGGATTTAGCTCGGACGGTTAATCCAGATCAAGCTCTTTAGAGCACATGTCATAAAAAAAGATTTAGCTTGGACTGGTAATCCTATTGTATACATGTGTGGTTCGAGAGTGCACTCTCTAAAATTGTACCTTATGGGTATTAATGGACATGAGTTGACGGATTCTGAATTGTACACCTCGAGTGTACTACCGGTGTATCCATCGATATTCTAGAAAGATTCAACGGGTAAAACTCTTAACATGAGAAGATATGAATAAGAAATGAGTTATTACATGTATCTACCTAAAATACACAAAAATGATAATATGTGATAATTGATACATGGAAATATGAGACGATGATATTTGTACTTGGAATTTGGTTGATGAATATAAGTTCATCCTTGATTATAGACTTGTACACCTTGAGTGTACTACTACTTGTGTGACCTTAATATTCGAAAAATATGAGTAAGGTCCTAACATGAAATAAGTTAAACTCGAAACGAACTACTATGAAACTATACTTGTAATAATAAGAGATGATTTATACATGATAAACGAATACATGTTGTGGAAAGCATATATGCTTGGAAACTTAATTGTTGTTGAGCTCATACATGTCTTGATGTTATTATGGATTATATGACTAATAAGGGCAATGAGGATGTGTATAGGGCTTGAGGTCAAATTGATTGAATATACCTTACATAGTTACCTCAAGATAGGATGAATGGTAAGTTAAGTACCATGTTATACGAACTTACTAAGCATGTAATGCTTACTTAGTTTTATTTCCATATTTTAGAGTAAATCGGAAGCTCGTTGGATTGGAAGCTTGGCAAAGATCACTCACACTACCTATCGGCCTATGACGGTACATTATGGTAAATCAATTATGGTTATAATGGCATGTATAGGTTATATTGGCCATATTGGCATGTAAATGTAAATGATTATTGTAATCTAGCCATTGGAATGGCTAGTGATGATTATGTTTTGGGATATGTATACATATATATGTGCTAATGTCTTTTGTGATGTGGTTTGTAATTGTTTGCTAAATGGTTAAGATTTGGCTTAATGATAAGCTAGTGAACCTAGGCAAGGTAATGCATATTGAAAGAAATAATATTGATGCTTATGGATGTGAAATTTAGTATGACTTGGTTTGACAAAATATAATGTTATGAGCATGTTAGATGTTGTTGTTGAAATGACACGTTTTAGCCTTAGTTGTGGTTGTATTGGCTGCCTATTTATGCTATGATTTGTATCATTTGAAGTTATTTAGGTGTGTGCAAAAGAGGGTGGCAAAAAGGGCTTGGTAAATAGCCTATATTTTGTCCACACGGGTAGACACACGAACGTGTGTCTAGGCCGTGTGTGACACATGGTCTGCCTCATTGGCGTGTGGCCTGGCTGTGTGTCCCCTGTACCTTAAAATCAAAAAACAGAATGCTCAAAATCGAGCACACGGGCGTGTGTATTGGCTGTGTGAAACCTACACCTAATTTCAAAATGAATTAATTGTCCACAAGGCCTAGCACACGGGCATGTGGCATGGCCGTGTTCACAAGTCATAGAGTTACAAGGGGTCAAACATGGCCTGTAGCACGGGCGTGTCCTAGGGTCACATGGGCGTGTCCCTTGGACCACACGGACGTGTGAGCCCTACACCTTGGAAAATTTTTGAAATGTCGTGAAAAATTCTTAGAGTTTCTGATTAAGTCCCGACTCGTTTCTAATGCTCGTATTGGGCCTCGAGGGTCCATCTAAGGGATGTTATGAATAATCCCGGTTAATGAGTAGTGATTGACATGATTTATCTGAAAATGTTCTAAAATGTTTTGGTAATGCTCCCTAACCCTGTTTTGGCGATAGATACGGGTTAGGGGTGTTACATTTAGTGGTATCAAAGCTACAGTTTAGTTGGTTCTCGGACTAAACGTAGCATATGTGGAGTCTAGAAATACATGCCATTATATAACCTGTGATAGTGTGATATCTCCCAACTCTGATGAAAATTGTTTCACAAATAGACAAAGATGCTTTCCAATCGAGCTAATTCCGATGACTCCGAAAGAGATTCTCAAGTATCTGAGTAAAATGTTACTTATGATGAAATAGAATTTGAAAAGGTACAGATAAATATTTTATAGTGCATGAGAATGATAAATGTTATGTTATATGAGTATATATATGAAAGTTAAATTTTGAGACTTACGATCTCCACCCCCTTACTAGTATAGTGTTGTACAATGAAATTCATAAGATTTATATGGATTAAGCTTATCAATGTGGAACTAAAGAGTTCAAAGGCTGAATGACTAATGATGTAGTCAGAATGAGAATGTGTAGCACCCCAAACCTGACCCAGACGTTATGGCCGAATCTGGCGGCGTCACATTGAAGGGTGAAACGTAAAATCCAAAGTTGATGTAAAACCTTGAAGTCATTTGAGGAGTTCTTAGTTTAAAACATTTGCTAGTGATAACTTAATGTTATGCTCAAATTCTTTTGGTATGTTAGGGTTTGATTAAAAACTTTATGTAGGAATCTTTAAACTTGTTACTTAAACTTTCAAAATATAGCAGAAGCTTTTCTTTGAAAAGGTTTGTGTGCTTAAGATTGGTTTGTAAAACATTGTTTTCTTTTTTAAAACCCGAGACCTAAAACTAAAAGTTATGCAATCAACGCAATTAAATCCCAAAATTTAAAACACAACCAGAGAAAAGCCTTATTACAACAGAACCCATATTAAAGAAAACATGATTAAAAATAAAGTAAATTAAAACCACGAAAATGCAACTGTTCGTAGTGTGGCCACCTCCGAGTCCCCCAGTACGTCAAACAGTCTCACTAGGGAATACTGAAAAATTTAAAAAAAGGGGTGAGTTTGCGAAAACTCAGTGTGTACAACCCCAACAATCAAATAACATACATCACATCTATTTGGGCCTAAGCCCATTACAGTAACGGTGGAAATTGGGCTTTAGCCCCCATTAGCCTCGGTTGGGCCTGAGCCCATAACAAATGACACATATCACATCTGTCTGAGCCTAAGCCCATCTCAACATCAGAATTAGTATATATAATGCATAAATACCCAAACCAACCTTGCACTCTGTCTCCTGTCCAACCCTACACTCATGTGGGGATTAAATCGACCCACCCATCCCTACACTCCTTATGTAGCACTGGTGGCGGCACTAACCAATATTGCAGCAAAGCTGCCAATCACATAATCGGCTTAAAGACATCGGTGGGTCCACAGTCGTCTCGCGTGACCCGTACGATCCTCACACATCAATCATTTCCTCCAATATAAGATGTAACACCCCTTACCCGTAATCGAGTCGGAACAGGGTTTGAGGCATTACCTAATTGATCTTACTTAAACATCTTAAATAGGGTTATAAAAATTTTGTTTAAACCCATTCTTTATATAAACTTGGCCTAAATGGCCCTAAACATACTTCCGAGAAGTTTGGAAACTATTCCGGGAACTTTTACGAGTTCAAGTAACTTTTTAACAAACAGGGGTCACACGCCTGTGTGGGTCTAGAGACACGCCCGTGTGTCTCTAAGACATACTCGTGTCTTCCACCCGTGGTCTACACTAACCAATTCCACATGTCCTTGACACGCCCGTGGCCATAACTCGTGTGCTAAAACTTAGCATTCTGACTTATCCACACGGCATATACACACGCCCATGTGCTTTAGCTGTGGGGTGTATTAAATCCCAAGTGCAAAGTGCAGACTTCACACGGCCTAGATACACGCCCATGCTCCCACACGGTCTAGACACACACCCGTGTGTCTACCCATGTGGACAATTATCAGGCTATCTACCAAGCCCTCATCCACTGTAATATTCTGAGTTAGGGGTTATTTGTGATTGTATTATTTTGCATGAGTTTGGATTGTCGTGTTGTTAAGTGAGATGTTCTAGGGCTTAGGATTAAGCCAAGGGTAGGCTCGAGCTGTAGGAAAATTTTTATTTTTAAGCTTTAGTTAAAGAGAGTTGAAAGAGCTAGGGGTTAAGAGTAATTCGTGGGGAATTTTAGCACAAGAATTGGCTTGGTAAAGTGGCAATGAGGCACCACTTAGAGCCTTGAAGGTGACGCCACAAGCATTGAAAGGGGGCTTAGGTTCGAATCCCATGGATAGACTTAAGGTGACTTTTATTTTTGCATTTATATGGCATGTGTTGGTCAAACTCTAATTAAGGTAAGGTTGGACTATTGTTTTTTATGGTTAGTAGACTAAGGAGTAAGGCAAGTACTTATTTATGGTATGGTATCAAGGAGTTATGGTATGATAAGGAGACAAAAGGCTTGAAATATGGAGTGTTGTTTTGGAAACTCTTCTATGGCCATTAGTCCATGTATTTGGACGGTTTTGGGGCCTAGGGGGGGAGTGACCGAATTTTGTTTTGTTGGTAGCTAGTTGGTGCCGAAATTTCCTTTGGTTAGGTGGTCATTTTCGGCTAGCTTGGAAGGCCTTCATTCTTTGTTTTGTGTCATAACCAAAAACCCTTTGAGCTTTGTTGATTTCTCTCTAGTGCAACATAGTGAAGCAAAAGCCGATTGTCCATAGGTGTTAGTTGATTTCTCTCTTAGGCATTTGGCCGAATCTCCTTTGGAGCCTCTCTCATACCTTCTATTTCTTTGTAGCCTAAAAGAAACTCTCTTCTCTTCATCTTTTTCTTCTTCACAAGGGCTTGACCGAATCTTCTTTTTCCCCATCTCTCTTTTCTTTCTCTCATAACTGTTCAAAATCACATTTTCTTCTCTTCTTTCTTTTGCCGAAACCCCTTAATTCCTTTTCTTTAAGCCTAAGCCGAATATCAACCATCTTTCTTCCATTCCCTCTTTTCTTTCTTGAACCGAATCCCATTTGTTAGTCTTCTAGCAACCATAGCTGAAACTCCCTTCATCACTCAACCATTTTACCAAAACTTCCCATTCCCTTTTTGATTTGTCTTGGCCGAATATCATCAAGGGTAGATTCTCTTTGGGTTCTTATCTAATCAGTTTTGAAGATAGGTAAGTGTCTAGGCCGAATTTCCTTATTCCTTTTCTCTTTTCTCTGCCTTTTTTCATGAGGGCAAAGGCTGAATTTTTGGGCATTTGTTAGCAAGGTTCTAACTATTCATAGGAACCAATTTTCTTCTAGACTCTTCGGGACCTTGGAAGCAATCGATCTAAGCCTCAATTCTCTGACAATCGATTTTGGTAAGTCAAGGGTAAGGATTGTGTTAGTTATACGTTATTTCACCCTTTAGGATTTAGTGGTTTGGCCAAATGGTCTATGTTATTAACCTTAATGTTGACCGAATGTAGGACAAGGAGATCTAGTGCAATAGATCGGGTCTTCGGGATTTAGAACTTGCGTTAGTAACAGGTGTGTAACTTACACACTTTATAACTTAGTAAATATATATATTAATAACTTATTCATGATTAAAGCCGAAAACTATGAGAATCTCGATATGATACCGTAAGGGTATGAGTAAGGATTCGGGTAAGTCCATTCGATATGTTTTGCTATATGATGCATATTACCATGATATGTGATATATTTTCTATATGAATCCTAATAAAGCATGATGGCATGATCTGCATAATAATTTCACTGTATGGGTAATATGAGAGGAGGGGGAAGGATTTGATATCCGTGTCTTTGGGACACCAGAGGTTTGGCACCTCCAGTGGTTTGGTACCACAGATTATATCGTGTCTTTGGGACACCAGAGGTTTGGCACCTCATAGCGACTCGTCCCAGTGGCTTAGCACCACAGTGGGTTGGCCCCACATTTGTTATAACGGGATTGTCGCCAGTGATTTGGTATCACAACGTAGGTTGGCCCCACAAATGGATTATTCGTGACTTTGGGTCACCAGTGGTTTGGCACCACACTATTATTGGATATCGTGACTTTGGGTCACCAGTGGTTTGGCACCACCAGTGGTTTGGTACCACACGGGATAGAAACGGAGTTACGGATGGCTAGGTTTGGGTGCATTATATATATATTTCTTGGTTATGATTTGTGTAAATATGTGGCATTAACCGGGAGGGGGATTATGCACTGAGTCTTGGTGACTCACCTTCTCCCTTATCTTTTCAGGCGATACATAGATTGCGGATGCGGAGCCGGATGGACTCTAGGTGGTCATGCAATAAAATTCGATTTTACACGGACTTTGGTTTGGGTACTTTATTTTATTTAAATTCGGTTTTTCATCTTTATTTGGATTTGTAATAAGGCCTTTGAAATTATGTTTTTGGATTATTTATATGCTTTGGACTTGTTTTAAACATGGCTAAATAAACTACATGGTTAAATTAATAATATGAGCGCAAGGTTTTCTAAATTACAAAACGCAAAGGTTTTCAAAACTTTACCATCGGGTATTAGAAACTACTTGGTAATAAATGACAACTTAATTATTTTCGACAACTCAAACGGTTTCCAAACTTAGGTTTCCAAACTCAAATAGAAATGGTTTTCAAATTAATCATTTGGGTTTCTTTTAAAATTATAAAAAGGTTTTTCTAATCTATGGGTCAGCAACTAAGTTTAAGAGATTTATTTCCGGGATTTCAAAGTAAATTATCAGTTTTTAACTAACCATGCACCTGATTTCTACAATCATAGAATAACAAAGAGTTTTCACTAAAATTTAATCGGTAACTTGATTTTCTTCAAAACGTTTCTCCTCTGTGGCATGTCAGATTCGATCGTGGTGTGTTGACCGGGTTTGGGGTGTTACAAATTGGTATCAGAACCAAGTTCAAAGGCTCGGCTGTGGGTCCAAGGCCCAAAATGTTTTAAAGAATGGACTTTAAAATGTTTTTGTTTGAAATTATATGATTTGAAAGGCATGGCACCGAGTCTCCGGCACCAATCCGCCCAGGTAAGTACCCCTAACTATTGTGTATGATTTTGAATGTTATAAGCTTTGAATGACTAGTGATAGTGGACTATCCTAGAGACTGAAACTTATAGGACTTTATGGACTCGCGAAAACAAAACTCTTTAATAAGAATTATTCATAAAACTGTGTTTTAAAGATAGTGGAATAATGACTAAAGCATAAAACTTTTAAATTAGTTAAGTCGAGACTTTAGATATGAGCACTCGAGGTCGGGGTCGAATTACGCGTGGACGCAGTCGGGGTAGGATGGCTGTGTCTGAGCAGTGAGGTCTGGTCAGGGGTCGGAAAATGAGATACTAGCACCACCACCAGCTGTAGGTGGTGAGTTCCAGGATCAGACGGGTGATGACACAGTGTCTCAGGCGATGCTACGAGTTCTTGAGAGGATAGCTGGAATAGGTGGAGGCGCGGGAGCTCGGAAATCTGTACCTGAGCGACTCCGAGCCAATGGAGCTGAGGTATTTCGAGGTGTTTCTGGTGTAGCTCCCAGTACGACTGAGTATTGGTTAGAGGCGACGGAGCGAATCATGGATGACTTGGATCTGAATGCTGAGGAAAAGCTGAAAGGGATAGTGTCGCTTCTTCGGGATAAGTCATACCAGTGGTGGCTCACGGTGCGGAATAGTGCTGCAGCGGAGGATCTCACTTGGGACTATTTTAAGACAGCGTATCAGAAGAAATATGTTGGCTCTAGCTACATTGATGCACAGCAGAAGGCATTTCTGAGATTGGTTGAGGGGAGTAGGTCCGTATCAGAGTATGAGGCAGAATTTTTAAGATTGACCCGGTATGCTGGAGGTATTGTGGCTACGGAGCACGAGCGATGTGTCAGGTTCGAGGACGAATTGAGGGATGAGCTGAGATTGCTGATTGCTCCACAGCAGGAACGAGAGTTTGCTGTGCTAGTAGAAAAGGCTAAGATAGCCGAAAGGATAAAGGAATCTGTGAGGCAGAATCATGACAGGAATAGACATAAGAGAAGTTTTGGATCATCTGGGTCGGCCGAAGATTCTCAGAAGAGGGCTAGGCATGGCGGGCCGAATCAATCGGGGAGGCCTGTTGCTACTAATCAGGGACCAGCACAGTGTAATCAATGTGGAAAATCTCATTGGGGAGAATGTTGGACCGTTGGCAATGGATGCTTTGAATGTGGCTTGCTGGACCATCGTGTGAGGGATTGTCCACGTAAGCTAGCCAGGAATCAGTCTGAGGGTCAGGGTCGATCTCAGATCAGAATGAGGGACCGCCACCACAGAGGGGTAGTGGTAACGGTAGAGGAGGTAATGGTTCTGGCCAAGGTCGTGGAGCATCAGGCAGAGGTGCTGAGGGTGTAGATGCGAGACAGCCAGGGTTAGTTTATGCAGTCAGGCGTCGTGAGGAGGAAGATGTGCCAGATGTGATAACGGGTACGTTCCTTATTTCCGGAATACCCTTTATTGCCTTGTTAAATATAGGGTCAACTCATTCCTGTATTGCTAGTGAAGTATCTAGAACTTTGAGTGTGAACTTTGAGACTGTTCATAGAAAGTATGTTAGTTTTATTAAGATCAGAGTGCGCAGCAAGAGCGTAGTGTGGTGAGTAAGGATGCACGACTGTTAGCTAGTTGGAAATTTCGAGGACGAAATTTCTTTAAGGAGGGTAGAATTGTAATATCCTGAGTTAGGGGTTATTTGTGATTGTATTGTTTTGCATGAGTTTGGATTGTCGTGGTTTTAAGTGAGATGTTCTAGGGCTTAGGATTAAGCCAAGGGTAGGCTCGAGCTGTAGGAAAATTTTTATTTTTAAGCTTTAGTTAAAGAGAGTTGAAGGAGCTAGGGGTTAAGAGTAATTCGTGGGGAATTTTAGCACAAGAATTGGCTTGGTAAAGTGGCAAGGAGGCACCACTTAGAGCCTTGAAGGTGACGCCACAAGCATTGAAAGGGGGCTTAGGTTCGAATCCCATTGATGGACTTAAGGTGACTTTTATTTTTGCATTTATATGGCATGTGTTGGTCAAACTCTAATTAAGGTAAGGTTGGACTATTGTCTTTTATGGTTAGTAGACTAAGGAATAAGGCAAGTACTTAGTTATGGTATGGTATCAAGGAATTATGGTATGATAAGGAGACAAAAGGCTTGAAATATGGAGTGTTGTTTTGGAAACTCTTCTATGGCCATTAGTCCATGTATTTGGACGATTTTAGGGCCTTGGGGGGAGTGACCGAATTTTGTTTTGTTGGCAGCTAGTTGGTGCTGAAATTTCCTTTGGTTAGGTGGTCATTTTCGGCTAGCTTGGAAGGCCTTCATTCTTTGTTTTGTGTCATAACCAAAAACCCTTTGAGCTTTGTTGATTTCTCTCTAGTGCAACATAGTGAAGCAAAAGCCGATTGTCCATAGGTGTTAGTTGATTTCTCTCTTAGGCATTTGGCCGAATCTCCTTTGGAGCCTCTCTCATACCTTCTATTTCTTTGTAGCCTAAAAGAAACTCTCTTCTCTTCATCTTTTTCTTCTTCACGAGGGTTTGACTGAATCTTCTTTTTCCCCATCTCTATTTTCTTTCTCTCATAACTGTTCAAAATCACATTTTCTTCTCTTCTTTCTTTTGCCGAAACCCCTTAATTCCTTTTCTTTAAGCCTAAGCCGAATATCAACCATCTTTCTTCCATTCCCTCTTTTCTTTCTTGAACCGAATCCCATTTGTTAGTCTTCTAGCAACCATAGCCGAAACTCCCTTCATCACTCAACCATTTTACCATAACTTCCCATTCCCTTTTTGATTTGTCTTGGCCGAATATCATCAAGGGTAGATTCTCTTTGGGTTCCTCTCTAACCGGTTTTGAAGATAGGTAAGTGTCTAGGCCAAATTTCCTTATTCCTTTTCTCTTTTCTCTGCCATTTTTCATGAGGGCAAAGGCCGAATTTTTGGGCATTTGTTAGCAAGGTTCTAACTATTCATAGGAACCGATTTTCTTCTAGACTCTTCGAGACTTTGGAAGCAATCGATCTAAGCCTCAATTCTCTGACAATCGAGTTTGGTAAGTCAAGGGTAAGGATTGTGTTAGTTATACGTTATTTCACCCTTTGGGATTTAGTGGTTTGGCCGAATGGTCTATGTTATTAACCTTAATGTTGACCGAATGTAGGACAAGGAGATCTAGTGCAATAGATCGGGTCTTCGGGATTTAGAACTTGCGTTAGTAACAGGTGTGTAACTTACACACTTTATAACTTAGTAAATATATATATTAATAACTTATTCATGATTAAAGCCATAAACTATGAGAATCTCGATATGATACCGTAAGGGTATGAGCAAGGATTCGGGTAAGTCCGTTCGATATGTTTTGCTATATGATGCATATTACCATGATATGTGATATATTTTCTATATGAATCCTAATAAAGCATGATGGCATGATCTGCTTAATAATTTCACTGTATGGGTAATATGAGAGGAGGGGGAAGGATTTGATATCCGTGTCTTTGGGACACCAGAGGTTTGGCACCTCCAGTGGTTTGGTACCACAGATTATATCGTGTCTTTGGGACACCAGAGGTTTGGCACCTCATAGCGACTCGTCCCAGTGGCTTAGCACCACAGTGGGTTGGCCCCACATTTGTTATAACGGGATTGTCGCCAGTGATTTGGTATCACAACGTGGGTTGGCCCCACAAATGGATTATTCGTGACTTTGGGTCACTAGTGGTTTGGCACCACACTATTATTGGATATCGTGACTTTGGGTCACCAGTGGTTTGGCACCACCAGTGGTTTGGTACCACACGAGGTAGAAACGGAGTTACGGATGGCTAGGTTTGGGTGCATTATATATATATTGCTTGGTTATGATTTGTGTAAGTATGTGGCATTAACCGGGAGGGGGATTATGCACTGAGTCTTGGTGACTCACCTTCTCCCTTATCTTTTCAGGTGATACATAGATTGCGGATGCGGAGCCGGATGGACTCGAGGTGGTCATGCAATAAAATTTGATTTTACACGGACTTTGGTTTGGTAACTTTATTTTATTTAAATTCGGTTTTTCATCTTTATTTGGATTTGTAATAAGGCCTTTGAAATTATGTTTTTGGATTATTTATATGCTTTGGACTTGTTTTAAACATGGCTAAATAAACTACATGGTTAAATTAATAATATGAGCGCAAGGTTTTCTAAACTACAAAACGCAAAGGTTTTCAAAACTTTACCATCGGGTATTAGAAACTACTTGGTAATAAATGACAACTTAATTGTTTTCGACAACTCAAACGGTTTCCAAACTTAGGTTTCCAAACTCAAATAGAAATGGTTTTCAAATTAATCATTTGGGTTTCTTTTAAAATTATAAAAAGGTTTTTCTAATCTATGGATCAGCAACTAAGTTTAAGAGATTTATTTCCGGGATTTCAAAGTAAATTATCAGTTTTTAACTAACCATGGACCTGATTTCTACAATCATAGAATAACAAAGAGTTTTCACTAAAATTTAATCGGTAACTTGATTTTCTTCAAAACGTTTCTCCTCTGTGGCATGTCAGATTCGGTCATGGTGTGTTGACCGAGTTTGGGGTGTTACATCCACCCTACATTGCATACATTCATATGCTATTTCAAACATTCTCAAATCATCAATTAAAACACATGAATTAAAGACATTTAATCATAAGAGAAATAAAGTCTCCATCCCATACACTGGGGAGAACTATATCCAATACTATTACAAACAACTTTTGTCATCATCTATATCTATATACAATCGTCCCATAACTCATTTAGGCCAATACATTTGGCACATTAACAATGACTTAATCAACCTTAAGTACTAGCCCTATACATACCATGACTCCTAAGGAATTGATATCTCATACCAAGAGTCTGCTCGATAGTGTGAAAACATCTCCGGTGATCTCCAACCCGAGCTAGCTAAATTAACCTATATGAGATGAGATGGGGAGAAAAGTAAGCAATATTGCTTAGTAAGTTCATCTGTATAAACTGACAAATACTGATATTCATTGAATATGGATAATCACAAAGTATTATACTGAGTTTTTCCCATTAACTCATGGTTACTTACTCAACCACTCTTGAAGCATACTCATTCTATCTCTTACCACATTCTTACCATGCCACAATCCAATTGCTCGTTTAATTAGTAGACGTTCCTGCACTGATCACCACAATAAAATAACACATCAAGCATTTTCAATAAGCCACTCATACTACAAATCTCTCGGTGGTCACGCACTTAAGCCACCATTAATCTCTATTAGGGTGGTATCGCACACAGCTCACCAAACATTTATACTTATGGTGATTTCGTACTTAGCTCACCAATCATTTATAAGCGATGGTATCGCACACAGCCCATCGATTACTAATTAACCAGGTGGTAACGCACATAGCCCACCGATAATAATATAATTGATGGTATCGCACACAGCCCATTGATTACTAATTAATCAGGTGGTAACGCACATAGCCCACCGATAATAATATAATTGATGATTTCGCACACAGCCCATCATTACCATCAATAAGGTGATGTCGCACATAGCTCACCGTTATTTTACATTCATGGATAATAATCCACATGTATATCTCTATTTCAAATGTTCACCCTAGAACATCCTCACACACTACTATTCTTACTTAACTTTCTATGTTACTCGTTCACATTCACACAATGCATTAATAAATCCATCTCATGCGACTAAAGTGCATTAATTACACATAACCCACTAGGGATTCATTATATACTGTATTCATCTCAATTAAATTCTAACACACACTTGTGCCTCTCATGGTACAACCACATACTTCCTCACTTTCAACAAACCCGTCGAATCACTCAAATTGTTAAATAACACTCTTCAGTCTCATACACAGTGTCACATTGACATTATACCCCAATAGGGTCTTACTTGTCTTAACATCTCGATGCCATGTCCCCGACATGGTCTTATACGAATTCTTATACCGAAGCCATATTCCAATATGGTCTTACACGGGACCATAATTATCATCATATCATGCTATATACATTCCTCATTACTCTTAGGTTCAATTCTCTTGACTTCTCATTAAAAGATATTTCATACTTTCATAGAGTAAATATACATTCCATACAACATTGGAATATTAAATTAACTCATATGTAATTGCAATATTTGCACATGAACTTACCTCACCTCGATGTCGAAAGGGCCGAAAGGTACCTTTTTGCCCACATTTCTCTTTTCACCCGTTCTAGGTCCAAAACTCATTTTCTTTGATCTAGAACAATGGAATTTACTGATTTAATCACCTATAAATCATAATATATCATAATCTACACTTTAGGCAAAAATGACTATTTTGCCCTACACTTTGGCAAAATTACGATTTTGCCCCTAGGCTCATAAATAAATTTTTATCACATTTTATTGTTAAACAAGCCTAGATGAACATTTAATCCTCTTATAACTATCCACAATTTCAACTATTTCATGCCTTAATGAACAAATTATAACTTTTGCATTTTAGTCCCAATTAGGTGTTTTCATCACAACACTTTTCACAAAAGTTGTTTATCGACATCCTATCATTCATTTTCTTCCATAAAAACTCTTCAAACAACATAAACTCTATCATGGTAAGTCCTTTGACTTTCAACCATATTGCAAACTAGTCCTCTTATTAGCTAGCTTAAGCTTTGAGGACTCTAAATATACAAAAATCATCAAAGATAAACATCAAATTGACTTACTTGAATGAAGTAAAGCTTGCTGAAATTTTAATCTTTCAAACCCCTCCCATGGCTGATATTTTCGGTTGGAGAAGAAAGATAAATAAAAAGATGATCACTTTTGCTTATATCATCTTATTTTATTTATTTTTCCAACTAATATCAACAACTATTCATCATAATAAATGCTCTTGTCCCCTATGTATTTTATGACCGGTCAACTCACTTAAACATGGCCAATTTGCACATTTGGGACCTCCAATTAATAATCCATAGCTATTTGGCACTTCTAGGAAATAAAATAAAACTTTCACACTTTATGCGATTTTGTCCTTTTCCACAATTTAGCTAGAAATTGCTAAAATTAAGGCACCAAAATTTTCATGCATCCTTATAAACATGTTATAACACATAACATAACATAAAAATAATTTTATCTAACCTCGAATTAGTGATTCCGAGATCACTGTTCCGACTAGCCCCTAAATCGGACTGTTACATAAGATCCCATCCCCATGCAACAAAATATCACATATGAGTGCGAACATATCATCAAATGGCCATACAAGATCAATCATGTATCATATAGGGGTATTTTAGACATTTTTCCCTTCAGGGGCATAACGATCATTTCTCACATTGGGGTCCAAGTATGTGTATCAACTCATCAATATGTCCACAGTCGATCCGCATGACTTGTGCAACCTTTAGCAAATAAAAGGTATAGTTGGGCCCAAAGCCCAAAGTATGGCCCAAGTGGAGCCCACATGCTCGTGTGGCCCGCTAAGCCCAAAACTACCCTTAGCAATGTGAACGACATGGTCGAGCTCATTATTTCACACAAGTTCATGAAGTTGGCCCTTGTGGGGCTCACGAGCCCATTGGGCCCATACAACCCATTTCGGCCCATTTGACCCAAAAGTGGCCCAAGACCATGAGACTGCTCATGGTAGCCTCCGTCATTGTATCGACTTTCCCACACGAGCGTTCGTGCACTCGTATGGTAATCGTTGCCGTATTTTTGGCATTTCGGCATTTCAACATTTCAGGATTTGCTGATCTATAATTGCAGTGGTGTGTGTACACACCTTGATTACGAAGCGCGTTTTGAATCCCTATACAACATTCAAGACTACAGTTAACCATTCAATCAGTACAATTATCCTCTTTTTCCAAAAGCCGAAACCACACCATCACTTACCTTAATCGACCGAGCTTTATTAAATCCTCACTAATCATTAGCAACGATTAAATCCTTGTCGAGATCTGCGTTACCCAAAAACCTTATTAACAAAGATTGCATAATATGTGGTTTACAACCACATTTGGTAACCTTTAATACCATCAAAAGCATTTGGCCTCAACTAAAAAGTAAGGCAAGAACACTTACTATGATAAAAAACTGAGAGTAGGCTTTCAACTGCCTCTGAACATGTGCCCCCCTTTTACTCCTTGAGAACACCTATGTACACCCAACATCGCACTTTGAGAAAGAGTGAAGATTCGGCCAAAAGAAAAAAAGCCAGAGTAGAAACATGGCGACCTTATTAACCAAGAACCACTTAAAAAGAGTTAAGAATACTTACACACACTTCGGCTACAAGGAGTAGAAAATGAAAGTGCAACCCAAGCAATCGAAACAAATCCCCACGTCGAACCTTTTTATTTAAGGAACGAATGCTAGTAATTGGAAGAAGAGTGTGTGTGAGAGAATCAGCCTAGTCAAAGAAAATGGATGAGAAACACAGTAAAAAGGTTCAGTTATGGCACAAACCGATTGAAGAAGAGGATAGTAGAGATGAAGAAGAGAAAAAAAATAATATTCGACACAAGTAAGAAGTAAAGAGAGGGAGGTGTAATCGGCCAACTGAGAGAAAAAAGACTCACAAAAGCCGAAAAGTGAACCAAATTTCCCCCATTGCCGAAATTCTATGCATACCTAGTGTCCCATTTTGGGTCCAACTTCCCAACAACTCAATCCCCTTGATTTTCTCCCCTTATCACTCCATCATCCACTCCTTAAATCACTCCCGTGACCGATTCAAACTCTCTCTCCACTAGAGTTCCATTCCAACTCAACTACTAGCTCAACAAATGAGTAAAATAAATGCTCCTTTGACCAGGGAGTGACTCGAACCTAGTCCCCCTTTAGACAGAGAACACGCCACCTACCACTACACCCCAGGCACCCTATGTGTCATATTTTACCCATCAAAAATAAGAAGCATACAACCTAGAGTCAAGGTTCCCCTAGTGTTAAAAACAAAAATTTCCCACCTGTCTAGGCTTGAACCCAGGACTCATAGAAACCTCTAATCACTCCAAAATCACTAATCCAGCAGTGCTAATATGCATTTCATACCACAACACGCAGAATTTAAAAGCTCAGATTTTTGGGGCGTTACAAAATGGGTTAGTAAGTAAATATGGTATTAAAAGAGATATCAGATTTTTCTGAGGATTATTCTGAATATGTGATGTCATTGTTAAGGAAGAAGTTGTTCATGAGTAAATGAATTATCCAGATATGATATTTACAGAACGGATTAGCTAAAAATTCTTCCAAATTGACTCTTTCAGTGAACTATATAATGTAAGATTATTGATGACTTTATTAGTCAGTGGAATAGTGATGAAATTACAAAGATATTTGAATACGGCTGTTATAATTGGGGATATTACAACAATATCTTCTGGGTACTCTATACGTTTTGTTATTCTCAGAGGCATATGAACTTGTTCATGTTCAGATGCAATATTTGTCGTTTTGAAATGCTAGTAAATCACGATAGATGAAGTTACTGTAAGTCTGGTTAATTCATGAGTGGTATTACTCTATCATACTTGGGCTTTCTAATTCATCACGATTGATATAAGATTTGATGATAAGGTTCATGTGATGTTATTTTTTACTTCTACTGGTTGAAACCTTGAATTGCGAATGTGCAAAATTATATTGTCTTTATCACAGTTGTTTCTACTAAGTATGCGTGATATTATTCTTCTGAATTTTCTCTTAGATATCAACAATATCTATAGTATGTAAACATGGGTTATCTATGAAAGATATTCTTTGATCAGAGGTAATTACATTTATTACCGTTATAAATATTGACTCGATCATGAAGTATGGTGATAGAGATCACAGATTATAGAAACTGTATTATTGCATTGGTTATTAATGGGGCCACTTTCGGTTTTCCCTCTTTTAAGTTGGGGTGCACTATTGATGTTGAAGTGTTGCTTTATCTATACAGCTGAAATGTCAGTCATAATATTGCACTATGGTTTAAAATCTATCTGATGGTTGTGCCTTTGGAAAAACTCAAAGTTTCAAAGTTAATAATTGAAAGAGCTACATTGATGACATAGTTATTATGGAAAGATGTAAGATTTGAATGGGCTGATAAATCTTAGTAAAGCTTTGATTAGTTGGAAGCCCTGATGACCGAAGCATCAGTTCTGGTTCAGTTTGAATCGGGTAAGGAATTATTATTACAGCGATACATTATTGAATGGATTAAATTGTGTTTTGATGAAGAAAGCTAAAGTAATGGTCTATACTTCCTGCCAGATAAAGCTACAAGAAAAAGAATTACCCGATATATGATCTTGAATTGACAGTTATTATGTTTACTCTGAGAATTTGGTAACAGTATCTGTATGGTGAAAAATGTCATATATTCACCGATTATAAAAGTTTGAGGTATCTGATGTTGCAAAAAGATTTAAATCTGAAATAGCATATATGAATTAAAATGTTGAAAGATTATGATTTGATAATTGAATATCACTCAGAAAGAGCTAATGTGGTTACATATATTCTGAACAGAAAATCTCTGTATACTTTGCAAGCCATGAATACTGATTATGATTGTCTGATAATTGCTCAACTTTAACTGAGTATAGAGCTTAACCGATGTTTCTACAACAGAACAGTGAAACTCAGAAAAGTGATAATGAGTTGTAAGTTAAATGAATACAATGTGAAATAATTTCTGATTCAGAATTTCAGAATAGATCTGATAAATGTCTGTTATTTAGAGACAGAGTCTGTATGCTAAAGAATTTGGAGCATGTACAGAAAATTTTATATGAATGATTACAACGGTATTATGTCTATTTATTTGGGGAAATGATAAAATTCCTAATGATTTGAAAAAGATGTATTGGTAGCCCGGGATAAAAGGTGGTATTTCTGAATCTATATTTAAATGCTGGATGTATCAGCAAGATAGAGATGATACTTTCAATATGGTTATAGTCAGTGAAAATACCAAAATAGAAATGGAACAAAGTTACCATGAACTTTATATCGGAATTATCCTTATCTATGAAAAATGAATATACTATTTGAGTAATTGTAGATTGTTAGACGAAGCTTGCACATTTTATCCTGATATGAATAGATTTCTCACTGGATAGATTGCTTGAATTACCTGTTTTTGAGATTGTCAGATTACATGATGTGCTATCTTTTGTTATTTCTGATAGATATCTATAGATATCTATAGTACCGTATTTCATTTTCAGATGGATGATCAATCTGAACATATGATTCAAATTTTGGAAGATATGTTTCGATGTTGTGTACTTGAATTCAAAGGCAATTGAAAAGGAAATATTTGACGTTGGTTGAATTTGCTTGTTATAACAGTTAACAGTCAAGTATAAAATTTACCATATGAGGTTTTATATGGTCACAGTGTAAAACTCTGGAGTTTTGGACTGAGTTCAATAAGAAAAGATACATGTAATTGGTTTAATTCTTTGAAACCGAAGAAAGATGAAAATGATCTGAGACAATTTAAAAGCAGTATTTGATTGTCAAAAATCTGATGCGAATCTAAAATGAAAAGAAATAGAGTTTTAGATTGGCAACAAAATATTTATGAAAGTTTCGCCATGGAAGAAAGTTCCCCATTTTAGCCGTAAAGGCAAATCAGGCCTGTGGTCTATCAGGTCATATAAGATTATGAAAAGAATTGGACCTGTTGTGTATTGATTGATATTATTATCAGAGTTCTACAGAAATCACAATATTTTATGAGTATATGTGTTATGATAGTATCGATCAGACCCATCACCTGTTATTGCCTTGATAAATGTTAAATTCATTCTAGCATAATTTACAGTAAGAGATTGATTGAAATTCTGGTACTTGAAGAGAAAAGCTGAGAAATAAAAAAAAAAAGGTAGCTTTAGTAAAAGTTTTTGATAGTGACTTGTTATAGAGGGAGCTACCTAGGAACTAGAGAAAACTATGAGAGAGAGTAATGTCTGAATCTCTTTATTGGTAAAATTTTCGAAGACGAAAATTTCTTAAGGGGGAAGAGTTGTAACAGCCCATTTTTCGGTGAAATCAGAACAGTGGTTTTGGGACCACAAATCTGAGCTGAAAATAAAATTTATTTTTATTTTATTATATGGTCCGTATTATGTTAGAAAAGTCATGTGAAATTTTTTATACGAAAATTTTATCGATTAGGTGTTTAATTAGGGAAAGGACTAAATCGCATAAAATACAAAAGTTGAATTCTAGTAGCTCTAAAGATTAAATAGCTATGGAATTCAACACTTAAGGTCCTTATATGGCAATTAGACCATTAATAAAAAGTTAGTAGATATTTTTGGATAATTTATCCATGGAAAAATAAAAAAAGGCTAAGGACTAAATTAGAAAGATGAAAAGTTATTAAATGACAATTTAATTAAATGAAAAATAATTTCATATCATCTTCCCCAAATATTTCCATGGAAACCCTAGGAAGATGAAGAAGACTTATCAAGCTTATTTGGGTAAGTAATCAAGCCCCGTTTTTAGTAATTTTGATATTTTTGGAATCGGAATAACTTAATCTCTCTATTTGGGGGATTAATTTGAAAAGTTATCAAGGTATGAAAAATGGTTCATGAATGTATATGCTGGAAATTAGAAATTTATGGTAGAAAATGAAAAATTATTGATAGATAAACAACTTTTACAAAATGATTTTTGATGAAAACATGATTCAGGGACTAAAATGTAAACTTGTGAAATTGAAGGAAAAATTCTAAAATTTTATGAATACATGTGGTGTAAATTTTGTAAAGGGGCTTTGGTTAGGCTTGGAATAGGTAGTAATTTGCACAAGTTTCATTTTCCGAGCCTAGGGACAAAATGGGAATTTATGGAAAAAATAGGGGCAAAATGGTAATTTTGCCTAGAATGTAAATTGAGTTCACATGAATATGAAATGTGATAAATTGATGTTAAGTTTACTCGTATAGATCCGGATAGACCAAATTCGGAGTTAGAACGAGGAAAAGAGGAAAATATCGGATTAGTAGATTTATGTACACGAATATTTGTCGAGGTATGTTTGTGTAACTAAGTTGTGTATATTTATATGCTTGAGTTAAATGTTATGTATGTGAATTGTATAAATGTTATGTATATGTATATATGACATTGAAGGTAAAGCCCGATAAACGATAATGGTCGAATAAATGATGACGCCCGATAAATGATAAATAATAAAAATGTTATCTTATGCTTGAAAAGAATGTGGAATGTGATTATTTGAATTATATAAAAGTTACGGATGTATGAAATAATTATAAGCCTAATAATCCTGTTGGAATGAATGAAAATCGATGGATAAAGGTGATTTCTCGAAATGAATGAGATTCTGCATATGTTGTAGATAGGATTTAGCCCAGACGAGTAATCCTGATATAAGTCCTCTCGAGCATATGTTATGGATTGGATTTAGCCCAGACGGGTAATCCAGATCAAGCTCTTTAGAGCATATGTCATAAAAAGGATTTAACCTGTGTGGCTCGAGAGTGCACTCTCTGAAAATGTACCTTGACATAAGAAGATATGAATAAGAAATGAGTTATTACATGTATCTACCTGAAATACACAAAAATGATGATATGTGATAATTGATACATGGAAATATGAGACGATGATATTTGTACTTGGAATTTGGTTGATGAATATAAGTTCATCCTTGATTATAGACTTGTACACCCTGACTGTACTACTACTTGTGTGACCTTAATATTCGAAAAATATGAGTAAGGTCCTGACATGAAATAAGTTGAACTCGAAACGAACTACTATGAAACTATCCTTGTAATAATAAGAGATGATTTATACATGATAAATGAATACATGTTGTGGAAAGCATATATGCTTGGAAACTTAATTGTTGTTGAGTTCATACATGTCTTGATGTTATTATGGATTATATGACTAACAAGGGCAATGAGGATGTATGTAGGGCTTGAGGTCAAATTGATTGAATATGCCTTACATAGTTACCTCAAAATAGGATGATTGGTAAGTAAAGTACCATGTTATACGAACTTACTAAGCTTGAAATGCTTTCTTAGTTTTATTTCCCTATTTTAGAGTAAATCGGAAGCTCGTCGGATTGGAAGCTTGGCAGAGATCACTCACACTTTCTATCAGCCTATGACGGTACATTATGGTAAATAAATTATGGTTGTAATGGCATGTATAGGTTATATTGGCCATATTGGCATGTATATGTAAATGATTATTGTAATCTAGCCATTGGAATGGCTAGTGATGATTATGTTTTGGGATATGTACATATATATATATATATATATATAAATGTGCTAATGTTTTTTATGATGTGGTTTGTAATTGTTTGCTAAATGGTTAATATTTGGCTTAATGATAAGCTAGTGAACCTGGGCATGGCAATGCATATTGAAAAAAATAATATTAATCCTTATGGATGTGAAATTTAGTATGACTTGGTTTGACAAAATATAATGTTATGAGCATGTTAGATGTCGTTGTTGAAATGACATGATTTAGCCTTAGTTGTGGTTGTATTGGCTACCTAAATATGCTATGATTTGTATCATTTGAAGTTATATAAGTGTGTGCAAAGGAGGGTGGCAAAAAGGACTTGATAAATAGCCTATATTTTATCCACATAAGTAGACACACGGGTGTGTGCCTAAGCCGCGTGTGACACACTGTCTGCCCTATGGGCGTGTGGCCTGGCTGTGTGTCCCCTACACCCTAAAATCGAGAAACAGAATACTCAAAATTGAGCACACGTGTAACAGCCCTGTTTAGACCCTAGTCGAAACAGTGGTGTCGAGACCATAAATCTAAGGTCAGAAAAATATTTTAATATTATTTTTGGTGTTTACAGTATGTGATTGAGTATGTGTGAAAATTCTGTGTGACAATTTTGTCAATTCTGTGCTTAATTTGCAAAAAGGACTTAATCGCATAAAATATAAAAGCTGTGTGCTATTTGTTAAAGTGCTTATTTGGCATGGCTTTTTAAATGAGAGGCCCTTATGTTGTAATTGGACCATTACTATGTGTAATGGACAAGTATGGACATTAGTTAGTGGAATTTTAATGAATTTATAAAGGCTAAATATGGTGTTTGATTAATAATGAAATAAATAATAAAACAAAGCATAATTTAGTGGCATTTCATGTTCATCTTGCTGAAAATCATAAGAAAAGAAAAAGAAAAAAAGAAAACTAGGGATTCGATACTTGTGAGCTTCAATTGGTAAGTGTTTTGAGCTCAGTTTTTGATATTTTTTACGTTTTTGTGATCGTTGCTTTCTGTGCTATCAAGCCCATGTCATAATTTTGGAATTTGATGATGATTTTGAAATATTCCATTGATGAATTTTTGAGCTTTATGATGGTTGATGATGAAATATGAAAGATATGTGAAAGATTAACATATTTTGTCTTTGGATTTTTGATGAATTTGAGTAATTTGGGCTAAATTGAGAAAATGAAAAATTGAAGGACTAAAATGTAAAATAAATGAAATATATGGGCATGTAGGAGTATAAGGAAATTTTGGCTAGGCATGTGTGAAGTGAAATTATATGAATTTAATGATTTTATGAAATAGGGACTAAAGTGTCGAAATGTGAAAATGTGAGGGCTATTTTGTAAAATGCCCTAAATATGTGTGTTTGGACTAAATTGAATGAGTTGAATTTGAATATGTATAGATCAAGAAAAAAAGGGATTTGGATCGAGATCGAGGCAAAGATAAAGTGCTTGATTAATCGACTCATTTTGTTATTTCGACGTCTAAGGTAAGTTCGTGTATAATACGAATCATTTAAATTCATATCTATGTGTTATGAAATGAAAGAATGTGTGGTTATTTTATTAGAGATGCTATATGTGGAATTGAAAAATGTGGCACTAAGTGTGCGTAATTAGAATTGAGACAGAGGTGAATAGCACTGTGTTTGCGAAGTAAAGGAATTCTCGGGTATATCAATTGGCACTGTGTGTGCGATACCGAGTTAAATTCGATCAAATATAAAGGCACTAAGTGTACGATGATAATTAAGCTTGGCTAAGAAATCGGCACTAAGTGTGAGAGTAAATCGAATGATTACTGAAGATTGATCGAAGTTGTGGTATTGAGTATTGAGCAGCAGAAGTGTTCGTTAACTGGGTGTTGGCAAAGGTATGTTTGAAACCTATGTGGCTGATGACTTTGGTATTAAATGAATGGATGGTTACGTGAGAGTTGAATATGGATGAGATTGTGCATTCTTGTGAAATATTCTATGTGATGTTTTATTTTGTATATTGATTTTGAATCATTGAGTTAAATGTATTATATAACGAACTTACTAAGCTTTAATGCTTACTGCGTGAAGTGTTTATCTGTTTTACAGTATACTTAAAGCTAGCTTAAATCAGGTGATCGTCAGCGATTCAATCACACTATCGACTATCTATTTTGGTACTTTTGGAAGTTGTATATATTTGGTATATGGCATGTATAGGCTAGTCATTATGACATGTTTTGAATTGTATAAGTCTTGCCATGTGATTTGGCTTGGAAGTTTGATGGTTTGGTAAATGTTTTGGACATGTGAAAAGAATGATTTATATATGTGTTCTATGTGAGTGATTATTATTGTATAAGTTAGCAAGATGGAAATGGTATGTTTCATGATAGAATTGGTAAGGAATAAATGATGAATAGATTATATGATGTGGGATGTGAAATTGATATTTTAAATGGAATTATTTGAGTTGAAATTGAGTATGGACATAAATAGTGTGGTTGATAGATAATTGGTGCATATATTAATATGTTTTGGTTGCCATTTGAGGTATAAATGTATATGGATTGATGATTGTAGGTGATGCCAAAGTGTGGATGGCAAATTGGCCTTGCAAATGGCCTATAATTGCCCACACGGTTGAGCACACGGGCCTATGGCTCGACCGTATCTTTTGAGTTTGCAAATTGAAACAAGTTAGGCTCGCACACGGGTTAGATACACGGGCGTGTGACTGGCCGTGTGATGCAAGTCAGTGTCGACCACGGATGAGGCACACGAGCGTGTCTCAGGCCGTGTGGACAAGTCAGTATGTATGCCCTGTTTTGCCACGGCTTGGACACACGGGCGTGTGACCTCTGCAGCTTTGAAAAATGTTTGATTTTTCTGAAAACTTTGTATGTGTTCGGTTTAGTCCCAACCCCTTTCTAACACGTGTTTAAGGTCTCATAGTCCTCATTAAGGGACTATAAGGTTATATTTTGATATGTTTGGATGATGATTGACTTTGTGTTGTAAAATGATTGTAAATGTTCAGGATTGATCGGTAATGCTTCTTAACCCTAGACCGGCGACGATTTTGAGTTAGGGTGTTACATTTTATTGGTATTAGGGCTACAGTTTAGTCGATTCTAGGACTAACGTAGCGCGCGTGAGTCTAGCTATACATGCAATATATATAATTGTGATAGTGTGATGAATCCTGCTCAAGGGACAGCGTCGGCCTAATCTAGGCCAATAGCTAGTAACCACGCGGAAGAGGTTAAGCAAGCGTTCTTCCAAATGATGAATGAGTGGTTTTCGAAATTTGTTCGAGTGAATCCGGCTGCTCAACAACCTCCACCCCGACAAGTGCTTGTAGTGCTGCAAGTTTCAGATCCGATTCGATTGAGTAAGCCTCTTGTGGATAAAATCCTAAAGTATGAGGCCGAAGAGTTTAGAGCCACAGTTGATGATGATGCCGAGCGAGCTGAGTTTTGGCTCGAGAATACAATTCGAGTGTTTGACGAGCTGTCATTGACTCTAGATGAATGCATAAAATGTGTTGTTTAGTTGTTGAGAGATACGACATATAATTGGTGGAAAATGGTGATATCTTTGGTTCCAAGAAAGAGAATCACCTGGAATTTCTTTCAAGTTGAATTCCGGAAGAAATATATCAGTCAACGATTCATAGATCAGAAACATCAAGAGTTCCTAGAACTGAAACAGGGCCGTATGTCCATTACTGAGTATGAACAGGAGTTTGCGAGATTGAGCCAATACGTGCGGGAATGTGTTTCGACCGAAACTACTATGTGTAAACGTTTCATTGAAGGGCTAAATTAAGACATTAAATTGTTTGTTGGAATACTTGATTTGATTGAATTTTTAGTGTTAGTTGGAAGAGCCTGCAAATCTGAGGAGCTTAGCAAAGAAAAGAAGAAAGAAGATTCCGAAGCTAGAGATGAAAGAAAAATATCGATGAGTAAGTCATATCAACCTCTGTCAAAGAGATTTAAAGATGCAACTAATCGTTCAAATGTTTCGTTTGGACATTCGAGTAAAGACCGAGTGAAACAGAATGCTAGTCCTAAAACTCAAATTCTGATTAAATCGAGTGTTGGAAGTGTCAAAAGTAGCAAGCCTGAGTGTAGATAGTGTGGGAGAGGACATGTTGGAGAATGCTGGGGCAAGTATAATAATAGAGTTTGCTACAAATGTGGATCACGAGATCATTTCATTCGAGATTGCCCAGAGTTAGCTGAAAAATATAATGTTTCGAGTGCGAGGCCAAGTAACATGACAACTAGAGGTAGACCACCCAGAAACACCGAGAATGTAAGTGGTAGTCAGAGAGGGACGATAGATACAGCTGTAAGATCTGAGGCAAGAACACCTGCCTGAGCTTATGTTATTCGTGCTCGAGAAGAAGCGTCATCTCCAAACGTCATTACTGGTACTTTTACTCTATTTGATACTGATGTGTTTGCATTGATAGATCCAGGATCTGCTCATTCATATGTGTTTGTGAATCTAGTATCTAGTAAGACTTTACCTGTTGGGTCTACTAAATTTGTAATTAGAGTATCGAACCCCTTAGGGAACTGTGTTCTGGTTGATAAAGTGTACAAGAACTGTTCGTTG